>JAXCHO010000163.1:0-1271456 GCA_036630365.1 Acanthiza pusilla | reverse complement strand
CCAGATGATTGCTGATTTTTAAATGCTAAAAAATCTGTCCTGCTATTGCTAAACACATTCCTGAGGCAAAAGAGAAATGGGGAAAAAATATGAGGATTAAGCCAAAGTATTTAAAATCTTGCTTTTGTTAGGGAATAGAAATATGTTATGCCCTGACAGCCTATGGAAATCACATTGTGTTATTTTGTTCTGTTGCTGGCTGGGGTTTTTTTCCCCTCTGAAAATGTTAGCAATGATGACCCTCATCACTATTTCACGAAGCAATGCAGAAATCACAAGTGTTTCCTACCTAAAGTCTGGAGAGCATCTGATAAATTCAGGCTCCAACCAACAACCCCTGAAAAATCCCCACCAAAATCATCACCTTTTTGATCCATGGCAGCCACAAACGCCCCACACTAAGATGTTTCTTCAACTTTCAACTTACAAAGTCCTTGCTATCAGAAAGACTTTTGCTGCCACAAAAAACCCCTACAGACCCCAAGAAAACAACAACAACCCCCAAACCAACAAATAACAAAGCCCAAAAGAAAACTCAGTTTCCTGAAAGCTTGAAAAATTAATGCCTGATGAAATCTGGACTCGCAAAAGTGCTGTTTGTGTACAACTTGCTGTCATTAATGCAGCCCTGTCACCTGCCACCCTCCAGAGCCTCACCCCAAAACACCCCAGTCCTGTGAGGGTGCCTCCCCCATGGGATAACCACAGCTCATGGCAGGTGGGAACTTCCTGGAGACAGGAAAAAAAAATAGACTATTTTATTCCCTTTTTTTTTCAACCAAGTACCTGGAAGTTTTTGATCTGAGCAAAAACTAATTTAAATCTGCAATATCTGGTTCAGAAGTTTTTATTAGTTCAGAATGTCTGTAGTGGCTTTGTTTATTTTAGAAAGTCCTCCTAGTGCACAATCACATCCTATTCCATGGTTGCCTTAATCACATTTGAAATGACAAGGACATCCATGATCAAAGAATCTCATCTTTTTTGGATCACAGTAGAACCAGACACTGATCTCAAGCAGAAGAGGCTTCAGTGTTAAAAACAAAATCAGATCCACGATTAGCCAACAGCTATTTTCCTTTCTCGTTAATAATTCCAGTCCTTTCCCATTAAATCACGCTGAATCCATCAGGCAGATTCTCAGCCAGAGGCATTTGTAAAGTACTGCAGGTCTAATCCATGTCCAATCCGTTCAGGAATCCCAGAGATAACCTGCAACTCCTTACACACTGGCTCTGTCCCTGGATGATCATTTCACATCCTCATGGGATGTAAAAGAACATTTCTGCTCCCCCAAATATCCCCTTAATAACCCATTCTTAAGACATTATTTTCAATTGTATATGGCAGATCAATGCGACAATCCTGACACCACTTCTAACTCCGACTGGAGCTTCATTTCTCCTTTTTCCAAGTTCACAACCCCACTTTCTTTCAACTTTATAACTTAATTTGGATTTTGGCAATCACACGCTCATTAAATGGCACGTGCTGTGGGATGCAGTTATTGTAACTGGCTGTGGAAATTGCCTCCTGAGGATTTTACAGCCCAGGCTTGGTCCCTGGATTTAGCAGCAGCACGATGTTCCCATGATACGTGAAGGGCTCCACACTTAGTGCTTCACCAGATTTCCAAGCTGTTTGCTCATTCTGCTGGGTTTACTAACTGCGAGCCCAGCAAGCCCGGGATATAAAATCCTAGCTAATTAAAGCTCCCAGGAAAAGGTGTGGGGAGATAATTTCTCAGTGTCTTGATCCTCAGGTATGACAAGCGCCAGGGCTGCTCCCTTGCAATTACAGGAGCTGCCTGCGCGAAATTAATTCATTTAAATTCTAAACGTGGCCTAACGAGGTACATTGTAAATAGCACAAACACACATGCAATGACCCTACTGACGATGCTTCCCAGCAGGTACAAAAGCCCCTTGATAATTATGGTGTTTCAGTACAAACCAATGGAGGCACGAGGCCAGATGTAAAACACATCCCCCACTGGGCCAACATCACCTTGCTCTTATATATCTACAGAAAATTCCTTCCAGAGCTCGACAATTCCAGAGGGGAAATGAGGCCTGGATTAAATACAAACACTTGCATCCAGCAGGTAACACAGCCAGCACACATTTATTTGCACTGCACCCTGTGCTGTTACACCACTACAACAAGCACGCGGAGAGACACCTCTACCACCCAGCCGTGCCTGCAAACTGCAGAGGCTTAAATGGACTTTAAGAAACTTCCCATGAAACTTAAGATGACATTTCCCTTTTCTGTGAACACCTGGGCCTCGTGGGTGGATTGGAGAAGGAAGGGTCTGCTCTGTGTACAAAATGACAGAGTAATGGAGTTGCCTGACTTAATATTCGGTGGCCAAGAGCCAAGGAGCAAGGGAATAATAACTGGGACATCGCATGGAAAACCATCACAAAAATCCAGTGTGGGGCTTCAACTCAGCACACCTTCCCAAAAGCAAAAGTTTGGCATTTTGTCCAAACTCACTGTTTAAACCCCTCTTGGCCAAGGGAACAAGACAGGCACTTCAGAGGGAGATGGCTGCTGCTGGAGCTGCACCAGGAGACACAGCCTGGCTGGGTGTCTAGGCTCTAAGTAAGTTAAATGACAATTAATACAGAGAAAAACAATCAGAGATGACCCAGACAACACCTGACCAATCCCAGGTCCTGGACCGCTCTAGAACTCATCTTTTTCCAACAGTTTGGCTGTCAGTTCACATTGTGGAGATGCTCCAGCCTGATGAAGACCTGCACCAAAGCACTGAAAGCATCTGGAACCACCAAATAAATGTTCTTGGTGTCTTTAGCCTCCTCATCTAAAGCTGAGGTGAGAGAGGCACAAAAAGCTAACAACCTTCTGGCTGCTCTCACACTCACTTTTGAGCTCCCTGAAGCCTTCAATGCTTTCAGATTGGGGCTGGATTCTCCTGGCATGGCACTGCCGAGTGGCTCAAGTCCCTGGGCAAACCTGTGCCCCACCGTGAGGGATGGATGTGCCCACAGCCATCAATCTTAGAGGTCAAGAGTTGAGACCCTTGTGGCTTTTTAAGGGATTGTTTTCTTTTAGTAGGGCAATATCCAAGGGAGGTGCTTCTCCAAAATCAACAGTATCCATGAAATAATAAAACCATTCTGCCTCAGACACAAAGCTCACAGAAGGCAATAAAACTGTCCACTGGTCACCAATCAGGTGCTTAAAGCAATACAAACAGCAATAAAAACGTTAGAACGTTATTTCTGTAAACTTTGCTGCTAAAGCAGTGCGACAGTTGTGCCTCAGCACACAGACCGAGGAGGGAAATTCTTTTTTAACAGGCAAACCAAATTCCAGGATAGAAAGAGCCTCGAGGCTGGGCTGCAGGGATTTGGGCTCCGTATCAGCGAGCTGAAAGCAGCTTCTCAGCAGCTTTTCATGATGGTGGTTAAGGGAAACCCTCCCCAACTCGTTCCTATAACTAAAGGGTTTCATCTGTAAAGCAGAATCATCAGCAGGGAGTGGACGGTGCATTGTGGGCCTGATCCTGCTGTCCAAACTCTCTCCAGGTGCTGCTGCTCCAGCCACTCACCAGGCTCCCAAAGGCACGGATGTGGTGACACAGGAGCACAGCCACCTGCAAGACCTCCTCAGTAAGGACACTTTTCACAGAGTGATTTCCCACACAGAGAGAATGAGGTTTGTTTGGTTTTGCAGTGGTTCACGATCTGTTCTGACTCCCGTCCCTCCCAGTGAATAAATCCCAATTCAGATGCAGCTGCCCCTATGGTTACAAAACAGTCAGCTCCCCAAGAGCTGACGGCTGAGTGCAAGGGCAAAAAGTTAAAAATAAAAGGTGAAACACACAGAAAAAAATACAGCATTAGTGCTTTCTGCAAACAGAAGAACCTCCTCTCAAGCAGTATATTAGTACTGAAATTTGATCGCATTTTTGCAATACTATGGCATGTCAGAACTCACAGACAGCAAAGAAATGAAAGCTCAATGGTGGAAGTGCTCTGCATGCAGAGCTACTGAAAGGCTGTTTCCTATTGACAGGGAAAACAGGGCCTAGTTAAAGCATTAGTGCTTTGGAAATCCACACTGAGAGACGTAACTTGTAGTATTAAAAAAGGAACTGGCCTTGAAAATTGGCATATCTTTAAGCATCTCAATTAATTCCAAAATGTGTATTATGCTTTCATTTGGGGGAAATAAAATTCAACTTGAATTTAAGACTGAGAACAGAAACACCTTTAGACTGGAAGAGGGATCAAACAGACCTAAAAGAGCTATTGTCTGATTGAACTGAGGCAGTAACAACCGTCAATACCAATATTTGATGTCAGTGGAAGCTATTTTAAGCACAAAGAGGCTGTAGCAGCTCCTACAACGTTGTGCCACCTGCAGAAAGTCAGTAAAGAGTGGTAATGCCAATCTGAAGTATTATAAAATAAACACAATGGCTTAGCAACTATCAAGAGCCTCAAGGAGATGGCAGCATGAAGAAAGTGAGTGGAATTTATTTATTTTCAGGGAAAAAACATTGAGAAATCCAAAACACGTGTGGCACAGCAGAGAAATACAAACAGGACAAAGCAAACAGCTCTGACAAGTTCATCCTTGAGCCTTTCTAAATAAACATCTGGTGAAAGCCAGGAAAGAGTAGGAAGAATTCTACAAATATCTGCAACAAAACTCAAACCCAACCAGAACTATGAAAACACTGTGTAAGAATAAGAATTACCTGAACCAACCTCACTCTCAGATCTCACTGCCATTACCTTTTTAATTACAGGGAAAGGTTAATAAAATGTAGCAGAAATACATTTATGACACTTCAAAGACAAGGCTTTGCTAAATTCCAGTTCCATCCTGCAGCAAGTGCCTAAGACAGAATTAATAACCTGTAACTTAAGAATCTTTCTTTTAGCAATAAATACAGAGGGATATTGCGCAGAAATTCTCCCCCAGGGACAACAAATTTATGCTGCAGTGATTAAAGTCAACAACAGCAACAAAGCTTTCAGAGTTTTCCAAAATCCTGTTGATCCTTTCAGACCAAGATCTTGGAGTAATACAAGCAAACCGAGTTACCCTCCTGTGAGGGCTACAAATAACCTGAACAAACCGAGCTCTTGGGTGTCCTGTGCAGGTCTCCACTCCTGTCTCACTATTATCTGCTCTGATTTTCTGTGCTTGGGCTCTTCTCAAACATGAATGTTTAGGCATCTCCTTCATCTGCTTGGAGTTTCTCTAGGTATGAACAACTCACCCAAAGGCCACTGATGCATTTATTCCCTGCTGCACACATGACCCTTGCACACAGCCAGCTGCACGTGATGTCACAGGAGTGACATTACATCACCAGAGGAGTTCAAAGGAAATTCAATAAACTCCAACTTCATAAACTGAGTATCCTGAGCATCTACTTCCCAAGCCTTAATACATGCAACTGATTATAAAAGCCTAAAAAGGTACACAGCGTGGGACCTCAGATGCTGTTCAGACTCCTGTTTACCTCCCAGACTCGAGTGTGTCTTTTAGCAGCTGATCTCATTACCTACAGCTCGATATAAAGCATGCACTGACCTGCGGCTGCCAGATCAGATTCTCCTTATTCCTGGTGGCAGAGCCCACAATAATCCACTGCGATAATCCACCCAGGGTAAGTGATAGCCTTCCTTACTGAAAGCCCAGGGCACAACAGAGGGAATCCAGTCATTGATCTGACAAGTAATTTGCGGCTTCGCTTGACAGAGATTAATTAAGATGGGAAGAGAAATGGGAGCAGGGACAATAAGCAACCGAGATCCCTGAGGGGACTGATAAACCAGAGGGATGTGTTTCACCACGAACAGGCACATCAACAAAGCACTGAATTTCCAAGTTCCTCAGACCAGGACTGTGCTCAGGCGGCAGCTCCAGCCCTGGCGCTGCAGCAGGGGTTGGTGATGGACCCTTCTGGAAGGACGCTGAAAACCAGGACATGAAGATGGCGCAGCTCTGGTCTTCCCTGGGGAGCTGCGATGTCCTCCTGGGCCCCTCATGCAGACCTGGCTACAGAACAGCTTTGAGTCCAACCAGGAGTTGCTCAAAGAGCAAATCCGTCAAGCCTCTTTCAAAACTTAATTCTTAGAATAGAACTGCATAGGCTAAGTATTAAAAAGCTTCACAACGTGGCCTTCTATACAAACTGTTACCACTTCAAGCCAGCAGGCTCTGGAGGGTGCTGTGCACCTACCAGGGTGCATTCTGATGAGAAAGCTTTGCTTTCATCTCATAAAACATATCTGCAGGGCTTGAAGACACACCCAGAGCTTCTCGGAGAAATTAAAATTACAGCGTAACCATAAACAGTTGGTGCTGGATACATACATGGCAACAGCACCTTCCACACCTTTCCTAGGAGAGGGAAGAGATAGTAAAAGGAGGCTGGAATCCACACTGCAGCTGGGAGCAAAGTACTCAGCGAAAGTATACTTAATTACAGAAATGAATTTTCACACAACTAGATTAGAATTATTTAGCTGGGTTCATTGCTGTAAATCAGCAAAGCCTTCTGAATGTCAGCTCCAAATTAGGCCAATATAAATATTTGATGGGAGTTCACAAGTATGTATAAACAACAATACACCAATGACACTGAATTGTTTTGTAACATTGAAAATGAGATTTTATTCCTAACAAACTTTCTGCATACTCAAATTATTTTAAATTATTTGTTCTAGCTCCATTTGTTCTGGTGTATGAGATTATATTCCTGAGGTGTAATTGTGATGCATAGAGATGCGTGAAGTATTTTTCACTATTTAGTCCTATGAAAAGCATAACTATCAAGCCATGCTGAATTTTATGGGCAAGTAAAACCCCACTGATGACCGGAAATCAAGCTCAGGAGGAACTGCTCTGCAGCACTGCATGAAGATTTCAGTGGGAGAAAATCCAGCCCCGTTGCAGGTGCAACATTCACCCCTGCTTCCACCTGAACGCCACAGAACGATGAGCACGTTTTAAACGAGCTGGGGACAGAGTCAAGACCTTCTCCAGCAGGAGCAGCACTAAAGTGAGCCTAGTTTGTGACAGGTAAACTGAGCCCAGAGCAGCGACTGCCAGCAGTGCAACCTCACAAACCTCACAAAGCTGAGAGAAGGGAGCAAGACCTGAAAGTCTGGCGTAAAAAAATATTTAGGATCAGACATTCAGGGAACAGGAGGAGGCAGCTACTGCTTCCAGAAGAACAGGGTGGGAATGGCTCCCAGGTGGGGGATTGCACCATTTCATCAGTCAGGCAGCCACAGTAACACTTGACAGAATTTTACTTTTAGGAAGAAAATTGTGGTTGAAGTCAAAAGCAGATGAAATGCAACACCAAAGCAATGCGATTTTTCTTTTTCCAAGATGGATCTGACTTAATGAGTTTTCTCTTGAACATTTTCTCCGAGCAGCAGTGGTGTCCAGCTCTGTCCACTTGGAAAGTCTGTCCACTTGGACAGAGGCTTTGCATTTGTGTGTCTCACTTTGGATACGATGCTGCAGTTTAATCTTACACAAAAACCATCTCTTGCTTTGTGTACTTGTAGTCAGTGCTGTTAATTGGCTGCCTCGATAAGTAATTAATCTTCTTGGTGAAACATCTTCATTCTATGTAGCATGCATCTGCATTTCCATAAGTTAATGGAAATGGGATCTCAATTAGGAAACAGAAAAGGAGCAACGTGGAGAAAACCAAACCACACCTCAAGGAAGAGCCAACCACAAGAATGAATCCTTGCTCTGTATCCCCACCTTTTAATCAGATACTCTTATTTACCACTTTTTGCTATTGTTCTTTTTAATTGAGGTGGGTTCATGCACTAAAATTCACATGACAGGTCAGGTACAGGCTTCATATACAGAAGTTTCTTTTTAATTTATAAAAAAAATAATAAGCATTTTCTAAAGAGATTTTCAGTGACTTTACAAAAGACTCTATCTGCCCACAGGTACCCAGTGGGACTCCTGCACACACCTCCTCCCTGCACCACCGAAACACCTTTGCAGATCTGTTCTTCAAGGTCTAAACTGGGCAGAAGCTAAAGGTGCCAGGGTCACATCTCCCCCATATGTTCATTCGGCTTAGTCCCTTTCATGTGTCTGCATTTAGTTTTGGTGCTGGGACTTCTGACATTTTGGAAAACTTCAGGCTCTGATCATCTGATTCAGATGCAACCCCAGACTTGGAGACACCTACGTTGTGGGGGTGGCTGGATTCTCAACTCTGCTTCAACCTCCTCTCCTATTTTAGCATTACATAACACATCTATTTCAGTCTGTGCCATCAAACATTAAAATTAAGAAAAGCCACGCTTCATAGCTGAATATAAAGTGAGTTCTTGATGCTCATGTTCCCAGCAGGGACATTTAACCATATCCAATCACTGCCACAGGCACCTGTGTAAATGGGGTGTAGCAATTTGCCTTCACAATCATTTTGTAAAATAAAAATTGCAGATACACATTAATACTTCAATGTGCAAACTCCAGAGATTGTAAACTGTGCCATTACTATGATTTGCCCCATATCCTCATAAGATTTCTTAAACTTAAGGGTTTATATCTATTCTTTTATTCCTGGATAATAATCTGTGAGATTTATGGTAATAAAATACAACAAAAAATGCTTAATGCTAAAATTTAAATGCTTAATAAAGCAGTAACTTTAATGTGCAAACTCCAGAGATTGTAAACTGTGCCATTACTATGATTTGCCCCATATCCTCATAGGATTTCTTAAACTTAAGGGTTTATATCTATTCTTTTATTCCTGGATAATAATCTGTGAGATTTATGGTAATAAAATACAACAAAAAATGCTTAATGCTAAAATTTAAATGCTTAATAAAGTAGTAACTGGAAATTATATTAAAAAAGCAGCCCCTTCATATTTTACTAACAGTGTGGCTTTGAGTGGGGAAAACTTGCCAATTACTTTTGTGGATAACCTATTGCAATAGTGCTGATTTTGAAAGAAAAGACATGATTTTATAGCGGAGTTGCAAGCAGAGAAAAGCAGACTATCCCCATCAGCAAAGAGGAAATAAAGTGTTCTCTCCTCTGGCTCTGAACAGAGACAAATGTTATTTGTTTTAATGAAGAATGGCTCATACAAATGCTCTTTAGATCTGTTTTTTCCTTTTCTGAAACACTTTTGTCAGATAATGTTTTAAAGTATTCCCAAATGTTTTCTATTACGCAGCCGACCCAATTCATTGTCTAATGTGTAACAAAAATGTCCAGATTCATCTGCAGAGCAGAAAGTACTTGCAAAGTTAATGGTGTTTGATGAATGACACCTTCTTCCCCAGCCCTCCTTAACTCGATGCAGTGATCACACATCTGTCTCCCTTCCCCGTGGAATATTCATTTCTGCTGCCTCCCAGCCCTGAGAGCTCTCACCTGCCAGCTGATATTAAGCAACAGCCTGACAGCAGAGGGAACAAAATAAAATGAATTTGCGCAATTCAAGAGTACCTGGAAATATTCCTAGAGAGGGACAGATTAGCACAAGAATGACTGCTGGCCATTAAAGGCTGTCCAAAACACTCTGCAGTGTAGGTCCCTCGTATTTCATCTATTTCTACTCTGGGAAAAGTGCTCTGCTTGCAGAGCTATCTCTATTTTTATATTTTCTGAAGAGAGGGCGTCAATGGGTTTCACGCTGCTTTAACACACCGCACCCTGGAGAATTTTGTCTAATATTATGTAGTAAGGCGGTTACAGCGAAAAAGAAAATCAGTGCCACACATTTTCCTGAGAGCCAGGCTGGACTGTCCCTAACGCTGAGCAGCAATGGCTGGTACTGAGCAGAGTCACCTACACCACGGCAGGGAAAATGCAGAACAAGATCCAAACTTACACCCAGGTAAACTCATTTGATCAGCAAGTCAAGAGCTACAATCTGGGCAGACAAGATGTGCTTTCAGATCCTGTGCCGCTCTGTCAGCACAAACATTTCTGTCTGCTCGTAAAAATCCTCTCAGGATCAAGCTGTACAGAGCTTCAAGAGCTTGGGAAATTCAGCCCATCCTCTGCCAGTGGAATGGTGCTGAGAATTGTGTATGGCACACCCGAGAGGGACATTTTATCAAGGAGTTCAGACCAGGAACAATAGGCTTACAGATGTCCCCAGCCCTCAGCTTAGCGCTAGCTGTCCTGTGGGGGTTCCACCAAGCTTGGCCATGAGGAGAACAATGCTGCATTCAGCAGGGTGGAGTTTATCCTCTCCTAGGAGGAAGGATCGGGGTTAAGTAAGACCTCAGCTGCTTCAGATGTTGCCTCCCGAGAAGCAGCTCATTCATACTCACAGCTCCATGGCCCAAGCAGAGCACGGAGTGCTGAATGCTCCACTCCTGTGGCCTGAGAGGCACAGTCCCATTCCCTCGTGGCTGCACTCACTCCTCATTTCTGCTTCCTGAAGGCCCCTGGCTCGCCCTGCTGGGAGTTAGAGCCACAGCAGCCATCGCCCAGCTGGCCGAGTGTTGAAAAATGGCTTGAAGAGCAGGACCAGGATATGCTAGAGGCTTTGCTTTTGCAGCCTCTGCCACCACAGAACACAGACTAGGCATTGTGTGAGCAAAACCTTGAGGGTAAGCTGCAAGGACAGTGTCCTTGATGGTCTGGGAAGCACCGAATTTTATCAAAGAGAAATTGTGGTCAAAAGAATACAGAACATCAGATGAAGGGACCATGAGCTGGGAGGGGACAAGTTGATGTAGCTGTGTGCAAGTAACCAATAATAGTGTGGCAAGTAGCTTTACTAACCAAGGACATAATGACATGTAAAACCTGCTAGCTGCTGGAAAATGCACTTAAGTCTGAAAACCTAGAGAAATAGTTTGGAATAAAGCTTGTATTGATCACATTGATCCTGTATCGCTTATTCTCCTCGTCGATTGCGGTGCGCAGCCTTCAATGGGATTGCCTTAAATGGGACTACCTTAAACGGTGAATTTTTTGTACCACTTCAGCCAAGAGCCCCAGGCTGCAAATTCAGGCACAGCTTCTCCTGCGCGGCCCTGAAGGTAAAAAACCTCTCAGACACATCCCAAAGGTGTCCACAGTGCAGCTTCCAGCACAGCCCAGTGGGGTTTACCCTCACCACTGACTCCAGAAACCCTTGAGGGATACTCGAGGCCAGCAGTGCCTTCCCTGGAGCCTCAGAAATGCGCCAAGGTCTCTCCCAATACCAAGGCACACACCAGTGCAGCCCAGATGCTTTCCTGGCATTTTGGCACACCGCGAAGGTTGGCAGGAAACTCTTAGCACAAACACAGGGATTTTCTCGCTGCCCTCCTTGTTTGACAAATTTTTGTTCAAATTTTGTCTAATTGTCGTAAAGCATATGTATTCATTTAAAAACACATCAGTCAACCATCCAGCACACTTGGAAATGCATATTCAACAGGAGATAGGAAAAACTCAGTCTTCTTAAAAAGCCTGGGACTTTTCCCATGGAAAGAAATTCAATGTTTTCTGAACCATTTGCTATTAATTAAGTACCCAATTAATACAAAACCAGCAAATATGAAAACAGATCATTTCTAAAAAGTGAAGCATGCACAGAACGCCAAATAATTTCCCCCTCCTTTGAAGATCAGACCTGTAAAACCACTGGAACAATGGATGCCGTGCAAGCAGGACTCGGCAACCAAAGAAGCCATACAATAAGATTAAACTCCAAAACCTTGATGAATACTCTTTCCTAGACAAAATGAACTTATAATTTCTCAGGTTCCCTTCAAAGGGATTACTTCAGTGCAAAGTTATGCACGTACCTAAAAACATTTATGGACATGGAAAGCTTCCTGTAAATTGAAAATAAATTAATCAGCTCAGCCAGTGTTTCGCAGGGGCCCCTGTTGAAGGCAGAATATGTGACACGGTCCGAACAAAGATGAGGTCACTCCACAATCTCCATGGATGCAGTTCTTGATGAGGTTATGAATAATATCAGCTCTCATTATATCTCATGGCTGTTTGAAGTCATTCTGCATCGCGGTATGCACAAGCCGAGTATCGCTCCATCTGGAAATACATTCCTTAAAGGAAGCAATTTTGCTCATGTAAAAAGTCTAATCCTACAAAGTCCCCAGGAAAAGATTCTGCCAACTTCAAAGCAGACCGCGCTTCTTGCGAAATATGGTAATAATTATCCATCCCTTCAGCACATTAGAAATATTCATTTCATCAAGGTCAGGCGGTGAGATCCACTTGAGGGACTGTGACTGCTTGCTCATTTGAAAGCCTGCTCTCTATATATTGCCCCATAAGTCTCTGTGAAGTGTGAACATGAAGAACATGCTAAAGCTAGCAGGTTGTTAAGTACGAAAACTCCACTGAACCCATTAATTTAAAAGGCTGCTTTATTTTGTTAGACTAATGTAAGGAGTTTTGTCTGGTTTTTACATTAAAACACACTTCACCAACTAGCTAAAGTTAATTTGAAGCTCATGCATGTAGAGAGATTCATTACCAACAACACTAAAGAGAAAAACTCAATACAAATGTAAGCAAATATGTTTCTTAATTGCTGCTACCTCATCTAGGGTCAAAGATATCAATGTCACTTCATCTTGTCACTTGACATTCTTAGGTAGCACATCCGGGGCTGCTCAGATCATTCCAATGCCTAACTACAAAACACACAGTCCTGGGCAACACTTTGGGGTTTAATATTGCTAAATTACAAAGTTTTATCCCCAACATTGCCTCAATCTCTCCATGGGCTCTGTTCTGGAAGGTGTTAATAAAACTGAGTTGCTAGTGGAAGATTTTTCATAAAAGATAAAGTTGCAGCAGAGTTGTTTTTATTACAATAACAGCAGTTCTATAGGGGCAGGAGGGCTTCCAGTGACATTTTTGTATCTTTTCTAGCAGGAAACTTTCAAAAATGAGACATCCATGC
Organism: Acanthiza pusilla; assembly: GCA_036630365.1. Classification (NCBI taxonomy): domain Eukaryota; kingdom Metazoa; phylum Chordata; class Aves; order Passeriformes; family Acanthizidae; genus Acanthiza; species Acanthiza pusilla. The sequence goes on along the minus strand of JAXCHO010000163.1, from coordinate 1,258,522 downwards.
TGAAACTGAAATAGAAGTGGATGCAATCAACAGACTCCTTAATTGTGTTTCCCATGGCTCACTGCAGAAAAGAGCCCACACCTTTATTCTGCAGATACTAATTTCAGAACACGGTATTTTTAGGGAGAAAAAAAAAAAGAGAGAAAAAAAAAGCCATATGACTGACACATATTAATTAAACCCTGCTGTGATGTTTATTAGTTTGGGAATAATTATTTAATCAAGAAATAGCTGCCAAGCTTTTGATTCGATGTTGATGAATAGATATGTTCAAAAAGATATTTGAAGCCAACTGAAGGAGGACAAAATCCAGAATAATTCATAGGAATTTGAAAGCAGTGGCTCGGCATAAGAACACTGACCTTGCATTTATTCATGTTCTCAGTCTGAGACCTTTGGCTTCTTTGCTGCATAAATACCATTTTGATCTGCAGATGTTTATTGGCATGACTGAGCCAAACATGAAAACATGCCATGACACCACCTGAAGGAAACAGGATAAACAACCTGGCAGCTCGCTGACAACTTGTGCTCCATGTCCTTCCACTGCTCCTACACAAACACACCCAGGGAAAAAGATCATGGAATGAAAGAACAAGGAAAGGCAGAAAGATAATGAGGGGAAGGAGGAGGAATGGCCCAAATAAAAAGCTTGGATGGTTTCTCTGGAGTCAGTCAAATGTTATGGTAGGTTAAAAACCTGTAAAGTTCTTCACACACACATATAAATGAGCATATATATGTACACACATACATACAATAAACCAAACACATGGCTTAAAGTTATCTTGTTATGTTGGTTTAGATTTCCTGAGATTTGCAGAAGCTGGCAGAGGAAGCAGGCAGGTGGACCCAAGATGGCGAAAAGAGAAACTTTATTTACAGAAACTTCTTTATAAATCCATTAATAATTTGGCTACTATTGGTCAGCAGGGAATCCACCTCCTAAAACCATTGGTCACGGCTATACAACACCTAATACCAAACACAGAGATTAGGAAAGTACAAAAATGCAGCTTATCTCTATTCTCCCTGAGAAAGAAGAGAAAGATTTCTAAAATAGTGCAACTACATTGTTAGACATTTGTTAGGCATTGTCTTGTCAGACAACTGCTTTGACCTTTCTAAGGGATCTGAATCAGGGAATTGGATGGACAGGAAAGATCTTTCCTTTATGGACAATTTTTTCTCTTCCTGAAAGGTAAATACTAAACTGTGGAAGGGGTTGTCAATTCAGCAATTCATTTATGGTTCTATAAAAATGCTACAACCTTCAGAGGATCGATCTTGTGCCAGGAATGTCTGCTAAAGGAGCACTGATTCCCTGGGCAGTGGCAGGATGTACCGAGGAAGAAAGTGCACCCGAGCATGAAACCAGGGACTTCACAGGTATCTTGTGGTGCTGCTTTAACAGACTTGGCTTTCTCCCATTGAGGTAACAATCTGCTAAATTTAAAAGGAGTGGGAGATTTTGTGAGCCTGAACGTCAACAAAGGTTTTGTCTGTCAGAGTGAGGAGGCGTAATGGGAACTGAGGGAGGAGGAAGGTACCACGTTGGAGAAAAGGTGCCCGAGCTCTTCTGAGCACAATTTTCTCTTTCCCAGGCAAATCTGAACTCAAATTTTCCATGTGTGGGGACCCTCTTGAGAATATAGCATTGGTGCCATCATTTCAAACCCACTCCATTTGTCAGCTGAGGCTTGGGGTTTTAGTCTTGGCCTACTTTGCTGGTGCTCACCTTCCAGCTGCTTCTGTGAACATCCTTTGCAGCAAAGCCAGAGCTTTGCAAGACAGAGTCTGCACTTACTAACGAGGTGCAGGTAATTTTAGCAGTGCTGTTCCTTGAGGCTCTCCTTCCTGTTGAGCAATTGAAGAGGATTCACACTGGCAGGGCAAGGGGTAGAACATACACAGTCCACCTCCTCCCACCTCTCCTGCGTGCCTGGATATCACAGCCAGCCTTACTTCTGCCTCTCTTACACGTTTGAGGAATTAATTTCTGACTGTTAACAGTTTTCTTATTTGACTCTTTCCTGTGTTTAACTTACCCAAGTAAAGTACCGAGGGAAATACCTAATTTACTGATTTCTAGAGTAAATCATGAACACAAGCAACCCAGAATAAATACCTGCAATCAAAGAGCACTCTTTACACAGCTAACTAATATGTGGTGATGGATATAGGATCAAAGTCTAGTGAAGATGGGAAAGTTTCTGGCTTTCAGATGTTTAATCTCTTCCACAGGACACATTTGTTTGTTTTGAGTGGCCAATATATGCTCAGTCTACAAGCAGCCTGGTGTCCACTGGGACTTTACTTCAAGTTGAAAAACCATTTACTAAAGACAGGATTTTAAGGAGTGTCTAGACTAGGCTTCAGCCAGGTGTCATCTGTTAGAAACACAGAAACATCTTCACAAAACAGAAATATCTTCGCAAAAACAACACAGTGCAGGGTGTACAGTGACCAAATAACTGTGCACAAGACTTTCAGGAGACAATAAAAGGCTTACAAAACCTTAGGGGAATGCCAGAAAATTTAGATCCATGATCAGTAATGGCCTTTTCCATATATTTGCTATTTTTAAGGGCGCCCCTCTTGGAAAGGATTGTACACACGAAGGCTCAGATCTAGTCCCTTTTATCACAGAGTACTGTCACAAGCACACACAGGCTGTGCTTTCCCCCACCCCACATAACAAGGACCTGAGGCTAAACTGGGTTAGTGTGTCACTGTGACAGCAGTTTTTCTGCTGAAGACACACCATGCACAGAAAAGAGACCAAGAGGACAACAGAAAAATGACATCTTGCTGGAGCACAAGCTTGGAAGGAAACCAAGCAGAGTAAGTTGCTCATCTCTTGCATTGTTCTATGTTGTCTGCTGCCTCAGCTCAAGTGCTCTGCATTATCTCTGAGGGTTCTGGGCCAGAGCACACCATCACCACCTCCCTGAGGAGGCTCCGGGCAAACAGATCCAGAGTCACTGCCCATCCCTGTGGAGGGTTGCCCCTCTTCCCCCAGGCCAATGCTTCCTATCTTCTCTCCCCTTAGAGAAGAGAGCCTTGCCTGGGTGGGCAGTTGGCTGCCTCCTCTGTCTCCCAGGCTGACGCTTCTTATCTTCCCACCCCATAGGGAAGAGAGCATTGCCTGGGTGGGAAAGATGCTGGTTTGCCCTGCTGCCTCCCAGGCTGACGGGTCCGCCCTGGGGGCGTGGAGTTAGGCGTGCCCAGGGGCCTGGATCCGCCCATCCCTCCAGATCCTTCTTCACCGTTATGTATATCATTGGTTCCTTTGACTTGTACCCCAGCCCTTTATGTTCCCGTTGGTTGGATTCGCTTGTACCCGCCCTCTCCCTCTTTCCCGATTGGCTGTACTGCTCTCCATTTAACCGGCTGAGCTCGTGCTGTCGCCGCCTTTTCCCTGTACCTTACGTGGGTGCAGGAGGGATGGTCAATAAACTCCTGCCACCCTTTATCTCGTCAGCCTCTTCCATCATCAGCACATCCCCTCCCATCATCTCCCCTGCACCTGCTCTCCATTCCTCTCAAACTCTTTCCCCCTGCAGGTCAGGACCATGGCACCTCTGGCACACACAGAACTATGTAGGTGCCCAGCTGTGTGGTTCTGGTTTGGGTTTGCACCTCAACAGCCTTCCAGGGCCATCTGTGTCTCTGTGATTCTCCACGTGCTCCTTGAATGGCTGTGGGTTCCAAGGTGGATCTACAGCAGGAGATGACAGCTCTCCAGGCATGTAACAGTGCTGGGTCCCTTTTGACAGTAATCCTTGTGGCCAGACAAATCAGAAATACTAATACACTTCTGAGGTGTAATCTTGCAGTTGTGACTGATTACCTGCCTGCAGTGACATGATGGCATACACAGAAAAGCATTAAAAAGTCTAAAGGAATACAAGGAAACACATCTTGGACTCTTTTAATGGCTTAACATCTCAGGGGGAGGAAGAAGGAAGCATGCTGTGAACACGGCAGCATTTGGCTTAAAAACACAATGCATGATTTATTAATTTTGATGAAAGTTCTTGTAGCAAGTGTTATGTCCGTGAAATTTAAGAGAATAAAACATATTTAATCCTGAGCAATCTTGCTGAATATGTAAGCTGAGCTCTCCACCACCACCCAGCTGAAGCACACTTCTGTGTACAGTCTTTTTAAGGAAATATCTGAGCCTTACTGGACTGAAAACTGCACAAGAAGCTGTGGAACAGATTCAGCAGAATCTGCCTGCTGCAGAGAGCTGAAACCTCAGCCTTGTGCCAATTCTGCTGTAGATGGTATTTCTGTTTTCTACTGGACTGAGCCAAATCAAGTCCCTTTTAAACCAGGTCATCCTTCAAAGCCTCTATCGCCTCTCATTCGATACACACCATCGCAAACAAATTATCTTAGCACTGCTTTGCCTCCTCCCCGAGAAAATGTGAAGCAACATACTAAACAATGATCCTATGAGATCTGTAATTTGGGATTATCAGTAAAGGGATTGTGGAAACAATCTGCGGGCAACAGAACTGAAATAATCAAGACAAAGAGATAGAACCATGGATATGAATCAGGCATGGACATTATCTCTAATAAGCCTTGAGATTTGTTTGTCTGCCTACACCTGGGCACAGCAAACATTATTTTTCCATTACCACTGGAAGGACACAACCCTCCCTTGAAACATTGAGCTGCATGCTTTATTTTCCTCTATTTGCAGACAGACACAAAAGCCTCATGAGCATCTCATACAACAGGGGGGTTTATATTCATGATTTGAGGGTGAAGCCCCATGCTGAACCACACCTCACACAGTGTCACTGTGATTGGGATGTTTGAAATGTGGTGCTCTTAAAGCACACTGGACATGAGCAGCTTTTGTATCTGCTGCCTGCAGCAGGCAGGATCAGAATAGAAATAAGAGTCTGAAAATTATCTTGGCTTTACTTCACAAATGAAAACAGCTCTTACAGTGACTTAAAACTGAGCACTGTTTTATGCTAACAAATGATCCTTTCTCATTGCTATGCCCAAACAGCCTAAAATGTAAAATTCCATTCTTCCTCAAACATTCTAAATACTTACAAATTTCAGAAAGAGCTGAGTCTTGGGAAATATGAGAAATTAAATACTAATGGTGTACCAACATACTGCAGTAACCAATGCTGATGAACCTTTCCTATCTCTGTTACGCTCAACCCCAAACTCTCTCCAGTTAAAAGAAGGAAGTGCGATGCAAGTTGGGAAGAATCCTTCATTATTTCTGTAGTAATGCAGTAGGTAACTGGGAAATTAGGGTTTAGATGCCAAACTTTGCCAAACTAACATATGCTCAGTTGTTACCTAGTCCTCCTCGCAATGTCTGCCTGGATAATAATTCTGCACTTCCTGACCCAAAAAGCTGCTAGGAAGCTCCCGAAGGGAAACCAAGAAAGCTCCTATAACACACAAAGCAATGAGGGAAAAGGAAGAAAACTCCAGCCTTGTTCCCTTCCAGAAAATCAAAGACTTTTCCTCATACCTGCTCTGGGTATTTGAGGCCTATGGTCAGGACTGGATAAGGATGAAGCAGCGCCATTTCCCTGGGGCACAATTCTCTCTAAACATCCACTTGTTCTCATTAACACCTTAAACTCCAGCGGCCTTTGCTAGAATTAGCTAAAATCCAGTGAAGGTGCCTATATCCATGGTGTACAGTGAGTCAGGATGTGTCTGAGCGTGCCCTGAGAACTCAGGAATGAAGCCAGCAGTCCCTTTCTGCAGGTGGATTGTTGTCCCGGGTTATCCCAGGCTTCGCCTTCCCCACTCGCGTGTTTCCATGCATGAGCAGGAGTTGAGCGAGGGCCAAGGCACAAAATAGGAACATGAGTTAATCCCGGCAGCTCCGGCCTTGGGAAATACAGAGGAATCAGCCAAATATTCTCCTTGTAAAAGGGAACTTGGCTGAGTCCAGCTTAATGTTTATATTGCTGAGGGACTTGGCTCCGGTTTCCCAACTGATGTACAGACCCACGGAAAGCTGTATCAGCTTCCCAAAAGTGTTGTTTTAACCTTAGAAAGAACGGGACTCGGACAAGAGGAAAGGCTACAGGCCTGAATGCCTTGGTGCTCCAAGACACATTCCAGACTTTCAGGAGAAATTACAGGCAAGAATCTTTGAATGTCATTTGCAAACGTGGCCTTTGTCCAGTCTCCAGTGAGTGAAAGCCCACGGCCGAGAGCAGCTCCACCACAGCTGTGGAGATGCAGGAGCACCACAAGCTCTGGAGCAGGACCCAGGAGCCTCCTGACTAAACCCAGACTCTCCAAATATTCCCAGCCTCAAAACATTTCCAGACGGCAACACTGGGCACAGAGCTCAAGGCTTTACTTGGCTAAAACCAGAAGAAAATCTTGTCCTTCTCAAGAGTGGGCAGGGAAGAAAGGATCTGTTATAATTAGAATTCCAATAAAGAACATTCATTCAAGTTATAAAAGCTGCAGCATTTTAAAGGCAGCTTTCTTTTCTTCCTTAACTCCTCATTCATGTTTACTGTGTATTTCACGCAGATTTGGGCTTAGCTGATCAAATCCTAAAGTGCTCCTCTGACAGTGGAGTCCAATAAAAAGGCAAAAAGAGGTCTTTGAGGTAAAATCCCAGTCCTGCTCAAACCAACAAAATGCTGCTGCTGCCATCAGTGAGGCACAGATTTCACTTTTGATTCCCTGCATGCACAACTTCTGACTAAACATGTGAAATGTAACAGAGGTGCGATCATACCTGAAAATATAAGAGTAGCAAGAGTGAAAAGTAAAAAAGAAAAGAAAAATAAGAGGGGAAAAAGGGAAGAAAAGAAGCAGAAAAAGGAGGGGAAAAGGAGGGGGTAAAAAAGGAAAAAAGAAGGGGAAAAGAAGGGGAAAGGGAGGGAAAAGGAAAGGATTGGGAAAGGAATGAGAAAGGAACGGGAAAGGGAAAGAAAAGGAAAGGAAAAGGAAGGAGAAAGGGAAGGGAAAAGAAGGGAAAGGGAAAAGGAAAAGGAAAGGAAAAGGAACGGGAGAAGGGAAGGTTTGGGAAGGTTTGGGAAAGGAAAGGAAAGGAAAGGAAAGGAAAGGAAAGGAAAGGAAAGGAAAGGAAAGGAAAGGAAAGGAAAGGAAAGGAAAGGAAAGGAAAGGAAAGGAAAGGGAAGGGAAGGGAAGGGAAGGGAAGGGAAGGGAAGGGAAGGGAAGGGAAGGGAAGGGAAGGGAAGGGAAGGGAAGGGAAGGGAAGGGAAGGGAAGGGAAGGGAAGGGAAGGGAAGGAAAGGAAAGGAAAGGAAAGGAAAGGGGAAAGGAGGGGAAAGGAAAGGGAAAAGGAGGGGGAAAGGAGGGGAAAGGAAAGGGAAAAGGAGGGGGAAAGGAGGGGAAAAGGAGAGGAAAAGGAGGGGAAAAGGAGGGGAATGGAAGGGGAAAGGAAGGGGAAAGGAGGGGAAAAAAGAAGGGAAACAGGAGGGTAAAGGAGGGGGAAGGGGGAAAAGATTGGAAAAAGGAGAGAAAAAGGAGAGAAAGAAGAGAAAAATGAAAGAAGAAGGAAAGGAAAAGGAGAGGAAGAGAAAAAAAAAAAAGGAGAAAAAACAGGAGGGGGAAAGAGAAAATGTGGAAAAAAAGGACCATGCTTATTGCAGTATATATCCCATTTTGAAGAGCAGATTTCCCTTCCAGAGCAGTATGCAAATGTCAGTGAGCTCCATCCTTTAATAAGCACACAGCATATCTTGAAACTTCATCAGAAAGAGTCAAAGCTTAAAAAAGATTGTAATAGGAGAAGGAGGTTGAGTATAAACTTTCAGTGACAAATGCAAGAAGCTGATCTCAGAAGAACATTTGGAGCCAGTTTAATTCAATATATCTCCATAAACATCAAGGAAAGCACTGTGATGAGACCAGAGAAATCAACCCCAGCTTTCCACACTGTACCAAAACCAGGGGAGGTGGAAGCAAAGGTGAATTCCATTTAAACATGAGCTCACATTTAATTAATACAGCTACTGCCGTTTGATCTGATCTGGACCAGAGCGAGGAGAGGGCAGTTTCTGTTCCAGAATCAGCTACAAATCACAGTAATGAACAACAATGAGCTGCCTGCAGTATTTATAACTGGGGACACTCTGCTGAGGATTTCCAGAGTATATCACACTTCAAGTCAAGCAGATTCACCCCCCACTGCATAACCAGCACCACTTTTTATCCCTAAATTAGAATCTCGCTACAACGAACTCCAGAGAGTAAATATCTGGGTTTATTTGCAATTATTTTGGTAGAAGTTTAGCAAAACTATTTACTCAGACTGTTGTTGCTTCAGTAAAAGCAATTGGCTTTTCATCCTGATTTTATTGGCGCTGCTGGGGGAAACGAAACCGACTTTTCATGGTAATTCCAAATAGGAAAGCTCAGCCCCTAAATTTTCTTCTCCCTTGTTAAAATACTCTTTCCTTTACAGAAAAGCAATCAAATGACCTTGTTGTTAGTATAATATCAGTCATGAACAGATTTCTCTGATCACCCATGATATCCTGGCAATACAATCTGATCAATTCAGTGCTGCAGATACACTCCAGGGGCAGCCCCTAAAGCCCAGAGGGACCCAAAGAATTTTGGTTTATATGTCACACGTCCAAGCTGACAGAAAACTTCAAAAGCTTCAGAGTGGTATGCCAGCATTTTGTCCTCAATTTTGCTTTTTCTTCAACCTCAGGAAGAAAAACTGGCAGGTCTGGAGGGTGGGTTCATAGCTCTCAGTTGCTGCTGTTTCAGAGTAAGTGGGGTGCCTTTATGTGCAATTCAAACATCCTTCCCCTCTGTTAAAAAAAAAAAAAAGCAGCAAGGAAGCAAAGCAACTGGAAATATGATATTCCTCCCCAAACCAGAGTGCCCCAGGAGGAGTCAGGCTGTCCCTGGCAGGGAGCTCTCCATCCCTGTGAACAAACCGTGAGCATTTCCCTCCCACAGGATCTCATCATCCACTTGAACGCTCTGTGCTGCCAGAGACATCCCCGAATTAACAACTCCCTCAAGTGAGACCCCTCCTAGGGAGGTTGGTTAAACAACTCAAAGGAACTTTTCATCTAACTCATGCTTATTTTAAATCAGTGCAAAGGCGCGTGGCCTCTGCTCTTGGAAAGGCAGACGTTTGTGCTCTCTGTTACCACTATTTTTCCTTGAATCTCTGTGGAGTTTGTTTGCATCAATTATGAGCAAATAGCAATAAATTATCTTTTTTCTTCCTTTCTTTTTTAAGTTAAGTGAGGCAAAAACTAAAAATTACGGAGCTAAAAATCAATAATGCTTAATTTGATTTTTTTTTTACACCATTTTTTGACAGCAGCTCCAATCCAGCTGTACTACTTCTGCACACAATTTCTCTAGCTCCACGGAGAAGATGTAAATCTCCTATATTTAGCTGGGAGACATTATCTCGATTAAATTTATGAAGAAAAAGAAGGAATTTTCCTTACCCAAAAATACAGGAAACTGTGAAGGGAAAATTAGAACTCATGGGGGCAAAATCCCTCGCAAGCTGTGCAGGGGTTAGTTAAATATAAAAGCATGCTTAGAAACCAGCACTCGGCCAAGCAGGCACCTAGCAACAAAATGCTGCACATGATGTGTTTCTAAATAGGAGAGAAAGTGTAGGTAAGTGAAACAAGAATTCCTGTTGGAAACATCTCTTGCTACTGGTCTGGCAAATGCCACAAGGCTAAAGATGCTCCCACGCTACCAAACTGAATTATCAAATTCTGTTTCCTGCTGCATTTTGGCAGTGGCTGGACCTTCTCCATAGCCACAGACAGGTTTTCTTTTTCTCCTTGTTTTGTCCAGAAAAATATTAAAAGGAATGGATGTTATAAATCTGTGACGCTCAAGTGGCCGCAACACTTCCAGCCACGAAGGGGTGAAGTCAGCACTCAAGACAGGTGCTGTGTTTTGGTGTGTGTGGAAAAAAAATCCCTTGAGGTTAAGCCAAGAAAATCTCCAAAGTGAAGGGCACCCCTGGGGTAACTTCCCATCAGTGCCCACATCCTGGGGGAATGTAGCAGAAGCTCAACTGGCCCTTTCCTTCTTTTTCAACATGATTTGCTAAAAAAGCTGCATGACTGAGCCTGCAATTTATCGCTGGAGTGATGGGCACTTCATAGCCCTGCACCTTGAACAGGCATTGCACTGTTTGCAGGCTGACAATATCGTGTACAGCTTCATATATGTGTAACAGCTGGAATTAAGAGCTTAAATCTACTTTGTGAGACGAATGGCCATTAAAACACAGGCAATGATGGAAATAAAATAAGGAAAAGAAGAAAACAAAAGGCTATTATGCACTTGTTAGCACTAAACATCAATTCACATACAGTTGTTCCTGTTCCCCTAACAAAAAAAAAAAATCAAAAAAAAGGGGTGAACTTGCCAAGTGTAAAACTCTGGGCTATGAAATTCCAACAGATACAATGAGTAATGTAAGAAATCCTTCCGATGTACAAGATGGAGCAAAGCTCTCGGGGTACATAAACTGTCACAATTTAACAAATGCAAAATGAAAATTAATGTTTCAAATTGTCTAAAAATACAGCAGTGACAGTCATACTGAAAATGGAAAATAAAAATGGCAAGTAAAAAAAAAAAAAAAAGGCACCTACCCATGAAGTAAGACTTGGATCCAAACCAACATCTTGAGACTTCAGCTATCACAACAGTAGTGTCTAAACACTACCTTTTCCACTTTGATGTTTTAAAAGCACGTTTTATCAATTCCTCATAGGATGTGGGGAATGTTTTACCTCACGTTACTGTTGAGCCTGTTTGGTTTTGGCACAGAGGGATCATCCAATACCATCAGCTCCAGTGCCAGTGGGAGAGAACTCAGTCCCTCGGCAGGTCCTGGGCAGCTCCCTGCAAAGGCTGTGCTTGAGCACAAGGGGTGCAAAAGCAGCCCAGGTCTTCTGTAAAGCTGCAGGGAAGTCAGTGAATGTACAGACACCTAAGCATGAAAATCTGCCTTTCGAGACCAAAATCATTGCAAGCCATAGCAATCATCACAACAATTAATTTACTGTGTGCACATGCACTGGGGCTGCTTCACTTCTGACCCACAGACATTCACTTGTGCCTGCTCACACCACTGACATTCTGCCTGTGGGACTTTCTATTTCTCCTGGATAATGTTATTACATATTTTATTGACGTCAATAACCTTGTTTTTCGAGGGCAGTAATAACTTCTGGCTATTTTTACTTACCAGCAGGAATTTGCAAATATTAATTGAGGTCCATGATCCTTTATGGTAATAGTTACCAGAATGTTCAGAAAGGAACATCACAATTTCTCCTGTAAATAGTGCCAGGCCAAGAACAAACATAAATTTAAGTTAGTATTTCAGTTGCTCTCACTGTGGTTTTTTTCCTCCACGAGCCAGTAAAAGAAGAAGCTATAATAAAACACTTCTATTTTACCCTTTTCCACATGATCAACCTTATTTCAGCTGCAGGAGAATAACAAGTGTTTTGGGAAATGTGCAGGAAAGCAAAAATTATTAAATTATATTTTCTCAGCTTTCCAAATGCAATGTTTGAAGGCAGCAAATTGGGTAAGGAAAGGGAACATTCTTATTCCCTCCTCTCTGTCCCTGCGCAGCTCAGCTCTGCTTTCTTAGCCTGACACTGACAAAGGTGGACAGAGGGCGTCCAAAAGCATGAAGCCCTGGAACAGACCTGCTGTATCCAGGGAAAGTGTGGACGAAGCTGTTCTCCCATTTCCAGGTATTCCACGTCCAAACTAGTAATAATAACAATAAAACATTTAGCTATTGTGCCGTGGGCCATTCCAAAACGTCTCAGACTTTTCTAAAGCACCGTGTTCTGCTCCGATTTAGCTCTACCACTCCATTTATCTCTTTTCCTGTCGGCTCCTTGTTCTACTGATCCTTTCTCCCAAGGCAGCTTGACAGATCAGGGACTACACCCACCCCACGCAATCTGCTCTTCTCTTTGGGCACCTCCAGTGAACCACCCTTTCCCCCTGGGTGCTTTTCCTTGCCATTCTTCAGGCAATGGAATCCATGGGAGGCTACAGAATCCTGGGGCAGCCAAGGAAGCTGCGATGAGGCTCCACCAAATCCAACTTTGGTGGCTGGAGAAGCTCTTGAGGAGCAAAGTCACTCATTCAAGTCCTACAAAGTCAATCGAGGGCTTTAGATAGGAGCCATTTATTGTAACACCTGGAACATAAGGGTGGCCAGAAACTTTTTAATGAGGACACAAAGAAGGACAGCAAAACCCCACGGTACCATAGTCAAAGAGCTCTTTTGTACAGTGATAATTGGAGTTTTTCTCCTCAGTATAGTCCTTTGTTTATTTTAATGTTCAACCAGTGAGCTTAATGCATTTATAATTCAATCATTGACTCCTTGGCTATGAATAAAGGACCAGGCCTGATGTTAAAGGTCATGTTGACCTTGAGAGCTATCAAGTGACGAGACATTTTAGCAATGGAGTAAACAATTTAAATACATGCTGCGAAGTAGAAAGATCCTAACGATGGAGCCAAACACACAATCAAATTAGATACTTTGTTCTACTAATAAAAAGTTTATCTTGTCTCTTCCAACTCCATAAATGCAATGATTTTTATGTGTTCTCTGTCAACTTAACAAGCCACTTTATCAATTCTATTTTTTCCCAGCAGTTTCCCCCATGTAAAGTTTGCAACCCCCAAAATATAAACCTTCAGCCATGCACATCAAGAACACAACATCATCTTCTATAATCTTTGTATATACCTTTATTTCTACCTCTTCTGTAAATCAACTCTACCCCAGCCAAAATTTGCACAAATGCAAATGAAGAGAAAACATTTAGAAACTGAAGTTTCTAAGCCCTTTTTTTGAGGGGAAATGTGTCTCAAATATATATCTCAATGCTGATTCCAGTCAGAGAAGTGGGTCCTATACTTACAGATAGTTTCCTGATGCATTTCTGCACATAACAGGGAAAGAATCCCAAAAGTAACAAGAGGTCATTTCTCAAAAAATTCTGTGATTAATGGAAGTTCCAAAATTTCACAGCTTCTCTCCTACATAAAATCCCTTTTTTTTTTTCCCTCCAGACCACTGTCTGGTAGCTGGTGACAAAAACTGACATTTTATGGCCTGCATAAGCTTGGCTGACAAAATTCCCAATAGATAGCACCCCCATGTACCACACTGCATTGACAGATGCCAATGCCCTCTGAGTTAGGATCACTGCTCCAATAATCCTCTGTGCTCTTCACAGCACCATCAAAAAACATTTATTTCTTCCTGAGCTTCCAATGAAGATTAACACTTATCCCAACAAAGCTGGGAGACGGACGATGTCTTTTCCCTTATCATTTTCAAGATAAACCCAAACAACAGATCACAACACTAAGTGCTGATCACAGCAATGTGGTACTTAAGAAGTTTAACCTCCGAAGGCACATGAAATTATAGCGCCACAAATCACCAGCGGCTGAAGGACAGCCAAGATACAATACTGGAGTGAAACCATTCTGGCCTGTCTCATCAAATGATTGGAAACGCAACAGGGATGGCATCTGATTAAAGACACTCATGGAAGCTCTGCCAGAGTGTCCCGGGGCTCTGTTTGGCAGCAGCTCCTCTGTCCCTGCCTGTGGGAGGCTCCAGGAGCTCTGGGGACCTTCACACACTGCCACTGCAGGCTCTGCAGCACCGCTGGATCAGCAGCCAGCCTTGGCACAGCGCGCAGCGATGCCTTCTGAAATCAGGGCAGCCCTACGGAACTCTCCATTGCTTGAAGGAAAGAGATGTAATGATGCAGTATAAAAATCCCCATTTAAGGTAGCACCATTTAAGGTAATCCCATTTAAGGCTGCGCACTGCAATCGACGAGGAGAATAAGCGATACAGGATCAATGTGATCAATACAAGCTTTATTCCAGCTATTTCTCTAGGTTCTCAGACTTCAGTCCATTTTCCAGCAGCTAGCAGGTTTTACATGTCATTATGTCATTGGTTAGTGAAGCTACTTGCCACACTATTATTGGTTACTTGCACACAGCTACATCAACTTGTCCCCTCCCAGCTTGTGGTCCCTTCATCTGATGTTCTGTATTCTTTTGACCACAATTTCATAAAATTCGGTGCTTCCCAGACCATCAAGGACACTGTCCTTGCAGCTTACCCTCAAGGTTTTGCTCGCACAGTGCCTAGTCTGTGTTCTGTGGTGGTAGAGGCTGCAAAAGCAGAGCCTCTAGCATATCCTGGTCCTGCTCTTCAAGCCATTTTTCAACACTGTAACAATCTCTTCTACCAGACAAACTAGGAAAAAAGCAATAAACCAACAGAATTCCTGTGATAAGTGCTGTTGGGAGGTCTACAACCTTTCAATTCCTGCCAGGGATTTTCTCAAAGGCATTCTATTTTTGTTTTCTTTTCTTCTTCCTGAAAAACCAGATCTGAGAAAGGATCTCACAGGCTGCACTGTGATGCTGGACCATGGCAGCTCTGGTTTCTAAACTCTGGGAAGTAAAAACAAAATTGAACTGGTTTTGTACATTACTTAATCTGTCAAGAACACTGACACACTATAAACCACATGGCAACATGGGCCAAGCTGGTCATTTCTAAGACATTATTGAAGACTTGGTATCAAAGGCTGTTCTGTTTCCATACTGAAGTGATTCCATGGACCTCTACAGAACAGTCAGGTAAGCTGAACTATACTGCTTTCTGCTGTTTATGACCAGGAAATGAATACTAATTTTCTTCCATCCTGGTAGATTTACTTGGAACTTGAATTATAAAAGCAATTTTCAATAATGCACTGGGTCCGTGAACAAGCCTTTTCCATAATAACACCACTGATTTAAGAGGGATGATACTTCACAGAACACAATCACATTTCAAGGGTTCTTATTATAGTAACTCCTCTATAACTGGAGCATTAAATAAGTTCTACTGTGTTATTAAAAAGTCTTGAAAATACTCTTTGAAGTGACTTAAAGTTACATTATGGCTCTGTCACTTCTTTTGGAAGAAATAAGACCTGGGAATTGGGGAGAGGCACAGAATTACGAGGTTGGCGTGACAGCTCCACTGCAGGCAGCTGTGCCACTGTAAGAACAATGCCCTTTGTGCCTAACACCCTGTCCCACGGCAAAGCATTTCTGAACTCACAGCAAACCTGACTTGTCTCCTCCCAGGGCTACTCAAGCCTCTTCTGACCACACAACATGAGACCCAGTCCCTTTTACGTGTTTTTGCAGTGATTTTTGCTGCCTTGGGATAAATCTTTTGCTGGCAAAGCCAATGAGTGAGGCCAGGGGGAGAGGCCTTTCCCTGTAACTTTTCTTATTAACAATGGTTTTGATATTGCTTTTGATATTTCTGAGGAGAGACTGATGGCATTTTTGGTCTCAGATCTCACCTGCTGAGACATCACACTGCACATCAGAGTTCAGGCAGCAAGATGAAGATGACTGACCCAAACCTCTCCATTAAATAGAGATCGGTCAGAGAAACTTGACTTCTGCCCTTCCAGCTGGAGTCCTTTAGGAAATCAATCCCATTAAGTATCATTCATAGAAGTGGATGCAAGTGGATTCAAGCAAGTGGCTGAACTGACTAAACAAAATCTCTGCGTTTTGCTCACTTACATCCAAGAATTCACCTCACATGGAGTTAAACAACCCCACAAACATGAAGTGATGTGGGAACTCAGATTACTGAAGGTATCACGAAACCTCAGTTGGTGATAATTGTGCAGCACTGTGATGAAGATCATAGCCAAGAGATGCAGGAGGGTTATTTTCCACTGCGGAGCAAAGGGAGGTGGGCAGATCTCAGCTTGCCAAGGGACTTTTCCAAATGGCGCAAAGTCCTTGCAATTAATTTCCTACTGACGGTGCTCCCCCAGACTCTCCACACACAGAATCTCTCCTCGGCTTCCTGGCTCATTTTAAAGCCCCCAGAGTGCAAGCCCGGTTTTAACAGAGTTGTGTAATTCTTCCCAAAGGAACTTTTCAGCTTCTGTCTCTCTGTACATCACCTAAAAGACCATGACTCTGTTGTTTGAAACCCTGTGGCCCCATTAAGAAATCTCAAGCTCTGTTCAGAAAGCTGAAAGCACAAAAAAATCAACGCCTGTAGAACCCTGGAAATTTAGACAATACATTTTCATGCTCTCAGTGTTCCCATCCAGAGTGGGAAGTAGGATTAGTTTTCTGCTTCGCCTGATAATGCTGATAAGTTTAAGTTTCTAGTCTCAGTGCATAAATGAATCAATAATGTTATTTCAAACTTGAAGGCACACCCCAGTAAGTTTTAAAATCAAATTCTTCTTTATGTCTGGCTTCCTGACAGTGGTAATGCATCACATGCCCCTCTGCTATGAGCAGACAGTGAAAATTCAAGGGAAATTTTTGTCCCAGGATAGCCCAGACAAGGCACTGACTCCAATATTGTACTCCCTGGGTAAAAATTCCCCATTTCAATGTTCACTGATTTCTCTATGTTTAAGCACACAACCAACAGCTTTGCAAAGCTAAATCATGTCAATCAGGCAACAATGCAATCAGGCAACACAAATGGCAACACCATTTCCATCCTTTACACCCTACACCTGCCAGAGGAAGGTCAGCAACACTGGCACACTTTGCAATTACAACTAAAAAGCTCTAATACCTTCAATGTAACTTGACCCCACACTGTGGCTTCACCAACTCCAAAACAAACTGCACAAGGAGAGGCGATGGTGCCTCATGTTTTGGATGTAGATGAGCACTAAATTTAATTTCCACATGGGTCAGAAACGATTAAACACATTTATTAGTTGCTTAGAAGCAGAGAAATCTAAAGTACAGCTCAGAAGTGAAAACATCACTACCCAATGTCACAAACTATGCTGTAGAATGAAAAGTTTTGCCAAGATAATTAAAATTGCAACCAATGGAAAGCACCCACCTTGCCTGTTCTTACGCTGTCAAATCAGTAAAATACACAAATACTTCGAGGGATGTATGGGATATAAAGGCCATAGCAGACCACGGAAAGGACAGCAGTGTGAAACAAAGCAGATGGTGGCACCTTCTCAGCTCTCTGGAAGAGCTAATGCAGCACCAGCATTTTGTGAATCCAGCTGGAAAATGGGCAATTACTCCTGGTTTTGCATCCTGGAGGTTTTCTGCAGAACTACCCTTCCCAGTCCTAGCAGTGCCAAAGTAATTAGTTCTCCCCAGCTCACCGCATGTTAATGGCTCCGTCGATGACGGGCTCGCAGATAAACGGCACCGCGGACAAAGAAACCACCAGATGTTAATTCAAGCTCCGAAGCTCTGTTCAAGGACAGTGACTCACCTGCTCTCTCTCCGTCATCAATTTTAATTTGAAGTCTGAATCAGAGAAACAAAAATGGGCAAAAGGAAGTTGTGGATCCAGCATTTGCTCATCGTCAACAGCCACAGTCAAAGAAATCTGTACTTTTTAGAAGTCTCAATATTTTCAACCACAGTCCCTATTCTCAGAGCTGTTAACTCAAAAGGTATCTATTTTGTCCAGCGGACTTCAGAGAAAACCCCAAGCACATAAATCCATCTGGATGGAACACAGGGTTTTATCAGAGGTTATTTTTTTGCCTTAATAGCAGAAGAAACACACAATGAATCATTTCACAATATTATCTGAGAGCTGGTAACCTCTAACATCACTGAAACTGTAGCTCAAGAAAGATTTTTTTTTACCAAGGTTATCATTTCGTAACAAATTATGTTTAAACAGTTTGATTCATTTTAGCAGCCCAAAACACCATGCTCAGATCAGACAGTGGTAAACTAATCTCTCTAATAAACTGAGACTGCAAAGAAAAAGTAGTTCACCTTTCTATATGAAAATTTAATATGTATTCTTACATTTTTCCTCCAGCCAGGAAGGAAAAAGAATCAGATCTGACTAAGTCCCCACAGAATAACAATTCTGATATTCGACTAGCTTGGAAAAGGCAATTGTAATCCAGTTTTTTAAAGTTCACCTATAGCAAATTGCTGCCAATAAATGCATGGGCAATTTTGGAGAGTTATTTCCTTGAAATGTTTCCCTAAACCGATGGGGTTCATGACAGACCTGAAGTGATCTCTTCTGAACAGACTGCGCCTCCTGTTTGCATTTCTATCCTTCAGGCTCAAAGCCATCCTCAGGAACCTGGAATGTGGTCTGGAGTGACAGGCAAAGCTCACAGAGAAATGTGGTACCTTTGTGAAAAGTTTCTTTTCACAACAAGGGAAATATCAGGATCTTGATTAAAAGTTTTGTTAAGGGATATTCTGAGGGACAAGAAGGGGAAAGAGGCAGATTTCCATATTCTGACAGGAGTACAGCAGCTTCCCACCATACTGATTACATCAAAAGCAAATGGATTACATCCAGGTTTTCCCCTGGATTTACATCGTTACAGGACAGGTGAGAATCTAGTGGTGAAGTAAAAGATGACACTCACTATGGGGTAATTACACTGAAAAAAAAGAAAGCTGCTCCATTTGACTGCCAAATCTGTTAGAAAACAGGGTGTACTTCACCTGTTTATACCGAATTGTCTACTTTCCTAAAATTAGCTTTCCTATGACACCCAGCCGAGGCTTGATCTTCTGTCATAGTTCCATATCTGAATCTGGAGAAATACATAAAACTCACTTGCTAAAATGCTTTATACAAAAGTTATTTAACAAAAAACGTCTTTTTTTTTCCTTCCCCCACTCTCTCATATACAGATTTTACTGAATTTTCTGGTTTTAATTCAAAAAATCCCCAAGTAACCTGTGTCTTGTTCAACTCTTGTTTGCAAAACGCATACAAATGTTTTGTAAATGTTTCCTGAGAAGACAAACAACGGATGCTGATAAAAAACCAACCTCACAAACACTCCACCGAAGTGTGTATGTAAGGATTTGTGTGTTTGGAGGGTGGAAGGGCTGTAACCAAGAGGAGGTTGCTGTGCTGCAAGGGAACGATCCCGCTGCGGCTGCCGCAGGAAGGGCGCGATGCTGGCGCTGGTGGCAGGGATGAGGAGCTGGCAGCTCTGCCTCCGTGGGCTTTGAGACACACAGCATGACAGGATTTACAGCCTGGCAGTGGGAAGAAGACACGGAGAGGAGGCAGCTCACGGGTGAACGTGTGGGATGAACGGAGAGACAGCAAGGAGGCTCTTCCAAGGTAACTCCTGAGGGTCTCTGTCCTGGTTCTGAAATCCAAAGGATGGGAAAGCTTTCCTGGCTCTGGGTGTGCTCAGGTATCACCCCCAAAGCCCAGCCTGGACGCTTCAGAAGGGAATAAAAACAGGAGCAATGTAAAAAGCTGCAGAAAACAATTCCACCTACAGAAATCTCCCTAGTTTACATCAGTGAAGGATTTGGTGCAAAGAAAAAGTGCTGCAGCAAATAAAGACCGTGGAGATGGTGGGAGTTGGAAATGACAACCTCATGGAGTCCTCAGCCCCCACAGCTGCCCCGAGCATGAAACCCCTGAATAATCCCCAGCCCACTTGTGCCGTGCCCAGGAAATAGCACAGCTTTGAGCTTGGCTGTCTCAGGTAAAACAAAAGCTTTTGTGACTCACGGCAGAAGCCTGAACGCTAAAATTTCCTGCAGAACTGCTGAGTGTGTCTTTTGGAACAAAGTGCTTATTACCAGGGACTTGTCATCCCAAGATCAGCCATAACCTTGACATCTGCTTATTTTCTTGCAGAAAACCACCTTACTGTGTTATTATATATCGAAAGCCTGATGGTTGCCAGCAGCTAGAAGGGTACAAACCACCAAGCAAGTGCCACAAAGTGGTAATGTTGAAGCTGCAGGACGCAATGCTGCTGAAAGAACTAATAAATACTATTGGTACAGAGAGCTTTAAGAAGGAAAAAAATCTGGATTTCCCAAAGAAAAATATAAAGCAAGCCTCGCACAACTTCATTCTACAGAAAATTACTGTTAAATACATCCCCTCGCTTTTCGTGTTGCCTTGGATGTCAGCTAGTGAAGGCTGCAAAGAGAACAGATGCCAGGAGGAGAGAGTGCTGAGGTGTGGCAGGGCAAGGGTGACTTGAACTTCTCTCCTCCTCACCAACAGCTCTGCTGTGCACAGCCTCAGTGGAATGCCCTGCAGAGCTGCAGGCTGCTGAAGGTATCTCTGAAGCTCTGCAAACCATACCCGTGTAGGCTTTTCCAGAACTCAGTTTGTGCCATGTGTGTCCCTGAACTGATCCAAAGCCATCAGACCCAGAACACGTTCATCTCAGCACCTCTCCCTCGCAGCCCCACATGCCTGCAGGACTAAGTCCAGTACTCCTGGCTTTTCCTTCACATAATAAGGTGCTAGAATAGGTGCAGAGGAGCTGAAAGAAATGGTGGCTCCTCCATAATGCCAGGAGGTTTCTGGGGAACAAGGACACAGTGAGTTAGCCAGTGGCTCATGGCTGATTTCTGCAAGGAGTGGAGCACGCTGGCTCTTCGTGTCCCAAAGAACACTACAGTCCTGGCTATGTGCAGCTTGGAAACCTGCAGGCTGGGGGAACAGAAAATAAGGCACTTGCTTCCCTAGGGATTTAGCAGCACCATATATGCCAAGCTGGGGAAACGCCAAGGCCACTGGACAATATTTAAGATGCTGATACTTAGTCATGCAATAATAATGTCAAATGCTTTTGAACTGAGGGCCCTAAATGCCTTGCAGAACATACCTTTCCAACTGCAGGACACAAACATATTTTAGGGCTCATTCCAGAAGTGTATGATACAGAATGACACCCACAGGTCTTCGTATTTAAGTTAATTCAGGGATTTATAAATACACTTGTAAATAAAGCACTGCGGGGTGATTACACTGGAATCAGACACAAAACCATCACAATCAGGAGGAAAAATCAGGCCTCCCACAGGTACCATTTCCATATGTGCTGTGCTCTGAGAAATCATCCATGCATTGCAAAGATGGTCAGGGCTCTAACTCTGAGCAAGGAGAGACTCAGTGCAGTGGAAGAGCAAGGATTTCAGGGGGCAAAGGGAAAAGTCACAGTGACTGTGCCTAGGCCACCTCAGTACAGGAAGTTTTCCGCCCACAAACACTTCAAGGTGAACTCAGCTCTCCTTCCTCACCTTTTCCAAAAGCCAGATCTCCTGCTCTTGGTTTGAGCTGCTGCTTCTCTCCTGCAGCACGTGGAGAGATCCCTGCCCGCAGCCCCTGCTCCAAATTTGGCTCCAGCAGCCGAGTCCTTCTCCCAGTTACTCTCAGCCCTGCTCAAAGCCTTCTGCCTCTCCTCCAACATCCTTTCCAAAATCCCATCGGGTCACTTGGCAAAAACAATGGCAAGCTCTTGCCCAGCTGCCAAACTCCCCTACAGGCCTTTCTCTTCCCTCTTCCTTCCCTCACTCAAAATGCTCTCAGCAAAACCCTCTCGGTGCCTCTCTGCCACTGCAACTTGGCAATAAATAGTTTACTCTGAGCCCCTGAACCCCTGCCCTAGCTGACAACTGTGGCCTTGTCTGTTCCCAAAATAGCTTTTCTTTTCATTTCTTTCCTCCCTCTCTCCTCCATGCCTGCACCTCTTATTTCCTGCTTTCTCTGTGCATCTCTTCAAAAGCAGAAGATTTGTTGCTCACACGTTGAGGAATACTGCTTCTGTCAAAAGTGGTTTTTATACGGATTGGAAGACTTTTTCTGATTAGAATTTTTGGCGAGATTTCAGTGTCACCAATCTTTCCAAACACATCTTTGAAAATTAGCTTAAAAAGCCTCTAAAAGCAAAACAGTCGAACAAAAAATCATTTAAAAAATCCCAAACTCTTTGGAAATATTTTTAAAATATACATGTGTGGCAAGGCCTGTGAACCCTCCAAGCAGCTACGTAACCGATGAGCAATAAAGGCATTTTTTTAGCTGTTGGGGTGGGAAAATTCATCCTGCCTTCATTTTAGGGACATGGGCCAGGTTGCCTCTAGGTCATGTGTATTCTTTGACACATGGAGAATTTAGGCTTCCTGAATTAGGCACTCTGAATCACACCTTTCAGGATGCGTCACGTATCTCAGGACAGTGTGTGAACACTTTATTTAATGAAACACAGAGCTCCTAAAGCACCTTCCACTGGAAATGGTAACAACAAGAGTTCCTGAGCCTCAAGCCCCAGGCTCCATTTAGGACAGTTGTTCTGAGCCTGCCTCAACTATTTCAACAACAAAAATATCGACTTTTTTTTTTTTTCTTTTTTAATAAGTTCTGTTTGTCTTTTTCAAGGTAGATATAAAGCAAGCTTTAAATCTTGTAAAATACTTGTGTCCTGTTTACCCAGCTAGAAGAATAGAAACCCAAGTAAAAACACAGGTTTTGCTGACAGGCAATAAACTCAGAGCTCATTCTATTCCACTGTCAGGAACTGGGAAAACGGGCAGCAGGAAGATCTGAACACCCACAAGGCACCAAGAAGAATTTGGCATTTAGCCTCAAAACCACAGGGCAAGACCCAGCCCACAGATGTGCCTGCTCTGCATCACCAGCAGGATGGAGAGAGGGCAGCCATCCCCAGTTCCCTTCATTTCCCAGCTGGAAAGGGATGGCAGTGCAAAGGGAATAACCAGCTCGGGATATGACACTTGAATTAGGGGGCTGAGAGTTCCTCAAAGCAGCAGTTCTTCCCCACTGAGAATTCCTAAAACCCACCTGGTGCCAAATCCTGCCCAGTCCATGGTGGGTTTGCCCATTATGCGGAGCAGCTTTTAAGGAGCTTGGAAATAAAATGCACATTTCTCTGCTAGTTGTAAATCCTTTGGCACCTGGCAAATGAGGTTTATTTTCCCACCACTTTTGCTCATAAAAGTACTACTATTCTGCTTGAATTTACATTATGTTTTTATTGCGGAGACTGTGGAAGTTCAGAGTTCTCAGCAAGGCTGTCATAACTCAAACTGAGTTGTGAGGGTTTCCAGACAAATTCCTTATCAGGGTATTATTGCCACTGTTAAAAGCCAGAGAAAAGAAAATGACTTGTTAGGTTTTGGATATAAAGAGCTATGGAGCTTTAACATGACATTTCATTAATATTCCTTGTAGTGTATATATTACAATCTCATTAACAAATCACCAAGTAAAGTAATTATTTTGGTGGGTTTTTTTGGTTCTCTAAAGAGTATAATTTAATGTGAAGACCATTCTTTGCATCTCTGGATTTCTTTGTCTTTTTAGTTTGTAAATAAGATATCAAAACTGGGAATGAAAGCATTCTACTATAAAGCACTTTGAAAAGAAAAGAATAGTCTATCAAATTAATTCTGTGACTAATCATAACAATAAACTTTATTATTTTTCTTTTCATGCCTGCAAATGATGTCATTTTCTTTATTCCTGAGGACTAAAGTACTACTCTCCAAAAAGTGCTTGTAAACCCAAGATATTAATAGTTAATCAGGTGGAATAAACATTAAATAACTTCACAGGAGAACTTTGCCTCATGCTTCAAACTCTGACTGCACTGGAATAAGGAAAAAAAGAGAAATCAAGAGTTTTATGATTAAATTCAGTGAAATTCTTCCACTTGCCTCATACCAGTTGACTAAAATGGACTTCAAGTGACAGGTCTGTGTTGATAAAGCTCTTAAGAACAGTTAGCCATGGAGTAAGCGGGACCTGCTTTAATAAGAGCTGACCATGCTCAAATGGAAACAATTTCTAGTCCCTTTTCTGCCTCCAGTATGGGTCTGCTATCAAACAAATCCCAGAAATAAAAGAGAAATAGGAAAAATTTCAGCACATGCCAAATTTCAAGACATTTAAAAGACCTTTACACAGTTGAAGAAAACAATATTTCAAAATCTACAGTTGGACTATCAAAAAAATTGGACTATCAGAACAGTAAAACCCCAGCAGTATTTACATCATTTTGGGTAACTTTTTTCCTATGTTCTCTATGACTCACTGATAGGGGGAAAAATAAAATCCAACTACTTTATTTAGACAAAAAAAAGAATGTTCTGTTTGAAACAAGAAGAGCACTAGACTGTATTTCCCTTCTCCAGAAATGTGAATGACCAAATAAAAGAGGCAGTCTCTGGAAGATTTGTTTTCTTTCTTCGTGCTGTTTGTGTGACTCAGCCAGCACTAACAGCAGTCTCCAAAATGTCTGCAAATGGGGGCCCGAAACAGCACGTGCCAAATCCCAGCTCAGGGCTGAGCGCTTTCCAAAGGGGATGCTGCTCCTCTCAAAAATTCCAGCATCCATAGACAAATTTATGGAAATCACTGTCAATCTGAAAGGCTGCCCGTTGTTTTCAAGTGGTTCCGTTTCTCTTGTCCCTCTGCCTTTCCGGGGCGGTTAAGAATGAGCAGCATCTTTTATTTATGACCTGAAAACTCCTCATAGTTTCTGCTCCACGCTCTGTGGAACAATCAACAAGTCTGTGCCACAGGGCCAGGACTGAGCAAAATCACAATATTGCAGGAAACAAACAATATTGATGGTGCTGCACACCGAGGAGTAGCAGGTGATGATGCAGCTTGGACAGGAGGAAAATAACACCATAAAATGGAAACCCAGGAAGAATTTTAAGCAGGTTGAATGAAATTTCTGAAACCAGAGGAGGCCACAAAATGATAGGAGGGCTGGAGTACCTCTCCTATGGAGACAGGCTGAGGGAATTGGGGTTGTTCAGCCTGGAGAAGAAGAGGTTCCAGGGAGACCTTAGAGCCTCTTCCAGTGCCTAAAGGAGCTACAGGAGAGCTGGAGAGGGACTTTTCACAAGGGCATGGAGTGACAGGACAAGAAGAATGGCTTTAAACTGTCAGAGAGTAGGTTTAGATTCGATATTATGGGAAAAAAGTACTGTAATGCCCTGGCATTAAAAAAAAAATTCAAGTGAGGCCCTGGCACAGGTTGCCCAGAGAAGCTGTGGATGCTCCATCCCTGGAAGTGTTCAAGGCCAGGTTGGACAGGGCTTGGAGCAACATGGGATAGTGGGAGGTGTCCCTGCCCATGGCAGGGGGGTGGAACAAGATGAGCTTTGAGGTTCCTCCAACCCAAACCACTGCGATTCTATGATTATGTGAAAATTTAATATAATTATAGCTGTGATAGATATGAGGGAAGCAAGGTCTGCAGGGGAAATAATATTGTTTATTAGAATAATTGGTGCTGTTGGAAAGGATATAAATCTGTGATACAGCACATTTTACATTGTGCCATCCGTGTATTCCTTTCAAAATGTGTCTAGATGATTACAGCTTTCCAACCAGGCAGAAACTGCCTCATTATCAGTTAAATATTCAAAGGGATGATATACACACCATTGTCAAACGGGGGAAATCATGAAGCAGGGGGTGAAGCAAAAAGAGAAGATTCCAGATTTCAGCTAAAAGATTTTCAGGTCAAGCTTCCTCGGCAGAGTCAGAGAGAGAAAAACTTGCCCTTTTTCAAAGCAATCACAAATGGCTGTATGGAAAAAAAAGACAAGACCATGGCTAAACCTCTGTGTGCATCAGGGGGCCCAATCCAGCTGAGTCCCAGCATGAGGTTGGAAAAACAACTGGAAAACTTGCTGTACAACGGGAAGAAAACAACTGGAAAACTTGCTGTACACCAGGAAGAAAACAACTGGAAAACTTGCTGTACACCAGGAAGAAAACAACTGGAAAACTTGCTGTACACCAGGAAGAAAACAACTGGAAAACTTGCTGTACAACGGGAAGAAAACAACTGGAAAACTTGCTGTACAACGGGAAGAAAACAACTGGAGAACTTGCTATACAATGGGAAAAAAACAACTGGAGAACTTGCTGTACAACTGGAAAAAAACAACTGGAGAACTTGCTATACAACTGGAAAAAAACAACTGGAGAACTTGCTATACAACTGGAAAAAAACAACTGGAGAACTTGCTATACAACTGGAAAAAAACAACTGGAGAACTTGCTATACAACTGGAAAAAACAACTGGAGAACTTGCTATACAACTGGAAAAAACAACTGGAGAACTTGCTGTACAACTGGAAAAAACAACTGGAGAATTTGCTACACAAGCAGCCTGTAGCTCCTGGGACACTGTGTGCATGCACAGGGCCTCCTGTGTTCCCACTTTTCTCCTGGCACTGGGACCAGGCATGGCCACCTTGGTGCTTTCTTCCTTTCCCACACCCCTCAGTATCAGGACCTTCGTAATTGATAAGAAATATGTTGTGAGAATGGCTCCAAGCACCAGCCTTCTCAGAAGAATAAAATATTAGAAAGATCCAAGTTCAGCTCAACTTCTTTGGTTATTTGGTGCTAAAATAGAGAACAATCCACATATGTTCATTTTAATAATGCATCAGCGTTCCTTCCTAGTTCCCAGGAGTTATTCCCTCTTTTAAACTATCTCCCAAATTCATAAGAAATGAGCTTAATTTCTTTCTGCACTAAAAGTGCAGATTCCCTCTCAATTAACTATATATCTGTTGGAAGTTGGATTATTTAAAGCTCTCAAAGTATCCAGCCACCAGAACTTAATTCATTTAATGATTACATGCAAAACTGAACCTTTGAACCATTTCAGTCAATTGGCTCTTAATTGTTCTTTAGCAGCCCTGTAATAACTGGAAACATTTCCTTAAATTGTGGCAAAGCTGAGCTGAGATGTGTAATCTGGAGCTCAGTTTCTCCACAAATACTTCATTATTTTTGCCACACGCGTATTTCCAACATTATTTTCTGAGCAATCCTTCAGAATTATTTGTGGACTGCCAGCATTTCGGGAGAGCTCCACACTACAAGTATTCACCAGTTCATGTTCAATTCAAACCCACAGGGGCCAGGCCTTCAAGGCAGGAGAGCTCAGCACAGCTCCAGTGACTACAGGAGCTCATCTCTCTGGCGAACACAGCGTGTGCTGAAGCCCTGCTAATTCTACTTTCTCAGGAACGTTGGGTCAGTCTGCTCTCCACAAGCTTCAGATGCTCCAACACTTCGACACAAAGGGACTGAAAAAGCAGAATTCATTTTCACTGAACTTACTTGACCATACTGACAGCTCTCACCAATTACAACCACATAACCCCTGCCCACGGCTGACGTTTGAAAAAGAAGAGAAGAAATTACAAACTCTCCTGGTTAGATGGGTGAAATATTTTCAGTAACAAAAACTGCCTGGAAAAGGATGGCATTTTTAGTAAGGAAGCACACACACAACCCTGGAAGTAAAGCTTTCTTATATCTTCTGCTATCAGTAAAGCTTTCTTGTATCTTCTGCTATCAGGGGCTCTAGGTTTCAAAAAATAAATAATTCATCTTCCTCGGCTCCTTTGACAGCCTTTGCATTAATTTTAAGAATAAAAGTAAATTGCTTTGAGTGGAAAAAGAAGAAGCCCGAAGTACAGACGTACTGAGCTCTATTAGTAGAAATAAAAAGGTGAAAGAGTCTTAAATTCAGATACTAAATCTTGAGGATGGCAAAAAAACCATCAGCAAGATGCTTCACCCAACCTTCTCATTGCTTACACAACCCCAAAAGATGTCCTACAAGAAATAACCCCATTTTCCTTAAGATCTTCAGTTTAGGAACTTGTATGCAAGAAATTAGTGCCAAACCCATCCAAACCGTCACATTTGATAGCGTGCTTTATCCGAATCTGCATCCCTTATAAAGAATGTGGGAAATTTGCCTAAGCAAGACTAATTTAATTCTTTCAGGGCTGCAGTTGTGATCATGTATCATAATGGTTATGAGAACAGCTTGAAGGAATCACTGTGCAGAGACACTAGAGTTTTACCGAGGATTATTTCTAGATTGTTTTGGCTACTGCACATAGATGAGAGGAACAGGCAGTTTTTAATAAGACAGAAGGGTAAGGCAGCATGAGGAGCACCACAACACTGACAGTCAAGTTAAATCATTCAGTTCCTGCTCTGCACACCCCAGATGAAAACTGCTGCTGCCTTTTAAGACTGTCAATTGTAAATTTATTTATTTAGAAGGACCTTTCTCAACAACTGATACATGTGAAGTTTAAAACACAGCTGAATCAGCAAGTGCCAAGCAAGAGCATATGGTGAGTGAGATGAAAAAAAAATCCACAATCAATAAGGATGATGTACAGCAAAGCAGTTTAATAGAATTCAATGGAACCATAACAATTTGAAATGAGCAAATAAAAGAGTCCAAATTAGCTATCTGAAGTTTTCATATAAAATACTGATGGGTCTCAAACCATCATGAGAAGGTTCATCACTTCTCTTAAAAAAATTACTATCTCCTTCCCAATTTTAATCTTTTTATAATGCATGCAATTTTTCTCTTAAAAGTGAGTGCCAGATCATATTCTGAACTTCATAAACTATTTATCACTCTTTCCCCTCAATAAAACCTCTTGAAGGTTATTAAAATAGAAAAACTTATATTTGCCCCTCTGCTGTAACACTGTATTCTGGCAAAATGTAAACTGCATCTGTTTGCCACTATTTTGATATTCAAGGGGAGCCAGAACTGCAAATTTAGTATTTAAATCACGGGATAAAAGCAGAAGAAACCCATGCAATTACACGACTTCTTTGCTTTCTCTACTGTCTCATCCTCTTCTATTTTGTTTGGTATAATTGAAAAAACAGGAGTCCAGGAGCAAGGTTCAGTCTTTGATTTGCCTTAATAAAGAAACTTGTGTCAAAAGAAAATAAAGGCAGGAGGCAAAATGACAGTCAGGACCGTGTGTCTTATGGCATTAACACAGCAAATGTGAATTCTTGATCCTTTTCTACAAAACACATTTATTGTTTTTAGCCTGGTTTAAGAGTGGCACTTTGTTACTAAGATATACTTTCTCTGTGGTGGTACTGGCTCTGTAATTCCCATTCTGCCTCGAAGGACTGTCACCTTGCTGTTGATGGATTTCATTTTTTAATCTCTGCAAATAGGACCTTTTTAATGCTGACCAAGTGCTCTCCCCTAAAAATGACAGTTTAATCAAAACTGTGTATTTCAGTTCATCTCTACAGGTACCTCCCCACTCTATACCCAAGAACTACATCCAGTAGGAAATAGGAAAACCTGTAGAGCTTCAACAGGGCCACAAGAACCATTTTGCACATTTGTGATTACCTTTACACATTATACAGAGCAGTATAAATAACCCTCGCAGCCAAGACAAAGTCAAACAAATGGAGAATATTTAAATAACTTTCCCCCTGATAAAAACATTAGAGAAAAAAACCCACTGAGACACGAACACACTCAGTGGCTGCTAGCCTGCTTTATCTCAAAGCCTTTCCCTTCACTGATGCTCAGATGTGCTTGATAAAGGACAGTTAATGTCACCCACTGCACAGTGCTCTAGAACTCTTTCTGTTCCTTCTCAGAGAGAACAGAGATAAGCTGCATTCTTTCACTTTCTTAATCTCTGTGTTTGGTATTAGGTGTTATTTGGCTGTGACCAATGGTTTTAGGAGGTGGATTCTTTGCTGACCAATAGTTGCTAGAATATTAATGGATATATAAAGACACTTCTTGTAAATAAACTCTCCTTTTCCCCATCTTGGTTCGTCTGCCTGAATTCTCTCAGCCAGCCTCTGCACCCTCGGGGGCTCTAAAGCCACACAGTGCCATGGAAATATCTGGAGATTTGTGGGGATGTAAGTGCTTGTAGGGCAACACCTTGACAGGAACATGCCCTGTTGCAGCTTGAATGGGATAAAACAGATCTCAAATAAGCTACCTGTGGTGTTTGAAATATGCACTCATTCCATCTACTAAATCTAACTCATCTGCAAGAGAACTCCCTGGGAAGAGAGAGCATTTTGTTTGCCAGCTTGAAAACTTCCAGGCATTTCATTTGCTTCCAAAGAGCACATTGGTCATTTCAGCACAGTTTGGGACAATTTGATCCAGGTCTCACACCTACACACCATGATAATAAAGGTGCTGCTGCTCCATACCTTTGCTCAAGCCTGGTGCCTTCCCTGCCAGTCCTGCACAGCCAGAGACATCCCAGCAGCTCCTCAGGGATCCAGGGAAGTCTCTCAAGCAGCAGACAGGAGTTGTTTAAAAGTACACTTATAAAAAATAAAAGCGCTCAGCCTCTAGGCAGTTTCTGGTTTGTTCACTCATTTATTTTGCACAGGAGAGCACGAAAGCGTAGTTTCCAACGGAAAACATAAAATCATAGTTAGCACACTAAATCCCTAAAGGAGAGAAGACTGGTTTTTCTCCCTGAAACAGGAAAAAGATCTCTGTCACAAAAAACAACTTGTAACCACAAAAGTTACATAGAAAAGACACTTGGAAAAAAAAATTAATTCTTTTATAATTCAGAGGACAATTACTTAGAGATTTGACATTCACAAGCAAGCAGTTCCTCAAGGACAGGAGCACTACTACAGTAAATCCAGCTGCCACTGCTCCCTGCGCCCCTTTTCTTTCTCACATGCTCACTGATGTACAGCCTGGTTGAGATTTGAGGCTGCCCTTTGAGCAGCCAAATATGAGGAAAATCCCAAGTTTGCTACCGAAAAACTCTCAGCTAGAATCCCTCAGATACTATAAATTAAATACCACCCCTGAAATCCCAGAGGGATCATTAACTTCATCCCACAAAGCATCTGTCTTTGCTTCTTCACAGTTCAACTGATTTTGATTTTTTAACCCAAATTTTGGGAGTAACCTGAAACTTTCATGTAAAATATTAAGTTTTCCGTGGATTTAGCTGCTCCAATAGCCAGCTCTTGCAGAATTACAGATGCAGCCAAACCACAGAGAACCACCCCAAAACCTCTCCAATTAGAGGAGGAGCCTATTTTGCAAATTCCAGGAATCTACTCCAGGTACTGATGCTCTCCATCACTTGCAGAAAGCTTCTCAGAGAAAGTAGGGAAATGTTCCTTAAGCCTCAAAAATGTTTCACACTTTTTCGATGGAATTTCAGTGAGATTCAGTTAAGTTATGAAGTGCTAAAATAATCATCATTTTACTTCTTAGGAGAATGTCAGCAACAAACAACATAAATCTGACACTTCCTACTTTTCCAGCTTGTTTCGTGACCTACATAACCCTAAACTGTTCTGTTTGGTAACAAAATACGTAGATGATAAAGAATGAAGAGTTAATGACTTAGGAAGTCAACTTCCACCACAATTTCAGTGGAATTCAGCATGCAAAATCCTCAGGTCCTTCTGAAAATCTTAGGCTCTAATCTTTAGGCAAATAATCTCCATAGCCAAAACCTGACACTCCACAGGGTTGTCCTTTGTGGCTCAGCTACCGAGACATGGAAGAGGAAAGAATTTCTTTTCCATTTCTGGGGAACAGACCAAATCAAACGCATTGAGAGCAGCTGCTCCCACACCTGCAGCTGTGCTAGCTTCCGTCAAAGCCAGAATGATTCCTGGAATCAAGACATCCAAGGATATGTGCATCCAATTTCTTTTGTAAATAAATGTAGCTATATGAACCTTAGCTTTAACAGCACACTCTCCTTCAATTTTTGTGAGAATATGGTACCTGGGAAAGTCTGGGATCATTGTTAGAGATCTTGAGGGAGTTATATAACTGCAGGGGAAGATGATATGAAAACGTGGGGTGAAAGACAGGAACAAAATACTACAAATCTTCAATTTTCCCAGCCTAAAGTACAAATACCACATGCATACAAGAGCAATGTAATTATTACTACAGAGTTTAAATTTATTCATTGTTAGCTCTCCTTGCATCGCCTAAAAAGTCAGCAAGGTTCTGTGGAGCAGCAGAAATATAATTACCCAGTTCAATTCAATGCACTGTGCCATTAACACCTCATTACAATGAGGCCACAATATGAAAGCATCTCCCAGACAGAGCTGCGTTTTGCAATTCATGGCGCAATTAGGTCTAGGTCTAATTCAATGGATGCAGTTCTAAGTAGGATGGAAATTCGGGATGGCTTTGTCCTCAGAGAGAAAGGTCAGTCATGCAAGTCAAAATGAACTTCGGTGAGAAATGAACAGGAGAAAGGGTTGTCAAGCACTGATTCAGGCTGCCCAGGGAAGTGGCAGAGCCACCATGCTTGGAGGTATTTAATTGATGTGGCACTTGGGGACACGGTTTAGTGGTGGCCAAGCAGTTGGACTTGACAATCTCAGAGCTCTTTTCCAACCTAAAGGATTCTGTGTCTCTGAGAACATGTAAAGGCTTTTCTAACAAGAAACTACAGTTTAAAAAAATCCTACAAATACACAAATCCTGAAGTACTGATAATTAATGACTTTAGTCAAAATACTCCTTGGTGTTTCCTTTTCCCCCAACACTTTTCTTTCTTGATTTTCTCTGTATGGTGGTGCAGACTTATACTGACAATGCACATATCTAAAATTGCATTATCAATTTTCTGCATCAGGGCTTAAGATTAGAATTCCTGTTTTATGTATTCTAATATCCAGAGATACATACCTTAAAAACAGGCATATTAATGAACTTTTCCCAAGAGCTAAAGCATCAGTCCTGTGAACATTTAAGTACAGTCTTTAATTCTTGCAGGAGCAGTTATGATATTCATTTTGAGTGTATTTCAGCCATATATTGGACCATTTTCTTTATTTCATTACAGACAGTCCTAGCTCAGAGCAGCAGAGTGAATTTGTCTACAGGCTCATTCCCAAAACATCCAAGTGATACCTCTAAGTACAGATTTGCCATTATCAGTCATTACCACCCCAGATTTCCCAGCACAACACAATTAAACTGCTGAAAATGGCAAACGCTTGATGCTGCTCCATTTTTTTATTTTGTCTTGCACAGCAGAACACAAAACTCATGCATTACATAAACCCTGAGAAAGAACTTCAGAGACAATGAAATGAAGCACTTAAATGTTTCCTTTGAATTCATCTGAAATGCATTCAGTGATACCAGGATGAGGCATAATGTATGCTATGACTTCTCTATGTTAGATGCAAACAAAACACTCTCAGTATTTTTTCTCCTGCAAAAACCACATGAACTAAAGGTCCTCTGATTAAACAGAGCCTTTTTGCTTCAGAACTTGTTCTTCTCAGGCATCTGAAGCTTGAATATAAGCTGATCCATAAAATGAACTTCCACCTGAGTTACACCTGGCTGAAAACCACTTTACTGTAGGTACAAAGTCTCTTCAATTCAGTGAAAAAAATGCAGCTGCAAATGGATACTTTAAGCAGGGAATTGAATTTTGTAAAGCCTGAGCACTTTACAGCTTATCAGGTAGGAATGTTGTTTTCAGGAAATATTATAATGATATTCTTAAGCAGCTTTGGTGACTCAGTGGTAAGTCTCCATATTGCCGTGTGGGAAGCTGGAATTTGAATTCTTCTTCCCCCTGGGTTGCCACTTTGGGATTCTTGTGCCAAAATAAAGCCGCGGGTTGTGCAGGGGAGGAATTTTTTGTGTGGTCCCAGGATGCCACACTTGCTGGGGGAGGCTGTGTGGGCCCAGGGCTTGCCTGGAGGGGGCTGTGCTCAATGCTCAGTACCTGACTGGCAGAATGGGGAGGATTTAGGGGCCTTCAGGAGGGGCTCCGTGCAAGGAAAAAAGGCAGAGTTTCAAAGTCACCTTTTCCTTTTTTTATGTTTTTTTCTTTTTTAATATAATGGGCTTTCCAACTACAAATGGGAGCATAAAGAGCCTGAGCAGCCCACCCTCTCTTAAGCTGATTGTAGCTGCACTGTTTTAGAAATCTTTCTCTTCTTTCTCAGGGAGAATAGAGATAAGCTGCATTTTTGTACTTTCCTGATCTCTGTGTTTGGTATTAGGTGTTGTATAGCTGTGACCAATGGTTTTAGGAGGTGGATTCCCTGCTGACCAATAGTTGCTAGATTATTAATGGATACAGAAAGAGGTTTTTGTAAATAAAGTTTCTCCTTTCGCCATCTTGGGTTCATCTGCCTGCTTCCTCTGCCAGCTTCTACGAATCTCAGGAAATTTAAAACCACAGCTGATGATATTTTATTATCCAGAAAATGCTTTCACTGAGTGTCCTGCTGAGGTGAGGGTACTGAGCAGCTCCAGAGGTGCCAGAGATCCAGGATTAGCACCTGGAACAGCCTCCCTGCCCATGCTCAGCTTCCTCCCAAGCCTCGCAGCCCCTCTGCTGCCCCGTCCATCTCCCGGGGAGCTCAGCAGGCAGAGCTCAGCGTTTTATCCTTTGTTAAAGGAGATGAATGTTGTGCTGTTTGCAAAGCTGACACACACCGACCTGGGACACACACACAGGAGCACAGCCTCCACAGGACAAGGGACAGCCACCCACCGCTGCAGAGCCCCACCTGGGGGCACTTGGTGTGGACTGAGGGTGCTGACATCAAAGCAGAGACAAACAAAAAGAAAACCAAATAAACAGGCAGTGAGAAAGGAGGAATTTTTCTTCTCATACAAGATGAGCAGAGCAAGAAGGGGTGAACCCAAACCACAACAGCAAAGACTTGTGCTGCAGCGCATGAGAAGCTTTTGAGTGACAGCTCTCAGGTAGAAACAAGTCCTTGCTGAAGGCATTCAGAGAGATGCCTGATGCAAGGTCTCTCCTAAAATCCACCCCTTGGGTTCCCAGGTTATTTGGAAGATGCTAGGTTGATAGATGAGGGTGGCAGGAGGCTTTGAGGACACAGGCACCAGCACCACACTCCTGGAGACCACGCACATGCTCAAGCCCAGCCTGCCCTAAGTGAATAAAGGCAGATTTGCTCCGTAGCTTGTAGGATTGAGCCACAAAAGCATAATCCACACATATCAGTGCAGAAAGTAAGGCTAATTCAGGCTTACAATAGCATGCACTACCACCTCTAAACCAGCCTTAAACTGTCTTTAATTTGCAGCTTATGCTGCAGTTTCTAAGCTGTTCCATACAGGGCAACAAAACATCCAGGAAATTCTTTGGAAGCACCAGATTTATCAGAAAGTCCTTCCAAGCTGTACAGAAAGACACTGCTCTTTTCACTCAGTCTCCTCCTTGTCTTCTCCTCACTTTTCAGCAGCTTCTTAGGGGCAGGTCTATGCAAGAAGCTCCTTTGGGCTGAACACAGAAGGGCCCATGTCCTGCTTGACTTCAGCCCAGCCTAGGGATAAGACAGCAAAAGTTTTGCATCTGTTTTTAATTGGGGCAGAAATTCCTCTTTTTGCTTTGCAATCAGAGAAAACTCCAGAAATTAGTTCTTTGAGGGCCCTTTCTCCTATAACCATCTCAAGAACAAAGAAAGATAACCATGCTTGAAAAATCAAACAGAATATAAAGCACACTCTGCATTCTACAGTATGAGAAGCAAGCTAGGTAAACCATTTGGTTCAATTAAGACAAGCCAATATGAGAGTAACTTCAGTATCTAACTTCGTTCCCAAACCACAGTTTTATTTGCTCATATTCTTGTGTTCTCAGCTCCTGGGAACACTAAATTAATAAAAGCTCTATCCTGTTTTGCCAAAACTAAGGTTTCATTTTTGTGTAGTTGATTTGATGAGGGTTTTGGTAGAGCAGAAACAAAGCAGGGTGAAAACAGCCAATTTTAGTCATTTTTTTTAAAAAGAGGTAATAAGAAAAAGGAAGAAAAGCTTCTTTTTTTTTTCCCCCCCTTTAGTCAGAAGCTGTAGTTGCACTGTTTTAAAATCTTTCTCTTCTTTCTCATGGAGAATAGAGATAAGTTGCATTCTTGTGCTTTCTAATCTCATTGTTTTGGTACTGGAGACTTCAGCGTTGTAACCAATCGTTATAGGAAGTGTAAAAACTATTGACCAATAATTATCAGACTATTAATGGATATATAAAGAAGTTCTTGTAAATAAAGTTTCTCTTTTCGCCATCTTGATGCTGCCTGCCTGACCTACCTGTGAGCTTCTGCGAATCTCCACGAATATCAGAAAATCAGAGCAACAAGAAGCTACCTTTTATCTGTACAAGCTGAGATTACAACAAAGCTTTAGTGATGATTTCAGCATCACCACTGACCTGTGAAGATCCCATCCTGGACAGTAGGATTTTAGTTATTAAAGGGAGTGTTAACTTTCACAGGTCACATTAGGCAGCTGGGGAGTTGTACAGAGCATACATGCAGAAGAACTCAGAGGGCCATCAGCCTTAAGTGAAGACAAAATAACCTGGGCAGCTGCAAACTGGAGGCCATCTCCAAGAAGGAAGGGGTGAAGCTGCCTGGCCAGCTGGAGAGAGCTTTAGTTCCAGCAAATACAAAATCAGGTGATAGAAGAGGCGACTGCTGCGTGTCCCCACTGCTGAATCCTCCAGAGCCGTCTGGATAAACACCCTCCCTCCCTTATCTCAGGAGCTCAGCTGGCACCACACTATCCACACCTTTATTCCCCACTCCAGAGAGCTGAGAACACTTAGGGAAGAGGGAACACAGTGGAAAATGGGCGGCTGAGGAAAGAGGAAGACACGGTACAGGAGTGTGAAGGGAATATTCTCTGTTTCCCCCTAGATCTCATCACATCCCACCATGGCCTCTGAGGAAATCTTCTAAAAAACCAACAAGGCTGCAGTGGAGGCACATCCAGAGAGTGATGAGGAAGGAACACAACCCAGCACCTCCCCTGAACCCTTCATTTACCTTTGCAGGTCCAGAGAGAAGAGTCAGGTCTGTCAATGCAAGGCTTCAGCAGTGAGGATGACAAACCAGGTAACAGGGCACGCCTTCAGGACTTCAGCTGTCAGATTTAAACCAGTGGCTCAAAGCAAATGGGAAAAGGATGGAAGTAAAGCACTGGGAACAAGGGAGCTGTGGCTGCAGAACGGTTGTACCTCGATCAGACAGGAATGGGCACTGCCAGGCTGAAGGGTCAGCACTTCAAGCCAGATACTGTGGAGTAAGCACTGAATTTCTGCACTTCTTTCTTAGTTATATTGTGTTCTTAGCCTGTGTAATTATTAAATGTGAGATCAGCAGGACTGAAATGCATGAAACATTTACACAGGCGCACATACACTTGTCTGAGAACTATCCTATGGTTATAAAACATCTCGGCGCTTCCAAACCAAACCTTCACAGAGCATTTTAAAAATTCACCAAATGCAGATTCCCTTCATCACATGAAATGCCTCAGGGGAGAAAACAAAACAGGAAAAACAGCTTGAGGTAAGGATTTTCAAAGTATGAAACGTGCCAAAATTGGAGAAACGTCTTAATCTCCAGTGGTGGAAATGCACCAAGTGAAGCACTTCAATATTAAAACAACTAATGTTTTTAGGACAGAAGAAGTTCCCCAGTAGTATATTAATGCAAAATTATGTGCCTTGAAATGGGAAGTGATTAAAAATATACAAAATAAAATCAAAACACTGAAAAGCTTTTTCATGGCAAAATGAAATTAAGAGTAATTTTTATTCCACTTGGAGGGAAAACTGTATTAACACCCATTAAAATCTATAGTAAACTGATTACCGATGATTGCTGTGGCTTAAATATGCACTTTGCCGACTTTGGGGAAATGCAAGTCAAAAATTAATCCAAAATACCCTCAGAGAGCCTGGGTCTGGTGCCTGAGTGACGGATGGATGGAGATTTTCACACCTGCAGCCTGCTCAGGAGCAGCCAGAGCGGAGGAGTTGTTGGTCACTCATCCAAAGGGACCAGGACATCCTAAAGTGACCCCAGTGTGGCACAGAGAGAGGAAACCCAGGTGTCTGTGCCATTTCAGTAACCTAGAACTCACTGTTTCTTTAACCAAAAGGAAAAGCGTGTCCATGGCAGATACCCACGGGCAGCACGGAGCACCCTTGCAGGCTGGAGCATTTTTGGCTGCAGAAGACCAAGAAGGCTGTGGTGATTTGCCAGAGGTAGTAAATATCTCCTGTGGTGTGTGACTAGACTTGTGATATGTGAAGCATCAGGGTAAGAAACCATGGAGGTTTGTAAATAGAGTACAAAGCCTGTTAATGTCCTTTATTGATTGAACTGTGCCTCGGTGAGGAGGGAAGAGGCTTCAAAAGGCATCTCAGAGTGCACAGGAGATGGGCTGTGGCAGCTTACACACTGTTCACTGCATAAGCCTTGCACTGACCCATATTTGTAATCAAAATAAAATCCTTCTGTCAAAGCTATCAGAGCTTCACCCACCAAAATTCCACTAACCTACAACATAAACCCTTCAGTCTGGAAACATTCATTTGACCTCGCCGTTACTTCTGCGTGGAGAATGAACATGGAGCGATTTCCCAAGGCACCCTTAAAGGCAAAAATGTCTTTTTTCCACACGGTTGTAGATGGATTTCCCATAAAAAGCCACCTTGTACCCTTTCATCATATTCAAGCAGTTGCACCACGGTGTTTAAATGCAGGTTACAGATCAATGCAGCTCAACGACACGTGACAGAGAATTTCAGTGTCACAATTAATACTTAATCAATTTACCGTGCCTTGTTCTCCAGCAGGCACTTAAAATTCAGGGAACAGGTACAGTCTTAAACTGCTGTGAGAATAATTACCACCCTGACTGGGTCCTCAACACAATGCCACTCTGCTGTGGTGTTCTGACAAATACGTACAGACACTCACAGATCCAGTGACATTTTCTTTTCTTTTATTAAACACTCTGTGTGGGCAAGGAAAGAAAGGAGGTTGCAGTATAATTTTTGACACGGTGTAATATCAATACTAAAATACAAATGAAAGAATTTTAAAAGAAAGTTGCAGTGTTTCTTCCAGTAAGTTCCCCTTTTGTGTTATCAGTAAGTCTCATTTTTTGATATTCACGAGGCAAATGAATGGTTTGCCTTTCTGAAAGGGAAAGCTCAAATCACTGTCAACAAAAAGATCAAGAAACAAAGATGATGTATATTAAAATTAAGATGTTAAATAATTAAAGACTAAAATTTCAAAACTCCCCACTACAACTAGAAGGAAAAGTCTGAGACAAGATATATAGAAGAGATGGTAGGTAAACAATTCCAAGTCTAGAATTGTGCAGCTTGGAAGTGAAATGGCTGCTAGGAACGTGGCCAATAACATCACAGAACAGCACAGAGAAGACAAGTAGGTGGCAATTATTCTCCCCAAAAGCAGAGACAACAACTTCAACAATCCTATCTAGTGCAGCAAGCAGGTTTTATTCCCAGTGCTGCTGCTGCAGTGAGCTGGGCTGAAGCAGCTCAACACGTCTGGAGGAGAGGTTTGCAGCTGCATTCTGCATTACTGCCAGCTGTGGGGCACACAAATTCCTGACCCACATCCCTGCCGGGTTCCTCACCGGGACGGGAGAAGGACCGTGGCTAGGAAAAGTAAGGCCTGAGTCCTGGAATCAGTCAGCTGTACTCTGAGAGCAATTCCACACTCACTGCAGCCAGGATTTAAACAGTTCTGTCCTATTTATTTATTTATTTATTATTTATAACTTATTTATTTATTTACAAGGTACGGATGCCCAGTTTCACCATCTCACCTGCAGGATGGTTCTGTCCATGTAACACTTCACGAGAGGCAAACCCAGCACTTTAGATTTGGTAGCAACTTCAGTTTTACATTAGATAACACAACTTTAAACTGATTTGGCACCAGAGCCCTAAGAGCAAGCATAGCATTGATATTGGATGTTCCCATCTGAATTTGATTTAAAAACTGAGTTCCACACACTGATGACACTGTTAGGTAGTTATTCACTACTATTCACAATTGGTGCTAACCTGGGGACAAGTGCTAATCTAATAATCAAAGGGTTAAGAAATGGATATTCCACCAAAATATCATTAAAGATTTTTTTTTCTTCTAATATCTCAACCGCTGCTAACCTTTAGAGGATCCATTTTCAAGCATTTCTCAGAAACTTATCCTTGGCAACTTTTCAGTTAAGAATTGATCATTTGTACTGCCTCTCAAAACAATAAAAAAAACAAAAAACAAACAAACAAACAAAAAAAACCACCAAAAAAAAAAACCACTGAGGAAAATTGTATGGGTCACATGTGTCAGGCAATGCATTTGAATGCACCATGTATTTTATACCCAGAGTGGTGCAAAACCACCCATTTCTCTGGCTTTGTGAGGTCCTGCACATACTGAATTTATGAATTAACAAGCCTAGTTAGCCAAGTTATGAATGCACACCTGAAAGAAAAGAACAGACATAGCAGCAGATTTAATGGTATAGTAATGCCTAAATATTGATTTGTTCAGCATCAATTAGACAAAACCATATGTACTCCCTGGGAGACAAAAAAAATCCCCATGGAACCAAAACCATTTTCATTGAAATGCCTGGAATTTGCCCTGTTCTCAGAATAATATTGCAAAGAGCTGACTTGAAGAGGCTGCTGCAACAAAAGCATTCAGCAGAGGAGAGGAAGAGATGCCGAATGCAGGAGATGCAGTGCCCTTTGCAAACCCTCTCCTGGGACAATGACATCATGTCCTGACTGCTCCGTCAGACGTTCTCATACGCCGGACAGTGCACACAGAATGGATTAGAGTTGTCATTTCCCATTCAGGAGCTGCTGCTGCTTTGCTGGATGGCTGCGTGCTGCCCATTAATGCTGCCCAGCTGCCTCCCAGCTCTGCACTGGCATGCCAGCGATGCCCAGAGTGCTAATGATGCCCAGCAAAAGAACGCCGAGATGGGACTGGCACGTACAGCTCATGCACCGGCTCCACAGCATCCTGATTTCCAGCCCACTTGCCTCAGCACTCTATGGAATAGGGCTCTATTCTATAGGGCTATTCTTCCTATTCTGTAGGGCTCATTCTTCTGTTTTCAATTTCTCCTGAGTCTTCTTCTAGTCAATCTTAGGCTCTGTAGTTCTTCGGTGAATGATTTCTATTATCTACTATTTGAAAGACTGTTTGTATAAAAGGAAGGAATCAACCTTGAAAGTTTTAAAGACAAACAGATCCCCCTCTGCATGCTGCATCAGAAGAGCAAATGAATGAAGAGAAGCAGGGTCTGAGATAAGGCTTGCACTGTCAGCTCAGCAGTGCTGTGATGTCTGGGTGGGTATATCTCAGGAGGAGCTACAGTTCCTATCAAGCAGGTTGGAACAAGCTGGAGCAAGCGGTGACAGTCAAAAAGCAACAACAATCAGTGTCACTGATCATCCTAAGGAGGAGTAACAACTTCCCTCCTTCCTTCTTTCACCAGCACCATTCCCAGTGCTGCTTCCACAGACACCACGCTAAGAAATCCTTTAAATCACTTTTATGGGAAAGTCCAGCATTGAGGTGCTTCTTTTGCTCCTTTGTTCCTTTTGCTTTTGATGGAGGGATGCAACTCGCTGATGCGGGGAAAAGAAAAAAAGAAAGGAAAAAAACCCAACCCCACCAAACAGAACGAAAACATGCAACCCCCAAAACTGAACAGAAAACTCCACAGAAAAGCCCCAAATTAAACTGCAATGAAACCAATGCATCTTCTCCCACTTTAGAAAGTCTTCCAGCTCCATGGGGCAATTGAAACATGGATTAGATGCCTTAGAAGGAAGCAGCAAGCCTGTCAGCTCTGATGCTTTATGTGGGAGGCCAGACTTCATCTAATGAAATAACAGCATCCTGAACAGCACCAAATCTCCCCAAATCCATTTCTCCACTATCTCACTCTACAGCTTTCTCCTTGAAATAGGCCTCTCTCTTTATATTTTTAAAGATATGACCATGCAATCCAGATATTAAAAGAAACACATGATTGTTTAGTATTTATACAGATAACAAATTAGCACAGAGCTTGGGCGTTTCTGGAAACTCCACAGCAGAGTCTGTGGAGTATAAAACCTGGAGCATTTTGGGGTCCTAAGGAAAGGTCAGCATGACTTAAAATACTGAAAATGAACTTTTCCCACTCCTTACAGCTTTCTCAAACAAAGTTTAAGGAAGGAAAGCAGCAGCACTACCCAAATGTTATGTCCTTTAAAGAAGAGAGAAAAAAAGTTATTTTTACCTTTTTTTTAAAAAAAAGCACTGCAGTTTGGTGTGGGTTTGATTTGAACATGTATGAGCAAGGAGGAACCACAGCACACACATTAACAGGAAGATGATCTTCCAGCTACAGTCCACTCCTTGACACTAGAGGCTTATAAATTGCAATTGGTATTTTTATCCATTATTTTCTATGATGAGATATTACAATACAAAATTATCCCACCTGCCAACATTTTAAAATGGAGAATATGTTTGCTGTCAGAAAAATAAATTGGCTTCAGGGAGGATTTTGGAAAAGGGAAGGGGAGAACTACATTTATCCTGCCAAAATGTGGAAGAGATACTTCCCAAACAGAAAGGTTTGGTATGAAGCATTTGCATATCTCATAGCAAAATACAGAATGTTTTTCTTAAAATATTTTAAGAAGAAATAGAATGCATATTTCAAAGACACTTTCATGAACATGTGTGATAGTCCAGATTACACAACACTGCTTCTATGAAAAA
The DNA here is from genome assembly GCA_036630365.1 of Acanthiza pusilla. Classification (NCBI taxonomy): domain Eukaryota; kingdom Metazoa; phylum Chordata; class Aves; order Passeriformes; family Acanthizidae; genus Acanthiza; species Acanthiza pusilla. Next base: position 1,216,179 of record JAXCHO010000163.1, on the reverse strand, counting down.
CAAAGCCTCGTCTGAAAAGAAAAAAAACCCACCCAACCATATTTGAGGTGTTTGGAAATGAGAAATAGACGACTGGGAGCATTTTCTTCATTAAGTAACAAATTGCTTCTCAGAGATGGATATTTTAAGATAGAGCACGAGTGGCCAATTGTCAGCTGGTGTAAATTATCACGGTTGCAGGGAGCTCTATTTTTACCAGCTGAAGATTTGCCCCTAAGCATCTGCCAGTGAAGCCAGCCAGGGAACCACAGACATATATATGGAAAGGCATTGATTCTGAAGAATGACAAGATAATTACAGTGTTCTGGGCAATTGCAGGGACAGGGGGATAGGAAAAGGATGAGGAAAGTCACAGTAAGTAAAGGAACAAGCAGGAAAGCAGACAGCAATCCTGATAACTCTCTAGGCATGGCATTACTGCACCAAAAGCTGTGTTAGAGCCCTCCCTTCTAAACCCCATGCTGCAGATCCTGAATGTAAACTGTGCTTAAGCATCTGGGCTGAGTCAGCACTGCTGTTCCTCCCTCCAGCAGTCAGGGACAGCTGGTGACTGCTGGAACCAAGAGTGGATTTTCTGAAGAGTGGGATAAAGCATTTACAAGATTTTAAGACAGCAATTTTCACGTGCATCTTGGCTGAACAAGCCTAGTGAGTGTATCCAAAACCGCCTCCCTGACACCTGGATCGCATCCCCGCGCTCGGTGTGCCACGCTTGACCAGCTCCTGCCGGCGTGGCACCAGGCCTGGGCGAGCTGGCTGAGGGCTAGGAATCAGCTAACAACTGGGCCATCCTCCCGAAGGCCTGGAGTTGCTCAGTGAGGGTGGCCATCCCAGCCACGGTTTGGTTTTGTGCTTGTTCTCCCCACACACAGCCTCTGTTGGTGTAACCCAACACAAACCCTGCGCTCCGTATGGTGTTAATGGACTGCAGCAGAGCAGCTTCCACGGCACCACAGGCACAGGACAGCTTCAGATTTAAACCAAATACCTTCCCCAGCACTCCGTGTAATGCTTCAGGGAGTTCAGAAGACAAGAAGAGAGGAAAAAACATTTCCCAGTGTCCCAGGTCAGCAGCACCTTTTTGCCTGCTGAAGGCTCCCCTTTCCCTGCGCTGACAGCAGATGTGCTGCTGCAGTCACCTTTCCATTGCTTCATTTGCAAGAAAACAAGAGACTGGAGCTGGTGCATTTTTGCAGAAGTGAACAACATTAACCCAGCTCGGCAACGCTGTCTCTCAAAACTATAAATTTTCATTGCTCGGAGTATGTCACTTGTTAGGTACAAAAGCCATTAGATTGAGTAGCCCAGCTACTGGTGAAGAATACCTTCTAATTACATGACATAATCATTAATTAGCATTTATCCAGAGATGAAGCTTGGATTCATGCGTGATAAATGACGTGATACTGAATGTTCAGGAGCACTTAGTCACATCCCTGGGACACCATAGATATGCCACCACTAAGCGCCTTTACATGAAGTCTGGGCACCTTTCTAAATGGCCACTTATGCTCAAAAAAACAGTGACAGACGTAAAATCCATGGATTTGGACTTAAATTCAGAGCAGATAATTCTGTCAAGGAAACATTATGAAAAAGATGAAAACCAGCAGAAGCAGATTATTAAATCTATGCTGTGCTGGAATCACTGCCACCACTTTTAACAACAGGCTTTATCCCTCATGTAACCAAATTTATGCTAATCTCTTCAAGAGTTCCAGAAACCCAAACCAGAGAAACTCATCGTTTTCAGCATTTCAAAACTCACTTCACAATACTCTGCATTTCATTTTTATTTTAACCTCCCCATGAAAGCCTGTTTCAGCCTCGCCTAGTAAATACTGTAGGGTATTTACTCTGGACGTCAAAGCACCGGCAGCACTTCCATTTCATTGTAAAAGGCCAAGATAACAAATACAGATTTATTATTAAATGTCCCACCTTTCACACTATGCAAATTCGCCCAGCCTGCAGCCTACTTTTGGCAGTCCTCTTTCCCAAGGGCCCTTTAGGAAGAGGCTATCAGCCAGATTAATTATTTTAACAATAGCAGCCTTTTCCTACTGCCGTTTTTTCTGTCACCATTATATGACATAAAGCAGGGGGGGAGGCAAATGAATTTATCCAGCTTGTAATATATCTCAGTCCAAAGCTTCCCAGAAGCACTGGATTCAGTGTGCAAGAACAAAGCCGCCAGCCTTGCGTGACAAGTTACAGGGGACAAGAGAAAGCATCGCGTGTCCCTGCCTCTGGAAAGGGCTGCATGGTCCATCTGGCTGGAAAGGCTGGCCACCACAAGAAGAGAGGTATGGAAAGCTGTTAAAAACCCAGAACTCAAATAACCTCCTCTGCCTGTCGTCATTCCTTAGGACACGTTGGCTTTCCAGTGGAAAATGCAGCGCCTGGTAAATGCTTTGATGCTCAATGACTTAGGCATGGCTCGTTTGCCAGTCCTGCTCTCCTGACGGGATCATAATTGCAGTGGCACGTGACCTCTGCGCAGCTCATGGTGCAGGGACACACAGTGACCTTCCCACATGGCTCACATGGAACCCTGGCACTCCAGGAGTGAGCAATGTCCTGCCCAGCACTGCTGCTCCGAGTCCTCCCAGGGCAGGACAGCCCGGAGCCATGAATCCACCCAGGAACCAGCCCAGCATTGCTGCTGCACAGGGTGGGAAAAAGAATGCTTAGGGATCCCTACCACCTGCTACAGACACTGGACGTGTTCATGGGGAAGAAAAACTCATGTACGTTGTTGTTAAAAGTGTAAGAATTAGGGATTGGCTCATTTTGAGATAACAGCGGAAGCTAGCAGCCCACAGTGGGTAGGATAACATAAACCCAAGGATCCCCTGGCTGCTCATTATTACCTTTTTACAACTCAGAGCCACAGATCTGGAAGGAGAGGGAATCATTCCTCTGCCAACCTGAGTTGCTGCAGGTGTCAGGAGCTGCCCTTCTGCTGGGGTGAGCACAGCCTTGTGGCTTTGTATTCCAAATTCATTCTTTTTGGAGATCTGGGTCCCAGAGATGCAAAACAACTCGGGCACAGGGGATTAGGTCATGCGAACGGGCAGCACTGTATGTTTGATTTAACAGAGAACATAAAGCAGTTGGCACGCTGCAGCCTGCTCTGTAATGTTTACAAAATGATAATAACTGCAAAGAAAAGCCAACAGGAACTTCGCACAAGTTAAACAAATCACCCTCAAAGTGGCACTGACACAATGGTGTCAAAACACATTTCCTTTCCCACTGGAACAATCCTATTATTTCATACTGGCAAACGGAGGGGAGAAAAGCGGTTTTAAACCCATGAGAAAATGGCACATTTACAGGGACATGAGCGTGGCTGGTGAGCTCAGAGAACTACTTGGGGGGGAGCTGGGCTTCTTCAGGGTAGAAGGCAAAGGGTGTTTGACAGAGAAAAAGCCTAGAGGATTATCCCGTGTCAGCATAAATCCAGGAAAAGACAATGCCATCTTCATTATTCCAACAGGCGCCAAATCATAACGTTCTCACAAAATGAAAAAATCTGTGGTCTGCCCCTCCTCCTCCATACCAGCAGGAGAAGCACGCGAGACAGAGGAAAAGAAATGGTTTTCCCAATGCTCCAAAACTGGCCAGTGTAAGGAGGTTCCACAGGTATCAACACAGCTGTGCACAAACTGACACAGATCCTCCCAGGCCGAGGGGAACATCTGATTAGGAGAGGTCCAGGATAAATTCTGGCAGTCACAGGAAGGCTCACCCATCCAACAGCATGACCTCCATTTCCAGCTCAATATTTCACTACCATGTTTCTTCTAAACACTCAGTGCTTATGGAGCAAAACAAACATTTCAAGGAAAAAGAGCTGCAAAAATCAAGGGTCACTTCTCTGGCACTTCACTTCTATGGGAAGCACCTCCACCTTTCCCTCTATTTCTGCCTATGCTGTGAAGGGCTCAGGCGCCAGTTGGACAAAGCAACTCACCCATAAACTTCAGTGCCAGTCGAGGTTGGGATGAACAAGTGGGCAGCTCAGCCTATAATCCTTTCAGAGAGTAACTTAGGAATCAAAGGAATTTAAGAAGTGTCTGAATAGGATTTTAGGACAAAGCTTGTGAAACCAGAGGATCCAGGACCTAAAGACTTGGCAAATCCCTCCCAACTCGACCTTCCCATGAAGCACGGGTCAAGCACAATAAATCCTGAAGTAGCTTTAAATGAAAAGTCCAGTGACTACAAGCTGAGTGTGTCTACCATTGCCAGCAGAAAGATACAGGCTCTGTCAGTGAGATTACGATCACCCATTACAGAAGTTCAGCACAGGAGGCCATAACTTCAATCGGGAGGGGAAAAGCTTAAGATAGCCCTGGCTCCCTGTACATTAGCAGCCGTGAGGATGCTAGGAGCAGATGTGCAGTGCAGAGACCCTGCTGGTGCTGCAAACCTGACTCTTATATCTCAGGGGTGAGTGGGTGTGCTTCACCCACGAATTGGAATACATTAGAATGCTCCTGGAGCACAGCTCCAAATGGAGTTTCAACCCATCTGTGTGTGCCAGACTCGCTCTGCCATGTCAAACAGGGGACGTGTGCTCCAAAAACACACTCCTGAAGCACCAGAGTGCACAAATCCTCTGCTGGCACAATGGGAACTGGCCAAGCATCCTGAGCAGCACGGGCTGCTGGCTGCAGAGAGAATGGAGTCGCACACAATGGGAGCGCTCTGGAGAACAAGGGAATGAGCAGTGAACCGAGGTGCCGATGAGAAGCCGAGCATTATTCAACACTGAGGTGTCTCTGAGCCAAGAACCAGTGCCACCTGACACCTGGAGTTATAAGTTCCCCTGCGCAGGCACAGAGGAAATGTGTGCTGATGGTTAAGGGTGGCTGGGGCAGCAGAACTGAGGGGTGCAAATGGGTTATGGGTATGGACAAACAAATGCAGGAATTCACAGGCAAAGTAAAAGGCTCCCCTGAACAAGTGCCAGCAAGAGTTAAGCATTCAGCTACTTTTAGCTGCTCTTAAAAAGAGCTGAATATAGAGAAGACAAATGCAAATCTGGCAGCTCATGTTATTTTATGTAACATGTCAAAAACATGACAAAACTACCTATTTCTGTTTACTTTCCAAGGCTACTTCCTTCCCTGAGTCTCAAGTGAAATCATAATGGTGTTTTGCCTTGGGGTGCAGGACCAGGAGGGAGAAGAGTCTCCCATGAGCTCTGTCCTTTCCTGGCTTCTTGTGTGATGGGCAGAGCAGAGAACAGGGCAGCTTCAACACACAACTCTTCTGTAGAGCATAGCATAGCTCCTAAAATCCTAAAGGGCTTTGGACACCTGTCTGTAATGTTAGAAGGATAAAAAACCCCAAATGTTGAAAAAGAATCCTTAAGCATTAGCATGCCACAATTCTGGATATTTAAGAGACTTGTGTTTTTATTAACATGAATAAAAGATTGGTGAAATGGCACTAGAGCATTCCTAAAATGACACAGCATAAACAATTATCTGAAGTGTTGCTTACGTGGAAGAATTTCTCTCAAATCTCCATGGCCAGAGATCAAGTAGTCGCACTACTAGGAAGGTTAGTCAAAACTATGTGAATGCACAAATACCCCCAAAATTAAGGAGGAAAACAACTAGATAATTGATTTACGTGTCTGAAACGAGTTCCCAGTATTGCAACACTTATCTCAAAACTTGAGGGTAATTACTAAGACAAAACCCTAATAATAAATCTGTACTGTGTGACCATCGAAGGTCAAGGTGTGCTGGAATTGTTTCATCGCTTCCTCTTTGAGTTCACCAGAGGAAACTTGAAGCAATTACCTGTGGGGATGATGAAGGGCTGGGAGGGGAGGATGAGGGTCAACTGCACCATCAGCTCTTCACAGTTCTAAGGGGAAGTCCGCGTGCTGGAACCCCAATGTGGACATTGCTGGTAGCCCAGCCAAAGCCTGGCTGACATGGGAACAGCACACAGCAGGACCTGACATCTATTCACTGCTGATAATGGCAGTGTCCTTAATACCCAATATTGATTTTCCTTTTTGTGATTGCTCAGACTCTAGAATATCTCTGTTTTCACTGAATGCTCCCAAGTGTCCCTGGAGCTGAATGGGCTGATTCCCTCAGAAAGCTGTGGCACCTTACTTGTCTCTAGAGGCACCTCAGCTCAGTAATTAGGCTGCCACCTTCCACTTCTTTCTGGTTCCAAACAATGCTCCTGCAGGCTTGCTCCGAAGCAAATCAGCCATTTAACCACACACAAAGGGACTGCTGCCTTCCCAAAGAAAAAGAAGTCAGATTTGTGAATTTCCTTGGGGAAAAAAAGGTATAATTATCAACCATTAGGAGCACGTCCTTCCCCCACAAAAGGTTGAATACTAACATTCCTTAAAGGGTTTCCTGAACCTTTTTTGCTTGGTAAAAATATCCCAAAAGGGCGGGGGGGGGAAAGCCCCTCCACAACATACGCACCATGGAGTCTTTTTGCCAGATAATGTACTTCTTATTTTGGTAATAATGAAAGGCACGTTGGGCTTTTTCTAAAGCAGTTTGTTCCAGATTGCCGGCTCCCACTGTACAAAAAAAAAGTAATGACCCCTTGCCCACCCCATCCAAACAGCAGCACGCAATGCCGGCAGCACAATATCCCATTGTAGCGCTCTGAATGGCTCCTGGCAGAGGAGCTGGTGGGAAGGAGGGGGCACAGCCGCCCCTCTGCCCTCCCAGCGCTGCCAGTGCCAGCTTGGGGTGGGCTGAGGCACGGCTGCTGCCAATATGTTGATGGCAGGAATGAGGGAAGAGGCCACGCAAAGAGAAATGCATGGAAAGCTGCCACCTCCAGCCCTGCCTCCTCTGGGCTGCTGGAGGAGCTGGGGACAGGAAGGTTGGGAGGGACTGCACAGGCATTGCAGCAGCACTGCCTTCTCTGCTTGCAGGGCTCGGCTGCCTAAATGTGACAAATCTCCTTTTTCTTGCCATCCTGGAGTATAAAACAAGATCCCCATCTCAGCTGTCCCTGCTTTTTTCTTTCTATCGCACCTGCCTGCCCTCTGCCCTCCTGCATTTATCAGACGAGTCCAGGGATGGGTGTAAAAGCTTCCCACAACCCACACTGAGCACTTGGATGCCACCCTGAAAGCTCATGAAGAGGCTGAAGTCACCTTGCAAAAACAGAGCTGTACAGGAACTGAGGGGCTCAGCAACCCAAAGCAAAATCACATCCGTCCATTTCCTGCATCCCATGAAGAACCTATCACACCAAGGATGCTCAGCAACCCAAAGCAAAATCACATCCGTCCATTTCCTGCATCCCATGAAGAACCTATCACACCAAGGATGCTCAGCAACCCAAAGCAAAATCACATCCGTCCATTTCCTGCATCCCATGAAGAACCTATCACACCAAGGATGCTCAGCAACCCAAAGCAAAATCACATCCGTCCATTTCCTGTATCCCATGAAGAACCTATCACACCAAGGATGCAACTAAAAAGCCATCTCTGTACTCAGGTAAAGCAGATGAACTGACAAACAGCATTTGGGTTTCTTAATGGCTCAGCCACTTCCCAAGTTTCCCACCTAGGTCAACCTGCCTGGCAAACCCCTGTGATGTGGAAGGCAGAGCCCCAGCCCTAGGAGAGCCTCAGGGCAGAGCGTGTGGAGCGAAGGCAAGGGCAAACCCATTCCTGCATGGACTGCAGCCCAGCACTGCTGCTCCCCCAGCTCCTCCCTGCTGATCCTGCATGCAGAGCCCAAGATGCTCTTTCACCAGCCCGTTTTCGACTCTCCTGAGAGCCCTTTTTCCACAAGCTGGCCATGGAAAGCCCATCGCTTCCTGCAGGACTTGGTTGACGGTTCTGTTTTGTTTATGGCTCCTCTCAGTTCAGCCACATAATTATGTCCATTTGCAGTGCAGAAACGAATTCCAAGAATCGAGTGACTCACATTCATTAGGGCTGTTCGTACAGAATTCAACAACGTTGTTGCTCCATCCAGAGAGGACTCTGTGCCATGTTTGTGGCAAGGCTGGAGGGACTCATGACAGTGACAAGTCTGTAAACTGAGATGTGCTCACCTCCACCCCATGACCAGGAGCACACGGAAGAAAAATTACTAAGCAGGTTTGGCTGATTTTTTTTACCTGCATAAAAACACATTCCATTCTCTCTGTAACTCTGTTTTAGAAATTATTGGGATGTTTTTACTCCAAAAGAGCTATGACAATTTATTCCTGAGGCCTCATATCAAACAGCACTATTTTGATTATTTAAGCTGAATCCAGGGTAACACAGTACAGAGTTTATAAGCTTTAAAGTTTTAAAATAAGTACACCACAACCACACTTCTGCAAAGAGGTGGTTGCATGTAAGCCAAGCAAGGAGATGACACAAAGAAATAAACTAAAATTCTCCATGAACTTTAGCTGCAGTCACACAATCCAGCAGCACATTCCCCTGAACCACAGGCTTGTGCCACTACACCAATCAAAGAGAAATTTGGAAGCCCCAATGTAGGCACAAATTTGAAAACTTTTTTTTATTTTTTAAATAGAGTATTAAGCTTATACCTTAGCATCTCTTTGAAATATTTGCCCATTAAAAGCTACACAGCTGACCCCAAGGTACCTCAGGGAAAATGCAATATCGTTCTTCAATAATCAGGTCAGAATCTGATATTTTGACCTCTGTGTACGACTGCTGAGAAATACGAGCAAAAGTCAGTGTAACCTGAGGCTTTTGTGATAGGGTTGGAACCTCTGTACTGTAAAATATTCCCACTGACCCCAAGGGGATTCAAGTTATTACTGGATATTCCTTCCCTGTCTTCCCTCCCACTGACAGCAGTGTATAATATTTCCATCAGCAAAAAAAAAAAAAAACAACCATTCCCCAATTTAAAAATATGTCCTCCTTATTCACAATCAGCAAGTGTCATCTCTGAGATGTATCTTGTCCTCCGGCAAACACAGCAACTGTTTCTGTACTGAAGTGTCAAATACAATCTGTGTTTGGTGCTGAGTTTAGTTTAAGAAGTGTTTTGTTTTTAAAGAAAGAAGTATCTTATTTTCAAAATCACCCAAGTAACACTAAGGCTGTGTCCTGCTGACTGTCAGTAACAACTAAATCTCCAGGAGGTGACATAACAAAATTGTTGGAAGCACAGAGAAGCAGAAGGATTTCACAGACTGACTGTGGCTATTTGCAATTTTTCAAAGCCCATTTGCTATTCGCAATTTTTCCAAAAAAGCAACAGTGAGTGCACAGCACTAAGAACAGAACGTTTTCCAAAAAATCCAAAGCTCTAACGGGAATGCACACATGGCTTTTGCTGAATGGGATGGGATGAAAACCAGTTGTGCTGACCCAAGCTCTGGAGCTGCTTCTATTGCCCCTAATAGGTACTGCCAGTCTGAAAGAGAATTGACAACTTTGTTTTCCCAAAACTTTTGGGACCACCAAAGTTCAGGCACTCAGGCTAAGTGTGTTTTACAAGGCTACATGGAAAAATGTGGTTCTCTGCTCATTCTTCCATCTGCCAGAGCAGGAGATAGCTAGCAGATTGCATTGTAAAGCCAATAACCACCTCACTTTATTCATTCCTCCCCAAAAGACTAATATTGTTTGGTTTTCCAAAGGCTTGATTTATTACTTCCAGCAACCCGGATGGGAATTAATTGGGAGAAAATGCAAGAGCTGTCCAAACAGAAGCCTGCACAAGAGCTACTGCCTGTAAAGCAAAGCTAAACCGAGAGCTGGAAAAGGTCACATCCTTTTATTTCTGCAGGCAATTAACCATCAGAGTGACTTATTCAGGGATTCGATCCATTCTTCGAGCAGAAACACCAAATAACTTCCTCCGTTTAATATTGATAGACAATTTTGCTATAGAGTTAACACAGCTTGAAACTAATTTTCAGACACCTAATCCACCTCAACTGTGAATTTAGCTTGGGAATCACGGGCTGGATTTCCACAGCTCCTCCTGGGATGGACAGCAGAGCTCTCCCCACCAAGGCACTCACAGAGGGTGAACACCTTGTCGTGAACATCAGCCTGGGGCTGATCTGGACAACCAGGACTGCTGAATTCCAGAGCACTCTGGAGAAACTCTGGGGCAGCAGAGCAGACTTTACAACCGACGGGATGGACCTCCTGGGGTATAAAGCTCAATAATGTGTTTTAGAGGGTGGAAATTGTCAATAGCTTTTCCTCTTACCCTACACTTCTGTTTACAAAACTACTGCAAAACAGATGGTTTTTTACGGCCTCATAAAACCAGCGGTGAAATTCTTTCCTGTGAGAGTGCACAGGCTGCCCAGAGAAGCTGTGGCTGCCCCATCCCTGGAGGTGTTTGAGGCCAGGCTGGATGGAGCTTGGAGCACCCTGGGATAGTGGGAGGTGTCCCTGCCCATGGACTAGGTGGTCTTTAAGGTCCCTTCCAACCCAAACCACTCTGTGATTCGATGTGCGATGAGGTGACGCTACCAAAACAAAAAAAAGAGCTAAATGAGGCACATGCTTAGTCCTTACGACACTGATGTCACCAGCTCCAACCACCTCCTGTACTGCATGAAAACAACTTACTACTGGGAAGTATGTCAAATAAAAATTGATACCAGGAATAAAGGCAATTTAAATACACATTACAATAAAATCTACATTAAAATAAAAGAAAGCCTCAACTGCACCATTTTCAGAAAACATCCTATCTGAAATAATACCACAAGCTTCACAGAAATGATGGCAAGACAGAATACAACTCTTGTTTCTCTCATCAGGGGAACAGAGGAAAAATCATTCAGCAAGTGTTCAGCTCCAACAGAAAGCACCACTGCTTTTAAGTTTTGAAAGAAAGCCAACCAGTTCACTTAGATTTTTTAGTAATAAGCATTTACCCAAGACAGCCATGCCAGCCTTTTGTTTAGCACAGAATTATTGCCTGTATGCCTTGAAAACTGAGCCTGTCACGCAGATATTTTTTTATAAACACTAGCTCCCACCCATTTAATAAATGAAAGCATCTAGACACAATCATAACCCTGCACAGAGCAATCAGACACAGGAACGTGGCCATTTTACAAAGTACTGAATCAAATCTGCAGGCATCCAGCTTCTCCCCCCTTCCCTCCACCAGCAGCACCTCAACATCGCCGGAATATGTATGGAGAAAAATGGGGTTAGGTCAGATATAGGCACCAACATTTCAATCCAGGCACCAGCGCTTCACTCAGATGCCAAAACTCCACACAGCACAGCAGTTTCAGAGACAGAGGTAAAAAATATGTATAGCACACCCTCAGCTGGCTCCAAACTGTGGAGTTTCACACCTGATCCTGACCCAGGAACAATGGTTTGATCACAAAGGTACAGAGACTTGTGATGCAGGTGGATAACTTGAGTACAGTTCTGCTTCTTTGTGAAGAGACATTATTCCCTAAATTTAATAATCAGAAATAAGAAAACTTTCTTTTGCTGCTATTTCCTATTTAATCATCTACTTTCAAGCACCTCTTCAAGGTCTCAGGTAACAAACCAAGAGAGCTTGGACCCAGGAACATCTTAGCTACATGATGCTAAGTGGTTTTGACAAGCTCTATTATAATTACTTTAAAATGCTTTGTTCTAATGCTTGTTTTTGCTGAAGTCTTTGATGGGAGATTAAATTACCTTCACCCTAGATTCCTATAATAAATTAAAGAAAACAGAAATGTAGTGTCAATTTGTGTCCAAATCTGCTTACAAAAGAGAATTAGCTCAGGCCTTTGCCCAGCCAAGCACTTAATCATGTGCATAATTTTTATTACGTCAGTATTCCCACTGATGTCAATGACCAATTGAAGCTACAATCACAAGCTCTATACATGCCTGAGTGCTTTCCTGGAGCTGGGCCTGAGAGAATTCTCAACACATGGCACTGACTCAGGACAGGCAGTCCAGGGAAAGTCTCTCGGGACCGATGTCAGGAGAAAGCTCAGCACATCACAGAGCCTGATGCTCCCTTACAGAGAGAACAAGTCCTGCACAATAAAACTTCAATTACATTTGTAACATAAAAAAACAGCACTAGGCTGCCCTGAGTCAATGAAGTACCATCCAAACTTCAGGCAGTTAATTGATGATTAGAGCAGTGCCACTTAATTAAATAAAAGAGTGACAGATACAAAAAATGGTGAGGTTTACTGCATTTCTGTATAACCAAATGTTACCTTATCACATTTCCATAGTCCAGGGGAACACAGTGGTATCTCTAATTCCCAAATGAACTGCTTAGGGAAGAGCTAATTGGGGTAAAGGACTTTCAGGTCATAGGGCACTTGCCTGCAGACAAAAAGTGATGCTGCTGTCTTGAAGTCTCCATGTGAGACGAGGAAACCAGAACGACTTGGGAGACTTGTCTGGGAAAGCTTTCACACCAACAAAGTTTTGGTTTCCACAGCACAGACCAGGCTGAGCTTCTGCAAAGGCGAGGCACTTTATCAGTGCTGTGGAGTTGAAAGCAGGCTGAGGCAGCCAGAGAAAGGGATTTAATTATCGCTCCGTCACCCACATCCTGTCCGCAGGCAGCGCTGCCTACTTTGATGGCTGCCGCCACTCGCTCTCCCCCAGAGCACAGGAGGGAAGATAAGGCGTGTTTGGCTTCTTTTGGCTGCAGAGGATATTGGTTTTCTTCTCCTTGTTTCATAAACTGTCACAGCTCTTGGCCATTACTCAGGTGAGTGAAAAACCAATATTTCCTGCTTTCTGCATAAAGCAGGGATTGCAATGGTGTAATTATTTGTATTGTACTTCACCAAATTCCCTTGAATTTGCAATGTATAGTAAGTGTCCATTAACACTACAGACACTTGTATATTATATATACAAGCCATATACACGTATATATAATTAGCAATATTGGCCTTGTAAGCCATACTTTTTAAACAACAAATTTCAACATTTAGTCAGTGGTAGCAGTATGAAGAAAAAACCTACAATTTTAATTTCAGAGACATGCTTAAATTCATCCTAGTACATCCTAATTTTTCAGGCTGACTAGCACCTAAACTTATACCTACATGGTAAATTGGTGGGTTTTCTCCAATTTTAAGTATCTTATATGTTTAGTTTCCGCACAACAAACCTACAAAAGTTTTGTGTAACTCTTGGCAAATGCCAATCATTGCTCTGTAGATCAAGCAGGAAAAATCTTCTGCTTGGTACCACCTTCATCCATCTTGTACCATTATTCTAGCCTTGATGACAGCAGCAGCTTCCAGCTCCTGGGAGACCAGGAGAAATCATAACAAACCATTCCCAAGCTTCACACTTAATCAAATAAATCCAAAGCATCTCAATATGCAGCACAGCCTTGGCAGAACAAGTGCTTTAGTCTTTTTGTGCCAGTGGTTTCTTGTTTACGCTTACCAAAAATACATTTTTAAAACATTTATATATATATATATATATATATTTGTGGTGGGTCACCAGAACATCAGGCACAGACAGATACCCCAACAGCTCAGATGTCCTTTTGTTGATATTCAAAGAGCATGAGCCTTTTTTTTCCTCCTCCCTTAGGAATTGTTTCCACAAAGGACAAATTTAATAATCAATTACTGTATTAAGAACAGAACCTAAATTAAGTCACAAACCTTCATCCAGCAATTGCAATATATATAGACACATCTGGTTCAGGAGGAGATCCCTTTTCATCACTTTTCTGTTTGGTTTTAAACTTCCTTAATTTCCTCACACACTTCTTTAATAACAGTTAAGGAGTATTAAGTATTTCCTGGTGGGGTTGAGCAGTAAAGAGCACAAAACTCCTTCACAAGAGGCTGATTTGGCACGTGCTGTGAAAAGCTCTGGTGAATTTTGGATTCTGTGGCTGCTTCTCTCTGAGGCTCAGCTTTAGTCACTTTTAAATGATGAATGGTGAGCTAGCCAGAGCCCGAGCATCTCTGTTAAAGAGCTGCCTGTGTTCACAAGGCCCCACGAAAGAGGACTGCCCGTCCAACGTTATTTCCCAAAGGAGCACGGAGCTCCTCGGCTGCTGCGGCTTCATCCTCCAGCAGCTGGTGACAAAGGAAGGGCTGCCATGGATCAGAGGGGTTGAAGTCAGGCTGTAATACAAACCAAAATTCACTGTCTCCCTCTTTCATTACTTCAGAGTAATGAATGTAAACCTGTAGATCAAACCAAAGCCAGCAGAGGGACAGCAGTCAGAAAATAGTTCAGCTGTTTTAAAAACTGTGTTAATTTTTATGAGGAACTGACATAATGTGGATACTTTCCCCTAATATGCCCTCATTAAAAGACATTTTTCAGCTGTTTATAAAGACAGGATACTTAAATTAACCTGGTGAGGTCTAATGGAGATATTAAACACAAAAAATTCTGGAATTTCTCTGGTATCTCACTAATATTTTGTTCTGAATTCATAACATTAATCCAAGACCAATAGTAGTCTTTACATTATATTCCGTTTCAAAGCGTGAATTCCAGACAAGTAACGGTGATGCTTTTCAAATTTCAGATAAAGTTCCTAAAATGGAATTTTCCAATTTGAATCATCTCATCTTAAAACCTGAGACCGGAACTGCCTCAGTACAATTCACACATATATTTAAGGACACAAGATCTCATAGCGCTAAAATAAAACATTTTATAATGATCTGCAGCAGCTCAGATAAGATGCCTCACGCATTTGCCCTTTGCATCAAAGAGCAGAAAAAGATGCCAAAAGGGTTTCGAGATGTGACGAGAGCACTTTCATAGTGGTATTGATCTGCCAGAAAGAAACGCCTGCCACGTCACAAGATGGGTGACCTTAAATCGGTCAGCTACGGAATTAGAAAGAAGTAGTTACAGGTTGAAACTCCAGCTTTGTAACACATTTGTAATGCTGTCTGGGACATCTGAAGATTATTAGGTCTTACCATCCTTTTAATGATTTTATTATTATTGATTTTCTTTTTAACACCAAAGAGCCTGCATTCGACTCCTGGAAGCCAAAAAGACAAACGATTCATTTCATTTCATTCATTCTCCACCATGCCTCCAAAGGGATAGTAAATAAAGAGTCCAACATTTTCTTTGCTTTATTTCATTAAAAATTTGAAAGTTAAACATTTTCTAAAATGTAGTACAAAAAATAGGGCAAAGTAAATACAAATTTCCTTTTGGTGAGTCCTCCAAGGAATGGAAATCCATTAAAAGCAGGGGCCAAGAAAAACCACGAACAGTTCTCCCAGTGCTTTGCAAAGCTCATTTTCAAGCATATAATCTGACAGGAGAAGAGATAAACACAAATCTAAATGGTGTCTGAGTACTTTTTTTTATTTTCCAATGCCTACTCAACTTGCAGGCACTTTTGCTGGTGAAAAGGGCACTTCTTCAAACCAAGTCATGGGAGTTCCTTCTTGTGCAGCTTAAAATGTACAGGGTCACCTCGTGTCGGTGCCAGAAGTCAGGAGTGAACTAAAGACACCCTAAAGAAGGTGCAAAACGTGTAAAAAAATACACTCAGGCCTCCTCGGTTCTAAACAAAGAATTCCACTTTTTGTCTCTCATCTCCAGACTCAAACATTGTACTTAGGAAAGGACAGGACTCTACAAATAATGTTTCCAGTTCTTAAATTGTCTTGTCCCAAGGCTAATTATATTAATAGACTTCCCTGGGTTTAATTAGCATTTTGTATAACCCCAGCTGATCATTAAAATTTCATTTAATCTGATCACTAAAGTACATATTTTAGGTCCAATCCAGATGAAGGAATTGCAAGTACACAATTACAACTGAGTGGATGAGCCGGGGCATTTTTCATTCCTAAATTTAATTTCAGTATCTCAAGTCCATTAGTGGGGATTGCAGAATCTTCCTCCTTATTTAACTGACAGCAGCAATCAATCACAACCTCTTATTTTGTATATTGGGAACACTAATTCTCAGTTCCTGTCACTCAGCAGTCGCAGGTGGCTCTTCCCTACTCAAAACTCAAGTCTGCCAATCTTTGGGCCTCGCTGGAAGGTACCAGCAGACATCTCAGCGCAGGCAGTTTCATGCTCACATTCAGTTATTTTGTCAATAAAACCTTTTCACCGCAGAAAACAAGCTCCTGCCAGTAAAAGAACTGATTTGCTTCTACAGTTGTGTTTGTAACAGAGCTTTTACTACCCAAGTTTTTGCAGCAAAACCTCCAGAAGTACATCAGGCTCCAAAGGGCTGAATCTCCCAGTGGGTTTCTGAGGAGCTGTGCTTCCAGGTGAGTTATTGGGCTGAGAGCTAGGGAGGCCCGAGGGGAGGGGGAATTTTTACAAGCCCAGAGCTCTCAGCAAACATAACTCCACAGCTCCTTGGTCATGCCCACAGGGAAGCATTAACTCCTTTTTGGAGGAGTGTTACACGAAGGATTGAGCACTCTCACTTCCCTGTTTTCATGGGGCTCAGCCACTTGTGGGGTCACGCATCCTGCAATTCCCAGCAGGTGGGAATCATGGCACCATGAGAAGCCCTATTACAGTTACAGCTAAGTCCTGGAAACATGGCAAACGGAGTTTAAACCAATTCTTTCCGAGGGAATGACAGCATAAGCACACACACGTTCGGCTAAAATAACAGCAAGAGCAAAGTCTAAATTGTCTCTATTAAAACCAAAATCAAGCAACAAAACCAACTGCATCAGCATTGGTTTATAACATAATCCTGTACTTCCTGCAGACAAATAAACCCCAAGAAATGGCCTTGCTACACAGAACGGAGGATGTTTTTATAAAACACAACTGGACAAATCCCACAGAGTTGTCACCATGCCTCTATGTAACACTCCCACAGGAGAGCTGTCCTCCCTCCCTGAGCTCATATATACATGGCCATAAAGGTGCTTCGGACAGACTCTCTGTTCCTATGTCATCATCTGCCATCTCCACTTCAAAACAAATCACAGTGCTGGATACAGAGCCTGACTCTGGATAACTCAGAGAACCATTACTTCCTCTCCTTCTGGCTTCCTCATAATGCATAAACTACAGCAAACACCTCTGTGATCAAAGGCATTGACTCACGAATCTCTGCTGCTCGGGAGCACTGAGTTTCCATGATGCTGAGGGCTCCTGTCTAGGTGCAGAACGACTTCAACTCCCAGTGCTCAATTTAGTTTGGTTGGAAACTTTACTCTAATGCTAGATTAAGTATTAAATAATTGCTGCTGGGTACTAAAACTTGTGTAGCTCAGGTGTTTACAAGGCCTGGTTTACATATATTTCTGCTAGCAGCCTATAGGTTAAACTAAGAACACATACCATTTTTTGTGTTTCCAAGAGTTTGTTTTAATTGTCCAATATTTTAATAATCTGCTTACAGTCTGTCTGGTTTTGTTTATCTGGAAGAAGCAGTTTGCACGAGTAAGATAATTTGATTTAAAAAATACATTCCCTGTAGATGTCTCCAATACGTAGAAAATGTTGGTCACTGATGTCCTTCAAAAAGGCCGTGTTGCACTTTCTACTCTGAAGCCATAATACTCTTCCTTGGGGGAAAAGGTTATTTGATGCATGAGAAGTTTTGGATTTTAACCTGTAAAGTATTTTGTTGCAGATCTGAACTCCTTGGGCCATTTTTGTTTGCACAAATCTTTCCCACCAAGCATTAGTCATGCTCTGAGTTCTGTTAAAATGGTTTTGATGAGAATTCTTGTTGCTGGCACAGGGGCTCAGAAACAAAATGAAGCTGATTTGTAAGCATTTGTTTTATCCGAAGTTTGTGGCTCAGCTGCTTATCTGAACTTCCATTATAAACTTTGGCTTCCTTGTAAATCTTAGCAGAGATCTTTTCATTAAACCAGCAACCATTAACATGAAAATTCAGTAAGGAAAAACAAGTGCTTTGAAATTAAATTTTTTAAAAAAGAAAAAAAAGAAGAAAGAAGTTCTCCTTCAACCCATTAGTACTTTAAGAACTTGATTTCTAGGTGCAATTAAAAGCAATTAAACTCAAGGCTCCAGAACTGCACTCCTGTGGCAGAACAAAATGCAAGGATGCAATTAGAGCTGTGTTAAAACTGCTGATGTTTGGTGTGTCTTTGGCTTTTAAAACACACTGAGAGTCCCTGCACTGAGAGAAGTTAAACTGCTTGTGACTCAAGGCTGCATGGGAGGGGGGCTCAGGCAGCTGCATGTCCCATGCTCTGGAATGGCTCATCAAAAGCACAGAGCTGGTGTCATTTCCAGAAGAAACTCCCATTCCATCCTCTCTCTGTAAATCAAATCTCCACGTGTGGTTCTCCAGACCGCACCTGCTCCTCAACAACCTGCTCAGGTTTTCAGATTTCAGCACCAGGTAATTTGTATTCTCACCAGGGAACGTGACCTTATGTATGACACGCTATCCGCACAGCTGACTCCACGCTGCTGATTCCTGCACAATTCACATTTGGTTGCACATCCTTCAGGAACAGAGAGTTTAATTACCACACCCCCAGTCAGAGGTTACCCAGGGATACAAAGGGGAACTGCCTCCATGCACCTTGAAGTGAGAAAAGCATTTGCACAAAGGACACTCTCCACTGAATACCTTGCTCTTAACTCTGTACCCAGGGCAGTGTTTATTTAGCCACTGTCACTCAAGAGGTTTTTGAAACATCCTTTTGTAATTTTTCTTCCAGGTACAGCCTCATCATCTTGTTTTAAGTATCCCAGCTCAGCTCAAAGACCTCATTAGAGACACTGATCTATCAAAAAGGAGCGTGGCCTTGGCTGGTGAGGAAGGGTGGTGCTCCCACGAATGCTCCAAGTCGAGCTGCTTGAAGAAGAAACTTGCTCGACACCTGGGCAGAGACCTCTGCAAAGGAAAGGAGGTTCAAGACAGGACCAAATAAGCTGAAGGTGGAGAGGAAAATGAATGTAACAGTGCCATGTCCAGCATCTCCCAGGGCTGATGATTTCTAGAGCTTTCTGCTCTGGTAACTGAGCTCCAGTCCACTTCACTCACTCAGTGTCTTTTCCAAAAGACACATTTCAGCTCTGCCTCTTCTCGGCCTCCTTTTCCTTAAGCAGAAAATCGAGCATCCTGGTGTTAATACCATTTCCCAGTCAGGAAGTAACAGACAGAGCTCCATTAGGAAATTGTGCTACCAGGACATTTTACGTTCTTGATAAAGTGACACAAACTTTACATCAAGTTCATTTCCTCAGTGCCATAACATGAACCACTGCAGCATTTACTTATCTCCAGCTGCTGCAGATCCTCCGAGTGGAGGCTGGAACTGAACAGCACTAACTCCAGAGTTCCTGTGTCAGGCAATGCCTTTGGGAAGCTGCCTTCCTGCAGGTTCTCTTTCCAAGACGTCTGTATTTGATGTCAAACAATTCAGAACAGAAAGCCAAGGAGTTGTCCAAATCAAGAGCAGCAATTCAGTGGCAGCAGATGTGTGTCTTCCTTCAATTATCAAATATGGATAAAGCAATCTGAAAGTTTATTCAGATGATCTTTCTTATGCCTCCTGCATAGCTTTAGAAACCTTTAGTCTTCCTGTTTCATTTTCCTGGGTGTTGATAGTTAAGAACAATCTCTGTTTCTCCAAGAAAAAAAAACAAAACTGATGAGATGCACAATTAGATTGAGATATTCCAGGTTAGGAAAGCAAATGTGACAAGGCTGTCAGGATTTTCCTCCCAGATTTAGGAGAAACAGATGAGATGTTACATAAACTTCTCACTGATCACTGAGGTTAAGTTCTACAGCAAATCATCAATTTAGAACAATTTACTATTCCAATATGAAAGATTTACTTAGAATTACAAGTACTCTCATCCATAATTTAAAGGTTGTTGGAGGAAAGAATGAATTAGAGCTTATTTTTTATAAATAAGATTCATAAAATTGAAGAAATGTAAACTTGGAAAGGACTTGAAAGGTCATTAGCAAAGTGTAATGGAGAAGAAATACTTGAGTAACACAAATACAAATGCCTTTGTAAATACTGCTCCTGCTTAGCACTTCACTCCTATTCTACAATATCCACACTATTCCTACTTCACCACAAAAAAAGCAAACAAATATCGAGGGCACTGTCTGATTTAGTTACTACTGGAAAATTGCATTAGGCACAGATCCCAAAATAATAACTATTCTGCTCCTCAGCTTTTAAACAAAACATACACATTTGCAAACACGCTCTGTGCTGTGCCTGCCAGCCTGCAGCTCAGTATAAAGCACAGCAAAAAAGCTACACTGAGAGCACCACAGATAACCTATCTTGATCCTTCACTTCACTTGAAGTCAACTCTTTCATCCCTGAAATAATGTCAATAAAATAGCCATACAGCCACAGAAGTAAGCACAGCTCAGGCTTTAAATACACTGAGAAAAACCATGAAAATATGTGGAATTAGAGTGCAATGCTCTGAAGGGGAATATCAGGCCGGCAGGAGGTGGGGGATTTGTTTCTATCCATCTTGCCACCTGTGTGAGTGAGGCTAATGGATGGTTAGTGGTCATTCCTGCTGGGCTGGGCAGCGGGGTGACGTGAGGGGGTTCATTAACAGAAACATGGGAGCCAGCTTGCTACAATCAGACAAATTGGATTTCGGGTCTCAAACGTGAAGCAAGCTGTCAAACGCAATTTCTTCTTCGAAGAAGCATGTCCTGGATAAAGGAATGGAATTGTAAATAGATTATAAACCATATTTAAAGTGATTACAGGTTAATGCAGGATGCAGACCAAAGACATGCAGTGGTGCAGGCTGCATATCACCAAACTGATCTCCTGGCAGGTTGATTTCACATGCAGTTTTCAAGAAACAAGACTAACGACAAAGAAACTTTCCGAAAGAAGAGAAATGCCCTAAAAATGAAGTGACCCTAAGTACAAATACTTTGCTGGGTTGGGTGTAGCTACACCAGGTTCAGGCTGGACATCAGAAGGAATTTCTTCATGGAAGGGGGTGTTAAATATTGGATTGGATTGCCCAGGGAGGTGGTGGAGTCACCATCCCTGGCCAAGAAAGGACTGGACGTGGCACTCAGTGCTCTGGTCTGGCTGACGTGGTGAAGGCTCAGCCACAGGTTGGACTCCATGACCTCAGAGGTCTTTTCCAACCTAAATGATTCTGTGATTCTGAAATAATCCAACATCAGCTGAACTCCCTAACTGAAGGTGCTTCACACAGCACTTCAAACCCCTTCAAAGAAGCAACTGTTTGGACTCCAGCTAGGAGTTAAGTAAATACAGATGCAGAAAGAGTAGAAAAACAAATACATCAATGCACTAAAACTGCACCAGCATTACTAATTGCTGCTCATTGGACTTTTCCTGTCTTCGCTGCTTCCCAACAAAAAACAAACAGCTGCTGAGATTGCACAAGGAGCTCTTTGCCCCTACATCTTCTCCAGGCTTTGCCAGATGCTCTTTGGAGAAGACATCTCTTGTGCTCCCCAGGCCCTGTGTGTGTTCCCTGGTGCTCCATGCCCACGTGCCTTTGCTTGGAGCGAGTCCTGCCACAGCGCTGGGAATACGTGGCCAAGGTATTGCTGGCTGAGCCGTGGGGCTGCCACCAACTCACAACACCTTCCTGTGATTTCAGAGCCCTGCCCCTCTCCTTGGGGTCTCCATTTTCATGTTTCACCTCTCCTGGTGGACAGGCACTCCAATTTAATGTCCTCTGCTCCATCTCTCCAAGACAACACAATTGCAGTCAGCTGCTGACACTTCATTCCTACCAGACAAGGCATGTGAGCACCACCCAGCCCTTCTCTTCAGGAGAAAAAGTCACTTTTAACAGCTGACAGGCACGTTAAAAAATAGACAAAACTATTTCCCACATTTCTAAAGGAGTCTATTTTAGACAGAACAGTTCATGCTTTGGAACAGCACTCCTATCTGTAATATATCTGTAAACAACAAATAGAAACAGATTTGAAGTTAGATGTAAAAAAGATTGTGCTTGGCTCAGATGGCCCAATGTGGTCCCTTCCAACTGTAGTCATTCCATGATTTTGTAAAATTTGAAAAAAATCCATTTGTTTTAATAGATCTGTCTCTGGGCTTGCAAAATGTGGATGATTTCCACTGATATCGAGTATTTCAAATGAGAAAACACACAAAAATATTTCAAAAATATTCTAATTAATAGTTTAAATAACTACTGCTTCTAAAATACAGAATTTTAGACTAAATGTGGAATTTATATGGAATTTTTCCTCCACATCTCCCTTGTGATGCTGTTTGCTAAAAAAGCTCATCAGAATTTTTGTCTCATTCCAGTCTCACGCTTCAGAAATAAAATTTACTCTACATTTGTTAAAATGCAACTTTTAATGAAGCTACCAATGCAGATACACAAAGAAACGCAAACACACACATCAAATTATGCTGAAAACCAAACAAACCCAGCTGAATTAACCAGTCTGTGTGCCCAGACTGAACTGTGCCCTCCCAGCCCAGGGTTTGCAGAAGAATTTAAACCCAGCGCCAGCTGCTGCCCACATCACTCATCCCTGCATTTCAAGAAAGCTCTTCCAACACAATAAGCCAGCGAATTTCTTTCCCAGCTGTGGTTTCAAACATTAGTGCTTTTGTTCTGAGCCTGCACATTATTTTCTCTTACACACACACAGGACACAAGCAGCCAGCCCAGTTTTTTGCAGTGTGATGAGGTTTCTTTTTGTTATATCCACTAATCAGCATCAAGAGCAACTTGGGAAAGAGAGATTCTGGATGTGCAGAGCCCACTCAAGTTGGCTTTTCACACTAAGATTTTATTATTTGAAGCAAAATTAAAAGGAAGCCAATCAGCTCCCTCTGGGTGACAGGAATTTTAAAGAACCCTGCTGCACATCTCAAGAATAAATAACACTGAAATACAGCTTTTCTTTGCTCCCTCCCCCTCCGTTTCCTTTGGTGATTTGCCTGTTGATTGCCTTTTCATTTCCTGGAGACATTTCTAAGCCTTCTACTTCCCAAAACCCAAACAAAATCAGCCCACCCCCCCACACTGCAATCACCCAGTGATGGGAGAGCGAAGAACTGGAGGCAGCACACGAAGCCTTGTGTTTCTGCTGCCTCTGCTCCCAGGCCCAGCTAGAACAGCATTTCTTTATTTCACTGGGGGGTGGGCTCACTCCACCATCAAGGAAACTGGAAAACACGTGACCTACTGATAAGTAGCCTATAAATAGATTTTGGCCTTGCTCTGACTTGCAGCAATTGATGTAAATAAGCTCTGGTTTGAAAGCCTGTGACAAACACTACTCTAAAACAGCTCAGTTGTGTAAACAACTGTCTCCATGGTGCAAGGGAGGATGAAATCCACTCCCCGGCTCCCTCTCTGCGAAACTGGGCACACAGATTCCAAGGAGGCCTTTTGCTGTGTGCCGTTAACTTTTTATTTTGGGTCTGTGCTGGTGAGACCACAAAACCTGTATTAACACCTGGCACGGCGGTCCTTGCAATTCTCTAGTATAATTCCATGCAGAAAAGCAGAAAAAAACCCATTTCCTAACTTTTTTATCCCCGGTTCTTTTCAGCAGGTACAGTACTACATTCATCTGGGCAGACTGGGCTATGTATTCATGCAATTTAATCCTGCGCTCCCAAGAGCAATAGACAATATACACCCAAAGAAAAATATCCATCTGCATCTACATCAGGCTTCACTATTTTCATGCAAATAAAAACATCTCTCCTCATCTTTTTCTCTGGTTTATAAGCACATTAGAATTCTAAGTGCATCTCTAATATTCAACTGCAATTGAAATAACTTTAGATCAAATAGTTTTATATCGCATTTGACATAGCTCGAAGAGTAAAGGAAAATGCATTTTTTTCTCATACTCTAAATAATCTTGCAAATAGTTTTGAATTTATCATCAGGATAAACTGCATGACTAACAGGCACAGTTCCTACTCAGGGGAAAGCTGCTGACAACACTTCTACATTCTCATCACTCATCTTAATTCTGGGCTACCTAATATAGAAATCTCTTTAAACAACGCTTTGTCTCCCAGTTCTCCTATCCTGGGATCACACCTTTCCTGGATGTGCTAAACAAATACTTGGTCATTGCTGCTTCCAACGAGGCTCCCGGAGCATATGCCAAGTGCCTTGCTGAAGCAGGCTCTGCAGGCAGGCAGGGCAGGAATCCACTTCCTTCCCATGGGATGTGCAATCCCAGCTCAGGCAAGTCCCTCTGCGCGCTCCTCAGCTCCCACCAGGAAGGGAGTTCACAGTGAGCACTGTTTATTACAGGAATCTGAAATGAGGTGGAGCAGACGTGTACAGGAGCACTAGAGATGCTCACGTTAGTCCTCCCTGCTGGGGAGTTACACAGCTCCTCAGTTTGCTTAGAGACAACTGAGCAGATAATCTAAAGATTATTCCAAAGATTCAACCAGCTCCCAAATATGGAACTTCCTAAAGCCAGTGGGGAGGCATCCGAAGCGCCAGAGGCAGGCACCTAGGCTGGGAGCAGCGCGAGGGAACTGCACATCCCCGTCACTTCCAAGCACAAAGCCTTGTTTTGGTCCACATAGAGAGACAGAGGAGATGGACTTGGGGCTTCTCCACCACTCCTTCTCCTCCCCTGGCAGCGCTGCCAGCTGTGGGCAGCTCTTTCCATGCTGCCAAGCACAGCACTGCTGTAAAGAGCACAAGCCTGTCTGAGAACCACTGGGTTTTGCTCAATGGCAGAAAGCTAACAGAGATTGTGTAACGTTTGTTTATAGCCTGGTAAGTTTTACCTTGGCACTTGGAATTTTACCAAAGACGTTTTCAGTTGAAGTAGAAAACACGGTACCTCCCTTTCAAACATGTGGACATTTAAACGCTCTTAATCAAGCTAGTATCTGATTCCTAAAAAAGCCAGTAAAGGGTTCCTTTTAATTACATAATTTGCAAGTGTCACACGCAAACATTTAAATTAGCAATATCAAGTGATTATGCCTTCAGAGAACACTTTAAATATAAACCACAAGGAAAAGCCAAGCATCATCAAAATATGAGGAGACCTAAGCGCAGCTTTCAAATTCTCACTTTTTATTATGTAAGTAACAGTTAAATAATTCCACTTCTCCTCCCACCATTTGAAACTCTCCTGACTCCAGCAGGATGAAAAAAAAAAAAAAAACAGTTTAAAAAAAAAAAAATCAGTTCCCACAACTGCAATACTGCCACAAACTTATCAGCATCTTAAAAATGAGCTAGATCATATCCAAGAATGTACAGCCACAGCAGTTCCTCTGAAACATGCAGAAATGCCACCACTTTTCAGTACAGGGGAAACGTGGTGCAATGATTAATGTGTCAATGAGGACAGCTTGCAACCAAGGACATCAGACAATTGTAGAATCCTGTTCCAACCCCCCTGGCATGAGGAGGGACACCTTCCACTAGACCAAGTTGCTCAGAGCTCCATCCAAACTGGCCTTGAACCGTTTTTCATCAGATTTAAACTACAGCATCAGCAGCCTCAGCTCCTAAAGCACCCCAGTGCCTTGGGCCACTGCACAGACACTGAAGGATGATATGAAACGAACTCCAAAAGAAATTCTCCTCTTCTTTCTGCTAAAACCAAGCAGTCCCAAACCCCTGCAGCAGTTCTGAAAAGGTTCATGCAGCCACTTGTGAAACACACACCCCAAGACCTAAACAAGCTGCTGTCCTCCTGCCTCTCTCCCTGAAACAACTTCCATGTTTACCCTGGGAGCAACAGCCGTGGCTGTAAAGAAAGCCTTTGCCACTGTTCTAACCAAGCAGATATAAATATTTCTGCAGGAAAAGGTGACATTCCCTGCTATAAAGCCAGTGTTGTCTGAGGGGTGGCAAACACAGAGGAGGAAGGGGGAAAAGTGCCGGGCTGCAGCTCAAGGCTCCTGGCCGTGGGAGCTGAGCGTGGGCAGCTCCCCGGAGCTGGCTCTGGGTGCAAGGGCAGAAAGGGATCTTTGTCCTTAGCAAGGCACAACTCAGCAAAACTGGGCTAACTGGGATAGGTAGAATCAGTCTTCCTTCTCAAATTACCAGATAACTATTTGGGGGGTTAGAATTTTTTACCAAAGACGTGCTGCAGGAAACCTGTGTTGGCTTTGGTCTTTAACTGAAGGGAGCCTGGCTCTGCACCAACCAGAGCCCTTGGAGGGCTGGGATCTGTTCCACTGCCCTATCAACTATCCCCCACTTGTTTCTTCTGTTTGTCTCAACCATTCACACAGACACTTTAGGTCACCTGAATTCAGTTTTGTCCTTTTTTAAAGCATTTTAACAGCGTGCAAATTACAACTATTATTTCTGAGATTAATGTCTCCCCTTTATACCACGACCTTACCTAGCACGGCTGTTCTGCTTTTGCCACTTCATTAACCATTTACACTAAACAATCCCAACTACAGCACGCAATTTTTCATATAAATTATTTTAAATGTATTTCATTAATCTTGGAGGAAGAAGGTTAACTCTGAGTGGCAACGAGAACAAAAAAATCTTTGTGTAATTTCAGTTATGGCATTATCAATATTGGATGTGTTTCAGAACAGGGAAAATAAGCAAGGGATACGTTGCAAATCAGACTCACCATCAGTGCAGCTCCCCTGAACTACCAGAACCTTTCATCACAGTAATTTCCTATAAAAATGACTGAGTTGATAATGATTTTTCTGTATTTCAACATAACAGAAAGGTCTCATTTCCTCTGACGTATATTTAACAAAAATCCAATTATTTACCAGTAAACTATGTTTAACAACATCCCAGCACCAGGACTGGACATAACTTGCATGAATTCAAACAAGCCAGATCATGGATGTAAGAGGATTTACAAGTCATACTGACACTTGTTTTAGGATTCCTCCTGGAAATAACACGGAAAATATATGTTCTTTTCACAGGTGTGATGGTATTATCCACCATGGGAAAGCTGGTATCTGGAAACCTGTCTCCCTTGATGGGAATGAGCCCAGACACGGAGACAGTGCACAACAGGATGGGAAAACATCACCTACCATCTAGCCCTGGCTCTAAATCACATCTCTGAGAGTTCACTTTGATTCCAAAAGACAACAAAGAAACCAGATACTGCAAAATACCGCAGCCAAGAACTCCCTAAGAAACTTCCAGCAGAGGGGATTTCTTCCCCAAAGTAAGGCAATTGCATTTTTGTCCAAATTCCTCAAGATAGAGAGTGTAACTCAGCTCACAAAGCTAAACCATACGGACTATGTCTTTGAAAGAGCTAACCTGCATTTTAACAGATTGCTGCACTCTACAGATACACACTGGGGGGGTTTTTTGTGTTATTTGGCAATTCAGGACCGTGGTACCAGGTAAATAAATCCAGAGCTACCTGATCCTCAGTGTAAGATCAGCAGTGAATCGTCCCTTTCTGCACCTGCTCTTTCTGGGACACGCCACAACCCCAGAGCTGATGCACTCTCAGGATTTCTGTAAGATTCTTCCCATTTCCGGCTGGTTAATAATTCCATCTACACTTGAAGGGTATGAAGGCAAACTCATACTCCAGAGTGCTAAGTTTGGGGACTGTTTAATTCACCCACTTTCTTACCCATCCCCAAAATGATTTCTGTTCACCAAGAATGACACATCCACGCACAAGATTTCTCAGCAGATCAACCTTCTCACAAATGAAGACCCAACTTTCGTCATCTAAAGCCAAACTGTGAAGGATATTGGACAGTGACAGTGCTAATAACCATAAAAAAGAAGATCCACGTGCAGAAAGCAGCCCCTAATTCTGTCCCTATGCAATTCTAGTGCAGATCAGCCACACTGAGGAGCAGCTGTGCAACTTTTGCTCATCCAATTTATAGCTGTGGAAATGCTTCTCTTTGGAAAGACTCAATCCACAATGCCCTGCACAGTGAGAAAAACCTTCCTAAATCACATAGAGCTGCGTATCAGCCTTAACACACAGCAGTTTTCACCAGGAATTCACTGCACTTTGTTCTCGTGAATCACAAAGGGTTGAAAAATGCATTTAAGCCAACCTTTGGCCCTCAGAAAATGTTCTTGTGGCTCTGGCCCTACAGAGAACCATTTTGCTTCCCTGTGCCATCCATTTTGCAGGAACACCCTTGTGGATGGCTCATTAACAGCCCAGGAGTGCCAGAGTGTCTGAACTCCCCAGTGGCTAGAGCTGATAATTTTGTTTATTTAACTAGGATTAGTCTGGGAGGTGACGGAGCTGAGAAAGCCACAGACAGGCAGCTCGCACTCAATACAGCTGTAAGGTTTTTTGTTATCACCACACAAATCCTGCCCAGGATTTAGTCAAGAATGAAGTATTTGTATGTCTTACTTGGTAGCATAATCCTATTTATAATTAAAAAGGAAGGGAGCTTTGTTTGGTTTGGTTTCAGGAATAACCTATTATATTAAAACCCCCAAACTATCAGATATTTGGATTCACATCCACAGCAGACAAAGCAAAAAACCCCCAGTCTCATTTCTCGTTGAAGCTTTGGAAAAATGGTAACATGGATTTAACATAAATATATACTGATATCATTACCCTGGAAATCCATCATTTTCTGCTGCTTTTTAGTTCCTGTGGACCCCTGGCTATTTCCATTCGCTCCCATTCACTACCTTACCTGCAGCTGAATTTTCAGCTCTGCTCTCACAATCCTAATAAGATGTTTCCCTGTGGCAGGGGTTGAGGTCTCTTTGCAGGACACTTGCCATCCCACTGGCACAGCCATGCCTTGGCGCACACCCAGACCGAAAAGCCTCAGTTCCATCAGGAGATACCAAATAACCCATTTATATGCAGATGATGACAAACATATCAAGCCTTTGCAACTAATTAAAACCTGACAGCTTTCTCCAAACAGCTGTTTGTAAGTTAAGGGATGTAATGACAAATTACCAAGCTGCATTCCAATAAACCAGGAAAATTTGAATCATTTGTTCTAAACAGTTGCAGAAAGATGCATCCACTGTGACATTTTCACTTGAGCCTGTTGATCCTACATTTGGAGCTTGAGGGTAACTGCAGTACCATCAGATTTCTCCACACCACTGCTAAAATATGTACTTTAATATTTATGAAGTATTTCTAGATGGAGATTATTGCTCCAAAGGAAAGACTAGCATGATTCAGTTATTGAGTACCTTTACATTTTCCAGTGAAAAATCCTGCCATTCTTTCCAGACTGAGTGTTCATGACACAGCCTGAATGGAGCATTCCTTATTTTTATGGATAGCAACACTTTATTCGTTTTTGCATTAGTATTGCGCTAAGGCTATACCTTCCCAAGATTCTGTGATCTTGGTGAAAGTTGGATCTGCAATGTAACAGATAATACTGGACATTGACAGGCAGTATCAACACCTCAGCATTGCTAACGTCCCTCCAAAATAACTTGACATCATCCCATCAATTCTTAAATTTTGTGCTACCCATTGCAAAAATGCCATTTGTCAGAATCAAGTGAGCTTTACCACGAGTGACAGGGCGTGGGGATTTGGGACAGCTGTGGCTGGACATGCTGTCCCGACTGCAGTCTCAGCTCATTAACATCATTAATTGGGAAAGCAAGAATAAGACATCCCTGTCCTGGATTACTGGGCAGCAACACTGGTCATACCAAAGGAGGCAAAGGAAAAAAAAATAAAGTGTGTATATATACAGATTCATTCAAAAGCAGCAGCAGCATTTAAAGCACAGCTTTACCAATAATTTCTGGTGCTTCCAGGAACTCAAATATCACGTATTTAACTGA
Source organism: Acanthiza pusilla (assembly GCA_036630365.1). Classification (NCBI taxonomy): domain Eukaryota; kingdom Metazoa; phylum Chordata; class Aves; order Passeriformes; family Acanthizidae; genus Acanthiza; species Acanthiza pusilla. Next base: position 1,186,468 of record JAXCHO010000163.1, on the reverse strand, counting down.
GCAGTGCCTACCTTTTCAAATTTAAATGTCAAGTTTTAAAATCACAGTTTTAAGATGCCTCTGTGCTTCTTAAAATATGGAATTTCTTATTACAGGCTTTGCGCTGTGAACTTGGATAAACAAAAAGAAGATGGAGGCTTTATAAATATGACAAAGAAAAGTATAAAACCAAGCAGCTCAGAAAACTAACTGAAACAGCCAGCAAGCAGGAAAATAAAATAAAATCTTTCTGTCAACAATTCATAATGAAAGCCTTGGAAAAAACCCTGTGTTTTCTGCTGGGTCCTGAATGTGAGGAAATAGTGATTCCAATGAGCTGCCCAGGCAGAGTTAAGTTATCCAGGGCATGACACGCTGCTGAAAAGGTCCCAGTTCCCTATGCATTAGGGACTGTAAATAAAATCACCAGTTTGGGCCTTTGGAGGGTCATGGAAAAAGCCCTCACTCTCAGGGCCCACAGCTCCCACACTCCTGGCAGCATTTAAACCGCTTCCATTTCCGTGTGAGCGCTGGCCAAATACCATCCAAAGAAATTCATCCTAACCTTCCTTAATAAAGTAAAACTCAACATAGAGAAAATGTTTATGCAACTTATTATGGGGGGGGAAAAAGGCAGTTATGTAAAAGAACAAACATATTTGGGGCGGATGTTTGCGGCTGTCACTGCTATCCCCAAGGTGAGTGGGAAGAAGGTGAGCTGCGTGCACATTCCATTTTTATTTCTTTTTGGCAGAAATAGAACATTGCTTAGGCATAATTTACATTTTCTAATTTAGCACCAAGGTTGTCGAAGGGAAAGCAGAGTGCATTTCTATCAGCAGACAAAAATAACAGCAAGAGCAGCGTTGGAGATGGGCAGAGCGACAGAAGTCAGAGCTGCAAAGGGCAGCAGGTGTGCTGAACATCCACGGACCCAGCTGGCTGTTCCAGGGAATAGAACGAGTGGGCAAAAAGGAAAAAAAGCAATAAATCTGCCATTTGCCACATGCAGGCTAAGCAAGGTGGTTTCTAAGCACAGCATAAATGTCCCTGCTCAGAGTGTCAGTCCTACTGGCTCTCAAGCCATGGAGTGCAGAAGCAGAGGGAATACTGCAGTCTGGAGAGCTCTGACACACCCTCATTTCCCCAAATCACCTGATCTTCAGTTAAATAATTATTTAGACTTTCCTTGCTAGTTCTCCTGTTAGTTCCCCAGCCCATCCAGCTCAGGAAATGCTGCTTTTCCTCTACAGATGTGTTAGATGCCAGCAAACCTTCCACAGCACCTTTTGGATTACAACTGAGATGGGTCTAAAATCATCTCACTCTATTGAGCATTTCAAGAAAAGCCACAAAATTCAGAACAGCTGGTGATACATTAAAATAGTAGTTGGGGTCTTGGCAAATTTCTGACATTCAAACATCTTTATTATTTTTCTCTGTGGCACTTGCTTGTTAAAGTGAGAAAATTTGGGGCGGGGGAGCCATGAGATTTTTTAAAACTGGGGATTACTCTCTAAACAACTCTTGGCATGAGAGTGATTCTATCATTCATAATTTCATCTCCTACAGGTTTCACAGTATATGTTATTTAAAGAAATTCATTTCCTGCTGAATGATTTATGAGAGAAAACAGGATGCTGAGGGAAAACAGGCTGATCAAATGCATCAAAAGTTTTCAATATGAGCATTTACCATGGGGTTATTTCCTTCTCCCTGTCAACTCATCCTGATATTTCTTCTCGCTAGTAAAAACACTTATAGAGTTGCTTAAGATTTTAGTTTCCATAGAAACTGTTATTGGCTAAAGTAAATACAAGATGGTAAAAAGTGTGACTTCCCCAGGCCTGTGAGCATGTTTGCAGCTGCCAAATTTTCACCACCTGACCATTCATTTCTCAGTATTTACTGGTGTCTGACATCTTCAGCTACGACTCCCTTTAAAGAGCACGGACACTCTTTGAGTGGCACTTCCACTCTTTCCAGAAGGCATATGAATATTCATAGATATTCCTATGCCTCCCTCTACAAAAGCACATTTCACTGTTTGCGTTATTTTATTTTGCAGATCTTGCCACTAAACTTTACAAGGGAAAAGGTGTCTCTAAGTCTGCACATCAAACCCAAGCTTGAGAGAGGATTGCCAGGTAATGTGTGAATAAAGGGAAATAAATCATTGCTTCATCACAGCTAACAATTTTCTTCCGTTCTCAAAATTCATTTTGCTCCCTTCCCCACCTGATTCTAATGCAAACTAAAAAGGCAAAGTCCTGATAATCATTTTATAATTCCTTCATTTCACTTTGCATTGAGGCACTTTTTCCCACCATACACAATTAATGTGCCTTTTCTTATTCCCTTCAGAACATGACTTTCATTTTTTCTTCTCATGTAGAACTCTGCTGCAGTGCTCTGCGCTGCCTGAGATTTTGCCTTTCTACCAAGGAATCAGCCTTTGCATGTATATCGCACTGAGATGGAGAACTCTGTTACCATTTCTGAAAATAGCAGCTGAAGACAGAAGGAGCCATCCCTGACAACGTGCAAAAAGAAGGCGATGCTGGAGCTTCTCAGAAACTCAGGGTCATTTGAGTAGACTGCTTTTCATCTCCCAAGCATCAAGCGCCTTGGTACTCACTAAAAATCCTTTCTGCATCGTTAGAAACCCAAGTTCCTGCCCACATGGCAACAGCGCTGCTCAGGGGCAGCCAAAAATTCATTACAGTTCCCAAAAATGTGATCTCAGGTCATTCCTTGTGCTACCTTAATGGGAGGGCTGTAGGGTGAGAGGTGCACTGCTGTGCCTTCAAGGGAACTTTTTAGGCTAAAGATTGAGGGAATGGAGAAAGCAACCCAACCAGCTAGATGAGAAACCCAGAAAAATGCAAAAAATATGCAAGAACAATCACAAAATATATATGTGAGTGGACTTATAGAAAAATACCATGAAAATTGAGTATCAAGCAAAATGCTAAAAGAGAAACTGAAAACCCCTTTGTGCTTCTCAATCTTTTTTTCAGAAATGAAGAGTACTCGTGGTAGTGCACTGAATGCACCATGAGAACAGACTCAGGTTTTGGTACCTGGAACTGCCTATAGTCCTCTAAAATCATTATTTGCTGGTTGCCTTGTGTAGCAGCACACCTCACACATTCTGGTAGCTTACTATGGGTGAAGTTAGTGACACTGAATCTTAGCTTACTAGAAAAATAAAAAGGAATTACTCTTTTTTATTTAATGAAAAAGTCAAGGCTTATTAGAAAAGACAGTTATTTCTATCAAAAAGCAGCAGTAGATCAGAAATACACCAAATGAGGTTTAAAGATTCCCATTTAAGTTTGTAATGACAACCCATGGGTGAAATCTACTCTTAGAATTCGGAAAACAGATTAAAAAATCTGCATGAACAGGCAGAAGCCCCCTAATGCAGTGCTGAAATTTTCCAAAACTCTGGGCAGAAGGAGGGGTGGTGGGGTGATGTAGAGAAAATCACCTCAGTCTGCTGGTTTCCAGTGAAAGCAATGGGTGCTCCCACCTGGGAGCAGAGGTGTGGAGAAGCGCCCCTGAACAGCTTTGGTAAGCATCCCCCATTCCCAGAGCTCTCTCTTCAGCCAAAATCCCAGGAGTTTTAGGGAAAACCTCTGTGTATCCCAGGCTGCTAGTGCCTGACTCGGAGCCCAGGCAATCCCAGCCCTGCTGCTGGCTGAGCTTGAGCCCCTCCGGGGAAGTGAGGCGAACGCGGCTCTGTAACGCCGCTCACCTGCAGCTCAGCCCCACAGCACGGATCAGAGCAGAACTGGCACGAACGGCCCCAAAACCAACCAAGCTGTTGTTCCACACCCTGTCCAAGATCCCACGGACAGGCAGCCCAGGTGCTGTTTTCCTGCTGCCCACGCACAAATCGATGCCGAAAAGCAAACTCATTCCCGCAGGTGGAGCACTTCAGCACCCCGAGAGCTGGGATTTCTGCTACCCTTCACTTAACGCCGCTGCTGTCAAATCCGTGACGTGCGCTAACAAAACCAGCCTTTATGGAGCCCAATAAATAAAAGTCACCAAGGCAATAGCTATGCATAAATTTTAGCTAAAAACATTTTGTTAGAAGAACATGAATGTCCTCTTGTAAAGCGGGCAGCATTTTAAAATAATGTTCTAGACATTGTTAATACTTTATTGCTATTCATCACAGAACCATTAATCATGGTGAACTCATTTGGTATTAATGTGGATGTCATAAAGTACTTCTGTTGCATTTCAATTATAACTCAGCCTTTAAAATGCTGCCAGCACTACATGGAGAGCTTTGAAAACCAAATGTGAATAGTCTGTTCAGAGATAGCTACAATTGCTTTCTGGCACAGAGAAACAACCTTTTCCATTCCTAATTGCCCTCAGGGGGCTGAGGAGCCTCTGGGGCTGTGCCTGGGCCCAGGGCTGGCTGCAAGAGAGGTCACCCAGACCCAGGCATATTTGTCCCCCAGGATGAGAGCAGGAGAAACGTTCTTTTAGTCTGTTCAACCAGGGCTAAGCAGCACTAAGGCCATACTTTCCAGCCCCTGGGGAGATTGCACTTTTCCCTATCACTCCTGGGATTCCCTGAGGCACTCTCTTGCTTCTGGAGCTGAGTGCTTTGGTTTTTCCTCTGATGTGCTGTGTCTGCCCAAACAAAAACACCAGAGAGAACACAAATCTACAACCTACTGCATTTAGAGACTGTAAAGGAGTGCACAGTACATCAGGGCAATGCCAAAGGGAGCTGATATGCCAACCTCTCTGATAGCAGTTTAAAAAAAACCCAAAAGCCTCCTTCTGGCCTTGAGAGGCACTGAAAGAGGAAAATCACCAGCACAAAAAACAACATGGACTCAAACAACTATCAGCTCCTTGCCATCAGGGAAGCCAAGAACTTGTGTAAGTGTACCTTGACAAACCAGGATTTTTGTTCCTGTGCTGCCAGCAGAGCTTCCAGCAGAATTTTACACACCGAATCCAATGACAACGGCTCAACAATCCCAACACTTCTCAACAGAAACAGCGTTAAATGAAGAAAATGCAAAATACTCCTTAGCTGAGGGAACTTTTTTCCCCTCTTTTAAATTCTTGCATATAATTCTCATTCTTTTTTATCTAGGTCATCTCTGTAACAAGGAAGCACACAAGAAGAATTCCTACCTTGGGAGCTCTGGCATGTTTTCCACATCTGGCATCTTTGACGAGGCTGATATCCAGCAGCTCAGTCTCCTGGAAGGAAAAATTGCAACACAAATAATTATTACATTATTCAAGAAGCCCTGTCGTGTCCCACTTCCCCCAGCCCGTTCTCCAAACTGAGATCAGCTTCAAGGAGAGCTCAGGTGCACCCAGGCAATTCCAACAGCAATACTGTGCACGTCCCTTAGGATATATAGATGATATAGAAGCCATAAGAGTCAAGCTGATTTCCTGGACCACTAAATAGCAGCTGCTGTGCTTTTGGTTTAATTCTTTTAATACAATTTTAGCATTGTGATGCTTGTCACAGTGTGACAAAGGCAATGTTACAAACAGAAAAGCCTGCCTCTGCAATAGAAAACCTGCTTTATCATTGCCAGAACACTTTGAAAAGTGCACATAAACCCCAAGAAGTGTTACATCTACAATGATAACAAGGTTCAACAGTTTAGTGACTGCTGCTCAGTAAAAAAAATGCACTTTTTGACAAGCATTTCATAGTTCATGTGCCATTTTTGAGATCTGGATTACACAACACATGCCATGCTTGGAATGAAGCTGGCACATGACGACAGCTGCTGTTGGACAAACTCCTGCCTTCCCTACACACAGGCAGCATGAAGAATCCCCTCTCCCTGATGAGAGGGTGAGCAAGGAGGGTGGATGCTGGAGACAGGAGCAGTGCGATTCCCAGCTGCCTGAAATACTTCAGCAGGACTGTGGCCAGAGCTACACCACTTCCAAGCATTTCAGCCTTCCAGCAGGAACTGCAAACACTGTGCAGAGAAATTGAAAACTTGGTGCTGGACAATGCCACTACTCTTTTTCTTTTTAATTCCAAGGAGAAAAGAAAAAAAAAGATGGACGTGTTACTTCACCATGGGTTACTTGGGATTGTGTTTTTGTTGGGATTTTTTTGGTTTTGTTTGTTTGTTTTTGGGTTTGTTTTTTTCATTTTAAGGGACACACTCCTGCACGGATCTTGCAGATCTTTGTTTTCTACCGATAAAAACTCTACCAACAAATTTTCATGTGAGTGTACATTCATCACATTTCCCTCTGTCCCCCCTAGCAATCCCAATTCCCTTTTGTTCTAGTACTTGCTGAAGTCCACGAGCAAGTTTTCCCCTCTTTGTGTAGCCTGTTTAGGGGAAACTTGCACTTTGGAGATGGTTGGTTTTATTTGTCATTTGCGTGAAAGAGCACAAGGGAATCAAAACTTGCAGAGATTAGAAAGAAGCATTGGCAGGGGCACAAAAGGTGGAAATAACCCAAACTCCTCCAATACACAGGGCATATGGACACAAGCACTCTTCTGACAGTGCAAGTGTAACTTGAAACAAAAACAATTTACTATTAGCACACCGGAGGGCTTTGAGACCTTTTGAGTTAATCCGTGTGGCCATTAAGATCCTGGCAGGAATGAAAACTATGGAATATGGCAGAGTTACCTGTGGGTTCATCACACTCAGAGCAAGAACTTAGGTGGGAAACAGGAGCTGTATTTACAAACAACACCCACACCCTGAAGTGGTCTCAAGCCCACTGTGAAATGTTCCACAGAAGCTCGAGGCACATGCAGACCATGCAATAAAAATCAGATTTCACCCACTGAAAGGACTAACAAGCACTAAAATTAAAGGCTTTAACAGCAAACACATGAGGGAAATTAAATGTGCTGAGGAAAAATGGATCTTACACAGAGCTGCTGAGCCACACAGAGTGAATTTCAAAAGCTTTTTTCTTTTTTTTTTTTTTTTTTTTTTGGCCTGGTGTTTTGGTTCTTAAAACAACAACGAACAGAATTAGTAATTTATTCACTTAGAGAAGTACAACTAGACCTCCAATAACACAAACACAAAAAGACCCTTTTAAGTGAAAGAGCACACGTTAAAAAGAGACACGAAAACGAAAAAGGCGATGACCAGCGCTCCCAAGGATCTGAACAAGCTTGCCCAGGTCTGCATCCTCCCGGACTGAGGGAGATGAGGAGGCACAGAGCTGGTTTGGAGTTTTGACTACTACTTTCAAGCTGCTTGCACGCCACCAAGCCATTTGCAGGAAATGTGACAGCCTGAGGATGTAAGCACTTGCAAGGGCAGTCTAAGAATAAGGAAAAAGTGGAGTTTTGTGGAGCTGCTTGGCCCAGCCCAGCTGCCAGGGCTGCAGGAAGGGCTGACCCCTGAACATGCACCTCATGGCCTTCCTGCCCTGTCACCTCTCTGACAGAGAACACGGGGCTTTGAAATCCTATCCCTGGAATCATTTCTATCCCTGTTTGACAAGATCATTTACAGGAGTAGATGAGAGCAGGACCTACAACCGTGGAAGTGCCTCTGTAGGCAGCATTTGGTGGGGCTTGGATAAATTAGAATTCAAAATGGGCCATTTCTCGGTACTTTGGTTCAAAAAAACCTCTGGCCTTCCCTCACCCCAGGCACTTGCTTTCATCTTTCAAACAACTAATTAAGAGGGCAGAGATCAACTTCCTTGCAAGTCAGAGGAAATACAATTTCCTATTTCCCTACTGCAAAACGTGGGTGGATTTTTGTAAAGGGAAAATACACTCGAGCAGTGACCAAAGAAATGCCCCATTTCCTGTGCAGCAAAAGAGCCCAAGCCCTCCTCCACCTAAGTGAACAGGAGTTTTGTTAATGACTTCCTTCACCCAGGCTAGGAAAATGCACCCTGTGTTGTAGGAGGCACAGAAACCATAGCAGCTCAGGGGAAGGAAAAAATCCAAACTCTCTGCAAGTCCAACTTTTCCTTGTTTAGAGACCTCCAGACATTGCTGCTGGGACTTAATCCTGCAATAGAATAACATCTCTTAATGCAAGTGGTAGATCCCTCCAATCATATATGATACAAAAATGCCGGAGAAGTGAATTATTAATCCTCCCATGTTTGTTTTCAATTAGCAGCTGAGACAGAGATGCATTCAGAGAGGGCTGCATTGTGCAATCTCACTTTTATGGGTGAGCACACACTCACAAAAGCAACGGATTGTGCAACCCTCGGTGTCTGCTGGAGCACTTATAATTAGGCCCATCTGAATTTAATATAATAACACCAATTTATACCAGCTGAAGACCTGGCTCACTTCTATTTTAAACTGCCCAAAATGATGCCAAGTGAGTCACGGTGCCTTGGGAACGTGCTTGTGACATAACCCCAGCTACAAAGCAGGAATCCTCCTGGGTCCCACTGGACAGCTCTGCTGGAGAGCCTACTCAAGCTCCCAAAACTGTCCTCCAGAACTTCCCAGAACTGTGTCAAGGAGACCCAGCAAGAGCAGGTGTGCATTGCAACAGCTGCACAGGTTAGGCAGTCCAGAGAGCAAAGTGCTTTACAGACACCCCTAACAAAAAGAAATGCACTCTTCTCCAAGCACTCATTGTGGCTGAGGAGTCGTGTATGGCTCTGACCTCAGCTGCTCCACCTCCATTTCCATGTCCCTTCTGCTGGATGCTCTTTTTTCCCAGTGCTGGGCACAGCTCTCAGCCAGTGCCAGCTGGGGAGAAGATCTAACCAATTAAACTCTGTGAACTCATTTTCCACTTAGCTGGAAAACCTGTGGCTTCAGAGATTCAAATCTGAAGAAGAAACTGTGTACTTGAAAGCTTATCTAGCTCTTCTAAATATTACCAGTCAGTCCACTAGAAGAGACAAGACTGCCTTCCAAGCCTGCCCAATACAGTGCTAGCAAAATAAACTTTGGAAAACTAAGGCAGTTTTGTAAACAAGCACCATTTAGTGCTACTGAGTGGCAACATCTGGTCAAAGTTTTTAACGGGATATGGCAAATTTGCTGAAACAAAACTTCAAACAGACTCAAACATTTTCTATTGAGAATAGTTAATCAAAACTAAATGGCACTTCAATACAGAAAGACTGTTTTATTGTTTTCTGAACGTGAAAGTGCTGAATATCTCTGGAAGAAAAAATATGCAGTTATATGCATCCTTATATGCGGTTATCTGTTACTCTTATTTTTATTTTGAATTTTTAAAATGTAATTTTAAATAAAACCGCATGACTAGTGTGCTAACAATATATCAGGAAAAATATTAAGATCAACATTTGAATCTGAATGGGAATAATTACAGAATCTTTTAGGTTGGAAAATACCTCAGAGATCACTGAATCCAAACACCATCACAGCACCAAGTGCCATGGCCAGTCTTTCCCTAAACACTTCCAAAAGATGGTGACTCCAGCTCCCTGGGCAGCCCATTCCAATGTCTAATTACCCTTTCTGTGAAGAACTTACAAGTTACAAAAAAAAATTCAAGTTAAGCCAAAGAAGTGTCTTAGGCCCTATAGGTTCAGAGAAAACGCATATGGAAACTCATCAATTTACAGCACTTATGGAATACACCTCACCGAGGTTTCCGGGATTTTGACAGTGTAATGATCCATCAGCCACACTCAGATGGAATTCTCCACGTGAGGGTGAATACTTAATGCCAGTTCTGAAAGGGTGCTTGCACAGCTAAGAGATGTCATGTATCATTCCCCTGTTAAAAACACACCTATTTTTCCTTATTATCATCAGGAATAAATTGAACGTAACATGGCAATTTGTCTCCTCATCCCAAAGGAAGACCTTGGAGGACTGTTGGGACTGAGTTAACAGAAAGCTGCACTGAGAGCTACAAGTAGAAACAGCAACACTGTCAATGACTGTAATTGGAGCTGTGCTAAGGTAGTGCTGTGCTTCCCCAAAAGTGCCAGGATATAATTCATAAGCTGCATCCCACTGGAGAGAGACAGTCCCTGAAGAAGCTGTCTCCATGCTTCCTCCTGGCAGCACACAATTCAATTATCAGGCATCAAAATTATGGGCTGTGTCAATAAGGCAGCAGCAGAGCAGCACGTACACCTCAAATCAACAGGAAAACTCTCCTCAACAACAGCAAAGTCTTTTGCTGCACAGTGGTCCTTCAGAAGTTCAAAATATTTTGTTACCTTCCCACTCATTCTTCTCACAGAAAAAAAAATTAAAATTATATCATTAATGCTAAAACTCACCAACCCACCCAAAGCAACCAGACCTCTTTCTAGCTCCTTTCAGGTGATGGATAAAGCAGCAGCAAGGCACTCAAAAGATGGAACAAAGGCTCCGGTGAACTTCTTATTCCTAGAGTAGCCATTGACTTCTCAGGGGTCAATTAAACACACCAGATTTTAACTAGGTTAAAGTGGCTTCTGAATTCTCTGCATTCCAAACATCTGTTAGAAAATCCAAGGGCCAAAACAAATCCACTACTTGGCACATGAAATGAGGAGGCAAGAGAAGCAGCAAACACTCTGCTGCCTCCACTATTTCACTCAAAAATCACTTATTTTCAAGCTCTTCCTTTCTGGCCAACGAGCGCTGGCAGAAAATCACCGCAGCCTCAGCCGCATCAGGCGCTTCGCGAGCGTGAGGCCGGGCACGTTTGAACACACACAGGGGGATTTCCAAAGCCCCAGAGAGGAGGCTCCAGAGGAGGGGACAGTTTGTCAGCAGCAGCACCACAGCTCCCCATGGAGATGGTGAGGCATTGTTGCCATTTGCTCCCTTACCTGTGTTGACAAGGGACATCCCCCGAGGCAGGGAGTGACGGAGATGGGAGAAAGGACAGAGATGTGCTCCTCTTACACTCTTGGAAAACAAGAAGGGACAGGTTTAAACACTGCCTTGACCACATGGCTTCCTAGGTCTGGAACAGCATTTCTGAACAACTGGCAAAACCAAGGAGCTTGATATCCCCGGGAATGGAAATTTTTCAAAAAATCACTTGAACATAACGAGAAGAGAATGATTTCTTACTACTCAAAATGTATCATCTGTGAATTTAAATGTGTGCTAAACTTTACAGGTCACTAATTCTTAATTCCAGAAAGTTGGGGGACCTCAGCAAGGCAAGAACCAGCATTTATGATTTGACTCAACTGCTCTGGGAACAAGCTCTAAACACCTTGTGTAGTTGCACTGTTTTAGAAATCTTTCTCTTCTTTCTCAGGGAGAATAGAGATGAGCTGCATTCTTGCACTTTCTTAATCTCTGTGTTTGGTATTGGGTGTTGTATAGCTGTGACCAATGGTTTTAGGAGGTGGATTCCCTGCTGACCAATGGTTGCCGGATTTTGATGGATGTATAAAGAAGTTTCTGTAAATAAAGTCTCTCTTTTTGCCATCTTGGGTCCACCTGCCTGCTTCGTCTGCCAGCTTCTGCGAATCTCAGGAGATCTAAACCAACAACCTTGCAAGGTTTCCTGGCACTTCAAGAAGAACCTGCAAGCAGAGTTGCATGACATCCCCACTGCAAGGCCCTTAGAGGAAGCATTCCTATGGAAAAACAAGCCTCAAACTGAAAAGTTTTGGCTGTCTTAAACAGAGTCTTTCAATATATCCCTGGAGTTGTAAGAACAGCAACATTTTCTAGTACAAGGAAAATAATCTGCAGTTTATATAAAGCATAAAACATTGAGCGATTAGGAAAAAAGTGAGAAGGAATTTTCATGCTAAGTGCCCTTTTAATAATGAAAGCGAAACAACTCTTCTGCAGCTATGCATAGAGTTCTTTGCTGCTTTATTAAAGGAAAATTTCATTTACTTGGATTTACAGATGCTGTGGCTGAGCAGTCTAGAAACCAGTAGAGCTTTAACAATGCAAACCTTAGTGCCAAGAAATAAGAAGAACACAGTAAAGATTTGCTGCCTGCCTCATCCCAGCAAATTGACCATTACAAATAGGCAAAGGACACAGGGAAGGCTCAGTGTGCTATGATCAGCCATCACCCCAGGTCTCAGGAGTAATGCACTGGAAAATGAGGAAATTTCCATATCAAGGAAGACTTCAGCCATTCTGATGCTACAGTTCTAGGCCAAAGTCACCAGTGCTTAACAGGGTATAAACACAGCTTAGTATATAAGAATACTTCCTTCCCCTGTCGGTCAGAGCATCAGTACATACTCCAAAAAACCAAGCCACAACCCCTAATCTTACAGCCTAAACGCACAAACCAATCAGTGGATGAAAGGAGCAATGGGTTTGTGAGTGATCTCCAGAGACAGAGGAGAACAAAGCTGGAGAAGTACCTCCACATCCTAATCTCACACTCATTAACACAGCATCTCCTTATCCCACTGCTGCCTTTGCCAGTGCCCTCCCTTTGCAGCTCAAGAACACTCAGACCCAGGAGTTTCTCACACAAACAGCCTGGTGTCCTTGCAGCTGGCAGAGGGAATTGCATGGACACAAGCACCTTGAATGTACCTCGTCAGAACGGGTTTGGATCTGCTAACATTGTTCTCTCACTGCTGCTCGTCCCACTCATACAAGCAGCAGGAACATGAGGAAAAGGAGGATTCATGAGGTGGAGCCATATTCAAAAATGAAAAGAGCTGGGGGAGGACCTGCTCCTGAAGAAAATACAAAAGCACCTTGTAGGCAGTCTTCATAACGGTACTTGACTGATTTTTATTCACATAGCTGAGAATAACCTGGCAATTTGTAGCTTTGGAGTCACAAAGAAAAGTACAGCGAATTGAAGTTTCAAGCAGAATATTAAAAAACAACCAAAAAAAGCAATAATTCTATTAAGAAACTTCTCCTTTCAAATCAAAACTCATAAACATGTATGATTATATGCCTGCCCAAGAAGGGATGCATCATATTTTGAGGGTGATGTTCTCATGCCATTATTTCCCACTGGCACGGGACCACAGACTGCACAGACCATTATTATCGCTTTTTCTTTGAAACAAGTAAAATATATTATTTTCAACAGAATGCCCTAACAGTGAACAGCTGGAGCAGAGACATTCATCCCACATGGAAAACCACTGTAAACTCCTGCCTCCACCACACCTGACAGTGCAGCTCCTCCTCAGGAAAATCTGTCCACCAACAGAAGGTTTTGCCAAGACAGAACGAGATCAAGTCTTTGGAACTTGTAAAAAAGTCCTTTTTTATGCATGCAGCATAAGTTGGAGGCATCTAAACAAATATTAAAAAAAGAAATTCTAAAATCTATATGATTTTAGAAACTACTTCAGCAGGTGAGGGTGGTTTTGGCAGCACTGCTCTGGAACAGTTTTCCTTCTGACTAGTTGGGTTTTGTGGAGGGGTTTGGAGACTGCACATTTAAGTCACGTCAACAGCACAGAGCCTTTGGCTTCTCTCTATTAAAACAACAAATGCTTTTTATATATCTAAGTTTAAGACAATTGGGAGATTAGGACTTTGAAGGTGCTCTGCTCCTGACGTAACACACAGAGTTTGAAGATTAAGGCATGACACAGAAATCCATGCCCTACTTAAACACCTGTGACCTCCACGGAGGGATGAGGGTGATCAGCTGAAAACTGTACAGATGCAGAACGTATCTCACTGCCAACTCCTCTGGCTACGGCCCTGGCATGGCTTACTGAACTGGAAAATCCACAGCCCAGGCACAGCTCCAACTGGAGACTCCAGCTAGAACGTGACGCTTGAGCACTGACAACAAGAGCTGAAAACCCGCAAAACTGGAGACTGGAGAAAACCTAAAACATCTGCAGCTTGGGAAAAGGGAGGAGAAATAACCCCAGCAGCTGCAGGCACGTTACTCTGATAGGCAAAGCTTTGGATAGATGATGAAAGGAGTATAATCACGGGAGGGTAAAACAACAAAAAATAAAAGGCCACATGAGTTTGCCAACCAGATCATACCTAACTAAGCTGATTATTTTTTTTTTTTTCTTGGCGCAGGAAGCTTTGAAGATCTTCTCTGCCTGGATTTTGATTAATGACATGAGCCAGAATTGAAAAGTCATCATCCTAAACTCTGGTGAGCAGTACTCAGAGGTGCATTGAAATTGAAGGAGCTATAGAGAAGGTTCCAGAAGCAATCACAGAACCCAGAGCGGGCTCTTGTTACAGGAGACTAAGAGAGCTTGGCTTCCACCAAACAGCTAAGAGGGGATGATTATTGTCTATAAATATAAGCATTGTATAATCAGCTGAGAGGAAGAAGAGCTATTCAATCTAGAAAGAAATAAGAACTGAGTTATATGGATTCTAATAAGTGTGGGCAAAATTAGGACAATTTTTCTTCAGATATTGAAAAGCAAACATCACTTTTTAAATGGAGTTTGATGTGCTTCTGAATATTAAAATAATATATGCACTACACAATATCCATAAACACAGAGCACAGAAATTGTTTTTCTACAGTAGTGATCTAAAGGAATTGTATTTATTTATAGCTAAATCTTGGAGTTCTCACCACTAACACCACCGTGGAGCTTATCTACAAAGTTACCGCTGGATAGTTCAGAGAATAATTCATTAAATACTAATTTGTAAGTGACCTATCTGGCAGGTGTTGACACTCCAACGATTTCAGAGGAGATTTATACTTCTGGGTTCTTCATAGAACATCAGAAAAAGGCAGCAGAAGCTGCACATGCAGAGGGAAAAGCTTTTCCCAGACAGATTCTTGCACGCAAACAGCATCAGCTGGAGATGTCCACAGACACCAAAGAGATGAGAAACGTGCAGGGGAGGGCACAACAGATCTGTGAGAAAGCACTGCTTTGTTGTGAGGGAAATCGTATTTTGCTTCTTCAAATGTGCACAGTCCCTAGTGCAGGAACTCGACAGCAATTTTCCATGTTCTTCTCCCCGTGCTGTGCCACAAGCTCTCACTCCATCCTCCCTTTTCACTTCACCTGCTGCTGCCACGCTTTCATTTCCCTTATTACCTCCACTTGCTGCTTACCTTGTAAATATAAGTGAGCTTAAAACAGTTATTTGTTTGGCAGTTATTAGGGAATTAATTAGAGGGGAGTAAGAATTTCTTGCTAATTTATTCTTTACAAGCTGTAATCATTATTATTTTTGCATGCTCCCAGGGTTTATGGATAAGTGCATCTTAAAAATCAAAGCAAAAAAAAAAATAATCTCCAGATCAGAATCAGTGGGTGAATCTCTACAGATTTAATTTACATTCATCTGCTATTAATCTGAATGCATAATATTCTTCATCATTATTTTATAAATCTCTAGATAGAGCTAGGAAATTATTTTTATTGAAGTATTTGCATGCGCATGCCTCAGATTCTTTTAGCCTTGGCAGCTGTGCTTGAAATTGGAATTACACTGAATGAGGAAATACAGGTCATTCTGCAAACACAACAGAGATGAAGTCAATGGCAACTTGTTGGAAGACCTTGAATTCTTGCCAAGCCACGTTTCCCAAAATATTTTGCCCTACGCCATACTCAAGCCTCAATTACCAGCTACTCTCTCCCGCAGGAGCCAGCTGCTCCGAGCATCAAAGGCACACACACAAGGCAGAACCAAGTCGTAATTCAGCAAAAAACCTGAAAAGATGGGTGATTAGCTCTTCTTATCTTTCACCAAACTGAAGAACACACTTTGCCTGACAGGGACTCACTTCAGCCTACACCTGGAGTGCACCAACAGTTGGTTGTGTTCAGCATCACACTCGGCATTATGAACTTTGTATTTTATTCCTTGCCTGAATCCAACACTTTGGGGCTGTTACAAGGTGGGGATTTTTTTGCAGTGTCCTGTATCCACTTGTTGGCAGCACAGACACAGAAGATGTTTTTCTCTCCTGTCAGGGCACTCTTAGGCTGTTTCCTGTTTATATTTTCTCCTACTATGTGAACTAAAAGCAAAGCAGCAAACCCAAGGTTAGCCTGTTGTCTAATGATGTTTCCTTATTTAGCAGCTCATTTGACTGCATTCTGCTGTTTTCTCCCCCAGAAATGTTCTCAGTTCTGTTCTCTGGAGCATAATTACACTAAGTACCTTTCCCCCAGCAGCAGCATGCCAATACTTCTTGACTTTGCAAAAGAAAGTTTGTCTTCTTGAAGGTGACTCAAACACAACTTGAAGAAAGTATTGAAAGGCTCAGTCCTGGTAGGGAAATGCAGAAGAAGGAGAGGGCCCAAATACTTCAGCCTCTGTGGTGCACAATTTTAAAAAAACTCCAGGGCAGCTTTCATGGCACAACCAACCTGCAAGCCTGAAGGGCATTTAACACTCAGACACACTGGTGTGAATCCATTTGGATTTCATACCACAAAAATTGTCTCACTTCTCCAGTGCTCTCTGTTACAGGACCTGGATGTCAGCTCTGCCTTTCTTTTCCAAACTTGAACCACTCAGTATGAAATAATCCTGCTGGATGGTTGCCTGGGCTGGGGTGGGTTGCTTGTTATTATTCTTAATGGAGCAGCCAAGGTGATTTCACCAATTTTCTCAAATGAAGCTGCAATTTCTGAAATAAGGCACATCTTAGCAAAGGAGATGAATGGGAGTCAAAATGCTTTGGAAAATGTTTCATGCGTGCTCTGAAATACCAACCACCGCTTGTATGTGGGAAGAGCTGATGCCTTTCTGCTTGGAAAAATACCTCCGGATTTCAACACTCAGTGAGATTGTCACTACCACATCTGTGAAAACACAGCCAAGTTTGGACAAACTGCTGAAAACATCTCTTTTTGCACAAAATGAACCTAAAAAAACATGCAGAATGTACATGCTTACTATTAGCCTCAAAATGCACGAGGGAAATTAAATGTTTAGTCTAGCATGTCATTGCATCTAAGTGGTTACACTTGCAGCCTAAGTAATGTCTTAACAAGTGTCTCGTTTCTTTCTAAATAAAATTTCACATGTAATGAAATTTGTGTTATGAATCAAGTGTATGATTTAGCATGTCTTTCAAAGCAAGCTAGGCTGCCTCCAGAATAACACCAAAAATTGCTATTATTGAGTAAAACGCATGATAGTAGGGGGGGGAAAAAAAGGCTTACAGACTTAGAAAAAGGAATGCTTTTTCTGTAATTATGTGGCTTAAGAAAGAGCTATTTTTGTCAACGTCTTCAAAGAGACTTTTTAAGTTATGAAAAATAAACAGAGGAAAATCAGAAAAACAACTTCCCCCCCCCCCCCGAAAAATAGTGGTTTGAAAATCAACAATAAGAAAAAAACAAAACTTTTTTTTCTACCAAGGTCCTGTATGAGAATGAAAAGATTAAACACGGGATGCGATGTGTAGAGGGACACACAAGTTTTTGAGCACCTATCTCCTGGCCTGTGTACCCAATTTTAAAAAAAATACTTTTTTCTGGTTAAACCAGACTCAAATTCTCATTAGCCTTCCCCAGGGTAAGCAAACTCTAATTACAGGCCACATATCACCACCTCACCCTATTTTTTGCAGGATGTTTTCTATGAAACCACTGCTGGAAAATCCACAAAGCACCTCATAGAAGGATCAAGAGTGACCACAGTGAACATGTTTTACTCAATAATGGGCAAACAAAATGAGCAGAAACTGTGCAATTCTCGTAAAAACAAGCAAATAAACACAGGGACTTGTGACCCTCTTTCTTCCACATCTTTACATTCCTGTTACAAAACTTGCCTCTTCTGTAACAAAGATAATCCCCCCCTCTGATACAACATTTAATACTTTATACTTCTTTTTCAATCTGGATTATTATCTCCAGGATATTCCAAACCTGATTCAAAACACTAATCAACAGCTCTGGGACCGTGGGTATATGACAATGTAATGGCATTCCCACTTCCTTTCCCAAGGAAATACAATTTTCCCTTCACAATAAAAAATTGCAGAAACAGCTTTAATTTCTCTGAAAATTTGGATTTATTGACAGTCCAGATCTAAATTTACCTTTTTCTGTACAGAAAGGCCTCTTATATTCTAACTGTGGGTATCTGTTTTTTAAAATAAGTTTATATTTAGGCTGGTAGAGGCTTAGTCGCTCTCAGCAGCCTCAGTCTTTCAAAAGGATTGTTTACCACTTCAATTAAAGGAGAAGAGAATAACGTGACCAATTAAAAAAGAGGAAGGAGCTGGGGTTTTATATTAAACTTGAAATCACCCTTATGGATAAACAAACCTTAGCCAATTATTGCAGCAGCAAAGCAAATTAAGATAGAGTCTCAAACCAGATTGAACACAAGATTAATTTCTTGAACAAGTACGTGCCCAAGATGGGAGAAGTCCTCAGCAGCCACAATCCAAGTGTCCCTGTCATCACAGCACTGAGGGAGGAATACAGGTCATCACGCATTGGGAAAGCACCAGCAGGAATGGTATTTTAATACTTTTCCCACTATTTTGTATAACTTTTGTTATGAGTTTAACAGACTCCTTTGTGCTTCAGGAAGATCCTATCAATATTTGAGTAGCACATCCAACCTTCACCAAATAAATCAACCAATCTCGACTTTTATTGCCCTGGATATAGAATCCACATTTGATCATCTCATAAATAATTGCTCACCTCTGATTCTCAGAAGAGTTTGAATGGTCCATTACCAGACAGAAGCCTAAATAACATACTATTACTATTCCATTGGTGGCATATAGTCTCCCCCTTCCCTCCAAAATTCATAATTAAAGAAGCAGGCTGGGCATATCAACTCGGTTCATTTCGGAAATATTTGGAATATATGGAGACATTTGTTTTTTCAGCACTTGCCACATGGGGGGACAGGAATCTGTGTTTTCCCCCAGCTATAAATCCCAAGGAAAGATATCAGCAATGTAGGGAATAGATCTCAACATCCACTACTGCCTGATTGATTTGTTTTCTGAAGGGGTTTCATGCTCCATCAGAATCCAAGGCAAAAGAAATGCCAGACACTATGAAGAAACAGGAAAAAGCACTTCCCAAATGGATTTATAAAGGAAACTTTGGAAATAGCCAGAGAGGTAACATTTACTTTGGCTATATAAACCCTCCTAGAGTTTCCCTGGAATACAGAAACGCTCCTCAGGACTGGCTTAGCATGTTTGTGCCTTTGGCAGCTGCTGCAGAGCGGGTTTCCCGTCAGGACCGGACGCGGGGATTCCTCCCGAGCCATCCCGTACAAAACCCCGCTGCGTGGATGAGGGAAGTGCAGATCCTGCAGACGGCACACGCCAAGTGCCTGCGCTTGGCTCCGCAGTTCATTCCTGCTGGGACTCCCCGCAGCGCCACGAGCCTTTGGGAAGCTGCAGAGGACAGGGAAAGAAACGCATCCCGCGCCTTTCGCTGCTTTACAAGGCCAGGAACCACCCCATCTGGTAAGAAAATGCGCCCTGGGCAGAATCATCGCTTCTCCCTTTAGATGTCCATGGAGCAAGTCCCTGTTTCTCCTCTATTTCAACCCGAAAATCAGATTGTTCCCAGAATGTTAAACGTTGTACGAAAAGGAAAAAAAAAACCAAAACTTGCTTCCAATACCTGATAAAAAAATTGATGCATTTCTACAGCAGTAACTGCCACTCACCACAGACCGTCACACATCTGCATTTACAGCTCCCTGAGCATAGAGATGGGGGGGAAAAAGATCTGATTTGAATTTATTATGTAATTTCAATGGCTTTTATGGAAGGCATGGTCCTTCCATAACAATGGTCTGCTATGCATGCAGGTTAACATATGTCTCTCACATTATGGAGTCAATATCCCAACCAGTGTAAATCTCAAAGTTCAGCATGCCCCAAATTAAATCCTGTAATGACTCCTAAAGATGACAGTACAATCTCTAATGTCAATACCATACTCTAGTCCATGGTTATAATTTGTTAGGTCAATAATTCACCACAGTCTATTAAACTTAGTACTGGCTTCCTCAAAAGCGCTAAAATAAATGTTTAAAAGATTCCCAATGGCATATTTATAGTTATCTATAATTGGCTACGCAGCATCACAGGCGTACATCACGGAAATTATATGTATAAATCAGACCGTGATCTTAATTTCACACTTATTCTCCAAGGACTGGCATAAACAATTGCAAAACCTCCTGTAGCTCATGGCAGCCTTAATCCACAGCCTGGGCTGCACAGCCAGCGAGACTCTGAGTTGTGCTTGCCTTTGACTACACCAGGAGTCTGAGCAGAAGCCGAAGGCCCGTTCCTAGCTGAAATGACAGCATAGCTCCTCATTAGAAATCTTCTGATTCCACAGTGTAATTCAGCGCCAGCAGGCAGCTGAGAGCAGTCAGGTCTTTGGGATGCAGCTGTCATGGAAAAGGACTGGCTGTGGGACCGCTCCGAGTTACGGATGAGAAGGAGAAAGGGTCCCAGCCCTGCAGAACTCGACGGAGTCCGTCATGGAGGGCTCCTTCCTACTGAGGTGTGACATAAAAGATCAACAGCAGCCACAACAGCCAAAGCTCTGATTTTCTGGAGATGGATAAGCAGCAAGTGTTAGCGTGATTCTCTCTATTACCTCACTCTTCATTATTTAAAACAAATAACAATACAAGCAAGCAGTGCAGAGGTGCTGAATGTTTTCAAAAGCTTTTATCTGCCTTGGTGATAGATATGAGCCCCATGAGAAGTCAAAAAACAAGGAGAAAAAGGCTGGCTGGCAAATATTGATGTACAACACTCATGTTATAACACACACTGCTGGATTGCCTTTTTCATCCATATGCCAGGAACAATTGACCTAAGGCAAGGCTTTTTTATTGCAACTTTTGGCAGATCCAGTCAATATCCATTATTTACAATTATGCTTTTGTTTGTGTGTGTGTTTTTCTGCTGCAGTATCTCTAATTGTCACGTCCAGATAGGACTTTGCCATATAATTATTCAAAATGCATTTAGTAAGTGATGCAGATGGAAGACACAGGAGGAAAAGAATACCAGTCAGTATGAAATTACATTCCTAACAGCACTCTGCAATGCAACTCTCTAAGCAGAAAGTCTATGCTAGGATAGCACTAGAAAACCTCTACTAAAACCCCTCTTCTTCGTTCATGTTTTCTTAAGTAATTCAACACCCTTTGTTTTCCTGATGGGTAGTGACCAGCAGCTGCCTGCACCTGCACTACAAAATCCCGCTTCTACCACCCTTACAGAATAGATCCTGCTTAGGACCAAAACCCACAACAGAACTGGAGTCCCCTACACCCATATTTAAAACAAAAATCCCATGTTCCACACCAGGGTGACAGGGCTGGGGGACACGACCTGGTGTAAGCATGGACGTACTGCCTCCTAAAGTTACAGTTCAAAAGTTAAACTCAGCTCGCTTCAGTTCAGCTGAGCATATTATGGAGTTTCTTTCAGCTGACAGATTTGTGATGTGATATTTCAAGAGAGTGATAAACTTATCATAAGCTGATTGAGTTTGTCATGTGACAAAAGCATCTAATGCCACAGGTCCTGAACTTTCCCTCTGAACAGCTGAGGGCAGATTAGGCAGGTGTCAGTTTAGCATCCAGCTACATCCAAGCTTCTCTCTTCTGCTCTAGGGACAGCCAAGGTATTTTCTATGGAAAGGTGGAAATGAGAGGCGGGGGGAGCCACAGGAGTTTCAATATTAAATCTATGACAGGAAATACACCATGTCTGTACTTGCTTTCAGGGCTCTTGATGCCCCTCCCTTGCTTTCACGCTCCTTTTTGTGAGCATCTTCTAGGGAGTGATAACAGGAAGCTTCGGGCTGGAATTTGCAAATGCACCAAGTGTGGGAGTTGCTCAATTCCCCCTGGAAGTGGTACAAGCACTAGCAGTGCTAATGGAGGAAGGCAGCCAAGAATGATTCCTCTGAGACACGGGCTTTTCTGAATTACCTATCCCGTTAGGGCTCTTGGAGGACAGAGGAGCTTGGGCAAAGCTGCACTTCCAACATCTCTTTCTAAGCCAGCCAAATTAGTGTAAATGAACAATGGCAGGCCAAAAAAGCTTCAGCAATATAATTCGGCTGTGTACTAAATATAGTACAACAGTGTTCTGAAATAAAACTCTGACAAAAAGCAAAAGATAACTTCTAAACCCTCTCAATGCTTTTCTTTGTGCACCCCTACTAAAGATGAAGGATCAGATATTGCCCAGTTCTTGCAATCCTTGAGCAAAACCACTGCAGGCTGGCACACCAGCACAAATAACTTGACCACTGCTACATAATCAAGTGGCAGCAGAGTTCAGTGCCTCATGCACTGCTCATGAAGGGTTTATAGCAAGGAAAACTGGAAGAAAAAGTCACTCTTGAGCAAGCACAGGAAGGGTCTAGCGCAGTGATCCCTCAACAAACCCTGTGCCAGCTCTGCTTCTCCTCAGCTAACGAGTGATGGAAGGAATTGCTCTCCTACTCTGTTCCTGTGTGTCTCCCCAGCGCCACGTCTGAGCAGCTCCTGCAGCCGTGGCAGAACCAGGTTGATGTTCCCCCTAAATGAGGCTGCAGGACACCTACTCCAGGCCGGGAAAGGAGCGGCTGCACACCCACAGGCTGCCAGCTCTGCTTCGAGCTCGGCTGAGAGCACCCACCAGCCCTTGGCCCTGCCTCCACAGGCGACATAACCTGATGAGCTCAGTCCCACTCCCATGGGAGAAATGAAAGTTCACACAATCCAGGGAGACAGGCATTTAAGCATGCTCTTGTTGGCATGCCGAGCCAATAGATCCCATCGTTTCCCTTCATTTAGTTTTTGCTGTCTGCAGATAAGAAACATTTATTTAAAAAAAAAAAAAAAAAAAAAAAAG
The DNA here is from genome assembly GCA_036630365.1 of Acanthiza pusilla. NCBI lineage: Eukaryota > Metazoa > Chordata > Aves > Passeriformes > Acanthizidae > Acanthiza > Acanthiza pusilla. The sequence continues at coordinate 1,163,759 of JAXCHO010000163.1, read as the reverse complement.
AAAACCTTTTTAAAGGTTTTTTAAAAATACTGTTTAAAAAACACCAAGAAAAGGCAAAATACTTACTCCTGGTCTTGTTGCAGATAGGCTGAATAGTGAGAAAATGCTAAGGGCCAAAAAGGCTTAATTCCACATCCAGCTCCAGAATCCGTGCCAGCTCTGCTTCCTGATTTACAGCATCCCTGAGATGCTGCCTGTGCTGCCACTGGCAGAACTGCTCGTATTTGATTTACTCCCCTCCATTCTTTCCTCTCATCCCTCCAGAAGCCTTCTCTATCCTGGCATCCCCTCCTCAGGCTCGCCATCTCCTAACCCTGCCAAGCTACCTCTTGTCTGTTCCAAGTTTTCCATGCATTTACAAAAGTGACCTCGTGGCCTCTTGAAAAGCTCCCTTGACAGCACAAAGGGACAGGCAGAAGACAAACACACACTTCTCAGTGCTGCCTGCAGCATCGGGCCTGACCTGCTAGCATGGGAACTCTTCTTCCCCGAGCTATTGCTGCTCACTCGTGCCCTCTGTCCCCACAGGGCACTGCCTGGTGGATGCAGCTGCTGCCTGGAGAGTTGAAGGGAAGGCTGTGCATAATTTACACATTTCACAGGATTGGAGCAAGCCTGGAAGCTTGGCCATCCAAGTGCAGGTGGAGACATAGCTGCAGTGGCCAAACAAATTTGCTGGCAGCCCTCACATCACTCCATCCATCACAGGAAAGTTTTCTGCCAGCAATTGCAGCTGAACAGAGCCCAGGCTGGAGTCATCTGTGCAAGGTAGGGTTTCACAAATGATCCTTCCTGCAAATAACATCTCCCTCCTGATGCAATCCCAACCGTTCTGTGATTTCAGGCTCAGGATAGTTGCTCTGGCTGTCAAGAAGTGCCTGGGGTTTTATCCAAATGTCATTATTACACAAGTAGGTGCAGCAAGCACAGCTTTTGACTGACCAGCACGTGGGAGAAGAAAGGGTTCTTCTGTTCTGGAAACAAGGCTGTTGGAACACAGCCTCCCAAACCTGCCCTCTCCCATAGTTTCTGCTTTGGGGGGAGTTTGGAGGAAGAAGAAAATGAAGTTGATTTCAGAACATTCACTTGGGAAACAGGTAGGGCAAGGCAAAAGCAGACTTTATTTCAAAATAAAGATATTGAGATATTCTCTTTTAATGCTGACTGAACACTTTCTACAAGAAGAAAATTAACCCTGTTCTCCCCTTTCTGCCTCTGTAAAGAAGCTCATTTCCTTTGGGTTGCTATTTGGCAGAAATAGTATGTATTGACTCACAAAATTTGTCTTTAGCAACCTACAGCAAGCAACAGCACGTGCCTGTACTTGGAACCTAAGAAAAAAGGAAACCATGTTCATCCTCCCACGACCAGGCAAGCCAAAAGTATTTGGGGGATAATTTTAAATCAAACATGTGTTTAAAAATATATATGGAAACATACTTTTGGTTTGTTTAAACCAGTGGTGTATGTCAAGGACCATCAGCTTCAACTCCTCCTAGACTTTGATGGCTTGTTTAGCCACAAGGGAGAAGAGGAAGTTATTTCTTTTTGCGGTAAAAAAGAAAAATAAACAACCCCCCTCCACTCCTCCAAACCCACTCCTCCTCGCACACACACCAGAAGACCTAAAGCCAAACAAACAATAGCCCCAGAGAAAATAAACATTAAAAAAAACCAAACAAGCATAAAATTCCTTAAATGTACCACCTTTAAAGAGAATATTTGGCAACCACTTCAAAATAACAAACGGGAACGTACAGGCCATATATCTCCTCCCTTTGCAGAAATAAATTGAGAGTTGCCGTGATACTTAGGAGATCCATCAACAACAAAAAAATCACCAGTGGGGCTTTTGCATGTGCATGTATGTCTGCAGACCTACAGTGCTGACAGATTCTGCTATCTTCAAAAGATATTAAATGTTGTTTGAATTGTAGCTCAGTATTTAAAGTTGTCGAACCACAGCTAAACTCTCCAGAATATACTTTTGGAGTACCTGGAAAAAATGATGCTGTTTTGGGTATTCTCCACATCACCAAAAAATGCACATTCAGGGCAAGTGCATACACGTGACAGATACATCATGTACGTGAAATCTTGTATTTTATAGTTATGTCTGGTGATCCAGAACAACAACAAAAAGATTTAAACAAGCTTACGAGCTATAAAATTCTTTAAATCATGCATTTAAGCTTCTTTGTCACATGCTCTTGATCAATTTTTTACACTATTTAAAACTTTCTTTTCACCTACAAGAGCAAGAAAATTCCTTTCTCAAAACAAGCAAAAAAATCTGTTATGTCATGATGGGACTGTAGAAATTGGGATTTTTAACAAAACACCAAATATGATGAGGTTCAGGCTCCAAAGGATCGATGAACATCTGAAGTAATCAGGGAAACCAAAGGTAAAAATAACAACAGGAATTGCACCACTGATTTCAACAGGAATCAGTTTTTATACTGCCTGCCCAAACTTAATTTCTTTTGTGTCAGTCGATTATGCCTTGGCATTTTGCCTTCCCTTCTGCGAGCCACAATTTGTAAATTAGTTTTCAAGGTTAAAAAAAAAGTGTAAGGAAATGAGATTTCCTATTGCCAACCAAACATCACAATGAAGTATTGCAGTAGCTTTCCCAAAAGCGCACACATCGGCCACTCCTCTGGTAAGACCTTAAAAATAAATACTGACAGGTGATTCTTGTGCCTTTTACCGCAGCCCCAGCACAGCCAGGGACACGTGCTGACCCCCAAAGCCACAGCTCCAGCAGCAGCTCAACATCTGTATTTTCACAGGATGCTCCAGAGCAGGCACCCCAAAGATCATCTTTACTGTGTGAAATAAGCCTGAGCACAAAGCCGGTGCAAGAGGGACAAATTCGGGCAGAATTCAGGCAGTGATTCTCTTCTAAACACAAGGTTCTGTCTGTGCTACAGGATCATCATCATCATCACATGTCTCAGAAGAAATCTGGAGTCATATCTTGCTGTCTGTTTTGCAAACAGAGTTAATGAGAGTCATGTGGATAATGTTTTTCATTAGATGGAGGATATGAGACTCATTCAACTGCACTGAAATCAATGGTAAGCCTTCCATTCATCTTAATGAACCTGAATCAACTTCTGGAATGCCAGAATGCAAAACCCTTTGCTCGTTCTGCCTCACAGAAGGTATCTGCTGTGTTCAGAGGAGTCCTAGGACAATATTAGCACACCAAAAATGAGTCAAATCAGGTCAGAAGAAAAGAATGCACAACCAATGAGGGCATTTTCATATGGAAATGCCTTGTATCAGTGGGACATAGCTGCATATTTCCCTTACTTTACTTTTTTCAGGGGTATCTTCAAACTAAATTAATAGTGTAAAATCCAAAAACCTCAGCAGGTACTGACAGAACTCATGTGCATGCATGGGATATGTGCAGAGAACTCCAGGGCAGTGCAGCCTTCTGCTGCCACAGAAAGCCCTGTTCATTTTATCAATGGAAGGAAACCAAAATATGGCATTTAAAAAGGAAAGCTAAAGAAACTGCCTCTTTTTCTAAGCAGAAACACCTGATTAGTTTCAGGCATTCATTCACAAGAAGGAAAAACAAAGAAAACAACACTTTCCTCCACACAAGTTCTGCCAATGATATATTTTACCAGGTACACAGACTGGGATTCTGGCTACAAGGACTGCTGTGTTCTCTTGTTACCCTCACTTAAGGGCAGCAAGCGGCAGCATCCCCAAAGATAAATCTTTACCAGGTTTTTTTAGGGCTTTTCTTGTTTTTATACTAAATAATGGCAAGGTGATGGGAGGAAGGGAGGGCTGCATCTGACCAAAAGCACGGCAGGAAAAGCGGCAAGGGTGGACAGGGTTGTTATTATTTGGATCAGCGCTGTCTTTGGCCAGCTCCAACACAAACACACTGCAGGACAGACCCTCCTCACAAGGACACTCATTACACGGACGCTCATTTAATTGCTGCCAATTGGATACAGAACTGGAATGAAAATATTTTTTACTTAACTGTTGACTTTATAGCAACTTCAACAGCACCTCTACCACTCCTGGCAAATAAAGCTTGGCACCAACTTCCAGCAGGGCCACCCTCCCTAGGCTTCTGCATTGTTAGCAAAGTCGTCTATATTATTTTTACTCCTTCTCGTTTTCCTTGTAAATTGTGTGCATAATGCCAACCCCCCTCCAGCCCTTTGGAAGCTCTGCACTTCAAAAAGACAAAAACAGTAATGAGGGGGACCTGTGGAAGTTGGTTCGGGAAGGCTGCTCTAGCTCCTTGCCCATCCCCTGAGCACTTGGGGGATGCAATTCATCTTGGTCTAGTGCTTTGTCAACTTTTCACAGTCCTAATTACCTCATTATATGCTTCACTACACCAGTCAAGCCTTTTTCCTTTCTACATCGCCTCTCGTGGTCCTGTTGCTTATCCTAAGGAACATTTTTTCCCACCTTTTTTTTTCCCCTATGTGTGAAAAGCAGCGCAGGGAAATGAAGTGAACTTGCTCGGTGAACTTCCCGGCTCTTGCCCGGCTGCATGCCTGAAGGCACAGGATAATTAGGCACATGCCAGACAGATCACATCTGATGCTTTGCTCTCTCCAGCTGATTGCCTTTCATCAGCACCTTCACTCATCCTCAGCTTGCTTTCTTTTTCAGGTCCCTGTGTGCCTGTCACTTCACAAAGAATTATTTTAGGAAGAAGTATCTGGAGACAGACAGGTTGGAAACAGATCTGAAAAAGTAGGAAACTGAATACAGAAAGAACTGCAGAGATGGTGACATCAGCCTCCCAATACTGGGTTTCCATGGCTAAGAATAAGTTATACCTGCTATCATAAGTATGGAAAGGCTCTCTGGAAGGCAGAGCATTAAGCATGCACCAAAGAGACACCTGACTCATATTTGCTGTTTACCCCACAAAAGGGAATTGTTTCCAGTGCAGAAGAACAGGGTTATATCAAACACTGTGTTCACATCTCCTCCACTCTGGATTGAAACACAGGGAAGATGAACCTGCACCTTCTGGAAATGGATGGCCACCAGCTCCAGCAGTGAGTCTTCCTGCTCCTTTCAACTCTCACCGCTCACCCAGAGACATGGTTTCTCTTTTTTTTATTTTTCCCCACACTTTTCTATATCCCCTGCAAACATGGCATTGCCAGCAGGAGCACCAGGCTTTGACTCTGCTCTGCCTCAAGCCTCCCCTCCTGTGCCACAGACACTCCTGAGGCATTCAGCACATCTCCAGCTGGGTTGCTCAGCTTTCAGTTTATAAAGCATATGCAAAAAGCCATCTTGGCAAGAAAAGAGAGCTGCAGCTCCTCTGTCAAAGGCAATTAAACTCCTAAGTGCAAGTCAACAACTTCTCGCTGAAAAAAGGAAAGGAAGGGATTGAAGTGAGAAAACTGAAGGCAGCATTTGCTGGAGCACACCGTTCAGGAGAGAAGGATAAGCAGCTCGCTGGCCCTGTACCACAGAGTTCACCTTGTCAGCTGTGAACACAACCAGCTCCTCATTTCTGCTGACCAGGAAGCACCGAGCCGAGAACAAAGCAAACACAGGTCTCCACACTGCCCGTGGCACAGAAGAATGTCACAATGTGTCCAAGGAGCTGCAAACAAAAAGCCTGGTACATAAATACACAAGGCTTGGGACACGGAGTCTATAAAGAACACTGGCTTCAATAAGCATTACTGAGTTTCTTCACTGTGAGGAGATGCCCATGAATCTGTAACCTGCTCAGACCAGTCCTCTAGTAAAATTTCAACAACATCCTGAGCAGCTACTTTCAAAACAGGTCACATCTAATTCTAAGACTATTTTCGTGAGGTCCCCCATTAGCAGACCAAGGTCCTCCGAAAATGTTGATTTTGGTGCAGGTGTGACCCACTAAAAGCTACAGCTTTTAAATCCTCCCTTCTCTTGCCTCATCTGACAGGAACAGGAGCCTGGGGCTGGCGGGAGGTGTAGTTCTAGATGCACAGAGTTCTTGGTCTGAAGTTGTTTCATGTCCAGCCACTGCTGCTGAGCCATCCAGGGAAGCTGCCATGGGGGCAAACCTGGGAAGCTGGGGAAAGTAATGCTGAAAATCCAGCCCTAAATTTGGGTGCCAAAATCCCTCTGGATTTTCTGAAACGCAGCTGACAGACTGGAAGGTACTTCAGGGTTGACGGAAGGAAGAGTTATCTTTTCTCCATTTTCCTCTCATTCTGTGCTTGTTTCCAGCAAGCACCTCCAGCCTCCTATTCCCAGGATTTATTACTCCTCCACATCAGTGGCACCTATTCTTTCTTTCTTCTGTTTACCCTTTCATTTGCTTGCTTTGGCATTATTTTAGCCATCCAAACAGCTGATTTCCTTCCTTTAAGAAATGCCCTTCCTCTCGTATCTACATGGTCCCAAGACATACAGCTCTGAAATTCTACAAGATTTGGGGACAGAAGATTTGTTCTTGCTTTGTCTGGTTTACTTGGGTTTTGTCTTCAAGCACCTCTCTCCTGCTCTAGAAGTAGAATGTTGCTGTGGGGGACCAGTATGATCAAATCTCTTTCATACTTCAAGCAAAAACAAACAAAAAAAGAACAAAAAGGGGAAAGGCCAAGAAAAAATAGTTTTTAATCTTTGGATTAACTTAACGGCATTGATCTTCTGCAATAGGAACCAAGAAACAGCCCAAAGCAGCCCTTAAAATAAGTTACAAAGAAAGACAGCATTAATACAGAAAGGCAGAGGACCAGCAGGATGGGGAGAAATAAAGCAAGCCAGCCATGCCCCAAGGGATGGCTGCTGCCAAGGAAAGAATTCAGACTTGGAATAAATTACAGGATTTTGATCCCACCCACAGCCAGCACTTCCAAAGTATTCAACTCATCATTGGGACCAAAATTTCAAAAAGGGCTCACAGTTAGTTCCCATTTGGGCAAGGAAGAAAGGAAGTAGATAAATTTTACAAAGAATTGGACATGTGGCAGTGAGCTCCTCTAACATCTATTGAGAAGAAGCTGGTGTTAATTTAGATTTCTGCCATCACTCTGCATCTCACTTGAGTTTGCTGCCTCAGCCTCATCTTTCAGGTATGGCCAATACCCACTCCGTTAACATTCCCTGTTAGCTCCTTCCCAGCTGTTCTGCCTCCAGCCTCACATGCTCACTCATTATTCTCCCAATTGCTGGCATTGCTCTCTCCTTCCTTCTCCGCTGCACGTGTGCTCCGACTCTGGAAGGGAGCCAAGGTGAGCTGCACACCCAGCTCTCCCCACTTCTTTCCTTTCTAATGGAAGCCAGCCTCTGGTGCTCAGGTAGCAAAACCCTTCCATTAGCTCCCTGACCTTTTTCCATACTCGGAGAGGTTATTTTGCAGCTTGTGCCAGTAACGCAGCAGAGTTCAGGGAGGTTTGTGCTCTCTTCCCCACACCCTCACCTCTCCCATGCCACGGCCCCAGCTCATAATCAATGGATGTGACAGGTCTGACCCAGCCCACTGCTGCTGTACTCCAGCACCGCAGGAGTGAGCAGCAGGATTTTGATGCATGAAGGAATGAGTGCATTGCACTGGGGCAGACTGGGAATGACTTTCTGCTGCTCAGGACCTGGGGCACAGCAGCAGGAGAGGAGGAACCACTGTACTGGGAATGAAGTGAGAACAGAAAAACACAGGATTGCCTGCACTGAGTGCCAAGCTCTGCAAGTTCCCTTCCTGCGGAGCCTGAGGTGTGCTGGGCTCTGGCACAAACAGAGCAAAGCAAAGGATGGCACAAAGGAAGAGGAAAGCAAAGGATGCCCACCTTAGTGGGGTCTGCTGTGGATAGCAAAGAGAGTGCTTCTGGAAAGACTGGCGAGGAGGCTGGAACCCCAAAGGTGAACTCTGATGGCCTCTCCTTTTGTCCTCCTCCTAATAACAGTATTTTCTTCTGTTCCAGGCTTTGCTTTGTCATTTATGAGTTTGCCTGTTTGTTTTTCCAGAATAAGAACTAAATTCTATGCTTGTTTGGAACTTTATATACAAATAAAATAAGAAATGCAAAATTTAGGGGGGAAAAAAAATCAAAAGAAGCTGCATATCTCAGTACTTCACTAGAACACTTCAAACAACAGAGATTTAAATTCCGTGCCAGAATGGAAATTCACCCAGCTCAGGAACATACCTTGATGCTGTGAATACGTGCCAGAAACATCTTTGCCATTTCTATGGAAGTTTTTAGTTCTGCAATATTAAATATGGCTCTAATTAAAGATTTATCACAACCTGTCCCTTTGCATCTGGTGGCTGTGTACTGCAAAGCTGGAGGAGCACTGCAAAAATCAAGTAGCTGCTGTAATGCCAGCCACGCTTCCTTTGAATTCCAAAATATCTTCAGACACCGAGCTTGCTATGTAACAAAATACAGGGCTATTTCTATTTCAAACTCCTAATGATCCATTAAATGACTGTATGGAATGAGGAGGGAAAGGGTGGGAAAGGTATTGCGTTTTGCTGTTTATTTTTATAAACATCAATAGGAGTTAGAGTGCAATTAAAAGAAGTTTGCTAAGCCATACATCAAATTTCAAATTACATTTTTGTGAATTTAAAAAGGGTTATTCTAGTACAGCCGAGTGATTCAACACACAAAACTTGTGACAGAGTGAAAAATGAACATTTTCACTGATCATCTATGTTACTGAAGGCCAAGCAGAAAACAAAACCAGACTCAAAGGTAAAGTGAACTTTCACAAAAGGGCCAGAGAAAGCTCCAGCTGCTGATCAATAAATAGCAGCCACTGCTTCAAGACAACAGAGTTGCTACTTCCTTGCACTCCAGCTCCTTTGCACTGGGGTCTAACCTCATGTCGAAATAAAAATAACAACAAAACAGTTGCCTTTCAATCGGCAGCAATGGTGCCAAAGATCCTCCCTGCCCCGCAAGTGAACAAACACAAAATGACTCCTCTCACAAGCACATGGTTGCTAGGAAAACAGCTGTGAAAACCTAGAAGTCTGCAAACAAAACGTTAGAGCAATCAGGGCCATGAAAATGCTCAGAAAAGAGACCTGTTTCTTAGAAAACCCAGATGAGGAAAAGACAGCTGTGAGCAGCTGTTTTGGAGGCACAGGACACTTGTAGGGATTTCACACAGCACCAGAGGGATGGACTCACTGCCTCCAGGCTCCCAGCAAGTTCCCCACGCTCCAAAGGCTTCACTTTGATGCTATAAAACTTCCATCAGATATTGAATAGCAGTTTTCTATTAGAAAATACCCACCTCTTGATCTTTACAGAGAGAGCTGATTAAGCTTCTCTCCCAAATTTAATTCAGCGCTGCATGCTCATCAAATATGTGGTAACTGTATTTTGTTATAAATCAATAGGGGCTGTAGGGCACATAATCAGATCAAAAATGGAGAACACAGCTCGCACAGCAGAATCCTGACACAGCAAACCTTCCCATTACAGGGTAAGCTGTGCCATGGGAAAAGGAGATGCTTTTCTGGCCAGGGAGGGGGACAAAGGTGGACAACTGCCATTTGCATTCAGGACAGCAGCAGAACACAGGGACCACAAGCATTCTGGCAGTCCATACACACACTGCCTTTCCACATTATGCTAAGACTTAAATCAATAGCAACAGAAGGATTCAGCTGTCCCAGCAGCATCTTTATCACTCTATTTTACAGCTATGCTAGATCAACTATCACTAAAAAACACTCCCCCCTCCCCTCCCCTCCCCCTAAAAATCAATCTCAGAATATATACAGAAATTCCTAGAGTAGTTAAGGATCTTTGGGAAGCCCTACATGAGTGGCAAACCTAATCAGAGCTAGTGCTGATTCCCTAAGTCTCTGGCCAGCTTTGATTCAAAGGACTATTCATCCCATTATGAAAGATGAAAAATTCCAAGTGAGATTTGAGACTGATCAGAGAAAGCCCTGCACTAAATGAAAAGAAAGGACAAAAAATAGCACTTACTATTTCTGAGATTTGCACCTACTGCTTTCCACTTTATTTTGGTTTTCCCTGTGTTTAAACATGGCCTCCCACACTTATTTAACACCTGTTTAAACACTGTTTAATCACTTGATACTCACTGAAAGTCTTCTTGTTAAGAGGGATTTATGGCACTGACCTGATTAGACAACAACCATTGGCATTGATAATCATTAGGCTACAATGGCTCCCTGGGAGATGTCCCAGTAAAAGTGGCTGTCTCAATTAAGCACTGCAATTAAGCGGACCATATCTATAGGGTGATCTCACAAGGAGAACAAGGCATTTCAAATGCCTTTTTTTCCTTGTGTTAATACATTTTTAATGCAGAATTAGTACTTTTGATTAGAGGAGAGAATACTACTTACAGGTTTCTCTAAAAATTCCTTTATTTGTGGGGTAAGCGCAAACTCTTATGTTGATGCTAAAGACTTCCTGACCAATCCCCATAAATCTTGTGGAAGCACAGATCTGTGTCTATGTTACCTGAGAGGCACAGGTTGCACTGGAGGCTTTGCCAACCAGAATGCCCCAAGAAAGGACCCCCTTTGCCTGCAGTGACAGATGCTGCTGATTTCCCTTTTACCTGTTCAGGGAATTCAAAGAAAACAGGGAAATGAGGCTGGGAAATGCAGAAAGACAAGCAAGAGTCCTCTGGTCAAAACACCAGTTTCGCCCTCAGCAGTCCTCTTTTGTCCAGAGCTTCTGGGAGCAGCCAGGCAGCCTCCCTGGGCAGGCCTGGGTAACCAAGTGTTTCCAGCCCAGCGTGCAGAGGCTGTTCCCAAACCCATTGACTCACACAACCCTTGTGTGACCTTGGGGAGCTGCCTGGGCAGCACAATGGGCACAGGCTCAAAATCTATTTCTGTTCTGGCTCACACCCAGTGCCCCGAGCAGCACAGACAGACATTAGCCCTTCGGTGCTATCCCAGTCCCCCTGGTGTTTAGGAAAGGTGAGCATTTATCCCATCACTCATGGGCTCAGCTTAGCACAGCGTGGAGACCCTCAGGGGCACAGGGACTAAGACACGGGGTGTCAGCACATCTGAGCCCTGCAGTCTGGGTGCCAAACACCCCGGAACCTTTGCAGTGAGGAGAATGTGGATCCTTGCACAAAAGGCTGCCAATGCAATCCCCAACTCAGGGGAAAGGGAGAGGATACATGGTGGGAGCCCATAAGACTGATTTATTGCAGGGCCAGTATCTTTAGAATCAGTGGTAGCTGTGCTTGGAGCACATAAAATGCTGCCTCATTTCAAGGAGCCTGTAAAATAATCCTGCCTACAGGTCTCAAAGTCAAGGGACACATTCTGCCTCCTTACTCTGTGCCCTACTTTCATTAAATGCAGTTGAGGGGGAAGCATCTCCTGTATGACAGTGGTGCAGTAAACAGAGAGCAGATCTTTCTGGTGGTTCTCTTTGACACCACAGTGGGGCTGGCCAGGTAAAATCGTCACAAGACAATTAACATGACTCATAAATAGTCAGGCAGCTGTTCTTTACGTGACAGATTTGGGGTCCACTTACAACCACAAAGCATCCTTGGCAAATACTGCTGAAGGAAGTTTTAATCCCCTCCTATCTGCTGCATGTCCCCACCAGCAGAGAAGCTGTTCTCAGCAAAGCACCAGAGACAACACTCTGAATCACTGGCACAAAAAAAATCACTTTTAAATTAGAATTTACTCTTCTAAATCATCAGTATTCTTGAAGATATTACCCTAAACTTACAGTGCAATCCCCAAACTGTAGGAAAGAGCAAAACAAAGTTTGTAGCAAGACAAAACTGCTTTTACACTTTTTAGAGGTACTGCTGCAAGTCATCAGCCCCTGGTTGCAGTCACTGATTCATTTCTGGCAAACTTCATTGAGCCAGTTGAGCTGATACCTCTTTTCCAGATGAGAACAATTAACACAGCAAAATGCACCAGGCACACACTCCAGCACTGCTTCTACATGCAGAGCAGTGCCATGGAAACAGAGAAATGCCAGTGCGGCGGGAAGGGCAAGCGGCAGTCACCAGATGAGCAGTGACTCGAGGGCTGAGGCAAACAGCTGTCAGTAGGATTACTGACTGAGATTGCATTTCACAGGGCAGCTCACATTCATACTGCAGGATGGTATTTAAAAATCTGCACAGAAATGTGCTGCTTCATCATTAGATACCATGTTATTGCTTGCCTGGCTAGATTTTAAGAAAAGGCAGTGGCTTGACCTGGAGAAATAACAGATTCAGCTTTAGCTTTATCTCTTCATTTCAGCAGCCATTTCTACTTATTTTCTCCAGCCTGTAATTTTACACCTTTCTATGCAATCCATTTCGTTCCCTTGCAAAAGAAAACAGGGTAGCCTGTGGATTGTCCTACTGCCCTTTCTGACTTGAATAACAACAGACAAACCACTTGTTCCCAAGCCCAAGCTGGGAAACAGAGCATCCTCTGCAGCAAATCTACAAACAAATCTGCAGCAGGACAGCCTCCCTCTCCAGCTCCACACAGATGCAAACATCTGCTCCTGTCTCCCGCAGGTTCCTGTGACATCCAACCATATCCTTTCAGGGAACGCTGCTCCTCCGCCATGCGGCATCGCATCTGATCACTCCCAGCATCGCAAAGCGAGTGTTGGACACTACCAGAATGGGAGAGACGTAAACACAATAGAGAGGAAGCGAAGATAAAGAGGCAGCATATGCTGAGGAGGCAGCAAGGGCTCTGCCAGATGTTCTCCAGTGAAACAGGCTGTGCACGCATCAGACCCAACTCTCCACGGATGGCTGCTCCATTGGAGCTAACAGGGCACTGGGGAGAGGAGAGGAGAGGAGAGGGGAGGGGAGGGGAGGGGAGGGGAGGGGAGGGGAGAGGAGGGGAGAGGAGAGGAGAGGACCACACTCAAAGCACACCCCACCAGGGCCTGAAGGCAGAGGTGAAGGTGAGTTTTAGCTCTCAGGCCAGACTGAGCTGCAGCAGCCTTCACCTGCTCTGCCATCAGCGGGGCCCTGAGCCCACGAGCTTTCCTGCAGGGTGTTGGTCAGAGCCCGACTGTGCCACTGCACTGCAGGGACATCACAAACTCCCTTGGAGCTCAGCAGGCTCCCACAGCAGCTGCATCAATCCAGCTTGTCTAGCCTTATTTATTTGATAATGTTTCATCATTTTCTAACCATTCAAATGCTAATGAACGCACGTGCCAAAAATACCAGAGAAATTAGCCGTGTAACACCAGCCATATAACACCTCTCAGAACTTTTTCACTGCTGTTTTACCAGTGCTACTGCGAGGTGGTGAGAATTCCTGAAGAACTCAGACTTTTATGTTTTGGGAAAATTTGTCTTCAAATTAGATGCCGCATATATAGAGAGAATCATAGAACGGTTTAGGCTGGAAGAGACCTTAAAAATGATCTGGTTCCAACCCCCTGCCAAGGGCAGGGACTCCTTCCACTATCCCAAGCTGCTCAGAGCCCCATCCAGCCTGGCCTTGAACACCTCTAGGGATGGGGCAGCCACAGCTTCTTCTCTGGGCTACCTGTGCCAGACCTCGCCACACTCATAATAAACAATTTTTTTCCTAAAACATCTAATCTAAGCCAACTTAATGCAGACGTTTACTGCCTTCAAGTTCCAAAGGACACTTGTAATACTTTGGATCACCAAAACAGGAGCCAAAGGAAACCCAGACATCAGCTCTGTACAAGTACTGGGCTCTCCAGAGGAAAGTAAATGCTGGGCTCCGGGACCCCTGACACACAAACCCCCAGAAATCCTGCAGGTACAGCACCTGTCACAGAGCTTACCTGGAGCAAGTGTTGAAAATTATGTACAAAAGAGAGTGTGGGAGGGGGAAAACCCCAGAGGACACCTGCAGTGGTTAGAAGAACTATGATACGAAAGAAAATTAAGGTATTTTCATTATCTGGTCCTTAATAAATATTTGTTCATGTCAAAGCCTCCCTTTCTGTGAATGAAGTGTGTCCCCCCCTTTTTGCTTTTCTTGCAAATCATAGCAGTCCAGTAAGAAAAAAAAAACAACCCCAGTCATTTACCATAACTCAAAAGAGAAGGGTGATGCTGTCACTTGAGCTACATTCCTCACACCTTTTCCTAACATTCTCTAATAACATGTTTATCTAAAAACTGCAACAGGAGACTTTTAACCATTTCTGTTTATACAGTACACACAGAACTCCAGTGAAATGACCAGTGGCAGAATTTCAATCATTACTCAACAAATCTGGCTTTTTGAATTGGTGATTTCCTGTTTTGCTCTCACTCTAGGACTGATTCAGATCTCCCCTGACGCCAACGGAAAGTGATTTCAGCCTTTATCAGCCCAAGGCTCCCAGATTCTGTAATTCACAGCTCCCAGACACAAGTCGTGCTTATTTGGCCAAGAGCTGACCAGCTGAACAGCTCCTGAAAAAGCTTGGCTGCCTGCTCTGGAGAAGTCCAGCATTCCCTTTACCTCCTATGTCACTGAGGAATAAGGGCTGTGAATGGGATGATCTTGGTCATTCCCAAGGAGAAGATGAAAATTAAGTGTCAGCATTTTCTTACTTATGTTCCAAAAGTATAATTTCTTTTATACCTCTGTAATGGTAAGAAGGTGTGTTCTGATGCACATCTCTCAGTTTAATAAAAAAATTTTCAGGTATTTTTCACATTACTAAAAGTGCAAGAATAAGAAATGTTTTATTACTTTAGGATTTCTGTTTGCAAAACCAAGTCAGAAAGTCTAGATTTTTTACAAGGAAGGATACTAAACACATCTGTCTCACCTGGAATGGCACAAAGTTTGGAAAAGCTATCAGTCAGTTGCAATCAGGGTCATTAAAGATGCTTTATGTTTTTAATGCAGATTTTTGTCTGGTTTTAAAAACAGTGCTACACATTTAAAACTTGAGTTTCTAGAAAATATTTAAAGCTGTTCTGCCAATAAAAATGATAACATTTTATTTATATTTTTATTTATTTCACTTCCTACAGCAGAGCAGAAAAACTTTCAACTGTGTCATTTAATAATGGATAATAAATACTATAAACACATTAAATGAAATACAAGCAGCTCAGTAGAGCTCAATACACATAGCTCTAATAGAAACAGCAAATTTTTGACACTTGCACAAATCAAAAATTTTGACAAACACTTGTCCTCCTCTGTGAATATTTTTTCCTCCCTGGCCATTCAGCAGTTCTAGATTAGTATTTTTACTGAGGGTTTTTTTTCCCTAAATGCCCAAGTTCTGCATTGAGGGGAGATGGCTGTGAATGACTCTCAGGCACATTAGCAGCAAACGTGACATTTCTCAGCTTCATTCCGTACAGCTGATGACTGTCATACCCATATCCTCAATTCTCTGTCTTTGAACTATCCCAAAAGGTTGCGAAAAGCTACAGCTTTTAGTTGCAAATATCCATACCCAGATGCCACTTCGATTTTTAGACTAATACACAAAAGTGGTTACTCCAACATTTTCTTCTTTTCTTTTTGGCTTTGATAGATTTTTCTTTTTTAAGTTGTTTCCTCTATTACAAAGGCACAACAAATCAAACTTTCAAGCACAGCCACAGGGATAAGGAGGTAAAACGGAGGTGAGATTCATGAGAACTTTTACAATAACCTTTCTCATGTCACCTCTTCCCTTCACACCCCAGCTCGTGCTTCATTTGTTATGTCCATTGTCCTCAGTGATTAATGTTGCCCATCCCTCCCTCTGCAAAGGCAGAATTCGGAGCAGTTTGGCACAACTCCTTCAAGCCCACCAAAGAGCTTCTTCCCCCACTTTGTGACTGCCATGGCTACAAGTGCCCAGCTGAACCAGCACCAGGTGACCTGCAGCTGCTTAAACATGCCAAGAGCATCAAAGCCTTCTGGCAGAATTTCAGCCCCTCAACACTTCCCTCAAATCCCATGAGCAGCTCCTGAGGCAGCCTCTGCTGCTTCCACTCTTCCTGGCTGCAGAGGCTTTGCTTGCCAAAGAACCCACCCTATTGCTGTGGCCTCATTGACTCTTTCCTGACAAAAAGAAAAGAAAGTCCAGAATGGGCTGGATGCTTCTTGAGTTACAGGAGCCAGACTCCAAGACACTGCTGTCTCCTGGCAGAAACCACAGCAAGGTTTCCCTTCCACCCCAAACAGAGGCACTGGCTCTCACTGACATGAAGGACCATGATGATGTTACATCACTCGGTACCTACAGGGCTCAACCCTTTCTAGGAGAAGAAATGGCAAAGAAACAAGAGCTGGGGCATCTTCCCCAGGATTCCTGAACTTCTGGGTCTGGCCAGGAGACTTTGTGGTAAATGAAAAGAGATGGTAAATGAATGAAATTCTCATGTTCAGGCTGTAAAAACACAAGAGACCCTCTGTTACTAAAGCCAAGCATGGACCACATGACAGCTACACACCCTGAGGGACAGGTTATGGTCCATCCCAGGCAGACCTTGTGAAGGAGCTTTGCTTTGATTTAAAAATGCCTTTTTTCCTCTTTCTATCTTTGAAAGTACAGAAGAAGAGACACGCTACACCTCCCCTACAGCTTTCAGAACCGCTAATTCTGTTCCACAGGTCTTTATTTTACCTTCACAAGAGACAATAAATCTCGAGGTATAAACTAGGAGCAGATGGAGCAGGATGTAGACTGTCAGCTTCCATTAACAACACCAGGAGCTCGGCACACGCCACAGCCAAGGCAGAGCCTTTCATCTCAGCCCTGCACAAGCGCTGGAGGAGCTGCTTGTCTGTGTCAGGGCTGTTGATGGGAGAGCATCAGTCAAAGGCAGATGTGACTACACTGCTAGCCTGGCGCTCATTGCTGTAGGATGGCTCTGCCCATAAATCTCCACATCACGGTGCAGTCACTTCTAAAGTCATCGGGAGGCTGGAACAGGGCTGCACAACAGGACAACAGTGCGTGGGAAGCAGAGGTGGATTTCTGGCATCCCAACCCTCCTTCCCTTCAAAAACTCCAAGGTGCACTGTTTAAGTGGAGCATCGGAGGGCTAGAGACCAAGCAAACTGTGGTGCTACTCTGTGCTGTACCCTGCAGCCGTAAAAATGCCAATTTTGATGATCTGCCTTCTTAGCACTTCTTAGTCCAAAGGAAGGGCACTACAGGCATTTGCAAGCCAGGGAAGAACACAAGATGACTCCCCGAGAGAGAAGCTCCCTCAAGCTCCTGAGAAAGAGCAGTTTTGAGAAAAAAAACAGCCCAAATCTCCACCTAGAGCCTCCTGTGTCAAACACTCAAAACACACCATCAGACTCATGCATCGCTTTAAACAGATGCAAAGCCTAGATATTTTGGAAAGCAAAATTCTGGAGCTGTAAAATGTTGATTTGGCACCACAAGGTTTCTCCAAGCCTCTCTCCCTGTCAGCTATTTCCTGTTTAATTACTAACACACATGTTACCCAAATTTTGCAAACTGGAGAGCAGCAGACCACCATGGTATTTTTATGAATAGAAGGAATGTAGCCATGGTGTCAATGAACACTAAATAGAAAAGGAAAAAAAAAACAAACAAACTTTCAGCAAATCCAGGCTGAAACAAGTCACAAGATCTATCAGTCCATGAAAATAATCTTATTTTTCAAATATGCAATGAAATATCTCTCAAGATGGTCTATACTCCACAGAATTAATAAGAAATGGTTTGGCGGAAATTCAGGTAGCACGGGAAGAAAGAATTGAAAGGAGGTATTTACAGAAAAAAGAACAGGGGGAAAAGGTTATATTTCAATTCCTAAACTTTTAAGGTACCTCTTTCATGGTGCAGGTCTGGAGAGAGACCTTAGCCAGGCCAGTAGACGACAGCCAGAGTGACCTGGCAGGATGTAAATTATCCAGCCTCTATCCCTGGACAACCAGAGCAGCCTTCAGCATCTTCAGCCCTGACTTCATCACTGGAACAAACTGATTGCTTGTGACAGGTGACAAAGGACACGAGAGGACAAGAAGCGCTAGGGGCAAACAGCTTCTCCTCAATCCTGCTGATCACAGCGTAAAGTATTTTTGAAGTATCATGCCAGCACTTTGCCAGGGTCCAAAGGAGGAGACAAGCGTGCAAAGTCAGGCTGGATGGATTACCTTGGCTGGTGGATATCCTGGTTGCTGCAGACTGGGAGAAACTCGAGTGTTTCTGGTAGTGGCTCTCTGTCCTTGCACCATGAGCTCAGTCCTTGCCTTCAGCTGTGACATTGTTCCCTGTCACACACACCCCCTGCCCTGAGCTGGGCTCACTCACAGCCTCTAGCTAACCCACCTGGCAACACTGACACTGAGTGCTAACCCAGGTGAAAAGGAAGCAGCAATGTTTCATGGGCAATTCAGACTGGGCCAGTTTGTAGGCCAGACAGGCAGGAACAGAGGTTGATTCTGGTTAATACTTGGGTTTTTCTACCCTCAACACTAATTGGAGCCTAAGTGAGTCTTATTCCACCTCAGACTCAGAACTGGAAGGGAAATTAAACACTGAGCAGATTCCTCTAAGAAGAATTTAAGCCAATGCACCCTGTAATGACAAAAAAAATGCTTTGAGTGGTGTTAAGGAGGGAATTTAAAGCAAACACTTTGAATTCACCCTCATGGTTGTGAATGAGACTCATGGTTGTTGGTGCGTTTGCAGAGATCAAAGCAAGCTTTCAGAGGAAGGAAAGACCCTGAAATAATTGTGATCCGTTAATTGAAGGCCAGCTGAGGGAACATGGTGAGGAAGTCAGAAGGCTCGAGAGATAAAGATGAGTCATGGAGCTCTGTGCTTGCAGGCACTCACTGCTAACCCAGCCTGGGTAGTTGAGAGCAGACCCTGCTGTTACTGCTGGTGCTTTGAATTAAATGGTTACTCAGCAGCTCCTCTGGAGCCTCCACATCGCTGTGCTGCAGGCAGGGCCAGGGGAGGGAGAAATCCTCACCTCCCTCTCCATGTGTATCAGTTTAAGCCAGGCAGGACTGCTCCTTCACACACTGTGACTTCTGACAAAGGCTGTCTAGCATGAACTCCACACACCTTACTCTGAAGGCAGGAGAGCTCCACATGGACAAAAGTGCAGTGTGATGAAGTTTTGGAACTGCAACATCAACACACCGAGCCAGGCTAGAACCTCTCTGCTAACCAGCAGTGCGTTAAGTTCAACACAAAAGCTGCTGCAGAGGCCAGAAGTGCTTGCTTGGTACCACACTGCTCTCCACATAGAATGCCAAAATACCCCATCTGTCTGCTCTGCATACTCCCAGGCATGTTGCTTTGGGAGATGCCAGTATTTGCAGAGGAACTCTCAGCAGCAGCAACTGAAGCCTCTCAATCTCCTCATATCATAGCTGTCAACAACTCATTAAAGCCCAACACCAGCCTTGCATTAGTTATATTCCATCCTCAAAACCTCCTGAAGGCTTCTTTAGATGTTTTACAGATCAAAGGCACCTGCTCCAAATCACCATTTAGCCGGTCATGATATCATATCTGACATTCTCTTGCCTCTGTTTACCCAGTTTTCTGTGTTTTATCAGCAAAACAGGTCACAGCTCAGAGAACAGCAGCAGCTGCAGATTGTCTTGATCCTGCTTTAACTTTCTACCTCTTCACGACAACTGGAAGACAATTTTTTCCAAAGACTATAGAATAAATGAAAAAAAAAACCCACAGAACATTTTCAATTATATCATCAAAAGGATCTCAAAGAGGAATCAACAGAGTGGCTGTTCTCTGGAAGAGAGAAAGGAAGTACTATTAATCCCCTCATTGCAGATCAAGAGCTGAAGTAAAGGAAGGTTAAATGAACCTTCTTTGTTTACCCAGGAAATCTGTATCTAGCCTAGAAGACAAATCCAAGTCTCCTAATTTCCAGCCCAGCCTCTTAGCCACAAAACAGACTTCCTTCCAACTAATAAAAGCTTGCAGGAATTTTAGTTCGATGTTTGCACGCAGGCAAATCAGCACATCTTTCATAGCAGGAGACAGAGTGCAGATGTACACAGAGAAGGAATAGATAAAAATGCTGGTTTAGATGATCTTTTTAAGCTTTTTTTTTCTGGCCTTTCCCCAGCACACCCTCTCCTGCCACCACCCAGGCAAATAAATCATCATCTCTCCACATCACGTACACGCAGCTTGTGTCTCTTGCTGCACTGTCGTAACTCTACTGAATTTATCTTCATCTTTGTTCAGGGAGACAAATGGAACGATGCAGAACCCACTAATGAAAGTTAAAGGAAAGACAATTAGACAGATGATCACAGTAATGTGAATTAGTTTGAAGAGCCTTCAGGGCACTGTGGAAGCGCAGCCACCTTCCCAGGAGCTGAACAGACTGCTCTGCAGGCTGGAAGCGGCGAGATTCTCCCCAGTGATCACAAAAATTCCTGGGCATTACCTACTGCCTGTATTCCATCATGGAAGCATAACATTCCCGAGTTCGAGCCTGGGTTTGAGCTTTACAAGGCAACCACAGCGCAAGGCTGAAATTCAATCAATACAAATCAGCTCTAAAGTGAGAAGCTGCTGTGAGTTGAACAGGCAAGGCGATTTCACCCCGGGAGGACAGAAATGAATAAACCCTTCTCCTTTAACCCTTTGCTGGCCTGACATCATGGTTTGGAGGAGCCCGTGGGGTGACAGGGGTGCTCAGGCTGCAGAGGGTGAGCTGGAAAGCTGCAGCTCACTGATGCACTGTCCCTGCTGCTGGCTGACACCTTCACAGTGCAGCACATTGCAAATGTTACCCCAGCAGGGCGATGTGTATTTATGCAAAATATGGTGTCAAATTAAAAATACTCTGTGAATGTGTGTGAAGGTGCCTGCACTTGGATTATAAAGGCACGCTCTACACTCTGACCAGGGAAGCCATCTGTTCCAGCAATGACTTGGGGATCTGCTGAATATCTGAAAGTGGTCAGTGCACATCCCAAAGAGCTGCTGAGCTCTGCCCCCATCGCATCACAAGTGTTATTGCAGTTGGATGGAAACCCTGGGCAGTCCAGCAGCAGTGAATATCATCTTTCAGCAGACTTTCAGGCATCACCCCTTGCAAAGTTCAAGTCAGTCTCCGAGGCATGCAAGTGCCACTTTAAAATGAATACTTGAAAACACCTCTAAACATTTCTATAAAGCAACTGGTAAAACTCCTTTGGACTTCTAGTCCTACACAACAACACAAATTTTGCACATCAGGAAACACACGTTAATAAACGTTCCTTTGCAGGATCTGTTCACCGGTACTTTTGCAGATTAATGTAACCACGTATTTCTTTCAAGATGACATAAGAGCAGGAGGCACATAATGGCTCCCCAGCTGAACAGCTCAGGACAGGGACTGCTTTCACAGCACTGCAAATGGGGCTTGAGGGAGGCAGAGAAGGGCTCTTACACAGCACACACAAACCAGGCGATTCTAACATATGCAGCATTCAGCATTACAAACGGTTTCGGTGAAGGCAGAGCATATCAGCTCTGAAAAACCTCACACGGAATCCTAAAGGGGTTTGTGTTTCGGCAGAGCTAAAAACAGGCAAAGGCTCGTCCAGCCTTGCCTCCACCCAAGCACTGTTTTCCACGTGGACAAGGATTCCGGACTTGCAGAGCAGGAAGGCTGAGGATAGATGAGGCTTTGTAACTGCACAGTGGGATGAATTGCGATGGGATGGGATGGGATGGGATGGGATGGGATGGGATGGGATGGGATGGGATGGGATGGGATGGGATGGGATGGGATGGGAGGCAGACTGACCCTACACACAGAAAGAACCAATTGGTTCTATCAGTGACGACAAATTATTTAAATGCAGCCCTTCTGACATGCACCTCAATATCAGACTGTGCTAAGCAGAAAAACTAGCACATGTTAACTGCAGAGACATAAGGAATTCAAGAGCTGAAATGCAGCAAAATCAGAACATAATAAGACAAAACCAAACAAAACTATAATTATCAAAGACACACTGTATCTTTTATATTCTGGTCAAAAAGGAGAAATATTTCATTTCCACATCCTTCAGTGAACTACATCAACATCACCTAAGCTGCAGAAGACATTGTGTCCAGGATAACCCAAAATCACAACATAGAAAAAAACCTCTATTCTTCAACAGAGCAGATGAAAGGCTGTACAGATTTATCAAGAAATGTATTTCTCTATTAAATTATTATAAATTACTAACAGCAAAGTGTACAAATGGTATCCATTTACATGGGATGCACAGAGTGGAAGGACCAGAACAAGCCTTAAGTGATTTGGGGAGCTTTGGGTTGAACTGTGCCACCCAAGACTGGGGGAGAAAATCAGCAAATCCACATTCTGCAGTGCTACTGCAAAGTCTAATCTTTCTCAGAGGTTGCTGCTATAAAAGACCTTCAATATACTTGATCTCATTTACTTAAAAAAGATTGTCAGAAAGACTTGTCAGCAACTTCTTAGAAAGGCAGTAGAGGGAGGGGAAGCAGATTGTTAACATTAGAATATCACCTTCCATCTGGATGTGTTTAACATAGGATCAGATGCAAGATTTGGACATAAATTTGAAGTCCTTGGTCTCATGCCCAGATTAAACTTGAACTTAAGAACTTGAAGACATGTTCTCGTCTGTGGGAAGGAGCATGTTAATAAAAGCTCCAAACACTCAAGCAATTTCACTGCTTTTACTCCCTTGCACTTCTTTAAAAAAATGTTAAGTATGTTTAAAAGAAAAGAGAAAACTATAAAAAGCCATTAAACACCTACAAGCTCTGCCATACACTGAAAAGAGAAAAAAAAGAAGAAAGGGAATAGGCAGAAGTAATATCTGAAGTTCTGCGGTTTCAAAGAGTCTACTAATAAATGGACTTATTGACAGGCACCAGCTGAAGGGAAGTTCATGACTGCCACTTACTTAGCAATGATCTCAGCCCCAGTCCCTGCTTCTGAATAGAAGAATAAATGTAAAACACACGGAGGGATGGAGAAAACCAGAAAGTAACTACACACTTAACAAGGGAATGAAGAGATACTTAAAAAATAAAGGAACTAAATGTTGCAGTCATCACGGTGGCTTATGATTGACAAACTGTGTTTTATTGACAGCATCTGAGTAACTACAAGGGAGTGAATTCCAAGGGGAATCTACAGCTGCCTGTAAAATTGTGTGTTTTCAGAACAGAGGATATCTAGGCTTCGTACTCCTCAGGAATTCCTCCTCCTCCTCGCAGCCACCCGTTTTCCCTGTCTCCTCTTCTCCCCATCCCTTTGGGACTACTTCACCTAATGAAATCCAAATAAACCATGAACTCCTTTTTACAAAACATCACTTTCATTAAATAGGTTCGATAAATAGTTTAACGTACAGAAAAGCAATGTGACTTTGCCCAAAAAGCTGGGAAATGCAATTCACCTGGTCTGCCAGGTAACTCCAGCCTTTCCAAATTAGCAGGACCTGTCCAACACAGAGCAGCAGCCAGAGCATCCCTGCATCAGCTCTTCAGGTGCACTCACAAGACTGCTCTCTAAATCAGCCACAAACCAGCAGCAAGAGAAGTTCACAGGAATTCATACTTAAACTAGAAAAAAAAAATTCAAAGAAAAAAGGACAATATTCTTTTGGTCTCTAAATCAACCACAAATGAGCAGCACAAGAAGTTCACAGGAATTCATACTTAAACTAGAAAAACAAATTCAAAGAAAAAGGACAATATTCTTCCCGCTAGCAAACCAAATCAGAAGAATCAATCTCCAGCCCACAGACTTGGGGCTCACTTTCTCTCTGCGTGGCAGCAGGAAAGGCTCGAGGGGCTGGGAAAGAGCCCTCAGCCCATCCTTCAGGCACCCTCCTGCTCTCTTAACACCTGGATTTACAAGCAGCATGGCTGTGGCGAGCTCCACGTGCTTTAAATAGCTCTCACACCCAGAAGGCAGCAGTGTGAAATGCAGCTCTAATAGCCAGGGTAGGTAACTGTCTTGTCAGCAACACAAATTCACAAAACCCAAATAAACTTCAGGAAAATCAGCGCCAGCCTTTCCCTCACAACTCTCCCCATCTTCCTGCAGGCCAAACTAGCCCACCCTGGGTAAGAACATCTCTGCAAAAAAACATTTCAAAGTAAAATCAAAGCTGGACGATAAAACTCTTAGTGAACTTTTTAAAAGAAATTATTTCTACACTTTAAATATCTGTCAGCAACACCACCCAACAATAACCTGCCAGTGCCCATCTGAAAAAACAATGTTTTGCACATGCCATAATAAATTCCCATTTTTATTTTCTTATGTAAATAAACAGGAAGTCAGAGTAAGAACAAAACAGATTTTTCTGGATAGAAAAAAGTGAGTTGGTGGTCAATTACTTGCTCTCCCCCGGGTCCTTTTTTAAAGAGAGAAGAAGCGAAAAGTACATTTCTGATCAGAAAGCGCTAAAGATCAAAATACGAATTAGAAAAAAGAATTAAAAAGAAAAACCCCCGAACACTTCCTAAACCAACTACACCCTTTGCTGTGGATTTTAACCGTACCCATTCATTCCACAGCCAGATGTCACTGTGAACTTATCCCCAAAAAGCCTGTCCCACCCCAACCTGCCAAAACAAACTGTTGCTTTCCAAAGCGAGCATCACTGTGGCTCAGCAGCCACCACATGCCCACATCTCCCATCAGACTGCAGCACGAGAAGTCCTTTGCCTGGGTTAGGGGAAGAGTTGATAAGCAGGAATTTTTCTCACAGGAAATTTTGATGAGAAATAACACGTTGTCAGGCTTTTATAAAAAAATATTTTCTTGCAGAAAAAGGAAACATTTTTCCTTTGGCAGCCCAGGAGAGGAACAGTTGCATGTTTTCCAGTGTAACTGTACATGTTTCTTATGAAAACAGAAGTGTTTTACATAAGCTATTTGATGAACTAAGCATTCTCTGTTAAAAAGAGATTCTTAAACACTTGGAGAAAACATCTGCTACCAGCTCCACTTAAAGGCAGGAGTAACCTCACAGTAAAGCTCTTCAAGTGTACAGAAGATCACATTCAGAAACCATAAATTTCACAAGAACAAGTCAGGAGAGATTACTCTATATTTCATTGTATGTCCAAGCTAGGAGTACAGCTGCATCAAAAGGTAAAATCGTTTAAAGCAAATAATCTGGAGCACAGCATTTCAAACATTATTTCTTTTCCAGCCACTGTGACACAGAGCTCAGCCTGGGCTACATCTGAACCACAGCCCCTCAGGAGAGCAGTTGTTCAAGGCTTCCTTTCACTACGAAAAAATATTGCCCTTCATATGTAATATTGACATTGATTATGCATTTCCACTGCGTTTTTAAACTGAAAAGCCCCCCTTGGTCACAGATTATTTAAAATGCAAACACTCCAGTGCCAGCCCCAAGTTCTGTTCTGTCCAGGTGCACATGAAGGACTGTGAACAAAAAGCAGCAAAGCTCAGGGGAATTTTGCTACTGACTTGAATAGAGCCTGACTTTTTCCCTATTGCATCCATATTATCCAGTTTCTTTTTATTCTCATTCATTTTTATTCTCATCCAACCCAAAGCATTAACCTTGCAGTCTAGGTGTGCATTCATGGAAGAAGAGTGTATTTATAGCACCTTCAGGAACTTCTCAGCTCTGACAAAGACTGGGGCAGCATCAGAATCTGAGCTACAGAGCAGCATTTGATCATCTCTTACCTCCCTGAATGCTCCTCCAAAATCAACAGATGGACACGGCTTAGAAAGCAACTGCTACTGTTACTGCTAAAGTACACCGAGATAAATTATCTTGTTCTTTTAAAATTGTAATTTAGCCGTGAGAAAAACAGATGCATTTGAGCTATTCCATGTGACACGCACTTGGCTTATTACCTGGACCTGTTAAATCCAATTGTCTTTCACTCATTCTCAGCCTGTACCCAGAGAAATTCATGGACACAACTCCAGATCTCCCCAGGAATATGTTAAACAGATTGTAACTTCTATCTACACCCCAGCGTTGGAAAGTATTTCTGAATCAGGACATTACAGTCTCTAAAAACACAACAGTCAAAGCATCAACCCTTATTCAGAGAGATCATACCTTGATTAAAATTTCTGTCTGTTTTCATTAAAAGCAGCAAAGGCTTCAGCTGCTCTGCACCACTGGGTAGACTTGAATTTGCAAAGCACTGCTTAAAAGGAAGACAATTTTTTAGAGCACCTGAGATTTAAAGGAATTATCTAAATCACAAAGCATCATCAATTTCCAACCAAAAAAAATGGTGACTAAGAGCACAAAAGATTCTACATAACCCAGTTGCTTTCTCCTGTCTGCTTTGACAGGCAAACTTGTGCCACAAACAAAGCCTTTTGGAAAGTGTGTTTGTTTTCCATCCTTCATAATTAGTCCTTGCATTCCCTGATTTGTCAGCTTGGTATTAAAGAATAACAATAATTTTCTATTATAATGTAGTGCTCTAAAAGCATTTAACAGTTCCTCTTTGCTACTGAATGATAAGAGACTGCACTAATTAATTGCATTCCTTCTGTTTTATGCTTCATAAAAACTTTAGCAGAGGCTTCAAAGGCACAAAAGGACATTTAAACAGCCTGCACTCCCTAGAAAACAGCCATGAGCGCCTTGAAAAATTTCTTCCAAAAAAAAATGGCCACAAGGAATGAAGTTAAAAAGATTTCTGGTTCAGGAGGACATAAAAATTCATGTCCAGTTACATCTAGAACTTAAATTCTAGAGCAGCTCACTCCTTCGAATTTACTGGATTTAAATATACTGAAGTTAGTAACATTCCTCTCTCTCAAGTTTTCCCCCAAATGAAAAGGTCTAATGTATCGCAAAATTAGTATACAAAACAAAGAAAATAGCTCATTATTTTCTGGTTTATCCATAAATACAGGATGGAGTTATTTTCTGGCTACTGTAAAATTAAGAAAAATAGAAGAAATACATCCAATATGAAGCAAAACTCCAAAGGTATCAGAGTTTCAAAATTAAGATGTCTTAAGGTACAAATTACTGATGAATAAGTACTTTCTCTAACAATAATATCTTGGAGGGGCGAAGAAAGGCAGTGCAATCTGTGAGCTGAGAAATGCTGAGAACAATGCCAGAGGCCCTATTTAACAAAATATAAAACAACTGTAATTTAATGCATCATAAACCAGATTTAATTCATTTCAGATGTTTTAATGAAAGATGGCAAAATAAGGGACAGATAATCTATCTGTGCTTCTTATCCTACAAGTATATATGATCTCATGTCAGCACCGACACTTTTCTTTCTTACATAATTAGGATGTAGGATGCCTATTACTGAGACACCTACATAAATATTAAATTAGCACATTTATTCTTCTCAGTTATTACAGTCAAGCCACTGGAAGAAATCATTTTCCTTCTGCAAATCTAGCATTAATCACCCTCTCAAAGCTAACATACTGCACAATTGCATTGAGCTCACACGTGTCCTGTTCAGCTTCGAAGCTGAAGTCCAAATAAATGTTTTTTAAAGATTGTGCAATATTGAAAGCACCAGGGTCTGTATCACATGGGGTCTGTACACTAATTGCCAGGCTCCAGGTAGTTCCTACACAAAAACCCTGTCCAAGCCACAGAAATTATTTAGCCACTCAAAAATGTAAATTCTAAGTATGGAAAAGAAAGAATTCTGCCTATTTCTCTTAGGCAAACTGGGTTAGAGCAGATGGCATTGCCACAGAGAGATGCAGAGTTAGAGGAGAAAATGCCATTATGGGGGGCAGACACTGAAGGGGCAGCACACAGCATTTCTGTCCAAGCCACCAAAATTATCTAGCTACTCAAAAATGTAAATTCTAAGTATGGAAAAGAAAGAATTCTGCCTATTTCTCTTAGGCAAACTAGGTTAGAGCAGATGGCATTGCCACAGAGAGATGCAGAGTTAGAGGAGAAAATGCCATTATGGGGGGCAGACACTGAAGAGGCAGCACACAGCATTTCTGTCCAAGCCACCGAAATTATTTAGAATTTACATTTTTGAGTGGCTAAGTACGGAAAAGAAAGAATTCTGCCTATTTCTCTCACACAACCGGGGTTAGAGCAGATGGCATTGCCACAGAGAGAGGCAGAGTCAGAGGAGAAAATGCCATTATGGGGGGCAGACACTGGAGAGGCAGCACACAGCATTTCCATCCAGTCACCAGGCCAGGGATTGGGTTCCTTCAAAGTGGGTTAGCCCAGCCCCTCTGGAAGCCAGGGCTTCCCAGAGACTCATCAACAGCCCTGGGGCATGCAGTACTCCAGCCCTTCCCAAGAAACTGGCAGATGCTCCAGGCACTGCCTTCACTCTAAGGGATGTTCTGTCATACAGCCAAGGCTTCATCCTCAATCTTTTCTGCTCATTTCTTAATGAATAAACAGATAGTGTTTTGTGACTCGATAAAAGAAATTAGATCTTATCAGGTCTTTCTTCAAAAGAAAATACTCCCAGCCGAAGTATGGCCTTGCATATTGGCTGAGCTAATTGTGCAGCACACGGAGGAACTCCAAGGGATGTCAGTGAAGCCCAATTTTAGAAACGAGAGCACAGGATTGCTCTGGTGAGCTAAATGCAGCAGATAGGCACAGCAGAAAATTCAGAACTAACACCAATGGCTTTTGTAAGCTGAGGAACCAATAATAATGTCTAATACAAATACCAGCATTCCTACCTCGATGCAGCATTAGAATATCTTTCCAGTACTAGACCTGCTTAGAGCATATTGAATTTTCTAGCAGAAATTTGAGCCAGAAAGCACTGAAACCTGAAGAAAAATTGCTTATGCTCTCCTAGCAGAGCCAACAGCCTCCCACCCTCTTCGCTCTCTGCTTTAGACACAAAGCAGAAACAAATAATTTAAATTACTTCAAAACCGGGGGGGGGTTTGTCTGCATCACCCACAGACAAGGAACAACTCTGAGGGAGCCCACAGAATTGCTCCAACCTCACTCTGCAGTACAGGAGAGCCAACTCTGGCACTTTCCCCTCCCACGTGGGTACTGTTAAATAAAACGTGTGAAAGCTCCAACTGATGCAAGAGGTTGTTTGCCTCTGACAAGATTCCCGAGTCCCATCCCACTGACCCACCAGCCACATCCACGCCTGCTCCCAGCACAACAAACACCATCTGCACGATCTGTTTGTTCCCATGCTCCCAGAGGTTGCTGTGTTTCGGAGTCACCTCCAAAGGCTTCTATCCAGAGCCTCCATCTCGGCTCTGCACGGCAATCTTTGGGCTGCAGCTAGGAAAAGCTGCTGGGGAATGCGCTGGGGCAGCACAGGCTGCCCTGACCCAAGGGTCTCGTTCCCAGAAGCTCCAGCACCACAGCCTGCTTGGTGTCTCAGCAAGCGCCGGATCCCACTGAAGCAGGAAAAAACAACTTTTCCTCTCTGAACAGCATTATTTCCAGCCGAGCACTAAGCAACTATTTAGAGATGTAGCCAGCTGGGACCAGTCTAGATGCGATTAAACTCCTGTCTGGGCACAAGCAAAGGTCACCGAGCTGGGCTGCAGTGTGACAGAGAGGGCAGAGCGTGCTGCCAGCACGATGCTCCGAGGGGAACCCACTAACTCTGCATTTCACACCACAGGATACCTCCTGCTTGGATCAGCTCTGGTGGCAGGCTGCAAAGCACATCCACCTTAAAAAGTTTCTCGTGGAGAGGGGAAGATGGCTGGGTAAACACCTCAGCTGGAGTGAAGTACTGGATTATTTGTCACTCAGCATGGCTGCGCAATTTTAAAGGCAAGACCAGCTTCAGGATTTTGTGTTGCTATAATAAGGCTTTGCCCGTGACACAGCTTAATTGCTCTCAGCCCTGTGTAGACACTAGGATGAAGTAAGACTACATTTAATAAATTTTGCCACAGCAACTCATCAAGAAATAAGCTTATTATAGACAAACTTGTTGTAACTATTTATGGGTTAGCTTTGTCAGCTCAGCAAAACAAAGTGAGCTGTACCACAAAAAACTGAACAAAACATCTTTCAGCTGGCATGGCCATGTCTGTCAGGGCTTCATCAGTATAAACTGATAAAAACAGAGTCAAGGATCCTTGTGCTCGCCTATCCCAATGCCATGAGACAAGTGTAGCAAGTGCTGACTTGGGTGGGATACAAAGCACCCCCTGCCCTGAGGAGTTTATAAATTAAAGCAGTAATTACAGAAGGAAAAAGGAAGTGTTATTTCTGCTCCCCTCTTGGGAAAAAGACTGCAGATAAAGTGAATTGGCCAAGGTAAAGCCAAAGCTCTGCAGCTGAAAGGAAAACAGCACTGTCCATTCAGCTGTCTCAGGCATTGACCCACAAGACCAAACCTCTCTATGCTGGCAGAGCACAGTTGTAAAGGTGCATCATTTTAGCTCTTTGCCTTTTATTTTCGGAAGGTTCCTCTTTCATCAAGAGGGATGCATGACAATCATTCACCACAGATAAAGAGTTTGAAGAAGAGAAGGTACCTAATCATCTCAGCAGAGGATGAATCACTTGCTAAACATTCTTCCCCTTCATTATTTCATTGGGAGACACACCCTTCCTAGAAGTCAAAATACCAGTATCATGCACGTTTACATTAATGGCAGTGAGTTACACCCTGGCACCCAGTCTCGCCAATGGCACCATTAACAATCCAGAGAAACAACAGATATTTCAAACACAACCAGCAGAAACACACAGAAAACAGAATCTGGAGAGATGGGAGGCTTGTACAAGCCTGGAAGAGTCCCTGTTTTCTGATTATCTACATCAGGAAACAACTGCCCAACTCCAAGAAAGGGAATAAAACATGTGAGTTCTCCACTGCCAACGCTGGAACAATTTTGTAACAAGCAAACAAAAATTCAGGGTCTGTGGGTGAGAGTGCAATGAACAGATGGGGCGATGAAGGGAGGAGGATCCCCCTCACGACAAGACAGAGAGGATTCTCTTCAAAGAGATGACAAGACTGTCAGCAGGAGTAGCTGCCAGACAGGGCTGTGCTGGATCTGGTCTGCTCTGTCCATGGTAACCATCCTATTAAAAAAAACGAAAGATTTTTACAGCCCATAAGCAGGAGCACGGGTGGATTAAGTCAGGAAGAGATGCTGATTCTGTCCCACTTGCCTGCTAAATCTCCCAGACAGCTCTGCACTTTCAAAGGCAATTTTATGTGACACAGCTCTCGACCCATTTCAGGATTTCAAGGCCACCATGTCACCTATAGATATGGCTGTGATTGCTGATGGCTGCAATTAGCACATATTAATAGGCTATAAATTCTCCTCTCGGGTCAGAGATCAAGCGCTATGACTGCCTCCAAACGGGGCAAACCCTGCAGCACACAGCAGCCACAGACTAATCTCCAGGACAGTATCTCGCTACTGAAAACATGTCACAAATCAGCCTAGATGGTAAATAAGGGCCCAAAGTCACCAATTCTTATGCCAGGGTTTGCCCTGGACACTCAGGAAGTTAAAGATGTACACCAGTAGCTCACAGCCCAATTCAGCTGATGCCTCACAAACTCTGACTTTCACACGCAGCCCCCAATCCCAGAGCGCTAATTCAGAGCCAAAATTCCTGCAAATATTTCAAATCCAGGAATTCAGCACTCTTCCCTTCCTCTGCTGATCATTTGCAATGCTGTCTTAAAGAGGGGAACTGTGACACAAGATGATGCAAACCCAAAAAAACCAGACTGACTCCAGCTGCTGCTGGGAAAGGTCGGGATCAGGGCACACAGAGCATGGTGTGCAAATCCTTGGATTCCTGCTTCCCAAACAGAATGCCAGCTCGCCTAGAGCAGGGTGTTTTGGAGGATTGATTTTATATACTTCTAACATTTTTATCTGCCAAGATATTTTTAAGCTATTCCTTTCTGGAGTCTGCTGAAAGGAATATATCAAAACATAAGGATTTTTCTTGAGGGTTAAGGTTGGCTTCAAAAATACCAGCGAGGTCAATGCAAGTCTTTGTTAAGCTCCAGCTCCAGACTTTCAGAGAAACATAAAAAGAAAACTTTGAACACTTGCATGTGACTTCTGAAACAAACCTGTGCTTGTCCTCTGCAAAAAATTTCTGAGACGTCACTACCAATACTTAGAAAATCATCTCACGTTGGATCACATAATTACATGATTATGACATAATCACACAATGTCTTCTACCAGTAGAAGACATTTATGAATGCATTTATTAGGAGCCTCTCATATCTTGTAACGTGTTTATTATCTTTTTTAAACCCTATAAATCAATCATAGGAAGAGGTTACAGCTACTTTAGTACAACCAATCCCTGTTTTTACACTGAAAAAAACCCAACAAACTTGCCAACAGGTGCCCTGTCTCACCTGTAACAGAAATGTAAAGTGCACTTGAAGTATTTTGAACGTCTTTTTATTTCAAAACGCTAAAATAGTCAATATGCATAATGATGAAACAAATTATAACATCCTACTTGAAAAACATTTCTTTAGAGCTTCATTAACTCAGTATTAAACCAAATTAGGATACAGCAAGCATATCTACAGGGTAGAAATTAATTACATATTTGCATTTTTGTCACACTATACAATTATACAGAGGGGCCTGACTGCCACATTTATCTGAAATAAAGTTGTCACTGAAGTAGAGGGAAGCTCTCAGGCAAGGTCTCCAGCAGTCAGGACATGACTTTGCAGGGATGCTCTGGGAAGTCAACTGGCATTAGTTTAACATCAGACCTAAAGAAG
This sequence comes from Acanthiza pusilla, assembly GCA_036630365.1. Taxonomy (NCBI): domain Eukaryota; kingdom Metazoa; phylum Chordata; class Aves; order Passeriformes; family Acanthizidae; genus Acanthiza; species Acanthiza pusilla. The sequence goes on along the minus strand of JAXCHO010000163.1, from coordinate 1,131,126 downwards.
ATTAGTTAAACACTGTGTGGATGCTTTCCTTCAGAATGAAAGTGACTTTAATAAGATTTCCTTACTTAAGTTTGAACGTGAAGTAAACTCAATTGAATTAGGCCACTTTAATGGTGAAGAAAAGCACCCACACAGAGTTTTGATGCAGTGAAACAAGCTACTTTTAAAATTAACAATCCCTTGTGTTCTTCCATTCACTAACCCTTTAGGAATGCTATATTTTTAACACTACTAACCTGATTCAATGAAATTTCACTTTCTTGCATTACACTATTCCACACTTGCGAACGTGAAGAAATCACTAAATTTAAGTGAGCTCCCTGGAAAAGTCATCCGGTTTCAGAAGAAAGAATATTTTTGCTGTGGTATTTCAGTGAGTTATGCTAAAGGACTAGAAAAACACTCACCATTTTTTAGAATTTGGTGAGTGACATCCAGTGCAATACTTGACGGGTTAGGAAGGAGGTTCTGAAGTACCTTTTGGTTTTGCTTTAAGGCCAAGTAACTTCACCAGCAGAGACCATGTTCCATATGTACCATCACAAAGCACATTCCCAGCTGTAAATGGCCTCTAACCTCTTATCCAGCCTTTCATGCAAACCAATTCAGCAAAGTCAAACAATAATGGCTAAATCATTATCAAACATCTCAGAGGAAAAGACAAGGCAGGTAAGGCTGAAAGGATGTTTGGACATGTACTATCTCAAGACTAGACAGTGGATTTTATAACTCCTGGCAGGGAAAGAAGGAAGATGAAGAATCCAGAATGAGGTCTCAGGTAATTGCAATACTTTTGGAGTGTTAGCTTTTCTCCTAGACAATTTTAAACCTCAGCCCAGTACTTGCTTTTCTGCCACGTTTGCATAGAACCCCTGTTGACACCATTGCACTAAAGGTAGAGAGGTGTGGGTTTAGGTTTTCCAGAATTTGCAGGAGCTGGCAGAGAAAGCAGGTAGACGAAACTAAGATGGTGAAAGGAGAACTTTATTTATAAAAAACTTCTTTATATATCCATTAATAATCTAGCAACTATTGGTCAGCAGGGAATCCACCTCCTAAAACCATTGGTCACAGCTATACAACACCTAATACCAAACACAGAGATTAAGAAAGTAAAAGAATGCAGCTTATCTCTATTCTCCCTGAGAAAGAACAGAAAGATTTCTAAAACAGTGCAACTGCAGAGAGGTCTCTCAGTAGAGCTGTAAAAGAAACACCTCTTCCCAGAACAGATTTTAAGCATGCAGGGCATGTAAATGCATTTTTATAGTTCCTTACTGCCCCACGTGCATCTGCCTACCTCCACCTGCACCAGAACATGTCAAGTGTTTTACAGGCATTCAGGTGTCTTCTCAAGTTATAGATAATAAATTACTCCCCATGGCTCCTTGCACTCCTGAAGGAGGAGTGGATCAGGATATCCAGCAGAATGTGACCTGACCCACCATCACTGGGATGAAGAAACGGGGCACAGCAACACAGAGTTAGGTACATCACACAACTCTGCATTTTCTTTACCTCTTCTAATAGCCACATCCAAAACGAAGCTGTTGGATAGATCTACAAATTACCTAAATGCTTTGATAACCACCCTCTGCATTCTGAGAACAGCTCATAGCTCTTGTAACAACAAAACTAAAACTAACAGGCTCAAAATTATTGTAACACCGCAAACAACAGTATGAACAAAATCAGTGGCTCACAGGCTTTTCTTTAGACCTTTCTGGCTCACTGAACTAAGAACAGAGAGCAATTTCAGCTTTCCAGCAGTTCTCCAGACTGAATGCTTAGGATGTGGCAGATGCATATTTAATTACAAGATGTTTGAAGTAGGCATCAAGATCAAAAGGAAAGAAATGTTACATTGAAGAGAGTTGATCTAAAGCTGCAATTAAAAACATGAACCCAGGGGAAGAAGTTGTTTGAGTTGGTAGAGAGACATTATACACAGAATTAAGATCAGCGTTATGGTTTTAAAAATGGAGCAAGCAAGCAAGATAAGCAGCAGCACATAAATTGAGTATTTACACAGCTGTAAAACATCTACCAGGAGAATTGTGAGAATGTGTATTTGGAATGGTGAATGGGGAAAGCTTCTCCACCTGATCCTGTACAACAATCTGCTTTACTGCCTGGCTGCTCTTGGATACTACACGAATACCAGAAAACATTCATTGATTTATGCCACGTGTATCCAAGCAAAATAAGGATCCAAACTACCCACTTACTCAAATTAAAAAACCAAACAATAAGACTATTAAAGCTTACATTAAAATGTTTAATTAAAACTTAAAATAGAGGCTTAAAAGCCTAGAAATGAAATCTTTTCACCAAGTTATGTTGCAACCTGGTACCAGGAAGAATAACTCTGCTACCTTGCTTGCTACAACGATGCACTGGAAGACAGATGCTGGTGAGGTCTGTCAGGGAATTGGTTTCACAAAAAACCTCCTCTGGGAAAAGAAATTACTCAATGTATTTGTATCAACAGGCCGACCAGTTCTTTCATGAATTCATTGGTCCTGGCTTATCAGCAGGCAGACTTGTTCGTATTTGTCTTACTTTCAGATGTTTATGTAAGAATAATTTATTAATTTTGTATGTTTATTAGACAAAAATTATTTTAAACCTTCTCAGGTTTACACTTGTAATAACCTTAGAATTTACTTAATTATCACTGCTGCATTTAGTAGTGTGCTTCAATACAAGGTATTTCATAGAAGCTGGTGATAGTATTTAACAGAGATGAAAATTATACCAAAGGTATCACACGAGATAAAGAGGGACTCACTCACACCCACAGTATCCTCTGCTTCTACTCACGACACCTTCAAATAAAACTGGAAGCAAACAGCCCAAGTCACCAGGACAATGCTGAGCTGCAAGGATCAGAAGGGTCATCTCCCCCACTCATTTCTGGCCCACCACTCTTGGAAAAGCTCTCTGTGAAAACCACGGCCATGGTCAAAAATAACTTCACTCTCAGCCACTTAAAGTGGTAAAGGTTTTTAGCTAACACTGAATATGTTCTCTTGTGAAGCAACCATGGGAGGAGGCAAACACCCTGAGCTGTCCAGGGAAGACTGGGATGCTTCACAAGAGGTTTGCCTGCACAAGAGCTGGTGCAAAGTTCTTAAAGCAGTCACAACCAAAATTATAGAGAGTATTCCCCATCAAACTTGATTTCCTCCTCCTCTTTGCACTTGCTCCCAGTATCTGCCCCAACTAAGGCACATTCTCTGTTGTGTTCTGCTCCCCTTCCCCCTCCTTGCTGGCACAGCAGAAGGAGAAGGGAACCGAGCTGCCCTGCACATTTGATATACAGCTCGAGCCACTCCAAGGGCACCTCTGAAATTCCTTTTCCTCCAGCCACGCTCTCTTCACAGGCCCAGACCCCAGCGCAGGAAACACATGCTGGGGCAGAGAGCAAGAGCTGAGATCTCTCCCTGCAATCTCAAGGAAGCAGGTGGTTCCTCAGAGGCCACTGCCAGTTCCCACATCCCAGGGCAGTCCATGGCCTGGGTGTGGCTGGGGCGCAATCAGGCCCTAAATATCCTCCTTTTCCCCACGCACAGCAAAGCCTCCGCTTTGTTATGTCTGGTGACACCACGGTAGCACGGAGATTCAAGACACACAAGTTTCCTGTTTTCATTGTTTAACAAACTCTGGCAGTGATATGCTCCAAGCCAGCTGATTCGGGTCATTAATCAAATCAACAGAGCGCCAGCGAACAATCTGTTTTAACTCACTTGGCAACTGAGAGCTGTCTCCAGCTCTGAATTTGGGTAGCCCCAGTTACTTTTAATAAGCTGCACAGCCACTGAACCACCCTTCTCGTTCTCCAAACGAAAGAGGCAAATTCTGGGAATTCAAACTTCCACTGTGAACAGTTGCACTTGCTCGCTCAGGGAGCCCTGACTGAGAACACTCCATGTCTGTCACTCAATTTGGCCTTTTTCCTCCGCGTCGCTGCCAGAGAGCTGATGAAAGAGGAAAGCCAAAGGGGAGCAAACAGAGGCAAGGGGACATCCAGATATGGTAAAATCTTGAGATCTTGGACACAGGCCAAAATTTATCCTTTTGCCAATGCTAAAACACATCTCAAGTTAAGGCCAGAAAATTAAGAATGATAGCTTTGTATTTGGATGATTCACAAACAGTATGTGACTATCAGTCTTGAGATAAACACATTCACCTTAAAAGAATTAATTAAACTGCTGTAGACTATTAGAAGTAATAAATACTAAAAAAAGAAATTTAAAATCAAAATACTAAGTTATTGCACCTTGCCAAGCATGCGCTACTGCAGGGCTGTGACAAAATAGCTTTTCTATTTCCAAATACATGACACATGCGAGCTATAAATAAACAAGTTCAAGATGTGCATTGATATCACAGACATCATTTACTCACTCCACTGTCCTTTACTCACTGCAGCCCATTTCTGATGTTGTCTTTATTTTCTTCTCCTCTACAGGTACAAAAACAACACAGTCTGTCAAACACCATCAGATGTATCAGCTCTCATCTTGTATTCACTCCATATCATTTCTTACCCTGGATTTCTTGTATTCAAGTACTACCTGCAAGGTGAAGTCAGATCCTACATCCCTCCAAAGGATGGAAACTCCCCAGATCTTGTGTTAAGCTACCAGTTGTTCCTCAGAGAATACTATTCACATGCTCAGGCATTTGTATTTTTATTAGGCAATAAAGTGCAGGTGGGAAGAGTCAACCAGAAAACAACTGCTTTAGTGTTGCAGCAGCACTGGAACCAGTCTCCAAGCCTACAAAAGGAAACTGAAGTAACTGGAGATAAATAGTTTACAAGAGTGTCAGATAAAAAGAAACAAATGTTAAATAAATAAACTTTGATAACTGCATATAATTGTGCAGCAATCAGATGAAGCTCCATTCCAAGTCCCATCCTTATGTAACGCCATCATCCAGAGAATTCTTCGGTGACTCACTCAAGGTCTTCCAGAGTGGAATATGAATTTCCACTGCATTTGTCTGCTGGGCTTTAGGAGCAAGGAGCAGAAAGGTGTGTTTCATCTCCCCAGTGTTCCTCCCTCCCTCCTGCAAGGTCAGTGCTGAGGGGAGACCTACACAGGCTCCAGAGAGCTCCCCTGAATTTCCAAGAGAGCATCCTGCTCACTTCTGTCCATGCTGTACTCAGCCCAGGCAGGTATCTGGTGACTCCCAGAGATGCTGATTAGCTCAGGCTCAACAAAAACCAGTTTAAGTCTTCTGAGTACCTCAAAGACTGAACAGACATGATCTCGCCAGAGCTGCACCACAAAATGTCTATGACAGCAGCAATCCCTCAGCAGTAGTCTGAAACTTGAGGCCATAAAGTTTAATTCTAACTCATTCCAGGTGCTCATCTACCCAGATGACAGGAATTCATCCCTTCACTCTTCTCTCAAGCTCAGAGGAGCAGGGTGAACTTGCCTTCGCTGCCTTTTCCCTGAGCACTTCAGGAGGACAATTCATACAACTTGAACAGAAATCTTGAATTCAAGCAGTATTCAGTATTGCTGAAGATTCTTGAAAATGAGATTTGAACTTGAAAGTCTTTGACCTGAAACCCCAGCTGTGTCAGAAGTTACACACATGAACAGGGAAAACAGCTACATAATGGGGGCCCTATACATCCAACTCAGCCTGAAAGTCGATCAGATGTTAAGCACACTTTTCTCATCCACAACCACCAAAGAAATTATCCATCCAAGAATTTGAAAACATACACACTTCATTCTCTCTTATATGTCTTAAAGAGAAAATAAAGCCAAATACACTGAGGAGGGAATCTGGAATTACTTATGGGGGTTTGGCTCCCAGTATTTCCACACCTGGGAGGCCTGCAGATATTGAGAAGTTTTGGTGGCAAACCCATCACTGCAATCAGGCATTTATTTCCAAGCTTGAGGCGCATATGGCTTCTGAAGATAACATTTTTTTTGCTCAGGAAAGTGAGCAGACAGTTCTACAGACAGCAGTGGTGCTCAGTACCCAAGGTATTATTTACACATTTACAAAATTTGCTGTGAAAAAGGAGTGTTGTTTTCCAGAAGCCTGGCATGAAAGACCCCACCAGACCTGACAGAGAACCTGGCAGGAGTAAACCAAACAGGCGTCTAAGGGCCATGAACAAGCAAATGAAAGCCAAAAAAGTTTTAGGCCATGCATGAAATACCCAGGGCAAACCTCAGCCCATGCCCGCCTGTTGCTGAAGCCATTGTCAGTATTCCCGGTAGAGTCTGAAGCCTTTCTAGCTGTACAAACAGCATATTTAAAAACTGGAGTTGGATTTGGATGTTCTTATAAATCTGATGGTTTCATAGCTAACTAAATAACTTCTGCTTCTGGGAAAGTGAAGTGACTCCAAAAATAGTAACATTTTATCTCAAAATGTTAAGCTGCAGTTCTCCATCCATATAACCTCAGGACCCAGACTTCATTTTGCCTTTTAAGTGCCTGGTTTTGTGCATTCACAATTTATACAGAAAACATTAACAACTAAGGATTAATACATGAACGCTTCAGTTAAAGGAGAAATCTCAATATGAGAGTCCTGGGTGCTCTTGAATGCTGAAGTTTAGCTTGCATTAACACTAGGGTGGGATGGCTCTGTTTTGTAATTGAAAGAAAGGAACTTGTTGGAAAGTTACAACTCTCATAGCCGTGAAGAGTAGGGGCACCCAGGTTCTCCATGAGTTCTCTCTCTGTAGGAATATCCATGATATTGTTAAATATCCATGATAAGCCATGAAATGTTAGTTCCTCCAGAGTTAGCAGGCAGCAATTCAAAATCCTCTGACATGGCTCACAGCAGAAGCTGCACAGCCAGTGGCGCTGGCCTGCTCGATCAATGGCCTTGCCTGGGGACAGAAGCTGAACAGGCCAAGAGGAGGTCCCAGAGCTTGGCTGGCCACTGGGATCACCCAGAGGATGTTGGGAGGCACAGCTAAAAAAGCAGCAACTGTTGAAGCCATGGAATTAGGAAGATCTCTGCCCTCCTGCCTTCATTCTCCTGCCAGAGCAGAGGCAGAGAGAGGCCCTGACCTGCCGAGGCTCCCAGAGGTGCTCGCTGAGCTCTGCAGAGTGGGCCTGGCACCTACATTTCCAAAGGCCCAGACATGTGTGCCACAACAGGACTGTCGCAGCTACAGGATAAATCCATTTGAGAGCACGGAAAATCCTATATTCCCCTAATCCATGGGCTGTAGAAGTCTAAAATTAGGCACCGTGTTAACTTGCTCTTCAGAGGAGCTAACAAATACAAAAGAAACATCACAAGAATGCATTACAGGCATTATTTTTTTTCCTTCCTTATTAAAGTGTTGTAAGAACAGAGGAATATTTTTCCCCAAGTATTTACTTATCACGCCTTTTCCCCCCTTTTAGGCTGTTTATTTTCATTTAAACGTAACAGATAAAATATTTAAACTTCACAGTGTAAACAATGTATCAGATACATCAAATGCTGGACTAAGTGGGCCAAAATAAATTGGAGATAGCTTGCATTCTCTTTGTTGCTGCTATAATGATCTCCAAATGATAGCACAATCTCCCCTTGCAAAATGCAGCCCAGAGTTTTCCCAGCTAGCTGGAGGGATAAAAGCAAACCTGAGTCTTCTCATTATAGCACCCAGATGATTTGATTTCATCCTTCACTACAGTATCACATATGTCTTCATAATCTGTCTTCTACCTGTATGGCAGCAAGGCTGTTCATTCCAATAAACGCAGCTTTAATTGTGTCTATGGGATATAAAAAGCAATTTTCACAGAAATAAACAATCATTCAAGTCAGCTTCTCACAAACCAACTCTGAGCTCATATTTCTTGATCTTGAGGCAACTGCATACCTAAGACGTATTTTTAAAAACATTGATCTGAAATCAGAATGTCTTTAATCGAACAAGGCATTTTAATAATTGCGTCATTGATGGATTAATTTTAGCATGACAGATACTTTCTGCAGTAAGTATAAAAGAAAGCTTTGCCTGTGTGAGCTAGAGGAGTTAAAGAACATAAAGCACATTTCAAGAATGTGATTTTACGCTGTCTTTGCAGCTATAGTAGCTGTGTACAATACAAAGGAAAGATGTCATTCTTGCCAAAGCAGGACAATATTGCACATACTTTATGCACTTAAGAGGTATCCAGTAGTCCTCATAGCTGGCAATTAATGTCTCAACTACAATTCTAGATTAATGGTTAATACTCTTACTTGTCTCTTGTGCTATAAGGAATGTGACTCATTATGTACCTAAGGGAGCAGCACGTATCAGACAGTAGAAATTAGAAAAATTCTGAAACCTAGTTCTGTTCTCACACCAGTTTTCCTTATATTACAGAGACAACAGCACAAAGTGGAACATGGATGTCAGGGAAAGAGACTTGCACAATGAGAGCCTCCTTGTAAATTCACCAGAACACTTCAGTATTTCTAATTAAGCAGAGATCACAAATGCCACGAAATAACGGAAATGCCTTTGGCAATAACTTATTCAGTCGCATTTCAAAAGTCTTTCTTACATTAATCTCTGATGCTCACTTACTGCCACTACTATCTGAAATCCATGGTGCACTCAACCTTAGAGACAGCAACAGCAAATCTCACGCTGATGTTAGATGAAATTGAAATTTTCGAACAAACAGTTCAGCTTTTACTACTTGTACCATGCTCATTAGTTGGCCAAGTCGACTGACTGACTGTTGCCTGTCAATTTAACCATTAGCAAGCAGAAAGAAAGGGAGAACAGTTGTAGTCTAGACTACCAGCACAAATCATTCTTCCAGCCCTTTCAAAAGTTCCCCTTCAGACCTTTATGCCATTTCAGCAAGAGAATGCACATCTGCTGGGGATGGATGACAGGGATAAGTGATTTAGATCATGAAATGATCTTTTAAGCAGTCAGCATCATGCAGCAGAACAAATTGCAGTGCATAAAACCATTTGCATGACATTCATGTAGATGCGAAAGCCAAATATTAAGGCCTGTGGATGCAAACTTTTTTTCTCTCTGGTGATGTCAAGCCTTGTGAGCAGAGCAGACATTCTGGAAATAACATTTTATTTTAGCTCAAGGACAGAGCTGCGTGTGGCTCAGAAGACTGTCACTTCTCAGGATGATGCAAACACGGAATGAATACCAACACACTACTAGGAAGGAGACTCGTGCAAGTAATCCCCTATTTGTCTAACTTAGCAGTCTCCTTCCCTCTGAAACAAGCATTTTGGAAGTTATCAGACAATTAACAGAATTTGATAAGGACATGCCATTGAAGCAACTGGACTAGAGTCTGGATGCTTAATAGCATGAATTGTAGGTGCAGTAAAGGAACTCTGGGGTTTTCCCTGTTCTGGACTAGATCCCAGGGTGGAAATCAGGTTCAAAGCCTCATGGAAGGTGACCGTGGGCCGTGCTGATCTCTGGCAGCGAGACCCTGAGCCCTGCACAGGTACAGCAGCTTCCTGCAGGAGCACTAAGGGTAATGCACAGGAAGTAATAGTTCAAGAAAAAATACCAGGAACTCAGCACTTTTCACCAATCCCAGGAAGCACTGGTCACAAACAGCATAGTATTTGCTTCAAATAAACTCTGCTTCAAACTACATTAGGTCAGGTTTTAACCAAGTTCTTGCTACACCACTGGGCAGTCATCAGTCCATACCTAAAATGTCATTTAAGGCACTTCTGGGGCAATGAAATGATGACACCCAGGGCCCACTATGAACAAACAATGTGGCTGCTCTGAGAACCTACGGGGACAAGCAAAATAAACCCAAGAAAACCCACATATGACCTCCCTCCCAAAACCTCACAAATTTTGAAAACTTTTACTTCATCCCTATTGGACAGCAAATTTGCAGACCTGTCCAGTCCTTCCTTTGGGTATCAGAGTCATCCAGAATGATGACATCATGGAAGTGAATTCATCAATCAGATAGATTTGAGGACTTAGTGCTACTAGTATTACAGTTGCATATGAAAGCAGAGGATTTCACACTGCATCCAGAAAACAATGAGCCATGGTCTTTGGAGATGCCTTTGCTAAAACAGGAAAGAACTAAGTTGTGGCCTGCAAGTGTTAGACAGGCTGGGGAACAGACAGAAAGAAAGAAAAACTAACACAAAAATCCACTTTCGCAAGCAAGCTACATTTAAGAGTTCAAGATTGGTTGGTGTCCAGAGGGAATGAATAGTTCCTGGAAACTGAGAACACAAAGTGAAACTCAAATGTAGACTGCCCTAGAGAGTGTCTGTGACAGAGTGAGGTGACAGAAACTTGTCAGGTAAGATGCAGGACACATCCCCTACATTGCCAGCATACAGTCACCACAACACCTCACATCTCTGCCAACTCTTCCTTACATTTCTTCCTTCCTCTTCCACCTTATCACCTAGACTGTACATAGAAAAAAATCTGAAATGACTTGCTGTTTAAGAAGTAATAACATTTTTAGTCCAGAACATTAATGATAGATAAGTTATTTTATTCTGCCAAAAGCATCTGACTGCTGAGTGAAGCAGAAGCACCTCAGCCTGTTATTTCAATGCACAAATTCCAACACTATTTTCCATGTGCCTTTAGATACTGCTGCTCCAACTGACAAGAGCTTGCAGAAATGTGTGGATCAAAGGAGTGTGTCCTTCCATCCCCCCTGCTCCTCAGAAATGGGGGATTCTTTTCTGACCTAACCAGCTGAGCACACACTCCCAGTCCTCACAACTTCCCAAAGAAAATATCCTACCTGTCTTTCCTCCCTAAAGGCACTTTTTCTCTTCACTTTGAACATACACATCCCACGGAATCACGCAATCCAGTAAAAGAGGTCATGTCCTCTTTGGCCATCCCAGTGCAGGCTGAGGAAAAGTAGCCCACGCAGCTGAGTGATTTGTGCATTTTCCATGTAGAACAAGACCACAATACTTCCAGAGCCTGGATATATTCCAGCAACACCCTGTTGGATCGACTGAAAACACCAGACAGATGACTGAACATAGCCAGCGGCTTGCATCCCACATAAGTCTGCTCAGGATTTATTTTAGCTGATTTTTTTTCCCCTCCCAAAAAAAGTGTTATTAAAAAGAGTTAGAATGGCAATCTTGAAAGAAATTTCTAAAATACCTTGAGGATTTGACTTTGCCGTTCTAACTCATTATTTTCCAATATATATAATAGACACTTCAATAAAGGTACAAAACTTGTATTAAAACTTGTATTGCAAGAATGAATACTCCTTTGGAATCACACATGACGGTAAATGAGATTCTGCTACTGGCAAAGGAAATCACTTATTTAAACTTCCATGGAGCCACAGGTCATTGTTTCATTAAAATCCCTTCTAGCCTAAACAACATGACAATATCTGTAAGTTTAAGTACAACTGGCATTTAAAGACAGTTGGCCTTAGCACTGGCATTTAAAATAATGTGGGGATAATTCGTGACATTTAATGTGCTGTAGGGAAAGCAGAACAGGAACAAGCAAGGATTTGAGCTCTGCTGAGGCCCAATAGTTCAACAACATTATTAGTGTCGGTACAAGGCCACATTAAATCTGGCACTCCACACCCAGTCCAAGTTTGGAGACACTCAAGGAGCACTTATCTTCCAGTAAATAAGAGCTCAAACACTGTTCACAGTACTTGAGGATGCATATTATAAACTTGATTCTGGCACTGTTGAGGATTACAGACACAAATGACACAACTCAAAGGAGTAAGAGAGCTTTGCAAGCCTTGGTATTTCTAACCTGAACCAAAATGATGACCAAAAATACTCACGAGTATGCTGTCAACAGAATAGCAAAAATTTCATGTTAAACAATTATTTCAATCATTTTGACTTGGAGAGTTACGTGGAAATCTTCAGGTAAAAGCTGTGCCATCAGCTGTTGTGGCTGTTGTAAAAATACCTGCTGGAATTATTTACACAGAGCTGAAATGTCCCCAAACCACTCAAGAGGCAAACAGCACTTTCTACTGGTCAAAGAGAAGTTTTTGCAAATGTCAGGACCCTGTCACCTGTCACTACACTTCCCACCCTCATTCATCACTTGAGACAATTACCCCAGCAGTGTTTTGCTCTTCCAGTGATCATCCCAGGCTCCCTCCATCTCTGTTCATGCATTCTGCATTTTTTAAATTTTTTTATGCTCTTCTACCTGTTAAACCCACCCTTTTTTCCCTACACAGAAAATGTATCCTATTGAACTCTCTGAAAATATTCCAGCAGAAATTCCCTATTCACTGTATCCCAGGAGCTCCTGTTCTATGATTCTACAATTTTTACCTTAATTCGGCAGTGACATCTCCAGCAAACACTTCCAAGGATTGTTTACTTACAATGGCATTTGAAAATGTTAAGCATCTGAGGCATTGCTCTCTGAACACAGACATACATCTCAGGCATGCTATCTGGAAGATAATCACTTGATTTTCAAGGTCCAATTAATTACTTCAAAGTTCACTCCTTTGGAAAACAATATTTTAAAGGACACCAGCAAGGACAAAACTTTCCCAAAGCTTATCAAAGCCACATAAAAGGCTTCTCTTCTTACTGAGGATGGTACAGAAGCAAAAAGCAGCGTGTGCTGCTTCTCCAGCACTTTTACACACACAAGAGTGGGACTACAAGAAGGTTCTTGGGAAAGGCTCTATAAATAAGAAAGTGGCAGCAGGATGGTGGGAAGGAGGAGGACTTCACAGCACACTGACTTTTATGGTAATTTCTTACAGGGTTCTCAGCAAAAGCAATTTTTTGTGAGCCAAACTGCCCTTCTGCAAATCCCTTTCAGCACTAATCAAAGCAAACAATCCAACAGCCCCCGTGCCCAGCACCTCCACACCCAAACAATCCCTACGCCATCAAACAGCACCTCTGTTCTGGCAGGATTTGGCAGCCTGTCAACACCAGGCTAAATTGTTCTGCTTGTGGTCCCAGATCCTTCGGGGCACAAGGATCCTTCCCCTTGTGATCCCTCCGAATGTGGGACTAAGAGCTTTGGTGGAAATCACCACCACTGCCCAAACCAGAGCTTGGCCAGATAGCCACGTGCAAAAGACACAGGAAAAACGTGGGCTGCCTCGGCCAAACTGAGCAACAGCTGAACAGGGAAAAGACAAAACATTTTCCCATTAGCACATAACATTAAGGTTGGGTTACCAGCTGAAGGACAGGATGCAAGTTGGAAAATTGAATGTTTGGGACATTAGTGAATACACTGAAATCTGCTCTTTTCTGGGGCAGTTATTGTTTGTCTTGCAAAAGGTACACATTTCATCATAAATATCTGATTAATTGGAAAATAAATCCCTGTGTTTAGCCTGACTTAAGCTTGTCTTGTTTGTTTACAGGTCTACTTCTCTTTTTAGCAAGTGCCACAAAAGCTTCAACAAAAGCACTAACCATACACAGACGTTTCCTTTGGAACTTTCCATCAACCTCGGCCAGGCCAAGCCTTTCTTTATTTATTGCATAACTTTTCTAGGAGGTAAATACATATAATCCAGGAAATAACAGCAGACTTGTTTTCTCCTGATTCCCTTTACATGGATAAAAGTCTTGGGGGAAAACTGATCTCAAAAAAAAAAACCAAAACAAACCATCTTCTGATGTTCCACCACAACACATTGCCTTGAGAAAGGTGCACGAGCATATATGGATATGTTTGACTCACACAACTTGTAAGTGCCTGTACTTCCCGAGCTTTAAAAACTCTTGACACTATGTTTACATGCCCAAAACAATCCTTTCCCATGGAATTTCACCAATTTTATATGCCCTGAGAAATGAAGAGCTGGAACACATTCAATACAAGCAAATGCACGCAATAAAACAAGCTGAGGGCCCAAATGGCTGAAATTTCTAGAGATGATACATAATAGGAGGCAATAGCAATTTTTTTACTATTATTCTCTATGCAAAATCAGAGAGCATACTTTGTAATCAGAACTATATATTGAATCAAATGGAAAAGTCTTGCATGAGCTGCAAAAACTTTTTCGTTCTTGAAAGGATATCATTGGGATAATGAATACATGGAAATGTTAAGTTATAAAGTTTCTCCCCCACAACATACACTACTACATCTTCTAACTATTTACTGAATTTCTTTCAGGTAGGCTTTAAAAATACAAATCTCATTCTAAACTTCCCCTGGTTCCTAAATGTCTAGTGAGAAGTAGCATAGTAGCCAACAAAAAAAGCATTTTAGCTGACAACTATTAAAGGAGCTTTTCACATTTGACTTGAGGCTTCAAGATTCAAACATCTAAAAAATTATTTTCATTGCAGGATGCCCAGGTCCAGGTCAGGATCCCATTCTCCCGATTAGTTTAGGGCTGGGACTGGAAGAGAGCAGCAGAATAGCACTGGATCATTTCCCAGGCAGCCTTGAGTGCCACAACCTGACAGAGAGGGACTCTTGGCCCGCCCACCAGGGTTATCATTTGCCCTTTCCAGAGGAACTATTTCTTTACAGCAAGAGGGACCTTGGTTTAATATTTCATCTGAAGGACAGAACCCACATTAGGGACAGGCTCAATCCTGTTTCTGCTGAGCAAAGGTTAGCTATGAATTTTCCAGAACTGCATTAAAAAGCACTGAATTTTACAGTAAATGACATCATTTCAAAGCATTGGTGTTGAGAATGAACACAAATGTCAAAGCGGACCTTATAAAACACTATTATTTCTATTAAAAGTACTCTAAAGTGTCTATATCAAACTCTTCAATGTTGTACCACTAAACTACTTCTCATTGCTTCGCCTGAGGTCTGTGTTGTCACAAAGGACAGGGGTCCAGTCCAAACCCAGCATTTCCCAAATGTCAGCCAGCAGCCAACACAGAATGATGGAATAATTCCTTGGACTCACGCTGAAATTAAAAGGGAGCTTTAGAAGCATCTTCTACCTCTTGAAGCACCTGCTAATGTCAGATCAGTGTTCACCTCAAAAAGCAAAGGATTGAATTCTGCTGCTCTACCTCTCACAGATCCATCTATCAAAGCTTTAAGATTTCACAAGGACACAGTGATATCTGCCACAATAGCTGTATTCTGTGAACACCTTGAAGAATTTAAATTTCACATGTTCAGCTGCACCCACGAATTTTCTCACTTTTGCACGTCCAAGTTAACAAATTCTTTTATATTGACATTTTGCCTTAAAAATACAAAAACCTTTCAACATTAAGGGTTGTACAAAGGTCTAGGGACATTTTCAATAACTTTTGCTCGATGACTTAAAGACAAATGCTGTAGGTTTCATATGAATACAATTACAGCTTTTTCCCCCAGAGCTGCCAATCAGTCTCTGGCAAAGTAATGCCAATGAACTTGACAAGACATCAGATTACATTTCTGTCAGCTTTAATGTTAGAAATTTATTTCATTAATTATTCCAGTCAATCAAAAAGGAGAAGGCAATTTTTCTACCTAATACTTTTACTTTTCTACACTGAATATATGGATTGAAGTAGTGGAGCAACTTTGCTTTCAAGAGAAATAACTGCTCCCAAATACAGAGAAGTTAACACAAAGCAGTGTGTCTCTCGTGCAGTGAGATCTATGACCTAAATGTCAGGGCAGAATTGGGATTTGGTTATCAGAATTGATCCAGTCCCAAACTGACATGAAATGGTAGCAATCCAGCGAGATGTGTCTCCGTCACAGAACTCCTCTCCCAGTTCTCCACAGCTCCAACACAATTTTGCCTTTCACCAGGAAGCAACTCCAGTTTTAATCTCCCTACCCATGCCAACTAACAGGTCATTCTTCCAAAAAAAACTAAACATACTCACGAATTCCCAAGTTTTTCCTCAGTGGATCCTGAGCTTTGGGAATCATACCAGCTCACACAGCAAGCACAACTGCTTTTGTAATCACACGGTAATTTTCCCCTCCCATTAACAGAAGAGGAACCACCAAAAAAATTTAAACCTAAAACCGAAATTTTGATGTGCTCTCCCTGTTTTTAAGAAAGTTTAAGTAATTGCATATGCCAAACAATGAAGAAAAACCCAACAAAAATTCATTCACATCTCGTACGTTTCTTTTTATTTTTCCAACAACAATATCAGAAAAGCTACAATTACTGCATCTTCCACTACGGCTCTACTTCTATTTCAAAATTTAGAAATTTGTTGCTCTTTTTTCTTAAACTATAGCATTACTTCATTGGCAAAAACATTAATATCTCTGCTAGAGAGGTATCACTTCAGCACATTTTTACTGCCAGATGCAACTCCATGTGGATATTGAACGGGCTGCAGTACCACCCATCCAACCATTTCACTTTGCTCACCCACAAACAAGGGTTTTATGCAACAATAACTTATGTGCTTTGTAGTCTCCCCAACTCCACCTTCCGTGAGAGCGCAAAGAATTACACAAGGAAATTATGTGAACTGCTCAGAAAGTTGTAGTGGCAACAACAACAAAGGAAGAAGCAGATGAAGTCACTCTCTGGATTACAAGTTTCCTGGTTTGGCTTTCACACTTGCAGAGTTCAGCGTCACTGAGCACACAACTTTTCAACGCCTCTCGAGGGTTACACACAGTCAGCCGCACAACCACTCCAAAAGGAGCCTGGAAGTTTTCTTAGCACCCAATATCCTGATAATTATTGCCAGTTACTTGTAAAGGCCAGGCTAATGATTACACTTGTAGTAAGAGGTGTGGATTCTTCACAGCTGGCAGCAAGCCTTTCCTCAGCTCAATTATGCCTCATTGCTATTCACCTGCAGGAACAGGAAGCCCAATGCCCTGGGGAGAAGATTGAGACACAGCTAATGATTATCCACAGAGGTGCGACAGGGCCAGGAACCAGAGCCTGTCAAGTAACACACCCCCTTAGGAAGGTATCGGCATCTCACACGGTTTCAGAGCGGCATTGCACGAGCACACACTTGATTTCCACTTTCTAAAAGTGGATTTATATCCACCCTTCAAGGGCTTGGAGCACTGTGCTCAGTGCAGGCTGTTTAACACTCTCTGCTCCTGGAGCAGTGGCACAGCAATACCTTCAGTGACACTGAAGAGTTACTTTGTGCTGAGGTCTCAGGAAAATCTCACTTCCCAGTCCCAGGAGCCTGCAAGGCTCTCTGCACAGCCAGGAGATGGCAGGACAAAGCCTTCACTCTGCAGAAATTCTTTGGTAGGGTGATAAGTACTGTCTCCCAGAAGATGCCACCAGCGAATGACTACATTTAGCTTCTGGCTGGGAATTTGGGGATTCTGTTAGAAGCTGCCTGGTGGCCTATATCTCACCTTTCTCCCAAGTTTCTCACAAGTTAACTTCAGAAAACTCAAAAGAGCCTAGAAAAATGATAGCCAGGGTTGAAATAATCTACCAATATTTAAATATATTCCATATTGCCTCACCAGACTTTACCTTTCCCGCATCTGCTATGAGATTATGAGGAAGGAAAGAAGTTTAGTCCACTGCTTTGAGAGTTCTGCAAGGAAGGTTCAAATTATTTGGGCCACCACTTATCTGTCACTCCAGGACTAGGCAGCTACCAGCGATGAGGAAATGTGCATCAACAGCTCCATCATTTTAATGGACTTTTAAACTGTCAAGGAATGAAATGCTGCTGCTGAGAGGACAAATCCCAGAGAAGAACCTGTCCCATGGCAGAGGCAGGAGTTAAGCCAGCAGCTACAGTATCAGTCAATAAGAAGCAGCCCTGCTCACACAAAGGGTAAGCACACTGCAGAGAATGCCAGGAGGCATGGGATTTAAAAATGGGGAAAAATACCCAGTGTTTTTTCTCTCCCCAAACAATGAAGAGCAGTGAATCCTGCTTTAATACAGCTGTACACTAAGTGATTTACTTTTTCCTACCATCAGGAGTAAGGATGCTCAGGAGAACTTGCTCCACGTTGGATCGGAGCTAGCCCAGGCTGGCCCTGTGTGGCACAGCACACAGCCACGATGCTTTATAAAACTCACCACCTGCCTGATGTAAGAAAAACTTCAAAAGCTTACCTAGAACTTTATCTACAACAAAATCCCCTCCAGCCCTAACTACTCTGTGTGCTCCTGTGAAAACACGAGCATTTCAGTGTCACACCTGTGTCAGACACCCTTTGTGGATGTGATAGCAGCACATCCAGGCGCTCACAGAACCAACACACACAGTCTCCTTGCTCCCTCATGTCACCTTCTCTGGAGCCAATATCACCCAGGCTGCTGTCCCTGTCAGCTCTAAAGCCCCAGGTGAGTTTGGAGGGAGCTGTTTGGGCCTCAGTGTCACCCTCAAGCAAAGCCTGCTTGATGCCTAAAAGAGAAGCCAAAACAAATTAGGAGTATAAAATGCAGACAAATTTATTCGAGGCCTTCAAGGTACATTCGGGCAGACAAACGTCCCCGTCAGGGACTACACCCAAAATGGACCCTGGGTCACGAGCCCTTCACCTTTTACAAGTTCTGTCCCAATCAGCACATTGGCCCCTAATTCTCCAATCACACCCTCAGGTGATGATGTTCACCACCCCAGGCCTGCCCCCCTCCATCTCACAGTTGTTCACATATTTTCAGGCCCCAAGGCAATGAATATGTCCTTGGATCTGTGTTCAGAGAGCCTTGGTTTGGCTAAAGCTGCTGGAACAGAGCATTTTAGCACCTAGTAAGTTACAGGTGCATTAAGAGGAAAAAAAACTAGAAATATTCAAAGGCATCATGCCGGGTGGGAGCATTTGGTGGCTTCCCCCCAAGCCCCAGGAATGAAGCTGAAAGGATGAACTGAAGGGTCTGCAGCTCAGCAGCAACACCTCACAGAATGCAAAACATCAGCAAGGGCTGAGAGGAGGGACAGCCCATGGAAACCTTGTGAAAACAACGACCATGAAACAGGACCACTCCTACTGTGCCAGGACACCAAATTAACATTCTGAATTCAGCAAAAGCCAGAAGGCTACAAATGTGGCTCCTCTCACTCACACAGAAGGCTGGACAATGCTTAAAGGCCTGAGGACACAAATGTCTATCCCAGTGTACACTGGTGATGTGGATACTCATGAATTATCACTTAAATTATCTTCTCTTAAGAAGATACCTTGCTAGAAGAAAAATCTCGGGGCACAAATCTAAGGCAATACATAAAAGCTCATCTCTGAAAACCAATTTAGCTTTAAAGATTGAGCTTTAAAACTGGCTTGCTTTTTATTTTGACAGTATGCACACAAGAACCCACTTTAAAAAAATACTACATGATTTTGAATTTTCAGACCAAGTTATGCTTTTTGCCACAAAAAAATAAAACCAAAGCAGAGCAAACATGTTTTCCTCCTTCGGTGAAGGACCTTCCCAATGCCCAGCAGTGTAACTGTAATACCATATATCTTCATCTTCCTCTGAAGTTTAAAACCCACACAGTTTAGCCTGACTGCTTAGAAAATGGTCTAAGCGAAAAAGATTCTGGAGTTCAAACGAAATGCTCTAAGCTATCTCCCCGTGGTTTGCAAAGGGAGGAATTTTTGCGCTTTATTGCAATATTCATTAGTTATCTGCCTCCTGATCTAAGGTTCCCATTTCAAAAGCTGTTTCTCATCAGTGTACCATTTTGAAGTGACTGGAAAGCAGAAGTCTGCTTACAGCTCTGAGGCTGCCAGGTAAGCAGCAGTGCTCCTCCATCCCCAGCTCCCACTCTCCACAGTGCACACCAGCACACCAAGACTGCACCAGGAGTCACACCACAACTTCAGCGAGCTCATGACTTACTGAAGCATCTCTGATACACCATTACTAAGTCATGTGCTCCGTAAGTAAGATGGAAAAAAACTGGAGTAAAAGACATTCAAGACACACAGGGCTGTGTTTGCAACACATTTACAACTCCACAATCTCCCTTCAGAGAACATCTGGGAAAAAACCACACACATCTAGGCACAGGAGATCTGATTGACCTCCAAAGTCAGCCAAACAAATTTATTAGTCCAAATCATAGTATGGCCTGTGTGTTCAGGCAAATTCAAGTTAGACTACCGCACTGTCACCTCAACTCATCAGTGCAGGATAAAGTACAGATGTAGATAAAAATATCATCATATTTCTCTTCAACGAAATCCAAATAAGTTTGGATTTAAACCAGAACAGTTCATTCTTCCTTACATGACAGTAAGCAGATACCAATGTCTATTCCTACTCCCCATGACTATAACTGAAGTCAAACACGACATTCAAGATTTCCAAAAGCATTCCATTCGGTGTGAGGAAGCTTCTTTAGCTCAGAGTAATGAGTCTGAATTCCACAAGTTAGCCTATTTAATTTTACACACACCTACAGAATCAAGCATGAAAAATACTTTTTAAAAAACCCCACCTATGAAGCCAAGGGAATATATCTGCATTTAGACACTTGGCAGATGTTACAGAGCTGCAAAAGCCTGGTCCCTTGTCCTTGCTACTCATGTAGTGACACATGCCAGGTAAATTCACCTGAACTGCACTCATGAGAAGGGTGTTTATGATCAGCTCATTCATTTCCCAGCCAGCCCAAGGAGAGCTCTCCACCTCTGCAGGTAACAAACACCGATGAAAGACAGTGGGGCTTTTGTTCAGCACTTCCTTTCTCAAATGATACGTGACCTGCATCCACTAGATCTTCAATGGTGGACGAAAGGTGCCTTTTCAGTTTGAGTCTGACTTGAAGCAATGCTATTTTCTTTTCTTTTTGGCATATAATTTTATTAGGTCAAAACAGCTTGTTCCATGTTCTTAGGCTAATTCTGTAAATCATTTGCAGCACAATTAATCATATCAATATATGAATGCTCATACCACCCAACAGTCTGTATTCCAAATATAAAGCCAAGCCAATTACACAACTTATCTAATGCCACTAGGATATTACACTAATGGAACAGATTTTACAATTTCTGAAACAGTCCATTAAGAATGTGTAATTTATTCCCATAGATATTACTCTTCGATTCATGCCCATACAATTGGCATCTTTTTAGTCTCTAGAGAATTTACTGTCAACTTATAATGCCCTCATGATTTAGAGATTACCCTCATGTTGGTGTCATCATGCAGATTAAATTCAAATGTACAAATTTAATACGTGTCTGAAACAGCTCAGTTTCACCAGCGTCAGATATGGATGTGCTTCAAATCCCTCTTTTGAATCAGGCAGAGGGAGATGGGGGCTTAAGTCTCTCCAGACTCTGAGGGATCTCGCACCAGTCAATCACAATTTATACAACAGGAAAACTCAAGTACCTTGCTCTGCTTCCATGAAAAGGTTCACAGAAGTAAGTCTAGTCAGAGCCACCAGCTGGATGCTTCACTTCCATCTCTCCCTTTTCACCTCCAAGCCCCCTGTGGAATGAGGTGTGTGACCTGCCAGCCAGCACCACGCTCTGCACAGGCCAGGTAAAGCTGAACGACTCAGGCCTGTGAATCCCAGGACTCAAATGCCAACTGCAGGTGTTGGCCATCTGTCCTTCAGGGGCCACAGCCTGAGGTCACATAAAACTGCAGCAGCAATATGAGCCAAGCGTGTCTCCAGTCTTATGACACAGGATGGTTTTAGCAAGTTTGGACTCACACCTCAAGCCTTGGAAATCCTCAGATGCCACCAGTGTCTGAGAGCCACCTACAGAGCACCCTTTTGTGTAACTGCTGGCACCAAAGAACTGTTCCTATGCTCTGAGCTGAAACTGCTGCAGACTGGCACTTTTGACTTGGTTCATTAAAATCACCACTTCTGTTTCTCATTGTTCTGATCTAATACCATAGCAACAAATGAGAAGCTCCAAATGATATGCAGGACTCCGAGAGGAAGTGCATAGTTCCTGTATATGCAAACTTTGATCTACTGCAGGATGGTCAACAGCATCTGTTACTCTAATAGCCCACATTATTATAGCCATTTAGCTAAACAGATCATAAAAAGATTGCTCCATTAGCCATCTTCCTGGCAGAAATCCAGAGAAGTTGCTGAGTGGCCATGACCAAGTACCAGCATAAATCCAAAGGATTTGGAGTGACAGCTGGGGCTGAATTCCTGCTTTCTTCACTGGTAGGAGCCTTACATTGTTATTTTCCGGCCCACATTTTTAGTTACAATATTATCCCTGCGTCTGAGCACTCTAAAGAAGGTACACAAAGTGATGCATCACACACAATTACATTTGTAATTGCCATTCCAACCATACCCAAGTCGGTCACATTTTAAACCTGTTCTGAAGGAAATTTGTGAAGAGCTGTTTTAACATAACACAAATGTATCAGAGAGGCAGAGTCCATGTGCACTGTACAGCAACTCCAGAAACAAAAAAGAAATGCCAAAAGCCATCCTTTGGCACTGGCAAAATTCCTGCACAAAGACACAGGGCATGCCCAGGAAACACAGATATCATTCGAGACAGAGCTGTGAAGCAGAATTTGAGGCAAGAGGAGCAAAGACAAGAAGGAGGATCCCAAATTTTAGCCTGAACCCCTGCAAACATTAAATGAAATGCCAGGGAAGAGTGGAGGCAGACAAAAAAAGGCTTCACTCAGCACTATGAAATGCCTCACGACAGTTCTCAGCCAAGAGGAAAAGCATTTTCAAGGAATTAAGAGATCTTGTTTCAACAGTCAGCTTTGCAGCAGGACTAAGATAAGGTTTAAGATGCTTACACACACACTGTGACTACAAAAGGGCAGATAATTTTCCCCTTACACAAAGGCTGCGAAGTCTAAACATTTTGCTGAAATGTAGGGACACTACAGGGGAAAGTGCAAATATTTCAGTCTGCAAGTCAGAACAGCTAAGTAGACCTCCAGCTTTCTCTACCTTACCCATACCCCTTTCCTGGGTCCTTGATTTCAGCAGAAACTGCTGAAGTCGATTGAAAGTCCAATATATGTGAAAGAGTGATCTAAATCTGGATATGCAACACACAGATATGCAAAAGATACTGGTATGAGTTGTCAGTGACAAGATAGATCTGCAGTCAGTACACTAAAAAAATCTACTTCTGGCAGGAGAAAAGCAGTGCCACTCTTCAAACTGATTTTCCATATTTTAAAATATATTGCATGCAAGTCTAATGAGAAGAGCTTTTCACCTCATCCATCTAGCATGTATGACATCATTATGCTCAAAGAGTCCTACTGCAGCATCTCTGACAGGCTCTTCCCAGCAATTTTCACTGGCAAAATTGTCTCTAGGTTTGTGTCTTCAGGTGTCTGCAACAGGGAACGATGCAAAGCCACGGATTTATCTGAGATAATTTTAAACTGTGACACTTACTGATAGCATTTGATGGCAATAATCCATCTGACTCTGCAACAAATAGTTTGCAAAGCCCCACGCTGCAGTGTGGTGATTGACTGTGCCCCTACAGAAAGCCCACTGCCGGCCGAGCTGCTCCGAACACCATTTTCACAGGGCACTCCCAGGCACACAGCACTTCAAACACAGCTGCGAAAGTGTTCTCCTTGCCTGTCCAGCACCAGTTACTCGGCAAACACCTCAGCAAATTACGAACCATTGTAGCATTATAACAAATCACATTTCTTTAAAAAAGCCTTTCCTTAAAAGCAAAGAGCCATTGTGGATCTGCACCTAAAAAAACTCAGCTTCAGGGGAAAAGCCCTGAGCAGGGAACTGAAAGGCAAAGCTCCCCTATCTTGGAATTCCACAATCATCATAACAACCAGGTATTTTCCTGTGGCAGGGGAAGCATTTAGGATATTTGATTCAGCCTGGTCCTCTACTGTGGTATGTTACCTTCATTTAGACAGATTTTCTATGTGAACAACATGGTCCTATGCTTCTTTTACTAGTTAGTAAGCAAATCTGAATTCAAAGTAGAAACTCACCTTTATTTTACTTATCTCTTTATTTTTAGGGAAATTAAAGAATAAAGCCATCACCATATTGTTCTAAAAGTTGCCTTAAATACCAAATATTTTTATTTGTCCCAGGCTCAAAGTTGAAAGTGCCAAGATAAATTACTTGAATTTCTCTAATGGCATTCCCTGCATATTTTTTGGCTGTACTCCTAACTTCCAAGCATTAGTGTTTCACTTCATAATACTTTTTATTAAATAAGGCCTGAAGTCTAACTGCCCTGAGTAGACACAGAGCAGCTAGAATTAGAGCAAAAGAGTTTCTTTCAGAATTTCATCACTGTTTTAACAAGGCTTCAATAAGCATCACTTTGTACTAAGCAGCTGTACCCTGCTAATCAATATTTTTATTATGACTCTCGTTAAGCAGCACTTACTGCTGTTTATCAATCAGAGATAACCAGCTCCCTGGGTAGTAAAGCACCTGTCCAAATTATCCACAGGCCTCTTAAGTAAAAAATATTGTGCAGTAAGCACGTTACAACTCCCAGTTTGTTCACTTCAGTCAGCGGTGAGTTGGCTGTCAATAAACAGCACCTGAAACAGCTCCCAGCCCAAGGAGATCTCCAGCTTTGGGGCAGGCTCTGTCACCTGGAGCAGCCAGGCGTGTCACACCCTGGTCCCACAGCAGCCAGGGATCTCACACCCCAATGGTGTGTGCAGGCAGAGGCAAAAGGTTCAGTAAAGCTCCACAGGCACACTGTGACCGGCCTTGGGATCAGGGGGAGGTTCTGGTAATCTGTGGCCTCAGACAGCACAGGAGCTCTTTGGGATGTGGCACTGGGGTAGGATTTCACTTTCGATGTGTAAGTGCAGCCCTGAAATAGCAGTGCTATATATACCCCAATTGCACCGGGATAATTGGGCAGCTGAGAGTCTGGCACGCCCCAGACAGTCAGGATTTACAGACATTCTCCAGCCACCAACAGTGCTCTGGGATGACAGAACACCCTGTTCCTCTCACATGATGCACAGTGCACCTTGGAGAAAGGCAAATATATGCCAGCCTTCAGGCAGGCCCAACCTCCACAATAAAAATCCAGACACTGGAAATTTTCTTGGGATATGAATGAAGACAAATCTCCATCCTCTACATGACAGCCCCTGGTCCTTAGCCACACTGAGTACATGAGGAAGAGCTCAGCATCAGAGAGCTATGACATCACAAACTGGGTCTCAGAGATGAGAACATGCCCCCATTATTATTGGGTTTCCTGTTAGCAACTAAAGGATGGACATCAGGAAGTCACATTACACAGTTCAATGTGCCTATGTGGCAAGATTAATTGGAAGCAGTAAGGAGGATGAATTCTCACTTGCTGTGAGTGCCCTAGCTGTGAAAAGGCAAGACAGGAGCACACATGGCACACCTAAACAGACCACAGCCAGGGGATGGCACAGTGTCCCCTCTTTTGGAGATTTGACACTCCCAGAGTTTTAGCAGCACAACTGCTGCCTGTGGAGGAGACAGCCACACAGAACACCAGGAAAATGGAAAGCCAGGCTTCAGATGAGAGGACAAACACACACCACTGGCAGAGTCTCCCCGTGGATTTTGCATACCTTCTAATCCAGCAGAATATTTGCAGGAGGACTGGCCATGCAAACAGCAGACAGTTAGAATTGTTCAAAAATCACAGAGACCCAGACACACACAGTGAACCTAAAACTCCTATGACTTGTAATGTGAGGCTGTTACTGTGCTTTCCCAGTGCTGGGTTAATAAGACAAGCTGTCAGTAAAACAAAGACAGGACTGAAATGATTCCCTAGGAAATGAACCTACAGAGTGCCTTCTGTCCTTACACACTAACCCCAAGCAAAAAGGAAGGCAGTGTGGTACAATGGAGCACTTTGTTACCGCTGAACATCCAGGCCAGGGGCTTTAGCATTTCTGCTCTGTGTGATGCCAGCTGCCAGCGTGCAGTGTGTAAAATGCCAGAATTGTAGGAGCAGGCAGAACAGGGAAGCTGGGTCAAGTCCCCATTTTTAGTGGTAAAAAGCCTTAAGGCAAGTATTAGTGCAAAACTGACATTTATTGCCTCTCACTTAATATTCCACGTATCTTTCAAACTCCTTAAATAATAAAAAAGCCCAAAATTTTAACACGTTTATTCCATACCACTAATTATTAGTGGAAGATATATGTTCACATTAGAAGATCACATGTATGGAGAGAGAATATGCGTTATTTAAAGATAATTATTTTTGGAACACTATCTCCTACACAGCTTTAAAAAAAAAAAAAAAAAACCCACCAAAAAAAAAAAAAGAACCAAACCTGAAAGCATAATAGGGAGAGGAAACAGCCAGGATACAAAGTATTACAGAGAAGTCAATCCACCAGGCATGCTGGGAGATCTGCTATCCTTCCAAGGATCAGGAAAGCTGATGTGCTAGAAGCCAATTTTTGAACTAGGCTAATAATAGGTCGGTCAGCAAAGCTGATGCTGCACATTCAACCAAATCTATGTACAAGCTGCAGGCATGAACACAAGAGACTTTTTTAAATTAAGGATGGAAAAAAGAGACTGCAGGCTGGCTGATTACACACCAGTGGCTCTGCTGACTGCAAGCCCTGCTCAGCTGAAAAACAGAAGCCCACCTATGAAGACACTTTAGGGGATATTGGTGAACTTGGACACAAGTTTTCTTTACTGAGGTATTTAAAATGAAAATTGTGGCAGCAAAACAGTCTCCAGCAGCCAGATCATAAAGGTCTCTTGCATAAAAATTCAAATTTCCAATTTTTTTGTAACATTCAACATTTACAGTCATCTACAGCCAAAGCTTACAAAGTCTCAGTCCTTTTAAACAGAAAATAATCTACAGTCTCATCTTTATAGCAAAGTCACAACCCATATTCAATAGACAGCAAGGATAATATTCTCACGTGATATAACATGTTAGAATTGTTCTCAGTACCCAAGATCTCAACCGTACCTAAATCTGGCTGACTCCAAAGCCATCCTCACTTCAGGATCTGGACCTGCGTTGTGGATTAAACCCAAAACATCATTTTCTATTCCTACCTCCCTCACAAGAAGAGAGATATTTAGCAGTGGGAAATGCTTATTAGAGACCAGTGTTTGATGTAGTACCATTTCCCTAATGAGCCTTGAACAATTTCCATGTTTTGAAAGCAGAGAGATTTCCTTTAAACCAGCAGCCTGATGGGAAGCTGACCTCCATGAAACATTTCCTCCCATTTTGACTGTGGCAATTCGCTACCACTTCCCCTGTCTTCTTTTATTCCACCCACATGCGGATTTTTAAGTGGTTGGGGAAAAACATGAGCTGTTCTCAAGTTCCTAATGCCACCGTGGTGCCTCCTAACATTACATCTCAAAAGTCATTAATCACAAAGATGGTAAAACCCAGATTATTTGCTGTGCCACCACTATTCTTTTACCATCTCCTTTAGGTTCACTCACAATTTCCAGTGTCATTAAGAAGCAAAACTTTACATCTCCTTCTCCTAGGGAAGTCCTCATCTGGATTTCCAGTGAAAAGATTAGCAGCACCTCCACAGGAGCATCTCCAGCTTCCAGAGCCTGAAACCCCTTACACTAAAATTCCCAACTGAAATACAGCAAGCAACCCCTGCTCTCAAAAATCAGGGACAACCCACTTGGCAGCTTCACACTCAGTTCACACAGGCAGTGAATGGAGCAAGCCTTGAGCAACACCATTCATTAATGAATTAACTTTCTCTTAAGGAAGAGAGCATTATGTTTTGATATCAAAAGGGTCCTATGGAGAACCTTCGCCAGTTTTGGTATTATCTCCCCTCGTGCCTGTCTGGCACCAGAAGATGTAAAGATGCAAATGAGGGTTTGCTTTTTTTTTTTAACAGAAGTCCACAGAGAAGCATCAGAAGTAGCAGAGCACTGAGAACACACAAGGCATCTCGTACAGAATAAAGTTTTTTAAAAAGAAACTACAAAACAACCACCAAAAATACCTAAACATACAAGTGTTGTTCGTGCCTGGTAGAATGCCAGGACACGGACCCAGGTCATTCCAACTCCTGTGTTTTGCAGCTAAAGCAAAGGCAAATCTGTTCATATGGCAAAATGTGATAGAGGCCCGTGTATCCAATACTCATTATGAAACAATTAACAGAGAGGGATGCTGACTGCTGAAACGCTAAGGATGCTACAAGAATGAGTAAGAAAAGTGACTCTTTCACTGCACATGTTAAAATAATCCTTTATAAGGACACATATGCACTATTTCTTCTCCTTCAATTAATGGCATTTACAATCTTGAGTCTAAGGGTTTAAGTTATTTAGCTTTTTTTTCTGTTTACATGCCAGAGAGAGAAGTCTGAATACATGTTTAATGATGCACTTCTTAGATGTTTTCAGCACTGAGATGCACAACCTTGCTCTTGAATAAATTAAGCCAAACAGTTGAGGTTTGGAGCAGGTATTTTTAAACCTAGCACTAACCTAGTAAATATTCCATGCTCATTAACTTACTAGGTGTATTTTAAATATTGATATATTAACTTCAGTCTCTATCGTATGCTTGTCAAATGTACTGTAAAATGTATATAGACTTAGCATAAACATTTCTGACCCATAGGGCAATACAAATACTGACCCAATTGTTCTAAAGCTCTGATTCAAAAGACACAAAAGAACTCTCTTACATAACAGGCAAAATCCCCAGCAGCTGGAGGAATGCCACATCGTCTTCCTTTTGGATGAGGGCAATGGGATTGCCACAGAATTTACAAACATGCTGCAGCCAAACCTAATCTGCCAGAACCCTACCTACAGCCCTCAGGCTCCACTTCCCACATTCACTCTGTCATCTGTGCTGGCTTTTCAGGCCCAAAGGAACTCAGGATCACATCAGGACACAAGAGGCGAGAGGACCTTCCCAAGTTAGAAAAATCCTCTCATCTTTGATCATAAGGAACCACTTCATGCACTCTCGTGGCACAAGAGGGCTCCAGCTCGAGGCACAGGATAACTGCTCCAGGCTCCCGTATCAAGCTCATATCCTGTGGCTGAGCTGCAGCACGTTGGCACCAGTTCTGCCAGTGATGTTCACACATGAAAACAGACCTGGTCTGTAAGAGGAGAAACTACCCAACTCTTTCCCTTGAAAACTGCAAAACTGCCATTATTCAGAAACTGTACAGCTCGAGTCTCTCTGCCTTGAGATACCCTCAGCCTGTCAGTCGGGGGGAATGGCTGCCTGTGAGTACTTCTGTGGTCCCACCACTCCCTCTTCTCTCAAATACATTTAAAATCTTGAGGCAGGAAAGGAACCATCTCCCCCCTGTAGCTAAAGCTAAAGCTGGGCTGTGCTGCTCAAGTTGCAAGGGGCTGAGGAGGGAAGCTCCAGCCTGACATGCCCTCCCACAGAGTATCTCAGCACTTGCAGTAGCTTCTCAACAAACACTTCCTTTGGACAAACAAGATCATCGTGTGTTTACAATAAGCATTAGAAATTGCTGCAGACTCCCAGGAACTGGGCACTTATGTTGAGTTTCACAACACAGACTGAAATCTCTTCGTGGTGCTGTGGGTGAGACTGGGTCTGCATCCTCTGTGTTTTCAGCATGTTGCCATGTCACTGCAGTTGCCCAGCTCTTAAAATAAAGGGGAATAAATCAGTATATGCTAGTGAGAGACAGAGGACAGGATATTAACCGCCCTCAGACTTTTAAACCCCTAAATGGAGCCACCATAAAAGCAATGAGCTACTTTCCTCCTTTCCCTCCTTTTCTTGCACAGTGTTAGAACTGCTCTGAGTTATGGCTAAGCACCTTCTCCCAAAATCCTTTTGATTGCATAACAACTCCCAGACAACAAAGGATCCAGGAGTAATAATGTACAAACTGTCTGACAATACCTTTTTCTTCTCCTACTCTGCCTGTGCATCCATTAATATATTTATCCATAGACATAAACCAGTCTCTGTCTGGCTTTGCTTTGCTAGCTGGGCTAAACACACCAAATTCTCCTGAAAAATGCTTTTGATTATCACTCCTTTTTACTCAAGCAGATGCTCTTCACCTGGTTAAATTTTGATTTATCTTTCTTCCATGCTCATGACCAGAAGAAGAACAAATGGAACAAAGGGCATTCCATGTTTAAAAAAAAAAAAATATTTCAGGCAGGTCATAAAAACATAACACCACAATGAATACTGTCTGCATTTACTGTAGTTAACAAACATTACCTAAACAATAAGATAAGTAACAGACCTAAGCTTGTCACATTAATTAATTTTTCTTTTTAAAACCCATGTTGAGAAATCATTCAAGTAATAATACGGAATCAGCCAGCACTCTGCATACAGATGAAGAAAATATTCCAGAAACTTCAGCAACAACAGAATTTCATACTGAAAAACACAATTAACATCAGAAAGCTGTCCTACCATCTGTTCAAAACAAAAGGTATCAAATGATCTTGCTGTTATCAGAAAATAGGGAAATGCTATGGATGCCTTGATTTTGGAGGATTACCTTTACTGATGACAGCAATATAAGCTGAAATATGCAAATACACAGTGAGTGTGTCAAAATGCAAAATACACAGGGGCATTAGCAAAGTGCAAGATCAGAGCATAAATGAAATTATTTAACAGACCTTCACACCACAAAAAATGGCACCCTTACAGTCTTTCACATCTGAAATATCCCAAGTGGAAAGGATCTCCATGGGGCTGAAACTACAGGTCTGGGACTGTTTACAAGGAGCACACAGGTCCTGAGACTAAACTTGAGATTGGTACTAACTTATTTGTCAGAAAGCTACAGGGGAAAGCAAGTGAACAGTCCACACTGGTCATGGATAGGGAAGTTGACTCTCAGCAGCCTTTTTAACCCTCATCCACTCCACCACAGCGTTACCCAGACTCACTGACTCTGGGTTGCAAACCCTGTGAGCATTGTCAGCTCACGGAGAGCTACAAGATGGGGTCAGTCACACCGAGGGAGGGCTGCTCTCAGCAGGCATCTTTACCAGAACTTTGAGCTCTGACTGCACAAAGAGCAACCTAAAATACTGTCCAGACCCACTGCTAGACAGCAGACACTACAGACGATTTGCCTTTCCCTGCAACAGAGAAGAAACAGAAAAGGAAGGGAACAAGAAAACAATGCCAGAAGCAGTTCGACCAGCCAACATGTCAGGGAAAGCTGCAGAGCTACAGCCACCAGTTCCCTAAGCTAAATAAAAATATAGCAGAGGGGAGTGGCTTTTTATTTGTTTTGCTTTTCCCTCCCAGTGATTCACGTAATTTTTGTGTAACTTTACTGATAAGGCAGATTTCTGTTTTAAGCACCACACCATTATCCAAGCAGTGATTTACTGTTTCACACGGCGTCTGGCAGACAGGACACACAAAGGGCTTGAGAGATGGCTGCTGCTCAGGCCTCATCTCCACACCTTTTGCAGGCAGCTCCCAGGAAAACGTGCCTGATCAAGGAAGCTGGCAGCAGGCTTCTTCCCACTTCATCACTTGCTTAGCAAGGCTAATCTTTCCACACACAGAAAATAACAGGCCTCGCTCGTGACAAAAGCAATTGCTTAAAAAAATAACATGGGGAAAAAAAAGAGAAAGTGATTGCACAGAGCTTGTATTGTCCTCATATTTCTTCACATAGTTCACTATCATCACAGGATCACTTCACACAAAAGGAAGGAAATTAAAGAAAATCTCCTATATAACCTCCTTTTCCCATGTATTTGCAATTCAGAATAAACACGAACCCAAATACACTCAGTAAAAGCAGAAAATGGCATTTCCTTCCCAGCCCTTGCACTATCAGCACCCCAGTAGGTATAAATTTACTTTCCTTAAATAGACACTGCTAAGATGGTGTTTAGAAACAAACTTCACCTAGTTGTCATGAATTATTAACCAGAAAAAATCCCTCTTGTTGCTCTTTACAGAGTCATGATTTGCAAGTTTAAAAATCAAACTGACACTTAAACCTCTTGTACAAACACCCAACTTTAAAAAAAATGCTCTGAGCATTATAAATACTTTTTTTCATGAATATGAGAACAACAATTCTATAAATAGCTATCCTACACAGAATTGCTTCAAGACATTGTTTTTACAGACAACAGTAGGAAACTGAAGGAGGTCTTAGTGCCAAACATATTAAAAGTGAAATAAACTCTCCGATCAACTCTGGGTTTCCACTTATTCTTACAAAGTTCATCGTTATTTTTTAGCTTATACAATTAGTTTATGCAAGGGAAGGAACAAGCCGAAGGGCTGCACTGTGTCCTGGCACAGCCACTGGGTCAGTG
Source organism: Acanthiza pusilla (assembly GCA_036630365.1). Taxonomy (NCBI): domain Eukaryota; kingdom Metazoa; phylum Chordata; class Aves; order Passeriformes; family Acanthizidae; genus Acanthiza; species Acanthiza pusilla. The sequence continues at coordinate 1,098,971 of JAXCHO010000163.1, read as the reverse complement.
TAAATCAATCACAGCCTTCAGCTTCCGAGGGCACTCACTTGGCTGCTCTGGGCAGTAATTTAACAGCTCTGCACTGTCAACAGATGAACTCACTATTACCCACCACAACCTTGTACAAGCACAAGCAAAGACAAGATTTTCATTACAAACTCCACGATATGATTTCCAAATATACTCACTCAAAACTGTGCTCCATCTCCTCTCAAAAGCAAACATAGGAAGATAAACATGATTCAATGTAAGAGCAAATTGCCTGCTCAGCCTGCACATTTCATGGTTGCTGTCTCCTCAAGCTATTTTTGCCTTGGTATCTAAACATAAAATCAACAGGAACTCCTGAAAAACAGCAACACAACTGGAAAACCAGGTTTCTGCAGCCAGAATACTACAAGCACACATTTAGTCTTTTTGGCAGATACTCATCCAAGGCCGAAGCTCAAACACTACCAAGTTCAACACCATTTTCAACAGGGAGCCAGTACAAGCACTTAGTTGATAAGTACTTGAAAATTCATCTATATAAAAAGGAGGAACTCATTCAATTCCTAGTTTCGATACAGCACTTTACCATAATGATTGCAACAATAATTTCCTACTATAAATCTGTGTATGAAACAAACTGCACCAAGTGCTCAGGGCGCTGGCCTCTTTCCCTATGTTTTCTCGAGTTTCCAGCCTCCACCAGCTGGAAACATGACAGCGCTGGTTCTGAGGGGTGACATGGATGTGAAACTGGAGCACAGCAGTGATGAATCAGGCCATGAGTTTTCCCAACTGCTCCCCAGCCACGGGAGTGAGCTCAGCACACCGGAATGTTTTTGAAAGTGTCCAGCGAGGATTAGTAAGAACTTGGTGACGTGGCCCACCAGGCATGGCCAGGGAGCACGTGGCTTTAAAGGAGGAAGAATTCAAAGGGACCTATGGCCTCTGGGAATTCTGGGCCTGCCATGCACCTCAGACAAAATCCTCAGTGCGCAGAAGGCAAGAGAAACCACATGCCAGCTACAAACCATAACAGCAACACAAACACATCCTTCCTGTCCTTGCCCGGACAATTACACACCTCACTGAGCAGCACAACATTTACATGGCTGGAATTTACCAAATCTTCCATCCATCTCTCCAAGACTTGTGCACCACAGATGAGCTACAGGCCTGTTGTCTTTGCTCTCCTGAAGAGCAGAATGCTCTTCTATGCTGATGCTTGTCTGCTGTGCCAGGACTGCACATCAAACCACAGCAAAAAGGAAGAACCATTCTGGAGCTGGAGGCTTTTCTCTTACCTTATTTTGATCTGTCCAGTAGAAGAAAAATCCCTGTGGGTCTGTTCTGAGAATAATTGGAGTCACAACAGTGGAGTCCTGGAAGAAAAAGGACAAACAAAAAATCAGTGTCAGCACACAGAACACATAATTATGCACAAGCTGCTTTGACGTCCATGTTAATGAATTGCAACATCTAGAAATTACCCTGAAGGTATCACTAGCAAGATGTCACTAGACTAGAAGAATTTAGTATCACCTGCCTCATCTATTTTTCTGACAATGTATTTCCATTACTGTGAAGATAGCTCTAAATAACTCCAGACTCATCAACACGTGGAAATAATCCAGAAAAGCTGGAAACAGATGAAGTTAAACAGGCATAACACACAATGTCAAACTAGAGCCCACACAGTAAAGCATCACAGTTAGGAGGCAAACCTGCCTTGATCTGACTTCAGTTATCAACATGAGCTAAAAACCTATAACATTTACTTTTACAAAGGCTGAATTTGCCTAGAAAACACAGAATTAGCATTCTCTATGTTAAGACTTTGGTCAATTACTTTCCTATAGAACTTATCTTTTTTCAAGAACCAAACGCTGAAAAGTTGAGTGATGGGAATATATCCATATTCCTCCTCGCTTTCAAATTGGCTGGAAACCTGTCTAGTCTGGTAACATCCACAGCTCAGGTCATTTAAAACCAGGCACACGTCTAAGTACACTGAGTGCAGCAGCCTCGTTACCTACAAATTCATGTCTTCAGACTGACAGCAATACCTGACTCAGGAAACACAAGCTCTAACCCAAGCCTTTTCTACAGGTGGGAGTTCATCACATCTCTCCCATCAGGATTCCCTGGTGCCTAACAATAACTGTCATCAGTGCAGCCTGCTCCTAATAGGACTTCTCCTCTCTTTCTCTTCTATTTTTCATGACATCTGTAAAGACACTGTTGTCTCGAGACCTCTACCCATTTGCCAAACTCAATTTAGAAGTTATAGAAACAAGCACAGAAGGGAAAAAGACAAGGAGATGGAAAAATAGCCTCAGCTCCCCAGAAACACAGGCTAAACAGTTCCTCCTCCGAAAGGATTTATATTTCTGTTGAAGCATTATAGGTATTTTACAGCTTTAGCATTCACCTATTTCCAAGGCAGTAATGTGTGAGGTCAGCCTATATTGCTTTGAGGAAAAGAAAATGGGCTGTAATAGGTTCAAATTTAAATCAAACATATTTAAGTGTGGAGTTTCAGCACAAAGAAAGTTGCTGGAAGTTACACTACTATAAAGAAACAAAACCTAAGTTCTGCAAGTGTCATTTCTGATGCAAGAACACTTGTCTACATCATGTCACCAGTACAATCCTTCATGACACAGCACTAAACTCCCTGCAGTGGGCATTCCTGAAATAGGGAAGCTGAACTTCTCCCAGTTCACAGCTAGAAAAACAGAGCCAAAGCAGCTCAGTCAGGAGCCCAGCACTAGTCAGGAGCCTACAAGGGAGAAAGGTAAAAGAATAAAATGGCATCCAGCATATTTATATCTCAAGACAACAGTAATAGGAACTGAAGGGAAAGTTCTACACCAAGGGGAAATAAAAAATCAAAGCCTTCAATGAGTGTAGAAATCCTTTTTTTAACAGGAAGATCGAGGCTTTGGATCTGCCCAGAGGTGCACGGACACTAAAATAGTGCCACGTGAGTTTTCAGGGGCTGGGAACAAGTGTGGCTGTGCCAGTGGCCGGCAGTGCCATGGGAACGTCCCAGGTGCCCAGAGCTCTGTCACAAAGCACCACAGACCCTTCATTAAAACACTGCCTTTCCCCTAAAAGGACAGACACGCAGAATTTGTAGAATATATTTTCCCCCCTCTTCTCCATGGTTTCTAACATCTTGTATACCTGAGAGTTTGGTACTGTTTGATGCAACACGCAAATTTGGTTTTAAAATTTATCACGCCCTGAAGAAATCTGTCTGAATCCACAAGCACCTACTAAAGGTTTCTTAGACTTCCACCATTCAAAAAAGAAAAAAAAAACCTGGCCTGGAGATATAACTCTCTTTTTTTTACTTACTTCATTATGTCATATGCAGCCTGTGTGGGAAAACACAAAATAAGGAAAGATAAAGACTAAGTGTCCTTCTGCCTTCGGAAGAGATATAAGCAACTTCAGGGGGAAAGAAAAGGAAGCAATAGGAAACAGATACAAGGCAATTATGTCTAGGATTTACTGATTTTGCTGGTTAATCATTTCAAATCAGTTGCTTCAAACCAAAGTGTGTTTGATGACATACAGCTATCAGAGTAATACTTTTGTAGATGTGGGTTGTAAAATGTTGACTAAAATCAGACTCAAAAAAGCGGAGGATGAGGGGAAAGAACCTTTAATATCTATTAGGTGGCAAAAAGGAAACTTCATCATGTCAGGGATGATGATGAGTCTTAGTCTGGGAATCTCTGCTCCAGAAAGCTGTTTGGTTGTGTTGGGATTTTTGTTTGTTTTGGTTTTTTTTTTTAATTAACTCTACTACTGTGACATTAGGCACAGCACAATTAATGTGCTGATGAACACAAGATCTGCACACTGTCACAGGATCTGAGAATAACTCTGCACACGTATTTGTGCAACACATGCCTTAGGAACTCTTCCACACAGTCAGCAGCAGCAATAAAAGCCATGTGCGGAATGTTTTATATGTTCTACATGCTAATTATCACTCTTGTAAATCCCTGACATCAAATGCCACACTCAGTTCTGGGTGTGGAGGAATAGAAATCAACTTTCTGAGTCAGCTCTGCAGGTCCTTCTCCCCTCTCCACAGTCCTTGGTCACCTGGAACAAGCCTCTTGCTTTTATACCCCTCTGCAATCAGGGCTTGCAAAGGCAGGTAACAATCAATGACATCTGAAAAACTCTTTTTGCAAGATACACTCAAGAAAAGCAGTGGTTCAAGGCTCTGAAATAGAAGCTTGTCTCAACTAACAATTGTCTGGTACATTTATTTACACACACTATTGTACTATAAAGGAATGACTGTGCTTTATGACCCATAAGACATACCTCCAGTCATTTATGAGTACCCTGAAGTCCATTAATTCAATTTCCTCACCCAAAGAGCTGACCTCATAACTCTCCTCAACAGACTGACCAACCACACACAACTCCGAAGAAGAGGGTTATGGACAGGACACAGAGGAGGAAAATCAAAATACAAACAAAATTTCAAGGACAGACAAACCGGGAGCAGACATTCATATGTCCCCTAAGCCACTCAGATCCAGAAATGAGAATAAAATAGGAAAAAGAAAAAGTGTTGCCCATCTCTAAAGCTGAAGGGTTTGGAAATTAACACATTAAATGTGTAGTAGGAGTGTAGCCTATATCCATTCCTCTGGATATCAACAAAGCATGCAGCCCTTTGGGCAGCGGGCCAGATTCTTAGGACACTTCCAAGTATACAGAAAAGGTACAGGAGAAGATGGTTCAGGCAAAAATCAGGTGTCCAGATTTATCAGGTGTCTCCACCCCAAAAACCAAAAGGGGTGGAAGAAACCGAGAAAGTGTCCCAGTCAGCTGTGCAAATGACTATGGGTTATCAGACATGTTAAGTGTCACCCCATGGGAGCTCATGCCAGGCAGTGGCTTGGTTTCCAAGAGATTGCTCCTGCAAATTCCTTGAAAGAAAGAGTCCCAGAGTGCTGTGTATCACACTGGTCTCAACTTAAGTGAATAATTTTCTTGAAGGGCTTTTCATTTCACCTTTAAAAGTCCTCCACCTTTTTATTTCCTGACTTAGGGCCAATTCTCTACTTTCCTCCAATTCCACAGCCTCAAATGAGTAATGTGGCTGTTCTATACTCATTCCATTAAGTCACCTACTAACTGGCTGTCCAACCTCAGATCCTGCATTAGCAATATTCTTTGGTTTAGACTTTTAAATGAAGAGGCTTCAAATTTATGCCTGGAAAGTGCCACAAGGAACTGTGGGATCCTTACCAGCCAAGCACAGCAGAACACAAGCACAGAGGATCAATGGAAAAATCCATAATGAAATGAGAGCCAGGTAACTGCTTCAAGGTCTGATTTTAAGTGTGGGCCCCTCAGACTACACCTAACATCAGTGAGCAAGAAGCACCACCTCCATTTTATTACTACAGACCAATAAAGATGATAATACAAAGATAATTAGTGAATAGGGTGGGATCTTTGGTTTAGCTCCTTTCTGAGTCTACACCCAGGCTTCCTAAGCCTCAGACCACTGCCATGACCTGGCTGTGCACATGAGATAGAGTCTTTTACCATGACCATCAGCCAGATGAGTCTGTGTTTTAATAAATCACATACTGACAATGATGATGTTTCTTAGAAACTGCTGCAGTCAAAATTCACATCAACAGATTTTTAAAAGAAAAGCAGATCAGCCTCTGTCCTCAGCTCTTCTGACGGATGGGGCTCATGGCACTGCCTTACTAAGCCTGACTGTTTGTTCCTGGGTTTCTGCCTCAGATTTTCAGAGATACTGAACATCCCCAAACACAACCTGAAAACTTTTACACATCATTATTTCACTTGCTTGACTCTTCAGGAAAATTTCTGCCAAACTGCTGTGAAACACAAAGCTAAGAAGTATTTCTTTCTGGCAGAGCCAAAATCTTCTTGAACATTTATTTCACTTTGGCAAAAGGGTTTGAACGCTGGTTGAACAAGGGTGTAAGATGTGGGGACAGTCCCTAAAAAGAGGACTCTTCCCACCCCACAAATCAGGTGGTTTCCAGGCTTCAGGAAAGCAGAGAAAGAGTAAAGGAGAAGGGATAACAAAACTCCAGTTTCCACAGGGTCAGCAAATAAATTAGCTATGAATTCCATAATACACTGGGTGTACTCAGACTGGAAGTAAACAGGATTACCCAAATAATCAGGACCATTAACCCCTCCAGACTGACAGCTGAACTGTGAGTGAAAGGGAGAAAGTACCCATCCTATTTGCAGTGAACCCCTGAAATAATCTGGAAGGGTAAAGATGCCCTCCCTCTTTTAGTGAGGGCAGAGGAACCAAATCTGCCACGTAAAGGAATAGGTTGTAAGAAGAAAGTGTTGGGAAAGGTAAAATGAGTGCTGGAAGTTGGAAGGAGGACAAAAAAAAAAAATCAGAACTGGAGTTGAGCTTACAGAACTGTAAAACAAAATTCTGTTTGTTCAATAGGAACATGCAGGAACATAATCTTCACTATTAGAGTGGTTAAACCCTGGAGAAACTTCGGTGAGGGCATCACAGGACAGAAGTCATCATTCTGCTGACCAAAGACTGCAAGTTTAAAAGATGTGCTTTGAGTGGGATTTGTTTCTCAGAATCTTTCCTACCCCAAACCATTTCTCAGGATGACCCCACACTCAAGCTAATGATCCTCTTACTGCCTGTAGCTTTATTGGTTTGCATGAGTCCTTAAATGTTGCAAGCTAAACAGTCAAGAAAGATGGAATAAAGGGAGAACTTCAGAGCAAAAGCAGCCAAATGTCAACCAGAAGATTTTTATTTTGGCCAGGGAGTTCTTGTGTGATGCTGAGAAAATAATTTAAACCAGTCTGCTGATCAGCATAAATGCTGCATTTTGATTTTGAGAGAACACTGGAACTACATTTCCATGTTTCATTTTCTAATTTTCAGAGATGCTGAGCCCAAACCCATCTGAAGTCACCTGGGAGGCATTCTGAACATCTGACTCTATGGCACTGCAGGCTGAAAATTAGGTCGAAGGTATCTAATCACAGATTAAAAAGCAAGAAATTTTTCATGTTGGTCTCTTTTCTTGGACCAGTACAATTGGAAACATTTTGTCATTTAAGGGGCCTTGTGAAAAAAAAAATTAGAAAGTGCTTATGAAGCATTTACTTTATATTAGATAAAATACTCCATAATGAATAGTTAACTATTTGTTAACTATTTCAATACAGCTTTGGTGTAAAAAAATAGTCTTGAGCATTCAAACACTGAAGTGAAGAAAGCACACAAAACACAACCCAAATTCACAGTTAACTTCCCCTTCCCAAAGAATGCTCATTTATCAAGGAGTTGTTTTCTGGTTTTCACTTTCCCATGGATCCACCAACACTCCAAAGGGCTCCAAAACTACAGTAACAGAGATGTCATCTATGACTTAAACATCAGGTCTTCCCAGGCAGGAATCTAACCAATCTGCAGCAGATCCAAATCTTTTGCCACCTCTGCACTTAAGTTATAAAGCACTTTCCAATGGAGTTAACCAGTTCCAGGCTTTCCCCTTTACTAAATAAAAATATTAAATATCGTGAACTCAGTCTAATTACTCTGCTATGTTACAAAAGACCAAAACAACAACATACTCATTCAGATAAAATACTTTTATAAATAGCCCAGAGCCGATAGTTGTTTACTACATAAGGATTAGCAACAAAGAAGAAACAACAAAAACTCTAGAATGTCCGACTGACCTCTTCCCCCAGACTGAAAGTGTTCACAAAAAAATAAACTCTTCAGCTTATTGTTTTAGTTTTATACACACAGAACAATGGCTGCTCATTTCTCATGGCCTCACTAATGTACTGCAGTGGCAGGCTTGTGCGCAGTTTAAAAACAAACAAAAAAAGGCAGGGGGGAAAAACATTACTTAAAATAACTTCAGAAAAATTTCAAGTTATTTGTTTCATCTCAGCTTATCCATAAAAAAGATTCTCTGATGTTACATTTACTTGTAAGGTTAAAGGGGACACTCTTGATAATCTTCTTTAAAGCATTCTAAACAAATAAAGAAGCCTGCAAATTTCCAGAGCATTCATTCTGAGTTCAAAAACACTTCATAGAGATGAAGTGCTCTAAGAGAAAGGCTTTAAAAGAGAACTTAAAAGACCAGGGTTCTTTAAGTTTTGGGGTTTTTTGCTGCTCACCTGTGGAAGTGCTGTAACTCCTAAGCAATTTTACCTATCAGGAGGTTTGCTGCAGTAATCCAATGCTTAGGAAAAAAATACATAGCTAGAAAATTGGAATTCTGGCCCACAATTCAGGTAGAATTCACCTCAACAATATAGTTAACTTAAAAGTGAAAGTAAATAGCATGAGCCAGAGAGATCAGTCAAAATCTTTATGCAAAGTACATATTATCACTAGGGAAGATAAGAAAGCCTTTAAGCAAGAAATGAAAACAAACCTATTTTTGAGCGAACACCATCATATTAACTTGCTACAGTGTGCCAATTACAGCTCTCAGAAAATATCAGCTCAGCTGTGCTCTGGCTGTTGAGCTACTTGTTAAGACTCAGATATATCTAACTTGTTCCCACTACAGGCCAGAGAAAAACACAGAAACAAGTCAGCCAAGGCAAGTTTCAGCCCTTAAGACAGATAATTCCTGGGAGAAGCTGCTCTTTATACTCAGGTTTCATTACCCTTCTCAGCTAGCAACACATTCTGCTACATTAAGCTTAACCCCCTACCAAAAAAGTTTCACCCGTGAACTTAAGTGCACCCTTTGTATTTATTTACTGAACTGCTTTAAACTCCCATCAGGAAGAGCGAGCTGCTGTCACCTGGGTATCAGCACAGCAGAGGGCATCAAGGCAGCTCTTCCCAAGCCTTGCCTCTCTCTCATTCTTCTCCAGGAATACACGAGCACACCTGTTCAAAGCCAGATCAGTAGTCAGGAGGCTCAGTCTCTCCCAGCAGTCAGGGAGAAGCAGCTATAAAGGCTCAACTAAAGAAACACAACTTGAAGCAAGTGCTCAGCCAGCTGCCATCTGAAACCAGGCACACACATGGATATATCCACAAGAAAAGACCTAAGCAATCACCCACGTTTATCTTTCACAGATTTTAACAGCAGCTATTTCCGCTCAGTGCCTTGGGAATCCAAGCTACACATCAAGAGCAAGAGTTCATTCTAAAATTTGCTTTCTGACCTGTAATACTGTTACAGAATAAAACAGAAACAGCATGAGGAAAAGCAAAGTTACAGGACAACAATAATCTGTTTGACTTTAGTGCTTTACACCCTGATCCCAAAAGGAATTTGTGAACAGTGTATTAGGCATTGGACGGTGGGAGCAGTATTACATCTAATCCCAAGGCACAAGAGAGCAACTTGTCTTGCAAAGCCAGAACTTCTTGATTGATCTTAATGCTTTTACAACTTAGACACTGAAGATGGACTGCAGAGGAAATGGAATGAATTTCCAGCCTTCCACCTGCCTGTACGTGATCTGGAGTGGCTGATGTGACCTCCTCCTCTCCACCAAGCGCAGCACAGTGCTTCTCTTCCCAGCTGGATCATCCCCACAGCGCAGGGGCAGCAGGCACCGGATGAGGCTCACAGGTGACACACAGCAGATGTACGTCAGTGCTGCTCCTCAGAGAGGTGGGGTTCACATGAATTGTCAGTACCACATCTGCTAATAGCACATCGATTACTGATCAGGCACAGAGCTGTGAGAGGCTCAGGACAATAAGTCCATACACAGCACTGGTTCTCAAGTCTGTATCACCACAGCTTTTGTCAGACTGTTCTACACACCTTGCCACAGTTCCTTCTCAAAGCTGGCAAACACTCTGTGTAACAACTGTTACTCTACACAACATAAAATTCCTTAAACGCCTCTCATGCTCTGGTTTAAATCCTTCCACCATTCCCATTTATACAAAGCCACTTTAAAATTCTCAGTGGTTTATAACTCAGTCAGAAGAATTTTGCTTTGGGCTGAAACTTGGTACAAGTCTTAAGAATTCACAAAAACCACTTCTGCTTCATGAAATGCAAAGGAAAGTCAGTAGGGCCACCTTTAAACTGCAACTCAAAACAGCAGGGAAGGGAACAACATGGGGAGGACAGAGGCTGCCCCAGTGCACAGGCAATGTGGAAGAACGGAACTCCCCCTCTCACTCACAGTGAAAAGAAACACAAGTACATGAGTCTGGCTTTTCTGAAGAGCCCTAGCAGCACAGCAGAGCCAGAGTACTCATTATGGTCAATTGTGTTTTACTGTTACATGTTGTAGTTTACTACTTCTTATTAGAGCCTATTGTTTCACTAGCGAGTTAGTGCATGCCTGTTTACATGAGAGACCACAGAGCTCAGATTCACCACCACCCCTTTTAAAAACCCTCCAGTGGATTCATTTAGTAGAAAACTAAAACTCTGAAGTGGTTATTGGCTACTCAATGGCGAATACTTTTCCAAGTCACTGAACACACATTTGTCTGAACACCTTCTTACGGCCAGAGTGGTACAGGAGACTCACATCCCTTGAAACCTTGAATTTTGTGGGGCTTCCACTGCTGAGAACACTACAGGCAAGACAGGAGGGCTGAGGGGTGGGAAATGTGCATAAATACACACAATGCACGGTCAACAATGAGTTAATGCCAAAATTCTTCATCACAGTGGGGCTAAATAAGCATCAACTTTCACAAGGCTGCCAATGAAAGCACTCACTAAACACAACAGGACTCTCATCTCAGTCACACATTCCAGGTAACACCTGTGTACTGCAGAGTAACACCTTTAACCTGAAATGCATGTCTTTTTCCAGAAATTAGCCATGTTTTATTACTGCAGCCTTTAGGTTTACAATTTTAAATCTTTTTACCAACTAGCCTACAGCAGACAGGTTATCCAGTGAACATCCACTGTGCACGGAGAGCACCTCTTCAGCTTTTAATTCTATCTATGCAATTATTATTTGGGAAAGAGCACTCAAACCAATAATTTAAACTGTTGCCTGATAGCTTGGACTTTCAGTCTGGAGAGTTAAATCTTCATTTACTTGACCTCTGCATACATACACGGAAATTCCTTGGTAGCTTACCAAAAATAAAACAATAACTGCAATGACAAGGCTGAGGTTATGCTGCCTTTTCCAATACTAAGGAAAATGTCAACCAAAACAAAACATTTTCTCAGGCTTTTCGAAGTCATTCAAGCCTAGTTGCTGAACATAAATAACCTGTATCAAGCCAACGTTTGGTACTGCGGACAAGGTCAGTTTGCCGAGCTTATTAAAAGTGCGTTAGCTTATTACTGTAAATAAAATTTCACACTACAAGTTGTTTGGTTTCTGATGTTCTCTCTCTCCTTGAGAGTGTTTATCACAGGTTTACAGGGGTCAGGCTCACACGTTTTGGCTGCTGGACAGGCTGAAAGCAATGGCAAAAGAGCGAGACGTAACAAGCCAGGAACAGTGATTACACATGAACTGCTCCTTCTCCCTTCGCTGCTGTCCCTCCAGTCCTTGTTGTGGATGTCTTTAGCCCAGCCAAGCTTACATCAAAATACAAGAGCTCTGGGAAAAAAGTAATTCTCAACAATTCTCCTGACATTCAGGCTGCCTGCCTTCTTTCCTAACCACTTCTCTACCACAGCTCGAGTCTCACAATGCCTCTCTGCCTCCAGACACCACTCACAGACAGACTTTTTGGGGCACTTGCTCCTCCATGCACAACTGAGACACAAACACTCAGGGTTGTATTGGCAGAACAAAGCTAGCAGAGGACTCATCCTGCTTTCCTTCTCTGCAGCACGACAGGCTTTGAGAAAGGCAACTCCTCTGTTTAGATTCCCTGTTCTCTGAAACTGTCCCGGGCATAGCCAGCATGCCAAGGAAGAAATCCCAGCTGCCAAAGAGCTGCTCTACCAAATGTGAAGTGGAAACCACACTCCTTTCCTACGTGAGGCAATACAAGTGTAAAGGGCTGGGAAGCAGCAAGTAGTAAGGGGAAAGCAGATGGGATTTTGAGGCCAGTCTCATGCCCTAATGAGCCAGAAAGAAGACTGTTTTCTGCAGATGAAATAAGATGACCACGGGTACTCAAACTCCAAGCCCTGGGAGAACACCTCCAGGGCTTGACAACCCCACCAGAACGAGAGAGACAGCGAGAGGAGTAGGAGCCAGAAGGAAAAGCAGAGGCTGCGAGGAGGAGACGGGAGACGGAACGAGAGAGCCGGCTGAAACAACTATGTTACGAGGACAGAGGCGGCAACATGCACACTAAAGCACAGGAGGCGTGAGAGGAAGGCGCTCGCGAAACGAGCCAGCTCAACACAGCTCGCACCGGCCAAGCAATGAGACAGGAGAGCCCTCGGAGAAAGTTTGCCCGGCATTCGGCCGCCAGTTCAACACCGCCGCTCGGCTCGGGGCACACGGCGGGGACACCTCCGTCGCCGCCCCGCACCTGCCCTCCGCACCGAGCAGGGCAGGGCCCAGAGCCCTCCCGGCCGATCGATCCGTAACCCCGCCGTGCCCCTGCCGGGGGAAGCGGGCGCTACTCACATCGTCCCACTTGACAAATTTGACGCCTTTCTTGAGGGTTTCGGAGACGCAGACGGGCTTGAGCTGTAGAGCGTGCACCCCTGGCTGTGCCCCGGCCATCTGCACCGCATGGACGCGCTCGCTCTGCCCCGGCGCGGAGAAGCCGCGGGAAGCGGCCGCTGCAGGAGGGACGCCGGGGCGCCGGAAACCCGGGAGAGAGGCCGGCACAGGCGCCTGGAGCGGGCAGGGAGGCGGCTGCCCGGGCGGCGAGGGCGACAAGCTTCACTGGCGCTGGCCCAAGGAGCTGGCGCGGCAGCGGCCGGGGCGAGCCATGCGGCGGCACATCCTCTATATACCGCCGGCCCGCCCGCTCCTCTCACACACACGCACGCACGCAGGGCACGGAGCCGCGGCGCTGCCCGCTCCGCTCCCTCCCTCCTTCCCGCTCCTCCTCCCGCCCCGCCAGGCTCGGCCCCCGAGGTTCCCCCGCGCCCAGGGCAGCGCCGGCGGCGCCGCGGCGCCACCTCCCGGCCACCGCCAGCGCCGCCCGCCGCCCCGGCCAGCGGCACTTGCCTGCCGCCGAGCGAAGTCCCGGCCGGCCGCCTCGGCCCCTCCGGAAGGCAGAAGGACGGCAGGGAGACGCTGGGAATGGGCGAGCCGTCTCCCTCCGCGGGAAGCACGCGTGGGGCTCTGGTACCGCGCCGAGGTGCCCGACAAGGGAGCGAGGGTGAGTGTCCATGTGTCCCGTCCCACCGAGAGATGTGGCCAGGAGCGGGCCCTCGGGCTGCAAAAGGGATGAGCACTGAATCACACAGTGGTTTGGGCTGGAAGGGACCTCTGGAGATCATCCAGTCCCGCACCCCTGCCAGGGCAGGGGCACCTGGAGCAGGTGACACAGGAACACGCCCAGATGGGTTTGGGATGTCCCCAGAGAGAGAGAGACTCCATGGCCTCCCGGGGCAGCAGTTCCAATGCTCTCCCACCCTCAGCATAAAGTTCCCCCTCATGTTAAGTGAAACTTGTCTTTTAGTTTTGAGGGAATACTTATGGCAAAAGCAGAGCAGAGGGACAGCGCTGAGCCTGCACAGCGATGCCAAAAGAGGGAAGACTCTTAATTGAAAGAGTGGCACAAACAATTCCCATCAAACTTCATGCTTTAAATACACAGAAATTGCTTTACCACAGCTTTTTGATCTCATAAAATGAAGAGGCTTCCTCAGAACAAAGGCATGTGACCTTAATTCAGTTTTAGGTATACTCAACTCAAAAGGCATAAAGACAGCAAAACATCCTCTCACTGGGCAGAATCCTAAATGTAGAGGTTTTAAAGAAATGTTTTTCAAAAACAAAGTTATATATGCTCCACCAATGACATTCTACCTGTTAGAGCTCCTGTGCAGTCAGAGATAGAGCATCAGATGACACAGCACATGAGATACCTAATTTCTCTGTAGGAGTTTCCAACTGACCCTTAGGATTTAGGGGTGGCAGGCCAAACTTCTGCTACAGACAAAGCAAATAACATAGAAAGAATGTCTTTATATATATATAATTTCTTTTTTTTTAACCTAGTAGTATTTTGCAATATCATTCCTCTATACTAAATCTTTTTTCTTCAGTCTGAGTGTGGAGATGTTGGTTCTGCTTTTTTAATTGAAAAGCTACAAAACTGATATATTGGATTGCTGATTTGCTCTTACTATAAAGAGATGCTGAAGCTTTTCCTTTGGGCCTTTTCCAGATTCTTCTCCTTCAATGAAAAACTTTTGATTGCCTCTAGCAGGAGGTGAATCTGCTCCTTTACAATAGCCCATGCACACAGCGTATTCATTTCAAGGCCAATTAACCCATTTGATCTATTTTTTGTTCTTATTAACCTTCTGTGCAAATGCGGGTGTCACATCAGTCAGGATGAAAGCCTGCTCTCTCCTTTCTGTGCTTTATTTGCCAGCCATTTGCCCTGACTTAAGGAAACAACAACCAATTCTGAGTTAGGCTGCCCTGATGTATGGGGTTGCTCTATGACAGGGCAAAAGGCAGAGATTTTCAGGACCATTTTCACAACTGCCTTTTCATCCCTAGACAATAAGAACAAAAAATACTGATGCTACAGTACTTCATCATCCCTTAGGCACTCGCATTCCCAGCAGATCTTGGGAAGATGTAAACCTGCCAGGGATGGTGGCACTTCTGTGGCAGTCTTCTCGACAAATCCACAATCCACTTTCACTTGGCCTGGCCTCATTTACAGTCTTTGTTAAGGAAAAACAAATCACAACTTATGATACCTCAGGATTCCTGATGATGCCATAGCCTCCCAGAAACCATTGAACTGAACATGGAAGAGGTGGGCCTATGGATTAGGATAGGCTTTGCTGTACTGGTGCCTGTCATTACAGACATGAAGTTTTGTCTGGAGCAATTTTGTGATTTTGCCAACTTGAGTATTTTAGTCTGATAGTATTTGAAGAGAAACACACCTTTTATGTGGCAGGTATCTAATGGATTTTGCATCAAAAGGAAGAAGCAGCCCAAAAGGAAATGGCATTATGATTGTGCCTCTTAACCAGCTCTGGAAAGTGCTTATGATTCAGCCTGTGCTGAAATCCTGGGCTCTGTGAGATCAGTGGGAATTTTAGTTTCAACCCAGATAGCTGGCTTATGTGTTACTGCTATTGCTTAACTAGCATCTGCTCTAGTGAGGAGCACATTTCTTGGTGCCTAGTACATATTGCAAACGCCAATTCAGTGTGTGTCTAAATCTAGTTCCTTTTCCACAAAGCATGGGATCAGAGACCGGGAAACCAGCTACACTCAGCAGGATTGTTACACCCAGAAAGAGCACAAAGGTCTTAGCATTACATGATTGGACCAAGCCTGGCAAAAGAACACCCAGACAGCTTCCTCCAAAGCCTCAGTTAAACGTCTAAATGCATATCTTCCATTTCCTCTTCACTCAGCCCCTTTCAGTTCCAAGAGTGAAGGAAAGATGTGGTGTTAGGAAAAATCCCAAACACTCAGCAATAGGCTTATTCAAGTAGTTTTTCCAAATCATACAAATCAGATGTGATACCTGCTGGTCTTATGTCACTGCAAAAACTATTTCAGGATGTTTTCATTTCTATAGGTTCAAAAATCTCAGCCTAGGCAGTAAAGTGATTGCCTTGCATAGACAGTACATGTTTTTTGAATGCAATATACCCATAAAGCATTATTTTTTATATAAGGGGCTTAGGTACCAATATTTCATTCCCAGGGCAATAACTGAATACACAATGTTTTAGATACACATCTGGAAATGTGTGTAAACAAATCAGGAAAAGAGCAAAAACTGATTTAAATAACAGATGGCTTTGACCAAAGTCAGGTCAAATGAAGACATGGCAAAAGCTATGCAGAAAGACTGCATATGAAGTGATACAAGAAATGTAGTGAAACCTAAATTTACTATTTTAAATTTGATTTCAGATAAATACATATGAAATATCTCTATCTCACTTGCTGTCCTGGGTCTATTGGTGGAATTCTAGATTTTGAAAAGAAGCCGTGGCCTCAGCCCTGAAAATGCTTCACTGCAGTGGTACACTGAACATACTAAGAGTTAAACATAAGTGTTTGCAGGATTTGGGATTAAACTCAGCTTCACCAGAAGTATATCATCCTAACCGCATTTTAAATTGGGTCAAATTATACTGTAATTATCACTGGGAGCAGGATCATTAAGCTCTATGGAACAACCCTCCAGAAAAGAAATATAGAAAACACAACCCTCTCTCTCTGATAAAAGCTCAGTCCTTCTGATAAAAAGCTCCATTCACATCATGCAGACAGAAAAGCTTCCACCTGACCAACGACACACAAGTGCCACAAGGTGTGGTGAAGCTGCCTTGTGTGTTAAGAACTGACACCTTCCAAATGCAGTAGTCACTCATTTACTAAGAGAATTAATCTGCTAATTCTTCTTTAAACTCGTGGCCAGAGGCCATTGGGATCTGTTTATGTTTAATCTGCTCCCTTTACGAGATGTCATTCGTGCAGAATGGCAGTCAGATACAGCCTTTATCTTTACAAGGGAGCCTGATAACTTATGTGGCACAGCCACTCAATCAGGTGACTCTTCAAGAGTGAATATAAAATTCTGGCACACAAACCACCACCATAGCAACAAAGACAGCCTGGCAACAGCAGCTGCTGCACAGAAAGAAATTGGAAGGGGAGGGAATCTTGTACAAAAGTCCATTTCCTGTTGAAATCATTTTAATTTCTCCCTCACATTAGAATCACAAACGTCTTTAAAATACTGGGAGAATAAAGATTAATGCGCAAGGTTTGAAATTACAACACAAATAGTGTCTTTGTGGAAATGAAGTGGCTGGGTCAGTGCTAGACTCACTGGGACCATATTTTACTCGGGATGGATTGACTTCATACACAGCTGGCACCTCTGGAATTGTTACAGGAAACCCTTTTCTCCAAACAACACCCTCTGTGGGGAAGAACAAACCCCTGATGGTTTGGACAGAAGATGCTGCTGAACAGAATTCCTCACCCACTGAGACCCTCCCCTGCTCTTTCACTAGGGATGGGCCTTGGTTTCAGAGGCCCTTCCCTGATGCTGCTCCTTCCCATGGGCCTTCTCCATGTTCCCCAGCATCCTGGCCACCAGGGAGCCCTGGCACTCCCTGCCTACTTAACCTCTGCTAAAAATACCCCAAACTATTACCAGAAGAACACAAAATTACTGCAATACTTGCAACAGTTAAAATAGCAAGTTAAAGTCAGCTAATGCATTTCCTAAGAAGTGTTAGTTCACCTTTTATGTACTATAATCTGTTCTTGCTTTCCTGTTAAGTTTACAGCATAATACATTTTTTTGCCAATTGTTAAAACTAGTCCATAAAACATACAACACATTTAAGAATGTTGAAGTTAATTATGAAAGATTTAATGGCCTACCAGGTCTGTTAAATCACAGATGGGGTAAACTGCCAAAAGTCCACTGACATTAAAGCTGTGCATTACATTACCAGTGTAATATATGTAACTTTGCCTTTTTTTGTTCTCTTCTAGCTCTTCACTTTTGTCCCAGCTGTATGGGCAGATTAGACCCTGTATAGGCAGATTCAAACCAACTCGAAAACAGACACTCACCTGCTTTAATTTACATCCAGGCTGAGCTGTGAGTTGAACTAAAAGACAAAAATATTAAACAGGCTGCAAAGCAGAAATTGCCTTGAAAATCCCCAGCCCTTTCGTAAAGCGGAAATTATGAGCTCTGGACAAGGTAGCTGCCATATGAATGGGACCTCTGTGCTTGGTGCAAAGAGGAGAATGCTGGTTTATGCTTTTCTTGCAGTGTCTGAAAACTACACAGGTCTGATGGTATCTTTTGGAGGCATAAAGATGCTTCCATATTACGTATATGCCCAGCATGCACTTAATGAGAGAGTCAGCATACCCTTTCTCTGGATTCCCATCCAGAATTCCCACAAAGCTTTTGCATGCATTGCTATGACAGAGCAATATTTAACTAACAGCCCTCAGCTGTATTTCCCCTTATCATGGTGGAGTCATGGCCCATGCTATCTAATTCCTTTAGGCCGAGCTTACAAGTTTGGTAGAGTTAAAAGGAAAATACATATCAAAGCTGGCAGCAGGATGGTTTGTCTTTAGAACAATGGGAGATTATGAGTCTGAAAAAGTGAATTCAATTCACAGATCTTGCCCAATCATCTTTGCTAAAACTCAAATGAATTCATCTTTCAGGTCTTTGAGATGGCTCTTGCCCATTTCATTCCTAAAGGCAAAGTGCCCAGCATAAACATACTCTGGATTCTGGAGATCACCAGGGCTTCATTTTAGTACCCTGAAATTAAGGGTCCATACACCAGTGGGTGTATTTAATTTCCATTAAACACTTAAAGAGTTTACAACTCTTTCAGATGCTAGAAAGCTAAGGAGAAAATTTATGTTGAATTTCTTGCATGGAAAATGTGGCATATTTTCAATTTTTAGATTTCCCAACTGATGTTTTATCATCTCAATAATCCTAAATTAATCCAAAAAGATTTTGATGGCATACCTTATCTTAAAACAGCTTGTTTGAAACTTTATTCTTTGCCCACTAACACTTTTCTCTAAGCTCATTTCAGAAATACTCTTATAATACTCTATCCTGAATCATTAGACTTTCATTACCATCCTGGCTATTTTACAGAAGCTGCAGTTGTAAAGGCTGAAATTCCACAACTGACAAAACATTAGTCACAAAGCAATAGAACACCATTTACGTAGCTGAAAACACTTGCTTTAAACAATGTTTCTAAAACTTGGAGCAATTTTCTTGTAATGTGGATCTTTGAGCCACATCTCTTGGAATGAATACTAACTCTTAATGGCAAAAAAATCCCAAAACACAACTCCCAGTTACATTTCAGAGAAGCTGGTTTAAATCGAATTCATTTTTTAATATTGCTAATCTGAATAAAGCTCTGGGCACTAATGACTTGTCTAATGGAAGAAAGGACTCAGTCTCCTACAATCTCTGAGCTGCCTCAGCACAACTTCCAGTGTCAGTCTAACTAAGGACAACAGTGTCCTCTGATCATAAACCTGAAAATAAGCTAAAAGCTATTATGGCCTATCCAAACCCTTATGTTTTTATTAATAATCACAAGAAGCGTGCATTCTCTTGGAAAACATAGAGCACCCATTCACCAGGAGCTAACAGCTTTCTAGGATTTCAGGTGAGAGCTACAAAACAGGCTCAGGAATGGCTCTGCTGATGGTCCTGTCACTGCGTGGAAAGGAAAAGCACTAACTACAGCACTTGGCTGTCTGGGAGGCAATCTGCTCTAACAGGATGCCTGCTGAGCAATCAGAAACAACATTTACCAACCTCCCAACCAGGAGGCATCGTTAGAAGCACAGAGACATTGTCAGAGAAAGGTAGGAGGTTAAACAGGTGAGGAAAAATGCCTTTTATAAGACCACCAGGGGCTATGCCTTGGTATTTATCAGCAACACAGCCAGCAGGAGGAGGAGAGGGAGAAACAGCCAATGTCTGTCTGTTCCATATCACTGCAAGATCACCAGCAAAGTGCTGGTTGCCTTACTCACATTTTGTATCAGATATTCGGCTCCACAATACCCAAAGTCCTCTCATCCCAGGAAAAGTGAGAAGAAAAGGACTAATAGGTCTAACTGAAAGGCCCCAACCATAAGTCATTGCATGAGCTTTGGTGCAAGTTCAAAAAGGCCCTCTGAAAGCAAATAATAAATGATCTTGCAATTAGCTTTTTTCTGAGATTATGCAACAGTTTTGATGAAACAGCTGATGATGAATTTAGGTTTCAACATTCGTTTTCTCAGTAGTCTTGTAAATACATAAAAGGTCACAACATATGATTTCAAATAAGGAAAAGCAATTATTCTAAGAAACCTCATGTTTCAGAGCAGCCAGCAGCTAGAGAACTATGAGCAAAACAAATCTGAGTGAACATCAGAGGCTATAATAAGAAATACCTCTTGATTTCTCTACGCACAATGAGATTTGCAGCAGTCATAAGGAATCTCTGGCACAGGTGCTCATTTGAATTAACATTCCCCCACCAGTGTTACCACAGTGAAATCTCAGATGGTCTACAAGCACATTGTCTGCTTATAAAATTAATCGGTATGTAGACGCCAATTAAAGAAAGTATATTTCTATTTACTCAAGAAAAACAACAAAGAATAATAGATGTTATTTGCTTGCAGTGCCAAGAAGATCTTAAGTGATTTCTAATCTTGTAATACACCAGGAATTCAAGCAGGAGTGCAGCCTCCTTTTGCACACACACATTTTTAGCAGTTTAGACTGTTTGTTACAGTCTCAGTGGCACAAAGGAAGTGTGCTCAGAGTGAGGATTATCACTGCCCTAAGAGACCATGATCTTACAAGAAGTCTTAGATAAGCTGAGGCCCAAGTCCAGATTTCCAAGAAACCTAATCAAGTAGTGTTTCTCTGTTCTCCTCCATGCCTCACAACACTGATTAAAAAAAAAAAAAAAAAGATGCTTTAGATATGACACAATAGCAAGAATCAACAGAGCAGTGTAGGGAAAGGAGTTTGTGATTAACATTCTATAAATATCAGTCGATGGGTAGTGTTTAATATATATGGGTACCAAGTTTGTCAATAGAGTTCTACTCATTGATACCATCTCAAAGCTAGCACAATAGCAGCTATTATTGAAGAAGGATTTAAATTAAAGCACAGCTGCCTTGCAAACTAGTTCAAAAAAGGTACCTAAAATGGAAGGGAAACAGCAATGCGACGTCAGCTTAGCATTTCAAACAAAGGCGCCACAAATTCAATAATGTGAGCTCACCACTACAGAGCCAGAGCAGTGTCAGTCCTGCTTCAAATCCAAGTGTCTGATCACCCACAGCACTGATCCTCCTTGGCACTTCACTGATTTCCATTGAACTGTACATACTGATTTCTTCTCGGGATCAGTTCAGGAAAGGTGATTTTCACAGACAGAAATGGGACATGGAAAGCAAGAGGCCCTTAGAATGGGCCTTTTCACATGCAAATTGATGATTGGAATTGATTGTTTCAGGAGATGCAAAATGCTGCTATAACTATTCTCACAAAGGTAGGCTCTACAGTCTGTGGAACAGCCATTTCAGAGTCAGAGCTCCTTGCCTTCCTCTAACACAGTTCATCAGTGAAAGCCTTCTGCTTGCTCGTTTAAAACATGGACATGGCTATTACCTGATAAGGTTCTTGCAAGCTGTAATTAATACCTCATTGCACCACAGAATATTGCTTAAAATTGCCAGCTTTATTGTAGAAAAATATAAAAACACTAAGTTGTGGCAGGGGAGACACAGGCATTGGTTTGAGACCAGTGTAGAAAATGGTTTCTCTCTAATCATTGAGTGGAAATAGTCAGGCCTTTCATTTGAAAAACAAAGTGGGAAGGTGAGGAACTCAGTTCCCAGATTCTATGCCCTCAGGAGCCTCTCCATGGCCTTGTCTCTTCTGTGGATAAAGTCTCTGCAGCAAAACCTCCCTACATAATTTTTCATCTTCCTACGCTGGGGAAGCTCATGTACACCTCAGCCCACCCCACGCTTTGATATTTGGCATATGACCACCTCACTTGGTGTTAGAAGTATTTTAACCAGTTGGATAATATGGGGGAATAATTCCAGTTATTGTGTGGGAGCATGGAAAATCATTGGAGTCACCTAGCAAGTTCCAACCAAATTGCAAAGATCCAAGAGCACAGAAATTGCCCAGAGCCCCAGAAGGATAATCCAGCAGGGCTCTAACATCCTATCATTCATTGGTAGGAAATGGCTGACTTCCAACGTGCCACAGAGGTGCCAGTCTTAATTTCCTTCCTGAACTGGTTTGGAATATAATGGATCTCCACAGACTTCAACTGGCAGAGCTTTTAAATTGTCCATTATCATATGGTGGGCAGATCACTGTTCTTCAGCATTGCAACAGCCTGAGCAACTTGTTACTCCCACCTCCTGTTTGGATTTGGTCTCTCAGGGAGGGTGGCATGGAATTTGAGGAGCTTTAGGAAACACTGGTTTGCAGGCACTGAGTGGCCTGGGCAGTAGATTTCCAGTGTGATCCCTGCCTTGTTTCTGGCGGGGCAGCGGATTGTGTATCTCAACTACCTTTGTGTGTTTCTGAATTACAGAGGAGCTTGGAAGAGACCTTAAAGATCAACTAGTTCCACTGACACTAAAAAAGTGTAATTATCTGAGAAATACAGTTTATTCCGCCATTTTAAAAAGGCATTTCAAATAAACCTAGACTGTGCTGGCTGCTGAACTTTTTTTTTTGTTAAATTTGCTGTTCTCAGGCACACATCTTTTGTAAGAATTAATATTTTGGGTTAGTATTTTCTCAGCATACTGTGTTGTTGGGTATTTTACAAGAACATTGGGTATGGAATTTCCTGAGGTATGAGACAAGGCATTGGTATCTTTTCCCCCTTTGTGTGGATAAAGTAAGTGTTACAGGTATGTTGTCTACACATACATGTGTTCCTACTTATATTTAACTAAAAATGTTGCTTGTAGCACAACATACAAGTAATCCTCCTGGCAAACTAGACCTCTTGCTGAAATTTTTCTTCATTTTCTAAAGCAAGCTTTTTGCAACATGATCCATTTTCAACAGAAGGAATACTTATATTCCTTCCTGCAACACTTAAATCCTCAAGCCCAATTACAGCTGCTTTTGCCAACCTGTTAAAACTCATTTCTGCCATTAAAGAACCAGCCAGCTAGACTGTGGCACAGACCAGTAGATAAATCACAGCTGAGAGCAGCTTATGAGGTTGTTAGTTTAGGAAACCACCAGCCACCACTTCCCAAATGAACCAAAACCCATCAGTTCTTCATTTCCTCCCTCCTGGTTGTCAGGAGGCAGCAGTTAACCCCTTGCCCACAGCCCCCTCTTCTCTGGGGCTTGCACCTATCGCTTCTCAGGTTCCTCTCCAAGTCACCAGGGGGTCGTGTTTTAATCTTAGCAATGCACAGCTGTTGTATTTGCAAAGCTTTGCCTGTGTTCCCAAACAAAGGTATCCTTGTCTCACCAATCAGGCTAAAGGCTGAGTGAGAGGCTGCCTGGTAAGATAACTGGCAATGCATTTGGAGTTGCTTTACATTTTGGCAAAAGTGGAAGATTCATGCTTGGGTAGCACCTACTATATGTAATAGCTATTTGAATTTGGCCCATGCTGCTTCTACCAGTTTAGCTTCAAGAGGCTTTTTGACATAGCTTTTTTTTTTTTTTTTTAAACATCTCATAGCTTGGAAAACACAGGACTTCTAATTTTCCTTGAATATATAAAGTTGTATACTCTAATGAAGAGGCTTAACCCCTGTGAAGGACAACCTGCTTTCTAAGAGAGAGACAGCCACAGGCCTCCTCTAATGGCAGCATTTCTATGTCTGAGGAAAGGCTATTAGAAAGATACTGCCTTGCAGTGCTATAAAAATGAGTTAAAAGCCATCTTGCTGCTAGGTATTTTATATCTACAGCTACTCAGAAAAAAAACCTGTCATCTCAAAATTGAGGGGGAAACACGTACAACACATCTTTATAGGTAGAAAGTGAAAAAGGAAAGGTTGTTTTGTGCATAAAATATAATATCACCAACAGGTTTCAGTGTATGAAAATACTGTTTAATATTTAAAGGGCTGTTATGTGTGTCCCTTAGTACCAAATGGTGCATGATCAGCTGCCCATGAAAAATAATGACATTATCAAAGGGAAACATATCTACTGAAGATATAGTGTAGCTAATGGAGTTGCTGTCCTTATGTCTTTGGACGTATTTTCTTTCTAACTCCCTGATCTTAGGCCTTTAGTTGCCTGCAATAAACACCATTTGAGAAAATATTTCTGTGCCTTTCCTGAAGGCAGACTTTCAGAAATGGGTGTGCTGCATGCAAAGAGACCATTCTGCACTCCATGGATTCGTTCTACTGCAGTATTTAATCCGTGAAGGCTCTCTAGGGTTAACAAGGTTTGACACAGGGGCAAACCAGGGGTGCTTTGTCTGTGCTAGAGCATACAAATGAATTTCACCAGATACACTAAGATCACAAATGCGATATAGCAATTTCATTTCTTGTGGCATTACTGCTCATTCTTTATCAGCTCTGCTTCCTTTACCTGAGTCACACATTTGAGTCAAAAAGTTGGTTTATATTTCAGGTAAGCAACTTTGTGAGTAAAATCTGACTGTCTGCAAAACACACGCACATTCTCCCTCCATTTGTAATTTAAAAGCCAACCATTCTGACACAGCTAAATCCCACATGGAACAAAGAGAGGCTACCAAGCAAAGTGCATGTGGAATGCTGCCAGGACCTCTAAAGGAAACCGTGTAGTATCTCTATGCCTCCATCTGCCCATCCTCACATCAGTGAGGAAGAGAAAACTTTATGCTCTGCTGTACCAGTTTAACCCACCACAGCACGTGGAAACTGCCTGGATGCCCACAGACAAAGGACAGGCTGCATTTGGAAGCTCTGCCCCACAGGCCTTCTAACCCATTCTGGCTGGCTGTGCCAAAACAGCTCGGGTGTGTTCCTAAAAATACATCCAGCTGACACTGCTGCTGCGTACCCCCAAGAGTTCAGTCTCAAAGATGGGCCTGATTTAACAGCATAGTCAAATATACACTCCAAACCATGGGAGTGAAGACAATTCACAGGCTTACTAGTAACCATTAGAGAGCCCAATAATAAAGGTATACAGTGATCTTCAAACCCTCATGCAGTAAAACACCTTATTATTTGTCTAAATTCAGGAATCTGCTTGTTATAAATGTAACTGCCACGGTTTGTGATCCATTAGTGAACTATTTTATATAAACCACCATAATAGCTTTGTGATTTACACTCTCTATTTTACACTCTTTCCATCAGCAGCATTTTGGCAGTGATTCTTGTTGCAAGTGTTCAGTAGAGAACAATTTCCTTGCAGTCGGTAATTGCCACCTCTCAAACAATTTCAGCCTTTTAGTATCGATTTTAAGAGAACTTTATGAGGAGTCTCATATGAATATTCTGTATTACAAATATAACTACTAGAGCACAATAGATCAGATTAAAAGAAAAAGATCCATACTAGTTACAGTATACTTCTAAAATATAAAAGGAATTATTACTAGTGTATTTCAGAAATAGGGCTCCTAGCAATGGCACCTGGATTTCAGTTAAGCTTATTCTTAAATCAAAGCCTTTGTAGGGTAATTCTGACATATTTTTAGGTTGCACTCAGATGTTTGCTTTACTTCAGGTTCAGCTTTGCTGTTTTGCATTAATCTTTCACCTGAAAGCTCCCTTAAGGACAATAAAATGAGAAGCTAATGCAAATCTGCTGTGGATAACTTAGCAGTCAACAGGCATTTACAGCAGACAAGTCTTACACAAGAGAAGTGTGAAGTGAGAGAGAAAAAATGGATAACTAGAGCTTGTTTCCACTAACAGTACCCATTTCCCAACTCTTTAATCAGGCTGTACCCCAAGTGGCTTCACATGACAAACTCCTGGCACATTAGGAACAGTACAAAAAATGGTGTTTGTAGAGACAACTTGTGCAAAAGGAGCAACTTCAGGACAGTAGCTTCCACAATTTGCAGGATTAGGAGATGGGAAGAGCAAAGATATATGGTAAATGCATAGTGAATGCCTGCACATGCAGCCTTCAGTATTTCATAGAGGGGAAAGCAAGAGATGAGAGGAGGAGCATTTCCAACAAGTCTTCCTCCAGTGATGTATTAGATCTTTCACCATTAAAAATAATTTGACACTTAGGAGTAAACAAAGATCCAGCCAAGTGATATAAACTGGTACAAAGCAACAGAACACTAAAGGACACTCTCCATCTTTTGTTGGATGCAAGGGGAAACAGCTACCAAGGATGAGGAAAAGGCAAGTTCTAGCCCATCTTTTACTCTATTGCATTTTACAAGCAACACACACTGAAGGGTACACAATCATTGAAGGGACAATTTGTGTGATAACTTAAATCTATTAGCTTGTATGTTAACAGAGAAAAATTATCTGCATTGATGAACATCCTAGTTTAGAACATTTTAGACAAAAAAGCAACTGATACTGCTTTTTTCTCATCTTCATGACATCCCTTTGAAACTGCAGGATATGTCTCTCAAGGATCCGTACTTGCATGGAATATTGAGACATTAGTCAGTGGTTAATCCATACAAGATACTGTTTCTGTTTGATGTCATTTATCAGAATGATATGACCAACTGGCAAAGAAATGTAAGCATAATTACAGATATTCCTGTTCTACAGTCAGCTGTCAAGGATAGGTTAAATCACTGGTATATTAGAACACTCTGCTTATTCATGTCAGCGGGAACACATAAAGCAGGGAATGAAACTTTCTCCTCCTTAAATCATTGTAATACATAATTACAAGTAAACATTTAACAATTGCTCAGAGTATAAACAGTTTAAATACAGTTAAGATGTTGCATGATTCTTTATATTAGATATTTCTGAATATATATCACAAAATAAAAATTTGATTTTGTAATCCATTTATGCTATTTAAAGAGACAGAACTTTCCCCTAGAATTTTTTCCCACGACATGGTTTAAATAAGCCCAAAACCTGCTGTGATTACCATAAAACAGCTCACAATAATGATCTAATTGTGTGTACCTAAGTGGGATTAAGTAAGCACCAGACTACATCAGCACATGCCCTGTGCTTGTAACTTGACCAAGAGTTTCCCAAGACCTCTGACACTCAGTTAAGGATCCCTAGGAGGGTCCACATCTTCAAGAGCACTCAATGCTAAAATATCCAAAGGAAAACACAGCCAGGTATTTCATTTCCTAGACTGGATGGAGAAATTTAGTTCTGCTTTGCATGCAGAGCTATTCTTTGAAAATAGAGCTAAACAAATTATTCAACGTCTGATTTAACATCCTACCCACATCCAAGATGAGAACAAACAGCTATAATCCAACTTAAATTTGCTTTAAAACACTGAGTTCTAAAATCCTTTTCCTGACTTCCACATTCCAGTGGCTGTGTTCTCACTAGGGATACACCAGAACACCACAGTGCAGGACTTGAACACATCCCAACATGCAAACACCCCACCAAGGAGGATCCCCACTTGTCACACCCTGAACTGACAGGGCCCTACCTTGTTGGAAGCTACTCCTGGTGCCCACCACAGAGGATGCTCAGCCAGGGACATGTGGGAAGGTCTTGATGCCACAGGAAATCTTCTGGCAGTGCCAAATCCAGTTCTGGCAGCTGCCTCAAGGTCTCTTCCCCACCATTGCAAGTTTTTACACCTCTTTTTGTTTTTTAAACTCTGCTTTTTCAAGCTTTTAAGTCAGAAGTCTCCCGGTCATTGTGACTGAAGGCTGCCTCACTTCCATAGCAGGAGTCTGGACAAATGTGCTCCAAGCCCCTTCTGGGAAGCCCAGCCACACACCCACTGATGGTGCTGCTCCTACCTTGGCAGGTGGAGCACCCAGGCTGTTTGCCATGGGCAGGCTGAGTCAGAACACTGTGTTCTTGTAACTTTGTGGACACAGACATTTATAAACAAACCTGAATTGGTTGGGGTGAGTTATACTGCAGGCAAGAGTGGGGAAAATTATGATGGGTTAGTCTAATTTGTATTTTTTTTTCTTTAAAAAGCTATAGATTTTTCCCACTGACCTGCATAGCTCAGCCTGCTTTGAACTGCTAAGTATCACCTTGCTTAACACCAGGTTTACGAAACCACAAAGTTCTGATGTCTCCAGCATCCACGTGGTGTTTCAATATCCAAGGATCTAATACTAGTTCTGACATCAGAAAGGGAGCTATTCTTCCTTTCTGGTAGAATATTTAAGAAACCATTTTGAGGTCCTTTTGTATGCAAAGCTGAGAATCCAGGGATCTGTCTTCCCTTGAAGCCATGCTTCAGTTTTTTTCCCTCCACCCACCTCTCCTATCTACTGAAGTGAATGCATGCCTTGTTCTCAGAATGTTTGCTCCTCACACAAGTGCCTGAAAAGTGCCATGTGAGATCATCTTGAATAAGATTGAGCCTGAAAGCTCTTCAGAAATTCAGACTTACTCTTGTAGTAAAAGAATATGAAATATGTCAGCCCCAGCTACTCTGACCACTCACTTATGCTAATGGACTTTGATGGGAACTTCTCTCATCAATGGTTTTTAATGCCTCTTCAGAGAGTTTCAGATTCTTAATAGGCCTAATAGTGTGGGGAACTGAAAGATATCCAGATGAATTATGCTTTCTCAGTAATAGTATCCTGTCATTCTCTCATTGGTCAAACTTGAAATTAGTACCTCAGGTTAGAGTGACCTCAAATGCACATCAGAATCTAAGCCTTCTAGCTTTCATTACAACTTGGTTTATTCTGCCCTTACAATTTACTCTAAAATCTAATCTGTAAGAAAACAGGAATTAGACTTCAGTGGGAATATGAATAGCCACAGACATGTTGGCTAGAATGAATAGGATTTATGAAGAAAAGCCATTCATCCAATGTCCTCCCAGAGTGAAGCAGTGACTGTCTCAGTAAAACACCGAAATAGAATATAGTTGGTTTGTGCTGCCTCAATTTTCCAAAGATACATTGACTTAAAAGTGAAACATAGACTTTGAGAGTCTTCCCTAAAAGCTCTTTCCTCACACAATTTCACAGATGAAAAGAATCGGAGCTGTCGCAAATGATGTAACACTTAACAACAATTACAAACAAGTATAAACTGAAGGTGACAAAGAACGTAATACCACTGGCAAGTACAATCGTGCTATGAAATCACACAGAGGAAAAGGTCAGATTTTTACACCCATGCCAGTCCTGAGCCTACAGCATAGCATTTTGGAGAAATGAGCTAAGAAGCAAGTTCCAGAGGGTTTTCAGGAACATTCTATGCACTCCTTTAAAAAGGCAGAGCTGCAGTGTTGAGCACAAGAATAACAGAGCATCGAGAATCCTCCTCTAAAGCTGTTCTTTCTTACTTTGGTAGTAGAGCACTACAAGTTTGTCCAGCAAATCCATAATTGTTATTTTCCCAGGAAAGAGAAGAGAAACTGGCTTTATAAGAGGTGCATTCCTGCAGTCATAGGTAATTAGCAAATAGAAAACTGTCAGAAAATTTTGGCAAGCCCAGACAATAATGACTCATAACAACAACTTCTTCAGCCAAGAAACTTTCTATACCTCTTTCATCCCTCCTTTCTGTTACATTGTGCAGCCTCCGACTTTTCCCTCTGCCACCTGTAATTCATGGGTTCATGTGTTTGGGGTCAAAGTCAATCAAAAGGGGTAAATCTATAAAAAAAACAAATAAACCCCTACTCTCCCCTGGCAGCTGTGGGTCCTTGCTAAGCAGGGTGTTCTCAGTGTAAGACCCAAGGACAGAACACATCTGTTTAGTTTACTTGCTCACCTCTTATCTTCATATTAACATCCAGGGAGTCAAGCCTTCCCACAAGACAATACTCTTGGATTCTACCGACCCACTCCTTATTTTAGCAACTCCATTTTGGAGATAAAGGGAAGCCTATTAATGCATCACATGACAAATGGTAAACAATTTGAGGTTTAATTCTGATTTTGATATTAACTTGCAAAACTAACTTCTTGTAACTATATTTCACACCTGTGACAACTGTACTCTATGGATATGCAAGGGTTAATTACTTAGAATTCCCCTTGAAAAATCTAAAATGCTACATAAGTGCTAAAAGCCATAAATTTCTCCAATAATGAATTGGCATAATTCCTAGACTTGATTACAACTTGTCCCAAAACTATGCATAATGCATATTGTACACAGAAGGGTCCATCATCCATTATATATGACCTTGAGCAGCCTGGAGAACGGATATTAGCCTAAGTAATCCACTCAGTATTTTGCTCTCTCTAAAATGGCCCAGAATTAATAGATTGTAAAATATGTAGCTTTGTTCTCCCCTATCTTTGCTTGCACTTAGTATGGTAATAAAAGTTGTTTCTTTAATATATGAATTATGCATTATATATGAGTATGAACTATGAAAGGCTCACATGCAGCAAGACTAAATTGGCTTTCATTCAGTTTAGACAAAATGCAAAAATAGTTAATAATAGCAGTAATAATGCTGTTCTGATTATATAAGTTGTACTTCAATACTACGTAACAACACAGCTTGAGAGCCTTATAGGAGTTAACAAGTTAGCACATGAAAGGGCATTATCCCCACACTTGCAAGGAGCAAAAAGGAAGGATGAAGAGAATCAAATTGCCCAAGATGAAATAAAGGGCCAGACTGAGCTAGAAACACCTCAGCACCCTAAATTGCTGGTTAGCAATCACACCTCCAGCTCCCTCTTATCAAAAGGATTTCCTTTCTGATATAGCTATTGTTGTATCTTGTTATTTGTCAAGAATTTACATCTCCAGAATGGTCACATGGAGAGACAGCTCTGAAGGAAGTAGCTATTAATATTAGAAATGCAGACAACTTAGTGGAAGAGCAACAAAAGAGACACAACACACCAGAATGAATTTGCAACAAGAACATAAATGTTTGTGTCTCTAGCAGTTAGCTCCCTGGACTATCAAGGCCAATAAAAAAAGAGCAGTCCTGGAAGAAAGGAGGCATGAGAAAGAGGTCTTGGGACCTCTGATTTTATTTTACTTGCATGATAACACAAGAAAATCTGGTGCCTTAATCATACACAGTAACTTCTGTGTTTATAATTGCAGACAATAAGGGCTCTGGCTGCTGGGAGGGACTCAGTTTCTAAAATAAGACCATAAACATTTGTGGAGCCACACAGGAGCAATATTTCCTCTACTAAAATTTCTCTTCTCAGGCAGCTATCACTGGGGTAAATTTGGGGAAAGATTTTTTAGACTTTGCTTCAGCTCTGGACTACATTCTATGTGCGTTAGCTCTCTAGGACCCTCATCCCTACCGGTAGTAAAAAAGAGAACAAAGGCACAGAAGGCTCTTGTCTTTGCCACTGCAAGTCAACAGTTCATGAATTTCGTGCATTTTGAGTGCCTGGAAAGGAAGAACAGTACACAGGAATCCTCCTCCCATGGTTACCTTCCATACCCCATGCACAACTGCCCATTTGCTGTCCTGTCAGGAGAAATGGCTTGGAAAGGAACCTGAGCACCTCCTAAATTTCCCAGCTCACCTCAGTTTGCTACTGTAGTTAACAGCTGCTACATGCTCAGCCTGAGGGTGGCAAACCTTAAGAGCAGGAATTATTTCGGCTTATCTGTCTCAGGCCCTCTCTCTTTCTAAATTCTAGCTGGACTGGTGCTACTTGCAAGGCTGTTGGCAAAGTAAACACCACTCCAGCCTGACTGCTGCGCTCAGAAGGGAATGCTCATCCTGTTAGTGTCACCCCAAGTGTCCAGAGCCCCTTCCTCAGCCAGGAACACAACCTGTCCCATCTGCTCCTGGCAATGCACTGCAGCCTGAGCCGGGCACTGCTGTCATGAGGGCAATGAATGCTTCCTGACTCTGCTCCTTGCCTTCTCTGAGGATTCCCAAAAAAAGTCAGATAATGCCAAATACACTGCTCCTTTGAGATATGCCTCTTTTGCCAGCTATGAGAATGGACTTGAGCCTCACTATTTTCAGGGAAAACTATCAAATAATGCTTTAATTTGCTTACAGCTTGCATCCCAGTTCAAATGAGAGCTAAGAGGAGCAGCTGAGTCACTCAGATTGCCCTGATCCCTACATTAGAACTGTTTATAAATCCCAGCTTAACAGGCATCTGGTGAAAACTTGGCAGACAACTTTGCCCAGTGGCAAAAAAAATAAGTATGTATTTAATCCTTGGAACATTCACAGTCTCCAGACAGCTGACCAATGAATACTAAGCTGCTTTCCCTAAACATGCAAATTTTTGGCAGTCTCCAAAGGGTTAAGGGCTAGATTTAATTGCTAATAAAATGGAATAAAATATTCTCAATGGAATTAATGGGAATTGTTTCAGGCTCCAAACTCAGCTAAACCGGTTTTTAATTAAGTGATATTTAATAAATAACATCTAAAACAACTGTGCTGCTTTCTTAAGGCTTACTAAGGCTGATTCTCAAAATATTTTTTTTGCAGACTCTCTGGCTGCAACATAGAGGAGGTTGGACAGTAGAATAAAGCACCGATTTTAACAAGATTAACCTTGCTGAGATAGCTTTGATTTCAATTGAGTGATGCCAGGTTTGCAGCAGATGAGAATATTTGAATATGTTATAGCACTCCAAGCTGATCTCAATGCAATAATGCAAGAGGCTCTTCCTTACACACAGACTTTCATATTAGTACCTTTTCCAATCCAGCATGGAGAGAGTTTTGAGTGCTTGGATCTGGGACTCTCTGTGTTCTGTTTGTGCAGTGCCTGGCAGAGTGCAGCTCCAATACACAAACAGGGCTGATGGGTATTCCAGTAATACAAACCCAAGTGATTTACTTACATTTCACACGTCTTCATGCCACAAAACAGATGCTTCTCCTGTCACGTGCCAAGGGTTGTATGTAATACCCTTCTGACTCAGCATGTGTGAGAGGCTGTGAGAGGCATCAGAGACCTTCCTGATAAACCATATGGCACATATATTTATAAAGTTGTGTACTTTGAGATGTACTGCCTGAGAACACACTTGTCAAACAATTGTGTGGTCTACAAACACAGAATAGTCTTAATATGGTGGGAAGTGTAGATAAAATGCAGCCAGGCTCCAGCTCCCTCC
Source organism: Acanthiza pusilla (assembly GCA_036630365.1). NCBI lineage: Eukaryota > Metazoa > Chordata > Aves > Passeriformes > Acanthizidae > Acanthiza > Acanthiza pusilla. The sequence goes on along the minus strand of JAXCHO010000163.1, from coordinate 1,066,136 downwards.
CTGGCTCCAGCACAGTCCCACTGAAACAAGCTCTTCAGCCCATCCAACACCTGTGTCACCAGCCAGGTGTGCTAATTCCAACACATCCTCATCCTCTCACCCTGCTCATACCTACTGCTATCGGTTATGAGTTACTGCCACTCTGAGCTCCACTCCAGCTCTCTGACTGTGACAATCCCTGAAGGAAATGGGATTGTCATCCCGGAAGCCAATGTGCTATCCAGGCCATGGGAGCTGCCACCATCGACTGGGCAGCTAATTAATTCATTTAGCTGCACCAATGAACTAAGCTGCTCATTAGTGCAACTAAAACAATGATCTGTGTACAGTAAATAGTAGCAAAGCAAAGATGTGCAGCCCCAGTGCCTGTACTACAAGAGTAATGACTGCTCTGCACCATGTGCAAGGAGCAAGCACAATGGAACCCCAGGGATCTTCTTGCTTTTTATTTTCTGCTTATTTACACAGGTCCTCGATGTCAAGACCTAGAGCACCCCCCTAAACTTCCAAAGTCTGATGGGCTCTGTGAATAAAGCTGGGAGCTGCCTCAAGCTCTGCTAAGATATCTAGGGCAGGAGGTTCCCCTGCCCCTTTCCTGCTCTCAGCTCCCTCCTACGCTGAGGCTCTCACCCTCGTCGCCTGCCTGGGGTCTCTCAGCTGTGTCACACAGCCATGCCCATTCCTGCCTGTGGATCCCTTGATCCAAATACTGATCCACAGACTGACTCCCAGGTGACCTTGGCCTGTCCTCAGAGGCAGTAGGTCAGGCCCTGGCTGACAAGGAATGCCCACAGCCTGCAACTCCTGGTTCCCCAGCCAGCCATCAGCCCACACTGCACCTTGATACTTAACAACTGTACGACAACTTCTTTATGTACTGGGAAAGATACATTTCCTAAATAAATTGGAAATAATCTCAAAGTAAGAAACCTTGAAAGCACCCAATGTAGACATGCATAGTTACCCAAGGGGCAAGGGCATGTACCTTTTTTAATGTGTATTTTAAACTTCAAGAATCAAGTAGTAGCTCAACTGCAATTCTTAGGATCTTAACACATCCACCTGAAGAATTAAAATTTATTTCTTGTCGCTACCAAACCATGGAGGCTGCGTTTGTTTCCAGCTGAAATCTATTCTGACTTGCAGTCAAAACATGACATCCACCCCATCAGCCGTCTGAATGGCAGGCAGGAGCAGTTCTATTCTAAAGAAAGTCATCTTTGCATCAGCTTTAGTTGTGTGGGCAAAGCACTCTCAAATAGCCTGCTCTTCCTGGCACAACAGGGTCACAGCAGAGTTTTCAGAACGAACAGCACTGTTATGGCGCCATTTCTGTTTACCTTTCTAACAGAAAGTTTCTCAAAACACGTTCTGCACAAGTAGTAAGTCAAGCAGTTCTTTACTCAATGCCAATAATACCTTCTCCTGCTCACAGATTTATGCAGTTTGCTTGCGACCTTCTCAAATTATTTTTACTCCTGGAGGAACAGTGGCTATTCAGCTCTCTTATCACAGAATAGCTGGGAAAGCACAATTAAAAGGAGGGGTCAACAGTGGAGAGTATAACAGAAGCTTCAGGCTTTGTAAATAGTGTCTAAGGGAGTGCCTGGCACTGCTGCAATGCACTCTAATTCACTTTGGAAACCGAGTGCCTATTCCACGTTTAAAGCAGCCAATATCCTCCCAGCCCAGCTACATGGTTACATATGCATTGTTGTGTTCACACAGTGCAGGGCTTGGTGACAAGCACTTCCCAGCAGTCAGTGGGGGAGCTGCTCAAGGGAGCTGCTTTTCCAGCTCTCCACTTCCTGGTGGCAATTGGCAGCCGAGGCACCTGAGCTCCAGAGGGGCCCAGGTTATCCCGACACTGCTCCCTGCTGCCTCTGCACAGGCACTGTTTGGGTTCCTCTCGGTGCCTGCATAAGCCAGGCATGAGCCTTTGCCCCATCCAGACTGGACGTTTTTACCAGTGGCAATCCAGTCCAAATCAGCTTGGCAAGTCCTTTGTTTTCGCACTGATCCTCCTGAAATCACAGAGGATCCATCACTAAATCATATACAGGCCTCTGTTGGATTTTAATGTCACCTTCACTGAAGCTCATGGAAAGATCTTCGTGAGTGCCAACAAGTATTAAATCTCAGAGATGACAAATGAAAAAAATGGGGCCTTAATGTAAGGAGAAACAGCAATATTTTTTACAGCACTGTTTGCACTAAAGGCTCATTAAAAAGGGAGGAAAAAAATGTTTGTCAGAACCAATATGAATGTGAGGGCACCTTCAAAGTGGAAATATTGGAGAAAAAAACCACTAAAAATATTTGAGGCAGTTGCAGAGCACACACCAGGAGCTGTAGGTATAACTTAATTTCAGATTTTTTTTATCAGTTGCTACACACCTTGGGAATTCCTTCAATCCCAAATGGATGATTTTAAAATAAAGTTTAGATACCATTAATTCAAGTACTACAGATTCATACTCTGTATTTTTATCTAACTTTTCTTGAGTGTAGTCCATGAATATTTTCATGCTAGGATGGCTTCATACATGCTTTTCACAGACTGCACTTAGATTATTCTAGAACGCTTGTTCTCGCCCTCACAGAGACATATGGGAGACAAGCAATTTTATAAAAGAATTTCTGAAGGGCAATCTTTTTCTTTTCAAAAATGTTGGGATCTTAAATCAGATGAAAATTAATTGCATGCAAATGTGTAACAACTCCAAGATACAGCTCACCCCCCCTTGTTACAGCTGCAGCTGATTTTTGCCCCCTCCTAGGTAGTCAGGAAATGACTTTGAAGTCTGCTGCTAATACTTCAGTTGGGATTTTAGGATTTGAGTTTGGGAAGTAAATACATCTTTGAAGGCTGATGTATCAGGCAGGAGGCGTGAATTACCAAGTGATTAACTTTGTCCATCAAAACAGCCCTGAGCCTTCACACAGAGCTTTTCAACTTGTGGAACAGAAAAATCAAAATAGGATAAAATACTTGACACAGAGAAATAATTGGTAATACACTGACAGCACAAAACTTTGAGCACCTCTAATTCACAATAGAGGACTGTGAGCTGGGTTAATAAAGTTATGTCCTGAGAGTGAAGACTCGGAGAAGTCAAACTAAAATATGCCCCAGCCTAGGGACAGGTATGTTGGAAAAGCCAGGCAGAGCCTCCGTGGTGACAGGACCTCACAATAGCAACTGCACTGTCATTCAGCAGTTCTGAGCTTCCAAGAGGAAATTGTAAGGGAAGAGAGCAGCAAAGAGGATAAGAAGGATTAATTTAAAATGTACGTTTTATCTTTTTACTCAGAAAACCCATGTTCAAACAATAACATCTATGCTTAAGAGATAAAGGTGAAGCTGCAGAGAAGAGCCAAAATCCATTACTACAATGAGTGCTTCCAATTTTAGCAGCGACAAGCAGAGCCCTTCCATACAGAGGTTAGCTAAACAGTTATTTTAAGGACTCACTGTCCTTAGTGGAAAATTAATAGAGCAAGTGTCAAAAGCCTTTCATGATTTTAAAAATTAGAACAGTCTGTCTCCACTGGGTATCTGTCCTGCATAGAGAGCTTTCACCTAGTGAAATGTAGAGTGGGAAGTTTATTCAGCACCTGGAAATTAGCACAGCTGTCCTGGAATCATATCATCCACACATCTCAATCACACATGGCATTCGAGGAGTGCACTGCCTACCTAGAACAACACCATTCCTCTGCTCAAGCCACTGCCATCCTTCACAGCAGTAGAAAATTTAAAATACAGCCACTTAGAGAATTACCACACACTCTGAAACCCTCCCCTGATGGAGAAGGCATAAGCAGTTATTAAAGCTGCAGAAAAAAAAGTGGAGAAAAGAAAGGGAACAAAATGTGCACATTTGCCAAATCTTAGCTTAAAAGCAAACTCCCAAAACTGAAGCGCTGCACTCTCTGGGGACTGAAAGTTTTGCTACTCTTTTTGGGGAAATCAGGTGCATTTGAAGGTAGAATTAGGATTACAACGTGTGTGGTTCAGAGGAACATTTAATGCTTGCTTCTACATCACATCTGACTCCTGCAAGAAGATGAACGAAGTTGTCTGGATGTGGAGATGACGCAGAAAATGAATCAGATGCCCTAAGAAACAATAATCTATAGGTTTGATATGCTAATAGCAAAGTATTATTGTTGGCATAATTAATTCAGCTATAATGCTGTTGTTGAAAGTGTTTGCACAAGAAAAGGACATTTCATATATCATAACTGTCTGGATATTTATGCTCAAATGCCAACATTATGGACAGCTGCACATCAAATCCTATTTTGGTTTGATTTTGCAAGCAATTTATTCCTAAAACAACAAAACCAGCAAAATCCCCACTTTTAAAAAGTAAGGCTCAAGAAACATGTTTGAAAGTAAACCTTGAAAACAGTCTTACAATTAATTTGAATTACATTTCTACTTAGCAGCTAAAACAATTTCCTCTAAAAGGCATTATGACAAATGCCATCTCTATTCCCTTTTCTAGTGGCAGAGAGCTCATGACTATAAAGTAAGTGAGAGATCCAAAGGCTGTAGCTTGCTGCAAAATGGACCCTGAGGGAAAATAACTTAGGGTGGATATGGAAACAAGATACTTTTTTCTGTTTCTCCCCCCATAGAACAGCAGCAGCTCTGCATCCAGGGGGGATGCTCTGCACTTTCACTTCTAAATTAAAAAACCCAGGCTGGATGAGCACATGATGAAATTGCTCGATACCGAGGAACAGCACATACATTCTTTGGGATCTTAAAATAATCTCCCAAGGGAACACTGTGGTTCTTCTTTGAGGCGCAAGACTACATGAATGCCAAATAAAGTTTCCATGGACTGACTAATCCAGTAGCTATCCATCATTCTGCCGGCCTGCTTCCAGTTCTAATTCCCTTTGTTTTTTCTTGGCCTGCTTGAACCACTTATTGTCCTTTGGGCTTGCTACATAGGCACCAGCAGGAGCAGGTTTTCCTTGTGGGAAGCTCCTACTGAAAGACATCTTTCAGTGGTCTTGCTTCCTTTAATGCCTTCTGTACTTTCAACCTGAGCTCATGTAAGCATTTAGGTCCAATGCTGAGCTGTATTTCTCCATGTGTAGCTGTGAACAGGTGAACTACGAGAATTCCTAATTGTTATTCATACTCATGGCATCAACATTCTCTTATTTTTAAGTATGCCAGTCCTTCAGCTACAATTGCAGTGGCCTAAGTAGTTAAAAAGTCCATACTATCACAAAAACATGCAACACTGAGTAGTGTCATTATCCAGAAATTGTAGGGCTGCTGTGACTCAAACTGGGGAAAAAAAAAAAAATCCATCAGAAGGTAAGTTTTTCAAGGAAAAGTCAGATCTTTAACCAAAACTTTGCATGGAGACCTTTTGGCAGAAATGTCAGTTTGTGAATAACTATTAAATGCCTGAAACATGATAAATATTAGCCCAAAATGAAAATACAAGAGAAAGTTCCATTACACAGCTTTGATTATGTAAAAGACCGGGGAGAAATGACTTTGAGGCACTTAGATGACAATTCATAGCTGAAATATGTCATCTAGGGATGAAATGCTTTTATCAAATCTCAGCTTCCCTTGTGAAGATAGGCCTAATTTACTGACCTTCAAAGCACTAATTTCAGGCATTGTAGTTTAAGCCTGTACATTTTCTATAAAGGAATTTTTAAGCTATAAGAAATTAATCATTGTCATCTCTGCTTGAGCCAGAAAAACAATCCAAATAAAACTCACTTTTGAGATCCACACCGCTCTATTATAAGTCCTTTTATTTTTAGTAGGTCTAATTGTTTACAAGTTCAAAGCTTTAAATAATAGCATTTAAGACTGCCACACTTCAATCTTGGCAGATTGTGAATATTTAGGTGACCTGCAATCTAAAACACTGGCAGGGCAATGGCAAATTTATCAGAGCTGCATGTGTCACCCACAGTTTGTCCATGATATCCAAAATATTAAAATCCTTGGAAACTCATACTAATGTAGCAATTGCTAAAAATTTAAACTGGTGTTTGGGGAGACACAAACACAGAGGGCAGGAATAAAAGCATCCTGAATATATTTCCCATCTAAAAAATGCAGTTCTGAATCTGATCTGGCCCTGGTCCCTCCTGCCTGCATTGTCCTCATGCTCCACTCCTGGCTCCTCTTTCTCTCTGGTACTTGAGCTTTGTCGAATATTTACAATTCATTCTCCTGTTTCTCCCACACAAATCCTCAAAAGTATCCAAGATCCAAAGAATTAAATAAAACATATTCCCATATGCTCAGGGGTTTTGTTTTTCCTACACCATTTGAGTCCTTTTCTCCTTTTCCTAAAATACACAGCAGTATTGGCAGAATGGGATTGGGATCAAATCTCTTAATTAAAACCAAGCATTTATTCACTTAGGTTTTGCAAAAAATACTTTAATATTCTCATTTAAATAAGTGCTTTGTGCACATAAATTAATACCTTCCCAGTTAAAATAGTTTCCCAAGTTCCACTGCCCTTCTAGAAATAATGTAATCTATTAAAAAGAACTATTGTTTCATCAGCAAGGCCTCTGACAGGACAGATTTGCATTGCTGGTTTTCATTTCTCCTTGGATGCTCAGAGGCAACATCCCTCTTTCCAATTTTTATTCATTTTTAAGTACTTATCCACACTGTGTAATGCAGGAACTTGTTTTCATCAGCAAATCCAGCAGAACTGATAGAATATGCAAAAAGTAGACTAAAAGGAAAAGATTGGCATTTTTCAGTACTCCTTTCATTTCAACATCTGCACACAGGATTTCACTGGAGTGGATATTTCTCTTTTCTCCCATGCACTCAGCATATCAGCATGACTATCAGTCCCAGATTGCTCATCTAAGAGCACACCACTGAGCAAACTAGTGACTATTTGTCTTTAGTAACAATGAAAATTGGATCACTTGGAGCAATCCAGGATGAATTGTGCCATCCATTTGCAGGAGAGAAGCAGTAAAAACTCATTGCTTCTTCCAAAGAGTTTCTGGTTTTCAGAAAATGAGGGGTCTAACACTGTCCTTCAGTAAATACGTTTTTACATTTACCCAAAAACTGTGATCAGAAAGCTGTTTCTAAGAAATGATCAATTTCCACAGGGTGCTTTGAGCATTTGTATGTCAATAAAACAAAACAGAAGAACATAGTTTTCCAAGTCTTTAGTTACTCTGCACTGAAGCTTTTAAAATAATTTCTTATAGAGGTATTTCAAGAACAATGAGAGCTGAATTAGGATGGTGCCCATAGTATCACAACTACTGAAAGAGCATAATATGCATCTACCTTAAAAATGCTAAGTGGCTATGTCATTGCTAATCAGTAATACCCTTTCCTAATGAAAAACCCAAGATTCCAGTAAAACAGTAAAACCCTCAGGAGTATAGAGTCGTTCTATTATCTGTCTTTTAGAAAAAGCTTTTTATCAGTGCTGCTCCATCCACTTACAGACAGGGAAGCAGACGTGAGGGGAACTGTTCAGTGGCAGAAGGGAGCAGAGCCCTTTCTTCTCATCCACGCTGTCACACACCTGAGGCAATGCTAACTCAAAGCAAGCATCTCTTCAAGCAGTACCTCAGCAGAAACAGGCTAATTTTACCAGTTCTCTTCTTTTAAGATATGCATATGTGCTCCATTGTATGATCTGACATTCAAAGCTGACTAAATTATACAGTGATCTTAAGATATTTTCAGTAACACTTATTTCACAGCTGGAACATGCCTGACAAGTAGCCTGCAGAAGCTTTACAGCTCAAAACTTACTGAAGTCACCAATATTTTTTTGGTGTTCTCCCTTTTGTCCTTGTGTAACAGATTCAAAGTCAACAGCGCTTGATTTAAAAATAAAATTAAGAATCCAAATTCACACAGGAAAATATTTGATTTCCAATGCTCAGCCTGATTACCTTTTAAAACCTGGCAAAGAGCCTAATTCTCTTGGTTTCAAGGAGATGCAGGATACAAAGTTCTCATTATTCACAGGGCATTTTAAAACCACAGTTCATTCCCACAGGAGCTTCCTGGTTGCTCAGCTACTCTTGAGCCAGAGGGTGGAAGAGCAATTTGAAGGTCTGGCTATTCCTATTCTCTCCATGCCTCTGGCTGCTCACCACAAAGGAAAAGAAACAGGCAGAAGCATTTTCCATGCTTCCAGGCATATCATGGAAGAAACTGGTGGCAGAGAGTAACACAGGCATTTTCACTCCTTCCAAAAAATGTACAATAATTCAAATCTCAACCTGTCACCATGCCTTACATAATTTTCATGTCCCTTTTTAGCATTTTTCTTCAATTTACTGCAATAAAAGTAATGCATTAAGAAGCAATGTTTTGGCAAGAAAAGTCAAGACAAGACCATAGAACTGTTCCTCTTAAAGTCATTATCAAAGTCCAAATTCACTTTAGCAAGGAAATCTGATCTTTAACCTGATAATTAATGGAGATGATTCCAGAAAGAGAGCTCATTTTTCATATGGTACAATGTCAGATCTTGTTTCCATAAGTGAGGTGAAAAGGCTGATGCTGCCAAGTTTCATCCAGCATAGACTCCTTAACACCAGGGCCTCCAAGAAGTAATTTTATTTCCCATGTTTATGTACAGCTGAATTTTCTCTTGGGCAGAGAACAGACTGACTGTCAAAAGCTGTCATTTCCAAAATCCAGACACAGCACATTTTGTTATATTTGATTTATTCCCCTTGCTTTCAAAACTAACTAAAATGCTGCTGAAGATGCAGGCAGATAATTTAGTTTGTAGTTTTAGTACTTTCACTTTTAGTTGGTATTGTGATTTATAATACATATAAGGGCACAAGGTGACAAGTTGATTACCTCTGGAGAGGCAGCAAAAAAAATCATTGGAGCAACAGCCACCAAGACTCCAGTACTGAGCTCAAATATATCCCAAGAGGAAAATAGCAGGTTATTAACACACTATTTAGTCTTAATAAGATTTTTACAGTCCTTGTGATTGAAGTTTCATTGCAATTCAAGACCTACAAGGAATTGTCTCCTGAAGTTTTGACTCCTTAAAAACACACGTGGTTTTAAAAAGTGGAAAAGCCAGGAAAAAAATTTTCCTATGGACTGACCATTTAAGTCTATGTAATGATACTGAGCCCACTGCTTTGATGCCATTAAAAATGAGAATGTTAGAGGTCAGTCCACTGCAATCAGTGAAGCTCTATCAAGGTAAAGTGTCTCTGAACAGAGTTCATCAAGCACTCAGCATGACAGATCATTCAAGTTTACACCTGTCCTGTAGCAATTGTCTCTGGCTTGGAAAAGTCCCATTAAAGTAAATTGCAGAAGTGATTTCTGCCATAAGGAGCTGGGGAAGAGAGGGAGAGCAGGGGAGAAGACATCAATCAAATAGCCAATAAAGATATTATTGGGCTGCACACTTACCAAGTGACTTGAAATAAGGTTCACCACCAAACACATTTCTCTTACTAAAGCAAAGTCAAGGCAGAAAGTTTCCAAATGTTAAAAAAAACTCAAGTCAAATCTCTGAATGCTTAGAATGATACTGTATTATACTGTATTTTCTGAAACTGACGGATCTTGGAAGAGATTTAGTCCTGTATTAGGGGTTCTTTTATCCCTGAAGGAGAGGACAATTAATGTGTTTAATATACTCATGTGGGCATCCTGATCTTACACACTTTTAATTGCTTCATGTTAAGTTTTCTGAATAAATCTTGAAACACTCTGGGTCAGGTTCTATGAACAACTATAAATGACATCTTTGCATATTTCCCTTCAACATTCCTTCCAGACTCTCTTCCCTGTGCTACTCCCACCAAGAGCAGAATGCAAACTACATCAAGCAAGCCAGGTAAAGGTGACAAGCAGCATGAATAGTGAAAGAAAACAATCACACAGGTGATAATTCTCACTTCTCGCCTCAGCCATGCAGAGATGGAAGGATGGATGTTAAAAGGTTCTCTAGGCAACTTGACCTTGAGAGGCTGCCTGAACTCCAGCAGTATCTCCAAATCAGGATATGATTTGGAGTGATGCTTAAAGCTCAGTATTCTTCCTCCAACCTATGATCCTTCCTTTTGCCGTGAGGAAATCTCCTGACATCCCAGTTCCAGACTTGAAGTGCGCTCCCTCCCAGCTCTGCTCTGGCAACATGGCAGAGCAGGAAAGCAGTGATCTCGCCTTGAGCCTGTGCACTCCATTTATGCTGGTGACCTACAATTTCAAGAGCAAAGGGAGTTGAGAAAACCATCTTTAATTTCTACACACAGTCTAATAATGATGTTCTCTCAGGGACTGATTGTCCTTCCAGGAAGCCTGGGCACTTATGCATTCCTGGAAAAAGTAGGCATTGAATACTGCCTTTCTGATCTGGTGGTGTTTTTGCCCTCCACTCTACATCGACAGAAATATTCACTGTAGCATTAGCCCATACAGCTCTCAGTGCCTTCCATTAAGAGCAGAAATGGAAATGTAAAGACAACTTATTGCTATTTATCCTTGAAGCACTCTGTGCTTCTATTTGTCTCTCATCACAAGCTAAGGAAAGGCATGAGTTGCCTGGGACTTGTACCTTGCAGAGAGCTGAATCTATAAGAACCCACCCTAAAATGCTACAAATAAACAGACAATGCTGCACACATTTAAAAAAAAAAAAGCCAGGCATCACCTTAGTATCAGGAAACAGCTGAAGGAAAATGTAAAGGGTCTCTAGAAATACAGAGACAGCTAAACAGGTATTTGGAAGCAAATTCTCACAATGAAAGGAGAAAGAGCCAGACACTCTACTTGCTGCTATAGATGTGCTTCAGGTTAAACAGACAGCTGTGCATTCTGGAATGAAGCCTTGGGCAGAGTAGGACAAGCAAGTTCTCAAAAGCCTGCAGTCCTGCTGAAGGAGAAGTACATACAATGCTCATGCATAAGCTTACACCACACAAGAAAGCTCAGCCAAGCTCAGCTCTCCCCTAGGGATGTGGACGCCATCACTGGAGGTTTCCAAGCTGCAGCTGGACAGGGTGCTTGGTGGTCTTGTCTCTGCTCCCTTTGGCATGACAGGCTGGACCCACGGGGTCTTTTGAGGCCCCTTCCCTCCACATCTGTTTGAGGACTCAATTATTAGAGTAGCCCCTTCAGTTTCTCTGAAGTAGAGTATTTTTCCACAGTGACTTAAGGCTTGAATTGTCACCGAGACCTTTCAAGGCCAGTGTTGCTTCCCTGTCATTTTGAAGGAAAATTGAAAAAGTCTTCAGAGTTTCCAAGACTGCAACAAAACTGCTTTTCAGACTCTGTAGCAACACCAGCAAGGAAATCAAGCTCAGCCTGAAAACAGTATCATTACCAGGGTGCTGATACCCTAAGAGAGGCAAAATCCACTTAGCAGGAGGTTCTATCTTAAATTTGCCATTCATAATCAGCTGTTGACAAACTGTTAATTGACTGGAGCTCGGCATCCACCAACACAAGCAAGTGTTGAGGAGGACATGGGTTGTCTAACTGGATGCATTCCCAATCTGTCATCACATTTTCAAAGGATAAGTACACAACTGGTTCATCACACAAATGGAAATCACACCTGCTCCAAGCTGTCATTAACATACTACAGTGCCAGCTAACTGGGACAGAGGTAGGAAATGCAATTGCACGTAGAGCAGGAATTTACTTCCACTTCATAAATCATCAGCCCGGCTTCCACCACAGTCAGTGGAGCAGCACTTAGCCTACAAAATGCTAAACAAGAGAGGAAGAAAAAGATTATCAAGTTCTTACAGTGCTAGATCTAAGAGGCAACATATCTTAAGCAAAAACAGGAACTACTTGTGCAATATGAAGCACAATTAAGTTGTGGAACCTTCTGCTAAAGGACTCAAGAACTATGAATGAGTTCAAAGAAACAAACAAATTCACAAAAGTCCATTATTGATAATTAAAGATAAAGCCAATGCTTCAGAAACCCTTATTGGAGACAGATGCTTCCAACATAAGTATTACACACAGCCCAAACTTGTACTCTTTCCTTAGAAAATTGCTATTAACCTGTGTTGAGACAGGACCCTTAGTTTGACAGAAATTTATCTGATCCAACCTTGAAATTCGTATTTTGAAGTTGAGTCAGATAAGAAAGAGGGGCTCAGTCTCACAGTCCATAAACAGGGAACTAAAAGAAATTCCAAAAACCCACTTAATCTTAGCAGCTTCTTTTCTTTCATCTCCATTAATTCAGGATGAGTTGGCACATGGCATTTGCTATAATTTCTAATTTGTATGCAATACAGCAATAACATTAACATTCCTCACTAGGGTATTCTGATACACTGTTTTTAAAGGCACTCACCTGTAGTGATGTGTGAAGCATTAATGACCAGTAGGAATGTACACAAGATATTGGAAAAATCCCTCAGCTTATGTTTGGTATCATACAGCTTGTTAAGTGTATCTGAACACAGCAGTAGGGAAGAAACCCAAAAAAACCCCAAACAAAACCCCCCAAAACAAACAAAACAAAAAAACTCTAAAAAACCCCACAAGCCGGAGTGTTTCCAACCAACCCCCTCCCACTGTCAGGGAAATCTTTCCTGAGGCCCAAGTTTAAAAAAGGCTGTAAAATCCCTATTAGCAAACACAACAATATAACATTTGTCTTCACGTGAAGAATGGCTATTTGGAAATGGAAGAACAGTAGTGTCCAAATGAATAAAGCACAAAGATGAAATGCAGGAAACACAACTGAGTTGTTAGAACAATCCAGTGAAGGAAGCACCTTTAACTCTGCTCTACTCCGATGAGCTTGAAGGCCTCGGGCTACATCAGTCATTCTCTATTTTCATCAGCTTCACTACCTTTAGCGAGGTATTCAAGACAGCAATAGATTTGGGGTGTGCACACAGTGTTGTGCATAAGAAAGCCTACACAGACCTTTTCAAGCCTCTCAAAACCAGATGCAGCAAAAGAAACTGTCTGATATCCCCATTATCTTCATTAACATTAAACCCCTCATAATGATACACTCCACCGGACGCTTTGAGAAACCAACAGCTGAACTGAGACTGCAAAGCAACTCAAAGATAGTAAGACATATTGCAAACTGCTACAAAACAGCAAGAGGCACCGGCAGAGGAAAAGATTAGCTCTCAGTCAGAAAGGAAGGAAGTTTTTGATCTGAAGAAATATTTTTACTGGGCAGCTGTCCATATAAAGTGGAGTTACACACTCCCATTGTTTTTTCATGCCTCATGAAAGCTCAGAAGTCCAAACATCCCCTCTAATTTTTCCTTCCAGCTTATATTTTAACGAAGTCTCTCCATTTCCTCAGAACAAAAGCAGGTTGACAGCTAAAGCTGTGAAATCAGCATGGCAATTTTATTAAATATGCCAGGTTTGCTAAGCTACCCTGCAGAAAAAGACAAAGTGATGCTAATTAGAACCCAACCATAAGCAGCTGTGTGAATCCGATGAGCACTGAAACTGCAACACTTGCAAAAGCTTTAACTGCATCTGGCCTAGGTGTACTAATAGATACACATTCCTTATCTGATTTCTCCAGGAACCTGCTGACGACATTGCATAGAAATGAGATCCTCTGCAAACGGGTGAAGTGAATGCGACACCAGTATTTGTACTTTCAGAACAAACATACAAGACATACAAAAAGCTCTGACTATTGACAGCATTAAATATCTCCCTTCTCAGCTCTCGTCTCTTGAGGCACCATTAGTAATCTCCGTTCCTCTGCAGGCAGAAAGGAGGCTCTTTCAGAAGCTTAGTTTGCCATCCAATAATCTGCTCCTCTAAACAGCCTATTTTGAAGCACAGAAGCAAATCCGACTCTCTAATCCTGTTGGTTTCAGTGACAGCGGCCTGTGACAAGCACCCATCCCAGTGTAAGAGGAGGGAGCAGTTGCCATTTGAGAAGCTTTCTCCCCTTGCTTAGGCTAATTAAATTGAGAAAAAAGAAACAAACCCAAAACCAAATTAGTGCAGGAAATAGCTAATTGCTCAAGTCTAGAGATTTTAAAGCAAGTCTAGATGCTCCCCAGTGTTACTAAAGTGTCAGAAAAATAAGTTTAACTTTTCAAATTTACACTCTTGTCCTCCACAGTTTCATTCCATCCCATGTTTAACCCTCTTCTCCCAGCCAGTAGCAGCAAAAATTATGCAATTCCTTAAGCAAGGCTGAGGAAGACCCCAGCACAGACCTAACCAGAACAACACCCAACAGGAGCTGGGAAGAGCACGTGACACCAGTTACAAAAACCAGAATTCATCACCTACCTCAAACATTGCAAGAGGATGAAGCAGGCACAGGAGTCATCCTGACAAGAGATAAAATTGCAGGAGAAGCACCAAAGACATGCACAAGGCACAGCTAGAGACTAACACTCCTACAACACAGCTCCAAACCAAACCACCCCCCAGCCAAGCTTGAGTTTAAATAGGGCCCAAGGACCTGTGGGAAGGTGCGGTCAGGGAAGCTGATCAACACCATCAGTTTATTGGTGCCATCAGAAGCCTGCTGCAGGTGTTTCTCAATAAAGAATTCTCTGGAGTAGCCAGTCATTATATAATTTTACAAGTTCATAGACCCAAAAGGTGCTTTTTATCTGTGGAGACAGGCTTCAGGTGTGTAGGGAGTAGTTCAGGCTGCGGCAGGCTATAGCTTGCAACAAATTTTTTATGTGTTTTGTTAAGGTGTAATTGAGTAGGATATTGCTATTCTCTAACTGCCGTGGTTCTTTACGATACCTATTGCAATGGCTTCTAGTATTAGTTTTTAATTTTATTTTATTTTGGCTTGTTCACCTACTACAGTGGTTTCTGCCTTTCTACATAGCCCGGACTTGCAGATAAAGCTCTGCAAATTGGAAGCTTGTAATTCTAAGATTCTCTACCTAGTCAATCAGGCTTCATGAAGCTAAAAGTAATGGTTGAATTTGTTTCTTTTTAAGCCCTTTCTGTACCATACTTTTTTTTTTTTTTTTTTTTTTTTTAAAGAAGGTTCTGGTTCTTACTTTGCTGATAAACAAACAGGCTATTTAAAAGCTATCTGTGCTTTTACTAGAGACTCTTAGAAAATAGGAATAGAATGTAAAAATAGCAGACTGATGCTGCAGTAACCCCAAGGGAGGGGTTACACTTTCATCACAGTCCCCCAAGATATGATATTTTATTTGATATTTATGCTATTTACGAGCCCCAGAAGAAATTCTGGGCCTAAAATACACAATCCTTCTTAGGCAGAAGAAGTAACCAGTACCTGTTGCCAGCCAAAGAAATTGTAATTTTCTGGTCTTTTGTTCACAGCCCAGATTTTCCTGGGAAATACTGAACCACAAGTAGCAGCAAATGGTAGGCAGAGAGTTAAGACTTTAAAAAATGTCTGTTACATTTCCAAATGACAGCCCTCTGTTTTAGAGAATGACAAGCAGGGCTCTTTTCTTAGGGTGTGGTGGGACTTGCCTGACTCCCTGCACATTCTTATGCCTTTTTTTTTTTTTCTGCTTTCTGCAACAGAAATCACATGGCTGCATTTAAGAAATTGCATGGAGGGTTCATTAATTTTAAAGTATTTTTACTACTCTCTAAACTCCAACAGAGTATTTTTTTCTTCTACCTCAGTGAGCCACTTAATTCAGCTTCTTCCCAAACATGTGTGAAAGGAGGACCAAGAGTGCTGTTAGAAGCTTTGATTTAGCAAGGCTTTTTTATTGTGTATGGATCTGTATTTAGATCAAAATGAAACAGGTAATTTATAGTTTTACCCTAACAGTTTGCCAAAAGTACAATTCCCTATGAAGCCAAATCAGCAAGTAATCTTCCTATCTTTGTGGCCAAGGCTCTGTCAGTGTTACAAGTGTCAATGTCTGCTCAGCCACTGAATGTGGCTTGTTTCAAAATGCCTTTGGCTTCAGGTTTGCACTCTTGGTGGTTTTCTTTCACAAATGCATCTCTGAGACAGAAGCAAAATGTCTGCCTGTGGGATTTGAGACATAAACAGAGAAGGCCATCATTGTCTTATGCTTTCCCATTTTTTCCTATTCATTTATCATGGAAAAATTCACAGAAATGGGACAACAAAATGTAAAATATGAGCTTAAAGAATACCCATCACTTTCAGTACAGGGCTCTCCTGGAATAAGCCATATAAGACCATGTGTTTATGTTGCTTAGATTGTTACCATGCATAATCCAGTTATCAGAACTGGTTTGCATTGTCCACTTGTGGAGCTGAACAGTACTTAACAGGAAAAGGATGGCAAATGAGCCTCTGAGCACTTACCAACTTCAATGTATGCCATATAAAGCCTGCTATTTCTAGATAGCTGCTAATGCATTCTTTGGCAAAAGGGTAGCTCTGAAAGAAACTTTTACATCAGCCCTATGATTAGCCCACACTTCAGATAAATGTGCACCCTCTACAGTTTTCCTTTCTTCTCAAAAGGAAAATATTATCTTGACTTGTGCCTGAGACCCTTGTGTTCTAGGGCTGGATCACAAGTGCTCTGCTCAAGAAAACCCTCCCCCAGATCAAAATCAATCATTTTCTTTGTGGGGATCACCTCAGTTATCAAACCATATGTCTGAAAGTTACCATAGGCTTAAATATTTATGGACACTCTGGAAGTTGCATTTAATTACGGGTTGCTGATTGTATATGTGAAGATTTCTGTGGCCTTGGCAAACAAAAGACTAGAATTTCAGCTTCCTGGAAGTTTGAGTAGTCTTTTTTTTTGCAAACAATTTGCATTTTGAAAGACTTCTGCTTTCATATGGCTCAGCAACAAGATAGAATTTCTCAATTGAACAATCTGCAGCCTAATCTAGCAGTGACTCCTCGAGCAAGACTCCTGCCAAATCCAGCAGCTTTGCAGGAACAGGGACTGCCACAGCAGGCCATGATCACTGTCCTACTACCTGAAAGACAAGTGCCACCCCAGGTGACAAACTGCCTAAAAGGGTCTTTTGACAGCAGCAGTGTTTGGGCCTCTGGCAACTGTCAGCCCCGGCAGCTGCACAGGGAGCTCTGGGAATGTTTTGTATCAGATGGAGCCCTGCCTGGAAGCACTTGTCGGAGTGGCCCATTTTCCTGGGCACCTGTAGAGAGGCATTTGGGCACCAAGAGCAGAGGGGAATTAATAAATACACCCTTGCACTGCCTTATTCATCTATACACCACCTCTTTTTGGAGCACAGGTATTTCTGTGCTGCATAAACTACTATGACATGGAAGCAATCTTCACATTCCATTTCATAGGAATGCTCCAGCCTGGTAATGGAATCACCGTTCTTCGGCCGGCTGTTCATTCACCTTGATTTTTGGTTATGAAAAAGATATTTTCTGGACCAAGAATTTTGAACTCCACCTGCTTTACACTGCAGTATAAAAAGCTTCTTGGATTGAATATAAATTTCATTCTAACTTATCATAAAATCACCCCACTGACTTTAGACTCTAATTCAAAGTGATCTTGCTCCTAAAATTCCAGGAACAATTTGAAATCATTGTCCCAAGAATAAATGGCCTGAAATGTCTATTGGACACTACTGATGCAAGATAAGTGGTGAGTTAAACTCAGATCACATTGCATGTAATTCTTCTTTCAAATAACTTATTTTCAACAGTCTCAGAGAAAGGGAGAGCGAGGAGAATTGCAGTGGCAAAGCTATACAGTTACATAATTGCATTTCTCACATTCAGTGGATTTTTCAGTAAGTTTCTCTGCACAGGTAGGTTTTTCCAGCACTTTGCAACATCCTGTGTAGTTGTTACCTTGTTTCAATGGTTGTCAGGGAAAAAAAAAAAAGAGGCTGAGGATTACTTGTCCTTGGTCCGCACTATGCACAGGTCAATGGGAAAAGAATAGGAGATCTGGTTAAACATGAGGTCCAGGATAAGAATTTTATTCCTGTTTTGAAATACCTGGAGATGAACATTACTTTCTAAAACTTGGAAATTATTAGACTGTCCCCGTAGAAACCTCAGAAGTAGTGGAATACATATCAAGCCAGAATATCCATTAATTGTTCAGATTGGAGGCAGAAAGATTATTTTTCACTGCTTTTAGATGAAGACTTTTTCTTAGTGTGGGAGAGAGTGGCTACAAACTCTGAAAAGGTAGTGTGGATACTGGAATATATCGGAAAACATTTATTGTTTCATGTATATCCTGCTGCTTTCATCAGAAGTTGCTTAATTCAGCACTGAATTCAGATTAGTAAATAAAGATATTTGCAAGGGTTGGGATTTTTGGAAGCTTTGGCAACTACACGCAGTGGCATCTGGATTTATGGCTCTGCTGCAATATGTCTTTGAGATGCTTATCCAAAAATTGACTACAAGCAAGAACCTGGCTTATGACACAACAGCTTCCATTTTCTCAAACTTGCCATCTTGTCAGGCGAGCTTTAATTCTTTCTGCAGGAAGTCTTGATGTATTGCAACCTTTAAAATTACAGCATCTATTCTGTGTGTTATAGAGTGCACAGCAGCTCCTCTGCCACAGGACATCTGTGAGCTAGGCCTGGGTTTAAATCTGCACCTTTGTTTCACTGCTGAGCTCCTACAGCAGTCAGAGCAGGCTTAAAATTAGTTTGGCATTCCTGAAGTGAGACTGTGGCACTGCCTGGAATGGAAACAGCACTTGCTGTGTTCACAGGACCCAGGGCAGCTTTGGTACACAATTCTTGTGCAGTCCCTGCTGAGGGCAATAGGAGATCTCCAGGTCTGCCTGACTAACACAGTTTGATTCGCTTCTTTAACACAACATGTGGCTGCCAGAAAGGAGCTGAAAGAAAGGTTATTTTTGAAGCAAGAAGACACTGATGGTAAAAGCCATGTCTAAATAATACCCGTGACATATCTAACAAGTCTTAGTTGTGCGATTAAGGCCTGAATTTTGGATTCCTGTTTTATGCAACAAACAATAACTCTTCTTCCTTCAATAGAATTATTTCTGATGTAATTTGGGAGCACAATCACAATTACTCTGTCAATGACAGGTTATACTGAGAATCCTGCCCTGGTACACCCATGACCTTCTCACAGCTGACAGAAGGGAGAAAGAAGAATACTGAGCACAAACAGCAACATGTACAGGAGCAGAATTTGGCCACAGCTGTCTGCACTAGATTTACTGTCTGATGAGCCTAGCCAGATTGAGCTTGCATCGTAATCTAATAAAAACCTAATAATACCTTTTCATCTAAGTCAGCCACATATATCAGGCTTTGGTGGTGTCAAGTCTAAAAAGAGAATTGTACTGCTGTCTTGAAGGTATTTTTATTGCTGAGAAAAATATATTGCAAGCAACAATTCCTTACACAGCAGTTCTCTCTCTTTTCCACTTTGGAAAAAAAGGTAAGAAAAATAAGCCAAGCAATAAAAATTCACGTTTGATATCAGATCGGTCCAGATCTGATGCACTCAAACTTGAGAGCTTGTTCTCCTATCTCTTGTAAGATCTTTCAAATTTTGAAAAGGCTTGACAGGCAGAAAATGAACAGATGCACAGTAGAGGTGGGAGAAGATCTTGTGGGAGGTCTCTCTTGCCTTGTGCAAAGATAAGGGTGTGGAGGCGTGCCTGCATGGCGGAGTGCTGTGTGGGGAGAGGGAGCCTCCAGCATGCACCTCTTTACAGGACTGGAGATTACATAAGGCTTGGGAATGACTTCTCTCTCCCTTTGGAACCCTGGAAGAGAGGGAAGGTACAAACACAGAGACATAGCACTGGGAACAGGCTGCCCTCCAGGCTCCACACTCATTCTTTCTGCGGCAGCTCCCCTGCTGAGCAGTCACCTCTCCAGAGGCAGAAAGCAAGCTGTTCCTCCTGCTCCCACAGAGGCACTCGTGCTTCCTGGACAAGGTGTTCCCTGGTGTCCCTGCTCCCTGCAGGTTGCGGATACCTCTGGCTGCAGAAGTACGCTGAGCACTGTTGTACTCCGGTGCACTTCTGTTTCAGTATTTGAATGACAAACTCCACCTCTGCAGCCAAGGGTCTTCTGTAGCTGGACATGCAGGCAAGGTGAAAAAGCAGTTTTTTCAATGTTATTTAATACCATAAGATCAAGAAGAGCGACTCAGGAAGGTAGGGAAGAACTGTGGGTGCACATCAACTTTGCTGTAAAAGCATAAAAGCGAGAGGTGATTTTTTTTTTTTTTAATAAAAAGATATATTTTTTAATGTTGAATGCCCTTGATTCCTTGTGTCCAAATCTTGGCAGGATGGCTAGTTCTTCACATTTCTGGACGACAGCAAAACTCAAAGTTAGTCAGAGATGTTCCTGAATATCACATTCAACTGGATGTATTATGGGGACAGTACCCTGTAAATACGATTTCCTCCTGTCATTACATACTAACCTTTTGGTGAGTCGTCATTAAATCCACATTAATTGGACTTATAAGAACAAGAAAGCTCTTTATGTATATTCTTTTAATGTTCCAATGGATTTTTTACTCTTATTTTTGAAGGACAGATATGAACATTCCTGGTTGAAAGTCGAAGTTTTGTCTAAGAGCTTTTGTTCATTTTAACTGGATATCAAAAGCAGAGCCATGGTAACTTCCCAACAGTTACAGTACTGTGTATTTATTGATTTATCTATTCTAACGAAACCATTCTCCTTAAATATAAGAAGCTTTATGGTTAATAAACCCATGTTAGAAAATGCATTGAATACTTATTTTTGGCCACATCTTGTTTACTCTCTACTACATTATTAAAGTTATAAACCTCTTTTAGCATTCACATAGTGAAAAATTTATTGCATCTATTATTTGGGTTATTTTGTTAGACACACGTACAAATTAAAATTGGAAATATCAGCATTGCTATTGTCTGTGTGATGACAACCTCTTATTTTCTCTCTTTACAAAGAATCCATCAAGAACAAATTCCCAGAGTTTAGGAGGTAGTTCTGGAAATCCAGTAGAGACTGGAAAATATTACATAGATGGTGGTATCAAGTGTATTTTAGGAAAATGAGTGCTGCAGTAATCTATTCTGCTCTAGGCAGTGTCATGAATGCATCATGGCACACAGCGAAAGAAAACATGTCAAGAATGCTGGAATACCTTTCCTCACCACGAGACACCCACACAAACTAATAATAGGACAACATTCAAAAAAGTAGAAAATAAACCCAATAGGAACCAAGTTACAGAAAGAATTTTCCAACTTCACTCTCTGTACCACACACCTAAAATCTCTTAAGTTCTTAACTCCCTTCTTTTTCCACTAGAAAACCACACTATCAGAGTAGGCAAAATTTTAGTTCAGTGAACACAAAGACACAGAATAGTTTGAGTGGGAAGGGACCTTTTAAAGGTTACCTAGTCCAACCTCCCAATACAGAAAATAGTTGTAGAACACAAAGCACTGTCTTCCTCATGTCCTTCAAGAGAAACAGTGAAATTACTGATGGGGAAGTCAAGGAAGCAAAGTATTTTGGTGGTGTCCTCTGTGCAGAGCAAGGGCTGGTCACCAAGATAAATTATCATTCCAGCACAGAAATATTTGTGAGCTGAATGTCACAGAACAAGAGAAAGACATGTTGGCATTTCTCCCTTCCTGAAGGTTCTCTTGTTCTTTCCATACTACAGTTGAATTTTATATTTTATAATCAAGACTAAAGCAAACAAACACTTACAGACTTGGATTATTTTTTCAAATCAAATTCTGTCCAAAACTTACCTGGGGTTCATGGATACACTTCTATCAACAGCTGCGGAAACTTAAACTGACAGCTTGATTCCTGAACTATTTCTGCAACAGCAGTAGGAGTATGGAAGTTGGAAAACTGTAGCTCTCAAGGCCTGTGCAATGCCAACAGAGCACCACACACATATATAATGTAAAAGCTGAAGAAGTACAGGTTAACAGAAGCCCACTGAAGCTAAAGGAGACTAAATTGTGTAAGGAACAGAGTAATTGAAGTAATCACGGAAGCAAGAGAAGGCCCAAACACTTGTTTTCTCTAACTGGCCCTCCTTGCTTTCCCTTTTTATCCATTGCCTAATGGATGTTCCTAATCAGGTTCAAATGAGGTGTACCTTCTCCATCTTTGCAAGCCTGACCTACTTCACAGGGATTAGCAGCTCCATGACATATCTCCCTTGGTTTAGGAGCACCCTGTTCTGTTTCAGGAATGAAACCAACTCTGCCTTGCTCCTGATCAGCGTTTGCCTGAAATGCAAACTTCCTCTGTGTTGAATGCAGCTAGAAATTATTGATAAATTAGTTATAAAGCAGGTTTTTCTTTCCTTGTTCTTTGGAATTCGCAGGAACACTCCCATTTATTTGGAGCCATCATTTTACATGTTGTTCCTTCTCAGCCCCTTCATTTGCATGTTCTTTAATGACACAACTATAATTATTCACCACCCTGTACCACCACCAAATAAAATGTTCCTCAGCCTTCCCTTCTGCATATCAACTCTTTGTCACATAAATTTTCTTAATTTGGCTCCACCAGATCTCAAACCTCTCTCTGGTTTGGCCAATCACTTTTTTTCCTTTCCCTAGAGAATCTATAGAAAGATTAGCATGTTTCCCTCAAGTTTCCCAATCTCTCAGTAGCAGCAGAAAAAAAAAAAAATCCTTTCTGTATTATTTCCTCACACAGGAACTTCAGCCATGTTTGTGTCTTCCCAAGTAAATTCTACTGCTGTGTTTTTTTCTCTTCACCACATATCCCAGGTCTAAACATTGGTAAAACACCACATCCAATTTTCAAACTGTTCAGGAAAGGCAATGATAAATTAGAGAAAGATTTCTTTTTTTACAAACCACTAAAGGATTAGAAAAGTTGTAATATAGAGACTCTAAGTTCATGTATCACATGGAAAATAGTACAAGATTCATGTGTTCTGTGAGGCTCTTACTTATTAATCCTCAGCTGGCATTAATTGCAGTGGCAGGATGGCTCAGAAAGTCAGGTCTCTCTGCAGTGCCGGGAAGCTGTCAGCAAAACTCTTCTTTGGTAAGGACAGGTAGTGTTGGAATACCTGGTCAGGAGAGTATCAGTCATGGGGAGAGGTCTCATAACTCCTGAGAAGTAACAAAAGGTGAAAATTGCTGTCATGGTTCCATTTCTGCATAGTGAGAGTGGTGCTAGGGGCATCTTCTGCTTCTGTCACTGAATATTAATCCTGAGTCTGCTTCAGTGCCAATAAAGGTCAGGCCAATACTTGGGCTTTAAGGAATGGTTTGATCAAGCCCAGAATCCTATGGGGAAATATGAGAGTGATGTAAAGAAGCTTCATAAAATAAACTGGTAAAGTGCAACAAAACTCATGGGTACTATTTCCTCTGCTGAGGAGAAAAGAAGTGTGAATGTTTTACCAACAAGGCTTATCAACTTTGTTTTGCAGTAACTGTTGGAGAATTGTTCAGCACGAGTTATTTCCAAGCTGAGATAATCTTGAGCCAAACAAGGATTTTCATGTCAGAGAAGAAGGCAGCCCAGATCTGTACAGCAATCTCCTCTTATTTTTTTTCCTGGTCAACTTACCAGGCTAACTAATGAAGTCGATTGTCTTAATTTCCATTAATTGAGAGTGCTATGATTCCACTCAAGGCTGCTGTTCAGAGGGGCCTGGACAAGCCAAAGAGATAGGGCTGAGCTGAACCTCATTGAAGTCAAAGGAAAACCTAGAATTATGTGTCTGGGATGGGGTAAACAATGCATTGGGATGAATGGGCTGCCTGCCTGGGGTAGAGAAGCGGTGTCCAGTGACAGAATGAGGAGCAATGGCCACAAACTAAACTACAAGAAGTTTCACCTCAACATGAGGGAGAACTTCTTTGCATTGAGGTGGACGAAGCACAGAAACAGACTGCTGAGGGAGGCCATGGAGTACTCCTGTCTGGAGAGATTCCAAACCCACCTGGATGTGTTCCTGTGTCACCTGCTCTGGGTGACCCTGCCTTGACACAGGGGGTTGGACTGATGTCTGCTCCAACACGAACTATTCTGGGATCCTGTGATTCCGTGACAGTCCTTTGGAATGGGGAGCACATGTTTTAACATGATCCCGCAGAGCTCGTGCCAGTGAAGCCACCAGCCCTTTTTAAGCAGCTCCCACAGCACGGCACGGCGAGCGCGCCTCCCCGCTATGCGCGCCCCAGTACAAGAAAGGTCAGAAAACCTGACCGAGCGCACCGGAGAGTAGCCGGAGCAGGGGCCCCGAGGCCCTGCCGAGCGGGATTTGGGCTCGGCACCCCTCAGGGCCCGTGCCCGGGCGGCTCCTGCCGTGAGGGAGGCCGGGCTCCCGCCGTGAGGGAGCGGCCGCGGGCGGGGCCGCCGCGGGAGGAGCCGCCCCTGCCCCGCGCAGGCGCCGCCCCCGCGGCGGCCGCTCGCGCCCCGACTTCCTGAGGGCGGGCGGGCCGAACATGGCGCCGGGCCGCTGGCGCCAGGGGCGGCCGTTCCCTTGCGCTCTGCTCCTCGTAGCGCTGCTGGGTCCCGCCGCCTGCTTTTCTTCCTCGTTCTACAGCCCCGGCGAGCCGCGGAACAGCGTGCGAGTGCTGTGCGGCTCCAACTGGAGCCTGGTGTTGCAGGGCCAGTGGATGTTGGAGTTGTGAGTAGCGGCCGCTTTCCCGCCCGCCTCGGAGGCAGCGTGGCCGGGGGGGCGAGGGGGGTTCCCTGTGAGGGGTTCCCTGCGAGGGGCGGGCATGGCCGGTGACTCCAGCCCCGCTGTGGGGAGAAGGGGGCCGGGCCGGCCTTCCCGCCTTGCAGAGGGGCCGCGCAGCTTCCCTTCCCCGGCGGTGGCTGCCCGGGGACGGCGTGAGGGAGACCGCGGGCGGTGCCCATGGTCCCCTCCGACCGCCCTCAAGCCGGCGGGCACACGCTGCCCTTGGCTAGTGTGGCAGGACAGAAGCAGCTGCCCGGCGGGTTCCCGTCCTGTGTGGGCACAGAGTGCCCAAGGTTAAACGGGTCACTCCAGACAGCGGGGAATAAAGGACGTGGAATGAAGGATAGGGACCTGTTGGAGCGAGCCCAGAGCAGGCCACCAAGTTGATCATAAGGATGGAGCACCTCGCCTGTCAGGAAAGGCTGAGAGAGTGGGGGTTGTTCAGCCTGGAAAAGAGAAGGCTTCGGGTGACCTAATGGTGGCCTTCCCCGCCCTGAAGGGATGAGCGTGTCATGACAGAACACGGGGGAGTGCCTTCAAATTGACAGATAGTTGGGTTAAATTGGATATTGGGGAAAAAATTATTTATCGTGGGGATGGTGAGGCCTGGCACAGGTTGCCCAGAGAAGCTGTGGCTTGCCCTATCCCTGGAAGTGTTCAAGGCCAGGTTGGATGGGGCTTGGAGCAGTCTGGTCTAGTGGAAGGTGTTCCTGCCCATGCCACAGGATGGAACTGGATGGCCTTCAAGGTGCCCTTCCAACCCAAACCATTCTGTGATTCTGTACAGCAGCTGTCCCTCAGGTTCTCATCTGAGTGTCCAAGGTTAAATGAGTCACTGCGGCCAGCTCCCCAATGGGGAATAGTGTCCAGTATTTCTCCTTGTCCTGCTCCCCTATTGGGGGCTGCCACTGGGTTCTGTGTGAGCACCGAGAAGGCTGAATTTGGTAGGGAATATTTAGCTGAAGTAGGCTTCCAAATCAGAATTATGTAATATCCCAGCCTGCCTGCACTCCAAGCCGACTTGAGCTTGGAGTTGTGTTCAAGGGAGATGCATCAGATTCCATTAACTTCTGACTGACTGTAGTGGTGTGGTGACTTTGCTTGTGACGTGACACAGTTCTTGAAGTGCACGTGGCTTTTTTTTTTGTCAGAGCCTCGCTCACCTGCTTGTATTTAGAAGGGGGAAAAGCAGCTTGAGGGTTTTTTTTTAAGACAGCAATGAATAGAAAAGTAGTTCAAGTAGGCAGTGTAGGCATGTGGTACCTGTGGGCTGTGCAGCTATGAAATAGGATTTTATTGTGGCATGTATGCTACTCTGTGCAAGTGCTTGAGTTTGAAACAGTTTGAACATCTGAACTGGTGCTCCCTCCTAAATACTTAGCTAACTACTGAAAGTTTTGGTTTGCTCTTGAATTTGTCTCCTGTCTCTTCTTAGCAGGATGGACTGTCACTGCTCTTAGGACTTTAGTGCTTAGGATTCTACTGGACCGTGGTGTTAATCAGTGAATAGGTGGGAACAATCTTGAAATAGCTAATAGTGACCCAGGGATGCCAATTGTAGTTAAAGGTTTGGAATGAGTTTTGGATTTGTCTTCATTTATTGTGGTCTAAAAGAGGGGGGAAAAGGTAAATTTGTTTTCTCCCACTCTGAAGTTATGTTTTAAATTGAAGTTTTTCACTTGGGATGTCTTAGTCTGATGTGGAAGCAATTGTATGCAAGTTACTGATTTATACACAGGTTGGTGAGTTTTAAAGAGGAAGATTATTTATGCTGACTCAAGGTTTTAATTTCTGAGAGCAAGTATTTAAATAATTAGGGGCACATGCGTCTGAGAAAGTAAAAAGCGAAGATCTGACTGAAATCAGAAGTGGCTGGGATAGCAAACAGTTCAAATCTTTTGCAGATCTTTACTCCACTTTAAAAATTGCTGTCTGGTTTGGAGTGAGAGGTAGCTGGCAATAGCAATGGTGGCAGAATTAGCCTTAGTGTTAGCTGAACATGGTATGTGTTGCTGCACTGCTTAAATTACACTCTAATTCATTTTATGCGGTGTCTGAAGTGTGAAAGATCCTCGGGTCTCCACGCTATTTCCTGTGGTGCCTTACTGGTGCTTTCTGCTTTTCTCCTTAGGAGGAACTTTTGTCCTTAATAAGGATGCAAGCTCAATGCTGCTGGTGTGGAATTACTGAGAGTTTGAGTTCTAGGATTGATTATTTTTTAAATATTTTCTGGGCACAATCTGGTCTGGGTTTTCCCCCATCCCTGTGCCCAGCCCTCATCCCCAAAATATCTATGAGAGAAGGGGGAAAATCAAGTTTTATTTTGGGAGTGAAGCTGGGGCAGGGGTTGGGAGCATCTTACAGCCAGTGAGCTTTTCCATTGGCATCAGCTGCGTCCCTCTTGCCTAAATATCCCTGATTGGGCTTGTGGCAGAAACTCCGTGTGAGAATTTTCAGCCCCGGTGGCTTCAGTGAGAACAGCAGACAGACAAATCTGATTCTTACAGCAGTTTCTGTGCTGATGGATTTTGGCTTCTACTGATTTTTATCTGGTTTAGAGCTGGTGTTCTAGGCAGGAGTCCTGCATGCCAGTCCATGGATTCCTTCCATGCTGTCTCATAGGCTGGTTGGCAGGACTGCAGTAATGTTCATTAAAACGTGATTTGTTTGAAGAACCTCATGTTTGTTTATAAGACCTTTGTTTTCCAAGCAGCATTTTTATTAATGCAAATGTTACTATAGCATCTTCTTGAAAAAGATTCATTTTCACGACCTGCTCTTTTGAAGCCTCCTGCCCTGGTAGGAACAGGTACAGCTGCTGTTTAAAGTCAGTTTTTCTGTTTGGGAAAGTGGAAAATCACTGTGTAATTCCATTTTTTTGTTGTTCCCAGGTGCACAAATAGAGAAACTTAAGTTTGAGATTACTTGTGTGTGGCATCTGTAGCGGAAATAGGATTTTTCTTCCTTCATCCCTCCTAGCTGAGGTGTGTGTACGCGGCTGTTTTTTTTCTGAATATTTGGTTATTCATAGCTGGAAAAATTGCAGGCCCTGGAAGCCCTGCTGCATTTCATTGATAAAAATGTTTTGGAGAAGGTTCTGTATCTGCCAGACATTGCAACATTTTTTGGTTCTTGTTACTATCGCAGCACACAGGTCCGGGCTGGAGTGCTGTGGGTGTTATGCTAGAATGAGCTGTGTTAAAAAATTTCACTGTTTCCTTATCTCTAGTCTGTTGCTGTGAGATAATGATTCATTAATATGAGGAGTTTTCTTTTTGTCTTTAATATTGTGTCTGTTCTGAACACAAAAAACTAATTTCTGCTTAATTTCTTACTTAAAAGTGCATTTTGCATTTGTAAACAAAACTTGTTCCGAGCTTGATTTATCTTAATTTAACATCCACTTCTTTTTGAAGTAAATGAAAACAAGCAAACAAACAAAAAAATCCAACCCGTTAATGAACTTGTTGTCTTCTTGCTTCTGTTTACAAAAGAAACTATTTATGCTCTTGATGCATCTGCAGTACTTTATGTGCTTGTTCCCACATACGGTGTTAAATGTTTCGGTTCCCATTCGTTTCAGCACAGACTTATTGCCGTGTGTACCTGAAAAAGAATGGCTTAATTGTCCATTTTAATTCTAGCCAGGTGGAAATCAGAAAACCGGTGTAACAGTTGTGTTTCCAAGGCTGGCTCTTTATACATATGGTATAGGCCCATACTTTTTATTTTTCATTGACATTAAACATTGCCCTGCTATCTCGTTGGTCAGATGATTGCAAGGGTTCAGCCCTCCCAGCAGCACTTTTGTCTGTAGCTTCAAGGGAGTGTGTTAAAAATGAAGCTGAATGTTTTGGTATTTAGATGGTTTAATGCTTTCAATCGGTTGGCTTGAAATAAATAAATAAATAAATGTGTGTAAATAAAATCCCAAAGGATTTGCTAAAACTATTTAACGATTACTGTAAGTTAGGTTAAGAGTTCAAGAAGATGGAGGATTTTCTTTCCCTTAGGAGTGTTGAGTCTCTTACTTCTTGTTAGTATCCAGGCTTTTCTTTGTCCTATTCTTAAAAAACCCCAACAACCCAAAACCAAATAAAACCCAAAAAGTGGGGGAATGAAAATCAAGTTGTCAAAACTGCAGTTTGGTTTTGAAGCCTCTGCAGCTCTGCTGGCTGAGTCTGGAGGAAGTGACCAAACCTTTTTTTTAATAACTGAACTGAACTGAGCTGAGTGCTGTGCGTTGGCCAAACAAAACCTGCAAAAATGTGGTGCTGAAATACTCTTTGTAGGGGAAACAAAACAGTTGCTGAAGGGGACATAAAAACATGTAGAATGTTGCAACTCAATCTGCTGAAGCTCTACAATAATTCACATAATTTTTCATTGATCGATTGGCTTTCTATTTTAAAAATAATTTCTCCTTCTTTAAAAAAAAAGTTTGTCTGATTTAGAGGGGTTTGACACACTGCAGGAAGCTTCTTATAAGCTTCCAGGGCATGTGTTGTTACGATACAGATCTGGGTAAATGACAGGGTCTAACTTCTGTATCTTTGGCTGCCACCTGATCACTTGAAAAGTCTCTAAAACCACACAGTTGATCTTCTGGAATTTTTATTTTGTTTCAATTACAAAGCTGCCTATCCTGCTTCAAGGCCTATCTGTGTTTAGAACCCTTTAAAAAAAAAACATATATATATGCTCGTGAAATCTGTAGTAATAAGGCAAAATTATTTATTTAAGAGAATAAAAACGAGAATTTTATTCTGATATTGCTTTTACCATTCTGTTGGATACTGTCGCAACATTTTCATTCTAATTTTGATAGTACTCCCAGTATGAACTCCATCAAGCAGTTTAGTTTAAGAAGTTTTGCTGTTTCCTCTTCAGCAAATCCTCTCATGCCCACATATCCATAAGCTGTTTTTCCTTTGTTCCTAGATTCTTGCAACTTGGTGAAACTGCCATCAGAGCAAAGTGTGGAATGGTACTCAAGGTTACATCTGTTCACTGATACTGTTGATAATGGTAGTGAAAAGGCAGATAAAAGGAGTCAGTTAAATTTCCTTGAAAATGAGTGAATTGGTGAGTTCAGTAGCCAGGCAGGTAGAAGCAGAGTGGCTTGGAGCTGCAAACTGCGTATCAATACATCTTAGCAAAGTCCTTCTGTGTTTACTGATCTGCTCGGGGTGATATGGCTGAATGGCGCCTTTACTCAAACTGGTTTTAACTTGAGTGCGTTCTTTGTATTGCCTCAGTGAAGCTGTTGGTATTTGAAAGCCTAAGCTTGTTCTTTTATGCTTTAGATCAGAGATAAATAGAAGGAAAAAAAAAGAAGTCTGTCTGAGAGCCTCAAACTTTGCTTTTCAATTGCTTTCTTTATGCCCTCTGCAAAAAGCTTTAGGTCTTATAATGGAGTAGGAACAGGAGAAAACACCTGGATATTTGGAAATAGTGATTTCAGTCCACTGAGGTCAGTTGTTGTTGCAGTGGTAGATGTTGGCTGCCTCATTTAGGGAGGGCTGACCGTGTGTGAGAGCATTTCAGCTGTAAAACTTTGTGCTCTGTAAGAGGTCTTGAAACCTCACGAATGAGGTGTGTGCTGAGGAATGTGCAATACCTGCTTCCAGTGAATAGTTTGACAATGTGTCATTTTTAGCTAGGTGGTGTTTTCAATCTCATTGTTGAATGATGAAAATCAGCGAATTGCCTTTTAATGTGTAACAGGCTACTGAAAACTTTCTTTCCTTAACCAAGTGCCCAGGTCTTGATTTAAATTCCAGTGGACTTTGGTTTTTTTAACTTGGAAAGACCTGTTTTCTTGGCACACTTGTTTGCACTGCACCCTGTGCCCCAGAAATTAATAGAAGTATTCCCTTGAGCACAGGGAGAACAAATGGGAGTAACAGCCCTAAATTTGGTGGTGTTGACAAAGTTATAATTATTTCCTGGCCTGTCTGGAGTATGGCAGGGAAAATTTGGTTTCATCTGCTTTTGCCAGTGACCTGTTCTTGCACCCTGTGACTTGAAGAGTAACAAAGACTGGTTCCACAGCAGACATGAGGGTCAGCTCTCCTGCTCCTACAGGTTATATTTTTCTGGGGAATGTAATAATGGTAGTTGTACCCTAACTTCTGTGAAAATTACTCACAATTCTAAATGATTCATTAGAAGACCATGTTGAAATAAAACACTTCCTTAAGCCTCAGTTCTTCACGGTACAGAAAGTTTTCTGAAACTTTTGATAAAGATGACCTAAGTGTCAAGTATTTTACTCTTCAGTAACTTACCTCCCCTTACACTTTCTCTTTCAGTATTTTACGACTGAGAGACACAAAGCTTTGGTAACATAACTTCTTTTGTTATTTCCAGGAGGCAGTCATGAATTCCTTAGTGCTTCAAATGCTGCATAACAAATGCAGACATGAAAGTTTCAGGAAAGTGAGGGTGTTGTGGTAAACAGCAGTGATAACTCTTGCAGAAATCTGATGACTATTGCAAGTTCTCTCTTGAACATGTGGGGACAGGGTGTTTCCTGGCTGGCAAGAATTGGAGGTGTAATTTCAGGAATGTAAAGCAAATATTTTAATCCTGATTGTCTGTGCCAATGTTCAGCTGGAGTGGCTGGATCTTGTGGTGTTGTATGGAACTATTGCCATCCCATGTCTAATAATGATACTAGGAATTAGACAGCCAACAGCTACAGCTTTTTGTGAAGTTCATTGTTATGTCCTGTTACTGCTGAGCTGTGACATGGGGAGATTTTAATGCTGCTTTGAACTAAAGGAAATACTTTTAATCATACGAATGTTAGTCGTGTGTATTGAATATTCCATTTAATTTCATTCAAGAGAAAGGCTCATGCGTGTCAAATGTAAATACAAATTTTGATAGGGTCTAAATTTCTATCTTAAGACCAGATTAAACAGGCTAAAGGATTAATTTTGAAAATCTCATGGTGTGAATTTGATGCATCTAGAGAACCTGGGTTTAGAAAACAGTCAAACTTCCGTATTTCATTTTAAATCAACGTCAGCTGCTTTATCTGATGGATGTTTGCTGTTTCTTATTTATCAGTCAAGCTGCTATAATAAAATAATCCTGTTTGTAAAGTACAGTATCTGTCAGACTGTTATTAAAAGCTCTCTATGGGCCAGCAGCACAATGGGCAACAGCGCTGCATATGAGACTTACTTCCAGCATCTTTTTGAAAGATACTGAGGGTCTGTCTCTTGGCAGGATAAGATTTATGTCCTGTTTTCAGGTGCTTTCACACAGAATGATGTTAACTTAAAAAGACAATATATGGTATTCCATAGCTAGAATTATGAATTTCTAAAACAGTTAAACACAACAGTTAAGTATTTTTAAATTGTGTCATTTTAACTGCCCAGTGATAAGGTATTACCAGTCGGGGCCAAATCAGTTTAATTATTCCAATTGGGAGTGCAGAAAATTCAGCTCTTGAAACCTGTGTTCCTGTTTTGCTGAAATGAATCCTGGGGAAAAAAGACAATAAGTATGAACAGTAGGAATTTGATGTATGCTCTTTTTAAGTCTTTAATGACTGCTATCAGAAAGGGCATGTTGTGATGTATGGAGTATTGGGCCAAGGCAAATGTAATTTCAGGAAGTTCTGAGGTATGGGAAATCAATACAAAATATTGTGATGGAGGATACCGCTTCAGAGGATAGCTTGGTTTCTATAATTTAGGTAGCTGCCATGAAAATGGATCTTATTTCCTATGTAAATAGAATAAATCACAAATGGTGAGGAGTTTGGATATGAATTTCTCAAATCTGTGGAGATGTTTTAATAACATGGGGGGGAACATAGGGATTGATAAAAAACTCCTTGATTGTCTCAGTCAGTAGACTTGATTTAAAAAAGTGTAGGTTTTTTCCTTTGTGATTGATGTGTTTGTATTTTCTCTGCACAATAAATCAGTTTGAATGCCTTTTAAGTGTAAGAGTATTAAAATATTTACCCTGTCTTCCCCTTTAGTTATGCTCCTTGGTGTCCAGCTTGTCAGCAGATTGAGGCAACCTGGGAGAGCTTTGCAAAGGAGAGCGAACGGCTCGGGATCACTGTTGGAAAAGTGGATGTCACCCAAGAACCAGGTATAGTGTGAAACAGACTGTTCTAATAACAGGAATTATTCAATAGAAGTACCACTTACTACTTATTTAGGCTTCAAAGTCAAAAGAATGTTATCCACAGTTTGTTTCTCCATACAGTTCATGTCTCTGAACTGAAGTTTATAAACTCAATTGGAAGGATTAAAGAATTTGGGGGGGGGTGGGGGGTGGTGATTTGGCTTAATACTGAATTAAAAGAGGCTTATTCTCTATTTTAATCTTCTTCACTGAAAGCTGTTGCCTGTCTCGTTCCTCTCTTCCAGCCTGTCTGCCGAAGATTTCACCTCTGTAGCCTCCTGTTAGGAGAATTTCAGGGTGTGGTAGAGGGAGCCTGCTTTAATTAATGTTGTTAACTGTTTCCACCATGGTGCAGTTTTATTGACTGCTTTAGTTGTGGTAGTGCTTTTTATTACAGATGTTATTGTTGTTTTCTGTTGGTGATGCACATATGCAAATATGTTTATAAAAACAGTTTCCTAACTAGTCACAGAAGCATGAGTGCAATCTAATTTATTCCTTTGGTGACTTCCTTCAAAGTTTTGAATGTATCTTTGTACAAGCAGTATTAATATTGTGTAAATCTCTGCATCTCCTGGGAATGCTTTGTGCTCATTTTGGCTTTGAGGGGATAAAGGATTTTATCAGCAGTATCAAAAGACAGAAAGATGAGATGTTGTTAGGAAAAAAAAGGCCAAACTTTACTGATTTTTCTTTTTTTTTCTTTATCAAGTGTGTGAAAAATGTGTTCATTTTACTGGCTGGAAACATGCTGAACAGATTTACTTCATCAAAACTCTTGTCTCAGAATCGGCAATCTAAATTGACAAGAAAATGCCAGGTGTTCTAGACCTTGTGGAGGTTCATGTTTTTGTTAAAAGTTCACAAGCACACAAAAACTCTTATATCAAAAAGCTGTATATACTAATCATTACATAGTGTAATAAACAGATGAGTTTGAATATTACATTTTTTAAAGTAGATATAAACTTAATACTTGAATTTTTAATGTTGCTGAGAGTCCTGACCCCTAAGCATAGGGGTAACTTCTGTGAGTCAAGGGACTGACCAAAATGATGCATTTGTACCAAAGCATCTGTAATAAACCTACAATATCCAGTTCAGCACTGGGAGCTGCAGGCACTTCTAAAACTCAGGAATGCTCAAACTGGAAAACAAACATATATTACATATTTGACCTTCTATGCTGATGTAATTTGGAAGATATATGAGTTTCTATGGAGCTTCCCAAAGTTGCTGAGGTATTTTTACTGTGGGCTTTGCATCAGCCTTTGGGTTGTTGTGTTTAAGTGCTCTGTCTCCTTTCTTGCTTGCACAATGGTACTTTAATTAGTCTTAGTTATGTAACCCCTTCATTGAATTGAAAGTAGTCAAAATGTGTTAAATTAGGGGAAAACCACGAGATGAGTGCAGAGTTACATAAAATTGCACTTCCCAAACCGGCAGGAGAAAGTGGCCATTCATGACGCTTAATTGCAGGAGATGCCTGAAGAATAAATCCACCAGAGCCTTAATGGCTTCACAGCAGATTTCAGTCACTTGATGTCCCAGCCTTAAAGTACTTCCTCTTGCCTCATCTTCTCCATTGGAACATTCAGTGTGGAACAAGCAAATAGTGGAAATGCTTCTGGATCCTTAAGTTCTGCACATTTGTGGTGCCTTTTTTAAGGCCCCACTCACAACATTTACCTGTGAATTTAAAACAAGACTTCTTGGACCTTCTGTGTGTTTGAATAGTTGTTGGATGAAAGCAGCTGGAGTTTTAGATGACAGGTCTGTTCAATATACATTTTCAGGGATGTGCATGTGCAAATAGAAGATTTTTCTTTAATTCTTGATTAGATGTTGATTTCATAATTTATGTATGTCATTTTTTGATTTGCAAACAGAGACAGATGCTTAACTGTAGCCAATTCAAGTTTGTGTTAAACAGGCACCAAAACAATTTAATGGGTTCTTAAGTTTTGTAGCTGACTCACATCTGGTTTTACCAATCTGAGGAGGTGCCTTAGACAGCCAACAAACCCCCACCTAAAGTGTTGTGGATGCTTAGATGCATTTTATAACTTTTAGGTTTCAGTGTTGCTTCTGAGGTGTTCACCCTAGGATAGGCCACAGGTAAGAGGTTTGAGCTGTTTTGTTTACTTTGCCTGACTGGCATTTGTAAGAACTTCAGAGTCTTTCAGTGTTCCCATGACTTTCTCTGTTCTTAAGCTAATTATGTTCTTTATGACTCTCTACCCAGTTTTCCGTGTGCAGCTGTGCTGTCTGCTTTATGAATTCTGCTGTTACACTTGTGGGTTTGTTTGCTTTGTATCTCCCGGTGCTGGCACAGCTTTTAGCTGATCAAAAAGTTTTTCGTCACCCTGCCTCTCGTAGCAATATAGGCAGAGAGCCGAAAAGTTGAAGTAAAGAAGCCTTACTTTCTGGAGCTTTAAAGATGATTTGCTTTTAAATGTCTTCAAACAAAATCCCAAACAACAAAAAAAGCAACAATCCTTTCTTGCCTATTCCACAGAGGAATTCAAACCAGGGAAAGCATTACCAGTGAAACTTTTAAAAATACCTGGCTTATTTCAGGATCGCTCATTTTTGTCTCTAAAGGCAGAAACTCTCTTGCTACAGTACTTCTCCATGGCTAATCCAGGTGCCTAGAGCTGTTTGTTTTATTGAAAGCTGAATAAGGCCTTCATTTCCCAAAAGACTTCCACAGAATTTTATAAAGGGCGAAGTTAAGTAACTGTGCCCTTTACACTGGTATTCTATATGAGTTGCAATTGCTGGCTATAGGAATTCAGCCCTTTCTAATGGACTCTGAGTGCATCTTGTGCTGGGCTGGTCCAAAACTTCAGCTGGTTGCAAATACTGAGGAGACAAATCCATTGATGAGGAAAATTACCTCTCAGTAAACATTCTTCAAGATGAACATTTTTCCTTGATTTGTTACCAATATTTGGTATCTGTTACTGTTTGTAGCATATCTGAAGACAAACTGTTAACCTGTGTTTACAAAACAATGGCAAAAGCTGCACAGCCTGTTGCTCTCTAGTGTAAAATACAGATCTGCAGGTATTTATAGATGTCAGAATGCTGAGAAATTTCAATGTTACTGAACTGTTGGTGTTGTTTTCTTCCCTTTCTAGGCCTGAGTGGTCGTTTCTTTGTCACAACACTTCCCACAATTTACCAGTAAGTGTGTCATACTGGAAACTGCAGCTGCTGACTCCTGCTTGTCACTTGATTTAATTTGTAACTGAAATATTGGGGGAAATGGAGGAATACTGACTTTTGATTTCAGCTCAGATTATGGATCGTTGGTTGCATGATGAAATCCTTATCTGAGGCTTTTCTTTAAGTGACTTTACAGAGTTTCCCTTTTATGGATACTAGTAAAAATGGATCAGAGAAGACTTTTGTTGGATCTCTTCTCCGATAAGGTGACATTATCCTTAAAATATTGGACCCTTCATTAAGTCAGAGTATTATGAGTCGTGCATATATTTAAATAAGTATATGTGTACTTTCAATTCTGAGTTGTATTTGGGAATGGTTTGGTTGTTAACCTCATGTGCTTTGTGTGTTTATTGTAGTGCCAGTGAATATTTAAGAAAAATAGCAGCTTTATAAATGGCAAAAGGTCATGCTGTTTAAAAACAGAGATTTTCTATCATGGATTACAGTTCCAAAACATCCAACTCTGAGGCAGTGAAATCTGTCATGGATGCGGGGTTTTGGTTGGGTTTTGTACCCCAGAGTTTGGGGGCTGTCTGTGTTAATGGGTGTTTCTGTTTTGTAGTGCCAATGATGGAGTGTTCCGCAGATACCGTGGCTCACGGACATTGGAAGATCTTCAGGGCTACATCTTAGAGAGGAAATGGGAAGCTGTGGAGCCCGTAGCAGGATGGAAGTCTCCATCTTCTATAATGTAGCGCTTTGTTTTTATTAGCAAGAACTATATTTTATAGGTCATTATTCATTAAGGGTCCTGTGCTGACAGTTTAAAGACAAAAGGCCTTTATTCCCTAGGCTTGCAGGCTTTGCAGAGGCAATCAGTATTGACAGCTTGCTTCCCGGTTTCTCACCTTTAAAGGCAGTTTATTTTTCTGCATTTGCTTTTGTTTGTGCCTGCTAAGGCTTGTTTATGTCATCTTTGAAAAGAGATTAAGAGAAAAAAATACAGCCACTGAGCATTATGTAAAGTGGCATTTCCAATATCTGCTGAGTCCTGGAATAAAGTGTGTGTTTATGTAGATTATTACTGCATGGCTTCTGGCTACTGGGCAGCCTTTAGCTTTAAGGATTTCTTGTTTACAGGAGAGTCTTTTGTCCCCCTTTTGGCAAACAGTGTACTTCTTACAGAATATGTAAGAATTTGTTTTCAGAGAGGTGGATTTGCTTAGAAATAGTGCAGATTGTTTGCATGACACAAAGGATGAGCCAAAGATGTGAGTGGCCTGCCTTTCATTCTGGCTGAAGCTATTATGTGTAAATTCACATCGAAGATCCGGAGAGGGTCCTTATTTTTTATGTGAGAAGGAAGGGCTGTAGGATATTTAGGAATGGGGAGAGGAGCTACAGGGCTGCTGTGAACCTGTCCTTCCATTTCCTTGTCTTCCAGGATGCATGGCATGGCAGGGCTGTTTCACTTCTCGGGATGGATCAGGGTAAGTAACCGTGTGGTGTTTCCCATACTCCCTTTTTATGCATAGAATAATCATATGCTTAAAAGTCAAAATGTAACTGAATATTTTTATTATCCTTTTATGGGAGTTAATTTTGCCTGACATTTGCTGCACATTGGATGTTTGATATCTTTGCATTATAAGTTCGTAGTGCTAAGGTACTGTGCCAAAAATGGCAGTTTATTGTAAAGATTGTCATCAATAATGAAAATATTGGTTGGAAGGAGAGGTTCTTTAAGGGTGTAAAGCAGCTTTTTGAGAGCTGCTGTAAAAATGGTTGTAAACAGCAGGAATATATTAAATATCTACCAGGTTCTCTCACTTCATACTATTCCTAAATATCATTTTCATGTTCATTTTCAGAGTTGTAAATGATGCTCCTCTGCAGTTTGTTTGCTTCATGTATTGCACAGGAGAAGGGAGGGCAAGGGGGGTTTTTAGTAATAATTTCTGCATCTGGGGTTCAAATGGACAACACCATTTGCATAGGAATATGATGAATTTGGATAATAGAGTAATTATCAGAAGTAAAGGAGAAGTGCTTAACTACACTGAAGTGTGATTTAAAATACTAAAGCATATTCTGCTTTAAAATATTTCAAGATGCTTTCATTTGGGAGCTATCCAAGTTTTTGCATGCATCCAAATACTGAGAATTTTCAGACCTTTCTGATTTTGGTCAGGAAACATCCTCTTAAAATCCTCAAGTGTTACTGGGATTGATAGACTGTTTTTGATTGCAGCAGAATATTTTACTATTGTGATGTGCTTCAGAAAAGGAATGTAGTTGAGAGCTTGAACAGTTTGTATCCCTTCTACTGCTCATCAAACTAGCACAGAATCAGACAGAGCTCTGAGTTATGTCTATCTTTGATTCTTTCACTGGATAATATTTACTTTATATATTTATAGTCTTCTGGTGTTTCACGTCCATGGTTGCTGTGTAATGGTGCTGTTTCTCCATAGTTTCCTTCCTGAAAGATTAACTGTTCTGGGAAGAAACCTCTAATTTGCTTTCCACTTTGATGAATATTTCAGCTGCACATTTCCTCACTCTTCCTGCTCTGCTGTCCTTGCTTACGCTTTAATAAATATCAGAAGATGTTCTGACATTTAAAAAAAAGACTCTGGAATTTCCGTATTTAAACTCTTGCAAATGTTGATTGTGGTTTGTTTTGAAAGAGATTTAATGGCATAATTGACTTCCTACCAGCTCATCTGTCTTGATGTGCTGCTTGATTCACCTGAATTTGTAGGTTTGAGGAACAGATGAAAGTTTGAGAGAAATCTTAATACTGTATTTGGATTCTTATATTTAAATTTAGAAGTAAAATAATTTTTTCAGTGTATGCTTCGAGTGTGTGGCTCCTTCTAAGAGCTAAGAAGCTTTAAGTAAGAACAAAATGGCTTGGTTTAGTTAATGAACAGTTGCCACACAAGGATGAAGGATGTTGTGATACTTTCCTGCAAGCTCTGAGGCTCCTCATACATCCATCTTCAGTAAGGTTGTGTATCGCATCTGTAATGCTGAGTGTCTTAGGAAGGAATTGTGCATCCTCTGATTTAAAAGCCTTTTAATATGAACAAGTTGGTAAAAACCCCAAGGTCTAACGGTGGAAAGGAGAAGGCTTCGGTATAAATACTGTTAAATGAAAGGTCTTAATCAGACAGCAATTTGTGTAGTGGTGTTGGCAGTAGAAATCCTAAGTGGTTTTAGGTATGAAGTTAATTAATTATCTTCCTCTCATTTCCAGCAAATTCATAACTACCTCACTGGCACTCTTGGAGTTCATGTCTGGGTTTCCTATGCCATCTTCATCTTAGCTACCTTACTGATTGGCCTGTTCCTGGGTTTGGTAAGAAAACATTGCTTTTTTTCTCAATTTTCTCAAACTAGAACTCTTGCTTAACCTGTGAAAAAAATAAAACCAGCTTTACAGATAAGATATAAATACCTTGCTTTAATAATACATTATTAAATACTAATATCTCTTCCGTGATACCCAGATGTGTGAGAATGGTTCAAAGCTGTGCCAGGGAGGTTTAGACTGAACATTAGGAAGCAGAGGGTGGTCAGACATTGCAACAGGCTGCCCAGAGACGTGATTGATGCTCCAGGCCTGTCAATATATTGTTAAGAAGCATTTGGACAATGCCCTCAATACAAATCTTGAACATGGATCTCTGCCCTTCAGCCCAAATATTAATGAAATAAAGAAAAATTTTATGAGTGTATTTCTCAGTAGTACTGGGAGGTGATTTCAATGCAGTTGAAATTTGAATTTAGGTAAACCATGTTTTTATACTTGATGTGTGTACAGAATTGTTGTATACAAGAAAATGTCTTTGATTATCCAATTTCAACAGCTGCATTTTTCTGGATGATAGATTTTCACCAAATGAGTGCAAATCAAGGTAGTGTAACTAGGAGCAAGTGAATATCATGTTTTAAAAGAAACTCTCTTTCTTACTCCACTTAAAAAACCCCCAAACTGAAGAAGCTGAAAAAATGTGAAGTTAATCTCTCAGCTCTTTCCAAAAAGCTCTTCAATGTTTGAAATATATTTCTTTCACATGGTGTCAGCTCTGTCTTTTTCATTGCACTATTCTTAGCAAGTGACAGTGAGGCACAAATGTCTTCCTTGCATTTTGATTGTCTGTGTTCTGCACCGGGCTGGTTAAATAACAAGCACAAAAGGTGGAACACACATCTGTATTGGGGAACCAGGGGTAGGAATGGAATAATATCCCCAAATACAGAAAATCTTGATCAAGATTTTTTCATAGATTTAAAAAAAGTAAAAATCCTCTGCTGTGTTCTGAGCTTTTCTTCAGATGCAAGCAGTGTCAGTACGGAATAAATTTAGGAAAGTAGGAGGCAGAAAATGGGTAGTTGCAAGCAGGGAATGCTGGTTAGTACACACTGAGAAAGCACATTTTTTCATGTTTTTATTTAGCTCTTATCTCTAAGCAAGATAATACAATTTTGTAAATTTTATTGTGTATATCTATCTAAAAAGAATGAGTGCAGGGACTCTTGCAGTTGCTAATAAATGCCTTCTTTTATTATTGCTAAGAAATGCCTTTTTTCCCTTTCCACAGATCCTGGTTTTGATTTCAGATTGCCTCTGCCCAGCCAAGTCAAAACACAGAGCTGAAACACCTGGTAAGAACTCTGAAGTGGGTGAGATGCTGTAGTTTAACGTGTCAAGTTGTAGGAGGGAGGGAAATACACTGTTCAGACCTTAGATGTGAACCAATAATCCAGGAATCCAGTGAAATTGGTTTGTAGCAGAATGAAAGCCTATGCCTGATATGCAAGAAAAAGAAAGTGGAGGAGAAGTCTGAAGATTTAATGAAGTAACTGAAAAATAAGGCAAAGTTTTCAATCACAGAGCCCCAGAATGGTTTCGGTTGGAAGGGACCTTAAGGATCATCTATTTCCAATCCCAGCTGGAATAATAATCCTAACCAATAATAATGTTCATCAGTATTTCAGCATATTTACCTGCTGGTGCACCTTTAAAGGCATTGTTGTGAGATTCAGTCTAACTCCAGTCTCTGCTTTGTTTAGAAGAAGCAATTACCAAGGATAATGTGGAGAATGCAGCGTTGGAAGAGCCAGAGGAGGCTGCAGAGCTTTCCGCGGATGATGCGGAAGAGGCTGCAGACGTCAAAGATCTCTCAGAGGGAGAAGATGCAGCAAATTCAAGTGCTGATGAGTCGGAGGAGGATTTAGCACTTGGAAAAGAATCATGGGAAGAAGAAATGGAGGATTTAAGTGAACAACCTTTAGCTGAATCAGAGACTGAAAGCACAGTGAGACAGCGGAAAAGTCAGGGGGCTGAGAAGGAACTATAGTTTTCCCAGTGGTGTATGTTGTACACTTGGACCAAAGAAGTGTCAGACCCCTTCAGGGTCTGAAGCTGGAGCTTACACTTGATTTGTCGTTGGTGTTTACGCAAAACCTCTGCTCTGCCAGCAGGATCCTCTTTTTTTAAGCTTAGTACTTGCTTACTTTCTTTGATAAGCACATCTGTGTGTTCTGTGACTTTAGCTGTGACAATCAAAATCGGTGTCTTATCTGTTCCATGTCCTCTCAGAGAAAAAGGAGGTATCAGCTTCAGTTCACCAGCTGTGAAATGGTCATTGTGTGTGTTCCTCTAAGGACTGACCTGGGCAAGTCAGGACTTTTAACTCCATGGTAGCTTGGCAGGACTGTGACTTTTCTGTCTGAATGTTGATTGTTCCCAAATGCCACAGAAGCACAGAGACTATTCACTAGTGAAAGGAGGCACCTTAGTGGTCTTCTGTCAAAAACGTTGTCTACCATGGGTTTGTTTTTATCACTTTCAACAGAAGCACCTTTCTCTCCCATTTCTATTCGTGTTTGTTTTGGAAGTTGTTCCTGCAGCTCACCTTTGGATGTGTCAGTTTTTGGTGATCCAGAGGCTGTGCAGCTTGAGCTTGTCAGCTGAGTTGTGTGACCCAAGGAGCTGGAATAATTGAAAACCTCAGAAAGAGAGTGGCAGTTAAATATTTAAAATATGTTGGAACTTTTAAAAGGTTTCAAGGAAATTATTTTGGTCAGGGGGAATTTTTGCCAAAGTGTGACTTTTTTTTTTTTTTTTTTGGTAATTTGTTCCCACCAGGAGATTGTAGCAGGAAATATTCACTTTGGAGTCAGTAAGTTGTATATTTCTTGCCAGTACAAGCTTGTCATATGCAGTGCAGTTCTGCCATTTCCAACTTGGAATGCTTCTGGCAGAGCTCAGGCTGCTTGAGTAATGTTATCTAAACAGGCACTTGGGGTTTTACCTTTATCACTTTTCTACTTTTGGAATCATCACATTAGGAAAAGAGAGGGACACAGGTGGGTAGTGGGGAGAAGCTTTTGGTTTTGCTACTTATATCAGAATAAAAGTGTGTGTGTTGAACTGTGTAAAGTGAAAACGGCTTGTCAGGTAGACAGCATTAGGTGTGGTTAGACTTGGGTCATTAAACATATCAGTGTATCACTCCTTTGAGTTAATATGTAAGTCTTTTTTGGTAAGGAATACCTTCAGTGAGATTTTCTATGTTCCTGCTTTGTTGATGTATGACCATGAGCATAAGATGTGTCCTAATCTTGATACTATTTTAAAAAATATATAGATATATATTGCATAAACCTTGCTAACATGCATGAATTTCATCTTGTTCTTCAAGAGTGAAGAGTAGTCAGAGATGAGATCCTCTCTCACTAAAAGAGACAAGTTGCAAGTGCAAAATGCTGGTTTCCTTTGAGACTGAGATTAATAGGGCCAATTTGCATTGAAAGCTGTTTTGTTGTTGTTTTTTAATGCTCATGAAGAACATATTTGCTATGAAAGCTCAACTTTCCCATCTATGTCCTGTTACGTACTATGTTTTGGAACTATATGGTAGAAACTTTGCATTTGTCTGTTAGAGCTGCTCAAAGAAAATTATACTGCATATCCTGAATATGAAATTTCTTAAGGAATACTCCCAGTCTGGAGTTTGAGTTCCATATAGTGGGCATCTATAAATGTGCTCTCACAGAGGTGAAAGCATAGACTTGATAATAGCTATACATTGCACTATTTTGAGAACAGTTTGTGTTGTTTGGATGTTGTCCCATGTAACTGAGCAATTGTAAAGCTGTCAGGCAGCAGAACTC
Organism: Acanthiza pusilla; assembly: GCA_036630365.1. Classification (NCBI taxonomy): domain Eukaryota; kingdom Metazoa; phylum Chordata; class Aves; order Passeriformes; family Acanthizidae; genus Acanthiza; species Acanthiza pusilla. Next base: position 1,022,967 of record JAXCHO010000163.1, on the reverse strand, counting down.
AGCAAGTAGGTGAGGTACACAGCAGCTTTTTAAAAGCTAAACTTTTATCTGCGAAATTAAGAAAACTCTGTGGCCACTGCAGTCTGAAAGGAAGAACTGTACACTTGGAAGACAAAAAGGTGTTCTCACAAGAATTTGGTTTCCCTTCAGTGTCTTTGGATTTCACAAGCAAACAAACCCACAAATGGCACTTTGTCCTACCAGGCACGTGATTTGTGAGATGCTGTGGGAGAGATCAGAAGCCTCTTTGTGCGGTGCGTCTGAGGTCTCTGCTTACATTTCCTCTGCTGTTGCATGTCACAGTTGGGTCTGGATTATTTAAACTGAAGATATGAAGTGTTTTTCATCATAATAGACTGAGGTGTAAACACTGGTGAGCAGGCAGCAAGTGACAGCAGTTTAGATCTGCCTTGTGAATCTGGAAATGAGCTTGGTCAGGCTTCTCTAAGGGTTCTTGAACATGGGATGCACATTGTTGTTCCTGTGTTTTCATGAATAAATAGGGAATATTAGTGCTGACTGGGTTTGACCGTACTTGACACGTATTGGTGTATCTTATTGCAATGGTCACTAAATTGTGAGCAAGGCTTTGCATGGGCAAGGTGACACTGCGCAACCATTGATCTCTTAGTTTTACATTTGTAGGAAAATTATTGTAGTGCAGTACTGGAGATACGCAGTTTTGACTAATGTTTATCTGGAAAACAGCAAGCAGCAAACACTGTAAAGGCTAAATTTGTGTTTAACAGAAAAACTATTAGCTGTGCAGTAGAGGTGTCACGTTAATATACCTTTCAGGATCAGGATTTTTTCCACTAAAACACATTTTAATTGAATCATGTGAGTAGTGCTAATTAGACTATTACGATAGTATTAAACTTGGTGTGTTTCCAAAAAGTCAGGATCAACCTTTTGTGCAGTCTGGGTGTTCTGTTATCTCTGTTCTGTTAGGAATAATCATAAAGAAATGGAACTTGTTCTTGCAACCTCAGTATAGACAAAAGGGCCTTGGAGAGGCTGCTGCTGGCACTGTTCAAAATGTTTGGATGAAGGACAGGGCCTTAAGGCTTGTGAACCAGAGCTGTGTGTCAAAATTAATTTAAGATTGTTGAAAAGCAATTTAAATATCAATTGGGCTGCATGCCAATGGAATGGGAATGCTTAACAGCGAGTCATTAAAAAAATCCAGCAGGTTCCTTATGAAGAGGCTGGAAATCCATCCAGCATTCCAAACCTCCTGTCCTTGGGATCTGTGTGAAACTTGTATGTGTGTCCTGGAATGCTCTGTATCTACTGGCCCCGTGGGGGTGGCAAGTGTTACCTGGGCTTTGTTCCTGGAAATGTTACACAGGGTTGTCTGTTATTCGAAATTGTTGCAAATTTATACTTATGCGTATTTTTACTGAAATGCCACATAAATTTTGTATTTATGACCTGCTTGGAGTCATTTTCATTTCTTCGGTGCGGAGTTGGCTTGTCTGTGTCATTAACAAAAGGTATATATTTTTTAATAATGTTGGTCTTCCAGTTAATCATAGAGATTGTGACTTGTGATGATTCCTTAAACTCTTTACAACAAACCTGGACATCAGTGAATTGCTTCCTTTTGGAGGGTTTCTCTGCAGGAACCCAGGGCTCTCAGAGGTGGGAAATGCAGCTGGGGCTCAGATGCTGCTGGGCAGAACAAGGTAACTGAGCCTTTAAAACTTTCACCTCTGTGTGAGGTGGTTCTTTCCCCTCCTTGAGAAGTCCCCTGACTCTGCCAAAGCTGTGCTAACTGCCTCTGGGATTTGGAGGTCAGCAAGGAGAAGTGTACAGACCTAAAAGGTACACAGCAGTGCTGCAGGAATAGGCTGTAAGGACCAGAGGGAGAAGTGACTGCCAGGAACCATCCCCACGACCTCCTTGGATGGTGTGAACAGCTCCTGGATCTGCTGCCTGGATTTGTTCTCCTCACGTGAGTTACCTGAGCTGCGTTTCCCTGTCAACAGAGCAGCTGCAGGGCCTGAACTATGTGCCACTCATTTGGGTTTTCATCTTTTCCATTGTGTTCATTTCCTGATGCAAAGTGGAAGTTTGATTGGTATCAAATGAAGCCTTGTGAGCTTTTTGTTTGCTGTTTCATCAGCTGCTGCTTGTTCTCTTTTGTGATGTGAGAATACAAAATATTCTCCATGAAAACAGCATGTGGAATACAACAGGCAAAATCTGATCAGGTTTTGAAAGTTGTTTTGTTTAGGCAATTAGACAAATCCAAGCTCTAGTTTTGTAGAGGAAATAACTGAAGATACTCTCTGGTGGCTAAACTAAAGTGGTAGAAAAGCTTGGTTTTTCTGTCTGGAACTGGACCAGTGGTAACTCCCAGCTCTGGGAATGCAGCTGCCCAGTAGTGTGTGCTGTCATTCCCTTCCCTACTGGGGAGGAAGTTGTGTTTCACTCCAGTGAGCACTGCGGTGGTTGCTTATTTTTAACCAAACATCTTCATTCCTCTCCCATTAGAAAAACACTTAAAAAAACTCTGCTTCGCCTTCACTTCATCTTTCCTGAGAAGAAAGGAAAGCTCCATGTTTAAACACACAGGGAACAAAATGGGGATTAGTTATCCCAATATTTTCATTTGAATTTCCATTTTATATGGAAAGGTTGTTTTTTTAATGGCTCATTAGAATTTCTTGGAGCCTGCTGGTACTTCAGACTCTTACATCTGTTAATCCGGATTCCAGTGGAGTGTGGAAGCTGAACCTGGGCACCACAGACTGTCCTGGCACAGGCTGTGCCAGTGCCTCTCATGCTTGCAGAGGATGCAGAAAAGACAGTGGCCATTCCAAGTGTCAGCCCCATATCAGGAAATGAAAAGATCACCCTTGATGAGGGCACTTTTTATGCCTTTGTTGCTGTGGCTGAGGGGACAAAAGTAACACTGAGATCTTCATTGTAAATCTGCCCTGGACTGGTTTCATTGTACTCAGAATCATCCAGCTCCTCCCAGGGGAACTGGTCCTCTGCTCAGTGCTCTCCACTCTCCTGCCACCCCAGCAGTCTCCAGACTTCCCAGCTGACTTCCCAAAATGGCCGTCCAGCAGCCCGTTCAGTCACCTTCTCACTGCCTGTGCTGAATGGCCAAGGAACTGTCCTCATGCCTGCAGCATCCATTGGTTTGGACTCCCACGGTGAAGTTGCCAGATGGCTGCTGGGGGAAAATCCCATGCATACTCTGTCACTTCTTCTCGCTGACTTGGAGGGGACAAAGGGAGTTGGTCCAGCTTTGACTGATGTGAGATGCTGTCCAAGAATACTCTAGAAAACAGGTGTTTTATGACTTTATATGGAGAAATTGTTCGCGGGGAATTCGGAAGCCAAAATAACCATTTTATTTATGTAAGGTACTTGATAAAACAGCTTTGCACAGCAGTCTTGAGAGTCTTGAGTCTTGAGGTTTTAACATTAAAATATTTGAATCATATGCTGCAGTTAACTTTTGCAGTTAATCTTTACTGCAGTTAACTGAAGGGAGAAAGTCCCAGCTGGGTCATCCTCTCCCTATGGAGGATTTTGTGTGTTGACAGGAGGCTGCTGGTGTTGTCTCTCTGACCCTGCAGCAGGACACTGGTCCAGACTGGAATGCTGTGCACAATCTCCCTTTCTAGCAAATAACAGACCTAAGGACAAGCATGTTGTGGTTTTCCTCTGGAATCTTCTTGGCTTTTGCCTGTAGTGCTCTCTGAGCCACAAGTGTTACCTGTGTGTTTAATAGCCCTCTGTGGGGTTTTTCGTCCGGAATTTGTGATTCACCTTTTTGAACTGCAGTGAAAGGTTTCCTTTGCAGAGCCTGGTTCAGCTGAGCTCCAGGTATGACACCATTCTCCATCTGTCGTTCATGCCAAAGGAACAAGGGGGAAGCAGGAGATGTGGGAGGCGATGTTCACACTACCCTGACTCTGCTGGGTTTTTTGACATTGGCTGTGGCAGTGAGGTTTCTGTGGCTGCTCAGGAAAACCCTTCGCTGTTCAGTCAGATGCTGTTCCTTTGCTCCAGGGTTAAAGGTCAGACAGCTGATGCCTCATTAAGCAGCCAGAGGAAACCTCATCCAGAGAGATTCATTAAAATCAGGAGCCAATTACTTGGGGGGAAGCTCTGTGTGTTGGTGTCAGATGTGCTGGGGAGACCCTGGCATTAAATTCCACGTTTTGCTTAGTTTTGCTTCCCTTGTGCTGATATTGGCACCTTCCACCTCACCCCAGCTCAGCAGCTGGCCAGCAGTGGGAAATGCTGGAAATGGAGGCTCCACTTCCAGTTGGAGCCCTGAGGCCTGAGGAGCTTCCCAAGGTATGTCTGTGATCCCAGAGGGGCTTAGGGCTGTGACTGCACATTTGGAGAATCCATAAAGGGTAACTTCACAACAGGGGAGGGCAGAGGAGCTTTTAGCTTGAGTGGCAAATAATGACCAGGAAAGTAAATCACCGATACTGTGTGAATGTGGCAAATAAGCATCCAAGTGAAGAGACAAAGATCAAGGTGGGAAATTTTGAAGAACTTAATTCTCAGTGGAATATAGACATTACAGAAGGGGGAGAGAGGAACTGTAGTGCAACGCTATTGTTGCCTTCAGAAAGGTTTGCAACTTCCCAGCATTAAAACCTCGAGTTCATTAAGGTTGAATTCAGCTGTGCATATTAAAATGCTGAGCTATCAAGCAGCTCTTGCTGTCTCAGGCTCCAGGATAAATACCTGTTTTTAGCACAGATGATGCAAACTTTAAATAAATGCAAGTGGATGTGTCCCCAGTTTTTTGCTGCGAGCACAGTGAAATGCCAAGGTTAAAGCTGTTTGCATCTGAATTGTTTCTGACACTGATATGTGATAAATGCCTTGTGGTGTAATTGTGTGTAAATTGATCTTAATGTGCAGTCTGCAGCTGGAAAACTGAATTATACCCACGTGATATACTTGTAAGTTTTCCCTGTCAAACAATTACTGTAAACCTGTTGCAAACTCTGCATATTTGTTAAAATTTAAGTCGAGGAGATACCAAGAAATGTTAACCAAGCCTGTTACGCTTTGAATGAGAGTCGTCTCTTTGATAAGATGATTTTATTTCCAGCTGGTGAGTGCATCCAACTCCTTAACATTTTAAGAATAACTAGAGCTCTCTGGGTTGCAGAGATGGAATTACCTGTAAATCAGGAGCTGTTTGCCCAAGGATATCTTGAAGCCTGAGCTGCCTGGCAGCTGGGTCCCTGCAACTGGCCTCAGCATCCAGGATTTTAATGGAAGTAACTGCAGTCTCACCTATGTTCGGTGGTGTCCTAATTGTCCAGGCTGGGACCTGCTTTTAGAAATCATCTAAATCAAGATTTTGCTTTTTGGGTTTAAACAAACTCACTCTGGTTTTAGTCTCCTGGATATTTTGGATGACATAGGGGAATGTACATTCCTGTTAAAGCAGATCTAATGACATATTTCTTTCTTTGCTTACTCATTTTCTTTCTTTTTACCAGATTTTATTCTGTTATGTTCTAGGCTGGCCTTGACCACATGAACTAAAAGATGGTGCTGAAGTCCGATATGACACAAGAAGTGGGCGTATTTTTTTTATTTTTTTGGGGGCAATGCAGATAAGTTGAATCCTGATGAGGTCCCATATTAATGATTTACAGGCAAAACTCCAGAGTTTAAAAGAGTGGGAAGCGGGAATAAACTAACCCTGTGAGATCTGCAAACATGTCTGGCAAGCCAGTGTGCATTGCAGATTTTGAGGAGTACGCTAAAACCTTTCTGCCCAAATCCGTGTACGATTATTACCGATCTGGAGCAGATGACCAGGAAACACTGGCAGATAATGTTGCAGCGTTTTCCAGGTAGGAGGATGATTGAAGGCTGGGGTGGGAGGCAGGGGGTGTAAGTTCTGCTTTATTGGTAGATGTGATGCAATTCTAGATTTTTCTGCGTGAACGAAACTCAGTTTTCATGCAACTTCTTTCTATTTTAGCGAAAGGACTCTCAAAGAACTGATTTTTAGGACAACCCTCTCTCCTCTTTTACTCCTCCACCTAATGTTTTCTGTCAAAAAGCAGTCCCTGAAATCCATTAGCACCTTTTTAGCTTTGCCTGCATTTGGGTTCTTTTCTTAACAGAAATTCTCTCTTGACTCCTTCAGCTCGGGTATTTAATCAGCCAATGAAACTGCAATTTCTATATTTTGGGTTATGGTGCCAGCAAGGGGTTCTTGTGGTGGGGTTGTACTTTTTAGGTCCTGAGTCAGTTTTGCCTTTTGCTTATTTCTCCTCAACTGAATTAGTTCAGTGGCATTCCCAGCTCGGAGCTGCAGGGCCCTGCAGGAAGGAGTTGCATTTCCCAGCTCTGGGGTGAGCTGGGAAAGTTGGGGCTCAATCCCGGGGGGCCCAGCTGTGCTCAGGGGTTTCCAGCAGAAGACCAGCCCTTCACCAGGAGACATTGTAAATGATGGGAACTATCATAAGCCAGTTTTGACTTAACTGACCCCCCTGAATTGTTGTCAAAACCTGGGCTCGAGTCACTCTTAGCCTCACAAGGACAAGGTCAGTCGGCGCTTGCTGTGGCACTCGGTGGAAGTGTCATAACTCACATCTCATCAGTTGGTTCCCTCCTGCCAAATGTCCCTGAGCAGGGCAGAGGGAAGCAGGCAGCTGGAGGCTGCTGCCCTCAGCCCAGCTGAGCCCCATCGAGCTGCTCAAACAGCTGCTGACGTCTGCTTCCTTCAGGGGCTCTGTTGGTGCAGACATTTAACCCCCTGCACTTGTCCTTGCAAAGGCTTTGTCCTTAGTTCCTCTGAGTCTAACAAACCAGACCATGACTTGCCCATTTTATCTTCAGTCTTTCTCCCTCCCTGCTTTGCTTTTCTGCTGCAGAGCAGCAATCTTACTGCTTCAGTCACTTTTCCATAGGCTATGGGCAATTCAGCTGGAAATCTCATGAAAGTTGAAGAAAACTCTGATAATTCATTCAGCAGGATCTCAAAGGTCAGGTTGCAGAAATGGGCCCAGAACCTTCATTGTAAGGACACATACAGAAAAGCTTTATAATGTCAAGAGAAGACAACCCACCTCCACGGCTTATTCCAGACCTCTGAGCTCCATGCAGAAGCTGCCATCACAGACTGGAATTTCCATGCTCAAGCACAAGCCAAAAGATTGCTCTGAAGAGTAAACAGGAGCAGGAGGGGATGGAGTAGCACTAACCTAGTTTTTATTGTATCTTTTTTAATGCTTCCAGATGCTCTGATGTTACTTTGCCCTCATAAAACCAAAATGAGACATTAAGGAAAGGACACTCCAAGGAAGGACTTGGAGGCAATAAACTGCGGGAGCAGAGAACATTTTACTTGTAACTGCAGGAGCTCATCATGATGAGGTTGGATCTAAAGCTGCCAGAGACAGGCTGACAAAGAGCTGGGCATGTCCCTTGCTGTGCTGGCATTAGCAGCGTTGGGTGTTGGCAGGGAGATAAAGGCAGCTCTGCTCTGAAGCTGTTTCCTGCCACAGGGATGAATTCCTCTGATAAGAGATCACCTTGCATTGGGCTGGTTGCCTGTGGGGTTCACGTTTACCTCATCTTTTCTGCATCTTCCATCATATTTTCAATAAAAACCTCCAGGTTTAGGTGTTCAAAACTGTGGCATTTGCAGGCAGCCTGGAACTGATGGAGATGTTCATTAGCAGTGCCTTGAACAGCCTGAGACATTAAAAGAAATCAGTGAAATGTGGAGTGGCTGAAAGTCCCTCAGTGCTGGGTTCCTGCCCCTCAGCAGTGTGGGGATGAAGGGGCTGGAGATGTGTTTGTTCTCCCTCCTTTTTTGTATTTCTCTGAAAGAAAACAAGATCCCATTTTCTCAGCACGTGGGATGCTGCCATTAACAGTTATTAGACCACGATTGCAACGGCTTCCTGGGAATACACCTCTAAACAGTAGAAACCTGCTAGAAAGACTTGGTAATATTTTGGTTTATAAGACCTATTTGACACAAAGGACTTTGCAAAAATCTTTCTTTTTCCCTTGGATGCTGTCGGGAGATGCATGTCCGAGCTGCTGCAGGTGGGGAAGTGCTGCTCACTCTGACCCTCACACAGTCCTGGTGTTTCTGCCTGCTCCTGAGTGCAGCTTGTGGGTAAATATAAAGTCAGATGGACTTTACACCCTCGAGTCACAAAGATCACCAAGTCAGATAATTTTGGCAAGGTAGGAGTATGTTCAGCTTCATTTCCCATTGATTTCCCCTGTCAGAAGCTTAGTTGCAGGGTTCGGCCTGATTAAAAAAGTTTGCAGTTCATTAAATATTTATATATGTATATGTTTAAGTTTAAATGGAAGAGAAAGCCCAAAACTGAACCAGAAGCATGAATTGTTAGCCTGTACCTTTGTGCTGCAGGAATATTCAGGTGAGCGAGACTGGTGTGAGGGAGGAAAACCAATATTGGGCTCATTTGTGAATTCTTTGGGGTTTTTTTGCAAACGGTTTTATTTCTGAAGAAATAAAAGAGGTGATTATTATTAAGGATTAATATTATTATCAAGGACTAACCTTAATGGCTGGTTGTGTCGCTGGATCCTTCAATATCTTTGGAACACCCCATGCAGTTTTTGGAGCAGCACAATTCATGCTCATTGGATGATAAAAAGAATGTCTTGGCCTTTTGACCATCAAGTAATTTGTGTAATCAGATACCAGAGTATAAACTGCCTCCACAAGGACAGTGTTTAAGGTGAGTTTAACACCAGGTACAGTGACTCTCCCCTGGCTCCCAGTGCTTCTGGGACTGAGGGAAGAACCAGCACTCGGATGTTGACATCAGCGTGCTCCTGCTGAGGCCAGATAAGTATTTCTTGTTCCTAGTTCTCAAATGGCTCTGGCATAAGTGAGGCATTAAGGCCAGAAAAGATGATTTGGGATGTCAGAGCATATGTCATTCCCTGTGGTGTCTGACTGCCTTCACCTCAGGTTTGCTCTGCATGCTGGAACGCCGAGTGTGCTCCCAGCCCCGTCTGGCACTGAAATCCCCTCAAGTTGTCACAGAACCAAGGGGCCTGAATGGAGAAGAAATTTTTGTGACAAGGTCAGGACGCCTTCAACTCAATGGCATTCAAGGAATCAATCTGGAGCCTCCCCTCTCGGCATGTCGAGGAAGGAGATGTCGCTGTGTGTAGGAACAGGCTCCTGCTAATCTGCCCTGACACACCCCACCACGGAGTTCCCAGGGGCCTTGGGAGAAGCTGTCTTCTTCTGTCGTTTGCAAGGAACAGCAGCTGCTGCTTCAGCAGCGCCAGCATCAGTGCAGGCTTTCTGCAAATGTGGTGTTACCTTGTAGCAATTAAAGGCATTAAACTAGCCACAGCAGTAGTTTGAATATTGGTTAAAATAGCAAGGCTGAGAGTGACTGGGTCAGAAAAGCCTGGGAAGTTGTAGGGGGAGAAAAGGACAGACATGCTTGGAATAATCATTTAGTTAAATTGTTGCGATGTCTTTCACCTCAGTGAAAAGAGTGTGGATGGCAAGATATCCTGGGAGGGAAGATCCATTTTCCTGAAGGAAAAGCAGCTCTTGCTTAGCCTGGCACAGCAGCAGCCCCGGCTCCTTCTGATGGGAAGTGGAGCTGTAGGGGAGAGAAGGGCAGCAAATGGGGTTGGGATTAGGATGGAGACTTTGGCTGATCACTGTGTCTTCTCCCAAGCGTGCTGCTTGCCCTGCAGCACGAGGGGATTATTTGGGACAACTCAGGAGGGGAACAAGAAGAGCTGCTTGGAAATGTGTTGCAGTTTGAAAATTTCAAACTTTTTCACAGCAGAAAGCAGCCAGTGCTTCCCTCTTACCCACTGCAAGCTAATTTACAATCGGAAATTTTTTGAGCGTGGAGAAAAAAGGAAAAAAACCCCAAAAGATTAATCCCCCTTCCTTCCCTTTAATCCTTCTTTCAAAACAGCGTTTAGCTGAAGTTGCCTAAATTGGGAATGCTCGCTGCCTTCCCCACTGTGGCATCTCCCGCTTCCAGCTGGGAAGAAGGATGCATTCACTCTCAGTTGCTGATTGCAGCACACGAGTGTGGACTTGGCTGGAAAAAGATGTGGGCGATGAGGAGATGATGAATTCTTTTTTTTTAAAAAATCCAAGTTTTTTTCCAAAATATGCAGGACATGTTTCACTGAAAGTCTTGGAGGAAGCAGGTGCTGTGTGGCAGGTGAATGACCATGTGCCCTGGTGATGGGAAATGCTGCTCCTGGGGTTTCCATGCTGCTGTTAAGGACATTTCCCTACGGCTTGTCCAGAAAATGCTTGGCTTCAAATGTCTGTCAGACTCAGTGCTGGAAACATCTGAGTTTCCAAAGCAAGATCAGGTTTTGTTAAAGGATGCTGATACTCAGGTGGTGAACCTGCTTGGTGTTTCTGTGGTACCCAGTCACTCCTGGGGCAGGAGCACTGACAGCATGCTGATTGAGAGGATGTGACCTGATAAGGTATCACTGCTTGGGACTGCATCATTTTTCTTGCATGCACTGCTGGGAGGATTTTGGCTTCTCCTGTTTCTTTTCCCAGCTAAAAGCACAACAGGGATGTTGTACCTCAGGAGTGACCCTCACAGGCCGGCTGTGACATGGCAGTGGCAGGGAGCAATCAGACAGGTCAGAGAAACCAGGAGCCTGGGGAAGAGTGAGATGCTCCCCATCCTTTATACTTTTGGGTTTGATTGTATAAATAAGCAAGGTTACAAAGGGATTTTTGTTCTTTGTTTGCTGGGAAAAGATGCCTCAGAGCAGAGCGCAAGCCTTCAGAATGAGGATTAGGAAAGAAGGGGGAGAAAGAAGTCATGTTTTCTTTGTCCCACCCGCAGCCCATCCTCCCCTGAAAAATAACAAATACAATGGCACGAAAACAAGCGTGAGGAGATGTTCTTGCTGTGTGTGTCTTGGCACTGAGCAACACAGCTGACTCCCACAGCCACACATCTCCTTCCAAGCATCATAACTGTCCCTCTCCTCCCTGGGGAGCACTTCCTGGAGAGCTGGCACAGCCCCGTGCTCCAGGCCTTCAGAAAGGTGGGTCTCATCCTGGCCCTGTCCCAGGCTTCTTGGGGAAATGTCTCTTGATCTTTCTATAAAATAGAGAGATTTTGTCTCTTTTTCCCCCTGACTTGTCATTTTAATACACAAGCTCAATCTCACCTCTACTCCCTGTCACAGTGTAACAGTGGCCCTGGTTTTATCTCCATGCTGGTAATTATTATTTTGGTGCTGAGCAGGTGCTCAGATTCAGCAGTATTAGACCAGATATTTTAAATTCTTTTCTGGAGTTACAGTTGAGGAGCCATGGGAGCCCTTTTGGAGAGAGGGCGGGCCTCAGTGAGAGGTTGGTGCTTGCAGAGGCTTTGGGCTGGCTGAGCTCACGAGAGTCAGCCCCAGGTATTGCACCCCTTCTTGTGGCTTCTGGTGGTGGCAGTGCTGTGACACCACCTGGATGGTGGGGAAAAGTCCCATTGCACAGGTATCCCCAGGAAAGCGACCCTCTTCATAAAACTTTGGATGTTGTGGTGTCTGGTTGATCCTGTAATATAGATCACAATCTCATGATGCTGTTTTGCTGGGGGGGAAAAGAAAAAAGATAAATTTCTGTGTGTGCAGACGTGTGGTGTACAGCCTGATTGTAATAAACTGTAATTTCAGGTTAAGTGTGGTTTAGTTTGCTCTATTTTGGGAAAGGGAGTTCCAAGCATGCAGGCCAAGGCTTGTGTCATCCAAAAATCCTGTGTCTTTTGCTCCCCTAGTCCATAGAAGGAATGACTCAGGGAGACTGGTGACTTTTCCCATTTACACACAGCCTCTTTCACCGAGTTCTGCCCCAAGGCTTTTGGGGGGGCTGAGACTCACCATGAACCTTTTTATTTTGCTGCTCCTGTTTGCTTTCAAATGATACCAGCCAGTGATGTTCAAGGAGTCTGTGCCTCTTTCACCCTCCCTGCCCTTTGATCCTTCCTTGCGTGTTCCCCTGGCTTTAGTGCCTCGCAGGGGTTTTGCTGCAGCTCTGGATCACGCGGTGGGATTCTGCTCCAGCCCCAGCGCAGCTTTCCCCGTGTGGCAGCAGGAAAACCCGCTCTTGCCCATTGGGAATGTGAATGACCCCGATGCTGCTGCCGTTTGAAATGCTGTTTCTTTGTGTCTGTGGCAGGTGGAAGCTGTACCCCCGGGTGCTCAGGGACGTGTCGGTGATGTTTATTTGTGTCTGTGGCAGGTGGAAGCTGTACCCCCGGGTGCTCAGGGATGTGTCGGTGATGGACGTGTCCACCTCGGTGTTGGGCCACAGGGTCACCATGCCCGTGTGCGTCGCCGCCACCGCCATGCAGCGCATGGCTCACCCCCACGGAGAGACAGCGACGGCCAGAGGTGAGCCCGGCCACGTCCCCCTGCAGGGGGTACAGAGGGACAGGCAGTGCTGTGCCAGCTTGGTTCCTTGCTCCCGAGTGCGTTTCGGGTTTGTTTTTTACTGTTTCACTCGTTTGAGTGCAGTTTCTCTCTCCATGAAGCAGGGGTGGGAAATAAAGTATGCCATTTTTTTACATATGAAATTGAAAACTGCATCTATGTGTCTATCTACACATTCTATATAACCATATATATTGTCACAGCAACAGACTTCCTATTAGAGAATTGATTCTAGAAATTCAGAGGCCTTTGTTTGCCTGGGAAAAAATCCTTGCTTTGAAGAGAGCTCTTTGAGAGCCTCCCAGGGAGGCAGCAAGATAAGGGCCCCTCTGGGCTAGAAGCTGCTCAAAGATGTTGAGCACAGAGGCTGCAGCTTAAAAAGGATATTAACCAGAATTCAGATGGGGAACTGTCTCCTACTCCTGTAACTCAAGCTGCAGAATGGCACCAAATCTGAGGAAGAGGCGTAGGCTGCGCAGTTCTGTGCTCCTGCGCTGAATGAAAAAGGATACAAAACCTAAATAGGTGACATTTTAAGAAAATTAAACCTGTGCCTGGTTGGGTTTTTCATCTAACAGCGTTTCCATGACCAATGCCGTAGATATTGGTGTGAAGCGAGTCTAATTCTCAGCCCTGCAGTGGGAGCTGTTCCCACGTCTCATGGCTGTGATGTGCATGGGGATGGGTCACCGCACAGCTCCAGCAGCCACCTCTGTAAAAACACACCTCCCCGATTTTATAGTCTGCTTGGGGGCACGGTTTTCCCCTTCCCAAGAGGTTTATTTTTTGCCTGTTCCTAGGTGTCGGCGCGCTCCACGCGATGGCGCTCCAAGCCCTCGAATGGGTGCGGGCAGGACCGGCGCGGTGCCGTCCCTTGGCAGCTCTCGCGGATTAGTTCTGGGCCAGGCTGTGCTGGGAGGAAACTCTGAAGCATTGCCCCGTTAAGTGCAAACATATTAATGCAATGAGAATTGAGAGCGAGAATTGAAACCCACAAAATTCTGGATGTTTCTTAGCAAAAATTCCCACTGGTGCTGCAGCCTGGCCGCTTTTTAAGGCATAAATCCTCAAGGGCATGCAAAGTCGAGTGGTACAATAAGGCTGAGTACCAGGGCTGAGTTATGGCTGTGGCAATAACTTAATTCTGGAATTTTCTGATTTTTGTGCACTTGCATTTTCAAACTTTAACACATGATTATTGCATTTAATGTTCCTGGGTTTTTGAGCTAGGAGATCTCGGAGTACTGGCTCTGGTAGGAATGTATGGTCCAGCAAACACATCCACTGGAGCTGGTGAGTTTTTCATTGCTTTCAGAGGAGAGCATTATTAAATTCACACCCTCTGTATTGCATTAGCATTTTGGGGAGAAAAAAAGTGGCTTTGGTTTTGTGCTGTTAGAGGTGGAGTGGGGCACTCAGCGCCAAGCTTTTGGTTTGACCTTATAAGATGACAGGAATTAGCTCTAAAGTACACATTTGGCTTAAAGGTTCCCTTAAACTTGGGACACTCAGGATCAGGGGTTTGCCACATCCAGCTTCTCTTATATTCCAGAGGTAGCACAGAGTTTAAGTGAGCAAACTGTTGGTTGCTTTAATTCAGCTTCTGCTTCAGCCACGCCAATTTGCACAAGCCAAGGAGTTTGATCCATAGTTCTGTGGCTTTTGCAAAGCCTGGCGTGCTCCATTCAGCCTGGCTTTTTTTGTCCCAGGTGTGTAGGAAGTGCTGCATGAGGTGCTGCCTCTGCATGGTCACGATCCTTGAGAAGCACAGCGTGGTCTGAGTCCTGCCCCTTCCCAGCAGTGCCCTGGCTCGTGTTGGGGACAGAGCAGCTCCCAGAGGAGCATCCCTGTGTGCCACGAGTGTGCCTGGCTGGGCTTGAACCCCCAGAGGTGATCTTGGGCTCACTGCACGCTGCCCTCAGAGCAGGGTGCTGCCGGGAGCAGCGACAGCTCCTTCCCTTGCTTGATCCCACCAGGGAATTTCCTTGAGGAACGGCGCCTTGCTTGGAACTGCCCTGCTCTTCCACACGTTTGCCTCTGTGTTGTAGGGGCAAACGTCCCCTCGAGGGACAAGAGCATGTCATGGTGTCCTTTAGAACTCCCCTTGCTCTGGGGCTTGGCAGGGTTTGGGGGGCTGCTGCTTCCTGGGGGATGCTCTCCTGCAGCCACCAAGCTGGTGGAGAGGAGTGTGCACCTTCCCAGAACAGGGCACAGTCTGTCAGCCCACCTTAAACATGGACAGGTCTTTTGCATTAGTAAAGGATCTTCCCTGGCAAAAACATCCAATTATAATTTCAAAAGTTGCTGGTGACAGGCCAGCCAACACAATGTAAGTTATTCCAAAGGTTAAGTAACCCCACTCTGAGCAGAATAAACTGCAATTCATGGTCAAACCTTGCACAGCCTCAAATCCAGGTGCTGTATTTACCCGTAGTCCTATTAGCTAGACTTTAAAATAATAAATGATTTCTAAAAAAGTCTATGTTAGCTGTAGTAAGGTTGCTCCTCAGTTTTCTTTGACGTGTAAGTGTACCAGGAGTCCTTCCTTGCAGAGAAAGCTCTCTTGTCCTTGAAACAATTTCATGCACCTTGGCAGTTATCCCAGTTTTTCTAGGTCTTCCTTCAAGTATATTCCCTGGCATTTTAGTTGTAGTTCATCAGTGTACATGGCAGTTTTCCAAAGAATGGATTTTCTGTTCAGTAGAAACTGAAAAATTGGGAGGAAAATTGTTTTGGATTAACTGAAATGTTTCATTTGATCCAAAACACAATGTTTTATTTCATTTTCCTACTGGCTAATGCTTTTAGCTATAGCTCTGTTTTGAAACAAAAGTGTTAGCTCAGGAGAAAACATTTCCATTTTGAAAAGATCAACACATGACATTTTGACTTAGGTGGTTTTTTTTCTCATCCTTCCCGCTCCAATTTCAACCTCTTTGACTAAAAATATTTGCCAAATTCAATGAATAACCTTAGCCACTAAAGAGCAAAAGGCTGTTCTCTAAACACTTTTCAATAGAACCCCTCTGATTCTATGGGATCTTTTTTCCTTGCTTGTCCATCAGAAGATTCACTGTTCCTCCGTGCCAAGACCTTCATTTGCCATCCTGACTTCATGCAGTGCTTGCAAACCAACGTGATCCCTGTGTCAACAGGACCCACCTCAAATACTCAAAATCTTGTGCACCATCCAGCTGCTTAGCAAGGAACAGCAATTTTTTGCAACCTTAATTAATTATAAACAGATTTGCAACATTATTTTATTGCGATTTCTGTTCTCTTTGTATTCCTGCTTATTCCATGTTGCACTTACTGAGGAGTTTAAATTCCTGTGTTTTCCCCCCAAAGCAGCACTGCAATGGCTGGCTTCTTCATGAATGCCTGAAAATCAGGCTGAGAACCCGACTGCTTTCTTGGCCAGGTTTTTGAAAAGTGTCACTGAGAGTTGCTCAGGGCTGAAGTTTTCGTGTTTGCCCTCTGCAGCTGCACTCCAACCACTCTCCAAGCTGCTGCTGACGCAGGAAGGGTTTCACCATCACCTGCGACGTGACTGCACCGTTTGCTTTGCCAAATGGAGAACAGGAATATTGACTGAAAAGCTTTTTTCCCCATTTTAGTTGAGTTTCTGGCAGCTCTGTCATTCCCACTAGACAGGGAGCAACACCTTTGTTCCTTTGGCTCTTAACAGGCTGCTACTGTGCTTTTGCTGTCTCTGAGGCCGCTGAGCACCGAAATTCAAGTTTCATGGTTGTGACTGGGAAGGAGAGATTTGGCCACCTATCACATTTTGTGCTCAGCCACAGTGAAAACAGCAGGACTTTGTACCCACCTGTTGCCTATGTGGTGATCAAACAAATCAGTGAAATTTTGAGGTATGAAAATGACAATCCAGAGTCACGGAGAGGACAATATTCACGTGGGACGATGTGGCCTGGGCTGACCTGGCCTGGACTCTCCCCGGAGCACGGCGAGGCTGGGGACTTTGTGCTGCAAGCGCGCACAGGCAGCCTGGCACGCCAGCCCTCGTGGGCCAGCCAGATCCCAGATCCGTTCTGGCCACGTGTCCCTTCCCCTGCAGCCTTCCTGCACAGCTGACAAAACGCGTTGTGTCAACAGGAGGATGGCAGGCACCGCTCGCACGCAGCGTTTTGTAAGGGCTGAGAGAGGGGAGGCTGACAGGGATCTCTCAGCCAAGTGTGGTTTGTCAAGAGAGTAACTCAAAGTTCTTTAAACAACTCTGTTCCTTGGGAGATGCAGCTCTAAGAACACGGCCGCTGCTCCTGAGAAATACCACTGTGCCAAAAGGACATCGTGTTGATCCCAAGGAATGTCCTCTGGCCCTCAGCTTGAGGACAGTGCATTCACTGGTGGGTTCAGGGGAAAAATGTCTGCAGTGGGGCAGTTTGGCTGCTGGGCCTCGGCGATGCCCCTAAAAGGGAAATGATGGGAATTTGCCCAGCTCGAGGAAAAAAGCAAATTCCCATTCCCATACAAGGTAGCCCTGACAAAATATGCAAGCTTGAACTGGGCTCTTCTCCAGTGTCCTCCCTGCAGTATGTTGCCTCTGAGTTGCCCACAGGGACATACCCTTCCCAAACCACGTAATGAAGTGATGCCCCATCAGGTGGGGGGAGGACGCTCTGCAGCTTCAGGATGAAAAAAGGGCTAAAAAAGGTCACTGCTCTGTTCCCCAGTGGAGCTCCCAAGTGGGTCCTGTCCTGTTTGTTGCTATGTAAAATACTTCCATTGAGTTCTCCAAGAATGAATGGCTTCACACTGCCAGAGGCCAGGTATGGATCAGATATGAATTAGGAAGAGATTCTTCACCATTCTGTGATTCCATGGACTTTCCCAGCCTCCTGTGTGTGACCAAAGCTGTGCTCTCTGCACTGCTGTGGACCCCATAAGGAGCCTGCAGGGTGTACAAGGGTGAACGCTCAGGATTAAAAGGAGACCTGGGAAAAAACCCCACAAAAACAGACCAACTAAAAGCAAACTGAAATGGCACAAGGAAAGGCTGGTTTACAAAAACATCTGATGTTTAAACTCTGGCAAATGTCACATATTGCAGCAAGAACGTCCTGTGGGAATATGGCTGTAGTAGGACTGATTTGAAATAATAAAGATTTGCAGCACCCCAAAAGTGAAGTGTAAAATAAGGTTGTTGGAGGAAATGAATTACTTCTGTTTTCTTCTACTGCAGCTAAATGTGTGAGAAGTGGGAGAGTATTTTTAGAAAAACCTAATTTGAGGTAGAAAAAAACCCCCAACCAAACCTGGCAACCCTTCAGGCCTCTGTATCTCATGGTTTTAAAAGTCTAGAAAATTGTCAAAATAAGCTTTAAAGTGATCAAGGTAAAGCACAGATCAACCAAAACTGGGAATTTCTAAAACTTGAAAAATTTTGTCTGTGAACTTTGGATTTGCCTGAGGGATCTAAACTGTGTGTGTTGAGCTGGTGCTTCACCAGAGAGTTGTGAACTTTACCGGAGAGACGAGGGGAATTTTGTAAGTATTCTTGCATGGAAATGCCATAACCCCATTTGGGATGACTGAACTCTGATTGAACCAAACTGCTTAAATCTGATCTTAAATAAGAGGGAAGCCTTATTTTCTCTATTGCTCCATATGCAGCTAAGGTGAAAGGATACGGTGATATATGATGATTTAAATCCTCTCTTCACCAAAAATGTTTTATTGTGCAGTTTCTAACTTAATTTTTGCTTTTGCAACCATAGGGCTGCAGAGGTAGACTTGGGAATAAAAGGAAAAAATGGAAATAAAGGGATACCTAAAGGCAGATTGAACCATAACATTTACATTTCTCTCTTATCTGATGTGAGGGTTTTGCAACTGCCGGGTTAGCGACCCTCTCGCTCATTCCCGATATAGAGGGAACTGTGTCCAGTAATTTCGAGGAGAGGAACAAAATGACTAAGAACTAGAGAGGTTTGGGTCATTGCTACTGTATTTCCAGTGAGGGAAAATTGCCTGGTGGCCCTGGGCGGGTGTAACCAATTTGTTTGAATAAGCTGTTCATAAGTTTCCACTCCAAGAGGTTTGTAATCCTTATTTAATAAAATGTTGTCATAAAGACCACTTTTTAATTCCTCCATGGGCTGGGGATGACGTCTTGAAACAGAGGTCCATTTACATTAAAAATATGCATACTGTGGTAGACCAAGGAAAATAAGGCTTTCTTCAATATTTTTGAGTTTTACAGCGTGTTTTCCTTTATTTTACAATAAGTGACAGATTACTCCAGAAAGAGTAAGCGATAGATTCATAAAAACATATCTCTGTGAGGTTTGCTGGTGCAACCTGGGTTGGCAATCGCCCCTGGGGAGGCTGATTTTTGGCAGGCAATGCAGCAGCGTTAAATGCATTATTTTAAGGCTCCTGTTTAGAGAATATCACTTTGTATTCCTCCAGCCTGCCAGGCCATGGGCACAGGGATGATGCTGAGCTCCTGGGCCACCTCTTCCATCGAGGAGGTGGCTGAGGCAGCTCCGGGCGGCCTTCGCTGGCTGCAGCTGTACGTGTACAAGGACCGCGAGGTGACGGAATCGCTGGTGCGGCGCGCGGAGAGAGCTGGCTACAGAGGCATCTTCGTCACCGTGGACACCCCGTACCTCGGCCGGCGCATCGCCGACGTGCGCAACAAGTTCCAGCTTCCCCCGCACCTCAGGTACATCTGCTGCCAGGCTGGGGGTGGCAGTGCCAGGGGCACCACGGGCTGCTGGGGGAGAAATTCGTCCTGAGCTATAGCCCTGTGGAGCTGTGTGTGTATTTCTTGCTTGGGCTGGGATCTGCTTGGGGTCAAAACGAAGCTTTCCCGGCTGTTTGCAGAGTGTAAAAGAGCCTGTGCTAGGCAATGTGAGGCTGCAGGCTGATGAAGAGACATGG
This sequence comes from Acanthiza pusilla, assembly GCA_036630365.1. Lineage (NCBI taxonomy): Eukaryota > Metazoa > Chordata > Aves > Passeriformes > Acanthizidae > Acanthiza > Acanthiza pusilla. Next base: position 1,003,617 of record JAXCHO010000163.1, on the reverse strand, counting down.
GGCATTTCTTTATGTATTCTTGGCTATTGTCAAACCTCAGCTGGGCACAGCCCAGAGTGAGCTGCTCTGATGTTGAGCTGGGATCCAGCGGCAGAGTTGGCTGTGTTCTGAAAGGGGCCTGGACTTAGTGGGCCAAAACTCCCTTCCAAAAGGTGTTATGGCTCCTTCTACGTTGTCCCATGACAGTGCTCTGGTTCCAGGGTCACAATGCTACCAAGTGCAGAGTCCCTTTCTGAGCAACTTCAAGTCTTCTTTTACTCAAATACAGAAACATGCGGCTATCAGGCTTTCTAAATTCTGTATGAGAGCAGTTTCTACCCCAAAGTGTGTTGTAGGATATTTTCTGTGTCTCAGAATTTGCAGCCTCAGGATTGACTTCAGCACTAATTCTAGTTCCTCCCCACTGCAGGGCCAACGAGGAATTCAATTTTAACAGAGTTAAACCAGAATTTTAACCTTACAACAGTGTTGTAAAGGTGCTGATTTGCCTGACCTTTCGCATTGATAGACTTTAGGGTCTGCCCTGATAGACATGTGCTGAAGTGCTGGCACAGGCTTAGCAGCCAAGGCCTGGCTGGAAGAATTTTAGTTGATGGGATATGCGAGACTTGGGGCTGAAGATCTGCGTTTGACACATTATCAATACATACTGACCTTTTACCCTAAAAAAAAAAAAAAAAAAAAAAAAAGAAACAATTATTTAAATAGCTTATTTTTCAAGGGCAATAGATTTTTAAGGCCTGGGGTTGAAGAGTTTTTGAATGCAAGTCCAATAACCCAAAGGCATTTGAGGAAAGCAGCAGAGTGTTTCTAAAACACTTTGACCCCACCTGACCAAACCATAACAGGGTTTTGAGTGAACTGTATGAAATCATATGAAATTGGAGTAATCCTTAAAGGTTCCAATTAATCATTCCAGATTTCCGAGCGCCGCTTGGGCAGCGCTTTGTTGCAGAGGCCGCGGTGAAACTCTCCTAGCGCGGGGCTCTGCTCATTTGCGTGATAACTTTTTCTTGGCTTCGGGTTTTCAACAAAGTTTCAAAGCAACAACAAGGTGCCATTGTGCTCCGAAATGTATGTAAGGCAACATTCATCCAAGTGTTGATCTGCATTTCCCAGGCCAAGAAAAACAACAGTTATTTATATAATCTTATCCATGGTTCTGTTTTTCTCTGGGCACCCCACCCTCCACAAACCAACAGCTGAAAAGCTGGATCTTGCCGAGAGCCCGCTCCTTTCTCATTTGCTTCTGGGCCTGGAGCTGAACAGAAAAGCCATGTGAAATGCTGCTTGTTGCAGGCATGAAATCAGCAGAGAAACCAGCCAGGTTCCATGCAAAAACACTCATGCACTTCCCAAAATGTGAAACTTGAGTATTAAATAGCCCAATGTGGAACAGGACACAGTTTCCGAAGAGCAGGGTAATTATTCTCATGTGGGACATGAGTGTACCAGAACCTGTGAGATGGATTTGTTGCTGAAAAACCCAAAAAACAGCTAATGTTTTCACATGAGCTTCCTTTCCGTGCTACGTTTTAGAGGCAAATGTACAAAAGGGACACAAGGTAAACACGCTGGCTGTTGGCCTTATTGGACAGATTAAAATTCTGAATTCTTTGCAGGGCTTCATGCACATCCATCTAATTCATGGAGCTTAAGAAAACTTCACTTCCTCCTTCTCCCCTCCACCTACCACCCCTATTCCTCTCATAGCTGAATTCCCTGGATTTGAGAAACAACAAAACTCAACCCTGGTTTTTTTGCTACAGAAGTCAGACTGTTGCCTTGGGCCAGTGAAACTTGCCCCAACGTTATCACAAAGCATAGAAAGGCTTGGGGTGGAAGGGACATTAAAGATGCAATGCTTATGTTGGTTATCACATGCTTTGGCAGCCAAAGGTTTTGGCTCACTGAGGACTGGGATCTGACATGCTGGGATGGGCTGGTTTTGCTCCTGCCCTGCAGTGCAGCAAAGCTTTAACACAGGTGCACTGAATGCTGGCATTTGGGACTGCGTCATGGCTGCAGTAAGTGTTGCTCAGAGTATTTTTCTGTGTCTTTTGTCACTTTAGATTAAAAAACTTTTCCAGCAGTGACCTGGCATTTTCCTCAGGGAAAGACTTTGGAGAAAACAGCGGGCTGGCTGTGTACGTGGCTGAGGCCATCGATGCCAGCGTCAACTGGGAGGACATCAAGTGGCTCCGGGGGCTGACCTCGCTGCCCATCGTGGTGAAGGGCATCCTCAGGGGTGTGTAGCTCTGCTGCTTCCTGGGGGGAAGGCACGGGAAGGGCTGTCACTGCCTCATGTGCCAGCAGGAACCCAGCCACGAAGGTGTTTGCTTAAATAAATGCCTGGTGTTGTCACCAGCACCACCATTAATGTAACCGTGCCAAGGGTTTGGGAGTGGGCAAATCCTCCAGCTAAGGAACTTCTTACTGATGAGCTCTGCAACATAACAAGAGAAAATAGAGGCTAGCAACCCAAGTGGCTGCTGATCCAAAGGGATAAAAAGTTCTGCTCCAACGTTTCAAACTACTTTTCTGGTCTTGTTACTTAGAGATAAAACTTTTTTTCTGTTTTGAGGTGAGGCTTTGGAGGGCTGAAGCCCTAAGGTGGCTCTGTGTGAGCTGGCAATAGTTTTTTTAGTGGTTCCCTCATTGTGGTGTCCAAAAGCTCCCAGTTATGGAAGGGCATAATCCTGTTTGTTTGGGGTTTTTTTTCCTAGCTGATGATGCCAAAGAAGCTGTAAAGATTGGGGTAAATGGGATCCTGGTATCAAATCATGGAGCACGACAGCTCGATGGGGTCCCTGCTACTGTAAGTACTGATGCCAATGTGCTCCAGTAATCTCTAATTTTCTCTGCCTTTTGGCTTCCTTTGCTTTCTCTGAACTTGTGGAAGCTGGAGGAAAAACCTGGAATATGAGTTCTATGCCTTAAGCCACGAGTAATAACCTATCTCCACTTTTCTATGTATGTCACATCATACCCTGAGTTAGACACAGCCTTTCCTTGGTAGATCAAATTGGAAAGTCTTTCAGAATTTTTTTTCCAGTCCCCTCTTTCATTTCTTCTTTCTCATTCTTTTTTGAAAAACCCTTGTTGCCATTTGCAGCACACTGAAGGTTTATTAGGGTTGTTTTTCTCTTTTAATATTCTTCAGAGGCTTCTGAAAAATTACAGTTAAGGAACAGCTAAAGACAGAATGAAACTCTCCATTTTTCTCCTTTCAAATATTTTCACCTTTGGAAAAGGGAGAGAGTGGTTAAATTACAGTTTTTCCTTTTTCTTTTTCCTCGTCGTGCTACCCCATGCCTTTTCCAAAGGTGAAAGGGATTTGAGAATTTCTCGGTCGGCAAAAAAGAAAGAAGTAAAGGAAAATGAAAAAGTATGTGCTCAGGATGAAGGAAAAACCCCAAAATTCCAGTCATCACTCATCTTGCTTCATTTGGTGTGGGAAAGCTGCACAAATAAAAAGAGAATGAAAGGGAGGAGAATCAAAGCACAGTTGTGCCTCTCTGAGTATTTTCAATATATTCTCAATGAAAAACCTCCTGTTTTCCATGATGGTTTCCTGAAGGGAGAGGGAAACAGGTCCTCTTGTCGCCTCCTGGGAGTGTATTCCCCAATTTCACTGAGTGTATTTAAAACTCTTGGGCAAGCCTGTGTGTGAGGTAATCCAACAGGAACAATGTATAAGGATGTTAAAAACATCGTTTTTAGGAATGGGAGAGCTCATGAAATACAAATTAATTTTTGATAGCTGCAGCAGAACAGAAATTTGCAAACTCCATGTTAGGGGTTACTCCTTTGCAAAAACGGAGGGCAGAGGAGAATTGGGTTTATGGTACAAAGAGCAACACTTCACAATGCAGTTTTTATAATGTATCTGTATCAGGTCATGTTAAATGTTTCTGATTTAGGAACATAATCATTTGCTTCAATTTCTTGGGGTTTCAGATCGTGAGCTGAACCCAAGCTGGTCAATATTTCTAGTGTCTAGTTACACATTGAGGAAATCTATGTTTTAATTATGGTTTGCACCATGCTTTAGTTATTAGAGCACTTTAATGTTGGTACAGTTTGTCAGGATGTAGAAAGTGGTCTCTGTATATGGAAATAGATCCAAAATATGTTTGGCAAGAGCGCAAAACCAAAGGGAGGGGGAAAATCAGAGCAAGTGCCAAACTTCAAGAAAATTTTAATCCAAATCTAAAAACAAACTGCACTTTCAAGTTTTTTCCCTCATCTTCTAGTCATTTTTATCCATTAGAAAGGAAATTAATTACATCCGTATTTGAAAGACATGAATTTGTGTGTCTTTTGTCTTACTTCCACACAGTTTCCAGTCTCCTTAATTTTTGGCTTTTGGTGGTGTCCCTTTCCTGATTTTCATGAATAGGAACTATTTAGGTGGCCTTATAGGAAAAGTTGCCCTGTAATTAATGCTCCAGGCTTGAATTGAGGAGACTCATCCTTTCACTGGGACCTCTTGCCATGCAAGAATTATTTAATTCCCTGGTTACTTGTAACTTGAGAGCAGTAAAAATACTTTTCCCCCTTACTTGTGTCACTGGTGTAGGGAATATGCAGAGGAAGGGGTAAGTAGAGCTCGGTGAAAGCAACAAACACGTGCATTAAAAGAAATTATTTCCCACCTTGCTCAAAACTTAGAAGGAAGTTAATTTTTTCTTGTATTAAGAAGTTCTTCTCTACAGTCATTCCTGTAATTAGATGCATTTTCAAAAGGGAAAATACATCAATTAAAAATTTTCAGCCAACTCTAAGTTCCTCCTCTTACTCCTTGTCTATAAGTACAGTGCCTGCCTCTGGGTTCCTGAGCTGGCCTTGGGATAAATGAATGGTACATTTAAACAGGGAAGCAAAGACGATTATTTAAAAAGCACGAGTGATTCAATTTCATCCCCAAACTGGAAGTTTGGGAAGTAATACCATGGCAAGGCCTCCTTAGTGTTCGCTGTTCTTTGTATTCTGCATAAAAATCAGATACTGACTTGGGTCAGATATGTGTAATGGGATCAGATGGCCATTTTGTGAGACTCTGCAGGTTCTCATTCTATTTATGTGACTCTCCAAATAAATTTGACCTTTATATGTACCTTCTACCCTGCAAAGTCACTGCTGGTTCTCAATACAAAGCTGTGTTATTTGGGTATAGATTTAGGCATGCAATTGCTCATTAGGCTGCTTTAAAGCTTGGATCCTATGTGTAAAAACTCACTCAAAAAAATAAACAGGGCTTCAGAAGCGGCCAAGCTGTATTTCTGGTTTCACTCTTTTAGATTGATGTCCTGCCTGAAATCGTGGAGGCTGTGGAGGGGAAGGTGGAGGTGTTCCTGGACGGTGGTGTAAGGAAAGGCACGGATGTTCTCAAGGCGCTGGCCCTTGGTGCCAAAGCCGTTTTCATTGGAAGACCTGTCCTCTGGGGATTGGCTTATCAAGTAAGTGGAGAAAAGCTCAAACACATGATTTTAGATCCCTAGACTCACTGTTTAGCCCTATATATGTACATATGGGTGTGTGATGGTGTCTGTGTGCATCCAGATCATCTGATGTAAAATTTGCTACGACAAACACTCAGGATTTATGTTTGTGCATAAAGCTTTTTTTGGCACACGTATACATGTCTGTACCTACACATGTATATGTACACATAATAGCTCACATTGTCTCCTAATCTCCCAGGGTGAAGAAGGAGCAAAAGAAGTTCTCCAGATGCTGAAGGAAGAGTTTCGCCTGGCAATGGCACTGACAGGTGAGACATCAACATTTCCTCTCCGTAATCACATTTTCTCAGAGCTTTCATTTGCCCCGGGCAAGATGCTATAGCAACTTGCATGAGGGGAATGTTTGCAATATAAACCCATTAATCTGTGGAGAAATGGGAAAAGGACTTGTTATCCCTGCTGGGTAAATGGGGAACTGACTAGATTAAGTGAAAACCTTTTTGTTTTTTTTCCCCACAAGGAGAGCAATAAATCCATAGAAAAGTAGTGGCAAATCTTTGGTTGCAAAGGGGTGGATTTCATCTGACAGAATGTAGATTTTTGTGAGGCTGAAAAGGAAAAGGCTTAAGAGTGGGCTGGAAAATCGGGGTTTTAACTGGGCTGCAACTTCTCCTCCAGGATGCCGGAGAGTAGAAGAAATTGGCAGGACACTGATACGAAGACATCAAGCATTGTTTTCCAAGATTTAGGTCTGAAGACTCTTGCCTCATGTATTGCCTGTTGTGCTTCCACACAAAATCCAACTGCATTTCCTCTGTGGGCCTCATCCTGCAATCCTGACTGAGGGAATGCTCTGCTCTGTAGGAGACCACTTGTTGAAGAAAGGACTCAAAGCAAATTTTACAGGTGTTTCCAAAGCTCTCAGGCTCCTCAGGAAAGCTATACTGGGAGGTCATTAGAGATGGGCTTTTATAGAAGACCAACGTAGAAACTTCGATGTGTTTTGCAACAAATGCTGATATTAATTTCCATGCCTGGGAGTAATTTAGCTCTTAATGTGATAGTATAAACAGAAATGTTTCGATAGCAAACAGAAATGCTGAAATTTAAAATGCAAAAGATACTTCTTGCTCACTGTTTAGAGAAACTAGACTGCAGATTGTAGAGATTAAATCTTGCTTTCTTATGAACAGAGTGTCCTTTCCCAAGTGACTCTGTCCTAGGACTTTGTAAGCATGTGGGCTTGTGGCACGTAGGCTGTAGGAGCCCAGAGGACTCCGAGTTGTAAGGAACCAAAGAGCAAAGCAAAACTGGGGAAATTCTACTGTTTAAGTGTTATATATGTGCATTGGATATAGGTTAGATCCTCGGCTAATGCAAATCCCTGTAGCCCAAACTGTGCCAGCAGCATCCACCTGGAGCTCCAAGTCACATTTTTCACCTGGATTCATCTGCTAACAGTGGCAAGGGAAGGCTGATGCTGCCTGGGAGAGTTTGTAGAATTTGCAGCCATGTGCAGAAGAGAAACTTGAATAATTGAGGCATTAACCCATGACTTGGGAAGAGCCTAGTAGTTCTATTTAGTTTCCAGGCACACCCTTAAGTCAGATAAATCTTAGTGTTACTCACTCTGCTTATGATGAGGATGCAGACATGTGCAGCATCTCTGCCTCTGTTCTCTAAACAATCCAAATATCCACAGAATCCAAATTTTGCAAGTGTGAAGAATAAAGGAGGTACAAATCTACTGTTCTCATCTTGGGTAAAACTGAGGGTAGCCCTTTACCTGTCTCCCTTCCCTTGCAGGTATGGCAGTGTTACAGGGAGCAGGGAGAGGCCACAAAGGTTTTGAATATCTTGCTGTGAAAATTTAATCTTCATTTTTAAAGAAGACTAAAAAAGAGAAAAAAGCCTTAATTTCATGGTTTCACTGACATCACCACCTCCTCCATTTGTTTCCCATCAGCCTCAGAAGGACTTGTGCATTCTTCCTCTCCCGCTTTGCTCAGTTTGAAATATCCCTTACTGAGCTTTAGAAGCAGCTTTGTAATGAAATGATGGAATATTATAATGTGAACTAAAGCTGGGGCTGGAACTCGAAATGGGGAGAAAACCCAAAAGGCCACATGCTTGCCCTCCAGTTGTAAAATTTGTACTCTTATTTACTGCAGAATGTGGTCTGTTGTGTGAGAGTTGCGTAGCAACAAAATAAAGTTTATCTGTGCAAGGAAATATGAATGTTTCTCAGAGCACAGAGGAGCATAATTTCTGCTGTTTACTGCACTTATCATATCTGTTGCAATGTGGACTGTGTCAGATGTCAATTACAGAGTAACTTTGGAAAGACTGTTTATTTGAGATAATATAAATGTTACTTAAAAGACAGGGGCATAATATCTTATGTTTACATGTTTAAGATCTATTTCTAAAGCTTAGAAGATGCAGTTTCCTGTCCTTGCCCCAACCAGATTCGAGGAAAGTTCTGAAACTCTGTGGTTCAGTAGAAGTTCTGATGGTGAGGAAACTGTTTTCATTACTTGTGCGTAATTCACTGTTTCTAGTTCTTCTGGGATAAGGGCTTTACATTGTTTTTTCCTGCTTGTTATCTAAGAATTGTCTGAGTGTCTTCCAGTTCTAGTAAGACTAGACATGTGTTAAAAACCAAAATTAGAGCCAAATACTGAAGGGCTATGAGACTGTTAACAGAAAGTAAGTTCATTTGCCGGGTAGAATTTTGTTTTTAAAATATTCCACAGTGAAGATAATTTCTTTTGATTTTGAGACAGCCAAACACAACAACTTTTTGAAATTATTAAAAAAAAAAAAAAAAAAAAAGAGGAATTCTGTTTGGTTTGGGCTAAAAAGCAGAAAGACCGAATGCCCTCAACCATTTTAAAAGCTGAACAATGTCCAGGCTAAGAAAAAAATCTATCCCCACACTTGCCTCACGTAGAGAAGCTGAGAAAAGAAACAGAGCACACAGAACAGGTCGTAGTAGATCTTTTTGTTGTTTGTGAGAGTGTTTCTGAGGAGAACAGAAGTAATATAACAAAAAATGTAATAGGTCTTTGTGAAATATGTTAAGTAGAAAATTATTTGTCTTAAGTAACGAGTGAACCCAACATACTCTTAGGAACAATTAGTCACAGTCCTTAGATCAAGGCACAGAAGTAGAGGGGAATAGAAATATTTTGCATTTATGATGCTTTAGTATATCTGTCTATCCAAAAGTCAAATAACAAACATAATGGGTTTAATTGTGAAATTATTTTCTGTCTTGACCTCCATCTTAAGCCATAGGTGCAAAGAAAAAAGGCCTACATAGAAAAATTCTAATAAAGGGAGAAGAGTGAGTGATATTCCTGTACCCAGAAAGACAGCACTCAGCTGGTGTTCTGGGTACTGAGAAAAAAACCCAACTGATTTGGGAGGCTGGTGAGTGATCTGAATGGGATCCTCTAGCCACCTGAAATGGACCAGGAACATGAACCTGGAAAAGAAGACTGCAGCTCTTAATAAGAGAATATTTATCAGATGTGTTAGAGAGAAGGGACCAAAAGCAAAACCCGAGGGCATAAAAGAGGGGGAGGATCCTGTGCTTTTTAGGAGAAAGTGGCACCTCCCAAGAGGTTAAGACGCGAGGCAGGTTCCTACATACTGGAGTTCCATGTTCAGTCTATGTGTGGATGTCTCTGCTGCTGGCAGTTCAGAAGTTTCCCTTTCTGGAAGCATCCCCACAAAGTTGTCTCCTTAGCCCAGTGAGCTCATGGAGGATTAAACCCACTGAAGAGTGTGTGGAAGAGTGTGGCATTCTCCACAGGATGTGCAGAAACCACTCAGGAGGTTTGGAGAGGCTTCAGCCCTGGTTTGGAATCTCAACAACTGGAGCCAAGACATGCATTTTTAGCACTAAGTTCTAAAGAAATCAATCTGTTTCAAAGTGACAGAGTCAGTGAAAGAGCCTGTGCTGTTAGATCACATCAAGGCTGGACATGCAGGGGGCAGGGTCCTCCTAAGAAAATAAAGCAATATCCTCCTAGAAAACTCCACCTTGAGCAGGTTTGGCTGTGCTTGGGAACATCTTCGCCACGAGAGTCTGGCAGTTTAATTCAGCAGAGGAAAGCACAGCGGTGCAGGACTGCAGTCGTGGCTCAGCAGATGGCAGGAGTCAGCCGAGGGTTGTGAGAACATCTGACCTTTCAGATCAAATGTGGAGGAGGAGGTTACCGTAACTTCTGGACAGATTTTCCTCTCTCACTTGCCTGTCAGTCCTTTGAAGCAGAGACCTGCTGCTTTTCGAATGCCTGGAGCCTGCATGCAGGGTGGAGAATCCAGTAAGTAAATAACAGGAGTCATAATTCAGAGCACTGAAGCCGAGGAGCTGTGAAAGACATGATCTGTTTTCTTGTGACCTCCACCTCTCGCTGTGACTCTGGGACACGTTATTGTGTTTTATTTTCACCAGTGGCCAAGTCAAACAAATAGCTCTGGAACTGGTAAGAACTCCACCTCCATCCACAATTTTTCAGGTTAAGCATGAAACTTGTCTGTCTTACTGGGAATTTCTGAACATAAATAAACAGACACTTAGAGTAACTCGCCTTGATAAATGGGCAGTGTAGGTCGGGGCCTGCTGGATATGCATGCGACTCAAAGATGAAGCAGAGCTGGGGAAGTAGGCAGCAATGGCTCTGCTTTTCTTGGCTTCTCAAATGGTTTTCAGGCTGAAATCAAATACTTGAGTGCATGAGGAAAGCTGGCTTCTGAAGTCATGATTTTGCACTGAACCTCACTGTAAGGATATCTCTTATAAAGCTACTTTTGATGTGGAAATTTGGCTCCAAACCACACTGAAGGCCATTATAAATAACCACTTCATCACAGGACACACAGAAGTTGGCTTCCTTGAACACTCCTAGAAAGCAAGCCTAACCTTATTGAGCCATAACCTCAGCTAGCGTAAATCAGAGAAGCTCCATTGACTTCATTAGTTTATACTGATTTACAGCAGCTGTGACTGTGGCCCACAATACAGCAAGATATGTCAGCTTTTAAATTCTGTCACTGGGTGTTGAACAAAACTGTTTTTAAAACAAGCCTGGCAATCCCAGATTTAGATCCTAATGAGACGCAGCACTGTAATTGTTTCACGATGCTTATATGCTCCATTTTGTTTTCATTTTTGCATTGCTTCTGTTTTTCTTATCTCCTGCCAAACAGAGGAAGAGTACCACATATGTTACATTCATAACAAAGATGTTTTGCTGCGTCGAGAACATGTCCTCCAGATGCAAAATGCCTTTGTGTTGTAGCTCAGCTTCTTTTTTGCATAGGTACATTGGTTATGTGCCAACATAAGAATGCCCTTGAGGGCCAGCCCTGTTGTTTCTTCAGGGCCTGGAGCTCTGCAAGGGGCACCCAGAGGCTGTCCCAGGGCAACTTCAAAGATCTGATTCCCCCTTAGGGATTTCCAGCTCCTAAGTGATCATTTCAGACGGGCAGGATGAATTGTGTCCGAGAGCACCCTGGTAGGAATGCCCTGAGACCATCAGTACATCTCCTCTGTCACAATCCTGCAGGGTGCTCAGGTAATTAACCAAAATGAGTAATCAGTTGGCACCTTTGTGCTGTGGAAGGCTGGGATGTGCATACAGATGGATTATTCAGCCAAGGGGAAGACGTTCATATAACTAGAGTGACAGTGATTAATATTGGTTATTATTTTATGACAGCAGCAGCTACAAGTTCCAGCCAAGGTCAAGGCAGCTCTGTGCCCTGCAGAGAAGCTTTCCTGCAGGCAGCAGTCTCTCGTCAGCAGAGTCAGAAGGGTAAATTGACAGGCACAGGAAGAGAAAGTCTCTCTCCAAAATGGGAAAGAAACAAACTGATTCCCCCAGCTAAGTCCCCTAACTTTCCCTTCCACTACCTTAATTCTGTTCTCCCTAAGGCAGGTAACTCTGAGAGGGACAACACACACCCCAAATACTCAGCAACCATGGGGAAGATCCACAGATGAACAGAGCAGAGGTAGAGCTGGGGAACAGCAGAACCTTTAACCTGTGTATTTTTCCTTGCAGAAGGTGAAGCTCTTTATACAACTGAGACTCTGCCAATTTGCCAAGCAAAGTCTGATTGTGGTGGCTTGACAGTATGGGAATGGAAGACCTATTTCTTGCTGGTTTTCTATAATTTGATAGCATAACATGATTTTAGTTCACTTTTCCCCATGCACTTTTAGTAGTATATTTAACCCCTTTAGTTCTGCACACTGTGATCATTAGGTTTTTCTTTTAGGAGAACTGAAAGCAGTGGACTTTAAACACTTAGTGGCCATTAAAAAGGTTCCTGCAGCCCAGGTATTCACTGCTAGGCTTATTTCATGTGAGACAAGTCTAATTTTCAAGAACAGCCACCAGGACTTCAAAGGAAGGTGTGAAGGACTTACAATAAGGTGACATGGCATAAACTGAGCTGTTACACAAATTCAGGATGTGTACTGTACACATTTCTACTTGGTATGGCCAGCAAATTCATTCAGCACGTACTGTTATTGGACCCAGAAACCTAGCATGGATGTAAGATAAACCATCTTTCTAATGGGTGAGACCTAAATCCTGATCAGAGATGGGAATTCAAACAGCAGGATCATCTCCCATATCTAAGCTTCCTTCCTCTGGGTCTGTACACATACTCTATCAAAGATAGAGGTTGAAGAGTGTAGGTGGGAGTGTCTATTATAATTTTAATACAAATTGTCACTGACTTAGGAGTTACACACCTGCAGCCTTCTTATCAGGTAGCTAAGAGTAGCAAAAATTACTGCATTTGGTATAAACATATTCCCTTTGACAAACTTATGTCTCTATGCAGGAACGTGGAAAAACTAAAGTTTTTTCATACAAGAAATTCTTCATACAAGAAATTCCACTGGCAAGCTCTTTGAAAGAGTTACAAACAGAGAAATTTATATTCGGAAAAGGGAACTTGTGCTTTCCTAAGACTGTGACCAACAGAGTAAATCTGCAAATAAAGAGTTGGCACTAATCCACCTCATTTCCTTACTGCCTACTGGTGAGTTTGTTCCACAGCTCCTAATTCATGGCTGCAGGACTGGGGTGGCAGCACCCATCTCCTCTTCGTTGTGGCATTGCATCTCATTGTATCCTCCATATTTACGGCTGTGTCCACACTTGCCTTTACTGTGACATCCTTGGGTTTGATCTCACAGGGAACTTGGAATGAGAGATGCTTGGAACCTCTGGGCAAGGTCTTTGCCCTTTGGAAACAGTTGGAAATGAGGTGTGGACAGGTGTGGGTGTTGCTGAGCAGCTTTTGATGAGAAGGTAAGAGCTTATTTTCATTTTTCAAGAGCCCCTTACCCAGAATTAAAGTTGCAGGTTTGCCAGATGGGACAAGAGAGCTGCAGAGGTAGGACTTTGGTGACCTGTGGTGCTTCAGTGGCACTTTATCTCAGTAGAGAAAGCACTGAGTCTTGTGGCAGAGGAACCCAATCCCATACACAATCTGCAGCCATGGTACAATCTAGAAATGAGACTGGCAAAGACCTTCAAGTGAACCTACAGGCTCAGTTCTTCCTATCTTCCCAAGGGACACCAAAGTCTTCATAGGTTTCACTGAAAGTTTTGTGTGTATCCCACCAAGTTCACAGTATTTGCTTGGTGGGACTTGCAGCTATCATGTGAGGTGCGTAATGGTTGCTTTTATCAGGAATTTTAAGGCCACAGCTAGAGGAAAGCAGCAAGTTCTGCGGCGAGGTGATTGTTCTTAGTTTGACAAGGCCTGTGCAGTTACCTCCTAAATGCTGCTGATATTTCCCAGACAACCTTGCAGTGTTACAGAGCTGGTGCTGAATCACAGAATGTCTTGGGTTGAAAGGGACCTTAAAGCTCATCTAGTTCCAACCCTGCTGCCATGAGCAGGGACACTTTCCACTAGACAAGGCTGCTCAGAGCTCCACTCAAACCCATCTTTTGTGAATGGAAAGATGAACAGCCCCAGTGCAGGACATGCACACTGCAATGTAAAAATAAGCCAAATATCTTACGATCTCTGTACTTCACTCTCTGTGTTATTTATCCATAAACTATGCCTTAAACAGATTCAGTCTCCCAACATTTGCTTTTTGTGTGCTCCCTGCTAACCTAGAAGACTGCCACAGCTGTAGAGCAGGCCTAAGAGACATCCCTGATAGTTCCAGCTCCAGCTTATATTCTGGTAATTCAGTGGTGCCAGAGACTCTCAGAAGACCTTCTGGCATCATTGACAGCCCTTCTCCTGTTAGCGCAGAGATAGTCACTTGCAAGTAGTTATGTGTTGGTTTGTAACTGCTGCATAACAGACTACAAAACCACAGCGACTGAAATAATTCGCTGGCATGCTAATGAACATCAACCCAGACAGTTCAACCATCTGCGTGCTCTGCTTTTTATCAGTTTCAAGTGTGTTGGGTTTGGATGTACGTGTCCCCTCTGCAAGCATAAAACCATACTTTTGATCTATCACAGAAAGGCCCTTTTACCATAAAGATAAAAAGATTTAAAAAATTATTGCTTTTGATTCTCAATCCTTTTTCCATTGTTGCTCTGATATGGGTGGGAGCATACTGTCAAGTTATTATAGAGCATGTAGAGTGCATCCAAAGAACATGGAACTGTGGAGCACATCCAGCCCTCGAGCTCATTTAGTAATTTGTGTTGCTGTTTACTGATGTGTTTGGAAATCTTCAGTACTATGCGACAAGCAAAGATGTTGGCTGCAACATAAAGCATGTCTCAGCCAACACTGGGGCTGCTGCCACGATTTCTAGAGCTGTGGTTGCAGTACAATCATTCCATTCTGAATCTGTGCACAGGATAATTTACCTTGGTGGATTTTTATTGCCTCTGAGAAGCTTTTTCCTTATTAATACAGGAAAAGTAATATGTCTATTATTACAAATAATTATATAAGGGAATGCAGGAGAGCGCATTCTGAGCTAGCCTTTTTCAGCCTCACCTTCCCACTCTCACGAGAAAATGACTATGGAGAAACTCCTTGGAGTTTCTCTTTCCTTTTCTACTTGGAGTTAGTGTAGACTTTATTCCCACTGCCTCATTGGGTGTAAGGAGGTGTCACCGTGATTAATCTTTCCCCCCTTGTTTTTGTTTGTAGTGCTGGCCATAGTTAGTCCATCCTGCTGTGCCACGTCATCAGGGTAAATGCCAGAACAGCTCATCCCAATATTTGTATGTTGAGTGAAGTGTATCAATTAATTACTGTTCACTTGTGCTGTCGCAAAGACAATTCTGTTGCCCCAACAAGATGCTTTAAAGCAGCATAATAGTATGTAAACAGCTGATAAAAACAGCATCATCAGCCTAATAAGAACTTTGGATTTTTGGGTGTAGTATAATTTGCTGCAAAAAACAGAGTGTAACTTTAGGGTATGTTTAGTGTCAAAAGCAGAAATTCCTAGTAAAATGTTTTCTATTTGTGAATTAAAACTTTCCAAACAAGTGATCCAAGGTCCATTCCAGCAGGTGCTTTAGGTGTGAAAAACAAAACTTTGCACATGTCTGGCTAAGGGGCAGCCTTTTGATCTCATGTGTAATGTGCACACCCCAAGCGGTTACTTGTATGTGGAAGCAGAGAAACCATGCTAAGGTGTGTGTCCAATATCTGCCTTATAATTTTTCCTGTCCTGATCATGACTCTTTGGAGTTCATTGATGCCCACAGCTGAGTGGTTCTGAAGAACAAAGCACTCGTACTAGCTAAAGGCTGCCTGAGGTCCTCACTGAACCTGGGTCTGATTTCACAGATATGAAACTGCTTTTTGCCCATAGGTGTAGCAGCCAGGCAGGACTCAACACCTCTGCAGCCTTTGTGCCAGTGCAAATATTCCAAAGCTGATTAGTAAAACGGTGGAGAGAGTACTTGCTCTTGGTTTGGAGGTGCAAGCGAGATGATTTTGAGGCTCTTTCATCTCAGAAAAGAACATACAGGATGCTGTGGCTGGAAGCTGAAGGTATTAAAAACAAAGCATGGGGGCATTTCTTTTTTAGCAACAAGGATTATGAGTGTTGGGATGTTCTCAAGGGATGCGGTAAAATGTAATTTGGAGTCTTTAAATGAAATAGAGATTTTTTTTTAGAAGATACTCTCTATTTTGGCCAAAAGATTTTGGAGACTTCTTGGGTGAAATGTTCTGGCTTTTTCTTGGTCAAAATCAAATGGGATGATTGCAACATCCCTAAAACCTTCTAAGCCTATTACCTTCCTTTAGGAAGGTGATACTTTTGGTGTTAATTTTTTAAATTTATGGCTGAACCTATGTGAATCAGACAAGATAGTACAGTTTGTGTGATTGATTTGTGCAACCCAAGCTACAAAAAGGTGTTCCAGCTCCCCTATCTTGAATGGCACTGAGACTCTTTATCAGGACTTCCCAATGGCTTTGGGCATTACGGATTTTTAATCCTCTGAGATCCAGTGTTGTTACCTTGCTGAGTTAGACTCATTAAAGTTCGGCACTGTCACCTTATTTCTCTGACATCTCTGCTCCTGACTTTGCTGGTGTAGCCACATCAGATGTCTGGCTGTCTTGCTGACCCATGGCAGGTTTGAGAGCATAATTCCAGGCTTTGTGAGAACGGAACATTTCTAAAGCAGCAGCCCCTCACTAATCTGCAGAGAGAAACACATATGACAGGCAGTGGGGATTCCATTTTTCAGGATCCAGGGTTTAAGACAGGCTTAAAGGAGTCTTATTAAAAGTGTTTTCCAGCGCATGTGGCTCCTTCTGACAGCACCCAGGTGGTTAAGAAACCAGCATTAAGAATAAAAGACGTTTCTCTTTTCTGCACAACAAATGGTTCAAGTGTCTGGTATTTGATTCAGAAAGGAAACCTGCAGCAGTCATGTCCCCTGAAATAAACCAACCAACATTTTGAGCTGCCAACACTTCTGTCTACTACGTCAAGGCATCGCAAAGTTTAAAGCATAGCAAAGTAATATATATATTTTTTTTTTTAAATTTTTTTTTTTTTCAGTAATCCCAGGGTAAATATTAGGTAGACAGCATTTCTGCTTTGTGCATTAAAAGCCCGGCTGAATTTGAAAAGCCTGCAAGTGCACTTTGGGGATTTCGGAAAGTGTCGTTTGACCATGAGCTAAGACCAGAAGCTGCCATTTTGCAGATGGGGCAGGAGGGAAAGGCGTTTGGCCTCATTCATAACTTCACAACTACTGCAAATATCAGCTGATGAATATTTATGTTATGACTGGCAGAGGCCCGAAAGGCAAACGGGGGAGGAGTGGAGGGGGAAGCTTAAGTTAGGAAAATGGTTGTCTGATCTCTGTGGGATTTCTTTACCAACACTTTCCATGCTTGAACAGTAGCTGCTGAATGAAATCATTATGTACTGAGCCCCTGTGCAGGAAAACAAGGCTTGTCAAGAGTGTTCGTTAGCACCTCGTACTTTGTTTGAACCTTGGACATTTGCTAGGTCCTGTAAAGGGAAGCTTTTTTTTCTTTTCAAATACTCTATAGGGTGGACCAGTTTTATTTAGTCATGTTTTAATTAGTATTGTACTTGAATTTTAAAGAAGCAAAAGAGGTGAGTGCCATTCCTCTATATAATGTAATTTCAAAGTAACGTATTTCTTTGTATTATCTCAAATCAACCACTGAGAGGGGAAAAATCCCAACTTCTTCCTTTTGCCTTCACCAGGCTGTAAATTAACAGCAAGGAACAACTTTCAATAAAGCTCACCAACATGACTTCACCGCTGGGATGGATCAAGCCCAGGAAGGAAACCGGCTGGCATAAGGAACCACTGGAAGGCAGCAAGGGCTTAGCAAAGTGATGGTGCCTGCAGGTGGGCAGGCTGAGCCCCTTCACAGGACCATAGGGTCAGAGCTTCAGGGCTTCGTGAAATGCAAACATAAAGAAAAAGGGGCAGGCAGCCTCAGTCGGATGTACAGAAAAAATAAAAGTGCCCACAACCAGCTGGTCACCTGAGAAAATCCTTCTCCAGGGGCTCTGCAGATTCACCAGCCTCTGCTTCAGAAGAATAAGGAAAAACCTGGATTTTGACTATTCTGCTTTTTCAGAAAAAAAATCCCTAATCTTGGCACTAATTGGTCTGCTGTTTCTCTGGGTGGTGGCTTTTCTTATACTGCTTATTTAGAGACACCTCAATGCCTTTACAAGAAGGAAAACCTTCAGGAAAAGCCCACATGCAAGAAACCACACAAAATCCCCTCAACTTTCTTCTGTTCCTTTCTACCCCGTTGGGAGATCCCTGTGTCTCCCATTTACAGGAACCAGCAGATGGTGCTGCAATACACCAAGTATTTATTTCCCTGGAAAGGGAAAACCTGGGATAGATCTACTCGGAGCCGCCTCCGGCTTACCTCCAGCCCCTGAGGGAAACCGCTTCCCGCCTTCCCCGCACGGCAGCCCGGTGCCATTGCAAACGCAGCCGGTGCAGCTCCGCTCCCTCCCGACGGCGGGCGAATGTCCCCATCGTTATTTCCGAATATCCGAAGTTTTTCCTGGTGGGGAGGGTCTTTGGGACGGAGGGGAAGGTGTCTGGGGAGGGCTGTGGGGGCGGCAAGGCAGCCATGAGGCCCCGGCGCTTTGCCCTCATGGGGGGTTTTGGCGGGCTCCCCTCAGGGAGGGCGGCCATGTTTGACTCCTTCTCCGCCACTTTCATCGGTGCTGGGCTTGTGCCCGCAGGGTGCTTGGGGCGTCGGTAAAGGACAATTTTTCTTCAAAAATTAAAAAATAATAATAAAAAAATCATCCTCGCAAGAAATAATAGTGAATTTGTGTCCAGCCCTGCTGCCAGCCCACCGGGAATCTTGGGGTGCTTCCCCTGTCAAGGTGCTGAGGGCCACGGAATTCCTACCTCTGTCACCTGGCTCTAACCTCTGTGGTGAAAATAGTGAGGAAAACACTGCCAAAGAAAGAGAAGGAGAGAGATGGGGGAATTTGGAGAGAGGTGCAGAAACACATGCAAGGACAATGAGCAGGCAGGGCAAACTCATATGCTGGGGCTCTGCAAAACATGGCGAGGTGAACAAGGACTGCTGTGGATGGGATATCTTATTTTTTACAGGAAAAGGGTATGTGGTAAAAAGGCAACTTCTTGAACCATTTGCCCTTTATTTGCGAGATGGTCCCACCAGCACCTGTAAACCCATGATGTGCTGTCAGGAGAAGGGGTCAGCAGCTGCTCAGCAGCAAGCAGCAGGAGGGAAGGCACAAATAGGGAGGCACCGATTAGGGAGGGATACAGGACAGCCCTGCACAGCTGTTTGTGTTATACCACCGAGCTGGAAAGCTGAAAAATTATTTAAAAAGCAATGGATGTGCCGGGAGTACTGGTGTGTCCTGCTTCTGGGCGCTTGGGGCATTCTGTGCAAATTGAACATTTTCCCCCCGTTTTTTAGATGGCTTACTATTGCAGAAGTTGAAGGGAAGAGCAACAACACACTTAGAGTGTGGAGCCTTTTCCCTGATCCCTCTGGCACCGAACTGCACCAGAGTGAGCTGAGGACAGAAGCACAGCCTGGCTGCTCCCTGTCTTTTCATTGCTGTAATCCAAAACATGGAGGTTATTTCAGTGTGGAGGCTGCATGTGACAAGGCCCTCAAGTTTTTTTTTTATTAAAAAGAGTAATAACCAGGTGGGACGAGGAAGGTAACCTGTGCATGATATGCTGGAAAGCAGGGGAGCAAGTGGAGGGGCCTTGCTGGACCTGGAGTGATTTGCATCCAGGGAATGTGGGGTTGTACCCAGAGGTTTGTACGCTGGTGCTCCACAGACTGCCGTTGCAGCTCCCAGGACCGAGACTGCCTGCATTCCTTTCACAAGTAAATAGCAAAACTTTTCTTTTTACTGCAGGGTTATTTGATCATTGTGAGTTGTGTGTGTGTGTGTGTGTGTGTGGAGGCTTCTGGTTGGGTTTTTTATCTGCTCAGTAGCTTTTTGGTAAGGTGACCCATTTGTTTCTAATCAAAAGCACCTAGGAAAACCTGCCTCGTAAGAGAGATTATTCATCTTGGCGAGGGAAAAAGATGGAGAGACAATTACTGTGTCTTGTGACTAATACAATATGTGACTCAAAACATTAAGCAAGAGTGCTGCTGACGTGATAGCCTCATCCCCTCAACTCGAATTCAGTCTGAGGCATCAGGCTGAAACATGAAGTAGTTCCCCTGAAGCCAGGTTGCTCTGGCTTTGCAACCAGAGCCACTGAAGTTAGTCCATAACCTGGAGAAAACTGAGCTGTTTAAGTGATTCATTCCTATTACAAACATAAAACTGGGACATCTCTGCTGTAGTCTTTATATTTTGATTTAGCAGGTAGAAGTTGGATTTCATAAGCAGCCTCATGGAGTCACAGCCTGCAGTGCTACTAGAGGCTCCTGCTGTGGCTCAGACAAAACCTGCCAAGTAATCTCGCTTTTTCCTCCTTGCCAGACTCTTGGATTTTGATGTATGATGCAGATTTTGATTTCATGTCTGTGTGGAAGTGGATGCTGGTATTTCTTTTGCAGGGTAAGGTGGCTGTGAGATGATTTTTCTGTCTTTTTCTGATGTGCCTGTTCTTATCTCTACTCCAAATGGTTTGAGGAGCTGCAAATCAGAGTGTGAAAGGACAGGCTCTTGCAGGGGCCCCTCATGTACAAGGTCTGCAGAATCATGGAATGGTTGAGTTGAGAAGGACTTTAAAGGCCATCTCATTCCACCCCTCTGACGTGTGCAGGGACACCTTCCACTAGACCAGGTTGTTCAGGACCACATCCAGCCTGGCCTTGAGCACTTCAAGAAGCTGAGCTCTGTGCAATAGAACAAATAATCTGTTTAACTTGTCACATTTGTGTTTCAGAGTATAGCTGTCTGAATGATAATTAAAAATAATTATTCTATGAGAAAAATGGAAAGTTATAGGGAAATTTAGTAAGTGTCCCAAAAAACTTAAGTTCGTTTTCACGGAAGCATTAGTAGCAATTTTATTGGCTGTATGAACTGAGGTGATTTTTCTTTTGGAGCTGCCTATATTCGCTCAGGTGTGGTGATGCAGCAAACTGGGTGATACTCTTGGTACTCTGTATAATTTGGGGGATGCTTTTGATACTCTGTATATAAAGAAGCAGAGCTGTTGCAGATTCTTCCAACACTTAAGGTTTTTCAAAATTACACATTGCAAACATTAGTTTAAATGAGGCAGGAAATTCAGACTTAAAAAGGATGCTAATTACAGAAATATCTTTCCTTCTTCTCTTCCCTAGCTTATCTCTTCTTCCTCTCATACTTCGGATTTATGGTTTTGGGACCGGAGCTCAAGCACGGAGCTGTTTCATTTCTTCAGGTGGAAGATCCGGAAGGAAGCGAAGCTTTAGGTAGGTAAACATTGATTTTGTTGTGGAAACTGTGGCAGCATTTTGGAGAAAGTGTCTTCAAAGGGTGGGGGCTGGCTCATCCTTGTGGGAGAGCTGCCAAGGGACTGAGCTCCTCAGGGTGGGGTTAAAGGGCTTGTGGTCTGACTGAGGACCAGCCAAAGGTGAGCTGATGTTCCCTGGAAACGTGTGTGCTTCCTCCTGCCTGCAAAATGTCTTGTGGCTGTTTTTGTGCTTACTTCAGAGCCAGTCACAGGATGTAGCATCATATTTGTGTGACTCTTGTAGCATTGTGCTGCACTGGATGATGTTTTTTTAGTGAAGAATCGTTTCCCAAAATACAGTCCTACCGTGTTTTGCAATGGAGTGGCAAATACTGCTTTGTTTGTCAGCTATGGGATGTACTGTGGATGGCGAGTGATTCATTGCCCAGCGGGCGAGCATTTAATTTGTAAGAAAGGTCTGTACTTTAGCTCAAAAAACCCCCTGTATTTTATGTTTAAAAGTCCTGTGAGAATGATAATAACTTGGATGAACTTTCAGAGGTAGTTAAGGTAAGTGGTAGATTAGACTTCTAACACCTTGCCAGATTAGTCCATAATTTTGTGCAGTCAGTTTAAAAGAAAAAATAAATTGTAGCCATGATTTTATTTCTGATTTCAAGGAAACTTAATTTTATGTCTTGCTTTGGGATGTGACATGCACAGTTGTTACCCCTGAAACTGGAAAGAAGCACAGCAGATGAATTTCAGTTTTCTTCTGTCCATGAACTTTAGGAGATCACAGTATACCCTCCCATCCAGGAAAGTCTTATGTGGTTTGAGGTTTTATTATAGAATTTTTCTACATCTGTGCTTGGGGTAGATTTGCTTGGGGTAGATTCCTGTTTAAGTGGAAGCCCAGCAAGGCCACAGCCAGGTGTTAGGATGTGGCATGGGTGACTCAGTAGGTGGTACACTTCCTTCTCCATCAACATTAAATAAGTGTCCTTTGTGGTAATGGATGGGTCAGCTCTTGGCTCACATGGAAAAAACCAAAGTCACTGCTGAGGCTTTGGTACTTGCACAGGAAGGTCCCCTGTCCTCTGAGAAGAACAGATTTTATTCAGGCTGTTCAGCTGTGACATGCTGGGTTTTGTGGGTCTGGGAAGTGAGACCTGGATTTCATTGTACTGTCCACAATTCCAAGTTCCCTGGTGTGCTGGTGCTCGGACCCTGTGCTGGGGCACAGGAGAGGCCTCCTCAACTCTCAGAGGTCTCCCAGCAGCAAGCCTCCAGATACAGGGATAAAACTGTATATCCCATAGTTCTGAACCTCTCTGAAACCTGCCAGGGCTCACAAATGACCAAAGCATGCATGAGTTCTGTTCTGCTTTAAAAATGAAAAAAAAAAACTTAAGAATCACATCTTGGAGCAGTAAAAATGTTTTTTCACCTTAAAGGTTGTTATTTCAAAGGATATTTTCATAGTGGCTGAAAAAGAAACTGGAAATCCCATATTATTTCTCCCTCCCTCCCTCCCTCAGCCAGGCCCTTTCTGTGCCCAGAATTTTATCTGGTGTGAGGAAAAGGCTCCATGGATAGACTGAGAGATGTTTGAAGGCAGCATTTAGGTGGAGTTTGCCACCTGGCTGGAGTGCAGGTGGCTGGCTGCTGAGATGGCTTCCCATTGCAGATGGCACAGTTAGGGGCTTTCTTTTCCAAACCCTGCTTTAAGGAACAGGGGGAAAATATTAGAGAATTTAGCTGTAAAATGGAGAGAATGGTGCTTCTGAAGTAAGCACATCAGATACAGGAAAGTACAGAGAGAGATCACTGCTCTTTGCATGAGCCAACAAACAGTAAGACAGTAAGATACTGAGCTGTTTCTCTTTGGCTACAACTGGGCACTGAACATGGAATTAAGCAGCAAGATCTGTAGTCCTTACAAGATTAAAATTATTTTCTGGGTTCAGTTCACATTTTAAATCCACTTTTTTGTAGCCACAGAAACAAAACCCCCATTATCATAAACTTTGATTCTGCAGCAGAATTTTACAGCAAATGCCACCTTCTGTGTCTACAGAGTTCCAGTGTTTGTAGGCTCTTGGCCATGTAAGAAAGATCATACTGCTTTTCTGTGTACGGGTTTGAGCACCATTGCCTGTCAAGATTACAGAAGATAGGTGTTTTTATTTCCTGTGGAAATGGCCTCTAAAATTGTTTCTTTGTAACTACATTAACTTGTTATATGGGATTACACATCGTTATGTTAGTTTCGGTAGAAGGTATTGTGTCTTCCTGAAGGCTTCTGTGTCCTCACTGGTGTTTCTGTAGAAATCTAGGTGTTCTAAATGTTTGCGTTACCAAAGGGAGTTACATCCTTAATCTCCGTAGGGACCTTTGAGAACGCCATTAAATGCCTACCTGTGCTTAAACAGTTTGGAGAAGCTGATCCTTAATCTCTCTCCAAGCACCTCATTTGCACTTTTTCTGTAGGAAGGTCGTTAAGACAGAAGGTAATACTGAATTAGGGATTGTGGGCTGTGGTGATATTTGTGGCAGTTGTTGGTTCATAGCTGGGTGCAGCTCCAGGGACAAAATAATCACAGGCACCTGCTGGTAAACTGCTCTATTCAGGACACATCAGAGGAAAGGGGCGTGTGTGCCTTTACTGGGGAGGGATGTGGCTGGAGTAATGTTTCCACTAGAATGTAACTGTCTGTACTGCCTGCATTGTAAAAAGAGACTGTAGGAAAAATACCTTAAGTTACATCCTGGTTAGTCATGTACAAAGGAACAAATCTGAGGAAAATCTGCACTCAACTCTAATGCTTACTCATGATGGGTGTTACAGTTTCTTAACTAGAGGCTCAGCTGGGGATTAGTGCTCCAGAGAGGGAATGACTACAGTAGGAAACAGTGGCCCAGTTGGTCCTGGGGCTCCAGCCAATTTGTACCTGGTGCTAATGTTGGAGACATTTTATTCTTCTGAGAAATTCTGTCATTTGGAAAGCTGAAAATGGTTTTGCTGGGTGTATTTTAGCCTTTCTGATGAAAAGTTGCAGTTTCCTGTGGAAAACAAAGTCCTGCTTTGGAGGAGACCATACTGAGGGATGTACAGGTTGCTTTAAATGGAAACATTTCCTACCAGCTCCACACACTCAAAAGAAACTGCTTTTTAATGAGCTTCCCAAATGACAGTGAGGTTATTTCAGTAATTCTTGTGCAGGCAGAGCACCCTGGGATTGGCATATGGCTGTGTTCACGGCAAGCTGTCCAAATTCAAATTATTTTTTAGACAAGCAATTTTCATTCCAGGACTCCTTGTGCTGTGCGGGAGCACCCACAGAACACCTTGTTTTCAATAATAAATTTACTGTTATCTATAATAACTCTCATGATGTGAGACCTTGTGTTGAGCTTTGTGATCTAACAGCTGTCATTGCTGAGAACCTGCAGTAAAAAATGCTCTGGTTGTTTTTGCAAAGAATGAAACTGATTCATAGCAAAGTTATACGATTTCTGCATGATTTGATGGTAGTTTGTGGGCTTTTACTCTCACTCAAATTTGAATGGTTCCCAAATTTCCAGTAGAATGATTTTTCACATTTGAATCCTGGTAAAGACAGAACTCTTTAGAGCTTACAGGAGATGTAAGTGGTTTGAGTGGCAGCTGTGCCTCCGTTTGGCAGAGAAAGAGGAAGGTGGACTCTGGTGGATGTGGAAGTGGCTAGGACAATAGCAAGCAGAACATGGCAGGAGAATCTTTGCTTGGGTTGGTCTGGCTGTCTGGGGAAGTCTTGGAATGCAGACGATGGAAGATGTGAAGATCTTAAAGATTGGAATCTGCAGGAAGAAAAGGTTGAAAGGTGATGGACAGCAAAGGAGACAGTCCATCGGGGAAGCCCGACTGCCCTAACAATGGTTGTTTGCTCCTGATGCTCTCCCTTTGCCATCACTCAGAGCAGACGTGACTTTTTCTCCTGGCCTACTCCCTTTTTCCCTGAGTCTGTGAGGGCCACAGCTGAAGTGCTCTTCCAGGCACAGCTCTTATTCAGGATGTGCTGTCTGTGCTGGGCTCCCATCCCAGCCTCGGCTGACGACAAAGAGCCTCACAGCAATCGCAGTTGTATCACCATCAGCACGGAGAGCAGAGCTCAAATGAATGCCTGCATTAACCCGAAGGATCTCACAGGGAAGCAATGAGCCTGGTGCCCTGTGCATGGCGAACCTGGATTTACTCTTAAATTTTCCACTGCTGCTGGAGCTTAGTGTTGAGGTGGTGCCCACGGTACAGTGAGTCTGTCCAGAGGAGGTGAGGAGTTCTGGGAGGAGGGGCACATGGGGTGAAGGAATGGGAGTCTATAGCTGACAGGCCCTGTGCAGCTGCGGGGTTTTGTGTCTTCTTCTCACTCATCTATTTGTGCCGTTGGTGATTCCCATGACCTTGGGATTTCACTGTGAAAGGAAAGTTTGAAAGCCTTCCATCATTTATTTATAATTATAAATAGTAATAAAACCAGAGACAGTTTCTGGGCTCTGTACATTTCTCGCAGCAGGATTCCCCCTTGACACCAATCTCTGTTCCAGGCTGCCCTCCATTCCCTTTCTGCACTAAACTTTCCCTCCTCCAAACAATAACACTGTGTTGCTTCCAGTAGCTCAGTTGTACCATGGTGTTGGTCCCACTGTCTCTCCCACCCCAAGGCCTCCTGCACTATTGCTGTGCTCTGGTGGAGAAAGATTTGAAACAAGGAGTCATGCAGAATATTTAAATTAATCTATAAATTAGGTTCAGAGAAGTGACAGCCAAGTATGCAGTTTCTATGTTTCCAAACAAACTGTGTTTTCTCTGAGGTTTTAAAGCAAGTTTTGTAGGCTGAGTATGGCAAAAATCAGTGTAATCAGCAAATACTGACCTTTATGATAGAATGGGATATTGGCTTTAGTAATTGTGGTTCAGGTCAGGCGATCTAGATCTGGGAAGAAAATCAACTTAATTTACCTCTCAGTGTGATCTGATGTTTCTCAACATTTGATATCTAGGAATATATGTCATGTCAGTAAACCACAAAGTTAAGACCAGAAAAATAACATGGAGGTTTTAAAATAAAAAACCACTTTTTCCCCATGTTTTTTTCACTTGCACCAAAATCTTGCAATGTTTTTAAAATAAAATATTTTTATGTTTTGTATTATTGTATTTTGTATTACTGTAAGTATGTGGTAATATGGATCTAATAATTGCCTGGCATAAGGAATCAGATCTCAAATGTCTTGACCCTGAGTTGTTAATAAAAAGTCTGGGCAGTAGGTTTGAGCTTTACTAATTCACACCAGAGGAGCATCTGGTCATTTACTGATTTGGGCCGTTTGGCTGAGTTTTCTTATGAACATGAAAGTTAAATTCTGATAAGGACTTAGGCAAGGCATTGTAGAAGCCTTTTATCTCTCCCTGGTCCCCTGTTTTGTCAATATGTGTTAGTCTGAGCTCTGTGGCAGTGACTGAAATGTCTCTGTGCTATTAGTCTGGTTTTAGATAGGACTGGATTCTTTTGAATTCAAGTAACTCATTTCTGCCTCAGAGAGAGGGCAGAGCTGGGGTTCTTACCTCATTGCCATGAGAAACCTGCTCAGTGAAAGCCTAAAGGTAACCAGAGCAGGTTTCTGCAAAATAGAAAGAGTGAGGAGGACTCTGCTCCTCAAAATGAATGTATCTTGAGTTTTGTCACCTTTATTTTAAATATTTATTCTTTAAGCTTTATCTTTAGCCTTTAGCTCCCTCAATATTAATTGAAATCCACGTTCTCGTAAACATCAGGCAGCACAGAGAGGCTGCCTCTGGTGGATTTTGGCCTCAAGTCACCAACTTGCCACTCATCAGCTGAGCTGTAGCAGCTGATGACACATGTTTTCATAAATGAATGCTTGCAATTAATATTTATGGGAACTGACTGTACAACTTCCCTAGTGAGTTTTGGACTTTTTGTCCAATTTATAATATTTTTTGTTTTGTTCATTTTATTTTGAAGACATCTGTTTGCCTTTATTCCAATGGAAATTAAAGAGCTAACCTCGGTCAAAGTTTAAATTTGTTATTAGACTTATGTTACATTTTCAGAAATGTAATCCAGTCTAAGTTCGCTCAAGGAAATCAGCTCCTGTTTTTAGCCTAATCTACTTTTTCTTTGACAAGTTGTGTTGCGTTTTAGTGGTCAGGATTAAAATTAACCACCTATTCACCTGGATCCAAGATAACACTGAAACTAAGGCAGCACACCCTCACACAGGCTGGTAACTGGCTGTGGGAAAACACATTTCTGAGCCATGCATTTATATCCCCTTAATATCTGCCAGCAAGAGAAGCTCATGCTTATGTGTGATGTTCCAGTTTTAAGACCCCTCCTGGAGAGTGGGGAAATGTTGCATTGGATTCATTTTAATCCCACTGAAAAGCTTTGCCGTTTTTAAAATTGTCAGCATCTGGATGTTTCTGCAATTGCCACTGGTGGAAAAAGTAGTTCTTTCTGTGGCTGCACAGAAAGAGTGATTTTGAGAGAGGACTGGACTGAATTGTTTAAGTATTGTACATCTGTGGTCTTCCAGAAATTCCATTAAATTGCCTGGGCATATGGATGAACTGAGCGTCAAACCAACTTCGATGGAATAGTAAGTACTGGGTTTTGAAATTGAGGAAGTCAGTCAGTCAGTGGAGCCTGTGCATGGGAGAAGGGGAAGTCGCTCTGTGGAGCTGTATAAACACAGTTCTTGCTGTATATAATTCAAAAAAAGACTTTGCAGCTTAATGTAACTCCTGAATTCTTACATCGTACATCTTCAGCCTTTCCTCCATAAAAGGGGCAGAAACTTCTGGTAGAGCTGTTTGCTTTGAAATGAGTTATTCAGTACTGCATCCATCTAATCCAGAGCTTTTCCATCAACGCTAGACTGAAAGTTTCCTGTCCTTTGGTTTTCTGTGGTCTACCTTCTTACTCACCATAACCTCTGGACTGCCAGGTCATACACGACTTGTAAGTTCTGGCTCGTGTTTGATTATGATGGGAGCTCCTAAACCCCTTAATTTGGTTACTAGTTCCATTGGGAAGACTGAAATATGAGTTTGAAAGCAAAATGTTATCTACTAAAAAGGCCCTTTTACTAATATGTAAAAAATGTGCAGTTCCATCTAAACCTTGCCTTTTTTGTGTAAGGATTTAACATCCTGGTGACATCAGAGACTCTCTTACTGTATTATTTTTGGCCCATTCACAATAGCTTTAAGTCTCTGTCTTGTCTCAGCCAAAATTGTGTCAAAAGGGGTCAAAAAGGAGAATGTAGTAGCCGCACTAAGAAGGTCATTTTTGCTTAATATGTTGGGTGTGCTCCCTTAAACCCTGGGGCTTAGTATCTGAGGAGCATTTGATTGGCTTGGATCAAGTACAAGTGCTTCTATACTGGAAACTAATCCTGATAGATTTTACAGGATGTTTCAAGTTACTAAAACACAAACTTCTGGATGAGGGCGACTTAGAGGGAAGGAGGACCCTGCTGGGCTTGCCTCTGGAAGAAACGACAGATGCAGAACCACCCATTTGCTTTTAAGGAGGATGAGTGAGAGGGCGTTGGGACACTGAGTAAGGCTGACAGCCCCTTGATGGCTGGGGAGATGGGAGTTACACACCATTTCCATTATGTTAATGGCAACTTAAAAACACAAATGTCAATCTCAGTAACTCTCTCTGCTCCACAGAGCAGCTACAAACAAATAACAGCCTGCAAAATCATGTGATATACTGGCAGTGGCAATGAAAAAGTTCCTGTGCCTTCTGCTGGGATTTCCTTGGGACTGGGAGTGATTGCTGCAGGGCAGATGGTTGAAACAGGATGGCAGACAAGGGAAAGTCTTTAGGTTTATCAGAGAGGAAAGACGGCTATGTTTGTACACGTGGTCAAAAAACATCAGAGATGGAGTGAGAAAAAGATGTGTAGACCCGGAGTCCGGTGCTGAGGTGCCTCTGAACTGTATTTTCTCAATATGGTTCTTTTTTTGAGGGAAGAAATCCCCAGAGGTGCTTCTCTACCTCTGGAGAGTAGAAGAGGTAGGAAATTTCTGCTGTGCACCTGGGAGTCTGTGCTGCTTACTGGAAAACAGTGGGTGGCAAAGATCTCCTGTCTGGTTTTAGATATGATCAACAACCTACTGAATAAGCCACTTCAACCTTGTTTTATATCTACCTTTAAACCTTTGAAAGTTTGATGTTCACTGGTATTTCTACTCAATTTTTATCTTGGTCCTGACCTCTTTTGCTGTAAGGTTATCCTTATGTGTATATTCAGCAATTATTTAGCAGACTATTAGGACTCTTAACCGTCTTGGTAGAATTTGAGTTATGCTAGGAAAGGATGAAAAATGTATTTAATTTCACTAGCTACGTGCTAACTATTTGCTTGTTCATCATTCTGAACTGCATTTAGATAAAATTTGGAATGAAACAATAATGCACAAAAAGACCACCAAAATGTTTTATTAGTTGTTTATCCTAATGTTCCTGTTTATATAGGGAAAAAAATATTTATCTGAAGATATTTTACATGTGAAATTAATCTCTTAAACACAGAAACAGAGGAAAACTTATGTGAAACTTTCACATTAGAGGCTTGGAAAAAACCTCAACAAAAAGCCTGAAACTCCTCCCCCTAAAAACTCTGATATGATTTCTACTTCTTGCCTGGAAGCAGTAATGTTTGAGAGCTTGACTGTATTAATTCAAGTTAGTTGCAAATCTTGCTCAAATCTCAGTTGAAAAATCAGACCATAGTAAATTAACAACATAAACAATGTTTCGAGGAATAAATGCAAAGAAAACAGGAAAAGTAGCCTAAATTTCTGTGTTTGACTTGGGTCGGGAGGAAGGAAAAAGGGGACAGCATTCTTTTCAAGGAGAATTAGAAAGGAATCACTAAGTGTGAAATAAGTCAATGATGTCTTTCCACTGCTGTTTATTGGAAAACAGTGAGAGCCTATTTCCTGCCTACTTCACCATGAGGAAGGAAGGGCTGAACTAAAAAAAAAAAAAAAATGGTTTTGACTTCTAGATTTTCTAATAACTTTTTACATGTCTTTTATCAAGGGACTGATTTTTTTAGCCTTGCTTTTTCCCTTTTGCAAAATGAGGATACGAAGTGTCTTTTTGTGAGCTTCACACGTGGGGTTTTTCTTATGTAGCTCTAGTCATCATTAAAACCCTAAAAGACTGAAAAATTTTATGTTTTTGTCCAAGTTAATCTCTTCCTAGAGAGCAAAGGGAGATGAGCACCTACATCCCATCCTGTCCCACTGATGTCATTTGAATGTACCCAACTCCTTTGTTCAAGGAGAGTGGTGCCCTTAGTCAATGTGTTACGCCTACATAGGGGACTGTAAGCATGGACTCTCTGTACAATACCTTGCATGTTTGGGGTCCAACTCTGGTTTTATTTGTACTGGGAAATATGAATTGGAAGCTACGGTGTGATGGGAGGGGTAGAAAACCCCATCTGAGTACCTCCCAAGACTCCTACTCTCCAGGGATCAGTAAGACAGGATCACTTGCTGTATGATACCCTCACTGGAAAATGAATTCAAATATTCACCAATATGATTTGCAGGCACTTGGACAAAATGTTAATAGAAAAGTAGTTCTGGCAACAGATTTGTTCTCAAAACATATTTTAAAGCCAGCTTTACTCTGCATTATTTTGTAGGTAATATGCACCTCTGTGTGCATGTGCAGTGTGACATTTCCACTAAGCCCAAGCCCATTTGCATTTCTGTGCAGAAGTCCTATCAAAGACATGGTTTGGCCCCAGTCAGACTGAGAGCATGAAGTGGGTACCTAAGTGGAGTTCCTACCTTGTAGGTTTATTCAGCTGGAGATTAATGGACCTACTGTTTTCTGCAGACTGCTTTTCTGAAGAGTTCACATGTCTAAGAGTAGCGGTGAAGGAGTAAAAAGGTTCCAGCCCTCAGCCTTGCTTGAAAGAATAGGAATGAGACCATAAAGTCACCAGCAGCAGCTTGATCGACCAGCAATGCTGGGTGACACTGTGGGCCTGCAGAACTCCAAACACCCTGTGCTCTGTGACCTGGCATTTCACCCACCTCAGGCAGAATAGCTGCAATACTGAGTCAGCTTTTGTGGTCCTGAGAATGTTTATGATTGTGAGAACAGAAATCTTTAAAACAAAACAAAAACCTCCAAAACCCAAGCTGGGATTTTCTTCTCTGTGTGCATATGTAGTATTTCTGGCGTCCATGTCATTTTTCCTCTGCAGTTTGGCTATGTTGAGTTGACAGTATCACTTTGGTCAAACCAACTACATTTCCAGACCTGGGCTGCACAGCCCATTACTGAGGTGAACGGGGAGGTTTTTTACAAATAACCTCATTAAACTGCTACTCTCTTTGCTCAGCAAGAAAATGTTCAATGTGCAGTGTCCCAGTTCTTTGGGCTCCTCAAACCAACGGGAATTTGCCCACCTTGACATGAGGTGCTCTTTTTCTCTTGTCACATGTTCTGTGCTGTTTGCCACATGAGTTACAGATGGTAATTTTAATTTGAAAACCCAAATGTAATAAATTCAGCAGATTAGTATTTGGCCGGGATTGAGGGCTGAGATTGTTCAATTGGCTATTATGGAAAACACATCAGCCAGCCTCATCCCTAACCAGAGAGCAGCGGTTCCATCCCCTTACAAACAAAGCCTTTGTTTTGTCTTCCTTGCTCTGTGATTCTGGTCTCTACTGTGCATTTGTTTCCAAAGCAAAACAAAGAATTCATAATCTTTGGCAGTTGAAATATTTCAATTTGGATTTTCCTGTTACACAACTTACCTACTAGCTGATCGAGTAGGAGATGACCTCACTGCTGAGGAACAGTATTTTTTCAGATGCCTTCAGCCCTGTTTGTTTCTAGTCCAGCTATAATCAGGAGTCAGCCATAAAGCAGAGTGTAAGGATCAAGGTGCTGGTGCCACTGCCCCACATTCCACACTGCAGAAGGACTCAAACCTGTCCATTTGATATGGTTTGTGAAATGAGCACACACATTATTCATATTCACTGTGATGAAATGTAGAGGGTTATGGATAATCAATGTGTGCAGTACAGTCCTTGACTGTTTTACCTGCATTCTGCCTATTGCTTCCCCCTGGTTAGTTATAATATGTCTAGACTTCTATTGGAGTTAATGAAAAAAATTATAATGGCAACAAAGATTTCATTTTTCCTCCAAATGTGCACCAAACTGACCCTGGCTTGAATGCTAGCAGCTTCCTGCAGTGCAGACAGTCCTGTCACGTTGCAGGGTGTATTCTAGGGACAGATTTGAGCTAGGGACAGATTTGAGCTTTTAGGTGTAACCATCACGAAACTGAATTTTCCAATGAGTCATGTGATATCTCTTCCTTATTATGTTGGCCATTCTGTTCAGACAGGTTTTAAGTGTTTCATTTTTTATTCCGAGGCACTGAAAACAAGAGCCAAAGAAGCCTAGTGGAGGAAAGCAGGAGAAGAACACGTAAAAGGATGTAAGGTACTGGACTGCTCTCTGTGGTTTTGGTTTTGGTCCTTTATCAGTGTAAACTGCATGATCTCTTAATCACTGGGCATGAGCTTAAAAAGCAACTATTCATTTAGAAAGTGGATAGTCTACTTGAGTAAGGACAGTACCAGTATTAGGCCTGAAAGAAAAGAAATTAGTGACTCTTACTTGTCAGATGAATATTCGTAGGATTAACATATGAAGTTGAAAGTTGAACAAGGGAGAGGAATTAAAATGGAAAAAAAAAATTTCTTTACAGGTCCTCTGCCAACCATTGGATTTTTCTGAGAGTGCATTTTTTGACATTTAGTAACAATAATTTAATTTATTTTAGTGTTTGAGGCCCTTGGGCAGGACTGGGGATTTGTTATGCATTGTATGTGTTGCATGTGTAAGGACAGCTCTGCTCATGGGACTTGGAAAGTGCAGGAATAGAAATACAGACTCACAGAAGTGCTGGATGTTTCCATGGGGTGATTGAAAAGGCCAAGCAGGTCACTGGTGTAGCCAAGAGTAAAGCCCAAGTGTGCTGACTCCTGATCCTGTGTCCTGCTTACTAAACTTTGCCTTCTGCAGCCAAAATGCTGCAGTTGTTTGGGGTGGGCACAGGGGTGGGAAAGACACTGAGAAAAAAGCATGTTCA
This sequence comes from Acanthiza pusilla, assembly GCA_036630365.1. NCBI lineage: Eukaryota > Metazoa > Chordata > Aves > Passeriformes > Acanthizidae > Acanthiza > Acanthiza pusilla. The sequence goes on along the minus strand of JAXCHO010000163.1, from coordinate 970,532 downwards.
GTTTTTTATGAATGTGCCATTATCTGGATTTGAAGCTAGCGGTGACAAAACTGCCTGTGCAGTTTCTGTCTGCTGAGTTCTACAGTTAACGAATTTGTTAGTGCATCTTGACTTCTCACACTCTGTTTCAGCATTTCTCTCTGCATAGTGCCTGTACGATCAGATATTTTACTGGATTGTTTTATAACTTTCTAGGGATGAATAGCATTAATCACCCAGTAGCAATATATGAAATTAGGCATCTTTAAGTGCTGAAAGGGTGTAAACTTGGAAGTTTGGCAAACCATCTTTTAAGGAAGAGTTGGACAAATGTTCTGTCCCTTCTCCTGAAGCCTTTTACATGCTGGCACACAACATGTACAGTGGTTGCCATAATCTTTTATTAGGGCTGTTTTTCCATTCCTGAGAGGGAGCAATGCTGTGGTATCTGCAGCACTCGTTGTGTTCCCTGTAGGAAATGGATAAAGCACACTGTGCACGCGGGAACAAAGCAAAGCCTGCCAGCCCCAACGATGTATCTGATAAGTACTGCATGGGTAAGGATCAGCATGCCCAGAGCATGACAGGAGTGTTGGGCTCAGAGTAATTCTCCTGAGCAGGGAGTTGATTTAACCACTACCATTTACCACTGAGACCTAGATTTATGTGTTTATAGTCATTTCTATGTCAATACGTCAGTGCTTAATGCAGATCAGTTCTCTCTAAAGAGGACAGGAATGATCAAATTTCCTCTTTACTGATGGGTGAACTGGAGCCACAGAAAGACTTCATGATTTGTTCACCTAGCTAGCCAAGATGGAATAAGGGATTCCCAATTCCCAGTTTGTTGTTCTTGAGATTGGCGGAGTCTGTTTCCATTCCCAAACAGTAATGTCTATCCTAAACCCATTAAGAACACTCCTTCCTATTCCATATTCCAAACTAGAACAAACTGTACTGATCTGACCCCAGTTGTGAAGCTATAAATTTAATTTACAAGGTCATTTATAAGGGAGGAGAAGTAGTGTCAAAATACAAGAATCTATGCAAGGAGAAAACAGAAGAGGCATGGATAACATAACCCCTATAAAATGTCTCCACATGTGATTTGTGTGGAAACAGTTGCTCTGAGATCAGAAGGAAATCTGTTGCTTTTGGCAAAACTGGTAATTCTACAGCTCAGGAGTTACTAGGGCCTCTGTGTGATACTTTCTGAGCTATGGACTTATCTTAAAGACTTCCTGTTTTGGAGCTCTTAGTCCTGCCAAGATGTTTGTCTTAGCATGATTCAGTTCTGTTATTAGAATGATACCAAGATTTACAATGAGCTGGTAAAAGATTAAAAGATAGAACAGCAGCAAGCATAAAGATGAACATAGTCTGCATGGAAGGTAGAATAGTCAAGAAGAAAATTTCAGACTGGATGTTGATTTAGCAGTATTTTAGGCACTCTGTGCTTTCTGTAAGTCCATAAGTCCAGCAAACCTGTTCTCGCTGTAACACTTGTCAACTCTAAAAACCCTTTACTTCCCCTGCCGGCTTGCTGTTCTGGTGCAGTGTGGAGAGGAGATAGAAATAACCAAATTAAATTGATTTGATTTCCAAATTTGAACAATGCCTTTGCAGAAGTAACTAGAGGTTATGGTCTCTAAAGCTCTTCTGTAGTAGGTGCTGACACAGTTCCTGTGCACGTGGAGGTTGTCAGTTCTTTGGCAACTTCTCTAAGTGACACTGGTCAAAATAGGGAATGACCACCTCTGTCTTAGGCTTTGGACACACAGGGCTCATTTTGAAGCTAATAAAGGCAATTATAGCTGCAGTACTATAGAACTGAGAAGAGACAGCTGAAAAATAAAGTGTTATTTGGCAAATGGGTCTGACCATGCAGGGTCTTCCAAAGTCATTAAAGGGTCTGACCATCCATCGGTGGGAAACACTGCAAAACCTTCCTCTTTGGAAGACTTGTGATCCTAGTACCATTCTGACCATGTCCTCTCAAGGCTCCAACCGTGCCAAAACCCAGTCTATTTCATACTAAATAGCAACAAAAAGACATGAAGTCAGTTGAGCTTAAAATCACAAATCAATGCACTTGGGGAAAAAAAATCTATCAAAGCACAGTTGGTAAATCCCAAAGACAGGGCAGATAGAAACTCATCTTCCGTGGGCACTGTGAGTGCCTTCAGTTTTGGTCAATTTGATGCATCAGGGTATCACCCAGGTATACCATATAAATGTGGTATCGTAAAATAGACCAGGAGAATTACATTAAAAAGCACAGCAGAAACAGGTATTTTACCAGCAGTGCTTCAGGTGTTGGGCAACACTTTCTCCACAGCTTCAGCTTTCTTTCCCTAGTAGTAGGGATCTCAAGGAGGTGGATTCAAGAGTGGAGTTCTCATCCAAGGTTTGGCTGCACTTTAAAGTGATCTTGGGAGAGAATGTGGATAGAAAGGAATCCCAACCTACTCAGAACTGCTGCGTTTCTAAGCTTTTCTAGTTAGGACATGAGGAGGGAAACCTTGGTTCTGATGAAATTAGTGGGAATTGTACTTTTCCAAGGGGTGAAGATCTTACTCACACCTCAAGAGCAGACAAGTCTGAAAGAGAAGGTGAAGTGTCTCTTTTTCAGCTGTGTAGGCATTCACTGGGCTAAGCTGGGTGATCTGGGCATAATTCAGTATTTCTTCTCTAGCCACTGGAAAGGTGAGGGAGCTTTTGGAAAGTGGATTCTGACTTAAATGTCAGAACTAAAAAATAAAAAAGTGTGACTGGATAAATGAACGGAATGAGATGATGGATTAACTCATACATTTGCAGTTACTCACCTGATCTCCTGCGCAGTATAAAGTCACCTTCTTCCTTTCAGTGGCACGTTTTGTTGTCACTTGTAGTTAATACTGTAATTAAATAAACATAGGTTTGGCATGAAGTTTATGCTGGCCTCTCTCACATTCATGGAGTCAGGAAAGAGGCACCTATCTGACCTGGCCCTATGACACTTGGGACCAATCAGTCAAAGGGTTTGCTCTACAGAACAGTTGTTTAGATAGCAATTCACAAGATTTACAGAGGAGATAAATTATACTGGACTCCAAACCACACCATCTCCCTTGCTTGTCTTAAGGTCAAAAGGGGAAAAAAACATTTATGAATGGATAGAGGACAGGATGGAGGCTGAGCTCTCACTCCCACTCCCTCACAGAGGTACTTGTATGTATAGCTGGCTTATATATATATATATATATAGGAATTATAGCTGCTGGGGAATATATATATGGGACTCAGAGACTGAATCAGTTGCTGAATTTGATGGAAGCATGGGCACTCAAAGAGGTGCTGATTTAACAGCTCTTGAACTCTGTAGAGGCTCTTCAGGAGATGTTGAAGCAGCTTTGGAAAAAACCACTTAATTTCTGTTGGTTTTGGGAGAAGAGAGGTTCAGTGGCAGCAAACATCCTGTAACAGAGTGGATTTTTTATTGTGTTTAAAAAAAAAGGAAAGAAAAATCTCTGTTTTGAGCTGTTATTAATTGTCACTGTGCAATTGAAAGGTCAAGCCTGATGTTCTAGCTCAAGCAAAATGCTTTGGAAAGCCAATGGAGTTTTGCCTGAGAAAATACTGGATAGAAGCATGCACAAATGTCAGCATTGGGACTGGATTTGAACTGAATTCAGGCATTAGTTAAGAGAGTCTCAGAATAAGCTTAACATGTTGAAAGAGTGCTATCTTTAAAGGGTACTTCTACATAAGAAATACGGGGTGATACCCTCAATTTATAAACTCTCAGGAAGAAGAAGGAAGTGGCTGTTATCTATGGCTCCATTCCCTTGGTCCTAGGGGTGTGAGTTACCAAGGTGTCACTGAATAAGTCTAAGGTCAGTTTAAATGCTGCTCCTAAAAATGCCAGCTGTTTGTCCACATCCTGTCCCTCCTAAGCAGGTGATATAAGGGTAACTTTCAATCCAGGCGTGTTCTGAATGTCTTGGCATCCATTTTTTCATCAATGTGCATGAATCAGCAAGAGTATTTACAGTCTGACAACCATCTGTGGTGCAGCAACCAGGGAGGTGCTGGAAGAAGTGGGATTTCAGTTGTTTAGCAGCTGCATAGGCAGCTCTACTGCTTGTGTCTTTCCACCCCAAAGCTTATCTGTCCTGCTCTCTGATCTTCTCTCCTGTAGCGTTTACCCTGTAATGTTCACAGGATCATTTTTTGTGACTTTTCAAGCTCTGACTGCAACATTTCTTATTTCTGAGTCAAGTTCCTAATTTGACCTTTACAGATCTACTCAGAGTAACCAATCATGGGACAGAAAAAGTAATGACTAATTTTTGTGGACAACTTGCACAATGCAGCATCCTAAATTAAATAATGAAATGTCGACAGCAAACTTCTCGTAAGTTATTTTCAGAGGGAAATGGAAAAGAAGTTCACAAGTCCTTTCAAATAAATCTGAAAATATCTCAGGCTACTCACAAACAAATGAAAAGAGATGGACATATCCCAAGAAATTTATCATACTGCTCAACTCTATTCCTGTCCAGAAAGTTGGGAAAATGAACAGCCTCTTTTTGCTTTTGCAATTTTAATTTCCAAAGGGGATGGGATACAAAGTATTAGGTAGATTGTGGGTATTCCTGCATTGAGTAAAGTCTCCTGAAAGTGGAATCAAATGTTTGCAGGTCTCATGTCACACAGATATTGATGAATGAGACCTTTTTACTGGTATTTCATCTGCTCAGTTACGGTATGGTGGATGGAGCTGAAGATATTAAGAGTTTCTTAACTCTTAAAATAATAGTAATGATAATATTAAAGGCTGGAAATTCTGAACCAGATCTCAGCTCTCCTTGCAGAGCTTGACACAGTCTCTGTATAGAGACTATTTCCATACCATATTTAAAGGGAAAGATAAACTAGAGTAAATAAATAATACTCCTTTGCATCAAAAGGTGAAAAAAAAATCAGGCTCTTCATTTTGAGAAGTGCCTTGTTCATTGTGTACAATTTTGTCACAGTCAAAAGATTGTGACTGGGGAGTTTTCTCTTCTCTGACAGATGAAGGTGTAACAGGAGCCAACAAACAGAAGGAGGGTCCATTCAAACCAGTGCATTTTGAACAATGAGCTTATTTAACCAGGTTGGAAAAAATTATCCAGGAACATTGTGGATCTCCATCACTGGAAGTCTTTAAATCAAGAATGGATGTCTTTCTGATGACCATGCTTGTTGCTCCAGCAGGAGTTATAGGCTTTGAAATTCCATGGTTTGTGTCATCCAGGAAGCCAGGGCAGATGATTGCATTTGGTCTCCAGTGGCCTTCCAGTCCCTGCAAAGCATTCAGCTGGATTACTGCTTGCAGCATGTCTGGAAGAGGAAAAGTAACATTTCTTATAGCTGGACAATAGATGACAAGTGGTTTCCACTGCAGTTACAGATCAGGTTTTTTTGAATTTTCCAGGCAATGCACTAATTTTTCAGGGAATAAGGAAACTGCCAAAGGACCTTTTGATTATTTAAAATTTCATTACAGCAGCCTTTCCACTCCTCCCCCTTGTCCTTCTCTGCACAGTCAGTGTAGAGGCAAACAATGCATAGAAGTGGTGTACTGGTCCAAATATGGAAACACTGGCCTGAATAACTGTGTTTGCATTGGGCATTCTTTAAATGACATTAAATTGACTGAATTTCTCTGAGTACTCTGAAATGAGTTTTGAGAGAAAACAGTTTTCAGCAATTTGAAAAGAAATCTATTTATTTGCAAATGACATATATTGGCTGAGGCTGTCCATAATGTTCATGAATTACCATAGACATGTGAGGAACAAGATCTACACAGTTACTTGCAGAGTTCATGGCCAGAATCAGTTTATTCCTATAGCACCCCTAATCTGGTATATCAGGTAAAGGAAAGGTAAATACTATGCATGCAAAAGAGAAGAAACAAACAGGCATTCTTCAGTGGTGTTCTGCTGCAAATCGACCAGTGTTGTGCACACACTTGGAGCAGCCCATAGCCAATTAATTAAACCACAGAACATCTGCAAATATTTACCTGATGGCTGGGGTTTGAAAAAGCTATAACGCGCCTTCATACATAAAAGAGATTAGCTTTACATTTCAGCAGATGTGTTGGAGAGAGTAAATGATAGGAAAAAGAAAGAGAAAAAAGCTAAAATGAAAACAAATAGATTATGTTTCCAGAATCCTACCAAGTATGTGATGCACTGAAATGATCAGACTCTTAACTGCTTGTAAATCTGCCTAGACCGGCGTTGTGAAATTGTTTTTAGTGTGACAGCAGAAGCCTTTCTAATGCTACCATTGTGGCACTGTGTCAGCTGAGTAAGAAGCAGGAAGAATGGCATAAAAGTCAAGTGGGCAATCTGAGAAGGAGGCAGTTTAGCAGAACAAAATTTTCTGTCCAAGTAGAGGAAGTATCCTGATGTAATTGTATTTATAACCTGTGAACTTCTGAAATCCTAGGGAGAGTACATCTGAGGACAGTGCTGTGGCTTTACATAGTCCAGCTAGGAGCAATTTAATTTTTGAGGAAGAGCATCAAGAATTCTTGCTCAGCTGCTTAACAGAGTGTGTCAGAGCTCTGCTGTTCTTCGTGGAGGTGGGACCTTCCCAGCACAACAGTTCTGCATCCAGTCTGCCCAACCTCAAATATCCCCCCGAGTCATATCTTATACTTTCATAAATCTTAAACTTAGATTCAAATGAAAGAGCTTCACATAAATGTCTTTCAGTCATTTTTATTTCCTGTCTGGTATGGGAGTTTGGTATGGGTAGGGAATAAGGTTTCTGTGGTCTTGCCTTCTTCTACTGGGCATTTGACATTCCTCATGCATCAGCCTGAGGCATGGTGGCAGCAAGGAGGATCTTGGAAGAGGAACAAGGCAGAAGAAGATGCCATTGTGGAGGAGTTCTGGAGGTTGGAAGAGTTGCACAGGCAGATTGTGGGTACATATTAGGATTTTAGGTTGGGATTTTTTAAGGCACTGAACGAAAAAGTGGGAGACTGCAGAAGTTCAGCTGAGCATTTCTGCTAACATCCTCAGCTGGGGAAGTGTTAACAATGTTGACACAAACTGTCAACTTCTGGTTTCAGATTTACTCCTCCAGGATGAGAGACAGGAGTTCACATCCCTTCGACATTATTTCAAGCTATCTACAGGCTAGAAAAAATAACAGTGAATCAGCTTACATTTTTATGGGTTTGCTTGTAATTGCAGGAAAGGAAAATTGAGTTTTTACGTGTTGACTTCAGTGGGGGCAAAAATGCAGAGGCACTTCTGAAAATCTTGTCTGCAGTTTATTTTGAAAATGGAACTGTAAGTTTTTAATCTCACTTCTGTGAAAAATGTCAAAGATGGAAAAAAGTATTAAGTCCTGCATGTTTGCAGAAATAGATGTGACAGTTCTACCTGATTAATTCTGAAGAAAACCAGCACAGCCTTATGCAAATGAAATTGCTCAAAAGTACACGAAGACCTGAAAAATTAAACTAAGGGAGGTTAAAGCTGGCTTTTGAACACCAAACTCAGAAGAGCTTCTTACTTAACTTTGTGAATTGTAACAATTCAGTTTCTTCAAGCTACTCAAACAAATTGAGCTTTGTCTTGCAGGCCAATGGAAATATATTATACAGTGCTATTGCAAAGTAAAATGGCTCCAGCAACTTTATGGAGAGGGAGAAGGTTCCCAGGCTTTCTGTTCCCAATCCAGTTTAATTTCAAGCCTCATGCTCAGTTTCACTTTCAGAGTGCCCTAAGAGAAAATGTAATTTAGACTAGAGCTGCATTCACAAGTTAATGGTACTGACTGTAATCCTTCAAAATGATGGATACTGGAATTTTCCCCCCTTTACAGGAGGAATTGCATTTCTCAATGTCACATAAGGGAAAGAAACAAACATGCAGAAACAGCAACTGACCCTCAAATCTTTGAAGATACATGTGTGTTTCCAAAGCTGAAGTAATTTTCCTGCCAAAATCATTGTGACAGAAAGTTAGAACTCCTGTATCTGTGCCCTTTGTACTGTGCTGACCTGGTTAAAGATACCATTCTATGTATTAGAGAAAAACTGAGGATTGGGGGGGAAGCAGAGAGATCATCAAGCAGGCAAGGGTTTGTCTCTTGAGGTAAAGGAAAAGCTAAGACACAAAGCCCAGCTTCTGTTGTCTGTCTGTTGTATTGTGCATGTCACGAGTTCTCAGCAAGTCTTTGAACAGGAATATTTATTTGTTTAGGCTGGTTTTGCAGTATTGTATCTGCTTTTGCCTTCTGTTGCGTGGGCTCATTTACTGCTGTTGCTTTGCTGCGCGTTCACACCTGTGCTAGTCACATGAAGAGGTCTGTGCTGGAAGGTGATATCCTCAGAATGTTCTCCAAGAGCCTTTGAGGGTAACAAATGGACAGTTTTGCCTGAAAGAGGTGGGTGGAAGGACAAGACAGAGCCATTCCGATCTTTTCCATCAGTAGCACCAACATTAATAGCAGGAAAGGAGGCCTAAGAGGGATCTTCTATTCACAAACAATACAGGGAAGGTTATTTCTCTTAGACTAATAGAACCACAGACCCAGACTCTGCATCCCTGCAAAACTATCCATGTCCTCTGCAGGACCTGCATGGGAAAGGTCAGTCCGTCACTTTGAGACCGTTGGATGGGCACGGTCCTTACACTTAAGATCAGCACCATCAAACACAGCGAAGGTCAGGAATACCTGAAAACATTGAAAGCACCAGCTGGTAGAACAACAGCATAACAGAAAGCAGGTGGAAGCAGCTGTGTGTGCTGCTAATGGATCTACTCAGTGTTTTCTTCTAAGGAGGTGCACATCACACTCATGGATAAATATACAGGTTTAGTCATTCAATCAGCACTCTCAACACTGAGGGGACTAACTGTGTGGATGGGATGCATATTATACTCAGAAGTAGCTGCTACTCTTCACCAGGTGATTTCTCTTCCAGATGACAGTTATCCATTCAGTGTTACTGGGATCAGTACACACAGAAATGTTTTGTTACTCTAGGATGCCTTATGGCCAAAGATAGAGCTGAAACCTCTGCTTACGTTGCTGGATTTCACTGCAGCTTTGTCAGAATGAAGTACAAGGTATTACTATGATGATGTGGTCGGGGCAGTATCCCCAAAAATCTGGACAGGAATGTTGAGTGGAATAATATTAGTAGTTTCTCATGCCCTGTTATTGCTGATATCTAAGGCTAGCCTAAGGCTTATCCCATTATCCTAAGTTATTGCAGTGTTGGCTGAGGTCTGGTGGTGTTCCGTGGATTTCCCTTACATGTGACTACCATGATGTGGAGGGACAGAGGGGGTGATATAATCCGGGGATTTTCTTGAGCAGTAGTGAGCATGGGGTCTTGGTAGACATCTGTGTTCTCTATTCTTCTCAGGTGTCCCCCTCCTGAAAAAATCCCTTACCCCAGTAGGTTTTTTTCCTTTAAACAGGCAAGGAATAATACCAGGGGGAAAAAAACAGTGAAAGGGAGGCTACTTCTGTGCTGTTTTGGGTAACATTTTTGTGCAAAGACTTTTAACATTTGTTTTTGCGAATAGATACCTTAAAACACTGACAATTGACAAACAAGCTGGAGTAGGGAGCTGGGTTGTATCAAGACTGTTCGGTGATGCATTGACATTTGGTGTCACAGCTCCATTAATCAAAAATATTTTGGAGAAAATTCTTCGTGGTTCATTCATGCACAAATAATTCACACTGGGAGCAGTGGGTCTAAACCTCTTTGGCAGACTGAATGGAGGAGCATGATGAACAGCTAGGCTGGCTCCTGAGTGACCAGACACTCACTGCTTTACCAGGGCTCTCCTTTTTTCCAGGTATGTAGTTTGTCTGTTGTGCCTGGAGGGAGCTCACAGTAGATATTTGTGAATGATAAAATAAAAGGGGGCTGAGGGCCCAGAGACTCAACAGAGGATCTTAGGTGAAAGAAAGCTCAGTTGTTAACCTTCCTGTGCCTGATATGTGGTTTGTCAATTAGGCAGCAGAAGCTGAGTTGGTTGTATATTGACCTACAAGCATTAAACAACTGGCTGGGAGCCATATCCTGTGAAGTCTGTACTGTCCTTTTTGATTTGAAAAGCAGCACCACAGTTGTGGTTCCACTTAGGGTTTTTGAAACACAGGCTTTAGTAAAAAAAAAAAAAAAAAAAAAAAAAAGAAAAAAGGAAAGAAAAGTATCTTTCACCAGGTGCACTTTGACTATTTATTTGGAAAAAAATAAAAAGGGGTTTGCACAGAAATATCCATAGTGTTCCAAGGGTTATTAACATGCATAGCCATGCCTGGCTTGACCGTGCAGTGTACTCCTAGACAGAATGACAAAGCTGGAAAAATGAAGTCAAGGAAATATGAGCTGATTTATTTTTTATGTGTAACAAGCTAAACCTTGATCCAGTGCATCTGTGGAGCAAAAGAATATTTATTCAGTTCCACCATCGAAAACACTGAGAAACACATGAGGTGAGTGTGAATTGTCTCAGCTGAACTCATGTATTCTCCAGACATAATTAAACACTGGCCCGATTTTTAATGTGGGCTACTTAATTGGAAGTCAGAAATTCCACATTTGGAGGTTCAGTTTGACCTTTAGTTACATAAAAGAAGCATTTAAGAGTCTCCAGTGAGTGTCAGTGTCTGAATGCAGATGCCTTATTTGAAAACTGTGCTCCTTTAAAATGATGCATTCCAGGAGGAGAAAGCCCTGATCCTGCAAACAGTTTGGAGCAGGCTTCAGCTTGCTGCCACTAACACCAGCCTGCTGGAATCCACTCATTCCAGGGAATGGCACGCTAGTAAATACAAGCAGATGGGAAAGCAGTTGCAGGGTTCAGGTCCAAATTAGCATGAGATTTTTCTGCCATCTAAATACTTACAAATTTGAGAATATACTTTAATTTCAGAGTAGAAGTCCAGAAATGAAAGTTCAGATAATCATCTTTCTCAAATGCCAGAGGATTTGTGCAGAAAACACCAAATCAGTTACAGTGAGACTTTCAGTAAGTGGTAGAGCCTGTTAAAGCTGGTGTGACCAGGTGAAAAATGGGACTTTGGTATACACACAAGGTCATTTTTGATCCAGCCAGCCCAGAGGAGATAAATACTACTGAAACTTGGGCAAGATCACCTGGATTTCCATCCACCTAGGAAAGAAGCAGACGATGTAGGCAGGTATTCTTAATCATAACTATTGGAGATGTTGGTAATGCCTAGTGAAGTGTCCTGAAGGAACACTTGTGCAGTGAGGAAGTCCTAAAGCACATGGAACTGCTTACTCTGTGAAGTTTTATCTATGCCCCAAGACCTGGAGAGACTCTTGCAGCTCCTGCTGCTCAAGCTTGACCCCTGCCAGTCCGTGGCACAGCAGGGTTAAAGCCCTGGGAAGCAGGTAATGCACAGGCTGCCAGCACTGTAGGCTCCTGTAGGAGGGGCCTCACAGGTAACACAGTATCCCAAAGGTGTCTCAAAGATCCCTCTGCACACAGGCTGTGATTCCTTCTGTGCTTAGAGAATGGTCTTATTACAGCACCCGGAAATTAACTCATCAAGGGAAATGTTTTGCTGGCTAGGTATTAAATGCTGGGAGCTGCTTACAGGGTTTAGGAATGAAGTGAGAATCTCCAGAATTAGCTTGGATGTGTATGTGCATGTCCCTGTTTGCTATGATGTTATGCTGAAGGATCCAAACTGATGTTCTTGTTCCCATACTGATTTGTTTGGTCAACTAAATTAATATAAAAAATGTAAATTTCAAGTGTAAAAATGTCATCAGTAAAAGGCATTGCTCACTGAGGCATGTTCCTCACTTGCCAACTACTACTTGGCAGGAACAAGCAGGCAAAGTCATTAGTGTGGTACTTTCTGGAGAAGGATGCAATGCACTCCATACAAACTGCAAAATCCAGGGAATGCCAGACTACGAGTGTAGAGTCTTTTCTACTCTGTTTGCTGAGCCACAGGGGATGTTAAAAATCTGCAGATAATTTCTCTGCTTTGAACAAATATTCTTTCTGCATATAGCTTATGATTCACACAGGGCAAATGTCCACGAGAAAACAAAACTAAAGGAAGATAGGGCTGTCAGTCAGCACTGAGTGTGCTTCTCTATTGAGTTACATCCATATTACTCATTAGTGCAACTGTATATATGTAAAACAATTTGCACTATTTGAACTGGCTGGTCTAAGTATATAAAGTACTCAAGAAAACAGAGAATTCCCCAGGGGATTTGTTTTTGTCTTTAATTATTTTTCTCATTGTATCTGTTTTTTAAAAAAGTTCCACAGATAGAGAAATGGAGGTTCTTTCCAGGCACAAAAAATATTGCATAAAAAATAATACATGGATTGGGTAAATGTAGAATTTTTATCATAACCTACGGAATATGCAGGGGAACAATCTATGGTCTTAGTGGTTTTTAAATCATAAGTTGATCTCTGCAATACTATGACCAACGCTTCAAAAGTAAAGACAGTTATAAAGTATTTTTAAGCAAAAATAATTTTGGGTTCATATTTCCAAGCTTTGCATTTTAATTCTGTGGACTAAAGGAACTGCAAGCTCTGTGGAGCTAAAAGGAGCACAGAAATTCTCAAGATTCCTTTTTTTTCCCTTTTTTTTTTTTTTTTAAATGCCCACCCAGTATCAGAATAAGTAGCAAAACCCATGAGTGTGACAATTCTCTTGTCACACCGAATTTCCTGCACTTATGTTTTTTAAACAGATGATGGCCCTGGTGAGAGGGTGAGACTGTGTACAAATGTTTGTGGTTCAGAGCCCAGTTTTCCAAAGAGAAGTCCAGAACACACAATACGTCACCTGTTTGTACTCCAGCTCCATGAGGCGACGAAGACAGAATTATCCAGCCTTTCCAGATCAGCTCTCCCCTGGGACTTTAGGGCTGAGTTTTGGTCTCTGCAACGCACAAAAATGTTTCCCCACATGAATTAAAATATTACTTCTTGGCTGTACAGCATGCTACAGCCTTTGTCCACTGGTGTTACACTTTTATACTGTTTTAACCATTCCCAAACTAAGGTGGGGAGATAGGCTTGCCAGCATAGTATTAGTCTGCCTTTGGCTGAGAAAGTGTTTGCATTTGTTGTTATTATTGCTAAGCAGATTGTTCACCGTTTATGTGAAGAAAATTTATCATGTCTTGCAAGGCTGTAATATACCTAACTAGAGACAGAGGGGATTTTGCTAAGTGGGGTTCCTCTGCCTCCAATTTGGACCAGTTTTATGGCTGACGTAGGGAGCAGCAGAAGTCAGACGTAGTGTGGATGCTTTTATTTGATGTTATGTGAGTTTAGAGCCCAAGTGAATACCTGGGCATGGTAAAAAGAAGGATTGCTGCTGTCTTTAGTAGCATTGGAAAGTATCCAGTGAATAGTACAAACAAAGACTTTACTAAAATTAGGACTGACACTGGTATGTAGCTCTTCCTCTGTACCTTTCTCCTAGAGCTGACTTCCAGTTTGTGAAGGGAAAACTTCCCCTGTGAGAATGAATGACATCGTGATGGTGCATAGATTCTGTGTGCTGCCAGCCAGCAGGGGAATCAGCCAGTGTCAGGCATCCCAATGGGAATGTTTATTCTGCCCCATGGGCATCCATATTGGGGCATCTCTTGCCTCCCTTGCCACTCCCCCAGCCCTGCTCTGTGGACATACCTGACACATAGGCCAGGTGCTGGCTCCTGGACATGGAGCAAGTCCAACAAAGGTGACCTAGAGCAATCCTTCTCCCATGCCAGATTGCTGAACACAGACCCAAAGGAGCACAGAGTGTGACTATTGCATACAGAAATGAAGAAGCTGGCTGTAGGGAGCTTAGGATTTTATTACGTTTTCTACATACTCAGGTATTGTGCGGTTCCATTGATTATTACTGCATTTTCAGCATTTACAACTCTTTCTAGTTCTTTGGTTGTAAAAGGTCCTTGGCCAGGTGGCTCTCAGCCAGGTGGCTTTCAGCTCTCAAGTGATATTTATATGAGAGACAAGCTGTGGTCATAATTTTCAGACGCATTGTGGTCACATTTTCAGTCAGGAATTAGGGCAAGAATAAGACCATTCTTTCCCCCTCTCTAGTTGGGAATGTTGGACAGAGGCATCTTTCTGGTGTCGTTTCATGTCTGTTCATTTTGGTGTGGACAATGGCCGGTGTCAATCACGCAGCCGTGTCAGTCGAGCAGAAAGACCAGACAAGGAGGGCAATTGATGGCCATGCTCAGACTCCAGGGAGAACATACAGTGCAAATAAATGGAGGAGGCAGGCTACTCGGAGCCACTGAGTGTGCCCTTTGTACAGCACATTGTGATTTTTGGCTTTTGAAGGCAAGGAGGTGGGCAAAATAGAGCGAAGGAGAGATTTTTCACTAGCCAGCTCCAAGCTGGCTTTTGCCAAGAAAATAACTTTAAGTGCAAACGGAAACCCAATCATATACAACTGCATATTGAATGTCAAGGGATGGAAATGTTGTAAGAGTCAGAGTCCATGTTTGCTTTCTTGGTGTATTCTTTTCCATGCTCTCTTGAAGAAGAAAATGGAATTTAAAATGGGGAAAAGAAAGAGCTGGCAGTCCTGGTAAAGCAAAACACACATGGACACTACCTGACAATAATATGCATTTAGCTGCCAACAGAGGGAATGCTAAATAAACATGGATCTCTTACCAAGTGCTGCTGGCTAGATTTATTTTGGTTTAGGGGTTTCTTCACTTCCTTCAGTGTTTCTGCTAATTATAAGCTGCAACACCAAGGATAGTTAATTCTGTTCAAAGGATGTGTGGTTTTCTGGGTGGTGGGAGTGAAGTAGCCAGGCACACTACAGAGGGGAAGTGCCCTAAAGCAAAGATTTTAAAGCATTTTCCATCCATCTGAGCAAGCACCTTGTGCTGTTGAGACTTTACATAGAGCTTTACCACTGAGCCCAACTTTAGGGTGTTCTCGCATGTACAGTTGCATTTTCCGTGACATAACGCCATGGTTCAGCAAGGTGGATCCAGTTATGCCAGAATAAATTCCAGTATAATTTGTTTTGCTGATACACTTTTGTTGATTTTTAAAACCTAAATCCACAATGCTGTTCTAAAACACTAGTGACCTTCTAGAAAAGCTGTGGAGTTGACCTTCATGAATATCTTTGTTGAATGTCTTTGTTCCTATCGTTCTACACTGTGGTCACCTCTCTCCACTTCTGGAGAAGAAACTTAGAGGGGTTTACTGATGTGAATGGGGGGGGGGGAGGTACCAGCTTTTCTGTCAGTCTCTTCGGGAATTTCAAGTATTTGTCAAAGCAGAAAATGAGGCAGAAAGTGGGGACACTGCTGAGTTTTCAGTAGATGTTTGAGCTATATGGCGCCATAGGCCAAAGCAGCTGGTCTGCTTTCACATCTCTTACAAAATTTTCGAGAGTGGGGTTGACACTGGTTGCCTCTGGGAACCTAAGCTGGTCCTTTTTCCCTGTACCTCTACCTGGGACACCAGCTGGAAGTCTTCCTGAAAGAATTTCCCAAAGCTACATAAGTCAGTCTTAATTCCCTTGGCTCATTTCTTTGCAGCCACGAGAGTCACTGGTGAGACAGCTTTAAACGAGTGACATGGGTACAGACTTCTTGTAAGATGGTGAGAGACAAGGCTAAGAATCTCTCAGCTTTTTTTTTTTTTTAACCTGGAAACCCCTCTGAAGATGGAATTTCACAGACAAACTCTTATTCTATCAAGGTTTAAAAAAATAAAAGCTATTTTTGACTCTTTAGAGCATGCACGGAGTTTATCTATTGGCAGGAACCAAGACAAAATTCTCAATCAGATTATTTTAATCCCTGTTTGATTTGTGGGGAGGTGGCTGCAAAGAAGCAATGTGGCTTCTCCAGTGAAGATGTGTACTTTGGCATTGCCTTAGGAGTCCCATTAGCTGCTCAAATTAAAAGGTTCTGGTGTGTTACTACAACAGCTGTTTTTATTAAACTCCCTCATTTAGGATACAACAAATAAGCCTTTAATCTAATGTGTTGATCAGTGACAAGTCAGCAAGTTCAGTGAAGGTGTTACCAGCTGAGGAAATGTGTGTTTGCTGCTGCTGCTTAGTCAAAACAAACACAGGGGTTTTTCTTTGTTGCCTTAGAAATATTCTCCAAACTGTGAAGAGGGTCCTGTCCCAGACTCATTTTGTGTCTCATCTGCCATTATAGGTGGAGAAAAGATTATAGTTCACAGGTGGGAATTGTTACAGTTTATCCATAACCTGTGCCACTTTCATTTGGATTTGAGGGAACATGAACTTGGAACTTTCTTTTTTTCACTGTCCTCCCCCCCCTCCCCGCCCTTTTTAATGTAAAAAGGCTTTAAAAAAATCTAAAGTATTTTTACAAATAGCAGCCAAATGATGGTAGTGTTTTCTTCTTTCTTCTGCTACTGTGAAGATACAGTCAACTTCTTTTTCTTTGCATGCTGGACACAAAGCTGAAACAAATATTCCACTTACAGTAACTATGGCTGGCACACGCAAGAACTGAAGTCTTGCTGGTCTTTGGGATTCAGGTTTGGGAGAAAAAGTGGTGACGCTAATCACAGCCTTGTCATTTCAAACTGAGAACTGTGGTCTTTCAGGGTCGTGTCTACTCAAATGATCTTCAGCTAGCATGGTAACAGCAGTGCTCTTGGTGTTTTCCAGGCTGATTCTACCTTTGATGGTCTGTTTTTCTCTACCTGCATGCCCAGGAAAAGATAGGCCTGCATCACTTCAGATTTGGTAAGTTTTCTTTGGGGTAGAAAAACTCAAAAGCCTTAAGCTGAAAACTCAAACCTAACGTGAATCTATACCAAACCAAATAAATCTGTAGATCCATCTGTGTCCTGGTATCTCTGAAGAATAGCAAAAGCTTGGAATATCCTAGGGACAGCAATCCTGTGAGTCTGTTTTATATGAAGGACCAGCTCTGTGGTGTCTTGGTGCCTTTGCAGTTCCCACAGAGCTGCTTGAAGATAATGCTGGTGTTAAAAAAAGCCAACAGAGCAAGCACATATGGATCTGCTGCCTTGCAGTAAAGTGTTTATTCTACCATTTTTGGTCAGCACAAAAGGCCTCAAAACAGCAGGCCTAGAAACTGGTGTTTCTTTCCTTGAAGCAGCAGCTGGGTGGTTTGACTTCTGATCACTGTATGAAGGTGAGTGCCCACAAAAATTAACTACTGAGCTTGCACTTCATACACTGCACTTGTTTATACAACTTCTAGTTTCCCTACATATTTAGGAGTAGTTTCCATATGAAATATTTAATAGTTTGAGCTGCTGGAAAACTGAAAACTTGTCTTCAAAGTTAAGAGACTGAAGGAAAATTGGTGTGGTGTTGTTAGTGTTATGTCAGCACTATAGAAAGCTAGTGTCACTTTTATAGCAGAGTACAACACTTTGCATGGTTACAAAGACTGCTGGTGGTCAAAGAAATGGAACAATACTTTTGGGAAGCACTTAAAAATTCCAGAGGTGGAGTAGTGGTGCTTTGTTCAGGTTTTTAAGTAGAACTGTTCTCTTGCTATTTCCTCTGCTAAACCTGTCCCTGGCCTCCCCAAACTGGGTACCTAATAGAGTTTAGATATTGAAGTTTTAAAACCTCAGCAATTATGAAAAACGTGAAGTGCTAGGTATGTTTTTTGCCAAATACATATATTTGTGCTGAAAAATCCTAAATACAGGTGCTTTCGGGACCTGATTTGTTATCCCAGTGATGGGTATAGCAGACTGATGTCTGAGGGTCAAGTATTACAGTTATACTTTGATACTTGTGTGATCTTACAGTCACCATATTCCACAGCATTAACACATACTGGGACGAGCAATCCCTGTGTGTACAGACTGTGTATGTTAGACAGAAACATGATCTTGGCAAAACGGAATCATCCGAAGAATTGGAAGGGATCTAAAGTAGGGGAATGCTTTCCAAAAGCATCTGCTGGTTTTTCTCACATCAGTTGTCAAGACAATAGGTGGCACCCTCATGCCAATAAATATCATGTTTGACTGAACTAGGCTTCCTTGCGCTTACGTACTGCAATTCCTTAAACCAGAATTATTGGGATTGACAGCAAAAGCAAGTCATGAAAGCAGAATTTTCACTAGGGAAAGGGGAGACATGCTTGAAAAACAAAAATGTAAACTCCATTCTGACTGTTGATTTTAAGATAAAACTAAACTACCAGTTTAGCATAAAACTAAACTAGTGTCCTGCTGAAGCATTTGAGAATTTTGAGTGTGGGCTTGTACTGAGCAATGCACACAAACTGTGTCATCCTGTGCTTTATAGCTGAGGATTTTGACCCCTTTGGGATTACTTCAGGAGAAACAAGATGTGTCCTGTTTTATTTGCTGTGTTGCACAAACCCTTGAGCGCATGGGATATCCAGGCAATATGAAGCTCACACCTGCACAAAGTCAGAAAGGGAATCTTAAAAAAAAAGGACTTCTCTCAGTAGAGTTTTTGTCACTTTTACTTCCAATGTGAGTCAAAACCTGGAAAAAAATATTAACCAGACTTTGTCAAGCCACAGGCATTTTGGCTTGTGGTTTGGGTAAATGTCCAGGTCATTTCTTACTGTACCCTGAATGGACCTTATTCCCTGCTTCTCTGCTGAGATTGAGAGGAGGTTAGGAAGAGACAGAAAAAGAGAACATGAAAAAAGTTTAAATGCATTGTAGAACAATGAAAGGTCCCCACATATTAGGAAGTGTGAAAGACACCTGCTTTTTGTTGATTATGCTGATATAACTGGGTATGAGAAGTTTCGCTAAGCATAAATTTCATGCATGTTTTTATTTTCATGAAAATGGAGTTTACAGAGGACATAAATTGTCTTAGGCCTGCAGATGGCCCATAAAGTTTGCAAAGCCTCGGCCATTTATAAGCTGGAATTGGATCAGAAAAAGCTTCAGGATTCATTGGACTTTGCTAGTCTTGGCAGTGTCTCTGTTACACTTTTGCTGGGATTTTGCTTCATCCTTACATTGCAAAAGTAACATCTTAGGATGGTAAAGCCAAACCAAAGGGGAAAAGCATTGATGGAGTGAATGAAGTTCCATTCTAATTTGAGTCTTACTTAACACAGCTGTTCTCTTAGCTAAAATTTTGCTGAAGTAGCTATGATGTTGTAGGGAAAATTAAAATTTCCAGTGTTTCAGGAAATGTTTTTTATTTGGACCTCTCTTCATTTCCCTTTCATCATCTTCTGTTGATTTTTGCAAAGGTTTTTTGCAAAGCAGCGTAATCCCTGGACAAATTATATTCCTTGGGACGAATGCTGTCTCCAGGCTTTGAGGCCAAAATGGAATTGTTGGTTTCTGCTTAACATTTGCTCCTCAGCAGGTCTGGTTTTAGGCAGATGGTTTACAGATCCATAAGGACCAAGAGACTACTGCAAGTCAATTAAATCTGTTCCATTGCACTTAAATGGTATTAAATGAAGATGCTTTACCAAACACTTTCGTCTGTTCGTCTTGCACTGACAATTACCCTGTTGCCACTGTTAAGTGTTTCTATTCCTTAAATTTCACAGGTGGGAAAACTCATTCAGTTCCCCAGGATTTTGTCTTGAAAAATCAAAACAAGTTGGACCTTTTTTTGTCCCATGCCTAAGTTTTAGGTTGTGACAGCGACCTGCAGTCCTTCAGAGCAGCAGGATCATTCTTTGTAGGCTCTCTGAGAATGAGGAAGAGTATTCTGGTTCATCATGTGCTTTCTCTGTCCTGAAGTGAAAACAGATTGTGCAAAAATGTTATCAAAATGCCACCAGCCTTCCCTTCCTGGGAGCAGCAGGCTCCCAAAGGGAAGCAGTAGCTGCTGAGGATCATGTTTAATTCTTAGAGGGTAGGGGGAACATTGTCTCATTCCTATTTCTGATCTCCCCTTGGGTAAAGACCAAGTTGTAGGGAGAAATTTCTGTGCTGCCTAAATGTCTCTCACTGCGAGCTGCCAACAAAATACTCCTGGGCAGCAGTATTATTGGGAAACTCATCTGATGGAATAAGGGAATGAGGCAGTCACAGGTTCAATATACCAGAGAGGAACAGAGGGGTTTCTTTGTTTATGTTTCTGTGGTTCTCTTGTCACTGCCAGTAGCCTAAAGGGAGCAAAACTCTTTTAGTTTCATCTAGTCAATTTTGTCAATTAAGTAGAATTTTTCTTTCATTTTTCCACTTTATCATCTAAGTGCATCATCAATCGCAGATGCTATTAATACATCCTATTATTTGCGCTTAACTTTAACTTGGCTTTAATTAATGATTAATTTAATGATTGCTCAATACTGAGGTGTTCCTTGCCAGGGATGGCAAATCTGTACTCAAAGATGTCTTAACAAGGCTCAACTTCCTACAACATTCACCAGAGTATCCAAAGGATAGCAGAGATTCCTTGTGAACTCCTTCTCTCTTTGCACTTGATGGGAGACAGTTTGGGATGCCTAGAGGATACTGCACCCTGGAATTTGTGCTGGCACCATCCTCTGCCATTTCCATAGTTTTCTTTCAAGTTGTATTACTGAAATTTTGCACAATGTGTCGCTTGTTTTGCTTTTCATATCCAAATATAGAATATATTAATTTTTACTGGTTGCTACAAGAAGATAGTTCTAACACAGTCCAAAATTTAGGAGTTTTAAATATTTACAGAAGTAAATCCCACGGTGTATCAAGCACTTGAAGAACCCTTCATAAGAAAGAAAGGGCCTATTTACAGCTCATCTATACATACACAATGTATTAAGTATTCTGCCTTGCTGATCATCAGGTCAAATTTTGTGTCATAAACCCCAAACAGATTGTGTGGTTTGCGAGGAGTTGCAAAACTAAATGAAGCACATTCAAAATACATTTTTGGTCTAATTCCATTTTCCAAATCCATGTATTAAACATGAATATAATAGCCCAGGTTTCAAAACCAACAATATTCTCCTTAGAAACCAGCATCTTTGTTTCCAAAAGAGTTCCCAGAATTACACTGTACTCATGGCACGCTGAGGGGGGTGTGGGTAGTGGGACCCTGGCCTTCATGGAGTACTGTGAGAGCTCAGGAAATGTAGAGCAGTGTGAGGGTTAGAGGTAATATGCAGGTTTGCAACCTTCATTGCAAATTTCTCAAGCTGAGTTTCTCAGCTGGGAACTCATTTAAATTCCAGACCTCAAGGATGTAAATACTTTTCTAGAAATAGCTCTTGATGTCTCTGTGATGCAGCTCACTATTTTCTCTTTGTGGGCTGTGCCCCTTTGTTAATCTTGAGACGCTCCGAGTCCCTCCATGCATCCAACATTTCCACAGGAGCTGTGGGGACACAACAGTAGGGCTGACCACTAAAATGTGTATTTGATTGGACATGGGCAAACAAACAAGGTTTTGGTCAAAGTGGTTTCCAAAGACCAAAGTGACATGCTAGCTTTTCTGGAAGTCTCGTGAGTACTAGGGAGCTTTGGGCTTAGCTGGAAACCTTGGATGTCATTACTGAGCCACTGTGCTTTATTTCAGAGCCTTCCTTCAGTGTAAGGTTGAAAGGTGAAGGAAAGAAATCCCAGACCTGCACACCATGCTGCAGAATACACATATTTCTCCTGCACTCATCTCTGGAGGAGTCCCCCACCAAGCTGACACTAACCCTGACAGCCAGATGTGCAACTCGGATCAGACAAAAACCAAAATAGACTGTGGTTTACAACTGCTTGCAACAATAAACAAAGCATATCAAAGGATCCCCCAAAACACACTTTCTATGTGGAAACCTACATGGTTTTATTATTCTAGTCTCCAGCTTTAAAGCATTTTTGTCATTTTTTTAGAAGCAGAATTAAATAGTTGCAGATTCCAACCAGGGACAATTGTCAGAGACTGGACTGGTCAACCACATCCATCCTAGTGAGACTGTGCAGAGTCAGCAAAAGTTTCCTTAAGGATGATGTTACTTGCCAAAATCCGCTCTCTTCAGTTGGTGATGCATTTTTGTAGGGACATTACTTATATAAAGCTCTCCCCACTGCCCCATGCAAATCATTACAAATACCATTTTATGTAGCCCCTGTTGGGCTGTGCAATATTCAGTCTTTTACTTAACAGCTGGTGGGTTCTTGCTGTTAAACAGAATGAAACAGGAGCATTCATCCCCTCCAAGCAGATCTTAATTGCTTTCTCCAGGTAAACATAAACATTACAAATTGGCATGACAAAATGTCATAAGTCTTTGAAATACATTTCAATATGAAAGCATATAAAATATATGTGGTGTAAGTTGGAAGTGTTGCCCTGCAGAGATTAATTCAGCTTTGCAAACCGATCTGGAAGAACTAACCTGGGAAGGGGAAGGTGAGAAAAGCAGCTCTAATATGAAAACAAGTAGAGCTTCTGTTTCAACCTGCTTTTTTCCTGAATCTATTTAAAATCTTTAGCATTCTTTTAGCCTCCAGATTTCTATAAAGTTGAAAGATGCCTTGTTCTCCAAGGCTGGTATCACCTTACTAGGAAAGCCATGGAGGAGGACTCATAATGTCTTCTATTATACAGCTCTATCTCTACTTAATGTTGACATGAAATTCTTTGCTAAAGTTCTGGCAGTAAAATTAGAGACACTTATTCCCTAAATTGTTTCAGCTGATCAAGCAAAATTTGGAATTCTCTCTATGTCCTGAAACTTCAGACAGTTAATAGTTTGTGTTATCCTGACTCAGTCAAACTCTTGTCACTTTCCTGGAATCTTTGTGGGCTGAAATACTTGGGTATTTTTACTTTTGCAGACATGTGCATTCTCCTGTGGAATTAAATGTGAGAAAATTTTAGTTGTATTTTATTACTTCAGAAAAAACAGACAAAATAATTGTTCTTGGATTAGTTTCTTCTATTCTGGCCCTTCCCTTTTTACCTTGGTGTATTACTTCTGCAGGGTTCTGGCTTTCCTGACTCAAGCTAGGAATAATCATCAGGCAAAGAAATATATATATGATAATTTCACCCATCTATGCTAGATCTTCAGATTTTGAATGGCCATCCAAAAAGTCATCATTTCCTTGCTTCTCAGAGGTCACAATTTAGGAAGCCAGTTGTTAAGGGGGGCATCAGGAATGGAATTCCTGCAAAGAAACTTGTGAGTTCACTGAGCTACAGGAGAATGAAGGGGGGAAGCCAAAAGACAGTCCTTGTCACAGCAGCCTTTGTCTCAGGTGGGTGTTACTCCAGACGGCAAAGTGGAACCTGCTCTTCTTTAACACTGAAGGTGAAGCTCCCTAAGAAGATGTGGGGCAGGAAAAAATGGCAAAAGGAATCAAAGCAGATCTGCCTGTCACAGTTGGTGGCTATAAAATTCTGTGTGCGAACAACTGTGATCTCTTGAGTTTTAAGATGAGATGAAAATATTCAGAAAGTAGAAACAAGGACACCCTCTCCAGGCTGTACAGGTGCTTGTGCTTGCTGTCCTGAAGACCTGGAGAGCTTGACATCATTGATTGCACCACGGTGTGGCTACAGAAACAGGGAGAGTTAATCCTGGCTGCAAGGTGGGAGCGCAAACTTAAACAAGAGACTGAAGAAGACTGAGAGTGTGTGCCTCCCCTTTGTGCAGATGCTGAATGTGGTGTCACCTGTGAGAAGGGCAGGTAGTGTTTCCTGGGAATCTTTACCCTTGTCTGCATATTATTGTTACTGCTCTCGGTGTGCCAGTAGCTGTCCCACTGTGGCACTCTTTTCCCAGTATTCCCAGTAGACTTGTCAATGAGTGGGAGTGGGCTGGAAGCCCGAGTGCTTTCCTAACTCACTGGATAGTCTTTACATGCTGCAGCAGACAAACTCTTGTGGTCATGGCATTAAAATATTACGAGCTTTGTTTTGAAACAATGACACAGAAATGTTCGCAATGACTCCTTGTGTAGTGGTTTGGGATTTTAGCTCATGTCTGGAAACCACAGTTTCTAGATTGCAGGACAGCTCATAGCTTGGGAATTTCCAAAGTGCCTATTAACTGGAATGTCGGTTTATATAACTGTGTCTGTGTTAGTTCAAGGTTTGTCCTCTTGCAGGTGGCAGTGCCGCTGGGCAGGGAAGGAGGAACAGGAGGAAACCTCTCACCATTCATTTTGCGTGGGTGCGGTGGAAATCCAAATTTTGACTAACCCACCATGTCTGGAATTAATCTCTCTGGCAAACCAAGTACAGTCATGGCAAGAAAGTATATTTGCTGTGCTGAAGCCTTTCCTATGGGACTGATCCAGCTTCTTATGAGGTCAATGGAAAAGCCTTTGCAGGCTTCACTGGGTGAAGTGGGCTAAGTGGGCACTGTAGGTTCTTAAGTCTGGAATGGATGCAAGAGCCTCTGTTCCATTCTGCAGTTCGTTCTGAACCAGGCACTGCGAGTGGGTAGGATCAGAAAGCACACAGGAGGAGTCAGAGAGCCTTTGTTAAGAATGAGAAATACTATCTCTGCTGTGGCTTGCTCAAATTTTTTTATTCAGTAATTAGCTACGGTAGAGCACTTAGAGGGTCCTTACAGAGCGCTGTGAACTCAATACATAACAGCAAGAAATGACTTCAGTCTGACTTTCTTTCCTACAGAGGAGCTGTGCTGCACCTGTACACTGAGTAGGCAGCCTCAGGCAGGGTTTCACACACACCTCTCCAGTTAGCAGCTTTGCACAGGGCTTCTTGGAGATCTCACCTTAAGAGCTTTGCTTTTTTCTTTTCCTTCGCCTTCACTGTGCATGAAACTAAGGTGTGAACTCAGCACCACCAATGCCAGCTGGCACAGTGGTGCCCAGCTCTGCTGTTTCCTTATGGAATCCCTGCTGGAACAAACCCACACAGCTCCCGCTCTGTGGAACAGCACAGCTTCTGAGCATGGGGCCACGGAAGGGCAGAGAAGACTAAGAAAGAGGAGCTATTATTTGCTGAAGACACCATGAACTGCAAGAACCTGTGTGCACTCCCCAGAAATCTTGTGCAAATTCAGAGCATGTCTGAGCTACCTGACCAGACACTGAGAAGTGACGAAAGACATTAGAGAGGAATGACAGGCAAGAGCCTGTGTTCAGAACATGATTTGGTTGTTTGTTTTGCTTGTCCATCACCAAGATGAAGATGGAAGATTCTTCAAGCTGTGTGCTCTTCTGCTTTCAATGCCACTTTCTGTCCTGCCAGGAGGGGTGTCTGCTGCAGATTTGGTGCCTTGGGAATGCAATAGGGAAGCCAGGAACAGACACAGAACTGCAGCACGCTCAGGTCAGTGGAGTATAATGAACTTGTGGAAGAGCTGCTTCCAGAGGACCAAACACAGCAACCCAGCGAGGTCTCAAACGCAACAGGATAAGAGTGGCTAACCTGTATTTTTCTAAAATTCTCTTTCCAGGCTCACTAAATAGCAATACCAGCCTAAATATTAAAAAAGAGAAAACCATAGTATTACCACTGATTCATTCAATTTGTTTTCTCATCCATTTCACTTGAAGGTGACTCATTCTGTGTTGTTTTAATCCTTTTGGAACTGGATGCACTTAGGATCCCTCATAAGAGGACCACCAAACTTCCCCTGGTGCCTGATTAGTGCCTTATCTTCAGTTCTCAATGACTTTTAAAATTCTTCCTCCTATCACAATTAGAAATCTTTGCCTTTAACGTGAAAGGTCTCATTGCAGTTTAGTATCTTTGACTGGCAGAGCCAGATCTTTTCTACCAGAACCACAAATACTGAAGAATTCCTAACTCAGTGGTGTGAAATGTAAACTGTAAAGTGGTACAAATGTAGTAAAATGAGTGCTAATGAACCATGCTGTAGAAAATTAAAGCTGCATTCATAGCTGAAACCCTCCTGTCAGGAAATGTGCTGACATGCTTTCTTCATAACCATGAGTTAGCAGAGTTTACAGCACCCTGAACCTGTTGTAGATATTTGTCAGAGTTGAATTGCTGCTCAGACTCCGTGAATCTAAAGATTCATGGACAAAAAAGGGACAGCAATCCTTTCTTCTGAGTAGATCTTGGATGGCTTTGTAAAATGCAAAATTCTGCTAATGTCTTAAATGTAAGAGAACAAGAATGAAAGGGTTTTAAGATGGATTTTATCTTGACAAATGCATTTTAATGCACCATAAACATGTAACCCTCACCTCTCCTGCATTGCAAGGTAACATATTGTTTTGTTTTCAGTTTACCTCCCACCTTCTAACTGTTGTTCTGTTTTCCATTACTGCAACTTGCAGTGTAACAACAGACTCATTGAATCATATGAGAAGGGTCCAGCAAATCTTATTTGTTCCACCAAAATTCCTTCCATGTGTTGAAGCTTCCTTTTTTCTTTTGCTAATTTTTGTCATGTGCTTAATTTTAGTCATTTCTCCCACACATTGGAGGCCAGCATCCTTCCCTCACCACTGACAGGTTTCGAGGCCTTATGAGAAGTAACCAAAGCCTGTTGGATTTACCACATCCTTAAAAGAACGTAACCATGTGCATAACTAAAGGCTGCCCTCAAAAAGAGGGGAGAGCAGAAGAGCAAAACAGAAAAGCAGAAAAGTAGGAGTTGGGCTGGAGAATGCCATTGGTGATTCAGAATAGAGATGCTAAATGGTACTAGAAGAGAGCAAGACAAGAGCTAGTCCTCTCGGTAATATTGGGGGAACACGATTTCAAAATGGCTGACAGGACATAAAATCAATTACCTGGATTCAGATGAGGGAAAATGTCGCAGCTCCAAGGTAAACTGGGCAAACTTCAGGGCAGCATGGGATTTTGAACGTGTTTCTGCTGGAGGCCCTTTGAAGTCTCTCAGCTTGAGCTCAGGATCATACAGGATTTTGTCAGGAACTACTGTGCACTTCATTTGCTCAACAGTGCATTTTGTGCATATATATTTGGAGGCAGATTTCCAAGCTTTGAATACCTCTTCCCTTTGGGAAAGGATAATTTGGGTCATTGGTCTTCAAAGAACTTTTTCCAACAACAGTTTTGATTTGCTCAAGGAAAGTGAATGGGAATTCTATTAGAAGCAAATGCATAGCAGAGACATCTACTACTGCCCTTTAACTGCTGGAGACTTTGCTCTTGTGTGTTTTATTCATCTCATAAAAAACAGCTTAGAACCTTGTAAAAAAAAAATCACAGAAAAGATGTGAGACTTAGCACAAATATATACCACACACATAGGGTGGTCTTTTCTTTGCGTGTATCCAATAAACTTCCCTTTTTTCTTCATGTTGTTTTTGCCAACTTCCCATTGTTTCCTCATATATGAATTTCCTTTGGCTTGGGCCACACTACCCCCATTGTTGTTGTAGGCTTTTTCTTTCTGTACAAATTTATAGCTCCCCAATAAAAAAAAAAAAAAGAGTGAGGATACACTTTATTAGCAGAGCCAAAGTATGTAAATGTTTATAAGAAGCGATGCTTACATTAATCTTAAGTAAACTGTAAGAACATATAAAAGTTAAATGCTTAATACTTTCTGGACACTACATTTTGGTACAGGATTAGAACTTTTGCTAGCCAAAATGTTAAGGATTAGAGAACTGGAGCTGAGATCCAGTGCTGGCCTATATAAGTTTAGAATATGGAAGGTTTTTTAAAACAGTGTTTGAATAAGTATTTGAGAATGTTTGGGTGATATTTACAGCCAGGCCCCAGAGGGATCTTTGCATTCTTCCATTGGGTCAAAGGCCTGGGTTTAGAGAGGTGGAAGACTCAATGGGCTTCTCATGGCCAGGCATCCATCAATACAACTACGGTCACAGTTGCCTCTGCAGTTGCTGTTCCTAATTCACATTCTCATGGAGAAGCCAAAGACTCTGGAATGTGGATGCAGAAGCATGGTCTAAATTATCTGTCTTTTGCAGAGCAGAAGTTTGCTTTTCAACACAGTCTTTAATTGCACAGAAGAAGTTAGGCAGAATATTTGCACCAGCATGCTACTTATTATCAACATGGTTTTCATTTGAGGACTTTTAAAAAAAAAAAAATCTGTTTGAGAGTAATCTTCTTTTCTAAGATGTTGGACTTCATTTTACTAATCTTAGGATCACTTAGATTTCCTGTAGAGGAATAATTCATCTGTGATCCTCATCTATTTTATTGTGCTCTTTCTCATACGAGATGAATTTGTAGTGCTGCCTTTTAGCATAGATGAAGGCTTTTAAGGGTCAGGAAAACCTGTGCAAATCACTATTTTGATGGACTGGGTATTACTGGTCTTTAATAAACACACCTGTACCCATTTCTGGAGTCAATAGCTACAGTTGGACTGAAATATTCTAGTAAAAAAATATAACTTGAACCAATAAACCTACATTGCCATTCTTTAGAAGCACTGCAGCAGCCTCTGTAAATTGATTTTCCTGTTTAGTTTTTTTTTCCCCCCAAAATGAATTTTTTTGGGGAAAAAGAAAGAAAAGTGCATTTCTTCCTTCTCTCACTTGTGCGAGTGTGACTGGATATTTCACCAAAACAGAAGTCAATCTGAGTGAGTTTTTGAAAGAATTTGGTAAACTGTAAAGTTGGCTGGGAGGCAGTAGGGATTCCATGGGATTCCTCCTTACAGGCTATGGTGGGGTAGAGTCAGGTTGTGCTCTCTGGAGTTATTTCTTCTTTGTCCCAGCAATGACATCTCCATCTCATGACCACTTCCAGGTATCTGAAATTTCTCTTTTTTTTTGCCTTGGAATGAAGAAAAATCCACGCAAACCAGTGGTTCTTTTACATTCTTCAACAAAAAAACAATGGCTTCTGTTTCAAATTGAAAAACTGAAGTTTTTGATCAACTTTTTACCTGAACGGGACTAGAGAGCCTCCTCCATATCAGGAACATTACCATCAAAATCTCTTTCCCCTGAACATTTAACAGAAGTGTCTCCTTTTGTGAAGGAAAGCTCTGTGAAAAATATTCTGGCCATCTCCTACAAATGTTTCACAAACATTTTTAAGCACCTTATTTGGATTCTGGCCGGCTTATGTGTCTGAAATGAAATGTGTTGTCATTCCTTTGGACAGGAATGTTTCTACTGTTTCTCTGTAGAGTCTGAAATGAGAATAGCTCCTGTGTTAGTACCTCTTGTGTGCTTCTTCTCAGGAAGGGTCTCCAGTGAAACCCGTCTTTCTCTATCCATTGCAATTTACTCGTTCTTCTGGCTGCAGAAGCACTGTTCACTCTTCAACAATGCACTGACTGTTCCTTACTTGGGTCTTTTCTCCATGATCCTCTCTGTCCTAAATGCACCCAAAGAAAAGCTGGTTTTATTGAAGCTGAACTTTGAAATCTTCATTACTTAAGTAGGTTTGGTACTAGTTTACAGTCAGACCGAAGAAAAAGGACTTCACAAATGTCCACTAATAATATTTCCTTTTCACTGGTCTCCAGCTGTAGTTGTGTCTCTTTTGCAGCCTGCATCTCTTTGGTGGTCTTAAACCCAGAAGACTCCTTCCAGAACTCTGCTGGTCATGCCAGATGCCTGCAGTGAAATTCAAGGGTGGTAGGAATGGGCTCCAGCCATTATACAACCACAAAAATCTCCTGATGATTCAGAAATTTCATTTAAACAATAAAATGCAGGGCACAGATAACAGAGAAAAGAAGAAAAAAAATAAGATGCAAGTGTCTCTCCTTTACATTTCATCACTGACATCTGGTGTAACTAAAGATTTCATTAGTGCAGCTGTTGTCCTGCACTGTCTGCTTTATACTCAGTTCTTCCTATGAAAACGTAATTCACTAAATCTGGGCTGACTATATTGAATGTCCTGTTCTTAAGACATTTGGGTGACTGGGGGGGCTTGCTCTCACTTTATAGATCAGGCTATTATCTGTGTAGAGCTTTATGGGATAGCTAGCAAAAAAGGGATAGTGGTGGTGGTGGAAGTTACTTGAGTCAGCAGCTGGGGGAAAAAAGGAATAAAATATTGGAACATTTCTTTTTATATGCTTGGCAATAAAAGTGAGACCAAAGGCCAAACTAGCAGCTGCTCGTTCTTGCTGAGTTGTAGATGTTTCTTGGGGGGATCTTGAGTCCCATTTTCCCCTTGTGACAGCAACATTAATCCACTGATCCTAACATAGGAGGTGTCTGACCTTGGGACTTCTCCTTGGTGATTGTACAGCCAGAGAACGACAAGAACTGCTCCTCTAGAGCAGGAATTCTCCCCTGAGTGCTTCTGATGTGTGCAGTGTTGTTGCTGGTGCCTGTGATACCAACTCTCATTTCCAGCTCTGTCATAATACAAATGGGACGCAGATCCTGAATCAGCTCCACGGCTGCCAGGAGTCAGCAGGTTCCCTATCAAAGGTGGAGGTTTGCTGCACAAACCAGGGGACTGAAGGTGTGACCAGCTGGAAGTTTTCTCTCAGCTTGTTAGGTGCACATCTGTCAACGTGAAAGAAAGCCTTCATGCTGGAAAGGGAAAGCAGAGCACAGGAAAACTGCAGGGACTTTAATGCAGTAACTGCCTGCTGATGGACAGTTCTGTATTTCACAGAGAGTGAAGGAGGCAGCTCTGACGATATGAATAATCAGCTTTGTCTGCACTGACTTCAGCCTGTCTATTCTTCTGCCAACTGTGCCCCTTCTTCTGATGTTCCTGTTTGAGGTAGCTATTCAAAGCTCTCTGGCTGCATTTTTCAAGGAGAAGTAACTCAGCTCTGTGTGTGTCCCAGTGTCAGTTGTGAGTAGCACGTCCTGCGAGTCACTGTCATGACTATTCACAGTTGGCAACACACACTGGGACACACAGAAGAGCTGGTAACAGAGTGTTACAAACCTGTGGGATGAGCTGTCATCTGACCATGAATTTTGAGACAAAATTTAGGTCAAATGGAAATTAATTGCCTACATCCTTTTTCTGCTTCTAGCCTTGGTCTCCCTGTTCCAACCAAATTGGTTGCTTGTGCTCCTTTGAAAAACCGAGCTGATGACTGTTAAAAGGCCTGGAAATGTTTTGCCTTTGCAGGGAAAAAACCAAAAATCTGAATCCTAACTTTAAGCTTTGTGTACTGGGATGAAGAATGTTATCACATAATAATTCAGGGAAATTATCTCCTCTCAAAGCATCTTCAACTGACCACAGATATGTTCTATCACATTCTTTCATACATCTTTAATGTGTTAGTGGACTTTTATATCCCATTCCATTAGTGCCTTTCCCCTTGGCCTGTCACGAGATTTTTTTGTTTCATCTTATTCTTCAGCTAACAAACAAGGTTATAAGAATAAGATTGTTAAAACTATTTGCTGTTGGGAAGTCAGTTTTAATCAATCAAATGTCTTACATGTTTAACAACTGCTTTAAAACAAACAAAAAATTTATGGGGAAAAATCCACACACAAATAATGTTGGGCTTTAGTTTATGTTCTTTATTCAGTTGCAAATACCATTGAAGTCACTCAGATTTTTGCAGAAGTGAGAACACAGAACATCGAGCCTTGATTCTTTTAAGCATGGCTTTTTACTGCATTGACAGGAACATATTTTCCTTTGATATTTAAATTCTGAGAAAACTGTATCAACTGGCAGCAATGTAATTAAGGAAAAGAACAAGTGAAATCCTCTCCAGGTTTACCACAAGTTTTGGAGAAGGCTTAGTATTCTCAAGTGCAGTAGCAATTAAAACCTCTTCACTGAGCTCCATCACTATAAAGCGTGATGTGTATCTGCTGCTGTTTATTCACACCTACCCTGTGCATGGCCTGAGGTTCAAATGTCCCTGAAAAACTTACCAGGCAGACTCCTTTTTATCCCCATGTATTTTTAGCAAAAACAACTTAAAAGTCACCACTTGAAGTGAACCTGCTAAGCTTTCAGGCAGGTAGTTCTCTAATTATAGAATCACAGAATCATAGAAAGGTTTGGGTTAGAAGAGACCTTAAAAACCATCTCATTCCAACCCCCCTGCCATGGGCAGGAACACCTTCCGCTATCCCAGGTTGCTCCAAGCCCTGTCCAACCTCGCCTTGAGCACCTCCAGGGATGGGCCAACCACAGCTTCTCTGGGCAACTTGTTCCAGTGCCTCACCACCCTCACAGTGAAGGACTTTTTCCTAATATCTGGTCTAAACTTACTCTGTTTTAGTTTGAGTCCATTCCCCCCGATCTTGTAAATAGTTTCTCTCCATATTTCTTGTAGGCTCCCTTCAGGTACTGGAAGGATGGTATGACCTTCAGGGCTCCAGATTAATATAAGGGAGAGACAGCTCATATTTGTTTTCCTTATAGTACTAACAAAAAATAGCTGAAAAAACCCCCTAATCAACTAAGAAGAGGACTAAGCAGGAATTTTTGAGGAAAATATAATTTGGAGATTCTGATTTTTTTCCAAGCCAGAACAGCTTCAAAGATAAAAGTATGTTCCAATCAGTTTCTGATTTTGACACTTAAGTTTGAGCACAACCAGCCAGAAGTTGCACTTCTGGAATAATTTAAATGAAAGACTTGGTTTTCCAGAGCTAAATTACTATTTGTGATGCAAATGCCTGTTTAAACAGAAAGGTCAACATTGAAATTACATGTAGCCTAAAGAAGTTTTTGAAAGAAAATTCTGGGGAACCTTCACAATCATTCAGATCTAGACATTAACAAAGAGAGAAGTGGAAGTCATGTATCAGTAGACAGCAAAAAGTTGTACCTTGCTGCCATATTTATTCCCATTCTACACATGGGAAAATTGGAGCAAAAGAGGAAAAATAATGTTTTGTACTAATGCCTAAAGGAGTACAAATCCAAATGTATGTCAGGAGGTTCATGCGATTTGTGCTGTATCCTGACCATGGGAGAAGCAGTTCTGTCCAACTGCTAAGAGAGAGAGGTTTATTTCCTTGGGCATAACTCTTGGAGCACAGGCAGGTGAGTTTAGCTCTACTTGTCCAAATGTAGGTAGAAGTATCATGTGGAAGCTGCACCGTAACTGTGTTGTCTTTTCCAATTTGGTGCTCATATTTGGACTGTTGATAATTCTAGAATGGATTTATCTGCTTGTGAGCAGAAATAGTGAGTTGCAACTTAACCTCTGCTTGTCTAGACCACAAAATAGCATTGATGGCAAGGGGTCTTCTGTAAGTCATCTGGTCTGAGCTCTTGCTTAGGTCAGCTTCAAAGTGGGTTCTAACTCAGACTTGGGTCAAGATTCCACTTCAGGATGCAGAACAGCAATTCGCAGGGTTTGGGTGATGTTTTGAGCAGATTTGTACTCCAGCTGTGTGCTTTGGGGGAGAAGCCATTTTACAGCTAATTCAGATAATATGGGCAGCAGAATTTCAGTGTTGAAGAGTAAAAGTCTCGCAAACTCTATGAGCTGTTGAGATTAAGAATGGAAGTTATGCCAGTTCAGGTGAATATGTAATACCTGTGCAAGCAGACACCAAATACCACAGTAAGTGGCTGCCTGAGAGCAGCAGCTGGTTTGTCAGGAGAGGAGCAGCACAGACCACGTTGGCAAAGTGATTCCACAAGCAGTGGCCCTGTTGTGGCACAGGGCAGTGCAGCCAGCAGCCCAGCACAAGCGTTGGCAGCTGAATTAGTGAGTGTACTTTGTGTCTCTGTGCAAATGGGGACATCAGCTAAGTGACCCTTTGATGGTCTGGCCAAACTGTCTGGGGCACAGCCCTGACCACAAAGCTGTGACACAGTTCTGGAGCCTGACACCCTGTCAAGTGCTCATGACTGGGACCAACCACACTCGAGCATCTCCTCATCTTTTCTTCAGTCTGCTTGAAATTGTGCCCTCCTCTTCAGGCTGGCCATACTGAACCGCTGTGACCTAAGCCAAGAGATGCTCTGACAGTGATTCCAGGAATGAGACAGATTCCTGGGGAAGGTGGTTGTATACAATGGCTTGTGACCTCTGGCTGTGGTTGCAGCTGAGAAGTCATAGTGGGGTGTGGGTTGCAGAGCTTGTGCTTGTGGAACAGTCTGCTCAGTCAATCTTGGCATGGGATGGGGATTTAGCACTGAAACACCATGTTGAGACAGTAAGTGGCTCATGGGGAACTGTGCAAGGGCTGTGGCAGCATCTGGATCACCTCCAGCAGAGTCACAGGAAGCTTGGGAGGGGGTGAGGTGACTTTGTTTGCGGGCGCTGTCGCTGCCGCTGGCTGTGCCAGCCTCCGTGGGGCCTGCTGGGCTCATGCTCTCTGTGCTGCCTGAGCAGCTGCTCCTCCTGCCGCCTCCCGCTTGCTGCAGTGAGGCAGGGAAGGCCAGCAGGGACCAGCAAGGAGCAGCTGCAGCCCAGAAGTGGCTGTAGGAATGGTGAGGCTGTGAGGAAGCAGTCCGCTAGGAGTCCAGGATGTGGGTTTGTGTGTTGGCATGGAAGGGATACATCTTGCAAATAGCCTCTGCAGGGAGTGCTGCTGTGGACATTGGACCATGCTCCTCTGACTGTGGTGCAGCTAAAATAGATGAGCTGAGTATTTTCCTTTTAGAAATGTCCTAGAGGTGTAGTTCAGTTTATGGAGATAATAATGTAAGAATTCAGAGACAATTGCTGGCAGAAGGGGAAGTGGATGTGGCTCAAAGCACGAGGAATTGCTTCTTGAGGAAATAAAACTCATACTCTCAGTGATCTTGAAACTAAATAAAATCTCCTGATCAGTAAGGGACTGAAGGTACTAAATGCAAATTGGATAATTATCTATAACCTCTGACAAAGACCAACAGTACAAGATAGGTTTGCAATTTTAGATAGTGGAAATGTTAGGGTAATATTAATAGTCTGAAGTACCTGCTCAGAAGTCCTGGTTGCTTATCTTCTCAAGGCAGGGATTGATTTAGATGGGTAGGAAAGGGTATCATCACAGTGTTCATAGTTAAATTGGAAAACCCTTTGCATCTTCTGGGAAGTACAAAGCCAACTGTGTCTGGCCAGGGCTGTCACCTGTTCATAAAGTGTTTGCCCTACTGATGGATACGTACTGGTGTCGGTACATTGATATATTTCAGGAATGCCAAAAGATGGGACTGAAGGACAACTGTAAGAAATTTAACATTAGAGTCACTTGAGATGCTTGCATGAGTTCAGTAAGTTGTTGCAGGAATTACGAATGTTTTCCAGAGACTCTCAGTGAGTGTGTCAGTGCTTAGGACAGGATAACCTGTGCTGGGGAATGACAGCCCTGGCAGAAATAATGCTGAAAATGTGTCAGTATTACTGAAGGAGCCGGGAAGAGAGACAGAAATCCATGCTCTACAAAATAATTTTTTGTTTCCAGGAGACAAGGAATAGCATGTCTGAGCTACTGCACAGGACGGGAAGGTGGAATCATGGCAACTGAACACAGCGATGGATTGGAATATAACAGAACTCTGAGAGTATTTCTTGTCTAGGATAAGGTCTAATCTTTGTTCCAGAGCTCCCGCCTTGTCAAAGGCCTCATGTCAGCTTGTGAGGAAGGGGGCAGGAAATGTCTAAAAAGCAATTCGAATAGTTGAACTTCCCCAGTGGGGGTAGTATCTGCCCTAGACAAGGGTTTAGTCTGTCATGTGATGTGTTGCCTAGAGGGTTGGGGTATTCCTGTCACACTGTTCTAAGGGTTTCAGGGAATGGCAAGTTGGATATGCATCCAGATACTGGCACCATGTTTTCATACGATTATGTGAAGTACATCCTGCATTTTTTATGTGAAATCTTTGGCTTGGAGCTATTTCGGTCACCAGGAAGATCTGGAAAAAATAGTTAAATATAATCAGTGTCACTAGTTATGCCAAGAGATTGTCCTGCTGCAGTGTATGTTTCCTGCAAATACTTGGGACATCTGTGATTGAAAAATAAATACTCGGTGGACTTCTGCCTTGGGAAAATGGCATCATCAGTGGATGTGCACATTGAAATAAGTAAAAGAGTATGTAACATCTTTCACTTTGGAAAAACTCACCCACTTTCTCATTAGCCATGGACAGGACACTCGCTGAGCAAAAATGAAATTAAATCTATTCAAAATTTCCGTGTCATCCAGGTTCAAATTACCAGGGAGGGATAATCTTTGTGGTAGAGATGAAAAATAAATGATTAATAGGAGCTTGGAAATGATTTGTTTGGAAGGTTATGAGCCCAGCCCAGATTTTGATAGGAAGGAATGTTAGATTCTCAGCATGCAAGTGGGTGTATGAAGGAAATAATCCTTTGAAAAATAGTCCTGGGACTTACAGTAGAGACTCAAAGTTATTTCTGAAGTTGGGTCAGTCACTAGTAACAAGTCAGTTTCCAGGCTGGTTGCTGGGGTGGCCTGGATTCCTGGTTCTGAGTGATGATCACAAGAGAAGCTGATACCAGGAGTCCTTGTGCATTACATAGAAGCAGCAGAGATTTTGCCCTCAGGTGGTGACAGGAACAGAGGCCAAGAGGAGATGACATTATTTTGGGAATGCCCAAATTAGAGGCATCTAGAGCTGCTCTGCCAGAAATAGCCCCTTGGCCTAAGGACTGAGCCAGCAGCTGTGTTCAGACTCTGCCCTTTGAAAGAGATGGCTGTAATGTGGATGTAGAGGGGAAGGGTTAAGGAGAGCAGTCGTGTTATCCAGATTATTGTTGTGTTATCCAGGACATTACAGAAAGGTGCCATGCTTTGCTCTTCCCATATTTGCATCCTGCTTTGCAAGTGGAATCTCAGCTTCTCCTCAAGGTACCCTGTGACAGTGAGGTCCTGCCTGGGGTACTTTGAAGGAGATCTTAGGGAGAGAAGGTGGACTGTGCAAATGGCTTGGGGTTTTGTGTGTGTACAGAGCTGTTAAACCAGTAAATCTCACTGCTTGTTCCACAGCTGAAAAACAACCTCAGAAAAGGGTTTGTCAACAGGGGAAAGAAGAATCATTTTGAAGAAGGCAGGAAGGTCTAAGGAAGGTCCCCAATGTGAATAACAAAGAATTCAGCTTGCTGATGTTGGGATGTCCTTAGTTGGGGGAAGCTGAATAAGGAAGTCCCTTTCTGCATGTGCAGTTTTGGCCATGCCCGTGTTTTCCTAGATATTTTTCCCTATGCCCTGTATAAACAAAGATGATCCTCATCTCAGCTGGAGTAGCTGCTGATCAGGTGGCAGGTTAATGCCCTGGAGAAGGTAAATTTGAACACAGCGGTTTCTGGAGCTGAACCATGCCCAAAGTCCAAGTGATTTTGGTGTCCTTTTGCTGCTCTGTTTTCCACACGGAGGAATTGCCTACTCTGATGGCAGAACTTCCAATGTGCGTGGCAGGCACAGGCACAGGGGACCTTCACAAGTATCCAGTCTGCTGTGTGAAGCTTCTGGGAAGGGTTCTCCTTCACTGAATCCCAATGAAAAAGCATCTGGTTATTTCCTCTAGGGATGGGCAGTATGGATTGATAAAACCACCTCTGTGCTGCCCATTTGCATGGGCATTTCATATCAAAAGAAGCCTTTACACAGACTGTTACTGAGAATCCAGGAAGAAAATCTATGAGAAATATGTGATGGCTACTCATGATCTTCAGGGATTGGAGCAGACAGAAGCAGCTTCTGCAACTGTTGGTAAATAACTGAGAAAGCATAGTGTTTACTATAAGTGAACAAATTACAAAGGCTGTGTCTGCATGCATGGAGCAGCTTGAACTTTTTAAATCCTATTTGCAGAATTCATCCTGACCCTACACAAGCTGCACAGCCATTATAGGATCTCATGGAAACAGAAGAATTTCCTCAGTGTTGTCATAGTGAGTAGCAGCAGAACTGGCTGTATGTGGGTCTTTAGTGAACAGATCACTGTTTCCACCTTTCCCAGTTTTGCCTCTCCTTGCTGGCCCTCTGGAGCTGTCCAGCAGAGTCACAAAGGTGCTTTGTGACAGTGCCTGGTGGGAGGACAGTCCTCAAGCTGATCTCAGCCAAAGCATCCCGGTGGAAGCCCTGGCATGCATCTGCTCAGACAATCATTTATCTTCCACAACAGCTGACAAAAAGAACTGAGCAACTTTCCCCAGAATTTCCATCTTGAAGAAAACCTGACAAACTGCTGTTTGTCTCAGTTCCAAATCTGAATGAAAAGATAATATAATGGAAGTTTTTTTGTGGGTTGAAAAGCTCTGAGGAGTTTTCATGAGAAATAACTCCTTGGCAGGGTGAGGCAGTTTAGTCAAAACCAGTCTGTTCTTCCACACACTGTGCACAAGTCATGGAGAGCTGTGGTTTCAGGGCTGTTAACTTATTATTTTGCTTTTCAAGTCATGGTCTTGACTTCGTTGATGTGTCTTTTCATGCCTGTCATTCCCACCTTTGACCTTATTTCCAAACAGAAGTGTTGTTGGTCTGCAATTTTATGATGAGCTTGGCACAAATCAAGACTTGATACTCTATTGACAACACAAGAAGCTTTCTTAAACAGATGAAATTAAACTAGACCAATGGTGCATTGCCTTTTGCTTCTGGTGTATTAAAACAAATGGATGTGACTCCTCCTGTAGCTTTGTACTCAAACAATAAATGAGGCCAGAAAAGACAATCCAGACCGAATCTTTCCCCATCAGAAAATGGGATTTTATTACAATAGAAATAAATCTCTGCATCTGTTTTGTGGTGTTGTCCCATGGGACCCATAGTTCCAAGCCTCTCCTGTTTTATTCTCTCCCCCAGGACCTGAATGGTGTCTGAATTGCACTGCAGGGGCTGCTCTGATACTTCACTGTTTTATGAGTGATGAGGTCTGGCAAGAAAAGCAGGTTTTAGCAATGCAGATGCTCTAAGACACCCAGAGCTATTCACCTTCAGCCATAGAAGGGATTCATTTATTTACCAAGATGGATATTGACATCCAAAAAAGTATTTGGATGTAATGTTTTTTCGTGGTGAGAATTCTATGTCAATTAAGTTTTTTTCCTGCAAAATAATACGAGCGTAATTACTGCTTATTTTTCAAGAGGAGAAATAATTCTTTGGGGTGTTTTCTAATTTGTTATTCTTTGGATTGGAGTCACTCCTATGGGTCCCATCTGTGTTTGGGACTCATTTCCCTGGGCACTTTGCATTCTCTCAGTGAGAGCCAAATGAAAAGTTTGGGAGTGACTGGACATGTAGGCATTTTACATTCCTTTCCTGAAGGGAGCGTATGAGAGCAGGATTCAGAGTTGTTACAGAGGTGACAAAAACGGAGGCATTTACACCAGGGGTTCTACAACCTTTGGTAAAATAAATATTATTTATTTAAAATAAACTGATTTCAACAACATTTTCTAATTTCTCAAATTTTCACTCTGCGCTGGAAGTTCCCCCCATCCATCTGATGACACTGGTTTTTGGCCAATCCAAATCACCCCAACTGTTCCATGCTCCTGCTGATATCTCTCTCTTCTGATGTGCCAAGAGTCCACTCTTTGCCTTGCTCTCAGTGAGGAATCCCAAATGCTAGAAATTCTTCAGTGGTAGAAAACAACAGGGTTTTGGTCAAGGGATTGTCCAGTTTCTTTCCTTGTTTCTTCTGTTAAGAACTGAGCAAGAATGCTGTAGTGTGCCTTAAGAAGAGGGGTGGAAAGATGTTTTAGGTTTAGGAAAGACCACCAAACCTTCTACATCAGGCCTTGAAGCCTCACAGCGCATATCATCAGCCAACAGCGCATGATACCTGCCTGTTTGCTATATGGGCATGATGGAATTATTGGAACTGGGCTAAATACTGGACATAGCATGACTCCTTCTCTTGAGCTTCCTTTATTCTGGTGTGTTTGCAGTCTTGGTTAAGTATTGAACCTATTTAGAAAGTGGTTTTGTGGCTTTGACATGTGATTGGGTGATATTGCTAATTTCATATGTGCTATAAGGGGCAGAGGGAAATAATTGGCTGCTCTGTTATTTCTTGAGGTGTTGGAAATGAAGTG
Organism: Acanthiza pusilla; assembly: GCA_036630365.1. NCBI lineage: Eukaryota > Metazoa > Chordata > Aves > Passeriformes > Acanthizidae > Acanthiza > Acanthiza pusilla. Next base: position 930,694 of record JAXCHO010000163.1, on the reverse strand, counting down.
GCTTTGACTTCTGCCTAAAATAGCTCAGACTTGGTTTCCCAAGATGCTGGTAAAACATCACAATACCTCTGCTAAAATCAGTATTTCAGTGCGCTCACGTGCGGACAACCTGTGGGTAACCAATTTTAAGTATATAAGGTATGAGAAATTTCTGAAGGAAGATAAGTTTTTAGTGAAACTAAAATATCATAGTGCTCCTTATTCTGAGCTGTTATCAAATTCTTCTCAGTTGTGGTTTCCGTGGAAAGCTGATTTTCTCCATTCCCTGCTCCAAGAAGTTTCTATTTTCATTCACCCTAAGAAAATAAACTCACTGGAAGTATATATAAACATTTGCTTCAAGCTACTCCAGTAGAATCCAATCCAACATGTACAGAAGTCTTTCCAGTGACTGCAGTTTGATCGTTTCCATTCAGCCCTGTAGTGAATGACAGTTCCATTTAAAAAGAAAAAAAAAGAATAAGAAGAAGGTTTTGGTGAAAAATAACATTCGGAATTTGTGAAATGAACCAAGTGGAGCTGGTTTTCTGCTGTGTTACACAGTTGTGTTGTGCACTGTACTTTCAACAGTTCACATGTTTGCAGAAATATTGATCTGTAGTGAATCCAGTGTGATCTCTCACTCCTGATGCTTATTAATTACATACCTATGAAGATTCTTCCCAGGAATGATTTAACTTGATTCCTAGCATGTTATTGCTTTCTCTGTACCAGGTACTTGCTGTTTTGCAAGTGCATATGCAAAGGCATCTGAAAAAACCCATATAATAAAAGCAGCCCTGAAGAGTGCTGGTTAGGTCTGCTGGATTCAGAGGACACCATTCTTCCCTCATTGACACTGTGTAATTCAGGTCCACGTGGTATGATACTGATTTTGAATGAGTGTAACAAAAAGCCTTCTCAGCTGTGGAAGGAATGGCTTTACAGGTCATGGTCATATTTTGGTTTGTAATCATGCACCAACATGTACCTAATCAATACTTCTGGGTTTCTATGACATAATTCTACAATGATTTTGATGTGGCACCGAGAGGAGCAGACTGCAGCAGGAGCTGGGTTAGTAGAAATATCAGCAGAATCACTCATCCTCCATCTCAGGACAGACAAATCTCATGTGTCACCACGGGAGGACACACCTCAGCCCTTCTTTCACACTCTCCAGCTGGAGCCTGAGCAGGACTGTGGGCTGTGACTTATCATTTTCTGTGGGCAGGGCAGCACCAAGGTGACCCTTGAGGTTACAAGGTATTTCAGATGGGGTTGGTGTGCAGATTGTCAGTTCAGCAAAGCCCCAAGGAGTGCAAAGTGCCCCAGATGTAGGACTGCATTGCAATAGATGTCTGATTTCTCTTTGTACCTTCACATTAATCTCATTCTTTACAGGTCAGATTTTTTCATTCTGACCTTCTTTGCCAGTCAGACCAAGTCCTTACAAATTCCTTGTCCGGGGCAGGTTTTCTCTTGATGATGTGTTATGCAGCATATCCCTTTGCTCTAGCCAAACTCGGATCATATGTCAATCATAGGAAGTGAAAAAGAATATGTGGTTCAACCACAAAACCAGTTTCCAAGACAGAAAATCAAAGATAGAGATGTTGCAGAGTGGAATGCCAAAGTATCATTGCATCTGAGAAGAGACCACTGGATAAATTAAACAGAATTTTTCTGTGGAGATGTTAACAAATGGCAAGGTAGCAAAGCCTGCAAAAGTCTGTGTAGTCCTTGGCTTGGGTGAGTGATAGACTGGACATTGAGTGGCTGTACAACATCCTAATTATTTATGGAAAAGGTAGCATTACATTTTCCCAGTGACCTTTGCTGAAGTGTTGATTTCTACTTGCTGATTGTCAGCCCTCACATATGAGTTATTTGTGAAGAACGAAAGCATTAACACAGAGGAGACTGGAAGTGTCTGGTGGCATTTCCCCTAGCCCTCCTGGCTGCACATGTGGAAGAAAACAGCCCTTAACTCTGGCATTGGCTTCCAATAATGAGCTATTGCTGCCTCCAGTGCTGATTCCTGATGCTTGGCCCACTGGCAAGGTGATGTGACTTATATTCACTGCAATGTCCCATATCCACTGAGGTATTCAAAAAATAAGCAGTCAACAATTGAAGAAGTTAATGCTTTTATTTAATCTGCTGACCACCAGAAATTGTAAGAGGCTATTTTTTATTGCCTAGCCTAGGACATTAGGTGTGACCAAGATTACTGAGGAAGGAAAGAGTGTAGAAATCTTGGACTCCCAGTTTCTATAAGAAATAATAGAAGGTTTGGTTCAGTTGTGTGCCTTTGCTGCGGGGAAGATGGGCCTGAGTATTACATCGTGTTGAGATTTCCTTACTTTTTGTCCCTGCCTCTGGAGCCTTGGAGTGGGTGATTTAAAATGTGTGCCAGCTCTGCTCTGAACCCCTGCACCAGCTTGAACTACATGAAGTCTTCTGCTCTCTTTTCTGGCTGAAAAGGACACCACTGACTTGTGCTCATATATCTATGGGAGACCTCCCCACTAAACACACAATTCCACAATGCTGATTTTTTTTTTTTCCTTAGCACTTACTACATCTGAGAGGGAAGAGGAAGGGTGTTATTTCTCACCAAGAACACAGCTCTCAGCAGTATTGGTTTTTTCATCCAAAGAAGCTCAGAGTAAGATGAGCACCAAGTTAGAGGAAACAATGGGAGTGTAAATGTCATTTAAACATATACATCTGTAAGCCATTCTCTCCTGAATGCTTGGAAAGTTTACTGTGTAAATATTGCTTTTTCTTACTCCTTCCCTGCTCTGCGTAGCTCTCATTGCTCTTGCTTGGGGACAGGAGGAGGGTGCAGCACACGATACCACACAGCACCATCACTGCAGAGTCCTTAAAGCCCAGATATCACCCCGTGCAGAGCACTTGGAAAGCTCTGCCATTAAACAGGCAGGTGGAAGCCTCGGCAAGGAGCCCAACACAGGAACTAAACCATTGCAGGCATGGCCCCATTAAAGTACCTTTCAGTCTGGAAATGAGAAAAATGCCGTAGGCAGACCATTCTCAAAATAGTGTTGCAGACACAAAGCCAATATAAACATTAGATGCTCTTAAAGTGCATTTGTTTGAATCGTGGGGTTGAATTGACTCCTTCACCACTGACAGACAGTGCATATATCTCACTAGCAGCTCTCCAGAGGGTTCTCAGCTGTTTGTGTGGGGAGACAGAGACTGTTCTTCAGGGAGGTTTCTGTAGCATGGCTGTTTCTAGAAGGTAAAAGGTCAACAGCAAAGTTCTGGAGACATAGTAAATAAATACTGTGACAGCCCTGCCCATCATCTGTGTTGACAGAATTCTCCTGAAGTTATTAGTGTTATTTATTTGTTTTTACAACAGCAGCACTAATTTATTTTTATTAGGAGCCCCAGCTGTGGTTGGGGTTCCATTGTTACAATCAGTGGAGGGGCATGTCATAACAGGCAGGTCTTCTTTGAAATATTAGTGCTTTATTCTGAGCAGCAAGGCTGTGTTTGGGAGGTAAGGAGGGTTCTTCTTCCTACTCTACAACTGGAAAATGGTGGCATGCAAAATTTCGCAAGTTGGCCAAGGCCAAGGCCACCCACAGTCCAGAAACTGCAAGCTGGGGATTGTAAATCTGTCAGTTTTAATGAGGTGTCTGGCTGGGGAGAGTCTCATATGAGTCCAGTTTAAAAGTTAAACAGAAAAAGCCCTGCAAATGTACTATAGGCAGCACATGGTGTGCGTGGTCAGTTCTGCTGAAGGCAGTGCGCTGTGGCCCATGCACTCAGAATGAATGTGTGTGTGCACTCCCCTCGGTCCAGGTCGAGGCAGAAAAGTGGAAGATTTCAAAAGAGAGAGCAAAGTTTGCTGAAAATGCAGACCAGACAGTCCTGAAACTACACATTACCTCCCTTCTCAAAAATGAAGCAGCCATAACCACCTTTACTATCACGAGTAGCATTTCTGACGTGTCCCTCTACCACTGCACTAACAATGAACACAGGCTGCTTTTTCTGGAGTGTTAATATTGTAAATCAGCAGAGAGTTCCTTGACCCACTCAATGAAGTGTTTCCCCTCACACCTGCAGCTGTGCAGGTGCTCACAATTAGGTGGATGATGTTTCCTGACTTTCGCCAAGAGGTCAAGTACAAAGTGCAGTGAGATGGAAAATACTGTAGCATGCGGTGGTAGAGGGGACAAAAAGGAGTGGGAAGGAAAATTATTTCCATTCTGACACAAAGAACTTTCAAAAATTCATTCGTGAACTCTTAATATTTCCTGTCCTCCCTCATTCTGTATTTTCTGAAATATGAAGACAGGATGTTCCAGATGGAATGAAGTTGCTAGGATGACGGAAGGTTGTTTATGCAAACTGAAAACCTTAAATGTTTTCCATTCTTGGGTTTAGGAAGATGGTATTCACAGGTAGCATTTGTGTTGTCATGACCCTTGAAAGCCCGGGCTTTAAAAGTCACACAGATAATAACAGATTTTGTCCTGCTTTAGGCACTGATCAGCCAGTTTGAGCTACTTTTTGGGAAAAAGCAGCTGTAGGAGAAAGCATATTCTTATCCAGAAAGAGGACAGGATGAGACAGAGAGGATTTGTGCTATGGAATATGCAGAAAGTCTAATTTCTTCTGCCACTTTTCATAATTTACATTTCCTTAATGGCAGCATGAAGTGATCATGTACAGGTAAAGATATTACCACACACATGATTCTAATGGTGTAAGGCTGCTAAGGGATCTGAAGGGAAAACAAGGAATTCATCTAAGGAGGAGTCTGATTCATTGCCAAGAGAAGTCAATGGAAAGACTTCTATCAGATCCAGTTAAGCTTGGGTTTGAGTGCCATAATTAAACATGTATTACAATTCTGCCTCCCTGTTTTCCCTTCCAGCAGAAATGAACCCTTTAAAATCACAAACATTCCCTTTATTGCTCCTGCTGTTGTTAAGTGGGATAGGAGGTGCAGGCTTGGAGTTTAACTGCATCTGACAGCTGGGAAGAGACTTTAGGGCAGCCTGCCGTGACTGTGCCATTCCTCTCAGCTGGGCAAGGACCCTGTGAGTGACAAAACCTTTCCCACACCTTTCTGATGGGGTGGAAAAGTGTGACGATGTGTGCAACCAAACCTCTTAGAAAGGGGCAGAATGGCCTGAACAACTCCTTCCCGTCACTCTCTGGGGGCCCTGAGGATACAGCCCTGCCCATGAGAAGGCTGATGAGCAGCACTGGCAGCCCAGCCCAGGCCTAGGGCACATGGATTAGCCCCCTCCAGTGCCATCCATCAAACCTCTTGGTACAGTAAATAGGGAACACATGATTTCTGCATCTTGTCTGCAAATGCCATATTAACAGTCCACATTGCAAGAAGAGGAAGAGACTCCTTTAATTAAGTGCTAAAACAGGCTACTTCAGCCCACTTCCATGTAATTAAAAACACCTTATTCATCACTACCTAGTTTTCCTTCAGCTGTTTGTTTGTTCTTGATTCTTTGCTGCACTTAAATAAAGGAGCTTTTCATTTTCAAATAAAGAACATTCTAAAAATAACTTTGATTCTTGTGAATCAGAAGGTTGCCTAAAACATACCCAAATACACTTTTTTTTTCCCCCTTCTCCTTATTGCAACTATATTAGTATAATCTGAAAGCAAATCCCCTGTAGTCACTGATAGGACGTGGGAGGTGTTTGCACGTTTTAAGGGTGGCCTGCTCAGCTGGCCATACCTGCACTAGGTTTTGCAGCAAGAAAGGAGCTGGGTTCGGAGGGAAAGGCTGGTGTGTAAGTAGTGTGCTGATGCTGCTTTTATGGAGGGCTGTAAGCTGAGGAAAGGCTGAATTGGGAATATACTGCTCTATACGAGTGAGCTGGAGCACTTCTGAGCTAGAGACCTTTTTATAGGGTGATGATGTTAAACTGAGGAATACCGCCTGAATGAAAGCTGCTGCTGTGGAGGTGCCTCCTGAGGAAGAGGAAGTAGTGTGGGGAAGCAGTGAGGAATGGAGTTCAGCTGCTCTGCACAAGGTTTCCTGGTATCTCAGAACTTTTTCCCCTTGCAAGAAGGGGTGACTACTGAGAGCAAGGAGTAAGAATGAAAGACTTGGCAATGTGGTTATAACCCTGGTCCTCCAGAGTGTCTCCAGAGGGAGAGGAAGGAGGCTTGGCAAGCTTACTGCTCTGCCTGGTACAGCTGGAAGGCAGCAGCAAGGAGTGAAACAAAACCCGTCGGCTTGGGCTGGGTGAGAGATCAGATATTGCTTTTTCCTCAAGAAAATTCTCCTTTGAAGATTTTCAGGGGTCTTGATTAGCCCATTTGCTGTTACCTGTCTACAAATGGCTCACAGATGAGGGAGATCCACTTCAGCTCCTGGAAGCGGTGCAGCATTAAAAGGTACTTCAAAATGGTGAGTGAGTCTTCGGGGGCCTGTGTTGGCTCTTAGAGCCCAAAGTCTTTTTTGGGATAATATCACAGTCTGCAGTGCCCGTGGGAGGGATGGGCACTGGATGGCTATCTTTTATGCACATGCATACAAGCAGGTGCATAAATAACCATAAATAACCCCTGGAGAGCTGTGGTGAACCTGCTAGCCTGCTCTGTGTGCCCTCTGCCTGTGGCTCACCAGTGAGTGCATGCTGCAGCTGAGCAGGAAGGAAACACGAGGCTGAGGCTTGTGATGCAGTCTGATATTTGAGCCTTTTGTTAAACTGATGGCATCTTGTCGGGGTAATGTCTGTGAAGTCAAAGCTTTTATCAGAACAAGCACTGGTGCTTTGATTCCAGTACAAGGAGGATGTTGTAAATCCCGGGATATTGCAGGTTCAGGGAAAGGGTGACATCACTTAGACATGCTTTCTAAACAGGTTCACCAAAATCTGCAGACATTTATTGGTCCAGATGAGTTTGCAAGTGTTGCATGCCTGACCTTCATTTCTGTTGCACTTTGAAGAATTAAGACAGATGTTGAGACATGCTGTTGTTAGTGACCAGAAGGAACGGCTTGAAATCCTTTGTTCTAGGATGTAAAACTCAATTTTTCTTTAGTTAGCCAGGTTAATTAAGATACACTCAATTCCTGGAGCATTAACTGTGGCTTGTCATCATCATGTGCAGAGCGATGGCCAGTGGGTTGTTATTCCACAAAAAATCCTTTTTTGCCTTGAAAAAGCCCAGTCTTTTCATTGTGTTCGATCCCTGTACAAACCATTCACTTAGGAGCTGGACTCAATGATCCTTGGGAGTCCCTTCCAACTGGGAATATTCTGTGAAATCTTTGACCTGAGCAAGACTTTGAGCCACATGTTCGGAAACTTGACTGAAATAAGAGACTGGAAAAATTTGAGTGCTCAGACTAGTGATGGTGGTGGCTGTAGCACTGATGAGCTGAGTGGCCTTCTTTGTGCTTGGGGAAGCACCAGAATCCTTCCCTGCCTTTCACATACAGAGCTGAGGATGTGTTTCCTTCACCTTATTTTTGTTTCAAATCTGTAATACATTGCTAAATTAATTTTTGGCTTCTGTTTCATAGATGCCCTTCCCTTCATTATAAGAGTGACGGCTGGGAGTTTGAGGAAAATGGGAGAGGCATTTTGAAGTTACAGGATCTTCCTTCTCTTTGTTCCATTTAATTGCTCATGGAGCTTGCAGAATGATGAGAAACACAGTCCAAGGAGTGTTAGGAATGATGTTGTGCAGTCAAGTGTCTGGGACAATGGAAATACTAGAGATGTTTTGCCTGCTCTGAGTGATGCCTGATGCAATTGATCCCTCCTTTTGAGACAGATTATGGTTTGGGCAGGACAGGGGGATAGAAATTGTTCATCCAACCCAGAACTTTTTGCAGTTACTCTGTTCCTTTCTGAATCGGCAGGGACATTGAGCAGTGTGTGGGGGGTCCAGAAGCTGATTTATTATCTGAAGTGACTTCGTGACTTGTCTGGAGTTCAGGAGTGGCCAGGATTTCTTGATGGACTTTGGTTTTTTTGGTTTCGCTTTTATCACAATAGCATTGTGGTCTGTTAAGATGGTGTCCCATAAACCTCTGATTGGAGCAGATCATTTCTGCCTGCAGATCACTGAATCTACTTGAAGGCCGAGGAAGGTTTGTTCAATAACAACATTTCAGTAGAGGTCTGAGGAACTTCTAGTTTGGGGTGTGAGCCAGGCTGTGCATGGGCTGGAGTGCAGTTTCGGGCTGTCTTGTAGCTGTTGCCTGCCTCTTTCTGAGCCCCTCCAGAGTGATGGTGCTGTATCCCAAAACCTGCAATCCATTAGGAAATTCTGAATCCTTCACTAAAAAAGTATATACTGTCTCATTTTGTGCTTTTTCTAACAAATGTTTTGGCTCAAGTGATGAATGCTGAGGTAGGAACCTGTCCTTCTCCCCTTTGTGTCAGCTCCAGAATCTGAGGGAGGCCTCTGCAAAGAATTTCTTCATCAAATAATTTTCTGGAGTCTCAGCAGAACAGCAATAAGAAACAGAAATGGTGAGAAGTAGCAAATGTAAAGTGCACGCTGTAATGGAGGAGTAATGGTGTTTGACAGTTGCAACTTAAATAGAATGATTTTTCTAACATCATGACTTAAATTTTGTGGAATTTCTGGCCTTGGAAATGTTCAAGACTCAACTAGACCGGTCCCTGAGCAGCCTGGTCTAATTACACCTGCTTTGAACTGGAGGTTGGAGTAGATGACTTCCAGAGGTCCCTTCTTACTTAAATATTCTGTGATTTTAATAAGAGTATCCCATACCTTGGTCCCTTTCTCTCTGTGTGGTGTGTGATATATGTTACACTATTTTGGCCGGGATTTTCTAAGTCATTGAAGTCATTTATACTGAAATAATTCTTGAAAATATTAATAAATATTATACCACACCATATCATTTTACCGTGTGTGCTACTCTTCCTATCGGTGCTTGGCTGTATTCATGGCTGCTGTAAATCACTTTAGCCATGTGGATAGTTAGTTACAACACTTTAATTCAATTTCTTTTATATATTTACAGCTGAACCTTGGTTTTCTTAGTACTGTGTCCAATGTGTGGTGCTTAAAAGGAGATTAATGTTTGGAGGTTATCTATTAGCTTTTAAATTCATAATGAAACCTCTTTCGAACTTGGGCTAAGGCTCCTCAGGGGCAGCCAAATAAAATCCAGGATTGCTTCTAATCTTTTCCTTATTGCCATTATGATTTAAAGATCCTCTGTCTTCATGAGAACTGGGCCCTAGGATGCTTTCATTTTAAGACAGCACTCCAAAGAACTCATATAATGTTAACATTTTTCATGCTGGTGAAATGTCACTGATTTTTTTACTGGCAGAGAATTTGGCCTATTCTGCAGTGTTTCAGGGTTGACAGATTGAAGATCCAACCTCTGCCAGTTGGCTGGGAGGGAACACCAAGCCTTGGATGCACACAGTCTTGTGGGAACAGTCTACTTCTGGAAATCAGGAAATATTTCCTTAAACTGCTGATTACTCGGAGACTTTACCGCAAGGAGGATAATTCACTTGCCTTGTTTCTGTTCCTAAACAGCTGTTTCCTGGCCGTGGCTGGACACAGGGTTCTGGGCTGGAAGGACCTTGGGTTTAGCTCAGTCTGGCTGCTGGTCTTGCTCTGGCTGGAGCGGTGCCTAATCACGGCTGGTGAAGGAGGACCCAGACAAATGATACCGCTGGGGACTGAGGGAGGGTGGTTGGGAGAGTGATGGAGGTGGTCATCCTTGACTGTTGAAATGAGGCTTAATTGCTGCTCTTCAACAAATACTGCTGCTGTTCAACACATGTCACAGGCTAAAATCTCCCTTGATTTTAAGGTCTTAATCATATTGCCCTGACAATCAGCAAAATGGACATATTGTACAGACCGCAAGATGTCAACAAGACACACCCACTGTCCACATTTGGCAGCTTTTTTTGAAAAGTGAAATAACAAGCGCCAGGAGAGCCAAACCAAACCTAAAATGAAGACAAAACCAGAAGGACCATCCAGATGGGTGTGTGTCTATTTGAAACAGACCTTTTCTCAACAGGTCTCATGACACACTTGTCCCAAACCAGAGTCCAAGTCATCAGGTTTATGGTAATGAATGATTCAAAGTGAGCAACTCCCTCCCGTTCTCTCTGCTCAGGTTTTTTGAGATTCCTATGGTGAGATGAAGGAAGGAAGGATGAAATCTGTGGCTGTCCAGCCTAAAACCTCTAATGCACAATTCCATTATTGATGCTGGATAGTGTGCTGTGAGCACACCAACTGGAAAAGGTATTGATTAGGTTGATACGTGCCGTAATTCAGGGTTGTCTCAGACTTATTTGGGAAGCTCAGGCCGCTCTTCTAAAGGATTTAATGGAGGCTTTCAAAGCCTGAAGACCTCATTGTGTCCCAAAATAAAGGACTAAGATGATCAGGGACCTGTCTGTATATGTTGCTGAACATTCTTTCTTTACTTTTTCACCTATTGGATGACTATGAATATGTATAGGCAGTTAATCCTTTATAACCTTCCATTACTTGTGTAAAACTGATCATTTTAAATTAAACCTTACTGTTTATTGAATATTTGAAGACACAATTATGAAGTATTCCAGAGTAGAAATCAATAGTTTAGTCATCCATAGCCAAAACTTCTTTTTAGATGTTCTGAATGGAGAAGCTCTCAAGCTTTTCCTCTATATTGAAATATTAGCTAGAACAAAAATGACTGCTGAACTTTTTTAGTTCAGTCTGACTGTTGTAGCACTTTCTCCAGCTTTCCAAATCTGCCGTGGTCAATTAAGGATCACAGCACTTGCCATTTTGACTGAAGTCTTGTAGCTGTGGGCTGCTAAAACATGTGGGGCTTTTCTCTCTGATATATTGATGTCTTGGAAGCTACTACTGTGTGCTCTGCACCCTCAGCCATAGAGAACAGAGTGGGAATGCAAAACTTTCCATCAGCTTATGACATGCGGTCAAAGTTGCCTTTCAACATGCACTAAACAGATCTTACTCTGTTTGAGTTGGTTGACATTCAGGGATGGAAATGAAATTATAAAACTCATCCCTTATTCATAAAGTCACTGAATGGTTTGGACTGGAAGAGGCCTTGAAGCTCATCCAGTTCCAACCCTCCTGCCATGGGCAGGGACATCTCCCACTAGATCAGGTTGCTCCAAGCCCCGTCCAGCCTGGGCTTGAACACTTCCAGGGATGGGGCAGCCACAGCTCCTCTGGGTAACCTGTGCCAGGGCCTCACCACCCTAATGATGAAGCATTTCTTCCTAATATCTAATCAAAACCTACCCTTTCTCAGTTTGAAGCAATTCCCCCTGTCAGGAGTCTCTCTCCAGCTCTCTTGTGGCCCTCGTAGGCAGTGGAAGGTTTTCCAAGGTCTCTCCAGAGCCTTCTCCGGACTGAACAACTCTTAACTCTCAGCCTGTCTTCAGAGGAGAGGTTTTTCTTTTGCGCTCCTTAACTTCAGTGGATGAGGATGTATTTCCTTAGGAAGATGCTTTGTATTTGCAGACTAGTGTGTTTGCCAAGTACTGCTGCAATTAGAATAGTAAATATTTGTTTTTGATTGAAAACCCAGTAAATATTTGTGTATAACCCATATAAATGGCTAGAGGCATTTTTACAGCCACAGCAGACACAGCCTTGCACTGACCTTTCCCAAAAGTTTTCCTTCTTTTCTGAGAACTAAGTCATATAGTTAGAACTAGAAATAGCTGCTGCTCTCTTCACCTTCCAGGGAACTGAAGATCAGGGCAATGAAAAAAACACATGAATAAAAATGATCCTAAGTGTTCAAGCTTGCCTGAACTTCTGTATTGAGAAAAGTCCTGGTCCAAGTCTTTGTACCCCAGGACCTCTTTGATTACAGGGTTGGTTTGCACTTTGCAACTTTAAAATGTTTGTTCCTTTTACATTGAGAAGGAAAGCAGCAGAGCAGAGAGGTGGTTATTTATGATGCCCTGAAAAAGGGGTGCTTGCTCCTTTTTCCTCTGTTTACTTTGGGAATTGTGCTTCTTTCATTGTGATTTTCTGCTTGCTTCCCAGGTATGCACTTTATCCTCTACTGGGGTCTAAAAGGGCTATTTTTTTATACCTCTAGAATTCATCTTGCTGGTATTCTACAAATATGACTGCTCTCATTTTATATAGCTACAGCTGTCAAGATGCATCCGTGTGTGGTTCAGTTTCGTCCTGGATTCCATATGGAATCTTCACAGTGGCATTAATAATGTAGTTAGTGTGTCTTCTTGGTTCTCCTATTTCAGTGGAAACACAGTGGTCTCCCAAAAGTCATTGAACTGATGTGGAAATAGATTAAGATGCTGAGGCAGAGCTTAAGCAATGAGGTGACTGCTGCAGTTTGGGTTCAATAGCAGCAGTGTGGGAAATGCTTTCCCTGCTGCTGCTAGGCCTTGCAGGGGGCATGAAGGGATGATTTCTCCTGTTTGGGGAGTCTAAAACTATGGAGGAGGCAAGAACAGAGAGGAAGCTGGGAGTGTTACAGTGAGAGAACTGTGATTGTTCAGCAGTGAGGCTGTGCCTCTTAACAGTGAGAGTTCATTTCTCAGTGTCTGTATGCAGGACTCTTGGTGGAAGAGGGAACATTCCACACATACACACGCTTTCTGCTGGTTTGTCACAGGGTTTATTGTGTTACTCCAAGCACCTTGTGCAGACAGATGTGTTCTCAGCACTTGCTCAAAGCTCACTTGCTGTTCTAGCTCAATCTAGCAATTTCTCCAACAGACTCTTAAAATGTGTGAGAGTGTCTAAATGTAAGAGTGGGTAGAGTAGTAACCAGATCATTGATGAAAGAATATAAATTCCATACGAGCAATAACCAGATTCGCAGCCCCCCAGCTCAACTTTTCTCCAGGCTATAGAATGATTGTCTGAAGTTACGTTAACCCAGGCATGGTTTGTCTCTTTATAAATACACCTGGCTCAAGTATTTGCAGAGACAGCCATCTCTTCTCTGCCTCAATAAGGTACTTACCTTGAAAGGTTTTATTCCATGACACGGGAATTGCAATTTAGCAGTGCACAATTAATGATATTTGTGCCTATTTTCCCCCACTTGCAGAATAAGTGCAGTTGTTGGGTTTGGTGCCTGAAAAATACTTCCCCGGATTAAAACTATGGAGATCTCCCAGAAATTCAGTAACTGGGCAGTGGTTATATATGTATTTATCTTTCAAAATTCACACCTAGGGGACTTAATAGGTATTAAAAGCTAGCAAGAGTTTTTGTATATTCAGATCAATGACTATCCTTGTAAAAAACTTCAAGCTCTTTGTTTAGATTTGGCTCCTGGGATCCAGCTATGTGGAGTCTTTTGTTTTTTGAGTTGGAGTCTTTCAGTGTTGGTAACACAAAGGTTAAACAATTTCATTGTGTTATCTGACTTAGATTTTCCTGAAAAAAAAAACCAACAAAATTTTGATTTTCTGGAAAACTTCTGTTAAAACTGTTACAAAATCACTAATCTGTGTCTCCTTCTATGGATTCATCAGCCAGTTTTGAATGAACTGCGTTCTGCAGTGTTTGTTACCATGAGTTCACTAAGGCAAAACATTTAACATGACCTTAAAAAATAAAGGTGCTGGGCACACCTGTGGATATGATAGATACCTCACATCATCTTATGTTACATACCCATCTTGCTGACAAAGCGTGCTTGAAAGGCAAAACCTGTTTTTTCAGACATTTAAAAATAACTGGCTGGAAGGTGTGATGTAACAATAAAACACCCATCTTGAACTTGCTTGCGGTGCAACTCTTCCTCAAAACTGAGAGTCTGGAACCAGATTTGAGGAAAACCCAAACCCTGAAAATTTTCAGGTACATCCATTTTATGAATGTATCCATGATGTGGACTCCATAGGTGACCAATGTCTTCAGAAATGAAAGAATAATAAAAGAATGCAGCTGAGAGGGATGCAGTTGTTCTAGGTTATCCTCTGACTGTGAGCAGGATCAAACTGAACTATGTCACTCCTTACAGATTTTCTTGTAACCTGTCCTTAATTCTCCTAATGGTGGATGTTCTGTCCAAGAAAAACATTCTTGTGCTTCACTACTCCTTTACTTCCAATGTTTTCCTGAATATGTGTAACTTAATCATATTCCTATTTGTTCTGACCACCATGGATTAATTCTTTCCCCTTTTTTCAGCAGCCCATTTCTCTTCTCTTTAAGCAACCCCAGTTTCTCAGTCTTTTTTGGCAGCTCATGATTTCTGAACTTCAGACCATTCCCATGATTCTTCTCTGGAATTTCTCTAAATGGTCCAAATCAGGGCATAATTATTCAGCTGAGGTCTTGCAAAAGCTGAATGAAGTGGGCACTTCATATGCCTCACAGTTTTTACTCCTGGTTATGAGTTCCAGGATGATGGTTACAGCTTTATTTATTCAAAAGTCTGGTTCCCTTCATGCAGCCAGCCCTTCTGCACAGTACTTACCTCTTCCTCTAGCCATAAATGAGTGTTCCCACTTCAGTGCAAAGATACTGCACTTACTGAATTTTCTTGGATATCGTTATTTGCCACATAGTTCATTAATTTAATTTGGAACTCCAGTCCTGTCCTCCAAGGCAGATTCCCTTCTAGCAGCAACATCATCCATCTAAGTTATAATGTCTAGGCCAGATGATCTGCATGAGTAAGTGCCAGCTTAAAAGTTGGGAACCATGGTTAAAATGCAATTTAAAAGTTCCATTTTGACTTAAATTCCTGCTCAGTCCCTACAGGAAAAGTGCACCAAGAGATTTGCATCACATTTTGAAGAGGAGAAAGCTGAGGCCCAGAGGAACCAGCAACTTGTCCAAGGTCACGGAGGAAGATGGCAGGGGAGCAGGGTCCAGTCCCAGCTGTGTCAACTCTCAGACCAGGGCCTCAACCACAAGCCCATCTCTCTGCCCAGCTGAGTCTTTCTGTCTGCCTCCTGGGCAGAGCCCAAGCCCTTGGTGAAAGATCAGGATACAGTGTAAGCAAAGTTGTGTTTATTTTAGAATGCGGTCCTCTGCAGGCTCTGGGATGTCGGCATGGCTGCGGAGCCGCCGGAGATGTCGGAATGCGTCATGGGGTTTGTGCTGCCTCGGTATGTGGATAAACCCTGGGACAAATACCAGCGTAGCCAAGGCAGGCTTTAGGAAGCAGGAGGCACCTCAGCTGGAGTTGATTACCACTTCTGTATATCCTGTCGGCTTGGGGGAAATCTGGCAAATGCATGTTGGGAAGAGTGGATAGTAAGAATAGGAAGGAATTAGTGGTCAGAGAGAGGTCAGAGTGAGTGGCACAGCTTGTTAATATTAGTCCTGAAGCCAGATGGGCTCATAAGATATATTGACTTTGGGAAAGGTGATGCACTGCTCCATTTGGATACCTGTCCTGTGAATTCCCTGTGTGATTTGACTGGACCAGCTTCGTAGGCATCCCAGCTGTAACATGTGCCTTGGGAGCAGAGAGGTGATTATGCCCTGCTTTGTTTTTTGGCTAGTTATCACAGGAAGTGTATGCCTACTTCTCTGGTGGCCTGTCTTGCAAACATTGTTGGAGTACTGGGCCCTAGAAACATGAAGCAGATGTGGGTGAAGGGTAGAGTTTCTGAGTAAGATAGGCTAGTTCTCTTGTTGGGGATGTATCTTAGAGGAAAAAAGGGGCATCTAATTTGAAAAACATTCTTGGATATAAATCCAGAAAAAGAAGGCTGTCTTTAAGAAGAAATGTCTAGTGGTTAAGTGATGCACAGGAAAGGTCCTTTTCTAGTCCACTTCATCTTGGATCAGACACCTCTAGTTGTCCAACTCTGTAAAGTGCCAGAGTTAACACTTGTGCTGCATGAGCCATGAGTGATACTGGAGTGTGCAAAATGGTAGGAGCAAGAGGTAATGTTGTTTGTGGGATGCTTGGGAGGGCTATCTATGTTCTAAGATCCTCTGAATAGGAGAAAGAAAGAAGGGGTTAATGCAGCTTGTGGGGAGACAGGAAATGTCCCAGCTGGAACTGATTAAATCTGCTGTGTAGCCTAAGCTGTTCAGATGGGAGACACATGGCAGAGTGAGATGTGTTGCCTAGCTCCAAAGGACGTCTTATCGCTAAGTGGGCCTTGAGCATTGGTTGGAAGTCTCCCTCCACGCTTAGGGATGGATCTCCTGGACTATCAGCAGAATGTCAAACCACATTTAACCTTTTCCACACGAAAGTTTCACATGCCCAAGAAGAGGCATGTGAAATAAAAGCTGCGTGTTTTTCTGCATCTGGCCACCAAGCCATTGGAGAGGTTTTAGAGCTGTCTGATGCCTCACTGCTCCTGCCCATTTGCCTCTGTCTCTAGGTAGAACGGTGACATAAAGTGAGGCAACATGGACTATTCAGAGATGGGCGAAGGGCTGGGACAGCCCTGCTGTCAGACTGAGTTTGAGCACTTGACAGCAGTCAAGCAGTGTTAATTGTGACTGTATCTAAGTAGCAGGACCTGTGACCTCTGCATGAAGTCCTGTTCGTGAACAGTTTCAATTTGTATGGGTTTCCTCTGAGTCATTACAACAGATCCATGTTTCTTCTAAATCAGCTCCAGCCGTGGGCATAATCCTGTGTCCAGCAGGGATTTGAGCCAGTGTCTGTGTGGAGTGCTTCTTTACAAACAGCTCTGGGACAAGCCATCTCCAGAGTTCTTATTTGTGGCTATTTTAGTTTTAAGAAAAGTATTTTTTACAGAATGCATCCTTAATTAAAAAAAAGGAAAAAAAAAATCTTATTTTTTATTGTTCTTACATATCTCAGTGGTGAGGCAGGAGTTTCTAGAAACATTCCACACTAGGCACCTGCTTGGCTAATTTTCTCCATCTTTACAAGGTGTCTCACAACCTCTGTCAGATCCTGAAGTTTTTCCTTGGGCTCTGTCTGGAGCAGCTGGGGTGCATCAAGGCTCATGCACTAAGACAAGGCTTTGATGTTGCTCCAGTGATACTGTTGATAACACCTGATTGTTTTCCGTCTAGATCTTCTCAGAAATTGATCTTGATCGAACACATGTTAGGCTCTGTAAAACTAGACAAAAGCTGCTCAAGTGGGGCTAAAACAGCAGTTGCACAGCTTTGGGTTTGTTTTCTTTAATAAACTATTTTTCTTTTTTTCTCTCTTTCACTGGGGGCTGGGAGAAACAGCAGATGTGGGGAGAGACAGCTCATGCTGGGCAGGGAACTGATCACGTTCCTGCTGATTAGAACTGCAATAAAGAGAGAAGTTTTTGCCTTTTAGTAGGAGCTTTGGTATTACCATGAGAAAACTGCAGCTGAGCAATGTTCGGTGGCCTGGCCAGGTTCAGCTCCAGTATCTTTTGCAGTTGAAGGGCTCTTTTACCAACCTGTTTCCTTGTTCCATAAAGAGCTGTCTGCCTAATGATTTGGGCTTTGTGCCAGACCCTGATGATTGGGGAAGAGAATGAAGATTTCCTTTTGAGCACATGCCCTGAAGTTCTGACGCTGCATGGATTTGAGCAGGTACAGCTTTTCCTCAATTCTGGGAAACACAAGAGGTCACCTCTTCTTGCCAAAGGAAGGTGGGCATTTGTCCCTCAGCTTTCATAACTGCAATAGCCAGAGGCTGTTGTTCCAGCTTCTATCAGTGCTGAATCTGACCTTGGAGTAACATGCGTCTCCAACCCGAGCTGGAGTCAAATTGCTGGATCTTTCTTTTGTTTTTTGTGTTGCTCTTTACCTTGAGAGCATTTTTGAGGTGACAACATTTACACAACAACAACCATGGAATTTCAGAGTAATTTCTCCAGAATGAAACCCACATGCCTTTGGTTTGAGGGTCTATTCTATTCTATATGGGCAAGTCTCTGTTTCCTTTTCCCTTCATGTTGAAAGAGTGGAGAAGGTCATTTGCAGGGAGATTTGATGGGGAGAAGGCTGCCAAGCCTGCCCCAGACAAGGGAAATGATTTTGTGGTTCCCATAAGGTCTGTGAGAGAGTGGATGTCTTGCTACCAAACCCAAAGGGAGAATGAAATTCTCCCCTGAGCAGAGGGTGGGCATGGAGACCATTTGCCACTAAAAAGGGCTGGGTTGAGACAGAAGTGATCTGTAGGCCCTGCTGCTGAAAGGTGGATGATTCCTATGGAATGGTACTGCTCAGGATAATTAGAGGTGGCAGTGCTGGTCCTAGCTGGCTTTCATCTCCCCAGGCAGTTGAGGACATGGACAGCCTCAAACCCTACAGTAGTTCAGTTGAATTGATCCGGCGCTGCTGAAACCAACGGCAAAGCTCCCATCTTGACTGTCATTACAACAGGATCAGCATCTGCAGGAGCCCCCTGGGACATGAATCGCAGTGAAGGCTGCATTAGTGGGAATTTCTCCTGCGTTTGTGAAATGTAAATACCTACACCATAGTGTGAGGCTAATGCTAAAGTTTCCCATTTGTTGTTCTGAACAGGAATTCACATTAGTTTTGATTTGCATGGGAAGATTGCTGGCAGCACAGGGAAAGAGTGTCCTGCTCTGTTAGTTTTTTAGCATGCAGTAAAGCCTGAATATGTGACTAGAGCTTTTTTCCCCTGGTGGAGTTTGCCTTGGATTGGTTACTGGACCACTTATTCTTCTCTTCCCTGTGAGTTTTATCCAGATTCCAGCACTCTGGCAAATGCATCTTTAATATTTGAGGCCCTTGAAGTTTTTTCTTAAATTTAAGTGTGGTGACACAAATTATGTAAAAGCTTTTGCTAGATAATTATTTGAGCCTTGACATTTCTAAGTGTTTTCTGATGTTCTGCAGCTCAGTATGCAACTTGCTTTTTTTTCTGTGATCTGATTTTGTGGAGGTCCTGACATCCTCTGCTTTCTTGATGAAACGAAACTGGAGGCAAAAATTAATCTTTACAAAAAACATCCTTGGTTCCCTTGATGACGATGATTTAAATACCACTGGTAATTAAATTCTAAGTGACTCAGAGCAGATTTTCAAAAGCCCAGCGGCCTAATGATTGAATAGCTATTCCTATTGAAATAATTTTCAAAAATGTGCTGGTTAGTAAGAGATGGTGGGAAAGCACCTGAAACTTTTTTAATAGATTTTGGGACCTGGTCCAGGATGAGCATGTACCCAAAGCAGAGTTGGTGAAGCAATGCCTTTGCACAAGTGCAGCAGTACTCTGCTAGGCGAATGACACGAGCTGGGACTGCAGCCTGGCTGTGAGCAGGTGAAAGCAAAAGGTGATGTGACCCCCCTGGCTCAACCAGATCAAGGAAGGAAGATGCTGATCTGAACTACTGGGTGATTTTCATTCCATGCCCCAGTTCTCTCTCTTCTGCTGCGGCAGCATTTTATTAAGAAATACTTGCTGCTGAAACCAGATGAGACTGTAAACCCCCATGGGAGGAAAAGAAGGAAAATAATTCCATTTTGAGTTCTCGCACGCTATTAGTGACACACAATGGGAGGGAGTGGGTGAGACTCAGTATAGCTTTACCTAATGCTGTGGGTCATGTAACTGAGGTACTCAATGGCCTGGCCAACTGTAATGGGAAGAAAAATATTATGAGATTCTTAGCTCATCTTACCCCCCAGTTGAGAATAAAGTCCCTTTCTTTACAGATGAGCAAACCCCAGTCCAAAGCAGGGAAGGCATTTCTGCATAAATGTGGCTTAATGGATAAGAGAATGTAACATTTTATGTGCGAATCAGCATTCTGGCTCCCAAAAGGTTATTCAGCTAGTCTAAAATATAATATGCTTGGAACAATGACAGCACCCCTTCTGTTATATTGTTGATACTTTTGCTGTATTTTGTTAAGGATCAGTGAAAAATGAAACATTACTCCTTAATCCCTGAAGAGCCGTCTAACAGAGCAGTTGAAATGCACAAGGAATAGCTATGAAGAAGAAAATAATGGGCTGGCTGTTTAGTCCAACAGAAAGTCTTAGGTGGCAACTCCTGTTTTGCTATGAATAGCAATTTCTCTGTAGACATTTTATTTTGTGTTGATTGAGAGCAGTAAAGCAACAAAATTTTGTACATGGTCAGAAGTCAAACTGATGGTTAGTTGTGTACATAAACAGAAAAGGTTTGCTTTCTACCTCTGCCCTCGTAAATCATGAAGTGTTTGCATTGAGAAGATGAGCCCTGGTGCATGGAAGCAGAAGACCTGCATTTCTGGAGGCCATCCTATCAGAAGAGAAAGGCGTCATCAAAGTAGTGATCATAGACATTTCTTGTACTTTTCTTTTGAATTTATTGGCAAGGAGCTAAGCAGATACCACTGGGCTGTTGGCCCTTACAGTGTGCCTGTGTAGCATCTGGAAAGAAAGGTTAAAATCTGCATAAAGCAATGGGGTGGATGTTCCTGCTAGGGTTACCTTGGGAATTGGCATGTCTGGTTCTCCATGGGGCTCTGAAAATTGTACCCTTACCAGCAAAGAAGGCAAAAAAGCTTCTTTCAAAAACTGCTGAGATCTGCAATGCACCCTGAGGTATTAACAGAGGCAGGACTTGAGGGTGGGTTGCATTTCAGGAATACATTAGAAACATAAGATCTGGTGATTTATTTCTCTCCAATCCCCCAGCAGCAGCATTCCTAAATCACTTCTGTGCTTAACATTCTTATCATTAGCCTATATGTGAGATTGTTTCAAGGCACTGCTGTGCCTTATGCTTCTTCCACAGTTATCAAACCTTGGGGCAGAGGAGGAAGCAGACATTAAATGCTGGCTCATTATTCCTCTTGGGAGAAGCTAAGGGCTACTCAGAGCCACTGCTAGTGCAGATCAGTGTGCAGAGGAGCTGTCACCGGCTTAATAAATTGACTAATGCTGCCTCCCTTTTGGCTTGGGAGGACTGGGATCTGGAGAAATGTACATCCAGACTAAAAGTTAATTTTGAGCCTGGGCCAGATAGTTAGCATTCAAGAAGCAATACCTTACTCACAAACTAAGAGTCTCACATGTTGTCCTGCCACTTTTTTACTAAGATTGTGGATCTCATTAAAAGGTAAACCAATATCAACCCATGCTATTGACTTGACTGTGGTGTACCCTAAATTTAGAGCAGATGCCACAGTATGGTATTTGTACTGTATCCTGGCCAATGTTTACTTTTAATGATGCCATCTGTGCTTCAGTGTTGCTCTCTTCTAAATGCTTTTCAAATGGGTAAAAGAAATTCAAAGTAGGGAACTGATAGTTAAAAATTAGTTGTAATGTATTTGACATGCTGGCTATTACCAGGGTGTTTGCAGAGTTGTTTAACTCAAGACGAGAAAAGAAACTCTGGCAAGAAGGTAATGAAAATAAGTTAATAAACAGTAGGTTTTTGCTTTTAAACAGAAAAGGAAAACCACAAAACTTTCCTGTCTCAAATGGAATAAAAAAATCATTGCAAAACAATCAATCACAAAAAGTGAATGCTTGGAAAGGACTCTAGACAGCTCAGAGGGAAGAGAGACCTACACATTTTGGATCCCAGTATGTAAAGACAAGGTCCTCTAGCTGAGTGCATCCTTTAAGGAATCATCCTCTCAGTCGAGCAGCATCTGTCAGCCTGGGGATGGTGCTGCTCTTTTAGCAAAGCATTGCTTGAACGCTGGAGGGCAGATGGACCTTCCAGCTTTAGGATTTGGGGCAAGCAGCCCTAAAGATGCTAAAGGATTGCTCCCAAGTAATACCTCTGAAGAAGTATTTAATTTAAACTCCCCCGTGTCATGCTGGATGTTATTGTGAGTCTGTTCTCTCTTTTCACTGAGTTGAGAGAGTGGCCAGCAGGTGAAAAGCTACCAGTGTCTCTTCTAGATCCCACAGCACACAGGTGGTCTGTACAGGGCACTAATTGTTGTTGTGATAATTACTCAATGAATCTCTTGCTGAACTTTATGTATGACGTTGATTTATATCCTGCAGTTTTTTAATACATTGATCCAAAGCTGTAGTCAGATTTGGAAATGTGAGTTTGTGTCTAGTATCATGTAAGTGTAAGCTCTTTTGGTTTTGAAATTCTTCAGCATTGATTAAAATATCATGACTTTTCAGATGGATAATAAGAAAGCAAGCTGACCATTTTAAAAAAAGAACTCTAGAGAGAAAACATCTCCCAGGGCTTCTCCAGCTGCCTATTCAAACTTTCAATGGTCCATAGAAACTGCAAATAATACTTAAGACTGATACTTTTTGCAGGCACTGAAGGCATCCCATGAGCTGCGTTCCAGAAGGGAGAATGTTTCACTGACAGGATCCTGACATGAATACTGAGTTACAGTAGGCCAGCAGTGGACAATTCTTCAGCTTTTTGTGCTTTTTCTTTGCTTTATAGGTGGCCTAGATCTGCGCTTAATGTGAGCAGTTATGATATTTTGTCACGTAGATCTTGATGTAGGTGTGAAGACCAAAGTAAAAGGATTCTAATGCTTGCCAGCAAATTAGAAATATATGACAACTTATCATTGAAAACAGACATGTACTAAAGAAAACGGGGTGTAAAATTCTTATCAAAGGTCTGGTCAGGAATGTTCTCAGCTGGTTAACCAGAAATATACTTTTAAGTTGTTTTTATTAGTTTGCTGAATGGAGTGCATAGCTGCAAGTCTTTAAAACTGGGAAGAGAAAGAAGAATTATTTTCTTCTTTCTGCAAATAATATTTCTTTGATCTGCTATGCTCTACTAGATTTGTTTTAAATGGAATAGGAGGACTGTGCACCTTGCACAAGCAAACACTTTAGTGGCGCAGGTTACACAGGAGAAAAAAGGTGCGATCTGCAAGTGTGTTGGGATCAGTGCCACAAAGTCTCACTGTTGAGATGTTGTTCATATAAAAGCAAATTCCCTTGCTGTATTTCCAAGTTGAATTGCTTTGGCATGGCCAGTGTGCTCATAGGCAAAGTATTGTTGAAATGTCTCTATTCTAGTCTTAGCAGTTTTTTCTTAAAGAGTTTTCATCTGCTGTACTTATTTATAAGGTGAATCTCTCAAAAACCAGAATTAAGCATCCTTTTGCTTCTTATTATTGTTGTGCCAATGGTTTTGTTGATCCTGCACACAGGGAGGTTTAACTGACCTACCGTGGTCCCTTCCAACCTTACCCATTCTGTGATTCTGTGAAATGCTTTAATCTCCTTGTGGAACAATATGTAATTCTCAGCAACTGGCTAAAGCTCACTTAAAAATGTTCTTGAGATGGAGTTAGGCTGACAAGCTTTAACCATGTGAAATGTTAAGTTGTACTATGCTCTGCTCGGATATGAAAGCTAGTGGAATTGATAAACTTTAGAGAGGATATGCGATACAACCACTGAGTGAGCACTTCTGTTGCCTGGCCTCCTATTAGTGGTGAAATAAAAGCTGCTGCTTGAAAAGGAATGTACAGTAGGTCAGCAGATCCTGTGTAGCTGCTGCTGATAGGCTCAGTGCTGGGGAAAAGTCACCTCAAGAAAATCCATGGCTCCTTTCCTGAGCATTTAGACAACCAAGCTGCTGCTGGCTGTGCATCAGGTGAAATGGGTGAAAACTTATTTCTTCAAGTTGCTTCCAAGAAACTACACTTTGCATGGCTCCCTGCTTCTTTCTGGATCAGGAAAATGCGAACTAGATTTGATTAAACTTTACTGGTGATATTTAAATCATGAAGTGTCTTGTTAGATTCAGTGAGCAATGAGACTGATGGGAATTTTCCTCTTGAGAGGTGCCTGAGGCTCTCAGAACCAAGGGACTCTTGGCAGGACATCCAGTGCATGGCTTCACAGGCTTTTGTATTTCTTAAAAGCTAATGAACGAAATGAGCTTAGAAACAGCCTCAAGGACCCTGTCACTTAACTGGATTTGTTTTGCCAGACCATGAAGTGAGAAGTGTTCATTCTGGATCCACATGTGGGGAGGGATGTTTGCTGGGGTGAGGGGACAATGGGGGCTCAGCCCAGGTGATTTGGCTCTGGGCAGGACTCGGGGTGCTGGTGCTTGTATGCAAATGCACCGCTGGTGGTCAGTGGGGATGGAGCAATGAGTGTGCTTCCCATTAGCGTCTGTTGTTACACAAGAACACAAATTACTCCTTTGACAAATGACATCGGTCCCCTGCCAACGACAAATTTTGTTCTGTGTCAAAACTGAGACGTTACGCATTTTTTTCTCATGTGTAAAAAATTATAATTCCTGCTATTTCTTTGCTACATGGTCATTTCTAGCCCTGGCTTTTGACATGGAAGACCCTTGTAGGACTGGCCAGCTAAAATGAGACCTTATTTATATAGGCCTCTTGTTTATGTTTGCCTCTTTTTGGGAGGTCTTGATGGTCCAATGGAGGTTTTTTCCCAGGACTTGTGCAATTTAGCCTATCATCCATGACCTAAACAGAATGACTAGCAAGGTGAGATTAATCACCTCTGTTACCAAACTCTACAGGCAGTCCCAAGAAAAGCTGCCAACTTAAAAGGGCACGGAAAGATCTCATGAGAGTGACTGATAAAGTGAAGTCAAATATAAATTAGAGATTCTCTGCTACTGACTGCTATCCTCCAGCCTATTCCAAACAGGTCTTTTTCCTTCCCTCAAGTGCTGGTTCTGAAAAAAAGACACTAATAAAATTTCTTAGCATCTGTAGCATCCAGTTTACTTTGAACTTACAGCAAATTTTCTAGATCCTGCTCTTTTACTGGAGAGTGAGGAGGCCTCTCCAGGCTGGAATCTGGCAGCAAAACATCCACTAGCATGCTAACATCAAGTTATCAGCTGCTCTGTCAGTCAGGTCGTGTGCCTTCCCACAGGCTTCAAGGGCTGATATTTGCTGTGGATTGAAATGCAACTTGTGGGGAGCTGTGGTTGATATCTTAGTACCATCATCTTGTGGGTGTTGCTGAGGCCAATGTCAGGATGGAAAAGGTGGGGTCAGCCATAATTAGCCCTTCTCCAGAGGTAATGCATTTAATGCTAGCATTGGAAAAGGGAGGAGATGGAAGTGTTTGGCAGCACTGCTGGTTTTGGTGGTTGTGCTGCCTGTCCTGCCACCGCTGGCTCCTTGCATGTAGTTTGGGCAAATGCATGTTTCTGTTTGCAGTTCAGGGGTTGCTCTGTTGCAAAAGAGAGCTCCCAAGGCCTGAAATACCAGCCTGGTGTTTGTGTGTTCCTTTGTGTGTGGCCTAACCTTGGTGTGAATTGTACGTGCAGTGTTGTGTCTTGTTTTGGTTTTTTGCCTTCCTCAGTTGGTACCAGGATGTTCAGGATGTTTAAGTAGAATTGAATGTATTTTTTGGTGCTAGAGCCTTGTCTCGCTACGGATTCTGCTAATGTCACTTTCTCTTGCTGATTGCTGTTGAGACTTCTGACCAGCTGCTGATAGACACAAATCTCTCCGTGATTTGTTACAATGGCTGGACTTAATTCAGAGCAGAAATAGATCTCAAAGAATGGTTGTTTCCCCTTGTTCCTAGTCAAGTGTGTGTAGAGCTTCAAATGCCCACGAGCACGTATGGCTGCTCAGCGAACAACATCCTGTTCGGAACCATCCTCCTCGCTATTGATCCCGAATTCTGTGGCTGCTGCTACTGTGGTATGTTTCCTCCCCGCTCCACCCACTCCAGGCTGCTGCTGGTGGTCTCCAGCTCCATCCTTCCTTCATCAAAGACCCAAATGTCCATGTTGCAGATGGTGTTAATAATAACAATTGTGTCTCCAACAGTGCTAATGGCCATGGGCTTCCTTTCATCCATCTCAAATGTTTGAAATCCTCTTCTAGCACCGACCACCCCTTTTTCAGGCAGCTCAGTGGGGTGGTTTTGGCTTCTGGCAGGAATACCAGCAGGCTTAGTGATGATGAAACAGAATCTTGATTGCAGTACCCGGCGGGTTCCCTCTTCTCACTCCCTCCTTGCTGCAAGCTGGGGACTGAGGTAGCAGCTGAGGCAAGGCCTTGAATTGTGGATTCAGGAACAGCCTGTTGACCACGTTTGGCTGTCCAGTGTGAGCTCAGAAAAGTTTCGTTTGAAAAATTAATGTGTTTCTAGGCTTTTTATGTGCTACAGGGAAACCCCTGAAAATGAATGGAAACTTGAAAAATGCAGCCTCTTTCAAGTGAAGGTCACATCTTGGTTTAGGAACAAACTTCCCTTTTCATCCTTTTTTTACTGTTCTTCTGTTTCTCTGACCTTTTCAATCTCTCTAAAACGCATCCTTTCTTTTTCCAGTGTGTGAGAGTAAGACTGGAAGGATGGGAAAATTTGCTGGCTTTCAGGAGCAGTTTCAGGAGCAGCAGCAGGTTTTGAAAGGATAGAACTGCTGCCATAAAAAAGGTCAATACAGCCTTCAAATCTCTGAATACGCCAGCTAAATCAATAAATGTGACATTCCTCTGGTTTGTGTCTGACTCAGTGTGCAGCACTATGAGACCTTCCTTTGGGCAACACATTCAGCCCCCTGAGCCATTATGGGAAAACATGAGATAGTTCTTGGAGTTGTCTCATAGAAAACTGCGCCAGGAGTCAGCTGATCAAGATCTTAATTTAGGCTTTTCCTCTGCTCTGCTTTGTGTTCATGTGGATCATTTCTTTCTATTCTTTTCCTCACCTTCTGAATCATGTCTGGTTTCATAGTCTCTGATCTACTCCGAATTTCTTTCTTGGGCTGCTGTGGTGGATGCAGCCATGCAGGGCACGCAAGTTTTCAGGTGGTACCAAGGTGTTATCACTGACTAAACAAGAATAACTCAAAAGTACAATGCCCAAATCATACGGGGGGAAAAAAATCCCCCAAGATCCAGCCAAACAAACACTGTTACATTCTGATTTTCACAGTATCATGTCCCTGGTGAAGATTTTATGGGACTTAATTATGTCTTGGAGAGGGGAGACTTATGATAATTAAGTAAGAGAAATACTATTTGACAGTTTCTGCAGGCTTGGAAACTGATGAAAGTTAAGTGTGACAGGTCCTAGCTTTAAGTAGGACTTGGATTTAAAGATATATTCAGAAATGTGCCCTGTTTGTTTTGTTTAAGCTGGGCACTGCATTCATTAAGTGTTTGTTTTCTTAGTGACCTTTTTTTTAATTGGAAAATAGGTTTCAAATGAGGGGATGTCTTCTGAATGTTGGTGGTAGATGCCAACCTCAGTTTGAAATAATTGCAAATTGAGAAAGAATGGGTTGTCTGTTTTGAACCACAAACTCTTTAGAGGAAAAGTAGTAATAATGCATTCAGTATCCATTGCTGACCCCAAAACTTCATACAATCAGTAAATATTCTGGTCAAGGTAATTTTTACAATGAGTTAAGCAAAGTCTCCTTGAAGAGGTGTAGCAGGGGAGGTGGCATAACGCAGAACGCACATGTCATGATGTTTGGGAGTTAAAACAAAGTGTTCAGGAGCATTCAAAGCAATCCTTTTCTTATTTGATGAGTGCAGTGATGCTGCTTGCAATCCATAATGTCATTCCCCAGTAAGCTGGGAGATGAGGGAGTGGTTGGATACAGTCACAGAGAGATTTCAGTGTAGATATTTGGGCATACAAAGCTCTTGCTGCAGTCCTTGTGCATACCTGGCCTGCAAAGCCCTTGCAATCTTTCTCTATGAGCTTGTAGTTTTGCTCTTTTGCCTTAAATCTTCCCATCCAGCTCACAAGGCTTTTAAGCCTGCAGGTCAAAATACCGGGCAGTGTGAGGAATGGAGTTTCTGGAGTGAGGATTCAAACTGTGTCTCCTTAGCGAGGAAGATTGAGTGCTAAACTGCTGTCCCTCCACGGGGGCTTTACTGAAGCTGTGAATTTCCATGCTCCAGAGTACCAGGCTTCATGGGATTCCAGACTCATCTGTTACAAAAAGCAAATGACCCTGATTTGAACTTCCTCCAAGCCTTCCCCTTGTTGCTTGAAAGCCTTTATTCCAGCCAACTGAGCAACAGTTCAATCCCACCCCTTCTCCCTCAACCACTGCTTCAGTCTCTGAAAACTCTCACGTATCATATTAGATACAAGGGTACATTCCATATCTTGAAGCAAGTTTCTACTCCTGGTGTTTCTGGCAGAAGGGATTCTGGATTGGTGTGTGAAGAGTTGCCCAAGTTTTGCTGCTACTGGAGAAGGGATGCCCCAAAAACTGCATTTTGAGCAAAGATTTCACAGCAAGGATGTGGAGTTTCCAGAGCCAGATGGCAAAGATTGCTCATCTCTGCAGGGTTTGCCTGGGAGACAAAATAATGGAGGGATTCCTGTTAAGTCCCTTGGATATAAAGATTTTAATAGAAGAAATGGTGCTTTTTCTCAGACTGCTCCCCCATCTTTTTGTGGGCATTGACTTTGCTCATGTTCATGTTTTGGGTGTTTTAAAATGATTTTTGGGGTCACCAAACATCCTCTATTCTGGCTCTTCCCATTACCTGCATTACCTTCCTTTACGTGAGTCAAGAAAAGGACTATACTTGAACTGAGCAATGTTCCCATTTCCTCCACAGCTTCTCCCAAAGTACAGTGGGACATGAACACCTCCTTTCCCAAATGAGCATCTGGGTCTTTTCTCCCCTTTCTTTCATTCTTTGGGAATCCTAACACTAGGCACCTCAATCAATCCCTTTTTAATCAGCATCAAACCCCATAAGTTATATTGGAAATGGCTTTTGCATGAAGACATTACAGTGACAGGGTGGGAATCTACTTAGACCTTTATTTTATTATGTCTTGCAAAATCTCTGATAACTGGAAAATGGAGCATCTCTGACTCCATTGTGAAACTGCATAAATTCAGAACTTAATGAATAGTAATTAGTGGCATCATAATGGGCTCCATATGTTAGTAAGTCATTTAGGAAGAAATACAGTTGTTTGCCATTCTGCACAGCACTGACAAATTAGGATTCAAACCATACGAGCCTCTGTCTTTCACAGATCTCTTATACAATGTGTTTGTCAAGAATGTACTCACATGAAATGATGTACAGAGAAGGATGCATAGAACATCCTCTCTTGTTTCCATGTTGCCTCTCTGTATGTGAGGGAATCGAGGATGTGCATTCCTGGCTCTGTGTTGCAGGAGGTTCCAACCATCTTGAGGCTTAGATAAAAGAGTGCTCAGGCTATAGGTTACCTTCTATATTTCAGTACATCCTGCACTTGGAAAATAACTACTTCCCAGGGAGAGAAGTATTGTCTAATAGATCTGGTTGTCATGCCTGAAGGTGCTGTATAAATGACAAAAAGACATATGTTTGTATAATCTTCATTACTTTTAACACGGCTCAATATAATTTCACAAAATGTTTCATTTATTTTTATTTCAAAGATTGTGACAGTTAGGATTTTGAAGTACAAGTTGCCATCTGCAATCAATTTATGATCTCTCCCTAGTGCAATTGTGAAAAAAAAAAAAGAAAGAAGAGGGGAAAAAAAGGGAATTATTTGGAGTAAAAAGCATTGAAAAACAAGTAGAGTGGAGTAATAGCACATCTGTTTTCATAAGAAATCATGGAACCTGGACTTTTTTCAGTGTGGTATTTTACTACCACATGGCTTTAATCCTACATCTGGGCCTGTTGTTTTATGAAATATTTCCCACAGATGATGTCAATTATAATTTTTGTCCCGCTCGTCAATTTACGGACTTTTGGAATAAGACAAAATGAAACAACCAGAAAAAGAACAACTTATGTGGTCTACTCTCTGACAAAATTATAGCTGTGTGATACACTTCTAAAATCAATAACTCTGTTAATGATTAGCAGAAAACATTGCTTAGTTTATGAGCAGAGATGTGGCCCACACTCGCCAGATGTTTGGCTCTAAGTTGCATTCTTGTTTGCTGTGTATTTACCAGCAGATGTTCAGCAGTTTATTTAATACCTCTTGTATGAGCCAGTAGTAGGTCTAAGTCTGTGTGACATTTATAAGCCATCTGCCAGCAATACAGGTGGAATGCTTTTATGATTTCTCTGGTTTTTCCAGTGGTGATCTATCAGTGAAATCGTAGATAAGTCTTTATGGATTTATATAGCTATTAGGAAATAGAACTCTTATCTTTGTAGGAAGACCCTAAAATGCATTCCTCAGCAGATGCCTTTTCAGCTAGTCTTTAATTACTATTTTTATACTTAACTTGCAGTAGTATATGAAAGATCTGGTGAAACTTTCCTCCTCAGAGATATTTGAGCTCTTTTTAAGTTAAACCCCTCGTTCAGGTGTGAATGTTTTGAAGGCTTGTGCTCACTGGAGTTTGAATCTTTTTTGAATTGGTCTTTGAAAGTAAAGATCCAGCTTGTGTTCCCAGCTTTCCCAGAGGTGAAGAGTATTTGAGTTTAGGGTTTACAATGAACTAGCCTCAAATTGTTTCAATGCAAGGGCATGCACAAATTCCAGTGCTGGTTTTAGTTGGAAATGCTCACAGGGTCTGATCCAAATCCTATTGAAGTGAAAGACTCTTGCTGACCTCAGTGGGCTTTGGATCAGATCCATGGAAAAATGTTTCTATGAAAAGAATGCATTTACTGTGGCCCTGATTCAGCAAGGTATTTGAGCATGCACACAGTGTTTCAGCATGTGCATGGTCCTGTTGGCACACATGTGGTTATTGTTATCAAGGGCTTGTGTTGCTCCTTGAATGGCCATCAAGAACCTCCATTGTGTCCAACTTGGGCATGGATTCTTTTCCCTGGTAGGAGCAGGGGGCAAGAGGTTTAGTCCCCGAGCTCTGCAGAGCTTCAGAAATCTGCTCTCTGTAAGGGAAATCCATGGAAAATTTTGTATTCCTGGCTCCAGGTTATCCTGACTGGTTCTCCAGAAGCCTAGCTGTAGTGGTTAATAGGATATTTTTGTGCTTTTAAGGGCATATTGGACCAGACTGTACTTCAAGAAGTCCCCTGGGAGAGATGGCCAAAGAAGTACAGCTGGGCAACTGCAGACACAAAAGATATCCTAGGCTAAAGCCACCAACAAACTGTAGAATCGTGCCACAAATTATATTAGCACATTCATTTCATTCCTACATTGTTCATTAATATCATTTGGATATGCACATGCTCCTCCTGGGTGTTTGCCACAGTATCTAAACCGGTACATAAGGAACTACTTTGGTAGTGATTTAAAAAATGTTTATTGCTCTATTAGAGGAGGATATATCAGAAGAGTAATATGGGCAACAGGCAGAAACAGAGTAGCCATCCAAAAGTGTGGGGTAATTGGAACAGTCAGTGAAGTTCTCGCTGGCTGCTGCACATTCAGGCTGTGGAAGGTGTTGCAGTGTTGCCTGAACTTGGTTCCTTTCCTTGTCTTTACCCCCTTTGTGCCAGCCCTGCTCAGCCCAAAAACAGGCTGGAAATTCAAGTATTCTGTTTCAATAATTAGTCTAAGGTTAGTAGAAACCATCTGCTGGAGGTGGGAAGAGTGTGATCTGTGAAAAAAAATGCAAGCTATTTCTTTACTTGTTCTAGTTAAAAGTGTCAGCTATGCCAGTTGATTAGTTTCCACTGTAGTGAACATACAAACTTTATGAAGCTTCCAACCTCTGGTCTCAGTTCAGTTCTGTGACAAGTGTGACCTCTGAATGTATATAAGGGTTTATACCAAACCAAACAAAAAAAAAAAGCAGTGCTTTTGTCTCTCTGTGCTGCACCAAGACTTGCAAGAGAGCCTGGTTGTGTTCCTTCATGAGAAGGGATTCACTGTACTAATTTTCAGGGAGCCTCTCAAAAATGAGCCTAAGCCTAAGCATGGGGCTTCTAGAGCTCAGTTCACTGAGCTGTCACAGCTGGATCTGAGGTGCCTGGAGCATCCTGTAGATGTTTACATGTAAAAGGATGCTGGGATGGTTCTGGTTTGTTGATATTTAGAATGACATCTAATGGTTGGTCAAAGACAGCTTCAGCCTGGGGTGAAGGTGAAGTTTCATAACAGTGATGTAACTCAGCCCTGGAACAAATTAAGAAGAGGAAAACAAAAATTAAAAAATTGTTTTATCAGCACTTAAGGTCCTCACAGTGAGATTGGGGGTTGATTTGGTTTCTCTCAGACAGAAAATTCTCCAAGGTGCTTGAAAGCCAGGGTCTCAGAGAGATCTGACTGAGGCTGTTCTGAACTAGTAGTGCAGGTACTCGTGTCCTTCTGGAGGAGCCAGCAGATGAGATCCCACCTATCTCCCTTGCCCAGCACCCAAAATAGCCTGAAATACCAGGCAACGGAAGCAAACTCAGCGTGTCTGTCTGAAGGACCCTGGTGCTGTAATCTGGCTACAGAGAAAAACTATTTGGGATGTGGTAGTATCCATTCCCTTCTTGGGGGAACAGGAAGATCCGTACTGGTTTCAGTGCGTTCCTAACCCCTTTAAAATGGAATGCTGTAACCAAATCTCATGTTTCAGGGTTTCAGCTTGCAGGACTTGGGAAGGATTTATTGTTTGCTTTCCTCTGAGGCAGATTTTTCCCAGCTGGAGACATGACACTGGAGGTAGGCCAGTGCTTGGACGTGGTACTTAAAATCCTCTTTTTGCAGAGGACTGGCTGGTCAAACTGATTTGATTAGCAGATTTGGGAAGAAATTTTGTTCTGCATCGCTTGGTAAGGCCCAGAACCATAACAAGGCCTTTTGGTTGGAAAGGCAAAGCAGAGAAAGCCCCATGACGTGGTAACTTGAAGGAAAAGCAGTTGAGCCCATGGACAGAAGATCTCAGTGGTAGACAGGACTTCAAGGAGAGATGCTCAAATCCAACCCAACTGTGAGTTCCGTAACGTGTCTGCCAGCCCTTTCCCCTTTCTGTCCCAAGGGAGAGATCCAGGCTGAGCTTCACTTGGAGCCCAGGGAAAGGTTTGTTGCAGTAAAATTAATGTCTCACAGTGAGCATTTCCCTCAGAGAGCCTTGCAGCCCTTGGATGCCCAAGGTTATGCTTTCTGGTGCTCCTGCTGCTCCATAAGTGCTTGTTCCCCTCCTGTCTCTGGGGATCACACCTGTAGCTTGCCAGGAAGTGGCATGAAGAAGCGAGAGTCTCATCAAAGGTGTAAATTCATCCTTTACATCCAAAAGCAACCGTGGGATGCTCTGAGTTCTGCAGGCAACTTTGTGTGCCACAAAGTAAAGCCAGGCTGGTGTTTCCTTAACTCCAAAAGCCATTTCGTCACTAATTCTCAAAGGCACTGGCTCAGTACTTTGTGAGATGCCTCTTACCAGCCAAGATTGCTGTCAAAACCTGCAGGATTGGGGTGTTCATTCCAAACCCCCCAGAAATGGAGTGCCCAGGTCTTCTAGAAAGCTTTGGAAGTCTGGCTGCCATAGCTAACTGCACTCAAGCTGTTTGGGAATCTGGAATAATGCTCAACAGCAGGATCTGTTCAACCATCTGAAACAAAATAGCTGTCCTGAAACTGCCTGTTGACAGAAATCACAGGTTTTCAATTAAGCTTACCTTGAAAAAGGGCTTGCTTTCCAGGGAAACCTTTTTCTTGAAACCTTTCTTGAAAACCAAAATGTTTCCATCTGTATAATCAGAAAGGGTCGTGTGGGAATTTGCTGGTATTCTTCAGCCTCAGATCCCCATTCATTTCTCTAGTGTGTGTCCCACCAGGAATTAGGAAATACAACTTCAGTGATGCAGCAGCTTTCATCTGGAAAAAGGGAAATCAGCTGTATCATGGGGTATAAAGGGAAATGAGAGCATGAAATCTGGAATTCCATCTCCCAGGACACCATGCAGTAGCATTTCCTAATGGAAATATTTTGGGTTTTGGTTGAAATATTTTGGTATTTGAGTTTCAGCCAAAAAATTGAAATTTTTCCTTTGAAAAATTGAGATGAAAACTATTATGTATTTCCATTGAAGTTTTGCCCAGGAAAAATCAAGCACTTTCCAACCAGCTCTACAGAAGATCACATTTTTTTGACCATTTAAGCAGCTGTTAGAGTATTAAGATGGATGCTAAAGGCAAGAAAAATAATTGAAAAGGCAGTCCATCAAAAAACAATGAGGGCCAAATTCTTTTAGAGCAGCGCTTCAGCTGTGGCAGTGAATTGTGTGAATAAATGTGCCTCTTAAGGATGAAATTGTGCAGGAGAGGTTTTGAAGGCTTGTCTGCTTTTTCCATTCTGTATATGCTACTGTTTGTCCTTGGTCTGTATCAAGGTACGTGCAACACTTGGGTATAACCTGGCTTTGGAAAATGCTTATGGGAATGTGGGCTGTCTTCTGGAGTACTTCCTGCATCATTCCTTCCTCTTACCGGTGCCAGCTACACAGAAGAGGAGATCAGGGGATTCAACTCTGACAGCACACTTGCAATTTTTACTTTATCAGGAGATGTATCTGGCTGTTTGGAATATCAACAGATTGGCATGGCTGTTGTTTTTCTCTGTGGGTGCTTTGTAGCTTTGGGTGCCAGTCAAATACATGTTGGAATAGGTAATTGGAATAACGCCTAAATAGGAACATCCCTCCCTGCTTTGCTATTTGAGTCAATTAATTACTGACAGAAGGGCACTCAGTGATGTTGAGAGCGAGTGACCCACCCAGGACTTACACACGGTACAGACATTATACAGTGATGGCTCCAATATGATTCGAGTTGCTTTGTGGCTCCCCCTGCTCTCTGCTCAGGTTGAGCCAAGCCAGCAGTGCCTGTGTGTGTCCCTGCTCAGGTGTGCTTCACACACCAGCAGCTCACACTCCCCAGGAGCAGAGCTTCTGCTGTGGCGGGAGTTGAAAGGTGCAGGAAAAGGGGACCGAAAAAAGATTCTTTGAGGGGAAAGGTTTACAAAGAGCTCGTCTTTGTGGGATATTTGAGTGGAATCATAGTCATATAACTTGTGCAGATGCAAGTCCTTGTGCGGACAGCTTCATTCCAAAGTAAGTCTTTCTCTGCTTAAGGCATGTCACCAGTGTACAAGGAAAACCACTAACTTTTCAAAGCTTTAATGATCTGTTTTTGGCATGCCATCGATAATTATGGTCTTTGTAATTCCTTACACAAGGTCAGAGCTGTCCTTAAGGCATCCTGGTCACAAAGTCTGTTCCAAGGATACTCTTTTCTGAAGATAGTTGGTTGTTACGATGGGTTTTTACCTGACATAGCAACAGCAGTTCATCCTGAGTGAACTGCTGCTCAAGGAAATGAAACCGTGTCCCTCCGTGTGTGCAAAGGCACAAACATGGTCTGGCCACTGCCTGCACTGTGCCATCTACCCCTGAGAAAAGAGACTAAATCTTTCTTTACATGGCAAAAGGACTCTTGCCTTTGGTTTTAAATATTTCCTTTTTGTGTTATAGAACCACCATCAGGTAGATAGAAAATATCTGAGCTTCCACTAAAGGGTTAAAATGGCTTTAACTGTGCTCAACAGCCATGTTAAATCACCAACTCTGCTATCCCAAGCTCAGATCCTATAATTTACAGTGATTTGCCCTCCAAAGGATCTGAGTATTCTGTCTGCTCCACCAAACTTCTTGCACGATCCTTTTTTTTAACTGCTGCAAATGAATGACAGGTATATCCTAACAACCTGTCAGAATTTAGCTTTTGATACTACAAATAGTATGATGGTGTATTTGTGGGTTGTAAATTCATTTCCTGCCTGGACTTCAAATCATGGAATGGTTTGGGCTGGAGCAGACCTTAGAGGCCATCTTTTTCCAACTGCCCTACTGTGGGCAGGGAGAGCTTTCACTAGTCCAGGTTGCTCAAAGCCCCATCCAGCCTGGCCTTGAACACTGCCAGGGATTGTGCCATCCACATGTTATCTGGGTAATCTGTTCCAGTGCCTCACCACCTTCACAGTAAAGAATTTCTTCCTGTTATGTAGTCAAAATCTGCCCGATGTCAGTTTAAATCCATCCCGCCTTGTCCTGTCATTCCAGGCCCTTGTGTAAAGTCCCTCTCCACTGCTCTTGTAGCCCCTTTTGGGTACTGGCAGGTGCTGGAAGGTCTCCCCAGAACCTTTCTTCTCCAGGCTGAACAACCCCACCTCCCTCAGCCTGTCCTTACAGGAGAGGGACACTAGTTTTTTGATTGCTTTGTGCTTTTTTTCTTAGAAAAGTGACTTACTGGACACAACTATTTGCAGTTGGTGGTAGAGTTCTTGTAAAGGAGAAAGGTCCTGGAGATAATCTGAGTGACAGCATCAGACTTATCCTTTGATCATTTAGGATGAACATCCTCTGATTGTTTAGAATGATCATTATTTAGAATGAACATCACTGAACACGAGTGTTTGCTCAAACACCAGCATTTGAGCACAGTTTCAAACACAGCTTCTCCATCGATGCCGTGCCTTCAAAGCCTGGAACACATGAGAGTCATTGATGGTGATATGTGATATTGCAAGTGAACTTCTGCTACTATGAGTGACTCAGTGCCACAGAGCAGAGAGTTTTTATTGAAAAAGCTTTACTACTAAGTGCAGGCACTGCTCCAGATGCCTCTGAGACATTATTTAGACAGAACTCATCATTCACCTCTTGGAATTAATTTGTGGATGAAAATTTAATTATAGCAATGCATTTGTAACTTTTTGTTCTTTTCCCATTAGGACATGAGGAAAATGTAGAGTTGGTAATAACTGGATGCCCCAGCTTTACCCAGATCATAGCTCCTCTGGGACACTGCTTTGTGCTTCCAAAACCGAGTGGAGCATTACTGTGTTCATATCTGCATGTAGATACACAACAATGTCAGTGTGAGCCATGGCAGCCTGAGTAAGTTTTAGTGGCTTTAATGCTGTCTGTGATCTTCCTTCGTGCTCTGATTTCCTTGTTACTACTTAGGATCACTGAAAGTGCCTTTTGGCTCCTCACTAATCGTGATCAAGCTGCTTCTGTTTGCCCTTGTTGCCTTCCCTGTGCACTTGCAAGAGGTACAGCAGATGTTACAAAAGATATCAGGATATCAAGATATCAATCCCCCTTTGAGTAATCTCATAGTAGAGTTTCAGGGGGAACAAGAAGCCTCTTCATCATCACCTTCCAAGTTTAAGATTTAGCAAACTGCCTCTGTGGGTCTTACCATTTTCCTTGCTGGTTTATCCAGTCTTCCAGCAATGTACCCTGTTTATTCTGTTTCTGAACAGACTTTCTTTTTTCCCCTGCTTGCTATTCCTGAATATGTTCAATGTTAATTTTCCAGTCATATGAGTTATTCCATTATATGTTATGCCAGCTAACCTATAATTTTGATTATATATTGATGCTTTCAGTTCCTCCTTTTCAGTTCCCATACTACTTGTCTGAACATGCACACATCAGCAAATCGACCCTCCATTTCCCTTTCTGTCACTTGTCTAACCCTGTTATCACTACCCACATTCCCTTCCCGAGGGTTAGGCTTTTTTCCAGGTCACCATGTTCTCCCTGGTTGCCCTGACATTACTTCAGCAGTCAGGCATACACACACAACCCCAATCCAGGCAATCTCTTCTCAGAAATACTCAGTAAACTGGTTTTGTCTGATTGTCCTTTCCACCCACTGAAGAGTTTGAGAAAGAAAACAGAACTGAGCCAGAGAGTTTAAGAAAAATCATTGGGGTGGGTGGGAAACTCTAGTTCTGTGTTAAGCAGTGTTTATGATTTGTTGGGGAGCCACTGTGTTTAGGCTGAGTTATTGGAGTGCCATAGCGTGTGTCCCATTGCCTCTGTCAAGCAGGTCTAGGAGGTTTTATGGTCTGTCTTGCTCTGAAATTATTGCAAGTGACAGAGAACCCCTTGAAATGGAGCATTTGCTGGAGGAGCAACGCTAATGACATGGGTGGTCTGGGGATTACTAAAGTGACTTTGAGTAATTTTAATTTTCCCTTTTATATCTACCTGTGTGGCCCTACAGGAAGGAGAATAATGAGGGAAGCACTCATTAAATGTGGAAAAGGGATCTAGTTACCCATTTTCAGGTGTGTCGACATGCGTAGATCCTGTATGGAAAAGTCAATGTATAAATGAAGGGAAAAATATGTTAAATGTGAAAGTTTGAAATTCTGCAAGCTTTGCACCTGCCTTGCGGTGTGACATGTGACAGGCAAAGAGGGGAAAATTGGCTGAATTATGCCAATAAAACACTTAAAACCTAAAATAGTAGTGGGAATTTTCATACAGCAACAATCCTTGTACTTGTAGCAGGCCTGAGAGATTTTCAGCTGCTGGGGGAACCTTGCCTTTCAAAAGCAAGGGGGTTCAGCATATCGAATATGTGCATGACCTGCGTTAGTGTGGCAGAGAAACTTGGGAAAGCGTTGCTGCCATTCCTCCACAGGCATCTTGCTGTGGGAGTGCCAGTGCCTCGCTTTCCCTGCTGCCACGTGCTCTGGGGAGTGAGATGGGACTGGTCCAAGCTGAGGAATGCAGGTGTTTGCAGGTGCTGGGAGCTCCTCGATCAGCCGAGGCACCCCCCTGCCTCATTCCCCACCCTCCTGCTCCCCTGGATATGGGGCTGCGTGGCTCACCATGGCTTGTGTGCTGCCTGATTCAACAGCCCCTCCGAAGCTGTCACTGTCACTCACACGCATTTCGCTCATGCTGGGACCTCAAAGTGAAGCTATTAGACATTTCCTAAGTCATGGCTGGTAACAAATGTGTAGCATCTCCCATATGATACCTATTCCAGTCCATATACAGTTTTTTCCACGTTTTCACTGCAAGAATATCAGTGTAGCTACATTTTATGAGTCCACCTGCACTATCTGTCCCTTTCGAAGCTCCTATTTACCTCAGTGGTGCAGGATCAGGCACCCTCTGTGAAGACTAGGCTGGCTCCAGTTTCTATTACATGCCTCTCTCTGCATGGAAATGCAGCAGCAGGTAACACAATAAGCAAACACATGGTTGGAAAATTGTCCAGTGCACAAAAGAGATCCTGGATGACATTAAACAAATGGCCCAAAGTAGCTTTAGAAATGGTTTCATGCATCTCAGGCTGTTAGCTGGTTTATGTTTCCTGTCTGGAATGAAGAGAGAGACAGGGCAAAAGAGTCAGGCCCTTGTTTATGCTCATGTGTTTATTGTATCAGAGACATTTAAGTAGGAGGATATGACAGGTTTTCAAGGGGACAAGGTATGACTCAAATCCAGGTGCAGCTTATTTTCCATGAAATGCATCACTTGCCTGTTAGACATAGATTTACCGGCGGCCAAAACAAATCTTGGCAAACTTGGCATTCTTCTTACCATAAATGAATGGCATCCCAGCTTGTTATTGTTATTGTACAAATATAGCAGGTGTTGCTGATTTCTGCTTGATAACCTGCTGTTTAAGGGGAATTATTTAACTTTTACGTACAGATAAGTGGGCTGCTAAACCAAATTCATCCCAGGTGTAACTGCAACAATTTTTTTTTGGTTCCTAAACTAGATTCTTATCTTAAATCTTATTTATTAGAACTGGGCAGATGTTACTGTGTTCTTCCTAGAATGATGGGTTTTGAGGTGTGTTTGCTTCAAGGAGCTAAGCTTTTTTCTTTCTTTTTGTTCCTCTTCCAGTCCTTTTGATGCCTCCTATTCATGTGTCTGTCAGAATTTCACATTCTGCAAGAACTAGGCATCGTGCCGTGGACATGCCAGGAATCTAGGGCTCCCATGGGATTTCAGCCTGGAAATGCTCCTGTGCTGTCTAAGGTAAAAGAAAGCGTATTGGGAGAACTTGAAGGAATTCATTTGGATCATAAATATGTTTTAGAAATCAGTGTCCACTGAGAGATTAGATTAACATGGACTGTTTTAAGAAGCACACAACCTAAGGTAATGTTGTAAAAGCTAAGCTAATGAAAAGCTGCCTATAGACCTTACTGGTTTTTAAATTTTTTAGGTGGGTGGTGGGGAAATGAAACAAACATAGATACTGGTAATTAAATCCAAGAGAATGGTATTTCCAGGTACCCTGCCAGCATTGGGTGCTGCATGCAACACAGCAGATAAGATCTTCTACACAGTTTAAAGATATTTGAACACTCCCAACATTTTTGCATGTTTCCAAAGAGAGAAATACCACAGACCTGAGGTTACGGGTGTCTGTGTTGGGTTTGATGGGAGGGAACAGATTCATGCAGCCACTCCATGGCACTGAATCATTATTTCCAGAAATGTTGCCTCCTGAGTCAGTCAGTAATTTGGGGGTATCCACAAGTCCATGCCTGTAGGTGGGTATAGAAGTACCCACTCACATCCAGTGTAAAAAGAACTTCTGCCTGAGCTGCTGTGCAGTGACTCTTTAGGAGCTTAAGAGTTAATGTTGTCTCACTTGTGATGTTGGTTGTGCTAAAAACTGCTCCCCAATTACTCTGTGGATGGGGACTGCTTGCCTAACTTACCCTTTTATAATCTGGATTCTGGTAATGGTTTTACAATTATTTCAAGCTCCATCTCTGACATGATTCATCAAAAGAGTGTGCAGTAGAGCCCTGCTTGGTGTTCCTGGCTTTTGTATCTCTTGGTTTGGTTCCAGCTGATCACTGGTCTTTCCCATAAAAGTTTTGGGAGGGCTTTTTTTTTTCCCAGAAAAAGGTGGAAGTGGAAGGGACAAGTCTTTCACTGCAGCTTTGTGAATGAAGATATGTCACTTCTGCTGGCTGCTAAATCATATTTACTATTGTATGGGCTTTAAAATATATACCAGCACAAGGGAGACTTGATTGATTTGTTTTTAAGGGTTATTTGTCACTGTAGACCCCAGCTGGTATGGTGGCCTCTCATTTTTGATTTCTGAATCAATGAATGCTAAATTTCTGGAATTGAGACTGGTTCCTGGAGTCCAGAGCTTCACAAACAGCAGGCAAGAGAGACTCTGTTGAAAAGCACCATAAGCCTCAGTTTATAAATATACAGAAGTCTTAGAACACAAAGCAAGTGGCCAGTAGGTGACACAGAGAAACTGTGGCAGAAGGATGAACTGTGACTTTAGAAATGAGAGGAAGGTCAGTCATTTACTTTACTCATGAAATCTATGACAATTTATGCTCTGGGTCAATAGCATGGCACTTACTGATAAAACATTTCTCTGGTGAACTTCTAATAGGCAGACAAGGAATAGGATGGCAGCAAGAGCCTTGGGGCAAATGTATCCAATGATGCTGGATATGCAAACATAAAACCAGTCAATGAAACAGAAAACTTTGATTTATGTATTTAAATGTATTGGTTTGGTGGTGTTTCTCAGGGTTTTTGCATGTGCTTTTTATATATTTTCATTTATCCCCAAGCAGACCACAATATACCTGATCCTAAGACCTTGGTTTCATTCAGGGTTTTGTTGCATTGTGCTGTGTTTACTGGTGTAGCGTTTGAGTGCCTCCTGGAGTATCAGGGATATCCTGTGGGGTCTCTTCAGGGGAATGATGTGTGGCTTTGGGTTCTACTGTGTGCCAAGTGACTAACCAGGACTTTAAAACTTGTCTCTAATCTCTGATTTGTCCCACTGTATTTCTTCTATCGTTTAATCCGCTTAGGACAGTGAAGAGTAAAGGGAAAAGTATTTGGATGGTGGCTCTGCTCTTAGCTCATTCTTGGTGTGCCTTTTCAGAACAGAAATTCAAACTCTGTCTTTGTAATTGGACTGGGAGATGTTTGTGTTCCTGTAGGGAACTTAAGCTGCTCCCAGATGGGAGCTTCCCACCCAGAGGCAGCTCTGGGGATGACATTTGTAGCTTTTCAGAAGAGCTGCTTCCAGGCCCAGACACCCAACAAACTCAGTTTGAATTGAAGCCTAACCAAATGGGTTGGGTGTCACTATGGAACAGCCTGACAATTCAGTTCTGGCAAAGCTCTTGTCTTCTCCTGTGTGACTGATTTGTCTATTTTCCCCTCCTTTCCTTGCCAATTTATAATGGCTTCACAAATATCTTTCCTTTTGTTGCTCCCTACTGTGAAGTCAATTAAACTTGTCTTAACTCTTCTCCTTTCTCCTGGCCAGCTTTTTTCCCTGCATTTCCTTTCGTTGGTGATATCCCCACCCCCTTATCTAAAGACAGCTATTGAGGCTGATCTCAGATGCTCTGCTGACTTGGTAAATGCAGGTGTATAAACTAAAGCCATCACTCTCTTCCCTGGGTCATCCTTTGAGGTCTACAGCTCCCTTGGAGACAGCTGTTGTCCTCTTCTCTGCCTTTAATCCAATTGCTTCTTGCTCTGGGAGCTGCCTTTGTCAGACAGGGCCTTTTTGTTTTTTTTGCATGAACTCAGTGTTCATGTTGCAAAATATGTTTCTGTGAGCCAGACTGTGCAGATGGCAAATAATAGCTGAGTCCAGCCGGGAGGAACCCCATTTGTCACTGTTTCATCATCAGTCCCCATTGTGTTGCCATCAGACAACCCCATTCATCAAGACAAGTTCCAAAGTGCTGGTGTTTACCAGGGACACTGCACAAATCCCATCTCTGTAGATGCAAGTCCTCCCTCTGTGGTTTCTAGCACTGCTCTTTATTTCTGTTTACAAGGGTGTCTAGAAAGACTACCTGAGGTCAGCAGCCTGTTTGCAGGTGATGTTTGATCCCTGAATGGATTGCTGGTAACAGGGGAAGAACCTGGGACCTTTTCCTGACAGCCTGTTCAGTCTAAGTGAGAATAGGTGGCTTTTATTTACTGACATGAAATAGAATGTGAGCTTGCAAGTGCCATCCTCTATGTGTTGCCCACCACATCTGCCAAATACCTTGTGCTGAGAGGAGCTGCTCTCCACGGCTCTTGGAACCTTTGTGGAAACGTGGAGAAAAGTATGAAAAGAGGAAAAGATGTCTTTGTGCTTATCAGGGTAACACCAGAGCTGGGACTGGACCTAAGTTCTTCTCTTCAGTATCCTGTCCGCTCCTGAAAGCTTTCCTTTGAGGCTGAGTTCTTACTTACTGCATAGGAGTGGTTCCTGCAGACAAGGAGAGAGCACTCGGGATCAGGAGGCTGTGTGTAGACCCAGTTACTACTGCCAAGGGTGAGTTCAGGAGGGCTGGTGGGTCCTGCAGTGTCTGTCCCACTGCCCTGGGGAGTTGGCCCTCAGCCAGGGCAGGGCTTGGCCCTGGGTTGTGAGCAGAAGTGGTTTGGTGACACCAGGTGAATCTTTGCTCTTGCAAGCTTTCCTTGTTGTAATTTGAGGCTTTTTCAGCCAGCTTTCCACCGTTTCTGGAGCAGCAATCAGAAATTGCCTGACATGGAGGGGCTCAAAAATGCTGAGAACTGGTTGAAAAAAGTTTTACTGAGATAGCAACAGCGGGCGTAGAAACAAGACATGGGATATTAAAAAGCTTAGGTAAAAAAATTGAAGGCTTTCAATTTTGGGTGACCTGAAGAATGCAGGTAGAAGAGAGAGGCTGGCGAGTCCATGCACAAAGCCAGAATGTGCTGGGGTGGGAGGGTTTGTCTGGCTATCAAAGCAAGGATTGGTGAAAGATGGAGGGTCATCTGGGACCGCTGGTGTGGGGACTCTGTTTTGGAGGCACTGAATTAAGGGGTTTCTGGCCAGGGTGTTTAGTGGGGGAGTGTTCCTAGTAAGCAAGCGGATGCTCTTAATCAGAACAATATGGAGCAGGCAAGTAACCTTCACACTGGGGGGGAAGGGGGGAGGCATTTTTCCTTTCCTTCCCCCTTCTCCTCTCCCTCCCCAGCATGGATATCATGTGCAATAGGGGGGCCTGGTGGTTTGCAATCAGTGAGGATAGGTCGCATTAATTAGGAAACCTGCAAAGAAGTGTTCTGCATCCCCAAGAACTCATGGAAAGGGTTAGTGCTCCACCAGGAAGTTGACAGCACCGCAGTGGACCACAATTAAGACTTTAAAATATGTAACAGCATTTTTATGACATCAAAGTACTGTTGCTGCACAAGGCAGTGTTTTCGAAAAGCTCCCTGCTCTTCACCCTACAATCATGATGTACATATTGGCAATAAGGAAGTCAGCAATAGCTATTTACTGCTCTCCTGCAGCTGTAGACTTATAACTTAGGTCCCTAATTAAGTAGAAGCAGGGCTAACCACGAAGCACACCACAGTGCCTTAAAATGGCTTTCATACAGCGGAAATCTGGTGTTTGGTTACTCCAGAGAGTGGGTTTTTTTCCCCTTGAAAACTATATTTGCACATTCAGAAATAATTATCTGGAGATTAAAAAAAGAAAAGCTGTCTTGATGCACCAGGAGATCTAAAGAGCTTTTCATGGAAAGCATTTAAAATAAAAAAAAAAAAATAGGCTCTATATGGGAGATATTGACACCAGCCCCATCTTTGTCATCAACTGCGAGTGACTGTTAGCAAAGAAACTGGTCATGCTGCACAAAAGAGATCACAGTGTGTGTGTAAATCTGCATAACCTAATTGACTATCTTGGGAACGTGATCTTCAGCTGTAAAACCCCGCTTTTGACAAAACAATAAAGTTAAAAAGGAATGTCCCATCATTATGTTCCTTAAATGTCACAGGAACTGCAGTAAGTGCATCTTGGCAGAGGCAAGCCTACATCATTAGTTCCTCTCCTGGTTGCTTTTAGGTTTTTTGTTCCACATGGCCTGACTTGACAGGACAACAAATAGGCCTTTGCATCTGTACACATTTATTAGTGGATTTTATCGTTGGACATCAAGGAAATTGAGTCTCATCTAAAGGTTTATGACTGTACACATCTGTGGATTTTACTGCCCTTCGTTTCAAACAAACAAACAACAGCAGCAGAAAATTATTTTTGGAAAGTACAGTTTAAGATTTAATAATCATTTGATGTTCTGAGAAGTTCTTGGCTGTTTGTTCAAATATTTGCTGAACATTTGTTGAGAACTTTAGTTATGGGGAGGTGGGGGTGGCTGGGGAGCTGGGGCAGGGGCAGGCATGCTTCTGCCTTGTGTGAAAAGGTGATTTTGTGCAATCACAGCCTCCTCCTGCTCTCAGCATAGCTGGATTTTGTAGGATCCTGTCTAGAGATGACTTACCATTGGGGATAACCCCTTTGT
Organism: Acanthiza pusilla; assembly: GCA_036630365.1. Taxonomy (NCBI): domain Eukaryota; kingdom Metazoa; phylum Chordata; class Aves; order Passeriformes; family Acanthizidae; genus Acanthiza; species Acanthiza pusilla. Next base: position 885,854 of record JAXCHO010000163.1, on the reverse strand, counting down.
ACACTCAGCAATCCTGTCTTAAACTGATAGTGTGCAAAGGAATCCTGGGGGTCAGACCAGGGCACAGCACTGCCCTGTGCTGCTTTTGCTCTGCTTGTTCATAAGTGAGATTTTAATTCAGCTGATTGCTAAAAGAGAGCCTGAAATCCAGGAAAGGTAAAGCAAGTCTGCAAACCTTGCTCATTTAAATTCCCCATGAAATTAGTGGGCTAAAGGACTTGTTCAAGATTTCCTCAAATTATTGCACAGTTCTTTCACCAGGAACTTCACATCTGACCATGGTCTGAGCTGTCACATTTAAAGAGAATAATATAAAAAATCAGAATCCTGAAGATTTTGGAAGCAGCAGCTGGGTGTAAAATGAAACAGTGCACACATAAGATTGCAAAGGGGTTTAGACAATAATTTTGAGAGAGTTGCTGCCTGTTTTTTCTTAATGCTGTGTTTGTGCACAAACTAAAAATGACAGCTTATATGCCAACACTCTGAAATATTTCACTGAAAATAATTTGGGGTTTGTACCTCCTAGTGTGTTTCACTGGAAGAGGACTGTCCAAGGTGAAAATTGAGGTCTTAAGTTAATGGAGCCTTTTTGGTTGATTACACTTTGTTGATGAATATTTTAATAGCTTACATGAGGGAGAACTAGAAGCTGATCTTTTAAATTAGGTTTTTCAGCCTGAGGAGCTGGATGGAGGAGGATTTTTCCCTAACAGGAGATTCTTACTATCAGTCTTATATCAAGGATGTTGTTCCATGAAAACATCTTCACCCTACTTTTTTTCAACCTAAAGCGTTTCAGGTGAGATTAAGTTTTTCGATGCAGAGCCTGACTGGTACAAAGAGCCTGAAAAGATGATGCTTGTTATTCATAGTTTCATAGTGAGGAATGAAAGGTGACCTTACAGGTTGATTTTACTCTGTATGCGCTGATCTGTTCCCTTTGAGGGGCACTTACACACACCAGCTCTTGGAATAAGTGCAGAAAGAGATGGGGCACTTGGTTCTTCCCTGAAGAGAGAATGCTCCTCCCTCCCTCTGTGCTCATGGTGGCACTGTTTGGAGCCCACTTGAGGACAAAAGTCACGCTGGGCTGCCCAAAGGTTGGTACAGAGCCTAGAGTGGGACCAGGGCCTCTGTACAGATCTCCCAACTCCCTGTGCTGTGACCTGACCTCAAGATCAGATTGCATTGTCAGTGTCCTTTTGAAATGGTGATGTCTGGAGAAAGAGAAAGCTGCATGTAGGGCTAAAATGATATAATCATCCTAGAGGAGCTGATAGCTAAACTCTTTATCTTCATTGGGCCCAGCAAGGAGCCCCAAGATCAAGTCTTCAGGACAGAGGATGGAGCACCACTGGTGCCTTTTTTTGAGCTACCACAGCCAGCCCATTTAGCTTAGTTACGTGAAGGCAATGTTTAAGAAACTTCTCTTGCTGGGAAGAATAAATAAATGTATGTTTTCCCTATACCACACAGTGCAAGTGAAACTGCCACTGAGGTGAAGAAAGTCTGTGGCAGTCCCTCTTCTCAGTCGTTTGTAAACCTTGGAATGAGTTCCCAATGAAATTGTTACTCCCCTCTGCAGTGGGCTACTTCTTGGCCAGCTCAAAGAAGCCCCAGAAAATATTGCACCCATATGTGCCTTTTTTTTTTTTTTTACATTCTCATTAAGTTTATAAAACCCACAAATTTAGACCATCTGTCCTATAAATGTTTCTAAACTACAGCAAGATGAAAAAGCTGTTCTAGCTTTTTGATATAAGCGGTCAGCAAACCAAACACAAAACCAGAGCAAAGCAAATATTTTCTTGTCATACATGCTTCCCAACCGTGACGGATGAACTGTTATTTTTGATGTGTGTTTGGATCCAAATTTTGGAGAGAAATGCCTTCTAGATATGTGCACTTAGCACCAAACCAGCTTGATATGAAGAATTCTTGTTGGGGAGGGGGAAACAGAGGGAAAGTTGCACCACATGCTGCCCATGGATCATATTAAAGAAGCTGTTTCTTCAATTATTCGTCTTCCAACTACCCTGCTGACTGCTTTAACAAAGCCGTCCCAAGCATGGACTGTGTCAGCCCATTCTCAGGGTAAGGTGTGCATGCTTCTATTCTACCCACCTGTATCTTGGATGTTAATCCAGGAATATTTATTGCCTCCATGTGAGACTCCAGAGTGGGGCTGGAGCAGGATAAGGAAGAGAAGCTGTTTGCTGGGCTTGCCTGACAGGTGGGATTAAGCCCAGGTCCTTGTTTGCAGACAAACCCAACAGCAACTCCTGCATTGTGAAAAGACTCAATAAAGCAAGTGGGAGAAAGTGGAAATCTCACTTGAAATCCTTTTTCCTGGTGTTTCCATGGACACAGCAAATTCCCAGCCTAAACCCTTTAAGAATGAGAAGGCAGTGTTGGAATTGTACACCCTGCTTTGGTATTTACAGCTATGTGAGAAAAACTAAATCTGTTCTGACTGTATCCAATGGCATTCCTAACTCCCTTTGCTATCGGCACGTTACTGCTTTGATGGCCAAATCCTCACCCAAATCCTGGGTCAAGGAGATCACAACCGAGCCCCGGACCTGCCTCAGACCTGGTGTGCTGAGGAGCTGTGTATGGAGCAGTCTGAAGGGGAGCAGGGAATGCTCTGTACACCTGGAAATACACATTGAATCATCCTGTCTTTTTCGTGGAGGAGAAGAAAACTGGTGCTTGAGCTGTGCAAACTCTGAGTTGGTGCATGGGCGAGCAGTGCTGACTTTTTGGTGTCACTGAATTCCACTTGCCTACCTTCAGGTATTGCCTGGGCAGATATTCACAGCTCATCCAGTCCCCTGGGCCCCCTTTACATCAATAGGAGATATGGGCAATACTTAAACACATCTCACTTGTTTTAATTCTCTATCTTGGAGGTAAAATGGGAGTTAGAAGTTATTGTTCCCTGCTGTAATTGTGGGAGCATTGAGATAAACAGCTTGTAGATGCCTGTATTTGGGCTAAGGAATGAACCCATAGTGTGTCTTTGTGTGTGAAACTTACCTCTAGCAAAATGAAATGCGCCTTTAAAAAAAAAGTATATATATTTAACTTCTTAGATTAGAGGGATGGAGGACCTCTCCTAACAAAGAAAGGCTGAGGGAAATGGGTTTGTTCAGCCTGGAAAAGAATCAGCTTAGGGGTGACCTGATTGCAGCCTTCCAGTACCTAAAGGAAGCCTACAAGAAAGATGGAGAGGGACTTGTTACAAGAGCATGGAGTGACAGGACAAGGGGGAATGGATTCGAACTGAAAGAGAGTAGTTTTAGATTGGATATTAGGAGAAGGTTCTTTACTGTGAGGGTGGTGGCACTGGAACAGGTTGCCTCACCCCTGGAAGTGTTCAAGGCCAGGCCGGATGGAGCTCTGAGCAACCTGGGACAGTGGGAGGTATCCCTGCCCATGGCAGGGGATTGGAACAAGGTGATTTTTAAGGTCCCTTCCAAGCCAAACCGTTCCAATATTCTATTCTGTTATCCTATTTGTCACTTCCCCACTATACAGACAACTGTTTTTATCCATAAAGCTGTAGTGCAAAACCCCTAAGTTGTAGTTAAAACAAGCCCCAAGATGAGCTGTGCTCAGCACTGCCATTGCTGCCTGACTCTCATGGAATTCGAAGTTTCCCCATCTTTGCTTGCCCAGCCCAAGCCTGCTTCCAACATGCACTTCTTCCAGACCTTTCTTGACATCTAGCCGTGGGTTTAGCATCCTGACTCTGGTAGTTTTGCTCCAGGAGGGCAGGAACGAGCTCACCAATTCCTGCACGGCAGGAGGTCGGTGTGTGCTGTCTGCATTGCCTCCAGAGGAGCTGCCTGTCCCTACCCTCCTGGGATTGGTCTGCCCCTCTCCCTGCTGGGCGAGCCTCTTGCAAAAAACAAACAAATGAGAAAGCCCACTGTTCTCCCAGGACAGTGCTTGGGATCAGCACAGACAGGTGAATAATGCTGTTGACTGAGGGTTTGAATTCAGTTTAAATTTGCAAACGCAGCATCAGTCATTTCCTTCCACCCTCCCAGTACTGTGATAACTTAGCCTGGCCTTTCAGCCAAGGGCAGTGTTCTACCTGACTCCATCTGCATAAAATACCGTGTTTCATAGGCAAGCAGCAATATTCCTCTTTATAGAATTCCATTTCTCCTTTCAGGAAAACAAAGGATATTTTTTCCTTTCTGGGTTCAAGCCTGAGCATGTTTTTGAGTCTGCACTTGAAGTGCTCATTGAACAAAACTGAATTACTGCAATGAATCACAGATTTGCTGGAATTCATGCACTCTCTGTAAGGTTAGGACAAAATGGTAAATAATCTTGGCTAAAAGTACTAGGTAGATGGAAGAGACTTTTTTTAGTGCTTTATCACTGTATTTATGGAAATCTGAAGTGTCTAACCTAGGTTTTACCAGCTTAGAACTTTCAGCTTTTTAATTTGTACATAAAATTTTGTGAGGAGAAGTGCAAGTGCAGACAAATTCCTTTGGAAAACTTAGTTTTGTCAAATCCAAAATGTAATATTTGAAATCCAACACTTTAGGCTGATGAGGAACGATTATTTTCTTTCCCCTCTGTCTGTGTACCCCAAAGTTTGCATTTGACACAGCCAAGCTGGGCTTCTTTTTCCCCTGGTCATGCAGTGGGAGAGGTTGCTATTTTTGCACAGCCTGAGTTGTAACTGCTGCGGAAGAAATGCTGCATTCTGTAGTCTGGCAGAGAGGCTGTGCAGGGCACTGAGGAATGAGATGTCCTGTACAATATGCCCTGTTTCCTACATGATGTCCCAAATCAGAGTCTCTGTAGTGACAGCACAGGATTTTAGATTTGCAACTTGGAAGGAGTTACTAGAACTTCTGATTTCTGCAGCCTTCTGTCTGTGTCTTCAAGTCCTTCATAAGAACTGGAGTTGCATCATCAAGCTAAGATTGGGGTTTTAAAAGTTAGAGACGCAAGCCATCCAAAAAATTGTAAATTAATATGTCTATATATGAGAATTCAGATGCATGAATCTCACACTGGTCAAAGATCAGAATTCACTAGTGAATTGCCTTTCTAATCTGCCAGGCTCAGCAGATCAGCAGCTCTTGATAAATCAGGTTACAAAAGAAATAAATAAAATTTTTGGAACACCCCTTCAGTGTAAGAGGAGGATTGAAAAGAAAAATTTTGTAATTAAAAGTTAAAAAAAAATAAAATCCACCACAAATAAACCATTTTACAAGAGATTTGGAGAAATCATTAACTTGGCCCCTTTTCTCCTACCTTCCTATAAAAGTTGAAATATAAATTGTCAGTGTTCTCTTCAAAGGTTTGCAGAGGTTCAGGCTATGTTAGGCTTGCTGCTGAAACTTTTTCTACTCATTCATTTACTAAAAAATTTAAAGGGAATTTTGCATTTCAGTTCTATCCAGCAAAACCCTGTTCCACAGCTTTATTGCTTTCCTGTGATTTCACCACAGAGCAAAATCAGGGCCTGCAGCCCTTGAGCAGCTGATGTGAACGTCTGAACTTGACGCATGAACAGCTTGGGTTGTTTATACGAGTGAAGGTATTGCCGTGTTTATTTTAGCCAGATTTCTCTGAAACAATATATCTGGATTTAAGTCTGGGGTGCACATCCAGGTGGGGCGTTGTCCCAGTGCTCTGTGGACCATCCTTGGGACTTTAGTGACTTGGGGAGGTTTCCCAGAGGAGGCCTGGAAGGGAGGAGGAGCAGATTCTATATTCTGCAGATTCTTACATTGCTCCTGCTCCTAATTGTGTGCCAGAGTGGGCAGGGTGTTTGCTACTCCATATCTGCTTCACTTCTCTCTTGAGCCCTAGACGTCCTCAATCACAGTGTGCTCAGTAACTCTTGGCTGCTGAGTTTGGATTCTTCTCCCCTCCCTCTGTGCTGCAAGGGAGCAACAAGACGTGGCTGTATCTGTGCAAATAAAGCAGGGGCTTGCTCTCACCTGTTCCCCACCTCTGTTGTGAGCAGAGTTAGGCTAAGAAGATTTCTGCTTGCATCTTCCCTTGTGTTCTTCTTTCTCTGTTGTTCTGATTTTCTGATATTCGTGGAGATTTGCAGAAGCTCGCAGGGAAGTCAGGCAGGCAGCACCAAGATGGCAAAAAGAGAAACTTTATTTACGAGAACTTCTTTATATATCCATTAATAGTCTGATAATTATTGGTCGATAATTTTTCCACTTCCTATAACGATTGGTTACAATGCTGAAGTGTCCAGTACCAAAACAATGAGATTAGAAAGCACAAGAATGCAACTTATCTCTATTCTCCATGAGAAAGAAGAGGAAGATTTTAAATCAGTGCAACTACATTTCTCCTTTGATGAAATGCAGTAAGATGTCCAGGTGTTCGAGGTATTGTTTGAGGGAACATCTGAAAATAAAACTGAACTTATATGAAAGGATATACTGCAATATTGAAATATATCTGAGTTAATCCATGTGGTTGAATTTTACAAGCAGAGATGTCATTTTTTCAGCTTTATTTGCTGTGTGTCAGAGCAGCATTTGACTGCTCTGCACGCAAGTCAGTAGCTCCGGCAAAGCCTTAGGGTGCTTTGTGGTGTCTGATGCCAACTTATTTCCTCATCATGGGCAAAACTCAGTTTGAGCTGTGTGTTGTCTCCAGCTGTTACAATTTTGCCCTTGTGTGTGTTGGAGACTTGGGGTTAGTTAGGGAGATACCACCCTGCAGCTCCTTCCTTGTGATCTTAGGACCTTCCGTGTCATCAGGTACCAGCCATATCCTTGTACAAAATCAAACTTCTGCAGTAACATTTTGGCTCATGTACCACAGGAACTTGCACTAATTAATAGTTTGGTTGCTTGGATTTGCCTGTTGTGCCCTCTACCTATAGTTTTAGGTGAGCAAACCCAAAAATAGCTCTATTTTTGAAGTTCTTCTCAAGAGCACATTATTAAAAATATTGCTGTCACTAAGGAGAAATAATTCAAGCCTTTGTTTTATGTTTCTTTCTGAGCATACTCTCAGCAACACTTCTGCCAGGAGCCTCCACACAAGCAGAGAACCTCAGTTCTGGATTTATTTTTAGCTACTCCTGCCTCCAGTACATGAGCATCCCTTCAGTTGCCAAATACGGGAATTGATCCAAAGCTCACAGAAATTAGCAGGAAGCATTTCTGTGAGCTTCAATGAAATTTGTGTCAGACCTGCTCTTCGGAAAGGCCGTTTTGTTTTTCTTGCCTCCCAAAAGTGAAACAGGTGACCATTGCCAGCAGCAGCGATAGTCCTCCTTGGAGACCCGAATATTCTCCTGGAGGCACACACTGTCTGCTGGCTGATCCACCTGCCAGGTAGGAGGTGATTCTGCCAAATCTGTTACACCTGCAGTGTTTGCTTTTTGACAGCTTTGGGTGTATATAGAAAGTAGGGATTTCCCTGTCACAGGTCAGAAGAGGATCACAAACTGACCGTAGTTTATGTGGCTTTAAAGGGACAAAATTATTGGTCTGCAAGTTTTTCTATCACTTATTTCATCTTATTTACTGTGAGCAGGGTAAGCAGGGTTGTAAATAAATGTAGTTTTAAAACTGTTTCAGTAGACCACAAACCAGCATATCTTTGGCATCAATATGATTTTTCAGCTGTAGAGAAATCGGGGATAGTGGTTTTGGACAAGGTATCCCAGTAACAGCATTTCCTATGATGAATATTCCACCTCTTAAATTGAGTACTCCTCATGCCTTCGCATGTCAGCAGGGAAAGGAACCAGGTTATGATGTGAATGGAGTTCACAGAGAGGCTAATAACTTTATAATTAGCACTGGCTGGGAGATAAGCAAATCAGCACTCAAATATGCAAAGTAGAGTGGAAAAATGCCCGTTAGATTTTCGGGTTGCCATTAGGAGGGTTTATTCCTTTGGTTTTTTGATGAGGAACAGCTGTGGGTTGGCCTGGGGTAATCAGAGACAGTAGACAAGCTGGTAGGGTCATTGCTCTTTGAAATGCTCAAGTTTATGGGGTGTCAGAGCAGGGCGGGTCATGAACTGACTGGGCTGACTTCGAACAATGGTGGAATCTCAAAGGGCCAGAGCATCAGCTGCTTGAGATCAGCACGGCTCAGCAGTGCGCACAAATCCATTTATTCCAGGTGGGGATTCGCGCCCCAGCGTTTTATCCTTACGTCTGCCAAATTTTCTACCGGCACAAAAATGTAATGGGATCATCTTTGGGTAGCTTGTGGGGCTGTCGGTCCTACAATCAACCCCAGTGGGTGGTTCTGTAGTGGAGACATTTTTAAAGGTGGCCACATTGAGCCACGACCTCGTTGTTAGAAATAAGCAAAGATTGCTGCTTTTCGCAGGCTGTGTTTGGAAAAATATAATTTTTTTTTCTTTTTTCTGAAATTTGAGATGGCTTTTTGAAAAAGATAATTGATGTATGAAAGTTAAGTGCTTTCATATTTGATTTTTTCACTTCTCCAGTTGTGTGGTGTGAATTCACTAGTTTCTTTGGGATGACTCCAGACAAAGGTCTTATCTATCCATGGACACTTTTTGGGCACATCTGAACAGAGCAGTCCTTTCTTTCAGGCAAAACTGGGCATTTTGGAAGAGGCATTTGCAGCAGCTGAGTAAAGATTTGGCCAGGTCTTCTTCAACATCTGTTGTAGCCTTTAGTACCATATCAAAAGCTGAATTTCATGTACACCACTTCAGAGTCCCATTCTGATAACAAAAAAACTGAATTAGAGCCTGTTTACCTTAAAAGCAGTTCTATTTTTTCTTGTGTGCGTATTATGTGGAGTTATTTTTCAATTAGCTGTGGGAATTTGTGCTCTTAAAAGAAAAATATAGAAAAAACTGAAATCATCCCAACTATTGTTACCAATGATTTAGGATAATATGTTAACTGAAACATCAATTTTGTCTCCTGTAACTACTAGGGAAGTTTACTTATTATTCCTTTTCTCTTGCAAAGCTTGTAGTTTGTGCAACCTCTGTCAATGGAGCTGTGCTAATTTATGTCAGCTGGTCCAATATTTTTGCTTATGATTTCTGCCTTGGCAAAACACATATATAATATTGTTTTTCCCAGACGGTTGGCTGAATACTCTAAAAGTAATTATTGACTAATTCTGGGGTTAGCCAAGCAGGACTAGGATTTGTTTCAGTAGTGGAAACATCGATCATTAGGGTGAGACAGATTGTATTTGCTGAAAGAAAAGCTCCTTCTGTTTATTTGTATGGCATAAACATCCCACGGGTCTCTTCAGAGTTATAACAGTGTAAATCCATTAGCTGAGTGGAGTCTCAAGCCCATTATTTTTCAACAAGTGATACTCACCTGTTTGCTTAAATGATGCCAGGTGGACAGAACCAACTTTTATAGCAAATTTAGACTCCACATAAACAGAGCTTTAAGTTCCCCTCTTCTTTGACTTTGTCCCACAGGCCTTGAGAACGACAGGGTCACCTGTACCTTTGTGGTGGGGCAAAAGAGCAGGGGAAGGAAAAATCATTTGTCTTTATTCTCACTGTGTTGAACAGACCACAGATCATCTGACGGGGGGATTAAGTCACACTTAGTTTTGAAAAGTTAACACTTTCTAAAATGTGAAACTCAAAGCCTTGCCCTGTTTTGCTAACAAGTGGCCTCGACTTCAGTTGAATTGCCCTTTGAGCATCGCTGGTTTGCACCAGTTTGATCACAAAATGCATAAGCTGGTGTGGATTTGGCCCCAGTCTGAATAAAGGATCTGCAGCAAATAAGAACTCTGGAAGCAGCAAGATTTTGCTGTGATATGGATGGTGATGATGGAAGATAAATGGATATAGAGTGGAGAAGAGTCACAGAAGCAGCCATGCCAGGTAAAGAAAATCTCAGTCCTAAATTCATCTGAAGGTACAGAGTAGCAAGGGAAAGTGATTATGAGAGATCCTTACGCTGTTGATTAAATATTTCAGAACAGCATCTGGCTGCAGTCTGGTATTAGTATTCTGGTTCTGCAGTGGGTAAATCTGCCTTATTCTTTAAAGCGCCAGATACTCAGCTCACAGGAAAGTCCTCAACTTTAGTTTGGGTGAACTGAAGTTTCTGTAAAAATAATTCAGGAGAAAGAATGCAGTAATCCTTCCTGGTTGTGACAGAAACAAGTCCAACCATTTCCAGGTCTGCAGAAGTCTGACAGGATTAAATGTTAAGAGTCCTAAAAAGATAGCAAGCTGTTTCAGTACATCTTAGTTCCAGGTTTATGAACAGAGGGTTGTGGTTCCAAGGTAAACTCACACATTTCTTACAGATGTGCAGACAGGTAGTTAAAATCTCCAGAAATTGTAGTTAAAATCTCCAGAAATTGCACACAGCGAGGTTTGGTTAAGCTATATTTTACCAGCCTTCTGAGTTAATATTTGAGCGTTTCACCTTTGCTGTCTGTTTGAAAATCAAATGGAAAATCAAAATGCAAGCATCCAGTTAATGTTATTATGTGAAGGTCACCCGCTCATGCTCAGGATTGCTCCCCAGTTATGCTCTCTTTCCTATAGAATCCTGGGTTTAGCAGATTTCTTATGGTCAGAGCTCTGGAACACATGTTTTTCCATGTGCTCTCGTTCTTTTAATCTGCAATTTTTAATGAATTCCTAAACACAAGATACTCTTCCTTTATTCCTTCTGTAACCTGGCCAGTGTCTTCAGATGACAAAGTGTAACTCCATCCAGTGTAAGCAGTGAACATTCTCAGCTGGATTTTTTGGGGAGGTTACCTATGCAGTGAATGGAAGTGGAACAGTGCTGGACATTTTGGAGATCACTCCTTGTTAGACTAATAGGTTTCCAGCTTCTCCTGACAAACTAGGTTATTCCACAGGGAAAACGTAGTGCTGATGGAAAAGGCAAATCCTTATCCAGCATCCTCATCTGAAAATCTGCTGTACTTTGGTACTGTGGGTAATAAAGTACGTTTGACTTTCTTTGAATTCTTCAGATCAAACTGCTTAGACATTTTTCATTCTCCTTCCTGCCTTTGGTGGCAAGATATCAGTCACATACAGTTCTCTCCAAGCGTCCAACCCCTTGGTGTCCAAATGGAGGATTTTTATGGCTGATGTGACGCTGTCAGCAGTGCTGACACCGAGCAGGCCAAGGGTTCACTCGGTGTAGAGCCATGGCAGTCTGTCCATGATGACCGAGCACAGTGGTCAGGTCTGCCAGACAGCAGTGGAGAAGGGCTGACCAAGGCCTGACAAAAACGCATGGGAATTGGTTCCCAAAGGAAACCATCCATCTCCCTTCACACTGACCTGACTTCTGTGCTCTGCTCTAACTCCAATGCGTGTAGCTGATGATTTCCTCTCACTCCTGTAAGGTGTCCTGCATGTCGAGCCTTGGCAGCCCAGGCCACCTTTACATGGCAGATGGATTTGTCTGGGAGACTCTGGCTTGCTTCTGTTTGGGTTTCTAGTACCCTAGCTTTCCATAATAAATGTCTTTCTATAAATTCTTGGCTGACCAAAGGAGTTTGGCTAATCCTGACTTCTGGATGCTTATCAAAACCAAAGCTTGAATTTCATCCACCGTGAATCCTAGTCTATTTTTAATGCTGCTGTTTGGAAGCATAGCTCCATGTGCTCTTAATAAAACAGTGGAAACAACATGCAGCAACTTTGTAAACAAACTTAAAAACTATTATTTTATTTTTTTTAGAGAGCCAACTTATTTGTAAATAATCTACACCAGATGTTGGCCATGACATAAATTCGCTCTATTAATATCTTTTTATATGGCCTTGGACAAATCACAAGTCTGTGCCTTGGTTCCCCAGCCAAGAAAAGGTGTGGTAGCTTCTGAGGACATGAATGCTTCAGGAACAAGGGTTATTTAAATAACTGAGAGACAACATTTGTTCTTAGACCATAGCAAGGAGTACTGGAACTAGAAGGTCTTAAGAGAGTATTTCTAATACTTACAAAAACGGCAGTTTGGTGGGAGTTGTACTGAAGGCACAGCACAACGGTCCAGTCTGTGTCCTTATATATTTGGTTTGTATTTTGAATAATGCTGCTTGAAGCTGTGTTGAAGTCACTGGTTAGGGCAGAGCTGACCTATTTATGCGTTCAAGTTGGCTTTTCCAGAAAGAAACTTGATGTACACCTGTTTGGAATGTAATTCGTACTTAAGGGCAAGATTTTCTGGAGCTGGAGCCTGATGTAAAGATGATGGGTAAGATTTACAAAGAGACTTGGATATCCTCCCCAGGATATGCCCCTGGTTGGCAGATCCCTCTCCATGAGGTATGCACCACCACTGCAGATGTGCCCTTACTGCTTTCAGTCTGAATTTCAGGCTTTTGGGGCAGACAAAAAGAAAGCTGAATTTTGACTTGCGTTCCTGTTGAAGCAAATAAAGAAAGTAGCTTGCATTTCCTAAAGTGTTCAGTCCTATTCAGCTGTCCAAAAACACAGCAGAAATTCACTTGCTGTCTGGGAGAGCTGAGGGGGATTTTCCCTCCCCTTCCAAAACTGAATTCTTGTATTGCAGTCACTTTTTTTGCTATCTAAGTGGGAACTGTTAGGAGCAAAGTTGTTTCAATACCTTTGTGCAGTGGTGACATTGAGAGGCAGCAGTGGAAAGGAAATATATATTTTTGCAGTCACAAATTGAATCAAAGGGAAGCAGGTTTTGTGAGATCTCTGCTGTCTCCTCAGAAATGTGGACAGAGTTGTCCTGTTTTCTTGCTGGGCTTCAGGTTTTGCCTCTCCTAAATAACAGGTTTCCCAAATGCTTAGTGCAAGTTCTGCTCCACTCCCAGATGGGATCTGTAAGGCCTAAAGTGACACATCAGCAAAATGTAAGTATTTTTTTAGTGAAAGTGTCACTATTTCTTCACTTTTCACAGCACTTGCCTTGTTTTGCTGCTGAGCATGACGAGTTTCCCTGTTTTCCTGTACTAGTGAAAATACCAAACCCTTATTCTAGTCTCTTCTTGGTCTTGACTTGATTTGGATTTCATATTAGCTTGCTCTCCTTGGCTTTTCCAACACCATATGCAAAGAAAACCAAAGGAGAAAAGGCCAGATGTGTGGATCAGCTGTAATACAAAGCTTCCCAGCCCAGAAATCAGCAGGAAAAATGTATTTGATGGAGCAGCTGCTGAGCTTCTCCCCTGCAACGTCCCTCAAGGAGAGATAAAAGAGTCTCTGGCCTGTCAGGCACAGTTTAAACCCTCCCATGTTTTCCTTCATCCCCCCACAAAGCAGCGGTGTGGGTTGTAGCTGCACACCTGCAGCTGTGTTCCAGCTTGACCTTTCTTGTTATTCCTGCCAAAAAATAGATCTCGCCAATAAATTCAGAAGAAGCTGGTATGGTTCAGAAAACAAGAGCCGTGTCTCATTTCTTCTTTATTATTTCCACATCTGAGGGGTCAGTGGGAAAGAGGAAGCAGAGTTGAGGTGCAGGTGGAAATGGAATGGGTAAGATTTAGCAGCATGCATGGAGGAGCAAGGCAGATGCAGCTCAATTTCTGAGGACTTCTTCTGCCTGAACTAAGCATTCTTTTTAATAGGGAGGACATTTTCCTCCATAATATGGTCTGTGGCCATTTTCTTCTTTCCAAACAAGTGCAGTTTATTGAAAAGCTTCCATAGGCCTCTTTTGTTCATTGTTAAAATGAAACAGGGGTGTCAGTGAGCATCAGTGAGGGCCACTCCATCCCTACCATCAGAGCTCTTGCCAGGTGGCTCCAGCAGCAGGCTCAGCTACCAAAGGAAGTGTCCCTCTGATGTCCCTGTTTGCTGAATCCTCATTGCTGAGCCAATCCAGCCAAGCTTCCTGCACTATTTCATTACCTTCTTGCATGACCATGCCATTTTTACTCCTGTCACAGCTGCATCCCTCAAACATCTTCCAGGGGCTCTTCCATCTACGTTTGTTTGCTCCCTGCAAGGATCAGTTCTGCCCTTTTTATTTGTAGTGTTTGCAGGATATGTGTCTAACCTTCAGTGAGTCTTTGGCTGGCATTCTGAATTGCTTGAATTCCCCCTTTTCCATTCTCCTACCTACCTACATCCTATGGATCATTGTATCATGACCATTTCTGCAGTATCTTCTTCCCAAAACACATTCATTTCTTGTGTCGAACATGCACAGTAAGTTCCAGGAGTCATGAAAGAAAAACATTAATAAACCCCCCTACTAATGGGATTCTCTATTAAACATAAATCCAGTTATTCTGTGAGCAGGGCTGATTCCTGAACACAAGATTGATGCCTGGGAACATCAGACAGCTGCCACTGGCACAGATTCCCCTTGGATATAAACTAACAGATGAGAATTGTCTCTGTTTTGCAAACCTGAAGTGGCCCTGGTTTTTAGTATGAAGCAAGTCCACCCCATAAATAAGTTTATGTTTTCAGAAACAAGCCCCTTTTGCCCCTGTTGTATGTGTGGTACTTCAGCCTTCGGTAAAAGTTGGATTCAGACTAATTCCGTCGGTTAAGTGGTCTGGACTGAACCTTTTTTCCCCTCTTTGTCACATATACAGCCCTGTCTAGCACTGGGGGACCTGGGTTTGCTGTCCCTGAGCTCCTTTCTCCTGGATTGAAAGCACTTGGTGATTTTGGTTTTAGAACAGGAGCCTAGCTTGTGCCTCAGGCTGCTTTCAAGAAGGGTCATACGGATAAACTGAAATCAGTGAAGGTCTGCATTAGCAACCATCCAGCAATTCAGCACACAAGTGCTCTTGTTTGAGCTGGAGAGCTACAGCCCAGGCAGGGAGGAGAAGAATGAGCTGGCTTATCCCATGGACCGACCCCTTCCTTGGGGAGGGAAGTGTTCACCAAGTATTAACATACATGTGTAATTTGAATTAATTTTTCAGTGTAATTTGCAGACTTTGCCACACGCCGTATCTCAACGTTTTCAGGAAATCCAATCTTTTATTCCAAAAGAAAAATGTAGAAAAAACTTCCCCCTTGCCCTCACTTATTTCTACCACCAACCTCCCTCTCAATTTGGGCAAACAAAAACATTCAGGTAAAACTTTCCCAAATGAACTTTGTGACTTGGGGGGAAAAAAATGTAATTACTATGTTCAAGGAAAATAGACATTTTCCTCTAATTAAAAATCCAATTTTCCATGGGGTGAGGGGAAAATGAAGTTCAACATCTCTAGTTGCGTGCTTGAAGTGTGTGGGGAAAATTGCAGAGAAGGCAGCTGTGTGAATGAACAAGCAGAGACAAATACAGAGCTCAGATTTTTTAGGCTGCACATGCATGGGCTGCTGCCTGCTTGTTAACATCCCTTAGAGATGTTATTATTTGGCTTTTTCCTCCTTTTATTGTGGAATTTTCTCTCCTTTCATATTCCTCTTTAGATAATTCAGAAAAAATGTGAAAAAGGCAAGGAAGGGAAGTGCAGATAAAAAATTGGTTTTTATTAATTATTTGGCTTCCTATTTTATCTTGAAACTTTCAGCAAAGACTTCTCCTGTCACCCCTGTGATGGAGATCTACACTGCCCACCTGTAGCTGTGCTCATCCAGCATCTCGCTGCCTTAATAGTCTGCCTGAAGTTCCAAGCGATTGAAAGGCGTGAGTTTGGCTCAGAAATTTCAGAGCGCAGATACCGAGTCAGGTGAATGAGGGAAGTGACCACAGGATCTGGGGAATAACCCCAGGATCTGGGGAATAACCCCAGGATCAGGGGAATAACCACGGCTTGCCTCCATCCTGCTGTGTGCGCTCATGGCGAAGGCCTCGGCCCGAAGGGGAGAGCAGCCACACAAAGAAGGTTCTGTAGCTTTCACAGTGGTTGTCCTCTTTCGGGGTGGGTTTTTTCTTTACTGCTTTGAAGGCCTATTTCATGGGACACTTCACAGAATCAATGCAGCTCATCAGCAAATGGGTGCTCTGTGCAGCAGGCCTGTGAGAGGGCAGGCATTTGTTTTCCCTGCACGTCAGGCCTTTCAATCCTGCCCCAACACTGGACGGGTTGTCCTGCTGCAGATCAGGAGAGGCTTCTGCATAACCTGAATTTTGTGCAGCGAGTCAGAGTTTATTCTATAGATATAGTTGGTGCTTATCTCTGATTAGAGTCCTGGCAGAATATTTTTTGATTCTGCCAGCATTCAGGCCACAACTGATTAATAAGGATCAGGTGCTAAAGTTCAGAGATGAAGCTCCATCCATGCCAAGGTTTAAACTATCTTCTTTTCTATTTATTTTTCCTACATAACTGAATGCATATAAAAGCCCTGGTAAATGCCCCATTTTAGAGTTTGTAGCTAATGTTTATTTAAAATACTTAGAGTAAGAGCTCTACAGGGCAGGCTTTGCTGTGTAAATTAAACAGCCACCCATTTGGTATCTTCAAGATGAGAAACTTGCACAAACAGCTGAGGCAATGCCCAGGTGTCCGTGCCCCGTGTTTGGCAGGAGATTTGCCTTTTAGAGTCAGTCTTAGGCTTTCAGTGTGATGGATCAGCCCCCAGCAACCCCGAGAGGCCTGACTGACAAAACATGAAGATGTTCTAGAAGCAGCAATCTGGGGAGGCTTGCTCTTTTTGTTGTCCTCTGCCTTCTGAGCCTTTTTGTGAGGGCTTACTTCTGTGTTCTGGGCAGCTCTAAGGGCCAGGGATGCATTTTTATACTTACTGTGATTGAAGAACAGTAGAGTGGTGAGCAGGATGTATGCAGGACATCCCTGCAACAAGAGGAACAGTGCAAAGAATTGCACTGCTCTATGATCAGGCTGCACATGCCTTGGTGACGGTTGTGTTACCCCAACTTGCTGTCACCTGGATCATCCACAAGTGGATCACTTGGTTGTGTTTTGTTACCTAAATTTAAACTAATTTTTAAATTATTTTTTGTATTTTTTACCTAGCCCTGTGTCAGTACCTTCTCTCCAGTCTTCACTGACTTAAGCATGGGGTAAGCAAAATAAGTATCACATAGCTTTTTCTTCCTGTCTTGTCTGCTTTAATTTCTAATTGCTTGGAGATCCTCTCAGTATGTTTTATTTTGCTGTATTTATTTTTTACGTTGCCTAGTTCAGTAGCAGTGTGATATCACTTAGAACCTCTAGGAACTGCCATAACATAAATATCAGTAAACAGAAACGCGGAAAAAGAAGAAAACTGGCCTAGAAATGGGCCCAAGCTGGAATTTGAAACTCATGTGGTTCCTGTGGTTTGCTGTCGTCTAGGGAAGTGACCATGATGTTCTGTTGGTCCAGCTCTTGGATCAGATCTGCTTTAGACTTTTGTGTGTGACAAATGCGATGGTTTCTTTTTTTCAAATACTCTTCTAGTGCTCTAGAGCAGACAGTGATACCAACTAAACACTCTCACACTGGCAGAGTTGTCTTGCAAAGTGAACTGATATGTTATTTTGCTGTTTAACTTTCCTTCTCTGGGAGGATTTACCTCTCTTGTGTTCTTGGCACAGCTTTTTATTACTGACTTCTCCTACATGTAGATAGTGTTGCCTAACTTCATGTTAAGGAAACCAGACCCCAGCTGATTCCAGGTCATGTACAGTCAAGGAATATATTCTTAAGTAATGGACCAGTCAGTTCACACTAACTGATGATCTGGTCTCAGCCAGGTTTAAATACTTTGTTCCAAATGCCTTATCAAAGATTAAATAAGTGGGTAGGAACAGGCTAAGGAGTGAAGTCTGCATATCCCTGAACTTTAGTCCTCTGTCACTCAGCAACATAGTCTGTCTTAAAATGTGGATAACAGTGCTCTGTCCACAGAACAAACTACTAGAAATGGCGTTTTCAGTAAAAAATTTTAATATCTGTGTATAGAAAGCCAGCAGGAAAAATTCTGCCCACATTTACACATACGCAACCCAAGTTTGCAGTTAACTGAGTGCAAAATGCTGTCCTGAGTACACAAATGTATTAGAAAACATGTGTGCCTTATAAGGATTGTACTACTGGTTTTCAGCATGGTTTTATTTAATGAAAGTTAACATGATCTATGGTAATTATTTGTGCAGTTATGAGGCTTTGTTGACGTAAGCATGCAGTCATGAACCCGCTTCTAGCACATGGTTTTAATTTTTGCTTTGTTACTTCCACGATTTGACACTCTTAGCCAAATAAAATATTTTTTGAGAATTGATTAATGAACATTCCCTGATTTATAACAGGACTGATTTATAGAGCATTAATAAAGAATAACAAAGTTTACCCTAAGATGACTTAGGCTTTCATTTCTGGTAGCTTACTAATGTGGCAGGTGGTAGAAGATAGCGAAAACATTGTCATGAAAAAGGCACAGCAAAATTCCAGATATGTTCCACAGGAATCCAGGAATGGCAAAACTCTTACTATATATGCTTGTGTTTGTGCAGTCCTGCCTTTCAGGTGGCTGCAGCAGGTCTGGAGTAATCTGCTGTGGAAATAGTAGCTCTCATTCTTTCAATACTGTTTTCTAGCCTAATAATGTGGGAGGCTCGTGGTGGAAGGGAACTAAACTCGCTGATCTTATGAGCTGCCACCTTTGCAAACTGCCTGTGCTGATGTCTGCACGTGTGGCTTCACCCAGACACGGAGAATTGGGCAAAATGAGACACCTCGTGGGCTTCAGAAAATCAATGCGTTCTGCATCTGGCAGCGCAGCAGGACGAGTAAAAGGCTGACAGCTTTCTGGCATGCTCCCTCTGCAGACATGGCGTTTGTGGAAATGTAATTACATTTCGTAAAAGAAAAAGGAATTACAACAGAATGGAAAAGAAACGCCAACTCGGTTGGCACAAATAAATTATCCCATAAGAATAATAACCATGTTAGTATCAATTATATGATAATTCACACTGTAGTTCTGCTATGTGAACATCTCATCAACTTAACTATGTAAAAATCCATGATTTTGTTCTGTTTCTTCCTGCAGCAATCAAAATGTTGCTTGAATTTTTGTATGCGGAGCCCATGTCAGGGGACCAGCTTCGTTTTTTCACATTGTGGGTTTAGTAAACTGCCATAGTGTGACCTTTCTCCATGTGCCTTTTGATTGATTCATCAAAACCAACACTTTATTTCAGCTGCAAATCAGTTTTCTGTCGGCTCAGTTATAGGAGAAAAAAAATTATCGAAGTATCCCACAGCTCAGACTCTTCTTCAGTTTTCTCATGGCCAGCAAGCAGGATGTAGCCATGAGCTGTGTCTTCAGGGCAGCAGGTAGCTTCTCCAAGCCGAGCTGGACCATCCACAGCCATCTATGGGAGCAGGGATTCATTCTCTGGCTCAGTACTTGAGTGCCTGTTCCATGGGGCAGTGTATTCCTCAACAATCTCTTAACATTCCTTAACCAAGCTCCCTTCTGTTCCTAAGGAGGGATTGTTCCATTGAGGCTGCTGGTGTAGTCTGCTCTCCTGGATGGGTGTAACTCTCAGGTGTTAGCTGGGTTCTGTGCCATCAGAAATAGGTTTTCCTCTTGGATTGCTGTGATTTCTGGCTTTTCCATAGAAATGGAGGTGGAAAATCAAAGGCCAGGGGGAAATAGATGAAAGAGGGTACATGTTTGGATCTTTGCTGGAAGGCTTATATCTGAATGAAGGTGTAAATCAAAGCCACAAAGGCCTCATGTAGGTTCTGACTGCTCAGAAGGGTTAGTAGCACTGTGGGGAGAGGCTGTTTTCGGGGATTGGATCCTGAAATGGCTTTGCAACAGGCTTCATTAGACAGCAGCCATGTCTTTCCAGAGCCCTGACAGCTCAGGGAAGTAACTCTGGGCTCTTGCTGACCCTGGAGCCCCACTAGCTTCTGTTTTCCAGCAGAAGCAGCTGAACCCCACAGCTGTGTTGCCCAAGCAGCATCTACGTGGGTGTAACTCCAGTGCCCCTGTCCAAGGATTTGTAGCACTGCTTGTTGTAACAAGGATTACAATTGTCAGCATAGCAGAACACCTACTTTTCATCTGAAATTGCAAAACTTTGCCATAAGGGGCTATTGTCCCCTTACACATGTTGCCCTGCTCTCTCTGGCATTAAATTCTCTGAGCAGCAGTGGAATAATAAACTGCTGTGTGTGTATTCTGCATTAGTCCCTATTCAAAGCTTAAGACATAGCCTGGAAGTAAGCCAAAAACAATGTGAATTAGTGGATCTGGGTGATGTTCAGTTTTTGGTGGTTTTGGTTTTTTTCTTTTTTTAATAGCTACCCCAAAGAGCTACTTGCTCAAATTTGGGAATGGGATCTCCTGTTTGAGTTGGTCTGTTTGGCACACTAGGCATGTGAATACGTGCTTAGAGAGCTTGTAAACACTGCAGTGGGAAGAGAAGAACAGAGATACAAGGTGCTAACAGATTTCAGGAGTAATGCTTGGGGAAACAGAGTTCAGCTTGACCTACTTCTCATTAGCTTTAATCTTTAAAAGCAAAAACAAAAGACTGAATTATTGTTTCATTTTCTGGAGTGCTTGAAAGAGCTCCTGAAGCTTTCCATCTGAAAGAGAGACCAGGAGAAACTGCCTGAAAACCTGACAGTGTGGTAAAGAAAATAAGCATAAGATGATCATCAGTCAGAACAAGTTAAATAATTAAAGAAAAGCAGTCAGAAAATAAAATTAAGATATACTGCAGCATCAATTTTACTAACAGTAGTTGCAGTGCATGTTAAGGAATATCACACTGAAGTAATTTTCCCTTGCTGTTTGATAACAGTGGAGCAATAACATACTAAATAACACGATTCTATTGTTAAAAATATGATTACAGATTTAAAATATCATGTGCTTGACCTCTCAAGGTGTTACCATAGAACTGTCACTGGAAATATCAGACATTTTGGATGTGAAACTTTTCAAAGGTGCTCAGTATTTCTGCCAGAAGTCACTGCCCTGAGCACTGTGTCTGCTGCCACTGGGACCTCAGCTTCTTTAGAAATGAAAATAGTGCATCTGCTAGCCAGAGACAGGCTTACCACTTCACTAAAAGTGCAAATATTTATTAGAAAACTGTAGAAAAGTGTCTAGGTTGCTTATTTAATTTGTTGCACCAAGAAAATAATCCTGGTGACTTCAATACAATGGTGTAGGAAAGATTAGAAATGTGATGGGGCTTTTGCTGATGCAGTAATTTTGGAGTGAATGGAATGGACATACCAGGGGAGTCAATAACAGCTGAGAAACCCTAAGTGGGTTGTTTTCAGTGCTGTGTTACATCTCCCCCAAAGGCAGAGTGATCCAAGGAATAGTGGAATCGCCAAGAAAGTTCTGAGTCAGCAAGGCTTTGAATGGCTGTTGTGTCAGACAGACACAACCATATGAAAGCACTTAAACAAATATGCAGTTGTTAGCACATGAAGAGTTTTGATAAGAAAGATCAATTTCTTTATGTGCTATGCTGAGGCCTTGGGAGATCCCAAACCTATGTTTTACTGAAACTGTGTTACTTCAGTGCTGTATTTGGGCTGCATCTCTTCAGCCTTTCCTACGTGAGTGCATCCCTGGCAAACCTGACTGGTACAGGATTGGGAAAGGCATTTCCAGGTGTGCCCAAGCCAAGGGCTGGCAGCAGTCCTGGGCAGGAAGGCAGTAAAGCTCAGGACCACAGCCTGGTGTCGTTCCTTCCAGTGAACTGTTCTGAAGCATCTCCAGTAACAGCTGGCAACGTGAGCTGCCATGGAGGCAGGCACTGATAAGGATGAGCAGGCAGCTGAGAGAGACTTTCTGTCCTCTTTCACATTGAGTTCAGGATGCATAGAGCAATTTTTAGTGCCCAGCCCTGGTCCTGGGGAGTGATGACGGTTTCAGTGTGATGAAACAGAAAAGATTGACAAGGAAAAGCATGAAAGGAGGGCTTACTAGGAGAGAAAAAGAAGAAACTGAGAGAAATGAATGAACTGACAGACACACTCCAGGGGCCTGCAGGGAGACAGTAGGTGTGTGCTGTCTTTCTGCTCTGCATGTTCATGGTGGTGCTGTCCAGCTCAGTGCTGGCCTCTGCCTACCCCCATGCTACAGCTAGTGCTTACAGCAGCTGTCTGGGTGTGTGTATTTATATACATCACTGAAATCCACTTCATTTTCCTCCCTTTTCCTTTACTATTGAAGCTGGATGCAGATGTGCAGAGCTGGGTGAGAAGCAGCTCTCAAGGGTGGACAGTGCTTTCCCCTTGTAGTCATTGTGGTGCCATGCACTCAACAGCACAGGGACAGTGGGAACTGCAGGCAGGGCAGGGATCCCTGCAGTCAGTTCTGGAGCAGGAGCCGCTGCATTCCAAATGCTCTCTGGATGTTGTGCAGTTCTCTTGACACTTCCACAGGTGGGGGTGTCCAGCATTCCAATTTGCAATGGAGATGCACAGACAACCTGTCCTGTTAAGTGAAGGTCCCAGGGACAGCCAGCGCTGTGTTGAACAAAAACCTGTTCCTCAAGCGATGTCCAACCACTGCACATAGATTTCTGCTACAACCCAGGTGTGGTGAGTGAGCTGTGATCTTCCAGGTGTCATTTCGTGTACCCCATCCTTCAGAGACCTGTTTCCCACTCCTGGGTAATGCTGTTCCTTGGCCATTGGCATGGAGCAATGAAGACATCCGGTGGCTGGTTGGGCTAATGGCAGGTGAGAGAGGAGGCCTCTCTGAGGTTTTATGTAGCCAAAGGTACTGCGCCGCATGGAGTTAAAGTTTCATGTTGCAGCCATCCTCCAAGGCTGGAAGAACACACCTCCCATGTACAACTCTGTGTCCTACTCCAGGGGGAATGAATTACCAAGCTGCCCCTGCCTCTCGTGTTCCTGTATTCCTGAATTTACTCATCTACAAAGGGAGCTGGGGCAGAAATGTCAGGGTTATTATACTTTTAATCCTTTCCCCTGTGGCTCTTGAGCAACAGCCCATGAGGATTTCTTCTTGAGAGCTGGTAGCCAGTGGACCAGATGCTGTGGTCTTTCCCTCTGGGACTCGCAGCTACAAGTGCTACCAGTGACCTTTGAGGACTCTCTAAAAAAAACCAAACCGTGCACTGCTTTCCCATAGAGCGTCACTGTGGAAACTACAGTCTTTCTTTGTGCTTCATTCATTTTCAATTTGGCCAGCCCTGCCACTGATACATGGACAAATGAGGAAGCGGCACAAGAGAAAAGAATACTTGACAGAGGAGAGCGGCAAATAAAAACTGTTGTGTTGTGCTGTCAAGCTCAAGTGTGAATGGCGCTGCACCTGGAGAGTGCGGACAAAGGGGCTGCATTCATGCCTAGTCCCTCGTGTGTGGGAAGGCAGCAAGACCTAAAGGAGCTGCCGTGTCAAGAGCGTGAATCAGGAGACCTTCCTTGTTTGCGATTAATCATATAAAAGGGAGGCATGAGTAAAAATATCCTGTTCGCAGGAATATCCTGTTGGCTGGCTGTGTGTATTGATCTTCGCTGAGCAGGGCTGCCGAGGGGTCCGAGACATCTGGGAGATGAATCATCCCCAGCCAGAACTGGAGCAATTAGCTACATTTAGACCAGCAAAAGGCCTTGAAAGGTGTCTAATTGAGTGGCTTGCAACTGCGCCAGGAAACAATGTGGATTTGACAAGAATCCCACAATTAATTTCTGTATTGACCTAGTGGGACACCATTTGCTCATGTGGGCAGATTATCCTAGACAACTAATTCAATTCTTACAGCATCCACTGCAGACATAAGTGTTTTGTTAACTAGGAGCAAAGTAAAGGAGGTAGTTAATGGCAAGTCTTTCTTGCAGCCCATTATTAAATCTGTGACCATTTAAACATAAAACAGGGGTTTTGGCAAGGTCAAGGCCACACATTTCTTGGGAGCATGAAGTTCAAAATTCTGCCCTGACAGCCCCAGTGGTTTTGAACCACTGTGTTAAACTACTTTAAACAAGTACACATTTACTCTAGGACAAATTTAGGGGCTTAATAAAGGAAGACATGTCAAATAAAATTTATAGGTATTAAGAAAGGAGAAACAAATTAGGTTCTAGGTAGGTGTGCAAAGCTAATTTCCCAAGAAAAATAGCAATTATTTCCTTTATAAATACAAAAAGTAAAAGCTTTTGAGCTTACTTTAAATATTTTTTTAATCATCAGCCTTTATTGTATGGAATTGGAATAGAAGTATTAAAATTCCTGCTTTTGGTGGGACCAAAAATGTGATGGCTGGATCTGAGAACCTCTTGGCAGATTATGATTGGCAAGATAAAGCCAGAATTAATTTGTGAAATCCAGAGCTTTGCAATTTATTAGTGATTATCTCTGTCTGTGTGTGTGCACAGTGCTCCCCAAGAGGAACAGCTTTCATATAACAAGTTGATAAAATAAATAACAATGCTCTGGGGAGAAAGGTCTACCTTAATAAGCAGGGAAGCAGAAATGGGTTCTTTTTAATGATACTGACTTTTCTTTCTTGCTGGTTCTATTAGAGGAACTCCGCATCTTAACTAATCACATTGAGATTTTTCTATCAAAACCCTTTTCTGAACAAAAGAAGTTTGTATAAATTGGCTGTCATGAAGCAGAGTCTCGTAGTTGCTCCTTCACTGTGGCCAGATGCAGAGCTGGGCTGCAAAGATTGCAAGTTCCCTTTGGTGGAGTGGATGCAGACAGGCCACAGCTCAGGGTCTGAGCCAAATTGTGAAGAGATAAGCTGGAGAGGACTACTCTTGTGAGAACTTCCAAGGCAAGTGCCCACTAATATCAGGGGCAGCTTGTTTTATTATATTCCTACATGCCAAGAAGCTCTAAGGGATATCTTCCCTCTCACACCCACCAGCATGAATGGAAACTCTCCTGGACCCCACGGGACTCATTCCTGAGTCTGGCTCAGACTCTGCCAGCTCAGTACACTCTGCCTCTTGCTCAAGGTTTGTGGCAGTAGTAATGATTCAAAAGAGCTCCATGTTTTACTTCAGGGAGTAGGATTAGGCAGCAAGGGTAGTCTGATGACAGAAAGATGATTAACAGGATTATTGATTTATGGATTATACCTGAAGCAATTATAGATGGATATGTGGCAGATGCTTCAAGGTTTAAAATCATTCCTGCTTCACACCTTGCAAAAAGCTCTGAGTTGCTCTCAATGAGTGCCTGAGCAGCACTTCCAGGAGTGCTCTGCAGCACCTAGAGGGCGATGATATTCCCTGCTCTCTTTGTGGTGGTTTCAGCCCTGAATAAACTGGATGTTCAATAGGCAGCACAGAGATTGAGGGGGAAGGCAAAGGGGCAAGCTGAAAATCTGACCCCTGCCCAGGGCAGAGCACATCCCTGCCCCTCCCCAGGTTTGCTGAATGGCTTCTCAGTTAGGTCTGAATCTCCACCTGCTTTGCTGCAGAAGAGGATAAAGAAGGAAACACAAACAATTTTACTGTTTTTTAAAAAGGAAATCCATATTTGAACTTGACAGGAGTCAAAATGCTCAAAGAAAAAATCAGATTTGGAGCAGCTTGTAAATGGTAGATCACAGGAATCCCAATCTGGAGTGTTTTGCAGAAATTCCAGTACGAAGTGGCAAAGCCAGTACAGACAGCAGGAAAAGCTGGAATGCTGCTGCATTCACTCATGTTTGCCAGGAACTCCTGACTCTAGATAAAATCTACTCTGAGCTGAACAAATGCTGAATTTAGCTGCATAAGTAGGTAGTCTGTAATTTTTCCTTGCTGGAGTTCTTTTAAGGTGCTAGAGCTTTCTGACAAAGGAGATAGTCCCATAAAAATATGGTCATTCACCCTTTTTCTCTTCCCACCCACCCAAAAAGTAAAGCCTCCAACACTCAAGAACAAACAAACAAGAGCAAGTTCTTGGGTCTTGCATTGCCTTTCATTTATTTGTTTAGCTTTCATTTTAAAATAAATAATTTCATCTATCAGGGTCAAAACAACAGAGCTGCTCTAGAGGGGAATAATCCCTTTTCCTGACCCAAGTGACTCCAGTAAGAGGTTATACAATGGAATAAAACACAACACAAAGCTTGCTTTTATGACATCCCTAATACGTAAGCTTAGAAAAGGAAATCAGCCTGATTCTTGGGACAACTGGATGAGCCCCAGACAAGGGGATGGCAGCTTGTTCCTGCTGAGGAGTGACTGATAGCAAAGAAGTTTTGGGGCCAGTAGCAGTATTTTGACATCATTATTGTGTTGGGGGATTTCATATGCAACACATGGTGAAGTTGCTGTTTATTCCCTGCAGTTTGTTTGCAGCCACAAGAGAAGAAATTAAGGATGAAGCAGCCTGAACTTGTCTGAGTCCACTGAGGAGCTGAGGCACTTGGCCCCAAAGCCAAATTTCAGCCTTAGCACAAGTGTTCCTCTGTAACGCACAGCGCTAACGTGATGTCAGAAAAGTGTTTGCAACTTATTTCCAGTTATTTATTTTAATTATTAAAGTGGGGGCTGGGAGGTTTCGCTTGCTTGTTTTTTAAGCAAGCAGTTGTAAGCTGGAGGTTAGAGGAGCTCAGTGAGGGCAGCCAACAGAGCAGATGTTATTGCCGGACACAGCAGGAAAGTTCTGTTTCATTGGGCTCCGGTGACGTGGTGGAAGAGGGTTGGCAGAAACAGGCAGAATTTCTCTTCTATCAGAGGAAGTTCTGAATTTCTTGCATACCTTGAGGAAACAAAACTAGCTAGGAACTCATGCATCCAGTTGGTGAGTTTCTAGTTAATACAGTGATAGATGTACCACAGAGGGTCTGGCAGGTTTTGCTCCATTAGATCTCAGAAGGATCTTCCCTGTGGCTGCTGCGGCCTCTGGATGTGGTCCCCAGCTCTGTGGTTAGCTGTGCTGAGGACACACAATGAGTAAGACGAAGAGATTGTGCAAGATCTTCTCCATGCTCCTTCCCAGGAGTGGAGAAGGGATGTGAGCTTGTTTGACTTGGGTAGAGGAGTAACCCACTTATTTTGCCATGAGGACAAAGGCTGAACTTCTCCTGGGCTCAGAAATGACACAACAGTTCTCCTGGAAATACTGATGAAAGAATCCATTCATAGGTTCCCAGTTCTTCAAGACAGTTCTTCTGGCCTGGACTGCTCTACAAACTGTATTTTAATGGATCCAGGAAAATTTTGTTGTCCTTCCTCCTTCCCAGCAGGAGTTATGGGAACACAGTGGAGAACTGGCAGTTGTCGTCTACTCAGAATTCCAATGTCTTGTCCGTGGGCCAGCCAAGGTGAGCTAACAAGCCCACCCTTTATGTTAAGAATTCCTCTCCTGTGTGAGGTGGTAACTCAAGGTACAGCATGAACTGACTTTGCAGGCTAACTTTGCAGTCTTTGCAAAGTCCTTCTAGTAGGAGTTTTCCCAAAGACTTTGGAAATTTGGAGGAAACATTAGAAATGGGTCCATTCTTTCTTCCACAATGAAATGATGCCTTTCTATAATATTATTAACTGAGCTTGTTTAGATGAAATAGGAAACACAAGATGAAACAATCCCCTTTTGATTGTTCATTTTAACAGCTGTGGAAATGACTGTAAAGCTGTGGGTTTGGTGCATTGTTGTGTGAATGTTTATGATGATTTCTGTTCCTCCTTCGTGTACAGGAAGAAATGTCCAGGAGCACATTTGTAATATTCCTGAACTTTCAGTAATGTGAGACCTCCTTAAAGCAATCTCTTAAATCTTAGCAGAGAAGGGGGAAGAGACCACGGCTTTCTGTGTGTGAATTATGAGGTGTGTGGATTAGCAAAGGGAGTATTAACAAGGCTTTACTGTACTACTTCACACAGTGTATTAGTTATTCTGTCAATCTTACTGCTGCAGGAGGTCACCGAGGCAGATGTGGGAGTGGGCTGGGAAATGGGATGGGTCACTCTTCTGCCACAAGAGTTGAAATCTCCTTAAACCCTGCATCTGATAGCTTGATCCAGGGCATGAATTAATAGCTTTGATTAAAAAATTTCTATACATTCCTCAACTAGTACATCCACAGTCAGGCATCTGAGTCAAGGTGGTTCATTGTAACTGTCATTTCATCTGATGGTAATGGCGAGCTTTTGACAAACAGCTTTAAAAAAATAGCACTTTTGGTTTGTGAGTCCTGTGTGATGCTCTTTACTGTATTCCTAAGGGCACATCTCCTGGAAGTTCTCACTGAGTTTAGACCTGATAGAGCTGGGGCTGTCAGACTGTGGGTTTAGGAGCCCAATTCAAGCTGCATGTCTCCAAAATACCTTCCTGGAGGTGAATCCCAAGCTGTGCTCCAGAGGCTGAGCCGTTCTGTGTAAGAGCTCACATTACCTCAGGCCTTGCTCAACCCATAGGTCCAACTTCTCTGACCTAATTTGAGGCAGCTTAATGGGAATCTGTATCAAATAACTGGTAATGATGGCTGTGGGGGGAAACAAAATTATTTGCCTGACAATTGAGTCATCTTTGTTTCATCTTCCCACAGCTATTAATTTGCTTCAATTCCCCGCATCCTTTGTATGGCAGTTGTCCTCCCACCTCTGCTATTGATTCCCATATGTTTCCACCTCTGGACTGGAAGTCCACTTACATACAGTTGAATTCTTTTTCTTTTTTTCCTTGCTGCCGGGAAAATGATTTTGTTCGTGTAGTTAATTTATTGTCCCTTTTCACCACATGAGATCATCCACTTCCAGATGTCTTTTTGAGTAGCTGTCAGTGATCCAGTCCTGTCTGAAACTGGCACCCGAGTCTTCCACTCACAGAAAGGAGCATGTGTTGGAAGGTATCGTCATCTGTTCAGAAGACACGAGTAATCTTTCATGTGCTTGGCATTTGTTGTCCTACAATTAGACTCCTCTCTTAAAGATAATAACCTAATTATAGGCTTTGCTTCAGCAGTTTAGTGGAATATGCTGGTGAATCATGGGTGAAAGGGGCAGAGGAACGTTCTGCAGCTATACAGGCCAAAAGTTGGGATATGAGAATCCAACACTGCTCTTACCTTTTCTCCTCAGTCATAGTGCTATCCCTGGGAAAAACTTCCTCTGAGTGCTTCCTTGAAGTGTAAAAATGCATTCAATAAATCATTTCCCTGCACTGTTTATACAAATTCCAGTGTCTAATGGCAGAAATATCTATAACATGGATCTCCTGAAAAAGAAACATGCATCTTCTGTCTCTGTGCAATATAAAAAGAAGGGTGGGAACAGACAGAAAAGGGTTACCAGGCAGTGCCAGGAAGAGAACTCACCTGTCCTATTTGCAGGGGCTGATTTCTGCTGCAGTTACAGGTACAAACCCTGACCTGTGGGAGGAGGAACAGTGTGGTTGTACACCTCTGGCAGGCTTTAGAGCTCATGAGAGTAATAGTGATGGAAAGCACCCTTCAATGGCCACAAAACGAGACCTACAAGGAGATGTAGCTGTGACTTCAGGTGCTAAACTTCACTAACTGATTCAGAAAACAGACATTTTTAGGGCTGCACGCCTTCAGTTCCTTTTGCACCTGTATCTTATGCTTCCCTGGATACACACTACCTTTCCAAAACAGGCAGGGAAATATTGGGTTCTGACTTTTACGCCCTGCTGTGTCTTTAGCCAGCACTACGTTATCTTTGCTCTGGATTGCTCTGAGGTGCCCAGCTTTCACCTGTGAATTCCTCCCTTCAGGGCTTGCCTTGGCTGCAAAAGTGGGCCAGAGACCTGATTTTTGTCTCTTTAAACTGTCCTGATACATCTGGGCACTTGATACTTAGGCAATAACAAATTGCCTGAATCCAGTCTTCAACTGACAGCTTTTGGCAATTTCTAACCACTCCTACTTGAAAATATCTACATTTTTCCAGCTATTGTGCCCAGCATGCGCTACAGCCAAGATCACATTTCTGAGAAGGTACATCCTACATGCACTGTGTAATGCTACATTTATCACTGGAGATAAAACACATTTGGGCTTTGTCTTCTGTTAACACACTCTTAAGCAGGCCAGATCCTCACCTGATAGAAATTAAAGCTGCTCTGTGCAGATCTGTGGAGAAGTGCCAGTTGACACTGGTTAGGTAATATCTGTGCATTATTAATCAGGGCTCAGATAATGTTGAAGAAACGTTGTTCCTCAGCCAGGAGATAAATAGCTAAATAAGATATAAACCAGTAATGAGTGCAGTAGGCCAGAAATACTGATGTGGAAATGTCTGAGCTGTAATTGTTGGCTGTGAGAGAGTTTGATTTCCTAGAGGCCAGGTGGTACCTCCAGGCACAGGAGGTTAGTGCTGGGATTTAGGGTCAGCAACCCCTTGCAGGCAGCATCAGGAGGTGAAATCTTAAGGCTTGTCTATGCCTGGAAATTAACCAAAACAGCTATTCCAGAGGATCTGGAATAGCTATTTTGGTGTGTTTCCAAATGCAGGCTGCTTTGAAATGCTAATGCTTGAAGCTGTTTAGCTTTTATTTACAATAAGAAACAAAGATAACAGCCCACTAGACACTTGGAGGAATGGGGGGATGTTTGGAATTAAAAAAAGATGGGGTGGTGTTTATTTTATTACAAACAGGGACTGCCCATCACTGGTTTGCACAAAGGACAAGGAGTTTTCTGGTTGTGCTCTGGAAGCTGATGTTGCTGTGTAACAAGGACCTTCTAGTGTGTAACAAAGATTTACTACACAAAGTGCACAGGCTTCTGCAGAAGAAGAAGGGATAATTCTGTTCTACCTGTAGCAGGTAGGACAATTAGTGATGAGACTAAATTGCATCCAAAAAGTTAGGCTGAATAGCAGGAGGAAGTTTCTGCATTAAGAACAGGACGCTGACAAGCTGTCTGCCAGGGAGGCTTCATTTGGAAGAGCTGCACACGATGAGAACAAAATAGAAAATAACTTTTTAGACCAATGCAGGGAGCACTGAAGTGTGCCACTTCTGTCTTCTGGATAGTTTCCTTGAAATTTGAATTTGAATGGGCATAAGAAATTCAAATTTCCAGCAAAATTCTCCCTTCAGCTTGAAGGAGGGCTCTGGAATGCTCAGCCTATATTTTTCCCTCAACATAGGAGCTTTTATCACGGTATGTTTGACGAATCGTTGTGTATTTACAGCTGAGTGAGCACACTTGGCAAAATGGACACTGCCGTTCCTGCATCTTTGACTGAGGGCTGGCGTGGGCCTGCAATCCCTGGCTCACCAGGAGACTTGTCCCGGGGTGCCTGCAGTCCCAGTCGGGCTGGCTGGGGTTCGTTCATAACCCCAGTGCCTGCAGGGTGCCCTGCGGCTCTGTCACTGTCCCTGAGGGCTTGCTCGGTGTCCCGGTGGCACAGCAGAAGGGCTGGCAGGCACAGACCCCCTTGGCATCCCCGTGTCCCCTTTGGAATGGCGTGTGGAGGCTCGGGCCTGCCGCAGCTGCACACAGCCTGCCTTGGGAAGGACAGCAAGTGTTAAAAGGACTGGCGGCTCAGGGAAGTGTTGACTGTAACAGGTACCGTAATGATGAATGGCATGAATGGACGATCACTCCTGCCGCAGCAAATAAACCCTGTCACATGGAATCCGGCGTTTTCCAGGGAAATCAGCTTGCGCTGCGGGCTGCCAGCACCAAATGAGCTTCATAAAGCACCTGCAGATCTGAGCGTCAAGCAATTATTCCACTATCTTGCCTAAAAACAAAAAGGGCCCTGCCCTTCGCTCACCTCCGACCTTTTCCAGCTAACATAAACTAATTATATTTGCGGCAGGAGAGGGCAGGGGGGTACAGCCCACCCCCCAAACCATGCCGCGGGTCTGGCGGGGGCAGTGCCGTTTGGGGGTGTCCTGCGGCCCCTTCCTTCATCAGCTCATAGCGCTGGGGAGCGCTCCAAGAGAGCCGGGGGGCCGAGCCCCGGGCCGGGGGAGCGGGGCTGGGAGCGGGGCTCAGCCCCGGGACAAGAGCGCCTTTGTTCGGCAGCACTTAGCAGCAATTACAGCCCGTCAAAACAGTTTTTGTTTTACGACAACGTGTTAATGGGCCCACGGTTGGGTGTGAGAAGTAACCCAAGCCGCATGCACTGAAGCGAGGTTAGAGGTTAATTGAGACTTTCTAACACAGCGCATGAGATTTTTGCAACCTTTTGCAGCGAGGGAAGTGGGGAACAAAAAGGAGATAATGTGATACAATTAGTTGGAAAGCACGAGGGTCAAAATTCCCAGATGGAAAGGAAAACTGGCGAAGTGAATCAGGCCAGATGGGCCACCTGGACCATAACGAATGCCAAAAATAGCTTCAGTCCTTAGTCTGGTGGATGAGGCAGTAGGTGGTATGTCTGTCCTTCACAGTGGATTTATGAAAAAAAAAGCAAGGTCAACATTATAAACAGCAGTAGCCTGTGGCAATTTGTATTCCAGATCTACGGTCATTAGTGCAGCTCATATTTTTGCTTTTATTTTCTTTATTTCAAAGTTATGTGATTTTAACCCAGCAGCCCCCTTCAGACTTGTTCATAGTACTGGTCTGCTGATAAACTTCGGGCTTCCCACCATTTGTGTTGTTTTCCCCACTGCAAACCTCTGGAGCATTATTAACTAACTTGTTATTAAGTCTTGAAGAAGGCTTTGATTGCAGGGCTCCCCACGGTCATTATGAAGATGTTGTGGTGTACCTGCAGCAACTACCTGCTCCCTGCTCTCCTCCTGCACCTGGAACTGGGAATGATACAGGTTTCAGTGCCCAGAGATGTGGCTCTGGGTGTGCTGTCCTTGCAAGATCCCGAAGGATAGCACTCCCATCCCCTCACTCCGTGCTGCTTCAGCTGCTTCCTTTCTCCTCTGGACTTTGTCATTTCCAAGACCTCTGCAGGGTGACACATGTAGAACAGGAAAAAACGTTCTTGTATTCACCTCCCAGCTTGCACTGGAAATGAACTGCGAGGTGACTGGAAGTGCCAAGTCACTGCTGGCACCTGTTCAGCACTTATTTGTTTCCCTAGAGCCACCGTGATTAGTTTCCTTCACTACCTCGAGACCACAGAAGCTTTCTCTATTGAAGCTGAATCGTCTGCTGCAGGTGCCTGTGGCTCCTTTTCTGTGTCACGTCCTGATGTCTGGGGGAAGCAGGAGAAGGAGTGTGACATGGGGGAAATGCCACCCTCCTCCACAGCCTTTTCCTTGCCTCAGCAGCTGTACGTGCTGGCCCTGGCAGCCCTCAGGGGCTGCCTTCACCCCCAGCTAAGGGGGCTGAGCCAGGCTGGTGTCTAACGAGGAGCTGCTGCCAGCCCTGGGGTACCTGCTGCAAGGTCAGTGGGGCCCAGCTGGGCTTCATTAATGAGGACTGGCCTGCTGGGGAAAGAGCATTGGCAGGGGGACAATGGCACTGTGCAGCCTTCCCAGCTCCAAGCACCAGCTCAGCAGTGAGGGAACAGCAACAAGTTCATACAGCAGCAAATTGTCAAGGCTGACCCCAGCTTTGGTGACCCTGCCCCTCTGCTTTTCCATCTCTCCTTCTTCCTTCATAGGCCTAAAAGCAAATGTGGGGAGAAGGAAGGGGTAGGAGGAGAAATGGAGTAGAAAAACTCCAGGAAACGTGAAGGGGATAAAAAGAGTGGGAGAAAATGGCTTGAATTTAATCTTTAATTTAATCTGTGGGTTACCTAATGTACTCAGTCTGCTTCCAAAGTTCAGAGAGGCCTGGTGACTGCACAGAGAGAGGGGAGGAATAGAAGAGACTTGAAATGAAAGCAGAGACTAGCCATTCAGAAGGTGTAAATGAGGGGAATGGCTGTGTCCTGGAGCAGCCTGGATGTCCTGGAGCAGGATCCCCCTGTGTAACCAGAGCACTGCTAAGTACTAAAAGTTGTGTGCAACAACCAGACAGTTCCAGGAAGTGGGAATCTTCCACAGGAAATGTAATAAACTCCTAAGCTTTCTTTCATGGAGAAGCTCCCACTGACCAATCTTACAGGTCTGTGTTGATCCAGGATCTTTTCCTGGGCTGTAAATATTCCCAGAGTGCTCTACAGGAGATGCTGCAGTGCAAGGGTGTCCATGGTCCATAATGATTCAGAGCCTGTGCTATTATAGTCACTTTTCTATGAGGTGTGAATCTCAAATGAGCACCACCCCTGACTTGTCCTGGCTCTTCCTTTGCTCCAGCCTGTGCTCATAGTTTTTTGTAGGGTGTCACTTACTGGTGGCTGGGGAAGCCAGAGCACAGTAAAGCAAAGGAAGCGCACAGGAACCAGTGAGGATTTATTTTCCTTTCGTGTGAACAACACGGCTCTGTTTATTGTTTTTGCTGTTGTTGATCACAATTCGTTTGTTGGTTGATTTGTAGATGGGTTGGGGTTTTTTCTGTTCTCTTTGAAACATCAGAGATTGGCTCCAGCTGGATGGGATGTTAGGTGACTGACACACACATGCTAATGTTCCTACTGCTCCTGAGCACACTTTCCAATATCTGTTTGTCTGGCATGGGTTTGTGGGAGTTTGGACTGAAAGCCTTGGAATTTTCTCCATGATGCCAGGGGGCTTCTATTTTTCGGGGGATGTGGGACAAACTTTTAAGGATTCTCCTCGATTTGAGTCTGCACTTGGCTGTTTGAGGTTTGCAGGAGACTGTCTTCTCTAGTCTGTTGTTCCTTTCACCCACGAATTTTACAAATCCAGAGAAAAACAGTTCAACCCAAACCACTTTTAAGCAAATATTCTGTGGACTCAGATTCTTACCAGTCCTGGCTATTAGCACAGATAATTTCAACTTTCTTTTCTCTAAATCTCTCTTTTCCAAGGTCAACTGCTTTTACCTTTGTGATTTGGTTTTTATTGCTGCATTAAAGACCTTCAGTGTTTCAATGACAAGTGCAAAACAGAACCCATGGCTCATGTTCTGCCCATCTTTCCAAGCCGATAAGAAAATCACGTCTGTATTGAACATCAAACTGAATTAACTGTGTGAAGCACAGTGTTGTATCTTCACCTTGTGTAGCAGCTTGAGGGCTGGCTCCTACTGAAAACATTGCTTGGTTTAAGCTAGTTCCTCCCATGATTTCTGGCTGGCAAAAATGGGCTAAAATATTGTGATATAGGAAAAGAATATATTTCTGACACTTATGTTCCAAGCCTAGTTTGGCACTACAAATGGCTTTGGTTTAAGGTACAGCTACTGCAAGGTGTGCTGTAGCTTTGACTTTTTGCAGTTCCTTATCTTTTGGGTGCAACACTGTGTATGTTAGTTTTCTTTTGAACAGCTCCTTAGGTAGTAAAGCCATATGATTTCCTTCATTTTTCTTCAGGAAAGGTTAAGAATGTGGCTTGAATAGTCAGCCAGTTAAGATAAAAACTCGTGGATTTGGAGCAGAGCACTGAAGTGGGATTAATGGTCGGCTCATTTCTCTGCTGTGGATATTCGATAGTAGCTGAAGATTTCCAATAGTAAATATATTTTTAAACTTTGGTAAAAGGTCTAATAGGGAATAAAAATAAGGTTATATAACCAATAAAACACAGATTAATCAGAGCAAAATACTTCTGTTAAGTACAGGAACTACAGGAATACCTCTATCATCCTTGAGTTGCCTGCTTTTAGAATGAGTTGTGGTTACCCAGTGCTTATCTTTTCCCTGAAGACCTTTTTGAAACATTCCTTGATTGCCAGAATCAAAAACAAAGGTGAAATTCCAAAATTTAGAAAAATTTCATCAGCTCTAACAGGATAAAAATAGAAATTGAATTAAATCACTGATAAAATGAAGAATGCCATTGACATTGTTTTGTTTGGTGGTTTTTTCCTTGGTTGGTTGGGGTTGTTTTTATTTAAATGCCATATTTTTGGTCATTTTGGGAGTTTGGCCTTTTTTTCTCCCCAGGATGATGTTCTGGCTGATTTTAAAAATTACTCCATGCTGATGTGGCTGTAAATGAGGGGAGAGGCAGGTGTATCACTGTAGAAAAATAATAATAAAAAATCCAACCAAACAAAAAACCCTGAACAACAAAAAAAGAAAACAAAGCCCCCACAGCAACCAACCAACCAAACTCTGAAACAACCCCAAAAAATCACCACTCCAAGGCAGTTCTTATATCCAGCACTGTACAGTGATGCTCCCCCAAGGAACAGGTGGGAATATTACACCTACAGCACTGCATTTATCATTGGAATCTTCTGTGGAAACTCTTGCTTGAATCCCTGAAAGCCAAGTACAAGATAGAGAGCAACAAAATCACATTTTCAGAGGGGTAGGAGTTTAAAGTTTGTCCTCTCCGTGAAGTCACTGACTGCTGCACTGTTAAAAACCCCGGGCAGACCTGACAGCCCCAGCGCTTTAGTTTGAGGTGTTTCCAAACACACCATTCCCTGCCCTTGCCTCCCAGGGAACAGATGGAAAGTGTTACCAGCAAAGCACGTTTTCCTAGGCTTTCTGGTTCTTTTTAGCAAAAGCCTTACAAAAGTCTTCAGACAAATTAGTGCCTGAAGGTAGAGGAAGTCTTTAGGAGCGCTGGAGAATTGCTGACTCAGCCTGTTCTCTGAGCTGTGTCCGAGGGGAGCTGCTTTCCACTCTCAGTGTTTCCACCACCGATGGGGATTCCTTCAGAATCGATTCCATTGCTCTCAAATGTCTTCTAACTCTCATGAGTCCAGTGAAATCCTGAGAGTCACTCCCAAGCAAGAGTCCAAGGAATGGCAGAGGCAGCCAAGGGAAGTCAGTGTATCACCCAAGGAAAAACTGGGTCAGATGAGTGCGATCTCAGCTGGGAAATGCTCTCCTGCAGTTTTCCTGCCTTTAGGCCCATGCCTTCTGCCCCTCCCGCTGCTGAGCCAGGCCTTCTCTCAAGTTTGGTGATCCCTGTTTGGAGCAGCTCCACTGGGCTGCGTGTTTGTCCTGACAAACACAAATATGTGGATATATAAAGACTTGGGAGGGACAGTATTTTTGTCACAGCTACTCCTTGCTTTGGTCTCATGGAAAACCCAGAGATGATACAATGTTGACCCTTTTTTCTGTTGTTTTTATGGTCTTATTTCAAACTGGGAAAACCCTCAGTCTTCAGTTAATCACTGAGCAAATTCAGGTTTGGGGAAACAAAGCTGGTTTGAAATCACAGGAGAACCACAAGTAGAAAATGTCTGAAATCTCTTAATTAAATCTTTGTATGTTCTAGAAAAGTCAAGTATAGGTGAACTAAGGTTTTCAAAATATGTTCAGAAATTGGTTACCAGGCTTACAGTGTCTCTTCCAAATTGAATCTCAGAATGAATTTTTATCCTGATGTTGATTTATAAACCCGTTTAAACAGATGTACTGATTTAAGCAGTTGTATAATGGGGACTCTGCATACACTGAAAATCAAGTATGTTCTTAAATCTTCTGCCATGATAAGGAGGGAAATGCTTCATGCTGAAAGTAATTTTTTGTTGTTTTTGATAACTAAATATCCTGAATTTCCATACGATCACGTTGGAGGGGTCTGTTTCTTTGAGAATACAGACTGTGATGGAATGAAATCTCTGTGCACAGTGGAATAGTGCTACTGACAGTGAAATAACTGAGGAGGATCTTGTGCTCTCTGATTTGTAGCCACATGACTGCACCTAAAGGGAAGTGTGGCTGGAGGTGTGTCCTACCTCTAAGCTATGGTGTCACGATGTCATGTGGTACTTGGAATGTGCTTAAATTTCTTTGTACGAATGT
Organism: Acanthiza pusilla; assembly: GCA_036630365.1. NCBI lineage: Eukaryota > Metazoa > Chordata > Aves > Passeriformes > Acanthizidae > Acanthiza > Acanthiza pusilla. The sequence goes on along the minus strand of JAXCHO010000163.1, from coordinate 848,331 downwards.
TGAATATTGAACAGATCATTTCAGAAAGATGATTTGCCTCCAAAGTTCAGCACCTACTTGAGCACCAGGCTGATTTGAGGGCATAGGGCCTGGAGATGTGATAGAGCCCAGGAAAAAGACTGGAGGTGGCCATTCTGTGGAAAATAATGGCCCATAGGAACAGGAAGAATGAAGCAGTGGAAGAGTGTTGTTTTCAGTAGCATGTGGCTGAGGACAGATTTGAAAGGTGGGTGTTTGAGTTAGTAGTGAGCACACGTCTGAGCTGGGGCATTTGGGTGCTCAGACTGCAGAATCTGCACCTCCTCATCTCAGGATTTGTGGCACAGAGCTGGTGCTTCTGGGGATGCCTTGGGTCAGCCGCTGGTGTACCAGAGTTTTCTGCTTCCCTGCCTACAGCCATTACTATAATAACTGCGTCATAATTCCTTTATTTAGCCAGGCTGCTAGAACACAGCATCCAGGAAAGCAGTCTGTCTGTTTTTCCTGGTCATCTCTGTGGCTTCTGAAACCATTTGGGAATAAGGCAGTACAATATTCCACGGTTTGCAATAGCTTCAGCTAATTAGGGTGCTTACAAAAGGAAATAAGATCTCTTTTGCCTTTCCTGATGGATTTTGCTTATGCTGAAGGAAAAATACCCTGGTATTGCAAATGCCTGTTCCTGTTTCGGTGATTCTGATATTCCCATTTCCCTATGCAGGGTGGTGTCACATGCCATTTTTGCTTTTATCATTGTGTAACTTTTCAAAGCTTACCAAATTTTGCACAAGTGAAAGAGGTAAGCACAAGAAGACACAAAAGAAATTTTGTAGCTTTCAGCACTGTCAGACAGTCAAAAACCTTAGAGCTGTTTGAAATAAAGTAAAAAATCCCTGAAGAATAGAGCCAAAAAAGTGGGAAATGATAAGAACGGAATCTGCTTTAGCTGAGAAAGGAAAAAACATGGGGAAATAAAATTGAAGCATACATACTTTGAGAAACTGGGATTTATTTCTGGTTTTCACAGACAGCTTCAACATTTTATTCCAATACTTTTCTTTGGTCTCATGTGCACTTAAATCTTAGGGAGTCCAGAAGAAAGGGACCGACCCTGACCTGCACAGCAGAGCTGGGAAGTAGAGCCAGTTTTGCATGATTGATACCACACAATGCAAATGCAGTTTTGTGGCTCTGGTAATCTGCATCTGTCTAGTCCAGCTGCCCCAATGGTTTTTCCAACGAGATTGGATGTGTTTTTTAAAGCTCTTCTGTGGCTCGGCTGTCTGGCATGGGTTTGGTGCAGGAATGGTGGGGTGAGCTCCTCTTGTTCAGGATATCAGATTGACCCTCCTAACCTCAAAACCTTTTTAGCTCTACCAGCCACTGAAAAGTCTCCAGATAATGCTGACTCTGAGTGGTACCATCTGGACTTGATTTGAATCAAAAGTCAGGATGGAAAATCCTCAGTAAGTCTCAGACCCGAAGGCCGAGGCTGGAAAAACAGAACCCACCACACTTGCGAGAGGGCAACTATTCCTGGTCTGTGAGCAGTGATGTGTCTCCCTCACTGGTGAGAAACCACCCACGGGTTCAGAAGTGTTTCATGTTGGTTTTTTTTCCAGGGTAACCAGAAAGGCATGTGTGGATTATCCTTATGAGACCAGTTGGCAGAAACAGAATTATATGTGTGTAGCAAACAATGTATTTTGAAATTAAGCTTAATGTATTTTTAAAAACTCTACTTGGATGTTTTGCTAAAATCAGCAATAAGAGCATGTACTAATTTTCTTTCACTACTGACTTTCTGAATTCTTCTATTTGAGGGTACAGGTAGCTGGAGTTTATAGATTAGCTCCGTCAGTTAAGATAAAATGAAAGGGTTTGATTGGAACCTAAACAACGATATTGCAGAACTGCATGAATTATCAATTATTCCAAAGAACAGATCTTTTCCTGAATAGTTGGTTTCCTCAGTGGCTGAGAGAGGAAATGTTAACCAATGTTTGCAGTAAGTCAGGTCCTGTGTGCTTGCTGCTAGCGTTGGCAGGTTTCTGTGCACTGTTTACAGGTGGTCATGTGCAGAGATGGGTGAACCTCAACAGGTTTTGGAGGTTCGGTTCTAATTATTATAGGCACCTGAAAGGCTGAATGCTTGTCTGAAGCACAGCAAAAGCTCCAAGCCAGCTGGGAGGCTCCAGGCAGAGCCTTCTGCGTGCCCTCCACCTTGTACAGATACATGGTGCTCTCCAGACATCCTGGGAGTGTTGGAATATCTTTTGGTGAGGCTCTGTGGAGCATGGCAGGAGCAGGACATCTTTGACGTATGTCTTCATGGTGTGGTTTGGTGACAGAGACAGTTCAAGGTGATCTCACAGCTGTGGTGTGAGCCAGAGCAGGTGATGGCTCCAAAGGGACAGAAATGGGTTTCCGTAACTGTTATAGGAAGTGTTGCAGCTGAGGGTACTGATTAGGGAAAGGAAAGGCTTTCCTGGACTTCCCTCTCCACCCCTAAGCATTGCCTGAATTTGGACTTTGCTGGGCTATGTTGTGATAACGTTGTGCTGCCACTGGCTCATTCCAGTCTGCCCGAGCCTCTGGCTTCAGCCAGGTGGAGAAACGTCACAGTTTGTGTTGTGGTTGGTGTCAGAAGTGAAGGTGTTGGGGAATCAGGCCTGGCTGGTCTCTGCAAAGCTGTCTCTGCTGAGCAGTTGGTTGTGTTTCTCCCCCTTAGCATCAGCAGATCATTTTGAAAGATACCTAATTTTGTGGACTCTCCTCGTGATACCAAGCTGACCACACTGCACCTTCTTGCAGCTTCCAAAACAGAGCATTCCTGTTTTTTAGAGACAAAGATGGACTTGTGTTGCCAAATTTGGGATGCCGCTAGTGTTTTCATTTGATGCTTGTTGTTTGTGATCATTGTGACTCATTTTCCTGCAGGAATCAGAAGCTTTGTCTGCAAATGAGGTTCCCATAGTGCACCCTTGGTGACATCCAGCCCCACTTCCCAAACGTGCAGTTAAAATGGATCATAGAGAGAGAACAGGAGCATTAATCAGAGCCTTGGGGTGGAAGCAGAGCTGGGAGGACAATCCATGTCTGACACAGGGATGCTGCTGCCAAGCTGGGAAATAGAGTTACATTTCACAGGACTATCCTCCTTGTTGACATTCCAAGTATTATGGAAAAATATCAATGTAGTGAGCATCAGCGCTGGCATCCCTGTGTCCAGCATGCAAATAATCTTGGCTGATCCCTAAGGAAAAGACAGAAAAAGCCAAAGCCAAATATTTTTATCTTGTTTGCTTTTATCTCATAGTAGAAAAAACCTCCAGCATCTTTTGTCTGTGTGATGTAGGTTAAAATAACACCACCAGGGCCAGGAGGTTTTCAGTTAATGTGAGAGTTATTTCAGGAGTGTTATGTTATCTAAGCATAATCAAAATGCGCCTGATTATTTTAATCTGAGCCCATTGTTTCTGTGCACTGCTCTGCAGGATAAATACTACCCAAGAATTTAAATAATGGTTCTTTTCCAAGAGGAAGGCTTCAGAAAACTTTCCTGGTAATTTCATGCACTTTTTTATCTAATTCTTCCCAACCTTCTCCTTCTCTGCCATAATTTTAGCTGTCTCTGACTTTCTAATGTAGTTCTATGGTATCCAGCTGACATTTGATCTCTGATATGGCCAAGGCTATTTCTGCTTCACTTCTAGCTGAGTTAGAGAGGTCAAGGGGGAGTAAACTCAACCATACCCACAAGATCTGAAGTAACCCCACAGACTCGATCGTTTTAGGCCAGATGCACATTGAGCTGAGCAGATTCTGGGGTTCTCCAACTGCAGAATTTTTGGTGTGTGGTTCCTGGAGAGTCCTCTGTAATATCAGTGGATGCGTTGGCAGAATTTAATGAATTCTGTCTCAAACACCAGATATTTGTTTCATGGAGGTTTTCCGGTGCTTCAGGGTAGTGGGAAGATAAAAAAGCCAGGGACTGTTGTGCATTCTTGGTTGCTCCGTGTACGGAGTCCTGTCAGACACGTGCCAGTGGATGCTGCTCAGAAAGGGGGACTCAGCATCTGCATGAGCCAGGGTGATGCTGTTTGGGATGGAGTGGCACAGGAAATCACTCAGCATCCTGGGCATCCATGAGCCAGAGCGTGGCTGGGCACCATGAACGGGAACAGCACACTTTGGGATGCCATCGGCAAAAGCACCTCATTGAGCAGACCACCAGAGAACAATGACAGCAGAGGCAGTACTGTCAATTCCCAGGAGAAAACACAGCTTCCACACAAAACCTCCTAGCACTCGTCTATGGAAAAGCTTTTTCCACAGAACAGGTTTTCTGGGCAGTTTCCTTGTCCTTGAAGCCTAAAATGCCCTCTTGAGTGGCACCCCAGTGACTCTTTGCCCCTGGAATAAGAGCCATGTAGGAAGATTGTGCTTCCTGCTCCGGATTTGCGGTAGCGGCGCTGTGAATGAGGATCACAAATCCAAAAGCAGCTGTTGCTTAATGCCGCAGAACAAGACAAGGCGTTGGGTTTGGTCCAGGCCTGATGTAAGCGAGGCTCGCAGGGCTTTCAGTATTGTTGTATTTGGCCTATTCTTCTTGCTCAGGAACGGACTGTGCTGCCTACTTGGCTGTCCCAGGCCTTCATCCTGAGCCAAAGGAGTCTAAGACTATTTGTGGAATCTGAAAATGAAATCCTGGCCCTTTTTGACTCAATGGGCATTTTGGTGTTGACTTCCACAGGGCGGGAATTTTACCCTGAGTATCCCAGATGTCAGGAATATTTTCTGGTTTTGTGATTCTCTGTGGAAGATGTCAAACGCTGCTTTCCTTAGCTCTGCTTGGGCATGAGGGACCTGCCTGGATTATTTTAGTTGGCAAATACATTTTTCCAGAGTCTGTGGCAGAAATAGCTCTGTGCATGAAGTGCCAGGCTAAGTAGCTGCTGTTAAGTAGCCCCTCTGTAATTCTGCAGTTAACACCAGCTGCTACTGCCAGACCCCTTCCGTGGCCTGTAAAGTGTCCAACTTTGTGGTGGCTGCTGCTGTTCTGCTGCATGTTAAAAAAAAAAAATTTAAAAAAAAAAATCTTGGAGATACAGCCTTTATTTGGAGGGTAAAACAGGAATTGTGAAATCCTGGCACAAGCGCAGGTCAAGGCAAAGCTTCAGTGGATTGAAGCAGCATAATAAGAATTTTATCTGAGAAGTTTAATGGGACCAAAAAGTCCACATTCCGGTCCTGATGTGGGATGAACCATGCCATTCCCTCTGCTGGTGTTGAACCAGGAAGCATCAGGAGTATGGGGGTTTCCAGCAGCAAGCTGCAAAGGGCTCCAGAGCTCAGAAACGTTTGCATGCTGAGTTCAGGGAAGGAAGGAGGGATGTAGTCTTAGCAGTAAGTAAACTGGTTTGACGTATTATGCTGGGCCTTGGGAGAGCTGGATTCATTCCTGGTATGACTTAGGGCAATACTGCGGACCAGAGTTCTTGTAAAGCACATGTGACCCTGTGGACATCTCAGAAGTGATTTAGAGTCCCAGCTCTCATGCAAATTTGAAGGATTTGGAAAGCTAAACGCTGCTGAAAACCCTTGACGAAGTCTTATCTCTTTCTTACAGCATTTAACGATATAAGGGATACCTTCTTACCCCTTCATTCCACACCCCTGAACAGGACACAGTCTTTGTTTCTCTCATGTTATCCTTGCCAGGTCCACACTAGAAAATAAAGCTGGCCAAGAACTTTCATCTGGCTCTGAAGGCAAGAGGTCCATCCCCAGATCACGCCTGTGTAACTTCCCCACCTAAAACCCCAAAGCAGCTCTGGTCCATAACGCTTATTGAAAGGGGTCAGTGCAGGTGTCCTGATTATCAGCCTTTTGGTACTACTGCTTGGGCATCAGGGTGGGCTCTTGAATCGAGAGCTCTGAGAGTCCCCTTGCGTCAGTCATTGCATCCTGTTCTACGAATGTTCACCTGCAATCAAGGAATAATTAGTACTGTTATTGTTTGGATTTCTTAATTTTTAGATCACAGTCCTCATTCCACAAGGTTTTTTGTGCCCAATTCCCAGATGAATTACAGGTTTCTTTTCCATTTGGTAATGTTTTGTAGCAATTAATCTTATTTTTTAAACATCAGCACCTGTTCCATGACAGCTTCCTTGCTCCCTCCCCCACTTCTGACACAAGTAATTTATTTCTTGAGGTATTATTGTATTTCATAGCCAAACTTACTTTTGAAAATTTGTTGGAGAGGACCTAAATAAATCAATAGTTCACTCAGCAACACCATTAATGTGGGTAATAAAACGAATTTTATAAATTTGTTGCAGACCTTGAAAGTGGTGCCAAAACCTTTTAAATCCACACACCACATCCACTTTTCTTCCACACACCTCTCCTGCCACACTGATCACATTTTTGGTGTCTGTGGCTCCAGCACTGAGGCAGATTTTAATTCTTCATAATCCAGTAAATATCCAAAGCCCTGGATCTGTTGCCCAGTTGACAACATCCTGTAAAACCTACCAAGTTCAGTTCTTTAAAACAACTTGTAGTCTTTAGTTGAAGGACTGAAATAAATTAAGTATACATAAAAAAACCCCACAAAACAACACAACAAACAATCCTTTTTCTTGTTTTTAACAAAATGAGTGTAAAATTCTAGGTCTTGTTCACACACAAATACTGTACTGTTTTTCTGCTGCAGATAACAAATACTCCCTTAATCCAGGCTCATTTATTCCACCTTTATTCTGAAATAGTTGTTTCCTGTGAGGAGGGGATATCTCTTTGCCAAGAGAGTTGTCCACACTGGCGAATGCCAGCATAGTGGTGTGTGGAGGAGTGAAGCGGTTCCGCCCCCAGGCTGCTCCCGCCTCCCAGCAGTGGTGCTGCTTAAAATTAGGAGGCCATAACCCTAAATAAACCAGTTATAGTATTATGGAAAGTGTATGTGCTATGGAGGGCCCTTGTAGAAAATTGATCAGGAAACCCCTTTGCAATCACAATTAGGACTGCAAATTGAGGATCAGGATAGGGCATGCTTAAGAAAGATGAGGAGCTGCAGGGGAAGGTCCAGCGTAAGGTCAAAAAGATGCTGAGATGAGGGGCTTGGAGCCTCTCTCTTACGAGGAGAGACTGAGCCTGTTTAGTCTGGAGAAAAGAGGACTGAGAGGGGATCATATAAATATCTATTAACACATATAAATATATGAATACATGGGAGTATCTCAGAGAGGTGCCAAGGGTGGTGCCAGACTCTTGTCAGTGGTGCCAGTGACAGGATGAGGAGCAATGGCCCCAAACTGAAACACAAGAGCTTCCACCTTAACATGAGGAAGAGCTTCTGTGCACTGAGGGTGGCAGAGCACTGAACAGCTGCCCAGGGAGGCTGTGGAGTCTCCCTCTCTGGAGACATCCCAAAGCCACCTGGGCGTGCTCCTGTGTCCCCTGCTCCAGGTGACCCTGCCTGGGCAGGGCTTGGACTGGATGGTCTCCAGAGGTCCCTTCCAACTCCAGCTATTCCGTGATCATGAAGATGGCATGAAGAATTTCCGGGCAATGAAACTAACTGTGTGGCTGCTCTTCCTTGCCAAGCTGAACCCTTTTTCTTTGCCTGTCCAAACTCTCCCTGTGCCTCATGTTCAGCTGCTCCTGCAGTCAATGACTGAGGCTGTTCTGTAGCTGTCAGGACCCTTTGCAAAGTCCTGTGGGCCATGGGGAGGCTGTATCTGCTCCTTCCTCCTTCAGCCCTGGTGCCCACTTTGGAAGTGCTTGCATGCATATCTTTGCAGAGCTTTGTGTGCTGTTGCAGAGTGCTTTAAAGGCAGAGTTTCCCTCAGTTTGAGTGGGAATCACACTGCATTCCTGGATGGCAGTGTTGCCTAAAAGACAGTCTACCTGAAACAGAGGCCAAGACAAATTAGGAGTATAAAAAGCAGACAATTTATTTAAGGCCTGCAGGGGCCTTGAAGGTACATTCGGGCAGGCAAAGCCCCCCCTGTCAGGGACTACACCCAAAATGGACCCTGGGTCACGAGCTCTTCACCTTTGACAAGTTCTGTCCATTAGCACATTGGCTCCTAATTCTCCAATCACACCCTCAGGTGATGATGTTCACCACCCCAGGCCTGCCCCCCTCCATCTCACAGTTGTTTACATATTTTCAGGCCCCAAGGCAATGAATATGTCCTTGAATCTGTGTTCAGAGAGCCTTGTTTTGGCTAAAGGTGCTGGAACAGAGCATTTTAGCACCTAGTAAGAAGCACAGAGCTACAGCAAGTTACAGATACATGAAGAGTAAAAAACTAGAAATACCTGAAGGCATCAGCAGGAGCAGGCCAATAAATCAATGGCCAAATCTCAGGGACAACCAGTCAAACCTTTAGTAAGAGGCAACTTGAACTGTAGCTATGGAGAGGATTGGGAAAGCCTGCAGAGCTCCCCTGAAGGCTGTTAGTGTCTGAATGGCTCTAGTGTTATCTCTTTCCAGTGCTCCATGCCTGTTCTGTTCAGACTTTTATGTCTTTCCACTGAACAGCCAGCTGATCATAACCAACAGGATTTTATTTTAATTTCCCAATAGGGTTTTTGTTTTTCTTGAAAAAATGACTGAGACCCGAAGTATTTTCCAGCTGGAAAATCAGATCTGTCAGTTGGAAATTCTGAGTAGATCTAAGTAGACACCTGTGTAATACTTTGGATGTATTATGTGGCTGGAAAGGAGTGTGAGGGTGCAGGGAAAATGGAGGGGGCAGGAGAAGAACTTATGTCCATAACTGGTTTTCATTTTTCATTTTCCTCCCTAAAAGTAGGTTTTATTTAGCAAAAAAAAAAAAAAAAAAAAAAAAAAAAAAAAAAAAAAAAAAAAAAAAAAAAAAAAAAGGTTAAAGGTAAGTAATATTGACCGCAATAAACTGGAATGTTCAATGACAGTGGACTTTATGCTGGACCATAGGATGTGCTGATGCTGTGCTGAAACTGGTGCTGTCCCTATGGCAGAGGGAGATTTTGGGAAAAGCTTCTAGGACTTAATTATTCCTTTACCTCAGTGGACATCCACATTATAAGGCATTGCCATTAACTGACAGCCTGCATCAGGTCAGCTCTTTTAGGTGTCTGGGAAGTGAAAAAGTTGAGTTCTTCTCTTCAAATTTGAGGAAAAAAGTAACCCAAGAGTTTTGTAATAATTATCACAGTGGAATCCAAACTATGTGACCTGTCCAAATACTCATGTTGGTCTTGACCACTAACCTGCTTTGTTAAGTTGCCCAGAAATATTAGGTGAACCTGGAGCTTTCCCTTACTGATGGTGCAGGTAAATAATGCAATATTCAGCTTTACTAGTTTTATTTCTGCACAATCAAGGACTTGTTATTAGTTCCAGTATTTGGTTGAACCTGAAAAGTGAAGAGAATTTGGGGATTCAAAAGCACTGTGGATTGAACCTGATGGAAATATTTGTACAACCTGCTGTGGCCTGAAATCCCTAAGCTTTGCACAGCTGTAGAAAGAAATCCATTTTGGAGTCTATTATGTTCGGACATGGCTATAAAACACAACCTCTGGAGTGCATGTTCCAGGAATAAAGAATTAGGCATTTAGGGAATGTGTTCAAATATTATTTAGACCTCAATTCATCAAGCAAGAGAAGCTAAGTGAAAAGTCTGGGCTTCGATTTTTTTTTTCTGTTTGTACTCAGGTGATAAGTTTATGATGTTTTAGAAGTGGAGGGCACAGAGGCGATTTCCCTGCATGGTGCTGGAGGAAAGGGCTGTATCTTGCCCTGTGCTTGGTACCCTGGGTCTCTGATTGCAGCTGGGACCTCTGACTGAAACTTGTCCTCTTTCATACCCAGGACAAAGCTAAAAATAATTGTACTTGGATAATGGATTATGAAATAATTATAAAACATTTTAAATTATAGCAAAATCAGCATGGGTCTAGAGATTAGCTGCAATGCCAAGCCCTAAGCCAGCTGGAATAATCTAGAACAAAACCCTACTTTAACTTGTTATTTCCATGGTTTAAAAATACACCATCTCACTGCTGTGTCTTTGGTGTTGGTGGTCGCATTGCGTCCTGTTGTTAGCACCTGGAGCCATGCTGGGAAAATCCACTCCTTGGCACGTAGAAGCTAATGCTTCGCATTGACCTGTCGTTGCCAAATTACATGGAAAGCATTCTCTTGCCAGGTCACTAGAAATTAGATTAATTGTAGCACAGAAACCACAGGGAGGGAGAAAAAAGGCAATGTTGTGCCTCTGGATATCACTGTACCCCTTGGTTGTACAACAGCTGAGTGAGCCTCAAGCACAAGCACGGGGCAGGCTGCACAGAAGTGCTTCCTCTGCGTTCACAGCTCCTTGGTGGTGGGATTCAGTATGGAAGTGGTGAGTGTGCTGTGCCAGTAACCACAGGGGCCATGGGGAAGGACAGTGAAAAGGGCTAGGAATGACATAAGTAGATATTAATCAAGTGTTGGACAGCACCACTTACTCTGTTTCATATTTCTTAAACAATTTTTGCATAGAGCAGAGGCCAGCAATGCTCCTGCCTCTTAGAGGAGGTCAAAAACATAACCAGGCCAAGGTTGTTGTGGAAGTGCAGAGCTGTGTTGTGCCAGGCCCTTGCTGGGGGCACAGCTGTGGAAATATCTTTGTACCTTTGTTTTCCACGGTGCCATGTTGCCCAGCTCTGCTGGACGCTGGCATTTTCCGGAAGATCTGACCTTCTCTGTGTGGCCTTTCCCAACACCCTGAGTCTCAGCTGCCTGGCACAGCCAGGGCGTTCAGCCTGGCTGCCTAAGCAAAGCTTCACCACTGGAGCACAGGAACAAGGCTGTAGAACAGTCAGCTTTTTTCTCCTCTCAGCTTCATGTGAAAATGGAAATCTCCTTCTGGGCTACAGCCTCCAGGCAATTCTTAGCAGAGGTAGTTCATGAGATTGAGCAGACAAACTTCCCTGCTGCAGAATATATCCTCAAGTGACAGAGAAGGCACACATGGATTTTCCTCCAGCATTGACCATTTCTGTGTGCTGAGAGGGAGGGTTTTCAGGTGGGTTCAGCTTCGCTGCCCTGAGCTTTCCAATTGATTTCTCAAGAGTAAGTTAGGTCTGTGTGTGGGCTCTTCACCAAGACAGGCTGGAGAGGTGATGGGCATGGCCCTTCCTGAGCTTGCAGAGCTGGGCGGCAGAGGCTGCTCTCCACCCTGGCACTCACCTGCCTGAAGACACAGAAAAGCCTTGAAGGCACAGGGCAGCTCCCATGACTTGCTTTGCTGACTCTGACACGTTGCAAAGCAGTGTTTAACTGCTGGATAGTGTTTTGGGATAGAAAATGCACATGGCATTTTAGAGCATGGCAGCATTCCCACCCATGCAAGATCAAATGTGAGCTTATGACACAGAAGGAATAATGAGCAAGGCATAGCAATAACTAGTAGTTTTTTAGAGACACAGACCTTAGCTCAGTCACACTGGGCATGGAAACAGGTGCTTCGTGTACATTCCCACAAATAAAACATCCTAAGCAGCACTGCCAGCTCACAGCAAACAAATCAAGTGTGTCATAACTGCTGAGGTAAAGAAGTGCTTGGAACATCAATGAATGTTCATAAACAGCTGCATCCCTCCTGTGTGGTGTTCGGCCATATTCCCATATGTTGTCCTTCCCCTCATTGGGACATTAGTTTGTGTAAGAACTTGAACATTTAGCTTATCCAAGTCTTACCTCAAATGGGGAAATAAAAACAGTCTTTAGTCAAATTTAGCAAAGAACAATTTCGGAGTACTCTTCATTCATTGTAGATGAATGGGATTGTTTTGAGGGCACAAAGGAGCAAAGCTTGGCCATGAGCAGTATCTGTGGAGCAATGTGTTGGCACATGCTTATCCTCTTCTGCCATCAGCCTCTGGTTCAGGAAGATATTGAAGCACATGCCTGATTTCCAGTACTTGAAAAGTCCCATTGATTTCAGCCTGCAATATAAAACTAGCACCTATCATAATTATTAGGATGCATTCCTGAGTCCTAGACATCCACTGCTTGCTCATCCAGTGCGCCAACTCTATTTTATCACTATTACTATATTTATCACTATATTATCACTCTATTTTATTTTATTTCTATTTTGTCTTTCTTGCAAAGAAAGCACGGCTGATTTGTTGGCAATAATTATAACTCTAGTTTGTTATTCAAACCTTTCCTTGGGTCTAGTCATTTAAAAGTCTACCTGATCACTTCTTGCATTCTATTAAAAGCAGTCCACAAAACGCCAGCTGCATGGATAGAATCACAGGCCTTTTCCACTTCCTGTGGTTTTTTCTTCTAAGTCTTCAGTCTGAGCGAGGTACTAAGACAGGCTTAATTTGGTCCTTGGGTTTTTAGATTTTTTTTTATGAGGGTAGAAGCTGAAGCCTCCTGCGTAACAGATGATGCTTCTGTATTGTTGGAGGATGTGAATAATTAAAGAATGCATCATGTCATAACTGCTGCAGCTGTAGAAAAGGAGTATATTTGTGGCTGAATCCTTTTAGCTGCGACGCGGCAAATGCACGTGCGGTAGACTTTGGCAAATAACTTGAAAACTTCATAATTAACTGGCTGTCAAAAATTTGGAAGCAAAACACAGGAGGTGGTTAGGAAATCAAAGTATGATGTGTTTTTAATCGCAAAACACAAGGAAATTTAAAAAATTTATGAGTAATAAATCTATATTGTTGGTACCAAATGGCTCCCTTTGCAGTCCTTTAATGTAACACCTGCGCTTCCTCTCTGTGAGTAACGACCCATTTTTGGACTGCCCCAGGAGCAGTGCAAGAGGAGGTTTGCAGGCTCAGGAGAACAAAGCCAGCTTCCCAGACTGAGCTCTGACTGCACTTTAGGATTCCATTTACAGTCTGTTTGGTTTGTAATTCAAATCGCTCCAGACCGGAGTTAATGTTTAGACCACAGCCACCTGAAATTTGCTTCGGGGCTGAAGCCCAGCCAGATTGCAAATGGAGGAAACACTTGAGGTTTGCTAAATACAGTTAATAGGGGATTAGAGGCTGTGTTTTTTATGGGAGCACAGGGAGGTCTGTAATAGGAAAAATATTAAAATGCAAATATACAACTTCAGCCGCGCTGAGCAGGATGCAGCTAATTGCACTCCAGCCATCAAGTAGCTATGCTTCCTTTCATTAAGCAAAGGGAAAATGAGAGGAAGAAGATGCCAGGGCTGATACAGGTTTTGATGAGGGATGGTGTCTTACAGCCACCTGATGGGAAATGACCCAGTGACTGGGTGACTGCACCGGGAGCTCTAAGATTCCAGAGATGATACTTGTTTCTGATTTGTTATATGCACCAAGACTTGAGCAATTTTGTTTTCCATTTCCTTTTTTAATGTGTAGCTCCTTGGATCTCCTCCACAGTGTGTGTGTGTTCAATATCTCGTGCAGTGAGCGGTGGGTGGACCTATCATATGAGAATTTAGCACTGCCCTGTAAATCATGGAGTCACTGGAAGTAACCTTGGAGGTTGTTGAGCTGGATGAAACAGGTTCAAGCAGAGCTAAGCCATGCCTACCAGACATTTGTCTTAACGTTTCCTTTAAAACTCCAGCAAAGGAAATTCCACATTTCTGGGTTGCCTGTAAAGTGGTATTTATCTAAATTTTGTCTGCATAATTTCAGTGAAGGAGATTCCGCACTCCGAAGTTGCTTGTTCCAGTATTTCACCACCGTAGCTGAAATGTTTTTCTAATACCTGACCTGAGTTGTCTTTGCTAGAGCTTATGCTGATTTCTCCTCTTTCCGTTGGCTATGAAGAACAATTAATCATTCCTCCCTTCTTAGAAGTCCCTACACATTGGAAGACTCTTTGTCACATGCATTCCTCAGTTTCCTCTCCTCCAGACTAAACAACACCCAGGTCTTTATCCTCCCCTCAGATGGCAGGTTCAAAACTGCAGCTGGCCATTAGAGCGATTTCTGTGTTGCCAAAAATGTGTGTAGCCCTGAGATGTGTTTCCAGAGCCAAGAGGATTTACCCTTGTGAAACTCCTAGTCCTGAGATTAAGAGGTTCAAAAGCTGTTGTGAACATAGGTCTCAGTTTATATGGTTAGAAAAGGAATATCAGAGGACTCTGGGCAGTTCCACTGGTTTTAGGGCTTTTATGTGAGGGAGAAATGATTTGTGTGCTTACGCAAACAGTTCTTAATGTGAAAAATTAGATTTTAAAGTATGAGTTTAGTGCAGTAAATAGATTAAAGTCCTTTCTGAAAAGGAGGAGCGTGGACAGGGAAGAGCTGGGCAGCTGGGCTGGGGAGGGAAGCCAAGGGCTGGCAAGGATTGGAGGGGACACAGTTGGGATGGAGCTGTGGGATCCACCTTGGAAACGTGCACTTGCTCTGAAAAGCCCTTGTCTGTCGCAATTCCCAGCAGCCAGGACTGGAGAAGTTTGAAAGGCTTTATTGGCTTTTTTGACTCCCCTCCTTACTCCTCCTCGCCTTGCCACTCAATTTGCTATTTTCTGGCCCTGTGTACAATTTGAGAAAAACAGAAAAACTCTGAAAAGAATAAAAACTTCCAAAATTCCAGACTCCAAGGGCATTTTTTCCCACATTTTCGCTCTCAGGGAAAAGAAGGACTGTCAATCTTAGATATTCTCATGTCTGATGTTTACTAGAAAAAGGAAGGCTTTTAATTGGAAAAAAAAAAGGTGCCAAACAAAAACTCCTTAAATTTTAAAGGACTCCTGCAAAATCTAGAGCAGACTGGCAGAGATGGAGTGCAGGTTGTCCTGCAGAGACAGACTGTCACCACGATGTGTCCATCCCTGTTTCTGCCAGAAGCAGGAAGCAGGGGAGGCTTTTCTGCACCCGCAGCTGACTCGGAGCATCTCCTGCTATGTACAGCACCTCCTGTGGCCAACAAATTTTATGGGGCAATGGCTTGGCTGGGTTTTTATTCTCTCTGTAAATCCAAGACAGGAAATATGCAAAGCAAGATGCACGTGTGCATCTTCTTTGATATCCACAGGGAACACTCTTGCCTTCTGCCCGGTGCAAGAGGTGATGGTATGAGAGAGAAGATGATACTGCAAAGCTCTCAGCTGTCTCCTCAGTCAGCTTTTGAAGAAATCTGGGTGATAGACATGATTTTGCATGCAGTTTTAGCATGATGCCAGTTATTTACACTGCCTTTCACAGTGGAGGGTGGGCAGTGTGCTTACTTATTTTAAAGCACTGGCTCTGAAGCATCTTTTGACTGGCCCACCTTTCCCATGTGGGAAAAACAAAATCTGTCTTTGGAAAATGAGAGGATTCAGCACCTATCCACTACTTTAACCACTATTTAAAAATCTCCTTCTTGTCTAGAGCATAGCAATAAATCAGAGCCAAAGCCTTAGTCATCCTAGCACTAACCCAGGAGCTCCTGCAGTGATTAAAGGCAACCTGTCAGTGCAGTTATTCTGAGCCAACATCACTCGAGGTGATTCACCCA
Organism: Acanthiza pusilla; assembly: GCA_036630365.1. NCBI lineage: Eukaryota > Metazoa > Chordata > Aves > Passeriformes > Acanthizidae > Acanthiza > Acanthiza pusilla. Next base: position 832,844 of record JAXCHO010000163.1, on the reverse strand, counting down.
CTTGAGCAGTGTTACGGAGCACGAGTTTGGAGCGCTCCCTTCCAGAAGGGGTAACAAGCCAACTTCAGGAGTGTTGTATTAAGACTCAGAACTGATCACTTCATGTACCCCTTATATCACAGACCTCTGTCCTCTGCTTTAGTTTGCAGTGGAGAATTGGTCAGAATTGTACATCCTTACAAACATCTACCTGTGCAAGCATCAGCTTTGTCTCCGATATCCCTGTTCATGTGACCTGTTATGATGATCTTTGTTATTCCAAAGACTTCTGAATAGCTGAACCTAACCTGCCCGATTTAGCTGAAAAAAGATGTCTTCGCTGCTGTGTGTAAAACAGATGGTAGATCCCTGATGTCTGCTTAAAGAGAAACTCCTATCTGCAATACTAACACTGGAGTTAATTGCTTTGCACCACAGAAAAGGATCAGAGCTGGGAAAATTCCTAAAATCTCACTTGTGAGGGGAGTTAGGACTCCAACAGCTTGTGCTCTGAAGATAATTCATGCTCTTTTCCGCTGCTTGCCATCAGAATTTAAATCAAATAGCCCAGGCACACAGTAATTATTACTGTTGTTGATGATGGCAGTGAATTCAAGGTTCCTCAGGGAATCGCGGTTGTCCACTTTGACCTGTGGTGTAAAACAAGCCAAAGAATTTGACCTTGCTATTTTTATATTATTTCCTACCAAGTGCAGGAACTATCAAAGACATTAATCTGGGACTGAGCCATGAGCGCATCTTTTAGAAAGGCATCCAATCTTGATTTCAGATTCCAAGTGATGATAGAATTACAACACCCAGGAGAAGTTACTCTCATTTGTTTAAAAAAAATGTGTTTCCTACTTGAGCAAGATGAACTTCAGCTTCCAGTCAGGAGTTCTGCGTGTCCTGTGTGCTACATTGCACATCCCACTAGAAGCTCTTCTCTCCTCTGATCTGGATTTTATAGGACATGAAACAAAATGATTGGCATTTGTCTTAGGAAAAAATCTTAATGAATTCTAAGTGTTTCAGAAAAAAAAAATCACAATTAATATTGGAATTTTTTTTTAAATTTGTCTTTCAAAATACCTTTATTTTAACCATGTGATAAAAAACCAGCATGAAGTATCAAAGAAAATATATACTTTTATAGGAAAAAGCTATACTGAGTAATTACACATTCTGAAGCAAAAAGCATCCAATCTTTTAGCTGTGCTGAAGCCCTTCCAGTATTAAGCACATTCAAATTCCTTGCTTATCTGCCACAACTTTAAATTCTGAAGTCCTGGTACAAAAGGATTCCCTTATAAGGCTAAAGCTTATATGTGTACTTGATATAAAAAGATAAGAGAGAATTTCTTTGTGCATTATGAGCACTGGTGACTTGCACAACTTCAAATTATGTAGAAAAGTCTCAAAAAGTTTGAAAGCATTAGAACTGATGAATGAGTTTCTATTTCCCTCAGTAGTGATTTTTTTTTTATTTTCTGTACTTAGAGCATCCTTGTCATACATCTCTATGTATAAACAGCCTCCAGATATTATATTATTATATGTTTTTAATTTTGAAAGTAGGCTCTAACACCCAAGAGGTTTAATTAGTGTGATGAAGTAAAGCCCAATATTCATATGGTGAGAAAGCAGTGGACTAGAAAGTATATGTTGGTAAAATACAGATGCAAAACCCAGACATTTTCCTGTTTTGTTCCGCTGTTGGATTTTCTGAAATTATTTTTCTAGCCATTTCCCTGCCCATTATTCTTAATAAAGATTTTACTGGGTTATGGACTATTTATTTTGGGCCACATAAAAGGTGCTAAGATGTTTCCTCTGGAATTTAAAGATTTTTTTTTCCTGAGGGGAGGTATGTTATTCTGCACCAAGAGGGAAGTCTGATGGGGAAAAGCTTAATAATTAATTCGAGGAAAGGTATAATACTGTTTACTCTTTGTCTCCTGGGAGAGGGTAGGCAAAAATAAATCAAAACATTCCACTCTGTGGATTCCGACTTTTATGGATTTCCCATTGGTAATGTTTCACTCATTATGGTTAAGGACTTTATGTAATGAAGTATGTTAATATATATAGGAAAGCTTTAGGCCAGCAAGGGTTGCTTGATCCTGGACCAGTAAACACAAGGTTTTCTGTTGAAGTCATTGGTGCCAGCCACCCCTTTTAGGCTGTCTATTGAACTTCCACTGCAGCGGCCTCGTAGAGCTGTACCTGCCAGCTTGTGACCAAAGAAAGCGCAGATCACACACTGCAGCATTCAACCACAAAAAGGAGAAACTTCACGGCTGCTCCTGCTGCTCTTTACTTCTCCCACGTTACTGAAAGGGAGAAAGTGGAAGGGGCAAGAAGAAATAAGCCATGTGGGGTGTGCACCACCTTATGGGATGGGCTACTTTTCTTTTATGGGTGAGGGAATGAAGGGAGAACACCCAGAGGTAGCCTTCTAAATAGCTGGTTCTTCCTGGCAGGTGTATAACCCACCGTCCAGAATCCCTCCAGTGTCAGCTGAATTCCTCGTGTTCATATTCCAAAGAAAACTACTGCAGTTGTCTTCAGCTGTTGCCTCTGTTGGTGGTCCTTGTAGAGAAGCCAAGGGCTGGGGTGAGTAAAGTCTTGTCGTTGAGAAATAGGTTGGAATGTTTTGACTCTTGTCGTGTCCGTGCCATTAAATCCTGATGTGCATTATGCACATCGAACAGAAGGGTAAATACAGTTGTGTAAATAAAAGCACAGGGCAATAGTGTGGGTGTGCTATGGAAAGAAGAGTGCAAAGAGCTCAGAGCATCTTCCTCCTGAGCTAACACTGAGGCGTACACGCTTCATTTGGCACAAGTCAGTCCATGTTATAAAACCTTGAGGATGCCACGGCCACGCTTTCTGAAGGGGAAAGGTGACTAATAATGCTGAGCATCCAAATCCAAGCACTATTCCTTCTTGAAGTTGTTAATGTCTTTGCCAGCTGCTAGGGCTGATGTTGCCAGTGTGTTAACTCAGCACTGTTATGTATGGAAGGATTTCTTTCCCTGTCAGGTCAAAGTTCCTTGAGTCTTTTCTTTTCCCTTATCTCTCCCTCAACTGTATTTGTGCGATGAAAGCATTTTTCTGGGAATCATCAGCAGCCACACTTCCTTGTAGTCTTCCAAGGCTTGCTCATCTGTATTGTTTTGTAAGCATTATGCAAAGTTTCAAATATTTTGAGGTATCCCTGGGTTGTCGATGTAAATCCTTTTGGAGAAGGATTTCACAACACATGGGGAAGTGTTTTCCCTTCACCTCTTTTTGATAGGTTCCTTAAGGCAAAATTCCTCATGGGAAAATAGGTCCAAATATTTCCTTCTAATATTGCTCGTTCTGCCAATTGCTGATATTTGAGGAGTGATGTAGATAGTATAGGTCCCTCATGAAATGCAGGGAAGATCCCCAAGGAGGACACTGCAATTCCATTTTGGATTTATCCAGTGGCAAACACTGGATATCTGCATTGTGGAAAGGGCTCCAGGGCATCACTGGAGCTTAAAATATTAGAACCTTTATTTAACCTGAAGATTTTCAAAGGCATTGCTTTTTTCCAGAATAGTTTACAGAATTTTTTTCCTTGCTCCAATGTTAATTCTACACTGTGGTGATGTCAGATCACTCTATATTTTCTTTAGGAGACTCTTAATCTTTTCCCAGTTCCAAGAGCCATATATTACTATTTCACACGCTCCTCTTTGAACCTACAGCACAGAAAATTAAAGTGTAAATATGCATGTGAACCACCCAAAAGTCATAATAAGATTATATGAATGCCTGCAACCGCACAGCAGGAACAATGGGGTTGCACAACAATTCATCTGCTCCAGCGCTGCTGAATTTTAATGAGGGATAGTCAGTACATGCTGATACTCCTGGAGCTCCCCTGGAGCCAGAATGGTGATTTAAGATGCCAGTGACACAGTGTGTAGGTGAGTCTTAGGTGTAGCATGCCTTGGAGAGTAAAGCATGATATAGCAGGCTAAAAACACCTGATTAAATTCGAGTGAGGAGTGGGATAGTGGGGGGAAAGGATCACGGAAAATTGCCAGTCACCTGTTTTCATCGGCTGTTGAGCTCCTGTTGGAGAAAATGCAGTACCAAACCCTGACAGGAATAATAGGAATAACCCAAATAAAGAACATATGCTGTCGTGAATCACAAATCTCGTGCTGCAGGGTTTAAAGTGATCCCTTAAATATCAGGGATTAAGAGGAGAATTTAGCGCGTTCCCTCTCTCCCATGCCAGAGTTTGTTTTCACCTTCTCTCTAATACCGCTGCTAACCTAGGTGCACCTGGGAGCCACTTGGGAAAGCCTTGGCAGGAGGTGTACCTCTCCAAATCTGTGCTTTTCAGATAGGAAGATCTCCCTGTTGTGTGCAGCTAATCTAAGAATAAGCATTGCCCAGGGCGAGTCTCTGTTCAGGTGGGCTGGCTGTGTTCCTGCTGCATGCCACGGGGGCTGCAGCTCCCCCCGGGCCCCCGGAGCTCTTCCACATGTTTGTAAGAATGCACATGTGCTCTGCACTGAAGAGCATTTCAAATAATGGGAAGGGAGTGTGGTTTCTTCAAACCCAGAGGGTGCAGAGGCTGGCTGAGAAAAACCAGGCAGATGAACGAAAAATGGCAAAAAAGGGGCACTTTATTTACAAGAAAGGTTTTTTATATCCATTCATATTCTAGCAACTATTGGTCAGCAAAGAATCCACCTCCTAAAACCATTGGTAATAACTAAATGACACCTAATACCAAACACAGAGATTAAGAAAGTAAAAGAATGCAGCTTATCTATGTTCTCCATGAGAGGAAACAGAAAGAGTTCTAAAACAGTGCAACCACAAGGGAGTGCTGGGGCCTGGGGGTGTGTTTGTGTAGTGTGGTGTCAGGAGAAGTGGGGTACAGCCTGGGAGGACAGTGTCCTGAGATGTGGGGGACAGCTGGGGTCAAACCTGCCCTGCTCATGCTTAGGGAGAGCTCCTGAGCTATTGCAGGATCCACAGCAGAGACTCACCTCCTGGGGAACCTGTGGGTTCATTACAAATGAGATTTTCAGCCCTTGTGTAACGCGGATAATTGTGTGTTGTAATTTTGCCTATTCTTGGAAACTCTCTTACTGGGAGTTTGTGTTTGGGTTTACAGGCTGTTTCATAGTGCAGGAGGAGGAATTCTTTTCACCAGTAGCCAAATCTTTCCTTCTTCCGTCTCACCAAGCTCCTTGTGAGCAGATCCAAAGCAGAGATGTGGCCACAGTACATGTTCCCCTAATTTTCTCAATTACAATTTCAATTTAGTTTCTCACTAAATTGTAATTACTATACAATATTTCCCTTGGAATAACAGCTCAGGTTTATCTGGGAATTTTATTTTGCTTGTACCACCTTATGACATCTCACTAAAGCTGTGCATTCTTCCCTAATTGCATCTTTTCTAGAAAACAAAAATTTAACTTTTTGAGGCAAGCTGTTTGGTTTTTTTATCAGATCCTGTGTACTGCAGCTTGTTGGATATCATCACATTTTTCTATCCTATCCTATCCTATCCTATCCTATCCTATCCTATCCTATCCTATCCTATCCTATCCTATCCTATCCTATCCTATCCTATCCTATCCTATCCTAGTATCATGCCAGGTTATATTTTTTCACCCTTTTAGATGTGTGTAGCCATAGTCACCTGTCCTTTCCCAGTTGTTTGAACTGAAACAGCAAAAGTGTGTAGGAATTGCTCTTGTCAGTTGTTCTAAGCCAAGTAAAGCACAGAAAACTGGAGTTGAAAGCTCCTGCCCTAATGCTCTACCCAGGAGTTAGAGAAGACCATATATCCCTGGTCTGCCTTGTCCTCTCATGTTTTGTAGTCCTGACCAGGGATTGCTGTGCTCTTTTAACCAAAAAGAGTGAAAAAAGGATATTTCTCATGCTCATGGTGCTGCCCACTGTGTGATTTATAGAATGTGTTATATTTTCATGAGATGTCCTCTGTGGATGATGATGCCAGCCTGGTCTGTACACTGTGTGAACATTTTTGAGATGTGAAACACTTGAGTAAATGTCTCTTGGGTTTTTTTTTGTGAATTAGACAGGATAAACAATTCCTTAGTTCATCTAGCCCAAATTTGCCATTCCTTTTTTTTCTTTCTGGCAAGAAAATGTCAGCCCTTTTCTAAATACTAAAGACAGATCTAAATCTAAAGCATGCTTAACTTAAAATTGTTTTAAAACTACTTGATCCTTTCTTGAACACTATTGGTTATGTGAAGGAGATGTCTTTTAATTGATCCTGAAAGGGAAAACTTTTGACTTGGTATTTTGTGCATAAACCCAACAATAGGAAAGCTCTACTAATCACAGTCAGTATGTGCATCTGGCTTTTCTTGGGGTTAGAAGCTGCATTTTTCTGAAACACATCCTACCATGGGGAAAGGAAAGAAGGAAGGAAGGAAAAAAATCCTGGTCTAAGAACAGCCACGCCCCTGAATTGATTATCCTGGTAGGATTTGCTCATCCTATTCTGGGAGTGTTATAAAACTCAACGGGAGCCATTCCAGCCTGAGCACATCACTCCCGCGTCAGGCAGCCCATGATGTCACGAGGAATTCCTTGTCGTAAGAGATGTCCCCCGAGGAGAGCGTTTGCTCTGCTGGAGAAGGGCCATCCACCCACACACTCCGTCTCCACCCAGCTACTCCATCCAAATAACCAAAGCGAGGGAGTGCTTTGACTAATGGAGTGAGTAGGAGTGATGCCATGACAATACAATGGTGTGTCTGCTGTAGACTGTTCTTGATTTGCATTTGATTGTTTGCAGTCCTACCCATCTGTAGCCAAAGGCAAGAAGTGATAACCTGTCATGTTATATAAAAACACGTTTGGAAAAAAGTGGAGTAATGCAAGATAAATAACGTGTGCTCCCTGGGTCTCTTCTTCCCGAGCAGTCCTGAGCTCATCCCACAAGTTGCTGGTTTTTCTATTTGCTGAAGGGTTTCTTTCCAGATAGTTTCCATCTGGGGGAAAAAAAAAAAAAAAAAAAAAAAAAAAGAGGAAAAAGAAAAGAAAATAAGGCAATTTAGGTGAATAAAACTATAGCCTATGACAATTTCAAAAGTTAGTAAATAAGTGGAGCTTTGATACATCAGGCCCTTAGCAAATGGACAGGAAAGTAAAAGGAGCAGTGGCATCGGTCACTCAGCAGCTGGACACAAAGACCATTCAGCTGAGGCAGTAATGGACCATCTCTGTCTTCTCCTGTGTTTCTGTGGTGCTCTGGCACTGAAAATTTGAGCTGGAAGCAGCAAATAATTGTGTCATGTAACTTAAAAAGATCCCCTCTCTTGTTCAACACATCTTTTGTTTTTCTATAGCTGATCGTCAGTCATTTAAGTCATGCAATAGAATTAACCTACAGAAATAGCTTATAGTGAAATCTTGTTGGCTCTGTTCAAGCTTGTTTGGTTAGGAAGATATAGGAAGTTTTCTCATCATGTGAACAATGTGGGCTCAGAGGGAGAGGGTTTTCCATCCTGTAAATGCAGAGATGCAGAAATGCAGACTGGAGAAGCCCTTGACAAATGGAGGATGAAATACTCCCACACCTTAAAATGACCTGTAAGAGTTGTGTACTTTCAGGTGAGGTGAGTAGTAAGAGGGTCAGTCAAAGTGGAAAGGGTAGAAAGTCTTGACTTCTGTCTGGGTAATGGGAGCCAAACCTCGCTTAAAAGCAAATAGTTGCAGATCCAACTTACTATTGAGCTGTCTCTCTGTTTTGGACTGAGCCCACTTTACCAGCAAGCCTAAAAACATGAATTCTTCCCTCTGAATAGAGAGCATGGTTTAGTGTGTCAGCCAAAGGACCCCATTCTCCTTGGGGGGATACCCTGAGTGGGCCTTTTGGGTTGAGAGATTTTCTCTCTTCCAGCATGGCTCCCTTTACTCATCCTTCCCACTCCCCATGAGCTGCCTCCCTGCTGTCCCAGCAGAGCAGTGATGAATGTGGAGACACACAAAGCTGCATTGCTCAAAGTCCTGTTTCTTCATACACACTTATGTCCTCCCAGGGTATTCCATGATGTAAAAGCTGCCTTTGGTGTCAGACCTGCAAAACACTGGTTAATTATGATTGAAGGCACGGCTACATGGATTGATACTGGCAGGTGAGTGACCTCAGCCCATCATTTGAACGTTTCAGTTGTACTTGGATGTGGTATCACCAGGTTAGTGCTGCCTGCAGTCCAAGCAGATCCATGTGCTTGTGTCCATGTTCATAACACAGAAACACAGAAATCATTCAAGCACAGAAAGGATTGGGTTGGAAGGGACCTTAAAGATCATCTTGTTCCAGCCCTCTGCTGTGGACAGGGACAACTTTCTCTAAACCACATTGCTGAGAGCCCCATCCAGCCTGGCCTTGAACACTTTCAGGGATGAGGCATCCACAGATTCTCTGGGCAGCCTGTGCCAGGGCCTCACCACCCTTAGAGTAAAGAATTTTTTCCATGTTAAAGTTTAGGATTCCCTGAACTGCAGCTCTGGTGCCAGGCCAAGGAAGCCTGTGAGGCATCAGCTCATTCGGCTTTGTTTTGAAGTATCAGGTTTCTAATCCTTAGGTCTGAGGAGAAGAGCATGAAAATGCAATTTACTTGTAACTGCTACAGAGATACACAGGCTGTTCTCACCTGATTGGTAAACGGTGCAGCCTCATGGCAGAACTCCCTGCATGACCATTCTGGCTCTAAAATCCACACAGGGAGTCTTGCCTTTAGTTTGACCCCCTCCAGATGGCCTGAGCTAAACCAAACCCCACTCCTGACGCAGTAAGAATTTAATATGAGTTCCATCAAGATTGTCGTGACAGTCTAAATTTACACCTCTGCAGCTGAGTTCTGCAGATGCCCCGTGTGCATTTAGATCGTTTGAAAGCATAGCCATAGGTGTGGGATTGTCCTCTGCCTGAGAGATGGGTGTTGGCTTCAAAATCCACTGCTCTTGGGGCCACGCCAAGGCAATCCTAACGGAGAACCAGGTGTGCGGGTGTGGATGAGCAAACCTATGTGCGTGTGGAGAGACTTAAAGCTGAAAATAGGGATGGGCAAAGAATGCAAGTAACCGTGGAAAAAGAATTTTGCTTTTGCTTTGTTCAGAGTGAAACCTCACAAATTGGAGAATTTCCACCAAATAATGAATAAAAACATGATCGGGAGGTACTTTGATTTTTCCTGTTGAAAATTGTGACAGCTTTTTATACAGTGACATGGAATACAAAACTATTTTCAAGTTCTTGGGTATCCCCACTGTCCTCTCTTACACACCTCAATGAAAGGTGCATGACACCCAACCTGAACTGTCTGGTAAGCCTCCTCCTCTTTGATTGCCACTCCTTTCTAGAGGGAGAAAAGGCTCCCTTGGCTCTTTCGCCCACACGGGGAAAAGGGAACAAGGGACTGGTGTGGGCCCTGGGGAGGAGAGGGGGCTGCCCGTGTCCTGTGTGCCCCAGCTGAGGCAGAACAGGGAACAACCCACCAGAGCTGGCACTTGGCTTCTCCCACCTGTGGAGGAGGCCTCTTCCCAATAGAGGGAGGCAAAAGATAGACGGCAGGAGCTATTGCTTCAGTGGGAAAGAAGATGTGTGTGGGTGTATAATGAGGGGACTTTACAAATAATTCCTTGGCGATTATTCATTTTACAAAGGGATGATCCCTTGCCCTAGAGATATCCCATGGAGTGCTTAATTTCTAGAGAAGTTTGGAGAATACAGGATTTTGATTCCAGTGCCTTTTTGTTTCCTGCCCAATGGCAAAAATCATTTTCATAATCTGTCCTGGGGATTGTGCTGTGTCCAATTGCTGGTTGTGTGCACAGCCCATTTTGAAATATAACTTTTTGTTTGGAAACTGAAATTGTTCCAAGTAATAATACCTTCCTTTCAGATTTTCATTTTTCAGAAGTGACCCACCCTCTATTGAATAATAAATCTTGATAACCATAGTTTCTCAGATAACATGCAGTGAGCTGCCAATATTGCTTAGGGAGTAAATCAGGAAACCACTGGCTGGTGTTATGAAGGAATCAGTTATCCAAAGGGGGTCATCTATGCTTGGAATCTTTTTCAATAAGAATGTGTGATAGAGATCACCTTTTCTGAAGATGTCCCAGGTTAATACCAAGATGAGGATACAGATTTAAAGAACAGATCAAAACACTTCCATTTCCAGGTCAAGAAGAACTGTGATTCAGTCCAAAGTAAATTAAACTCACACACTTACGTGAAATCCGCAGTAAAGGAGGTTTATAGTGGAAACATTGACTGACCTTTTAATAGGAGCAGCGAGGCCAGCACTGCTGTAACACCAATTGGAAATAAGAGGCCATACAGGCAAGGGCAAGGCCTTTTCCTTAATCTAGTCTGAACATTCAGAGAGAAAATCCCAGAGCAATTAACTGACTGTCATCTTTTTTTCCATTAATTGGCCGCAGCACAGTACTCTGAAGCTGACAGAAATAACTGCTGTGATATTAGCACAAGTCTAAGCATTGCCAAAAGCCATTTTATTTTGAAGCTCTTTGAATTACAGTATAATTTCCTCTATTGCTTACCTAAGAGAGGAGGAAGTTGGCCGTCCATCTGCTCGGCAAAAGGCTCCGAGCTTTATATGACATAAACCTTTATTTCTCCTATCTGTGGGAAAATGAAGTCAGGGCACTTCCAGCTAGGGTGAGGATATGGGATGCTAGAATAATCTTAGAGTCATTACACTTAGCCAGTTTTTAGACTCAGGGCCCTGGCTGCTACTGCAGCCTTCTCCTGGAGACTGAATAACTGGATCATAAATACCCAATTCCTGGATCTTTTTGCTCTACCCCACCTCTCTCCTTTCAGGCAGGCACTTTGTGAGTTTAGATTACCCGAGATTCACAGAAGCTGGCAGAGGAAGCAGGCAGATGAACCCAAGATGGCAAAAAGAGAAACTTTATTTACAAAAACTTCTTTATATATCCATTAATAATTTGGCTACTATTGGTCAGCAGGGAATCCACCTCCTAAAACCATTGGTCACAGCTATACAACACCCAATACCAAACACAGAGATTAGGAAAGTACAAAAATGCAGCTTATCTCTATTCTCCCTGAGAAAGAAGAGGAAGATTTCTAAAACAGTGCAACTACAGCACTTCTTTCCTCCCCTCCAACGTGTGGACAATGTGAGGAGGCAGTGACAAACTATGGAGGAAACAGTGTGATGCCATGCAGGTATCCTATGGCAGGACACTTCAAACTTTGTCTAGGAACCTACAGCTCAGATCTTTGTTTTATTCTGGCTCTGGAGTGTGTGATGCTGCAGGAAATACATCAACAGTCCTGTTCCTGGACAGGCTCAAGCTCTTGAAGACTCTTGTCTCCTGCTTGGTGCTCCCTTGCAAATAGCGCTCTTATTCCCTGATGATGGGGAGTTCAGCTTTTTGGGTTAGTGTTCCTTGTGACAAGTGAAAGGCAATTCATGCTTCCACAGCAGAGTTTGCTCATTTTCTGCAATCTGTTAAGCTGTTCCACTCATCTACGTATTTAATATTGTTAGTGACCTGCACCTAAGCCTCTCAGGTGATTCTAATACCACTCATTTATCTTGTTTCCCCAAGAAGATAAACCACTATGTAGAAAGTCCCATTCCCAGGACCAGACTCAGGAGTGAATATAAGTGAGTTTAAGCAAGCTGAAATTCAGAGGCTGTTTGGATTAGTGCAATCCTCTGCTTTACTTGAAGACTTTTCAATTGTATACACAACATGTGTACTCCCTGAGCCCCTAAACTTTTAAAGTTACACTCCTTTGGATTCACTGGGCCAAATTAAAAGGTATTGTGTATGTTATATTCATCTGTTGCATTCATTTCCACTTCCCGTGGCTATTTCTGTACCAAATGATTTATCCTTCTTTTTGGTTTTGTGCAACTATTTAAACTCCCATAAATGTTGGTCTAGTGCTTGGCTATAAAGGATTTTAAGCTTCCCATTGTCCGAAAGTCATAATGCTGGTGCAAGGGGAAGCTTATTGTTGTATCCATGGAGTTGATTCATTGTTATTTTAGCAAAGAATCCTTGATGTAGGAGTGATTTTTTTTTCAATTAGATTAAACGCTGCCTCTCAGCCATTTGTCCTCCCACATCATCTTGTTCCATCAAGAAAATTCAAGCCCTTGACAGGAGAAAATATTATGAGGGTTTTGTAAAAGGCAAAAATTAGAGAAGTCTGGACTGCTTGTGTTGCAAAATACTTGAATGTTACATCAAATATTTGGATCTCAATTGTTCTCTTGATAGAAGATGAACTGAGAATCCAATGGCATGAAATTTATGCTTAACAAGAAAAACAGCTGCTTACATTTTCAAACTTGCTTCCCGATTTTGCGTGTTTTCATCGTTGCTTGGCCATTCTGCTGGATTTGGGCTGTGATGCTCAGTAGCAGCTGCTCCCTGAGACTCAGAACCTTTTCGTTTGGATACACAGGGTGCCACAACAAGATATTCTATCTTCCGTATTTTTTGCATTATTTTTCAGGTATTTTCTCTAATAATCTAGACGTGGTATCAACTTTTCTTTCTTTTCTTTTCTTGCGGGTGCTTGAGAATCTTTAAGATAAGACTCCATTTCCAAAGGACCAATTAATTATAGAAATGTGGTATATTACCATAGAACACATGGTGATTAAGGGTAGCTGGATGGAAGAGAAAAATAGTCTTGGTTTCTTACTGGGTTTATATATACACACATAAATATCTCTCTACTAAAAAAAAAAAAAAAATCTGTGATTTAAGTTTTCCAAAGTCGTGAAATAAACTTATATTTTTCAGATCAACACTTGTTGCACAAGCATCAACAATTTCTGTAACTCACATAAGCTTTGACTAATAAGATATAGGGGTAGATGGAAATGATTTTGATTCCAGTCTTTCCAGCTACCTTGCTTGAAGGCAATCCAGAGATATTGAGAAAAGGGAATTATTCAGGGCTTTTCAGCTTCTTGCCAGAATCAAGATATAGGAGTTTAAAATAAAAGCAAAACAAATTTAATTCTTCTGGCCATGCAGTTCTATTCCACATTTAGGGCACGGATTCAAAATATTCTATTGCCTGAATTCTTATTCTCTGCACTGCAGTTAAAATAAAGAAATAGTAAAAATAATTGCATGGGCAGTGGTCTGCTCATTCAGATCCTTTGCTGTACCTGTCCCTGTGGCAGCAGAGTTGTCATCCAGGTGCTCTCCAAATTCTGAGTCTTTTTACATACAAGAAAATAATATCTGGAAGGAATTCACACAGCTCTGAACTGATTTGATGTTGAAATCTCTCAGCCGTGTCCAAGTGGGCTAAATACAGATCCCATCTGAAATGGGATCCAGTGTTCACCCTTAAAAGGTGCAAAACAAAACTTCTGGTTCAAGGAAACACATACAAAGGTAAATAATATTTTTGTGCTTTTCCTCACTTCTAATCCTGGGTCGTGTATGAAAGTCATGGGTAGCCCAGGTCTCTATATCTGCCTATGCAGCTGGAAAAGTAGTAGATGAATTATCATGAATAAAATCAGGGATAATCCAAACTGAGTTCAAAACTGATCTGAGATTAAAGGAGAGTGGGCAATTCATTGTTAGCATTTTTGAGCACCTCTTAACTTTTTGACCTGGACATGGTTGCACTCTTTCTTCAAAAAGCAGGAAGTACAATATAAACCTCACATGAAAACCTCTTCCTTTGCGATTTCTAACCTAATTTTGTTGACAAACCACATGTATACATTCTGACTTGGAAATGTCAAAATGTTTATTTTCAGTCAAAATGTTTCAACAGTTCAAACTAAAAAAAAAAAAAATGTTCTGAACTTTTGATTCTGTGGGGAAAAAACATTGAATGTTTGATCTCACTCAGAAATGAAAAATCATGATTTTCTGGGGTTGACATCTTGATTTTTAATTTTGATTTTTTAACAGCTCTATTTGATACTTTATTTTTTTGAGGGACAGTGCTGTCCCCCAGTTGTGCACACTCACATTTCTGCCAGCCTTTCCATTTACACATCTGCTAAGTGTCGTGCAAACGGAGGTTAAACGTGTCCTGTGGGGTGACCACTCAGCTTTGTGAGCAGTCCCATAAATAACAGGCAGCTGAAAGGCTGGACTCAGCCTGACTGAGCATCTAACCAGAAACTGAGGTTTAAAAGATGCCAAAGAGTCTTAAAAACTCGCATGTGTTTAAGCTGATCTGATTTATACCTGTTTATAAAAGCTTTAACTTTGGTTATATTTATCCAGTTATTCTAGATTTACATTACCATAAATGAGACAAGGATTTGGCTGCCTTTTTTTTTTTTTTTTTTTTTTTTCCCCTTGTTTAAACAAAAACTATCTCCCTTCTGCATAGGAACAGGTCACAGTCTGACTTGATTAAACTGGTTGTGTTTGGATTGAGGGGAAGTCTGTGTTTCCATGCCTGGGTACATGGGGTATTTTAAGAAACAACCCTCTTGAGCAACAGGCTGAAGTTTGGGATAATTAGATGGTGCTGAGGATCCCTTCCTTTGGGATCATTCTGGCAAGCTCAACATCAGCGTGGGTGATCAGGGCCAGGCTGTCATAACAGCAGCAGGGACGTGTTAATTATGGCTTTCAAGTCTAATCTCTCTGGAAGGACATCTTGGCTTTGTAAAAACCCTTTCTGCAAATGCCCGGGGTTTTACATCTTGAATGCATCGCTTGTGGCCAACTTCAAAGTGAGGAGATGGCACGGGAATTTAACGCCAGGCTGGCCAGGAGCACGGACATGGCAGGAGAGGAAAGGCCTTCGCTTGTGGGGGAATGCTGCTCTGAACATTCAGGAAGGAATGGGCAGAGTTCCAGCAGGGTTTGTAGGGACAGACAAGGTGCACACTCAGCTTTCGGCTCTGATTGATGCCTTCGAGAGATAGAGGCAATCAATTGCTGTCGTGTTCGTCTTAATTAATGAGCAGCAATGCCTTGCTCAGTGTCTGCTCATGGGGACCTGTTAATTCACTTACTCCTAGGGTTTGCTTTAGCAGATGGAAAAGGATTGTTTTACCATATTTTCAATGGCAATTCAAGTCTATTTTTATCTGTCTTTTGGCTTACATGAAAGGAGGCTGCCACCTGTTTTTTGCAGGTTGTTTTCAGAACTGCAAGCCAGAATAAAAATTGGCCTATTTAGTGCTTTATGGAAAATGAATTTGTTCTCTAGCACAGAATAAGGAAAGTATCCAGGGACAGTGCTGGCATGTGGCCCTCTGTCATTGTGTGAACTCTGCCTCCAGGGAGCTCTTCTGGGGTCACCGGGATCCCCACTGCTGATAGTGCCATGGGCTGCTCCTGCCCCCGGGGTTTGACATGAAGTGCCGGGGAATGGGTGGGTTGGGTTCTTTTTGCATGGCTCCATTCAGTACTGACTGAAATGCCTGCGAGAGGAAGGAAGGCTTAGCAGAAGACCTGGAGAGCTGTAATGACTTTTGGGAACATTAAACTGTCTAGGAGGACAGCCTTTAACAGGGAGTTATTTTTGATCTCACTGGAGTTTAGCAGTGTCTGGTTTGAGAGTTTGCAGTTCTTCACTCTTTCTCCTCATGTTAGATTGGAAACATCAGCACCAAGGCAGTCCAGTGGAAAGCTGTGTTTAGCCTCAGTTTGTGTAAATCAGTGAGGCCCAAGCTCATCTCTCCTCCCACAGCCTCAGGTAGGTGTCCACCTTCTCCAGCTGCTCCTTAATATGCTGCTAGAGAAATTTAAGAGCAAATAACCTTCAAAGACACTTTTGATGTTCTTGCCAGAATCCGGAGTTCTGATAGTCAGCTGAGACATCCACAGACTCTCCAAGATGTTTTTAGACCCTTTTTTCTCTCCCAACTCTCTTTCTCATTGATTTGGTGTTACATATGACTGTATTTACAAGCACCTGACTCAGAGCTCCTTTTATTCATCACCAGGAACTCCACCAGAAGAGCTACATCAGAGCTCGGCAGTGGTGTTATTTATTCTGGCTTCTCTCAGGGTGACTTTCTGGGTGGGTTTTTTGGTTTTGATTTTCTGCTATTCAATTGTTGGACTCTTTTCTCAATTTGTTCTTCTGGATCTACTGAAGAAACATGAGTGCCGTATATCATGGGGCTTAGGCCCTCTTGCACTAATTAACTTGTAACCTCATCTTCAGTTTTGCTAAATTTGGTGCTTATTTTACTGTAAACACCCATTTGTTCCACTGGGTAGCAGAGCTCTGTGAACATCTGGGAGTCATCATGTGTCATGAATGACATGATGTATCCTCACTGTTAGACCAGCACAATGCTAGATCTGATGGATGGAAGAAATGTGTCAGGGGGAAGATTAATACACACTTGGTTTGTGACTTGTGACTCACTGGGTAAACTTTGTTCTCTCTTTGATGGTACAGATCCAAGATCTGAGTTTTCCTCTCCGATTTTGGTCCTGGTTTATAACATGGGAGCTTGCACTAATGAGACTGGAGCTTTTGCTAGCTGGATCAGAACCCTTCACATCTGCCTGGGCCAACACGTGTAAATAAATCCTCTATTTCTATGGCACAGCTGGCTCTCTCCTAGAGGTGGTTTGCTACCCTTAAGCTGGATAACCAGTGAGAATTTGGTAATATTTGCTCCTTGCTGTGCCTCTGAAAGTGCACATGGTACAATGTCCTCTCTGAATGTCTTCTGGATGGAGGATTAAAGAAAAACCTGTCTTGACAAAACAAAACTATCAGTATTTGATTTCCCCATTGAAATTTCATACTGGAATCTCTTTAAATTACCTGTTCGTTTGTCAACCCTGCATTCCCATACTGCAGCAGCACTGTGAAAAGGTCCCTTGGCAAGCAGCAGAGCAATATCTTAAAGGGAAGGTTGTAACTTCACATCCTAACACCTATATGGATACACGTGATATTGTAAGAAGTGTATTTGCACCTTCAGAACTGATACTGTTGGAAACAAAACATACAATTTCTCAGTGAAGCAGCACTTCATGCTCACCAGGTCTAGGCAGGGTGTTTTTTGCTGTGGTCACTGGTTTCCTGTCAGTTGTACCATAAAACAGATTTATGGCACCTCCTCCAAGAGCTATTCCCATGCATTGCCTTGGGAGAAGAACAACCTCGTAGAGTGTTTTTTCCATGGGCTGTCCTCTGCCCAGGACACCACAGGTCCGAGGAGAAAAGGGATTTTATTCTTTTTCTGATTAGCAAAAAGAGATCAATACATTTTGTGGGGAAGTTGATAAGGTGGTGAGGGAGAACCTGCAGGGAGGGCTGGAGAGAAAGGGGCTCAAAGAAAGCCTGGAGTTCCAGCAGTCTGTCCCCAGACTGGCT
Organism: Acanthiza pusilla; assembly: GCA_036630365.1. NCBI lineage: Eukaryota > Metazoa > Chordata > Aves > Passeriformes > Acanthizidae > Acanthiza > Acanthiza pusilla. Next base: position 815,464 of record JAXCHO010000163.1, on the reverse strand, counting down.
TGAGCCAGGGCTGCAGTCTAGCCAGAGGCAGCACCAGCAGCAATGAGAGGACTCAGTGCTGGGTCCCTCTGCCTTCTATACAGAATAGAAATTAGGGCCTGAGACACAAAACAAGAGCTGTGCAGGCCTCTCCAGGTGCAGAGTTCATAAATTTCTAGATAGAAGCTCTGAGAACCCGAAAAGGTCACTCACTGTCTTCGGTTATACTCTTGTTGGGGTTTTTTTTTTTCTTCTTTTTTCGCCCTCTTTTTGTATCTTCTACTCCCTTTGATTTAATTTTTTTAAAGCAGATTTCCTTTTCTAGAAATTGCATTCACTCTACTTTCAGCCTGCTGTATGACTGTTCATTATGACATATTTGGTGAGCAGGGAAAAAAAATTGAGAAATTATTAGCGGCTGCTCAGAGCTGGAGCTGTTGTGATGGTCATTAGAATGGAGATGTGGTATTTTGTCCATGAAGTTTGTCAGAATGAGGCCAGGGCCAAGCAAGCAATAATGAGGCTCTTGAAACCAGCCTGCAGGTGCAGAGTGGTAAAATAAATAGGCAGGTGCAGGGAGGGAGTTTTTAATCAGTGTCTTGGCAGGGTTCTTGTTCAGGGGCTGCCCTGTTTGGCTTCTGTGCAAAGGAGGAAATTCAGAGGCAAAGGACTCAAATGAGAACTGCAGGTCATGCTTGTGCACCACGGAAGATTCAGGGGAGTTCCTGTTTTCTTTTCAGAGCACTACCCTCTTGGAGAAATGAAGGCTTGTTCCTTGTAAAAGGAATAAATGAATATGACTCCGTGTCCTTCTGAGGATAGCTGGTTCTGATCTAGACATGAATGTTCATGTCAGCATTCTTCACAAATACTGCAACTTGAAAAAACACATTTTCAGAGAAATTTGCTTTACCAAGAGTTGTGTTTTATTTTGGGCTCCTGACCAGGAAATATTTGAGCAGGTGAATCGTAGAATGGCTTGGGTTGGAAGGGACCTTAAAGACCATCCAGTTCCAACCCCCTGCCACAGACAGGGACACCTTCCACTATCCCATGTTGCTCCAAACCCTGTCCAACTTCGCCTTGAACATCTCCAGGGGTGGGGCAGCCACAGCTTCTCTGGGCAACCTGTGCCAGGGTCTCACCACCCTCACAGGGAAGGATTTCTTCATGATGTTCTATCTAAACTTGCCATTTTCAGTGTGAAGCCATTCCCCCTTGTCCTGTCACTCCAGGCCCTTGTAAGAATTTCTCTCCATCTTTCTTGCAGACTCCCTTCAGGTACTGGTAGGCTCAGTTAGGTCAGTAACCTTTATGTTTCATTCAAGGACTATGCAAGGTTGCAGCCAGCCTTGAAAAGGATTGGAGAAAAATCTAACATCACCAGTTTTTAGTGTTTTGTGTAACAATTGTATACGAAATGAGGACAAATAGTAAAAATATTGGTATTTGCCATGCTGTGGGAAAAGTGAAGGGGAAATAAGTAGACAGCAAGAAAAGATTATGTCATGCCATGGTAGATACAGGAGAACAAAGCATACAGCTAAGCCAGAACTGCATTTTCTACAAGGTGTGTTTGTGTCTGAGGATGAACCTCTGATTCCTGAGCTGAAACAACCAGTACTTCTTCCTGACCTCCCCAGCAGAGCTGTCCCACCACTTCCAATCTTTCATCTCAAGAATGTTAACCCTCTCTCTCCTTTCTCAACTTCCGCCTTTCACTCTGGGTAAAATTCTGGTGTCAAACAAAGAAAAATTTTCTTTAAATGCAGGGCAATGAGGAAATGAAGATTAGCTCAAACCGTAAGCTCCTTGACAAAAATCAGAATATATTGGAAAAAGCTATGCCTGTAGCTTGTATGTTGGGCCAAAACTAACCATCCCAGCTGCTAGCTGAATTTCCTTGACCACTGTCCAGACATGGTGGCTGTGGTGAATTTTCAGACAATAACTGCTTTTAGCTATTAGCAATCACTATTGGTAATATAGCTATTACCAATTACAGCTATTACCAATTACCAATGTAATTACATTACAAAAATGTAGTTAGTGACTGCTCATTTCAAGACAATTGCAAGTCACCTGTTGGCAGTGTGTAAAGAGAAACATGGTGAATTGCCCATGTTCCTTTATTCAGCCCAATCTCCGCAGCACCTCACAGTCTGCTGCCTTCAGGCACCAAGCCTGGAGCCTCTGCTGCCCAGCAAGTTGTGTTTGTTGACCAGAAGGTCCAGAGGCAGGACCATGGGCAAAAACTTGCCATGCATATACCACTGTCACAAAGCCCCTCTCCCTTTCCATCAGTTTTTCCCATGATTCCACAAGTTCTTGTTAGAGAAACTTCATAGTTCAGCTGTTCACAATTCCTTAAATATTGTCTCACTACACCACTTGGTGACCTGACAACTGTAAGGCTTTTAAACCGGGCATTTTCCCTCCTTTCATCACTTGTGGGCATCTTCAGCATCTTCCAAAGATGGACACTGTGATGGTTTGTGTGGCCTGTTTTTTATTTTCACTCACCCTAGGGGTGATGCTGTTTCTTGCCATAGGGATTGTCTAGGGTGGAATGTGAAGCAGCCCCCTGGACCCAAAGCTTTCGGAGTGGCTACGAGACTGCCTTAGCTGGCAAGCTGTCAGGCAGTGGGGTGTGAACTCTCTCTGGGCTCCTCTGAGCTTTGAGGAGGGTGTGCTGCAAGCTGGGGCAGACCCGGCGCAGGTATCTGATCGCCAGAGATCATCTGCACTCTCTCTCCACCCATCCATGTGGGCACGGAGCTCACCGCATGCCGCGCACGGGGGATTCTTGGAGCCGCCGCCGATCGGCCTCGGTGGCGGGGAGTTCAGACCCCCTACATCTTTAAGCCCAAAGGGCACTGCAGGAATCTTCTGTGTGGTCTTGCCTCTACGACATTCTTAGTAGGGGTTGTTCTTGTCCTGCTGGCTTGTTTGCAGGAAGAGCTGTGTGGTCTTCGAAGTGCTCTTTGAAGTTCGTGCAGAGTCACGAGGACACAGTTAGGATGAGCTCAGAAAGGCTGATTTCAGGTGAAACCAGAACATTCGGGAGTACAGCTGCTTTTGGTGCTTGCTGTACATCTTGTGCACAAAAGAAAGAAAACAGGTGAGAAATTATAGCCATGCTGGAGAAGTGATGTGTGAAATCATTTGAAATGAGATTAAATTTCTGTTAGGATGCACCTCTTAGAGGCAGAGTAATAAAAGCTTGGAGTATCTACACCTGAACTGTACCAGGTTTGTGTGTGCTTGTTGTGCTTTTGGGTTAAACGGAGGAGTGTGAATATGCAGCAAAGCTGGAATCTACAATCTTTGACTTGTTTTCATTTCTCCACATTCAGTAAGTTGGGCTGTAATATACATTTTGAGATCTCTCTACTGCCTCAGAATTTATGGCATCTCCTGGGAAAGTCATTCATCTTCTTCATGTCTCAGTGTTTTATATTAGGTGAGGATGTCAGCACCGCAATGGGCCAAAAATTCTAAGGTGCTTACACTAAGGTTATGGAAGCTACAGAAATGCTAAACACTTTGTTGTATTACTTTTCTGTTACTGTGAATGTGATCATCCATTGTATCAGTACCCAATTTAAGTATCTAGTAAAACATAATCACTCTTCAAAAGAAAACTTCCAGGAGGACCAGCTTGTGATGGGTTCTCTACTTGGCTCTCTAGGCCAGGGCTTGAAGCAGCCTGGTCTAGTAGAGGATGTCCCTGCCCATGGCAGGGGGGTTGGATCTGGATGGTCTTTAAGGTCCTCTCCAATCCAAACTGTTCTGTGATTCTTATGAATTATCTCTACTGCTCTATCCTGATGCTATGTTGTTCCTTATAACCCAATTGCATCAAAGCAGTTCTTTGGAAAACTTAGGGGGAGTGAAATTGGGATCTCTGAAGAAAAGGGGAAGCTAATGATAGCAGGGTTTGATGAGAGCAACAGAAAGACACTGTATTCCAAGAATAATGTTGTAAGGATGCTGGTCCTGCAGTTTTGGACAGAGAATCAATTGAAGGGATGATGACAAATTGGAATTTGGCAACTTTTTCCAGCCAAGCAAAAGGAAAGAGAAAAGTTAGCAATGGCTCCTGAGCTTTGCTGGTGTGCAACTTGGTTACAAACAAGGGAAAATTCCTTTTTATAGCTATTCTGAGAAGGTTTGAGAGGGCTGGTTGAAAATACACAACTTAGACTCTCTGAAATTCCTGGTCGATGCTTTTGAGTATAATGTGGAGAGTCTATGGAATATGGCCCTTCCTATGAATGTGACTGTGCAACATTTTCCCCCGTGGCTGCTCTGGTCTAATTTGCCTGATTACCCTCCCTCTGGAGGCTGCCTCTCCTGCCACACTGTAAAGAGCACGAGTGTGCAAAGTCCTTTGTTTTCTTCACAAGTGCACAGTGAAAGCTTCTAGTATGGATTTCTTTGTAAGGCAGCTTCAAGAAATGACAGCAAGTATTAATTAAGCTGGCCTAATTGATATTAGCATAAATGTAAAGCCAAGTAATATTATCAGTATCAGTTCTGGAGCAGTTCCATTGCATGCTCTTCACATCTCTGTTTATCTGTTTCAGGTGATCTCAGGAGAATGCTCAGGGGGAATTCAGGGACGAGAAATTTAATGGTTGCAGTTTTATAGTCTTTATCAGACCATCAAGGCTGTAATCGAAAGATAAGAGTTATCATCTGTCATCTCAATCAAGCTTCAAGAGAAAATCATTGCAAGAGAGCCTCTGGTAAGTCTGTGAATTAATTCAGATTTGGGGAATGTTATGTGATTTGTGTTAACACCCGCAAGCTCTAGTCACGGATCAAGAATTTTCTATGATAAACACTCTAAGAAAACAAAATGAAAATAAAGTTGGGTGTTTTTTTTTCTCAAGAACAAACTAACCAACCAATCCAAAAGGGTGGTGTGTTATCTAGGCTATTTTTCATGAGTCTGTGATTACTATAAGCCCATATGATGTGCAGAGTCAATCTCATCTTTACAGGGAGCTATAAAGGCTCTGAAAATTGGAATGATACCAGGTTTTCCTGTGGAACAGAAGTCTTGAAGAATGCACATGGCAGCACGTATCTAGGTGGTCTCATTAAGAGGGGAATGGTCATTGGGATTGGTCATTAGGAATGTTGGTCTTTACCCCGCTGTCCTGACAGCCAGTGCTGTTAGGGGACAAATACTCATTGTGCAGTGAGTAATCTGTAGATCTAATTCATTCCCACTCATTTATCTAATTTAGTGGGAAGAGGTTGGAAAGGTATTGGGAGGAGGGGTACTGTTGGGTTTCCATGGACTTTGCAAACCGTTAACGTTTCACTGGAGCACCTTTGGAAATGCAGTCCTCGCTCATCTGCAGAGTTCCGAGCCTAGCTGCTGTGCTCTATCCCTGGTTGTGTGAAACAGAGCTAGTTCAGGTTGTGGCCAGCAGCAGCAGAGAGGAAAAAGGCTGTTCAGACGATCAGTTCTGCCCAAGGGCTCTCTGTGCCCGTGTACTCCATCCCTGTGTGAGCCATGCGAGGCGGATGTCTCCAGTCAGAGCTGTCCACGTGGGCAGTGGGGCTGCTGTGGGAGCAGCACTCAGCTGGGTTCCACACATCTGCTCAAGCTCTGGAGCTGTATTTCTCTTTCACCCACTTTGGGACTTCAGAAGCACAGAGTCAGAGTTAAACCCAGGGCTGTCTTTGTTCCACGAGGCTGCCCCAGCTGGAGCCTGTTGCTGGCTGACACAGTCAGATCTTGTATTGACACTGTTATATTCTTTGGCGTATTACACTGCATTTACATCTTTTCATTCACCCCAGTAGACCCAGGAGTTATTTTAAGTACCATGTGTAAGAGCTTTCATTAAAACCATTACAGGACGCCAGATGGGGATGCAGAATTGACAGCAACAGGGCTGCTTGCTACCATATTGGATTTGGGAAATGTTTCTGAGTGCTTAGCCCTTCTCGCCACTCTGCTTTCCTGTGCCGTGGCAATACAAACACTTCTGGGTTGGAGTTACATCTCTGTGAACCAGTTCTCTTTTTTTTCTTTGCCAGAAAGAGTGAAATGTATCTGAATTTGCTCATCTGAGTTTTCCAGATCACATAATTTCTGAATTACACGTTATGGCAAACAGGATTTTGTTGGGAGTGTTTGATGATACAGAAATATCCAATGAAATAGAACAGAAAGGTTAATTTTAAGTTTTGCCTTTAGGTAAGCAAAAAAGAAAGGAATTGATGAGAATTTTCAGTAGGTTAAGAGGCAAGACTCATTAAAGGAACAGCATCACTGAGGTGTTCTCATGAAAACCAACATCTTAATTACACAGGAATCTAGAGAGAGTACCAGTGGTCTTAAATGGATAAATAACAGAGAGATATGTTTCAAAAGGAAGTAGATTAGTGGATCTGGTAAATCTTGGCCTATTTTATTTAGATGTTAGATTAATAGATTAAAAAATCTCCGATCTGTAGAGGTTGGACTGGACATCTTGTGAGCTAGATTCTTGTGCCAGCTGTTCCTCTTACCACAGCAGTTACTGAAAGAGTGCCAAAGTATTTGTGACAGTAGTTGTGAGGGTTTTTTTAATTTATGAGTCTGCCAAAGTAATTTTTTTTTGGATGTCAGCTTTTCCTGCAGGTAAAAATACAATGTTTTTTTCTTCAATATGATAAAAAATTATATGCAATGTGATCTTTTGAAATTATTTTTATATGAAAAATTACCTAGACTTTAAGAGGTTTTAAGAAGGGTTAAGTAATCAGAAAGAAAACTAAGGAACAGTTGAGACTATGAGTATTAATTTAACATTTTTTCTAATTGAAAAAAATACTGAGTTTTAGTTCAACAGCTGGCATCCCCAAATCTGTCCTAGCCCAAAGACAGCATAACTTTAGCTTCCTATAGCAACAAATATTTGCTTCTGATTTTCGTAAAACATCATAATAAAATGCTTCATTGCATCTTATTTTATTTTACCTGTCTAATTGTTAGACACTACTTGCTTATGTTGAATTTTGCAAATTCTATCTGAGAATATAAAAATTAAGTCTTTCTATTTAATGTCCTTGTCACAGACAAAATTTGAGTGGAACTGGAATTCTGTGATTTTTTTTTTAGAAATTCTTTTATTGGAACAGGGTTGAAATATTGACATTCCTAAAATTAAAACATGTTTTGTTGTTGTTGTTGTTGGCATGACTGAAAAGTAATTAATTTTTAATCCTGTGAACATCAAACGGTATTTAGCAATAGATATTAAGGGACCTGCTGTGTCTTAAGGCAGCTTGAGGATCTGGTCAGCTCATTCTTTCCTGTTTGTGTGGTTCATTGGCTTGTCTGAGCCCAGCTGATTCGTGTGATACCTACCACAGGACACAAAGCACTCTCTGGAGTCCAGACTGGTAGGAATAGGAATATTTAAATTTAATAAATCAGTGTACTTTTAGATTTTAGCTTAAAAGTAAAATCTGTAGCACATTTCTGAGCTACAATTCTGAACTACATGGCTTTTGCTAAAGACAAATGTTAAGCTCCAGCGCTCACCTGTTTTCCCACCGGACTGTTCTGAGTGTTTTTCTAGCTCTAGATGCTCTGTCCTTGCTGCATTATCTGAAATTCCTGCCTCCAGCCTGGCGCTGGCAGTGTGAGCAGAGTCCCAGCTGCTCTCTCGGCAGGAGCACATCAGCGGAGCCGTGCACGCACCGGAGCGAGCGCTGTAAACACACAGCCTAGCACGCAAGCCTTCCCTCCCGGTGAACTTTGCCATTTGCTAATTTATCCCTGCTCTAAGTTTGCTCTTGTGTTTGCCTTTTTCTATAATTTCTTCCTGTAAAGCCTGTGTGGGCTGGCTTCTAGTTCCCGGGCAGTGCGATCTTCTAATCCAGCAGTTTCACCTCCGGCTTTGGACATAAATCAGCAGGGAACTCTCGCAGGTTCCTTGCGCCCTGTTCGGGGAAGGAAGGAGGAATGATGCAGATATGGAGCCAATGCTATCAAGCTGCCTAAAGCAGGAGAAGAGATTGATAAGAGAAAGCATTGTATTTATAGTTTCTGGCATATAGCATAGCGCGAGTCCTATTTAAATTCTTCTGAAATTAGGATCAGATGACTTAGGAACTTCTGGCATATTTGAATCTTAAGTGGTTACAGACAGTTTTGCTCAGACTTTCCTTCAGTTGTTATATGTGCTACTTCTTCTTATTCATTTGGAACAGGTTGGGAAAGTTTACAAATTCTTGGGAGAATGGAATAAAATCCTGCGCACACTGAGGCTGAATGTAAAAGGGACACAGATCCTATCTGAGGTGCTACCTGCCTGGTAGCCTTTCTTGTGGGGGTGTGCCTGTGTGCAGAGGCATTTAATTTGGCTGTGTTCAGTCTGACGGTGCCTTTATTTTCCAAATATTAATCCTGACCTTGCTGCCACCATGTATGATGTGGGCATGGTAGATACCTGCTCAAGTAAAGGGTCAACTTCAAATTGACATAGTTTCTGTCTTCAGCAGTGGGTTACAGTATGAAGCACCTGAATGGATACTTCATGAAGAGTAGAGAAAATGAAAAATGTAAAAAAGCCTTTACTGGTAGACAAAGTAAGACATTGTTGTCATTGGAGCACCATGAACAGAACAGTACAAAGGTGCCATGGGATGGCTGTCAATGGGTAAATCACTGCCTAGGACAGCAGGTGCCAGTGCTGAGGATGGGAAAGGTTTATTCTGCTCAGACCCAACTGTACTGCCACGAATGTGACACAGTGCTTGGGCCCACTTGCCCCCCTATGATGATAACAGCTCAGAGTATTTCCTCTCTTTATTTTTTTTTTTTTTTAATTGCCTTCATCTGAGCTGGGAGCTCAGCCTGTTCTCCAGTGGGAATCTTCCAGTTCACATGGCAGTACGGGGCATGGAACCTGCTCCCCTTCTGCTCTGTGCCTATGCAGCAGCAGCTGAGGCTCAGCCTGCCTTCCCAGGAGCTTCCATACGCTCTGCCAGCCCCCTGGGCTTCCAGGGCAGCTCTTGTGGAACACAAAGATGCACAAAGCCCTGGTCAGCTGGACCTCCCTGGGGCTGCCCAGCGTGTCCTGGAGTGCAGCCCCAGCCCCTGCCCTGCCTGCACTACAGGACAGCCCGAGCTGTTCTCCTCCAAACACCCACATGTGCGTGCAGGAGCAGCCTGGCCCTGCCCCACCTTCTGCCAGGGCTTCCTGGCAAACGCTGCCACGCTCCAGCTGCACTTGGCGCAGCAGCCTGTCCTGCAGCCTGCCAGCAAGCGGGCAGTCCAAATGGCTGCGAGCGCTCCCGGAGCCTCGGCAGCTGGGGAGAAAGCCTGGGTTGGGATCACACACGGCTCTGCAAGCGCTTGGGCAGGGACCTCCCACCTCCAGATAGGGCAGGGGAGCCTCCTGAGCCACCCACCCTGTGGCCTCACTGGTCCCCCACAGTTTCCAACCCCAGCTTTGGCAGAGGCTGCTCCTCTGCCTGTTCTTTGTGGTTATGGGTTGGGTCATCTGCAGAAGGAGCAGACCTTTTTAGTCTCCCTGAGGTCTCTTGAGTCCTAAGGGACTAATAACTAATTGGGATGGTTGGAGCTTGACAGGGACCTGGAGGTTAATTGCTGTAATTCCCTGGCAGTATCTTTCCCCCTTGGGGCAGGACAAGTAGGAGTTTCTTCTGCAGCAGGAGTCAGAATTCTTCTTCAGGAAACACCCAGGCCAAGAGGCCTCTCTCCAAACTAGTTCTTTTAGAGCAGCACACTCAGTATTTTTTTTAAGGAAATCTCTAAGCTAAGTGAGAAGGAAGTCTGGTAAATGGATCTCTCACTTGCAGGCTCTTATATCATTAACATTGCCTCTGATCAAAAGATCAGATGCAAATGCAAATAAACGAGTGAATTGATCTTTGCATTTAGAAATAATGAAATTGGGGAAATCCCCCTCTATCCTTAATCATCAGCCCTAAAAGATTACGAGTCTGATTTTCCTTGACATTGAGTCAGTGTTACCTTGACACAAAGACAGGGAGAATAGAAAGTTGTTTTGTGAGAGTGTTTCATATCCATTTTGAGCTGTTATGACTGATGATGAGTAAATACAGAGCCAGGGTGTCTTACTCTGTTTTATGGAAATACTGATCTTGTTCTCTTAGAAGTCAATTATTAATATAAATAATTTTATTCTATTCCTCAATTCCATTTATTATAAGTGAAACCTTTATGTTATGGCAAAATTAGCTATAAATACATTGCATTATATCTAAATGTTACATCTTACATGGTTTTGAAGCTCTAATGTCCTGATGGAAACCAACTCCACACCCAATGAGATCCACAGTATCTTTTCTGTTATTATCTCATTAAAGGGTGCTTTCTCATGTGACTAAAAAAATGTTCTGTGTGAAATAGTCTGTAGGACAGAGGAAGCTTTTTCTCAGGCTCTGAAGTGCTGGCAGGTCCAAGTGTCCTGAAAATTGTCAGAACTGGGGGATGAAGTTTTTTGTATCTGTAATAAATATTGTTCAGATTGCCAGTTCAGGCTTAGTCTGATAATACTCTGATTTTTAGTTGCCCACTTTTGTCCATTCAGGTCCTCTTTTAATGTTGTCTTTTTAATGTCGTTAATCCAGTATATGCTACAGGTAACACTACCAAGAGACCCAAGCCATGCAGGAATGAAGTCACATGAGAGCCTCCAGACCATGAGCTGCCTTAGGCCTAAATCAATCTATTCCTCTTCTTGGTGACTTACACTGTGACAGCCCATATCCTTCCTGACCTGGGGCATAATCCCTGTTGGAAGTTGTGGGGCACAGTGCCCACATCATACTCAGTTATTACATTAAAAATTCCTGAGTACTGTATGGACATCTGAAGAAATCATCTGTGTTCAACAGATTCCTTCAGTTTCCTTTAACAAGAATATTAATCTAATTGATGTCAGTGTACCATGAAAGTTACTTGGCTTTCTTGTCCGCCTGTGTGCATAAATACATATATAATTTGCAGCAGAAATACAGCTCATTTATGATATACATTAAAATACATATAACTAGTAACTTTTTTGCATTTTCAAGCTGTCACACAAAAAATATAAATTTTTTAATATACCTGTAGTGTGTGTGTGAGTGCATATGTGCATTTTTGCTAGGAAGTTATCCTTCCATGTTTATGGTGTTCAATGGGTTGGATGAAGCACCCATGGAATTTTGCCAGCTGTGCTGACGCAAGCTCGCCGCTCATCCTATAAACATTTACGCTTCTGAGTAACTTCAGTCACGTACAAACCCTGGGCCAAAAGAGTCCTCATGGGTCACTGATTCCAGCCCTGTGGTGTGACAGGCAAGGCTCAAAACTCCACTCATAAAATGGCCAAGCATTAATGTAAAGCTTTCCGAGTTTTCGCTGCCATCCCTCCTGTTGGAAAGTTACACCATTGCCTTCTTCAGCTGATAGTTAAATAGTCTTCCCTCATTTTCATCCTCAGGTTAGTCATGGACAATTTCATTCTTGTGTCAATATTGTAAGTACCTCTTCTTCCTCCCTGCTGTTTACCCAAGGAGAGCAGTCGTGCAGCTGAAGTTATTTATGTGCATTTGCAGCTTTGGGTCCTTGGGGGTGGATGTCCACATGTATTTTACTTCTGTACAGATAAACAGGCAGAATGATTTTACAAGCCAAACCTGTCAGAGTGATTAAAACTGAGCAGGATCCCAAAGTAAATGTGTCTCGGGTTGATAAGGGTTGTCTTTGAAGCAGTTGTCCTTCAGCGTGCAGCTATTTCTGGGCAGTTGCAGCTGGCTGGCTTTGGTGCCCTGTGATTTATATCAGGAAAAGTCTCCTGCTCACATAAAACATAGGGTTCCACAATCCAGTACAGGTCTGTTCATCGTGAAAGAGGATATCTGTGTCTATCCTTTATTTTCCTAGCAATAAATTACATGTAAGCTGGCAGAGCTGTTCGTTTCCACTTCAGGGCTGAGCCGGAGGGATGGTTTGCACTTTGGTATTCTGCACTCCCAATGCTGCTCCAGATGTGCCACGTTGGTATTCCTCCTCAGCTAAGTAACTTTGCAAAGATGATTCTTCTTTCCTTCATGACACTGCGATTTCTGTATCTTCTAGAACTGAGACAGGTAGGATTTGGAAAGTTAATTTAAGTTCAAACAAGTTTACTGGGAGCAAGGTAGAATGGGCTACAGGAGAGCTGGACCCTCTTGCCCCATCCAGTCACTCACAGACCGCACCCCACCGACCTCTGGACAAGGAGAGGAGGAAGGCAGACACTGTATTTCAGATTAATTGGCCACCTGACCTCTCTGCCCCTTCTCTGAGGGTTACAGTGATGTGAGAGCATGGGGGACGAGAGCTGGTAAAGCCAGGAGTGACGTGGGAGGGAGAAAGAGCTCTCAAGTGTTACAGGCAGGGAAGTAAAATCTGCCAAAGAAGATCATAAACACATCAAAATCACAACAGCTGACAGGCTTAGCAAGGGAACCAACAACTGAATGGGACCCATCTTTTGAAGGATGCTCTTCATAAAGCTGGCTTGGTTTGCCGTCTTCTAGCACTGCAATACATTTGAAATAACCCCATCATAAACGAAGCAAGATTTTCATAAGAATGCTGGCATTGCAAACCTGCTCCCTGTAGCTCCAGTAGAAAGTTGTTGGCAGCCTCATCCTGCAGTGCCAGGTGATTTGTGCAGCAACTTGTTAACAGCAGTTAAGCAATGAAATCAGGTGCCCTTCCCCGAGGCTACAGATGAATCACTGAATCGCAGGGAGGGAAGCGAGACTGGGAGTCGAGTGGGTACACACTGGTGAAGAAAGGAGGTGGGAGAAGCTGGGCTGGACAGTCATCATTGAGCCCAGAGGACGCGTCTCGATGTTTTTGTTTAAGCAAAACGTAGCTAATGGTAACTGGAGGATAAAGGATCAGAATCCCCTGTCAGCAGTTGTTTGGGCAGGTGTCACCTGGGAGTAGCCGAGCGGATGGGGATCGGTGGAGCTGCACTGACGTCATGCAGCTGGAAGGAGGCCCCAGGTCTGTTCCCCTCCTGGTTACCTGCTCTCTAATGGAGCCTCCTCTGTCAGTCACCTGTAGCTTCCCAATACTCATAGATTAAGTCACCTGAATAAAACTCAGTTGTGTGACCATAAGTGCTGGTGGTATTCACAAGGGTTTATTGCAACCTGCTCTTAAACACAGATACATAACACAGCATCCACCGTATTTTTCTCCACATGCTCCACTATGGTGGATGGATCATGCAGAGATTTTCAAGTGCAAAGTGACCTCTTTCATGGCTTCACAGCATAAGGTTCATGTGATGGCATATTTTAAATCCTTTTGCAGCCATACTACATTGACTGGTTGTGACATACTGCATAAATCCAGCCCCAGCGAGGTTCTGACAACAATTCTTGATGAAACAAACCAACCAATACCACCCTAGGCACTGAAGTAGGAGGATGGAGGCTGGAGCTGAACATTGGCCTGGTTTTTCATGGTGCCTCAAGTTATTCCTCCAAGAATATCTTTGCACTCTCATTCAGTTAACGCTTCAGAGTGTGAAGTGTCTGTGTTCCCTGTTTGAGGACAGCATGTGAGAATTGTTTCACTTTCAATTAAAATGCAGCCACTGATGGCAATAGAGAGACTGAGCAAAAGGATAAAACATGGGGTGATTGCCTAGACTGGGATTGTCTCAGAAAAATAGCCACCAACTTTATCACTTCCAATGCTGCACCAATGTGCCTTCCCATCACAAGCAGGGGATTTGATCTCTGTTTCTAGGGATAGACTACAAACGCAGAGCCTGGTGCTGTGTTTTACCCAGGCCTTGGGTCAGGTTTGATGTGCCAGAATGGACAGTGCCTGCTGGACTGTCTGTCTCCTCTCTCCAGCCTGCCAAGCAGGTATGTGGATGTTTCTCTAGCCCTCCTGTCCTTGCTTGGTTGGTAAGGTCAGGTTACATCAAACGTGGAGATCTTCTGGCCCACCCGTATTTGTAATGAATGGATGTATAATCTTTGGCATGTAAATCATTGTAGAAACATACTGATGTGCTTTTTTATGTGCTTGCTGTATTTCTTATCTAGGTTGACTGCATCCTTAATTCCTACAAGTTTCTGGTAGGAAAAACTAGGATTCCTTCTTGTTTCAGTAGCACTTGCTTATTTGTCCATCATAAAACACTTTCTCAGTGTACTTTCAACTCCTACATACTGAAATGAGAAATACCTGTAAGGCAAGAATGATCAACATTTTTAGTAGTTAAATATCCAACATTTATACTCCTGAACCCCTGTTCAGCACTGCATGTAGGCTCAACTTCTGCATCACCTTCCCACTGATTTGAATGTTGATTTGGATACCAAATACACACCAAGAACCTTCATGTGGAACATTCAACACTTCTTGAAAGATCAGTAAAAATCACAGGCTTTCAATAAAAATAATTTCCTTTCTGTTAGGGAAAGAAGTATTTGAAAGAAAATGATGAAGTAATCTTAATACCTTTGCATTAGACCTGTAGAGTGACTTTTATTTAAAATGTCGAACAGATCTTCATTACCAGAGTTTTGCTCTTTGATATGAATTACTACTTTGTACTGTGGTTTCAGAGATGACTGCCTTCATCTTTGTGTACTTTGTAGCAGTTTTACATCCCAGCCCTGTATTCTTCTTTAAACATCATCAGCCCCAATTCAGCAGACACTCACTGAAGTTAAGCACTGAGGGGCAAGAACAAGAATCCGAACTAGAATCCAAAGGCCAGATGTATGGAAAGCTATTAATGGGGGGTGGTATCTTTAAAAATCATGGGAAAAATATTCCTCTTCATTAAAAATTACAGAATAGTCTTTCAACTAACGCTAAAAAGTCTGTTGCCTACAGGTACTTACAACATATTTATCTCTCTGCAAATTATATTTTTATTAAAAATAAATAACCTGCTTTGCAGTATTGTGACTTCATTCAGATCTTATTCTTTAACATAATTTAAGATCAAATACCTCATGCAGCACTTACAGAGTCGTCTCTTTTTTTTTTACTTAACTGTATTTTGATCTGTTGGTATTATGTTATGAGCTGAAATGTTCATAAAGCCTCCAGGCTCTCATTCAAAGCAGCTGACAGCAGCTCAGAACTCTCCTTGGAGAAGAAGAGCTTTTGCTTTGGTAACAGCCTTCCCTCTACAGATTTCCCATCCCAAAGAAGATCCTCTACTTCCTTTTCTCATTGATTAGATACTTTTGAGAAAGGTTTCACATCCAAAATGTCTTTGCAAACCATTCTTGGAAATTCTAAAATAAATATATTTCTTGATACCTGTAGCTCTAAATTAAACCAGATTTGTATTTTTTTTTTCGAATTACTCACCATGATCTAATACTGCAACAGCTGAGCCATTGACAAGTGATCCAAATCTGCCCATCAGTGTCAATTCTGAATAGGGTCTGTGTTTTTCATGCTATAATTAAAGGAATAAGAAAAACCTCTGCTGCTGAGTGTTCCTCACTGAAAGCAGGGATTTCATAACTGGGTACTCGGTAGGTTTAGGGCAGGTCAGAGTAATTTGTGATGGACAAAACTACGAATCATCATAAGAAATGTTATTAGTGGCAAGGCTGGTTCATTTATCAACTCCAGTTCACCAAGCCCCATCATAAGAAAATCTGGATCTAGTTTCCTTTGGTGAAGTACAGCAGGAAGTAATTTTTGAATATTTTCTAAAATATGTCTACAAGTTAGGGTGTGATGTTATGTGGATAATGCTAAGCAAAAGGGATACAGCTGGCTCTCTGTACCTTGCTGTGGAATAAAAACTGAGTCACTACCATGGAGAGGTCACTCCAGGGCTCTGAGAGCAGATTAGGATTTAACATCAGTTATCCAGATGTATCTATACTATTCAGTTTATCATTCATAACTTCATGCAACAAAATGAGCATACTGAAGTAGACATGATGTGAAATTAGAGCTATTGGGAGACTCTTCCAAAGAACAATAGGAGTTTTGCTTTTGTTTCAACAGGACTGAAATATATCTCATTTCTTATAAGAAAGAGCAGCAAATAATATTTATTATCCTTTTGATATGGAGCCATTACTGGAAGCCATTATCATCACATTTCAGGTTACTTAATCAGCTCTGTGAACTGATAACCCACATAAATAATTGCCTCACTGCTGCCAACAGTGCTTTTGGCACACTATGAAAATAACATGATTCCTTACGAATTAAACCACAATAAGATTTTAAATGACAGATTAAAGGCTTTCTTTAGGTACCTTGAATACTTCCAAACTGAGCAAACAAGAAGAGACCTACCATTTTGCAGGTATGTGATAGAGCTGAACTACGGCTGAGCTCCCTGATGGCACAGAAACCAGGTGCATGTGTCCAAACATGCCAGGTGAATGCAGATGATGAAAAAGGAAGATTAACTGCTGAAGAGCTACCTGCTCTTCAGAGCATTCCAGCTATCAGGCACACCCCAGCCGATTCCGTAATGCTCGGAGTGTGTCCATAGGTCTGCAGGCAGAGACTCCATTATCTGTTTGGCTCTTCTCTGTTCCTGCGCGGAGCAGCTTGTGTCTGAGCATTGTGCAAGATGTTCCTGTTTCGTTAGTATCCCTCACTTTGGAGTAGTTTCTTTTGGTTTGAATCTTTCTCCCTTATCTCCTTCTAGTTAGAAATGTCCCAAATGGCCATAGCTCAAGTAGAGTGACTGGTCCCATTTTTTATATTGCATTATCTAGTTATCCTTGACTGGATGTGTGCTCATAGCCTGCCTTTCACTGCTAGAGGTGAGACAAAACTTCTGAATGAACTTCTGCTACTTCAGTATTTCTTTCAATCCTAAATGATGAGAAGAAATCAGGACATGTCAGCCTTCCTAGCATTACCAAATCCTGTGCCTGGATACAAGCTATAAGTCAATTAATGTATATGTACATATGGCAGCCAAGGGAAAGAATCTCCAGACAGATGGGCACAAAGTCTTGCCAGGTCAGGCTGCTGCTCCATTCTTTAACAGCCTGGCTCTCTGAGGGACAGCCCAGCAATGTCACCTACAGGAGCTCAGCTTTACACATTTGCTCTCATGGCAGGAGGTCAGCTTCTCCATGGGCAGGCAGCCAGGCAGGGAAGTTGCTTTGAAACTCTGCCTGCACCTCTTGGACCCCAAAAGCCACAAGAATGAAAATCACAGAATGGCCGGGGTTGGAAGGGACCTTAAAGACCAGCCAGTTCCACCCCTGCCATGGGCAGGGACACCTTCCATAGACCAGGTTGCTCCAAGGCACATCCAAGTCTTGCCAGGGATGGAGCATCCTGGCAACTTCTCTGGGCAGCCGGTGCCAGGGCCTCACCACGCTCACAGTAAGGAATTTCTTCCTGTTATCTGATCTAAACCTGCCCTCTCTCAGTTTGAAGCCATTCGCTCTTGTCCAGTGACTACATGTCATTGTAAAACATCCCTCTCCAGCTCTCTCGGAGGTCTCCTAAAGAAGAAGTTCCTGGAAATTTCAAATTAGAGGTGGCATAATATTTTTGAGCCCCATTTTCCATGAAAATGAAACGAAAAGATGGAATTCATGACTAGATTTAAGTCCTGCTTATATTATACCATAATCTCTTGTATGCTATCTCACCATCCTTTGTGAGTTGTAGCCCAGGTGTTTCAACCCTCCTTCCTACCCTTTATTTATGAGGTTTTTCTCATATATTGTGTGGGAAAGAGAAGAAACAGATGGTAGTTTGGGAGATGAGATCTGGCCAGGGATCTTAGACCCACAGAACAGAATGAGGAAAGAGATACTTAAGCGCTCAGCAGGGAAAAGTGGTTTCATGTTTGACTCGGATGGAAAGTTTTCATTCAAGCTTCGCCACTTTCCTTTTGAAACACTGGGTGGGAAGTTCTACAGAAAATAATTCCCCTCTGAAAAATGTTTGTCCTGGGCTACCTGTTCAAGTCTGTGCTGCTGCATTGAGCTGAACTCCCACGGTGTGTCCAAGCACTGCCTGTGCTGGCAAGTGAGACCTCAGTGCTCAGGGCAGGTACCTGAGCCTCAGCCAGCAGTTGCCCCAGTCATCTTAAGGAATTACCTCTAGATGTCACTCATGAATCCCTCTTATTTGAGGGATTTAAATCAGTAGTTAGGATACCTCTGACACAGAAACCTTTCAATCACTCTGCTTGGTTACCGAAATGTTTGTTTTCTATCCTCCTTATTTGCGCTGCTGAAGTCAGATAAAGGCTGAAGGCAGAGAAGGTACTTTTTCAGCAGTGCAGAGATGCCTTAGCTCATGCAGAAAATTAAAAAAGAGAAAAACTCAACCTTAGTCAAAATAAATAAAGACTTCTGTAGTCTTTGATGCCAATTGAACGATCTCCCAACAATCTGGGAGAGCTCAGGATGAAGCTGATAGTCTGTTGATTTATTTAGGCAACTCTGTCTTGCTAGTACTTGCTTAGCAATGGGTCCAGATGCTTGGTATAACATTCTCTAGCCCATGACTAAAATTATTTAAGTGGCTATTTCTACACTTGGTAAGGCTGATTAGACTGAGTACAGCAGTTCCCTTCCAAAAACTAATTATTTTCTGTTAGGTATTTTCAGTGAATTTTTTCCTTAAAACATGATTTTTTTTTTTTTTTTGCTTGGTTGATTACTAATTAAAAAATCCAAAGATTTTTATGTCCTACCTTCAGCAGAGGCAATGTGCATATGGAAAAGTTATTTCTGAAGAGAAGAAAAAAAAAGTCATCGAGTGATGTGATTTCTCTTAAAATCTCCATTGAAGCTTTCAGGGGTTCATCAGTCCTGAACTACTTAAAGGACTTGTTCTTCAGTGCTATCCTATCACCAGCATTCACCTTTCAGTGAAATTAAAATGAATATCTCTGATGGCTGCATTGCAGCCAGGACTTCCAGAGGGCTGTCAGTCTGAAAGGACAGAAGATTCCTATCACATAGTAAACAAAGCTCCTGTAAATAAATAAGGGGTAATGAGTGGCTGGCAGCACAAAGCAACCACACTTGCAGATCATACGACAATAAAGACAATTCAAGTTTATCCAGTAATTAACCTCTTCATATGAATAAGTGGATATGTATGCTTTTTAAAATATCTATATTTATATAGATATTTATATGTATTGATTATTGCCCCTTTTGCTTCCATGTGGCTTTGAAAGACAAGGTCCTACACGAAGACTTAAATAGTAATAGATTTAAATAATAATTTGGTCAGAATGTACTTTTATTACTAAAAATACAAGGGACAATAAAGCACTTGCAACCTTAGTGTTGCTCATGGCCAACGGGTTTCGCAAGTACAATTTAAAAGTAATGGAAGCTGCACTTTGGTGTCATCAAAATTTCCAAGTCATTTAGGTTTTATCTGTAAGGCAAGAAAAATATTGTATTGGGTTGAGAGCATTTGTAGTAGGCAGATCCATGAGGGTTTTTGCTGTGGCTTCAACTTTTCCATGTCTGTTTTTTTGCTGCTGCTGCTGCTGTATCACAAACACTGGCTCTGATCCATAAAGATGCTTGACTGCTTTGCTCCCAGTGCTCTGATTTAGGCACCCAAAACTCCTCTGCGTCTTTGTTGTTAAGCAATCAGAAATCATTTGTGGTAGCATAAAAACCAGGGAAATGCTTCATCTACATCCCTGGAGACAGGAAATTCTTAGAGGGACATTAAGCATGGCAATACACAAGTAAATGACACTGATAGCTCTCCATGTAAAAAAAATACATAGAGATTAGAAGTTAGATTGCTAAAATATCATGCATTATTTAAAATAGCACGGGAGTAGAGGCATGGGAAGATCTTGGACACACAGACCTGATCTGAAACTCAGAAAAAAGATCAGTTGGTATCTATCCTGCAGGATTGCCAGGGGCATGTGAGGGGATTTGTCTTCTCCATCCAAGGAGGTGCCCCCAGTGTTCAAACTGTTCCTTTCTCCTGCTTCTAAAAATGGATTATTCGGCCTAGCTTTGATGCAGGGAGGTGGAGGCTTGAGCATTCACAGGGCAGTGGTGGGGTCTTGGGATGCCACAAGGAAAGTAAGTTCATTTTACTTTTAAAAAGCTGCAAGTTTAAATATACAAATGAACCCCTTACTGGCAAAATATTTCATTTGTGAAGTTAAGACTAATATCCAGACTTAGGATATTTTGGAACTCCACAAGATCCATCCTTCTCTGTCATGACTGATTAATGGCCAAAGGGTGTGTGAAGAATGTGCTAAGGAGAATGAAATCAACCAAATAAAACCCCCCCAGAAAACTGACAACTAAACTATCTGCTCATTCCTATACCACAGAGATGATTAGAAACTATTTCCAGGCTCCTGGCATTATTTTTTTGTGCAAGAAAAGGCTGGATATAGTATAAATCTGCTTCATTATCTTATCAGAATTATGCAGTTCCTCAAATGATGAAAACAATTTCTGAAATTATTTGTTGACACAGCAATCCTTGAGACTGTTGCTGCTGTGCGAGGATGCCAGGTTGGTTTGGGCACAGCAGG
Source organism: Acanthiza pusilla (assembly GCA_036630365.1). Taxonomy (NCBI): domain Eukaryota; kingdom Metazoa; phylum Chordata; class Aves; order Passeriformes; family Acanthizidae; genus Acanthiza; species Acanthiza pusilla. The sequence goes on along the minus strand of JAXCHO010000163.1, from coordinate 794,924 downwards.
CTGAAGATGGCAAACGGTTATCCCAGGAAAACCCTACTTAAAGAAAAATGGCTCGTGCAATTAGAGGTTATGTCATAATGAACGTGCATAGGGGGACAAAATTATCCTTTGTGCCATGGCATGGACTTGAGGCACTCGAGGGCCTGAAGTGCAGCAGAAGTTGGTCACTGGGGAGATAAGCAGCCCTGAGCAGCAATGTGCTCGGCAGGGGAGGGGGCCAGGAATGGTGGGCTGCTCACCCCCTGGCAACGTGCCGGAGGGGACACTTTTATTCATTAAGGCTGACTCTTCGGTGCTCCTCCCTCCCTTTTAGCCTGTTCCACCCTTGCCTGTCCCTTCCCAGCCTCCTGTGCTCCCAGCCTTCCCATATGACTCTGACATTTCACAGCTCTGGCTGTTATCACTAACGCCATGGAGAAACGCTGTGGTGGTGCGTGGCCGGGTCATGCCGGGGTGCAAAGGGGGAAGGGATGGGAATTCTGTATTCCGTGCGGCCGAGGACTGTGGGTACTTGTATGCGAGTTCTCAGTGGGGCCGTGGAGGTGCCAGTGGCAGAGGAGATGCCACCTGGCTGCTGGCAGGGGTGGCACGGTGACCACAGGGTGGCTGTGGCCCACAGGAAGTGCTGCCGATGAGCTCGGCCCGAAGCAGGAAGCACCGGCCGTGCGCCCCAGGCGTGTGTTGGGGGTGGCACTGCAGACCCTGCTCCCCAGCCACATCCCCTCTTCCCTGTGATCTTGAATGAGGGGGTGGCTGTGTGACACGGGGGGCACGGGCCTTCTGCTCGGCATGTGGGGCGCTCCGGCTTCGGGAATAAGCTCCGGCAGCATGCGCTGTGCAGTGCCACTTCAAAGCAGGCTCTGGCAGCGAGGCCGGCGATTGTCTGGCGGGATTAATCCACATTGGAACCATTTTGGAAAGGGTTTGGCTCTTTGATTCTCTCATATACAAATCTGACATCAAAGCAAAGTCCTGGTGTCTGTCAGATATGTCCTTCATCCCTAGAAAGAGATAAAACAGCCTCCTGTCAGTCAGATAACACGATAATTAGACAGCGTGATAATGCATTTATCCTGGTGCTTACAATCCTTGATCATATATTGCAATTATGTATACAGGCCACAGCAGCCAGTGTCTTTAATTATAACCTTGATGGCAAAATGATAGGAAGCAAGAGTCTTCCTAAGGGTAGGGAAAAAAGGAGTCTTTTAATTCATTTTTATACATCCCCACTGAATATAATAGAGGGGATTAGTATGAAAGCCTTTGCCGGAGCATTTGTGTGACCTGACAAACGTGTTTATAAAGAAGCAGCAGTGTGTGACTACCACATTAATGTAGGGGAGATATTAGAGCAGTATGAGATAAGCTCCAACCCAGACAGCAACACCAGATAGCACAGCACTTCGGTTTGATGTTACTCTGCCACCCAGAAAATTCATAGTTAAATGAGTATAATAATCTTATTATTGAGATTTATTAAGGGTAAATTTTTAAAGGTAAGTAGTAGACTTAAAGATTTCTCATTCATTTAAGCAGCAATTTCTTGGTTGCTTTGCAAATCTCAGCTAGAGAAAAACAAATAGGTGATATTATCGCTCCTGCAATAAACTGCCTCTTGTACTGGAGTGGACAAGGCTCCTAGATCAGGAATCTGATTGCTTATACCTAGTGCAAGTGTGTTTTTTCTTGCATATCATTTAACTGCAATTATATTTTTGAGTTTGTCATGCATTATGAAGCCCTTGATTAAAATAAATTAAGCAAATGAAGACAGGGAAGTGGGAAGCAGTTGTAAAGGTGTCAGAGTTCATAATTCTGGTGCTTGAGTTTTATCAGTTTTCTACTGCTCAGTGTTTGGTGTCATGAAAAACGCACTGAGTTGTGCATGTCTGGCTACTGGTCCAGCCCTGATCCTCCTCCAAGTCCATTTCTGCTTTCATATGGAAAAGTGACCATGTAGCAACATCCCTTGTGTAGGGTCATGGTGACCGTGCCCAAGAGATCGCCAGGAATGGAAATGCCACAACCTGGGCATCTCCCTGGCTCTTGGGATTAAAGGATAAAAGCGTAGAGGAAAGGGAGAAACTTCAAGTGAGGATTTTCCCAAGGGAAATCTGTCTTAGCTGTTAGGAATTGCTGAAAGGTTACGCAGTGAAAATCAGGCCCCTTAAAATAAGATACCTCAAAACTGAAACACCTGGAAACGTGGTTGCTTTGAGAAAACTGAAGTGTAGATATAATCAGCTGGTGACAGAAGGCAACTAAACCAATGGTGGAGGTGTTAGAACATGGATTTATCTTCAGACACAAACTGTGAGCAGGGCAATAATAAACCTTTTTGGCTGTGACTGTGCATTTGCTTAGGAATTATCAGCACGGTGATAACTGGTGTAGATTGTTTCTTGTTCTTCAGGAAAGAACTATGTGTTTAGCCAACTGAAATGGTCCCTCAGGGGTTGGGGGTCATTCTCTGCATCTCTTATTCTTGTAGGACCTCTCCTGTTTCTCCTTATGCCACCGCAGGGCTTTTCTCTGCAGCTTCCCCTTTGGCCCTTCCCAGCAATAGCATCCTCCAGCTTATCCTTAGTGTCTTAGACACTCATCTTTAGTGTCTGGATAATGTCATTCCTCATTGTCAGCAATCCAAGGTGCATGGCATAGTTGGGAAATGAGGCCTGTTCAGCACCTGAGCCTCCACGGCCCTGTCCCCAGTCCAGAGTCCCAGTAGGTGACTGCTGAAGTAATTCGCTATGGCTCCTTGGATGATCAGCAGATCTGAGGAGCTGGGGCTGCTGGGCATGCACAGTCAGAAAAGACACATGGAATACACTGAGTAGTTGCAAAACAACCGTGCCCACGTGGTTAATCAGGCTTGTGCAGAGGAAAACCCCTTTCAGATGGAAAGGGCAGGACTCGGACCCTCAGGACATTAAGATGGTACCATTGATGGTCCTGTGGTTCTTCTGCAGCAATCCTTTCTTGCTTCCGTCTTTGCACCCTAAAGCACCAGCCAACACGTCTGCTGCAGAACCTCAGAGGAGATAAAGATTCCCATGGAAAATTGCCATGGAAATTCCTCCTCCAAAATTAGAGGATTAGTCTGCACTGAAGAGCCACGTACATGTGAGGGAAGAAGCCACAAAGCTTTTCTTACTTCTGCTACGTGCTTCGCACATCCTTTGGTGTGTTGTGTGAAGCATTTTTTCCTAGGATTTAACCATACTGTTTTAATACAATCTCTAAAAGATACTGGCCATATTATTTATTCACTTAACATTTTCATTTTTAATAGAGGAAAATGAATTATGTAAAGTAGAAAAGCTTTTTGACCTCAGTGATTCTTTTCTGGAAGAAAATTCTGTCACAAAACCCAAACCATGTCTTCATGCTACTGGGATCCTAGATTAAAATTTTAAAAATCAGCTGAAATGGACCACTTTTCAGGAGTCAAAAAACCAAATGAAACCCACAACAACCAGAAAATATTTCTTTAGTGGGAGAAAACCTGAAGCAGACATTACAAATTCCCATTCTATGAAAAGTAATGATGGGAATTGCTTAACTAGCTACATGTTTTGGTACATTATTGTTGACTTCTTATTGCAATATTAAAGTGTCAAGTGGATTCAACCAACTAATATCACTTTGTATGCCATATATAAGTGTGTATATATGTAAATATATATGTGTGTAAATATATATATATGTAAATATACATACATATACATGGAAGCAACTGGTAAATGCAGTATTTCATGTTATAAATCATTCCTCCAACCATCCCTGCCAATAACACCCAGTGCTGAAGCTGATCTTATAGAATATTCCTCTTTGGCTCCGGGTGTTGCCTTGTGGTCATGGCCCTGTGGGGATGGATTAGCCTTCAAATACCTGGGCTGAGGAACTGCCAGGAGAACACCACATCTTTGGATCTCACAGTGAGGCAAGGGGATATTTATCAGTAGCTTCCATGAGGTTAGGAATTGCCCCATGAAGATTTACATGTGGAAAGAGATAAACTGTGCAAATGTATCCAGAACACCCATTTACCGCTCTGGCATGTCCCTTGGTTTGAGATAAACAGGAAGCTCCCAGAAGACAATCTCTGGTCCTGGTGGAGGACTAAAGAGTGAGAAAACTAACACGTGAGAGTGCTGGAAGGAGGCTGGAGTAGGTGTTAGGCAGAGAATGCATTTCCATTGCTCCTGGAAGAACGGGAGGAGGAAGAGGTAGCAGCCATTGCGAAGGTGGCAGCAGATTTTGTCATGGCTTGAAGCAGCTGCAGGAGGTGTAAGGGCATAGGTCCCAACTGCTGATCTGTATATAATATAAAAATAGCAATAATAATGATAACAACAGAGTAAATCTGGGGAAGTGTTGAATTAGGGGGCTGTAATTCCAATAATGGCTTCTGTATGACCTAATAGGCAGTAAGAGTCCCAGATGGTGGTGGAATTGTGGTTCTGTAGTTCACAGCTGCCGACTGGAGTGTTTAACATGCATGCCTTCATTTTTGCTTGTTGATCAGAGAGAGATCAGCAGAGACAAGCTCCCACTATTCAGTTAAATCCAAGCTGCACAGCACCAGCTAAAAGAAGGTTCTTCTATTTTACTTGACCCAAAACCAGCCAGACGTACCTGGCACCTCATGGGCCTGTGCAGGACTATTTGTTTCATTCCAAACACGCTACACTGTGGCTCCATGCCTACCCTAATTAGGAATAATTAGCTCAAGCACTGGTGCAGCTGTGCAGCTTCTTGTGTCAGAGCTTCACCACATCCCTTCATTACCTCAGCTTCTGCACTGATGCTCTGCAGTGTTCCATTTCACAATGTGGACTCTTCCATGCACAGCTGGGGATCTGCTCACCAAAGCCATTTTGCATTTCTTGGTGTTCCTGGGAGGAGAGCACGTAACTCTCTGGCTTTTTGGTCACAGTTTCCCTGTCCTCTGCCTGGGGCTGGAGAAGCTGGAAGGGGCCAATTCCACATCAGAACCATCTGGTGAATCCTGATAAACCATCAGACCTTTATTGTTACCTTTACTGTTCCTCCAAGACGGATCACACATGTTCTTGGAAGTCACCGTATTTGTATTTCATTGGAGATGAGAAGGATTAAATAAATAGTGGTGGTGGTTTTCTAGCCCTGGTAGGGAGATCTGCAGAGGCTTTTCCTTCATTTGGATCATGTGGCTCTCTCAATTAGGCATATCTAGTAAAAACCATAAACCATTTGAAAACAGGACCCGTCTCTCAGATTGTTCCTGCTTCCAGTTCCCTTTTGCAGGGCTCAGCCTATCAGTTGTCCTGAAAAGCTCCAGGTTTCGCTCAGCACCGTGTGGGCATGTTCCACCAGCCCTGGGGGCCCCTGAAAGTGGAAACACTTTGGTTCTTGTGGCTGTTCTCCCAGAAATACTTTAAGTATTTCCTCTTCTCTATGCAGTCCCAGACTCCAGATCCTTTCCTATTTTAACTGCAGTGTTTTGGAGCATCTTTACTCCTCTGGAGTTTTCTTTCCCACTCGTTGCTCCCTAATGTCTGCTGCATTTGAGTGCACTGGTTTTGTTTAGAGCCTCTCTTCAGCAGCCTTTCTGCCACTACTTTTTGAATAATTTTTTCCCGAGTTGATCCAAGGCCAAGGGGATAGACATGAAGAAGAACAAAGATTATTCCCATCAGGAAAACCATCCCAGAATAAATTTCCAAGTCCCAAGATGCATGCACTTGGATTTTCTTGCGCAGCTTGGACACGCTATGGTTCATCAGGAAAAGTTCTGCTGGTGCCATGCAGCCCCAAGAAGGTGCCAGGAACATCAGGAGCCTTCACAGTTTGGCAGCAGATGCCTTTGGAGGGGCAGCCAGAGAGGTCAGGAGAAGAAAGTGGGGCTGCAGCTTGTTGTGTATTGAGGCCTTAGCTGGAAGTGAGGGCAACTGGCAGGAAGTTGTTCTCTGAAATGAGAGTCAGTGATGTTCGTCAGCTTCCATGAAATCAGCCCTTCAGCAGATCCTCAGGAATGGCATTTCAGAATGGGAAAAGACTCCTACTCACAACTCTCCAGCCTCTCAGACTTCCTTTTAAAAAACTTCCTGTTTTTTGCTTTAGAAAGCTTCAGTGACTAAAAACTCCAAATCTATTTCAAGGAAGAGCACTAATTAAAAAACAGGCCTTATGTAGATTTTGGGTTTGATCTGATCCTTTCCAGTGTAGACGTTCCATATTTCACTGGGCAGGAATGTTGGGACAGGCAATTTTGTTAGGCTACAGAAATGTAAAAGAAAGGTTTGTGCCTGTGAGAAAAAGTGGATTTTGAAATCAGCTGTCTGGCAGCTCTTGAACATCACTGGGCAGACCTAAGCAAAGAGGATCCCGTCTGAACTTACGTTAACTGGTCATAATGCTCTTTAATGTAACCCAGGTCAGAAAATGGGGGTTACAGCAATGCCAACATGACAAATCGGGGCCTTCAGCATTTCTCCAATTGCCTTTTCCATATTTCTGGGTTTTAAAACAAAATTTATATTTGGATCCCAAGGAAACATGACAGCATCACTTAATCACCTTTCTAATCATTCCTTTTAAAAATGATTTCTTTCATTTTGTCCTCCAGCCAGGAGAATTGAGTTATAAACCAGCTTAATGCTAATTCTTCTTACTTTGACCAGGGCTAATTAAATTCATACCTCTTCAAGTAAGCTGTTAAAAGCCACAGTTAATCAATGTTTTGGCCGATATGTCCTCATTAAGAAATGTTGTTTTTTTGCTGAGAAATAAACCACCCTCCGTAAAAGCACGCACCGATTTGCTTTGGGATCTTCGTGGGGGCCAGGGTACTTACACAGCACATAGCTCACCTACAGCTGTGTGAAGTGGTTTATTCTGCTGAAAATGTACTTTGCCTATGACTCCTCTCAAAAAAAAAGGATTACTGCCCATGGGGCATTGTATTAGCGGGGCTGAGACATCCTGATTCCAAACAGTCATTAAGCAAATCAGAGGTAATTTATACTGTGGTGAAGAAACTATTGCAAAGCCTGCCAGCTGTCTGGCCCTTCCAGTATGGCTTCAGACAGGACTTTGAAGGTCGGTGCGGGAGCATTTCTCTTCCACCGTGTTGTTGTTGTGACTCCAGGAGGACAGTCAAGTTCGGAGGCAGGCCCCGATCCAGCAGAAGTTTAAACATCTGCATAGTTTTGAGCATGTGAGCAATCCCATAGCAGTTAACGAGGCTACTTTAAATGCTTCGAATTAGGCATGTGCTTAAGAGCTTTGCTGGACAGGAGCCATGGTAAGAACCAGCCCCAACTGTGACCTAAAATTAAAACTGGAACACTTTAAAGATTAATTAAGGCCTTGTCTACATGGGAAAAATTCTTCATTGTGGCATGAGAAACTTTCTTCTCATGGCATTTGTGGCCCAACTGGATTCAGACCATTTAAATTGGAGTCGACTCTGATGAGGTTTCCTGACCGCACTCAGGAGGTGTGGAGAGTTTGGAAATGCACCCAGTGTTTGGAAGCAAATTTTTAATTCCCCAGTGCATACGAAATTTGTATGCCTTCACGATCAGCTTTATGATAGCATCGTCCTTTCAACCCTTGGGAAAATGGCAGAGCCATTCAAGTAGCCAGAAAGCAAATAAACAGACACATTGCACTCCTCCCTTCTTCACCACAACTGTTGAATTCCCTGAGTGCCACAAGCCGGAACTATTGTCCTTTTAAAGCCTAGGGATTTCAGGACTTGGAAATCTGTGGATCTCATTCTCTCCCAGAAGACATGTGCTTTATCACCCCAGAGGGGCTGTGCAGTAGGCATGAATTGCACTTGCATCGGTGTGTTGTCCCTGTTGTGCTCCAGAAGGGAAGGAGGGGGGTTGGTGTGTATGACCAGGCCATGATGGAGTGCTAAACGTGGTGTTCTAGCCCAGCATTTCCTGCCTGGGGCACAGCACACTGCCTGCACACCCAGTCAGCAGAAAACTACCTGTGAGAAACCATGAAGTTTGATGAAAAGTTGTTGGTTTGTTCTTGGATGTGAAGGACCTCGACAGATCTGGATGGGAACAATGTTGTATGTGATGGTTTTAGCTCTCCTGCTGTTTTGGGTTTTTTTCTGTGGGAGGACTAGGCTTGGGTTTGAGTGTCTTTGAAAAAGCTGAAGCCATCTGCTTCCTTGTGGCAAGGACGTTGAGCTTTCTTCCTTCCCTTGGGTAGAGGAGCACTGTTGTCAGTGGCTTTGGGGAGATGATATGCACATATCACTTTAACATTCAAAGAAAGACACACTTTCTAGGGACTCAGCATCTCTTCTGATTTGACTACACTGAAGCTATGTTTCCTAGGTTCGGGGCTCTGTCATCTGTATCACAGCAGAGCTGGAAAAATCTGCTGGCTACCCTTCACCTTTAGAGAACAAATATTTACTTGCAGGGAGGGAAGGTCCTCCTTCAGCTGAAGAAAATGCTCAATCTCAGTTAGCAACTTAGCTCTGCTGTGGCCTGGGACAGCTTGTGGTAGAAAAGGGGTCTCTGGGTAGCTGAAAGTACATGTCTCTATTTCCAGTATTTTTATATTCACTTCTTTGCAGTGGTTTGGCTATTAATTGGTATTAAAAAGCCAGCTAGTGAGTAAACAGAGAGAAATAATGAAACTCAGTGCTCCTGTGCTGCCTTGCATTTATGAAGTTCAGACCGAGCAGTAATTAATCTCTGCTGGCTTCCACGTGTGTGTAAATCTCCAATCACTTTGTACAACTCATGTACAATTTTATCCACTAAATAAATGGCTCTCAATTGTGCCATTGAGGCAGGGCCTCCTCGGAGGGTTGGAGGTGGCCCGTGGAGCAGTTTGCTGTGAGGTTACAGAGGGACTGTGTTCCTCTTCCTGCTCTGCATCCCAATAGAGGATCACACGCCCAACTTTTACGTGCAGACCTCATGGGACCTTTTTCTGTCCCAAGATTTCCTAGAGTAAAGGCTGGCTGAGAGTTATGTGAGCTTTAAACACCCCTTTAAGGAGGCAGAAGGCTTCTTAAGGCTTCCTTTTCACAGTGCCTCCACAGCTCTGCTGCCTGCTCCAAGTTCAGATCAAGTGTTTACATCATCTCCTGCACCTTTTGTCTCACCTCCGGCAGTTAGAAATGGAGAAAACCTGAAATCACTCAAAAAAAAAGGACCAATTTTTTCCTGGCCTTCATTCCTTACCCTTCTGACAGTTTGCTTGCATAAAAGCTAGGGAGAGTCTGTACCCAGGGATACTGAATTTATGGGGATTTAAAAAAAACAACTTGCCTGTTTTATTTTCTTTTTTCTGTCATAACAAATATGTTCCTTAATGCAATCGGGGACTTGTCGTGCAGTTATGAGGATCACAGGATCAGACTCCCAGAATAAAATAATGGAGATACTCCAAATAAAACAGGCAGCTCGAGGTTTTATCTCAGAATTTCTAGCCCATGTTTGATGGAATCTAAAGTTGTATACAAAACTCAGCAGGTTGAAAAATTAGATATTCTTTGTTGCTGCTGTTGTTGTTATGATTCTGCTGTAGAAAATGACAGTGTTTCATTAAAAATTATGAGGTAAAGATTAGTGAAAACCCCAGAAGACCCACGTACACTCGAGCTGTGGTCCATTTAGGCTGAAACATTGAAGATACGGGGTTTCTGATGAAATGAAAAATATGGGCAGGGATTGATGAAAGTGGTCGTGTTCTGCAGATGTTCTCATCTGATTTAAAAGAAATTATTTTAATCTGATTGTGGCAAAGCTTTTCAGGCTGATCAATTAATCAGTTGTTAAATGAGAATTGAGGTCACTGGTATCTATTCTCCTGTAGAGTTACCAGGACATGTAGGAAAGTCTCCCATCCCACATGGGGCTAAAAGTAATGGAGATCAACATCAAAAGGAGAAAAATGAGTGAGGCAGATTTGTTTATATGAATGGTTACACCCAGCATTTTGAAAAATAAATATCCTGCTCAGACCCAAAAATGAATTAAAAGTTAATTGGAAACAAACAAACAAACAAACTAGCATAAATAACTTCTCAGGTATTGAGGATTAAAATCTAAGCCTGTCTGAAAAGGAAAGGCGGATAAACTGGCTTGGGAGAAATAAAAACCCATGTGAACCTTTGTCAAAAATTCCAGTTCAGTCAAACTCAAATCTTTTAAGGTTCAAAAAGATCTTTTTGCTTTAATTATCACAAGTGTCTCTGTTCCCTGGCTCAGGGTATGACTAAAAGCCATGAGAAGGTTGGTCATGGAAATTTTCAGCTCTTTGTTTGGTGTTAATGCAGTGTTGGTGCCTTTCAGCAACTGCTTGTTTTCACATCCCTGCCACTGGCCGGGCAAGTTTCCCTAAAGAGGAACTTCTCAGTGGGGCAGGCGCCCAGCACTGCCTCTGCAGTGGGATTTGAGCCGTGGTCACAAAGGAGACCAGCTCCAGGTGCAGAGAGGCTGGGAGCCTTGGGCAATGCTAAAACAGGAATTTTTTGTCGCGTGGGAGCCGTGAGTGGCACTCAGGTTAGAGCCGCGATCTCACTGCTCAGGCTAGCTCTGCATTCATTTGGCTGTGCTGAGGTGTTGGTTCACGGCAAGCCACAGGCCAGATGCAGGTGCTGCAGGGTCCACCAGAAATGGGTGGGAATATTTTGCAAACCAGGAAAGACTTCGGCATCTCTGGCACTGACCTACTTAGCAGAAAGAACTCAATATTAAAATGGAATTAAATGGATGTACCTTGACCGCAGTTAAGCAACACATTTAACCACATATGTCTGAAATTAGCTTTTTAATGGGAATTAGATGTTCTCAGGGAGTGGGGCTTGCTGGAGCACACAAGGGTCTTCATTTATGACTGGAGACAGGTACCTGTTGAGTGGAACAAACAGTTGCAGGAGGGTGTGATATGGCTTTAACTTGTTTTCCCTTTGGTGCTTTTCCATAGGGACAAGCAAAACACTACAGCAGAGAACACTGGTTAGAAATACTTCATCAAATTATTCAGCCTTCTTGTTTCAGAACTGCTTCTGACTAGACTTTGATTTCCCCATGTTTTGGCATCACCTTGAAATTATTGAATCATTTTAAATGCGGGGGGGAAGTGTTTCACTCCATGTATCCCTTTTTATTTCTTTTGACTCTCTGATGCTGGTGGTATATTTTGAGTTGTTTGGGTCACTGGGTGTTGCTTCTATTTCTTGATTGAATCACTGCAACTGTTAAGTGTCAGAAGGAAAGAAATCAAAGGGATTTCAAATATCAACACAAACTTCCAGGAAGGATTTGCCTGACTGTTAAGTGAAAAACATGGCACTCTGGTCATGAAAAATGAGAAATAAATTCACAGGTATGAGTCATGTTGGAAAGAAAAATTGTGAACTCAGCCTGGAATATTGCTGAGGCAAACCTGTGAGTGTGGGTCTCTGTGGCTGCTGTTCAGTCTCCATTAAGGAGATTTGGTTAGACTTACAGTAGGTATCAAAAGCAGTAAGTAAATCTTCATTAGCTGAGAATTTGCCCCCACATATGCCATAGGAGGAATGTGGATAAACTGGTGTGGAAGGGCAGGAGATTAGGGACAAAGTAGCACAAAAAACCCCTCCAAAATCAGGTAGATGTGACAACATTGGCAAGTCTGAAACCGTATCACACAAACATAAGTTCAAGGTTTACTGCAGATTTTGTGTGTTACAGTAAAGTTATGTTTTCCAACCATGTATTTGTACTTACAGGTGAGTTTCCAAGACCAACATTTTTAGAGGTGCAGGGACAAATGCACTGAAGTCTGAGTAGCTTTCAAAACATCTCTGCTTATCAAAAGGTTTTGAGTAGGGGGGCTCTGAGACAAGCTTTTCAATATTTCATAATTCTGGAAAAAAATGAGCCCTTCACCTTTGCATAAAAGGCTCCATTCAGTTTGCATTCTTGTTTGGTTACCTTATTGGTTCACTTTTGGCCTTGACCTATTTGCACATCACTGGCACACTCTCCTATAGCTAATGCTGCACATCAGGTTTGCAAAAATGACTGCATTTGAGGCGCTCAGTAAAACTTCCAAGCAGCTCAAAGGTCAGATTGTAAGAAATATCTGAAATAACTCTCCAGAAAAATGAGGAGAACTCAGAATGTGAGCACCATAACATTTATTTCTGGCAGCCCATGCTGTTTGTTGCTCCCTGCAAGGTGTGTCAGAATAGAGCATATGAGTATCTTTGAAATGAAGGTATGGATTACCATTCTTCTGCTTTTCCCCCTGCCCTCCAGCTGTGTTTTGATTTGGTGTTCTTCTCCTTTCCTTTTTGATTTTCTCCCCACATTCTCCTTTAACTCCCCCTGCTAAGGGGTGGCTGCTAAAACTGCCAATCCACCCTGTATGTGCAGCTTTTCCTATTGGTTTAGCACAGAACCCTGCTCTGAAGCCCATCACAGCTCCAGGGGGTTCTTTCCGTGCGCTTCCACGGGCTTGAGATCAAGTTGAGTACGGAGAATCTTTTCCAGTGTGCATCTTTATGCTCTCTACCCCACCTGTTTCCCACCCGACCCTGTCACGGGTATTAAATGTAATTCATGGCTAATTATGGGTATTTACACCTCAACCTCAAAGCCACCCGCTCCCACCTGCAGCGCGGCCGCCGTGGGCTCGGGGAACGGCGAGCAGCGAGCGGGAGGGCCATGGGAGCAGCTGTGTTTGTTTGATCTCCTCGCTGCCAGGTCCCTGTGCTCGGGGCTGGAAGGGCGGACGGAAGCTGCTAATAGAGGCAGAACTAAAGAAATATACAGAGCGGCTCAGTGTTCCCAAGTACACAGGCACCACTGGAAAGAAAAGAGTGAGAACAAGAGGGAAAAGCCCACGGAGGCTGCGGGAACTTCTGTGTAAATACAAACAGACCCCGTGTTGCTGAGTGTTCCCTTTGATTTCCAGAATGTTGAGAGAGCTTGGCCGTAGGGTTGCGCTTCCTCCGGAGGCTGGGAATGGCAACATGACAAGCAGAAGGTGTTCCCGCAAAGACCGAGGCTTTCTGGGTGAGGAAAGCCAGGGCCTCCCATGGTTTTGGTTAAGATGGTTGGAGACAGCAAACAAGTGCAAAACAAACAGGAACAGATTCTGTGGGGGATGTTTAGCGGGTCTGGAGCCGAGAGATTCCTTCAGGTGCGAGACATGGTGGCTTTGGGGGTTGCTTTGAGCTACCGAAAAGGGCACGAGGATGAAATGTGGAAATGGTTAGGGTTTTTCTCCCAGGGAAGCAGCAGCTGGACTTCCCATACAGCCAGAGAGAGGTTTATGGATTCAGTACTAAATACTGTTTGCCTCTACAGGGTGTTCCAAGCAGCTATGGCTGAGACTTTCCACCCCTGTCACTGTTTGTAGGCACCTGGGGCTGCTCAAATCTGGCTTTCGTGGAAGCCAGGAGCAATGGGTAAACGAATCCCTGGGGGTTTGGAGACCATATTTTCAAACCTTGCTGCCCTAAACTGGATTCCTAATCTCCGCATCTATAAACTTAATTTTAAAAGTAATCATTTCTGAGTTCAGACTGTTGAAAGTACTCCAGGCATTCAGGGTGAGCAAGGAGGGACAAAAGAGCACAGGAGTGGTGAGACTGGGCCACACCAAAGGTCCAAGTCTCCTGGACTCATCCAGTGTTTGTGGATGCCCAGAGACCTGACAAACTAAAATACTGTTTGATTTAGGAAGTATTCAAGTCCACTGTGTCATTTTTAAGTTAAGTTGGGGAAAACTTTCTGTGACAAAGTACTAGAATATTGCTCATTGACTTATGATGCAACCCAAATGGTAATGAAAAGCAGGAATGGATTCTTTCAGTCATTGTTTTAATCTGTCATTCGCCAAATGTCACCAAAATGAAGCAGGAGTTGCTCTTTTGAGTTACTGCTCTAATATGTACCTGTTTTTCATAAAGTCTCTCTTCTATCAGTTCACATTTGAATATTCCTAGCAAGCCAGAGGAAAGAAAGAGCTGATCATTAAAAAAGCAGAAGAAAATAGAGAAATATATTGCTGGTTATACAAATTTCTGATGAGCATCTTTCCATTTAAATGAATACTTTGGATGATTCAGAAATGTGGATATTTTCCCCCTTTGTTCTAAATTTCAGATCCTCAAAAATATCAAGTGAAATGCAGGAAAAAAATTACTATTTCCTTACAATTTTGTGTGGAGAAAAGTATCTAGTCAAAGCATGACTGTCATAATGGAACATCTCAGAGGGATCTCAGTGGAAGTATTGTTGCTCTTCATATTTTACAGACAGGGAAGTGCAAAGCACTTTCAAATCAGGAACTTCTAGGAAAACCCTGCTGTACCCAACTACCTGCCCGTGATGGCAGGGATGCACCTCAGTTCCCAAAATGAAAGGAATTTTTGGGGCCTCTCTTTTGATGGAGAACAAGAGGGAAGCAGGTGTCTCTCAGGTTCTACCCAGCAGGAAATGGCAGACTCATGATCTAGAGGGCACAGCCAAAGAGTTTTATCACTCATCCTAGAGCTGGATGGGGGCTCAGAAATTCTCAATTTTTCCTTTTCTGCTTAGAAATCTCTGACCAGATGTGATGGTCCTGATGCTGTCTGGCTTGGTGAAGGAAAGCTGCAAATACCTCTTTTCTCCATCACTCTTCCTGTGGCATGACTTTTACAGCCTTGTGTTTCCACAGCCCTGCTCTGGTGACTTTTTCTCCCTATTACTGACAGGAAGGAAGGGATCAACGACAAAACTCAAGTGAGCAAGGTGTTCTGTGCAGGGCTACAGGTGCTGTTAGCATGACCCGAGATAGCCCCGAGCCCAGAAACCAGATCAAAGAGGAAATGTTGGGAAATACAAATGTACTCTGTTTTCTGACGACCTCACCAGCCAGCAGCTCCGAGCCAACGCTATCAGCACAGAGCAGGAGACACATCCCACACTGACAAGTGGGGTTGGAAATAGCAGCCCTTTACTGGGAATGGGTTTTAATAGGAGAGAAAAATTCAACTAGCGAGTTGTCGAGGGATTTCAAGGGACTGCATTTTCCAGAAGCAGAATTTAACTTGTGGCTCTTTTCTTCTTCTGCTTTTTGGGGTTGTTTTTTGTTTGTTTTTTTTAATAGTGTTTTCTCATTGGCTGATTATGATCTTTCCAAAAGGGAAAAAAAAGGGGCCCTGCAGCACACTTGATCTGAAGGGCTCAAATTAGGAGTTATCAAGAATCTCCCTGTAGCCAAGCAGCTAATTCCAGCAGCAGAACAAGAGAGCTTCTGTTACCACGCTGTGCTGAACTCCTGCTGCTCTTTCCATGACAGGTGTGGACCCAATACCTGTTTATCAAGGGTCCTACTTATATAAAAGTAAAAAGTTCAGGAAACTAAAAAATCTGAGTCACTGTCTGCTGAACTCCCAAATAAAATAGTTTTATTTTCCAACCAACCCAGTTTTCCTTATTTAAGCCCAAGGAAAAGAAAGAAAGCAAAAAAAACTTGCTTTGAACCCTGACCTTTGGAGGTGTATCCCCCCCTGGGTGATTCATCTGTTTACTTTAGGACAATTAAATGTGAGTCAGTTTAAATAAACTTTAAAACCAAAGGAAAAATACGCTAAAAACAGACCTGACCCCACCCCTTCTCCTACTAGGGACAAACTGAGAAGTATGAAAAAATGCAACACAGATCACATTTTCAGGAAAATCCTAAGGAATCCAGAGTGAGGTGGCAAGTCATGGCACCTCCTGTCCCTCACCAGGAGCTGGAAGGTGGACCCTGTGATGTCCCCACACTGCCACCAGCAGCAACTGGCCACCACTAATGGGCTAACGCAGGGGCATCAGAGTCGTTAACCCCAATGCAATATAGTTTAATGCTTCACCTCTAGGCTACCAGGCAGTGGCTTCAAGGAATTTCAGTTCAGTAATGTCCTGACAGCTTGAAATATTTGGCACTGATAGCAGCGCTGCTGGCTGGGGAAATACAGTGAGGACCCTGTGGTTTGCAGCAGATAAAAATGGAGATAAAATCACCAGAGACTTATTAACTGAGGGAGAGGGGGAGGAGCAAGAACAGCCCCCCCCCCCCCATAAATAAAGCCGTGCTAAATGCTGAATGTCAGGGTTTATGCCTGCGAGAGATGGGGCAGCTGGAGGGTGTAGCTCTTAAGAGGCCATTAATGGAAAGAATCAAAGCTGCTCTCCAGCCCTTGGAGCAGCACTGCCAGGGCTGTTAGCAGGCATGTGTCGGCTCAGAGACTGCCTGCAAAGTCGTGGAATTGCACAAAAATAACCCTGACTTTGGACGAATTTTTCACTGACTTTTGGTTTCCAAGTTGCTCAAGTACCTTCAAATCACACTAAGACCAGAGGGAAAAAATGTGACTGCGAGGAAAAGCAGGAGATTACCCTACAGGTCGTGCAGGGAAGCACCAGCCACTCTCTGAAATTCATAGCAGAACTCTGAGAAGTGGACACATGGCTGAGAAGAACTCTGGCCTACCCTTCTCTCAACACAGGCTTGAGCAATTCCTCACTGTTATTCTCTGAGCTCAGGCATCCCCCAGTGCCTCTCTGCCAAGAGGGACAGTTCCTCCTCCTCTCCCAAGGATTCAGAGGTGGCAGCAGGGAGAGGTGCCACAGACTTTCAGAGAACATTCTCACCTTTGTCTAAAACACATGTTTTTTGGGGAAAGAGATCAGGCTTTTTCTTCTGCCAGGAGGATTGAAAACAATCTCAGAGGTTTATTTCCCCACATTAGTGGCCAAGTGATCTCTAATGATATATCAGTTGGCTTAGGGATCATATCTGCTGGGCATTTCAGTCCTGGCATTGCTTCTGACATTGTGATGAGTGGTCAGCCTTCCAGTGCCAAAATGGGCTACAGGAGAGCTGGAGAGGGACTTTTTACAAGGGCCAGTGGCTTCAAACCAACAGAGGGCAGGTTTGGATTAAGAAGTTCTTCCCTGTGAGGGTAGTGAAGCCCTGGCACAGGTGCCCACAGAAGCTGTGGCTGCCCCTGGATCCCTGGAAGTGTCCAAGGCCAGGCTGGATGGGGCTTTAAGCAACCTAGGGGAAGGTGTCACTGCCCATGGCAGGGGGTGGACCCAGATAGTCTTTAAGGTCCCTTCCAACCCAAACCATTCTATGATTGTATGTTGCATTTTCTGTTGAACTCGGGACTCCGGGGCACAGGGACTCTCCTGGCTATGGTCACCAGAAGCTGCTATTGGAAACTTCAGGCCATGGGCATGAGATGGAGAAGCAATGCGGATCCACCAGCACTGGATGAAGCTCTACCAAAATGCTTATTCCTCACCTTCTCACAGTGACTTCATGTTGGAGAGGAGCTGTGAGAAAGCAAGATAAGAGAGGGAGGTGGTGGTAAAGAAACTGCATGAAAGATGGGAATGGCTCCCTTTTTCCTCAGCGGTCAGGGATATGATTGTCCATGTCTGTATCTGTTCCTTCCCCACCCGCTGTGAGCAGCCCTGCACCATCTGTTTTGGCACCTGTGTACAAAGACCACAACAGGAGCCAACATTTACAGAACCCAACATCATCCACTTCTTGAGCATTTCATTTCAAGGAGTGCAACGAGACATCCCCCACAGTGAGCGGGTGTGCTCCTGAGGACCTGGGGACAAGGAAATTCTGGAAGTACGAATCTAATGGGAAGGAGGCTGTGCAAGGGCAGGTGTTGCTCCCAAACAAGATGCCTAGCTGTGTGACTGGGGCTGTGTGAGTGCCAGGGCTCAATACAAAGCTGCCAAATTGTTTTCTGAGCCTTCCCTGGGAGCTTCTGTTGGTTTTGAACAGGGCAGAGTATGCACACAACACAAGTCAACCTTGTGAGGTAGAAATGCAGACTTCCTGCCTGGGTCTTCACTCATAGAGACTATTTTAGGGGTTATAGAGAAGGCAGAGCTGTGGATAGTGGGGAGCTGTGGATACTGGGAGAAACCTTTCAAATTAATTTTGTGCTATTAGAATGTAACTGTTTTTGAAATGAAAAATCTCTTTCGTACAGACTTCCCACTGCTAAAAGCTTGTGTGTCACTTAAGTAAGCATCCAAAACTCTGGCAGTGGGAACACTGGGTCAGCTTGCTGCTGCTGGGCACAAGTGGATGTAGCTGGGATAGCTGGCCCAGAACTACATCCTCTGCCGTTGCGCTGTACCAAACAAAAATGATCTGCAAACCGAGTCACTGTCATCAGGCATTACACAGGAGTCTAAACTGCGACTTAGGTGAAGTCATTCATTATTTAATTCATCAAGAAACATGAAACAAACTCACCTGCGTGTCCATAATAATTGCTCACAGAGTTCTGCTCATGATCTGTGCACAAGGCAGCTGCAGTCGGCACAGACTGATGGCCTTTGGGAGAGAGGTCTGGCCTTTTGGTTTGTTGTTTGTCCAGTTAGGAAAACAGGACCCTATTCTGCATCTTGGTCTGGTAAATGTTCTACAAGCCCAAACACATGGACTGTGGAGGTATTTTTAAATCACAGGCAAATCTAAGAAAACATCAATGTGCTGGCGGGAGATTTATCTGCAGGGACAGGAGTAGGTTTGCAGCAGGATTCCGGTGCTGTCTAGCAGGGGGCCTGCCACAATGAGACGTGTTGTTGAGGGTCGGCAGTGGGTGTGAATGCCCTGGCTGCCATTCCTGCTCCGGCACACAGCGGGGGGATGCGCGGGCACTGCGCGGGTCGCTGTCCTGGAGCACACAGCGGGGGATGCGCGGGCACTGCGCGGGGCCCTGTCCCGGAGCACACAGCGGGGGATGCGCGGGCCCTGTCCCGGAGCACACAGCGGGGGATGCGCGGGGCCCTGTCCCGGAGCACACAGCGGGGGATGCGCGGGGCCCTGTCCCGGAGCACACAGCGGGGGGATGCGCGGGGCCCTGTCCCGGAGCACACAGCGGGGGGATGCGCGGGGCCCTGTCCCGGAGCACACAGCGGGGGGATGCGCGGGGCCCTGTCCCGGAGCACACAGCGGGGGGATGCGCGGGGCCCTGTCCCGGAGCACACAGCGGGGGGATGCGCGGGGCCCTGTCCCGGAGCACACAGCGGGGGGATGCGCGGGGCCCTGTCCCGGAGCACACAGCGGGGGATGCGCGGGCACTGCGCGGGGCCCTGTCCCGGAGCACACAGCGGGGGATGCGCGGGCACTGCGCGGGTTCCTGTCCCGGAGCACACAGCGGGGGATGCGCGGGCACTGCGCGGGGCCCTGTCCCGGAGCACACAGCGGGGGATGCGCGGGCACTGCGCGGGTTCCTGTCCCGGAGCACACAGCGGGGGATGCGCGGGCACTGCGCGGGGCCCTGTCCCGGAGCACACAGCGGGGGGATGCGCGGGGCCCTGTCCCGGAGCACACAGCGGGGGATGCGCGGGCACTGCGCGGGGCCCTGTCCCGGAGCACACAGCGGGGGATGCGCGGGCACTGCGCGGGTTCCTGTCCCGGAGCACACAGCGGGGGATGCGCGGGCACTGCGCGGGGCCCTGTCCCGGAGCACACAGCGGGGGGATGCGCGGGGCCCTGTCCCGGAGCACACAGCGGGGGATGCGCGGGCACTGCGCGGGGCCCTGTCCCGGAGCACACAGCGGGGGATGCGCGGGCACTGCGCGGGTTCCTGTCCCGGAGCACACAGCGGGGGATGCGCGGGCACTGCGCGGGGCCCTGCCCGGAGCACACAGCGGGGGATGCGCGGGCACTGCGCGGGGCCCTGTCCGGAGCACACAGCGGGGGATGCGCGGGCACTGCGCGGGGCCCTGTCCCGGAGCACACAGCGGGGGATGCGCGGGCACTGCGCAGGGCCCTGTCCGGAGCACACAGCGGGGGATGCGCGGGCACTGCGCAGGGCCCTGTCCGGAGCACACAGCGGGGGATGCGCGGGCACTGCGCGGGCACTGCGCGGGGCCCTGTCCCGGAGCACACAGCGGGGGATGCGCGGGCACTGCGCGGGGCCCTGCCCGGAGCACACAGCGGGGGATGCGCGGGCACTGCGCGGGGCCCTGTCCCGGAGCACACAGCGGGGGATGCGCGGGCACTGCGCGGGGCCCTGCCCGGAGCACACAGCGGGGGATGCGCGGGCACTGCGCGGGGCCCTGTCCGGAGCACACAGCGGGGGATGCGCGGGCACTGCGCGGGGCCCTGTCCCGGAGCACACAGCGGGGGATGCGCGGGCACTGCGCGGGGCCCTGCCCGGAGCACACAGCGGGGGATGCGCGGGCACTGCGCGGGGCCCTGTCCCGGAGCACACAGCGGGGGATGCGCGGGCACTGCGCGGGGCCCTGCCCGGAGCACACAGCGGGGGATGCGCGGGCACTGCGCGGGGCCCTGCCCGGAGCACACAGCGGGGGATGCGCGGGCACTGCGCGGGGCCCTGCCCGGAGCACACAGCGGGGGATGCGCGGGCACTGCGCGGGGCCCTGTCCCGGAGCGCTGCGGCCGCGCCCGCTCTCGCCAGTAGATGGCGCTGTTTCTATGGGCTGCCCGCCGCGCGCCGGGGCCGCTTCCCGAGGCTGCCCGAGGCTTCCCGAGGGAGCGGCACCGCGGGGCTGAGGGACTCGGGAGCGCTCAGCGATGCCGTCAAATGGACACCCGTTTCCCCCGGAGGATCACCAGGTACCAGCAGGCCGCGAGGGCTCCCGCAGGGTCTCTGCTCAGGGTCTCCTTGTGCGCAGGGCTCTCCCCTCAGGGTGCAGGCCCGGGGGTGTGAGCGCAGCCTGACGTGAGGGCCTGCAGGTGCCAAAGCCATCGCATGGGGCCTACGTCTGTGTAGTGTCAAAGTGCCAGGGGTCATCAGGAAGGCTATAAAATAATGTACTTGGTCTATCCCTGCATGTTAATGAGTTCAAATTCATCCCTCGCTCTTTTCTCCTCTGAGCTCCTTTATGCTGTTCTAAAGCTATGTAATTTGCTGTCAGCAGCTCCTGGATTTGTCTAGGCTCCACACCAGCATTGCATTTGAGAATTATTTCAGGCTATTTGGTCATCATCACTTCCACAAGATGGATCCGAACTCCTCACCTACAGGACTTCGGTTCTGTAGGCTGGACAGCTTGCTGCTTCTGAGCACATGGAGGAAAGGCGTGAGGGTGTGCGAGGGGATGAAACAGAGCCCTGAGTCTTGGATTGCTTCCATGCTCTGTGGATTTATGATGCACGTCTAGCAGAGGGACTACCAAAAGGGTCTATTGTGATGTGGTTCCTTAGCATTCAGATTTACTGCTCTGCATTAAAATAATCAGCCTCCTAACTGGGGATAGCATCCTGGGATTAAAGCCCAAAACAATTACTGGGCTGTTGGAAAACTCCTGTAAATAGTCCTACCCAGCCATTTCTTCATTAGGTAATGGCCAACTAGAATGTTTCTGCCTTTGTTTTCAGGCCTCATCATTAATGATCTCAAAACAGGTGAAATCTGGGAATTTGAAGGGAATGCTTTGCACTCAGCAGCCATTAGGTCAGCAGAGCTTTACTGACACACTGTGTGTTTGCACAGCTTCCAGCAGTTCAAAAAGCCAAAGGAGGATCACAAGTCTATCTTCAAGCCAAAGGGGGAAAAGATTGACACAGGGCTGTAATCATCAGAGTCTGAAAAAAACCTTCTTGTCTGTTTTTAAGCGTGTTCAAACAAGACGTGACTCTTTGTACAACAGGGGGGCAGGGAAGGTGGGCAAATGCCATTCTTGTGGTTTAATTAAGGACCTTAGCGAGGATCTAACAGATGCAGTGTGAGTTGTGCCTAGTGGGTCTCGCGTGTGTGTCAGGAGGGAGGGAAGGGGGGGATACCGGGGAGGGTGGAAAGGGTGTGGGATGTGAAGGACGGTGTGTGGCAGCTGTTCACAGCAAATACTATTCTAGCTCATGGCTATGTGTTCCAGCCCTGTTGGAAAATTACATCTAAATAACAGATCACGAAAGAGCAACCCTGACAAGGCCTGTAATTTAGTCTCAAGAGGAAATTCTTCATTCATCAACTGTACAAGAGACTAAATTAGTTCCCTACTGGACGAGGCTTTGCTGGCAGTTTGCTCTGCGGGCCAGCCCTACCTTAGAGCAGGTCCTGCTGGACAGTCACTCCTGCCAGGGACAGACCCATTCCCAGCCCATTGTCGTGAGAGAGACACCACCCTCCAGGCCCAGGGCATCATCCTCATGTGTGTTTTGGGGGTTGTGGGGAGCAACTGACTCTGTCTGAGGTAGTTGGACAAGAGGGTCCAGTGAGGGTGAGCATGCTTTGCCCAAAGGGGAAGTGTCACCCAGAGGCAGCCTGCCCTTCCCCATCCGTGCTTCTTGTGGTGGTCTCTGCTGCTTGAATTAGGAGGACAAAGAAGGATGCTGTCCTGCTGTCCTGGCTCTGTCACTGCAAAGGTCTTACACAGCTCACTGCACATGCTGGTGTCAAGATCTCTCTGCGTTCCTGTGCTGTCTGGACAAGGAGAGGGCACCCAAAAGGCCTCCTGGCTGGAACAGCTGGTGCAGCATGCACCTCCCATAGTCTGCGGGGCTCCATTCCTACACATACAGATGTGTGCACAGATGCATTTCTTTTGATCATGGCAGCAGCAAGTTTTCAAAGTATTGACTCGGTTGGTTTCCTGTTAATGCTTCCCTTGCAGACGAAAGCAAGGTGTGTTTAGTTTCTTCCTTTACAGAAATCACTGTTTTTCAGGTGCAATTAGCAGCTCTCCAATTCCAGAGGCATGGCATGTGGGTGTGGGAGAATAAATCAAAGACACCCCGATCTGTAAGCGGTGTCCTGAGCAGTTAAACACAGATCAATACTTTTCTTCTCTGTGCTTTGAATCAGGTTCTGCCGCTTTCACTCATACTCTCAAGGATCCATCCTATTTGTATTTGGAACTGATGAGAGCACCATGGAAAGTCAGGAATTCTTCAGGATCAACCCAGGCTGTGATAACGGAGTACGTAAGTGCAAGAGGACTGGCTGTATCTGCTCAGATACCTCTGAAATCCCTGTACCTGAAGTTCCCTGTGCTCAGAGACATTCTAATGCAAGTCACAGCCTAGTTTACGTGTTCAAAAGTTTATTCTAGATAATACTTTCTTCACCATCATCTATACTGTTCAGTACTTCTACCCAGTGTCTTCTTTAACCTATGGATCAGTTCCAGGTGTTTTCAGGATGGGACCAGAAAGGCTTACAGATAATTATGTATTATTTCTGTCAGACAGTTTTGTTTATGTCTGGAAATATAGGAACTTCTGTCTGCTTAGAAACAAGCTGGTCATCTGCATGCCTTTATTCTTATAGTTCTTTATTCTTACAGTTTTGATGGTCTTTGAGGTATTTGGTCTCAGTAACTTTCTATAGCAATGTGTCTTCTAGGTTAGTTGTCTATGGAGGCATTGCTTTTTTTTTTTACTTCCTTTTTTCATTTCTCACAGTTTCACTGAGAGTTTTTTTGCCTTTTGTTAAGGGATGCAAATTGTGCATGAGGTGCTCCCCATCCCCTTCCACTCTTTAGAGGAATGCTCCTGTTGCATCCCCACTTACTCACCCTAGTTGCAGATGAAACACACCTATGCTTTTCAAACTCTCTACCGAAACTTCTCTGCTGTTTGTCATTTCATTTCTTCTCCACACCCTCTTCTGAAGCCATTACTGCTGTTCCTCAGTGATAAGGGTATGTTAGCAAATACAGTGAACAGCTTCTCCTTTGGTCTGAGAGGTAAATCAATATTTAAGGCCTTGGAGGATGTTTTCCTTTAGGAGGAGCAATGGATGACACAAGCCAGGTATGCACCTTGACACAACCTGTTTATTTGCAAAGAATGCTCGTGACTGCTGAGCCCCAAACACAACAGGAGCAAACAGTGGAAAGTCCTGTTGCTGGCAGGAGTCTGTCCTGCCAATCCATTCTGAGCCACAGGCATCTCTGCTGCTCTGCTCACCGTTTCTGCTTTCCCTGCCACGCACCCCCTCCTAGACCTTGCCAAGCCATGCTCACATCCATTCAGTAGCAGCTGGGATAACCACCTCTGCCCAAAGACTTGTCTCAGGATCAGACCTTGGCAGGGACTGTGGCTCCTATTGTTCACAGCTACCTCCCTACATAAATGACTTTCTCCTTTCAAACACAAAAAAAAGAGACATCTGACACCCACTGGCTTTGTGCAGAGCTGTTATTTGCTACAGACCAATGACCCGGTTGAAGGCAGCCATTAACTCACTTTAAAGAGACCCCATTACTAGAATATGTTCAGTCTGGTTTTCTCTCACATCCTTCCCCTTTTTAGTACTTTATTTATTTGGCTCACTGTACCAGATATGGAGATTTTTCTTTCAGTTCTTAAAGCTAAGTTCTCCCTGGCCACAGGCAGTGACAGGGAATATGTGTGCCAAATGCAGATTTTCCATTGTACTTTGTCGGAGGCATTATCTACACCAGTGAATTTTGTCTTCCAGCTCACCTGCTTGTTCTGAGTTTCCCTGTAGTCTTCACCTGTGCTGATAATCCTAAATCACTGTCAAATTTGCTGTCTGGGTGCTGACCCATTTCCTAGAGAGGGTGTGTCTGAATGAAAATATGCCAGGTGTGGCTGAAAGACTATTCCTGGACAAAATGATTTTATAGGACTGTCCTTTCAAGAGATGAAGCTGAGCCTAGGGCTCTTCTGATATGTAATGAGCTGTGTGATGGGACCTCCTCTCTGGTCAGACAGCAGAGCAAATCTGTTTTGGTAGGGAAGTCTGAGGGAACAGAAATGAAGTCTCAGGGGACAGGAGGTGTCCAGCTCAGCTCTGCAGCCTGGGCACTCTGCAGGACTCAGCAAAGCCTTGCCCATTTGTCAGCCCATTCCCACTTCTCTGTCTCACAGGGTTCTCCTGAGGGTTAACCATCACAGACACATCATCTTTCTTTTGTACTGAAAGAAAGGCTCTTCAGTGTATCTACATGAAAGAGCCCTAAATGAACAAAAGTGGCCTATATGGAGCTATGTGGCAGCATTGCAGCACTGAGGGTAAGTTACAGTGGCTGCCTAACCTTGACATCTATTACAGTGCCTGCTAAATGCAAGGCATTATTCCTGCTACCAGCAGAGATGGCAACAAGCTCTCCTGTGTCCTCAAAGTTTCATTGCTTTTATATTGTCTCATACCTGGCAAATCTAACTGTGGTACCTTCTGCTGCTTGCTGGTTTTTTTTTCCCTAAAGTGTTGGTTGGACTATGAAAAATGTCGTGGTTTCAGCTGAAGGTCAGGCAGCCCACAAAGCACGGAAAGAGTGCTGCTCAAATTCAGTCCCTCACCACATTTATTGCACTGAACTCACTTTCCCTTTTGCATTGGCCACTCAGGAGTAAATGAATATCCCGTTCCATAAAACAGCAATCAAGGGCACAATTTTCACCTCCCCCTGAGAGTTATAGAGTAATAGGGTGCATAGCATTTTCACAGGGTATTAGAGTGAAATGGTAAAGGCATGTTTTAGTTCTCAGTTGAGAGGGAGGAGCTGAGTCCTGGGATGCTGAGACTCATGCTGAAGGTCACATACCTTCTTGTCATGGGGCTGAGACCAGATATCCTAAGTATTGACCTCTGCTCTCTCCATAAGAGCACTCTTCCTTTCAAGACAGGAGCTGGTGAAAGCTGATCTCGCATGTCCAGGTGAAATTGTCACCTAACAGCTCCTTGGAAATATGAGTTATTCCTCTTGCTGGGAGCAACTAAGGGTAGGACCTGGATTTCATGCTGTTCTTTTTATATTAAAGTAAAAACAAAAACCTTGGGAAACTGTTGAAGCTGCTGACTCATAACCATACCCGTTACATGACTAGCAGCTTTCATCTCAAATTGCTTTCCAGTGGGGACCAGAGGTTCTCCTCAAGCCAAGGCCTGAAAAGTAAGCACTGCTTGCTAAAGGGAAGAGCAACACCTTTACCAGGAGCAGCCCCAGCACTTCCAGAATGTCCCATCAGTGTGTGCATTGCCAGTGGTTGAAGGAGGGGCAGCAGCTCTGCAGGGTTAACTCAGTGACTATCTCTGTGCTGGCACATTATTTTGTGGTATCGCTTCACCTCAGGTTTTCCTCATTTGTGCAAAGAGTGACAGCCTCCTGGAGCGTAATTTACTTTATAAAGGCTGAAAAGTGCCCAGCTGGTGTCAGCTCTGGGCCCTGGCCAAGAGGGAGTTCATGAACCGGTGAGCTTGTAACTGGCCCCAAAGCCTGTAAAATGCTGTGCGAAAACACGGCCCGCAAGCTCCTTCCTCACCCTGCAACCACATTTCACTGTTAGGAGACTAAAGTTTGCTTTGCCTTCCTCTTCTTCTTTTCATTCCAGGACACAGCTACACTTTTAACTGATTGCTTGAAAAGGGTCGAATGTCACCCTGAGGTGACATTTCTGGCTCAGAGCCAAAAGACCTTGGATATTTGTGCCTGGAGGACTGGACTGTCTCACAAGGAGCTCTCCAAAGGGATGTAGAAGGATGGGTGCTCCTTAGGAGGTCCTGGTCCCTGCACACCAGGTGGACCCCAGCACAGTCGTGTTGCTTATAAAGAGGTGGAATGGGCAATGGGAAAGTCTGTGACAGCGGGAACTTGAAAATTTCTGTCCTTCCATCTGACAATGTGACTGCAGTCTTTTCTTAGAAATATCTCAACCAATTCAATAGCTGCAAAGGACAAAAGGGTATCTGTGGCCTTCCAGATTAGACTGGAAGTTTCACTGGGCAGGACTTTATAGCATCTAAACCTGTGAGAGCTTACTTCAGCTTCTGGGTGGTAAAACAGCACATACGTGATTTCCTGAAGGGGATCTGAGTGGCTTATGGGGAATCGTGTGTGGAGGGACTAGAGGAACTCCAGTGCTCTGCTGAACTGAGATTACCATGCTTTTCTCCCACCTCCTTTTGCCACACCACCGCAAATCTAGGTAGTAAAAATAATAGCGATGGCCGAGGTCAAGTCTAGGGTAGAAATGCTTTACAGTGTGTGCTGTAATGGCAAAGCCCTCCTTGCCTGAACACAGCTTTCCAAAGAAAGCTGTACTTTACGTCCACACACTGTGGACCTGTGGTCACCCAGCCCAAAGCCCAGCAGAGTGACCGACGTGCCACAGCCACAGCTGACCTTGCTGCTCAGAGCAGGGGTTTGGGAGCACAGGAAGGCAGCCCAGGTCCCGCACGTCCTGGTCAATTGAATGATTGCTCTGGCAAACAAATCCCCTCAGCAGCTTCAAAAAAATCTCAAGTAACTCATTCATTTTTTCAAGAGTTGCTATGACACAAATGCTTCCTTTAACTGGGGAATAAAGGAGGTAACCATATCTGCTTGCATTTGAAAGACATAGACACCATGGACATATAATTGCAAGCACTCATGTTTAGAGTCATTATCTTCTCTCATTTTATCTTTTCTTCCATGAAAGCTTGCTCCACAGAGCCTTTCCACTGCCAAATCCATAGCATTTACATTAGGCACTTTAACAAGACAGGAGTATGTGTCAGGATCTGCAGCTTGGATTGCAGTGACAGCTCTGGATGGATTGTGCTCTCCTATCTCCTTTTGTGATCCTGCATGGAAAAGGGTTATATATATCTATAATGCATGGCATGGATCAGCCACGACTCCTTCTCTGCCAGGTCTTTGCTTTCTTCACACCTGAGGACCAGGGTGTTTGGCTCTGCAGAGCATCCCAGGATATTTAGACACTTGGACTTCAGGGAAGGAGGAGCCCCCTTGTTTTGGAAGGACTTGCACCATGTGTCTCCTGTGAGCTTTCTCCAGAAGGTTTCTCCATGTGGGCATGTGGAGAAGCTGTTATTTGTCAGAGAGCAGGAAAAAGCCACCTTTACTGCTGATTATCTCCGATTCCCTTTTTAGAGGATGGATTACAGCATAAGATAGGGCAGTATAACTGCTGGTTGTTAAAAGAAAGAAGGGAGGGAGAGAACTGTTGCTCTTTTGGGGAACAAGATAAGTTTGTTCGCAGTGATTGCGACAACTCTAGCAGACTTTCCTATGCTCATTCTACTCACATTCTTTTCCATGACTGTAAAGCAAAAAGAGCTTTTTACATGCAAAGTGGCAAGGGGCAAGGTAAAAGTGTTGCCAGCTGTCATTTTTCGCTTGGTTCCCTAATTTTCACCATCACTGTGTAAAGCCTGGCTAGATAAGCCTGCAATAAACAAGCCTGTGTTTGCATATGTGAAGGCATATATGCACAAGTCGTATACTGATCCTCAGAGGCTTTGCTAAAGTATGGAAGGTTTACCACCACATATCTTGTTTCTGGAAGAATGAATGGCTATGCAAACTTCAGTCTGCTCCCAATCCCAAAGACCCATTCCTTGTGTAAAGGGCTAAGAGGATAAGAGGGGATGGAGTTTGGGTGCCAGTGCTGTATGACCTCATAGTTTGGGAATCGGCACAGACGCCAAATGAAACTTTTTTACCTAATCAGGTTGGCAATTGATGTTGAGATAACAGCAGTTTCCAGGGTCTGGTTAGTATTTTAAACCTTTCAAAAGCCAAATTCAGTTCTTCATGTCTGCTCTTGCAACCCACTTCATCTTGTGACTGAACGAAATGAATCTGAGAACAAAATTTTGCCTCACTACAAATGATTCCTTTCATGCACCTTGTGGTAAAGCCCATGACAACAAAAGTGAAAATTCGGATATTTTTCAAATTTGAATACTTTTCAATTATTATTCTTTTGCTCATTATCATTGATGAGCTTATTAGTGCAGTTTGAGGGAGGAAACCTGACTCTGCAGTTTGAGATTGCATTCATTTCTTTGCAGTGCCCATGGGGATCTGGGTTGTGTGGCACAGGCAGGGATGCAGTTGTCCAGGAGCTGCCTCTGACAGCAGCCAAGGGAAGCCATTTTTGGGGAGGTAAGTGTGCAATAGGCACATACAAACCCACCCCCAAAGCAGTAAAATGTAGATTCTGTGCCCTGAAAATTCAAAGGTTTTATGCATTCAAAGGCTTTTATTTGCTCACCATTTTTAGCTATGATATTTCTATAATATTACCCTTTGTATCACTTGTGTTTGTTATTTTCCTATAGGTAGAGGTGGGTTTTTTTAATTCTTTTCACTGTATTCATGGTGGCAATGTAATCTTAGGGTGAAGAATGGCACTGCCTAGATTTCTGTTCCATAGAAAAGTATTCCTTTCAGGCTGTAAGCTCATTATGTGTGCTATACAAAAAAAAAAAAAAAAAGGGAGAAATAGTTCCAGCCCAATTTCCCAGCATTGCTCCTTCTCATTCATACTGTCTCTACCTAGAAAGTTATAGGCATTTGGCATTGCTGGTGCATGGAAAGCTGTGCAGTCCTCTTAGAGTAGGTGCAGGACACATTCCAGGATCTTTCTCTTTCCTTACTCCTGAAATAGGTTATGCCAATATAAAGCAACTAAATGTTTTTAGGAGTGAAGATTCAAGGTGTGAATCAGTTTTAAGAGAAATTATGCCAGACCTTTTTACATTTTCTTGATGTTATCTTCATAAACTATAGAATTAGGAAGCCTCCTCCTAACCAACAGAAAGAGGAATATCTATTTCTGCTGCCAGAACAGCAGGACAGTGCTGTCACTTAGGCTGCAAAAGAGTTAGACCTGAATCTCAGACCAAGCTTGGGAAAAATAGTATAAATGAATTTGGGTTAGTTTTCAGGTTTAAAAATTTATTATTTTTAGTAAAACTGCGAGCCCAAACACAAACTAAAGACTTAATTGTAACCATAAACAACACTTCTGCATGTTCATGGATTGCACATACACATGTGCCTTAAAATGAGCTCAGTTTGGAAAGTTTTTTAAGGACTTCCCACCTAGAGAAAGCAGCAAAATAAATCTAAAAGGTGCATGAAAGCAGCAATCACTAATAAGCACTATCACTGATGAACGTGCTTCTTCATGAGCTCTGCACTGTCCACAGCTCCGAGGAGCTACTAATGAACCTTATCTTTGCGTGAGATAATGGTTAGGACCAAAAAGGGGAGTTGGAGGGGAATTTGACCACCCACAGAACAAATACCATTATCAAAGTGCAACTTATGCCCCAAAGCAAACTTACTTGCTGGAGTGACATTTCTTCTTGGCATTTCATCATCTTTGCTAGGTGAGGATCTTGGAGGAGGAGGGGAAGGAGAGAGGGAGGGAGAGAGAGGGGGAGAAAAATAGCCCAGCTGACATTTGAAGCAAGTAAATAACTTCTGCGGGGAGGCAGCTGGAGTGGTGTTTCCACTCCTAACGTGTAATTCCCATGCTTCTGGACATGGGTCGTGTGGAGCGGGGTGTGGAGGGAGGAGAGCAGGGCACCATCCCCATCCTCATCCCCAGGTGGGGCTGGGGAGGCTTTTGGCAGAGCTGGAAACTGGAGATCAGCCTTGTCAGGTCATATCTCATCAATAGCACCGAACTGCAGGAACAGGGATTTCATTCTCACTCGAGGTGCCATTGCTTCCTGTGTGCCTTGGAACATGAAATCAGCTCAATTGAGTGAAAAAGGTCCTTGCACTGCACAAGGCCAGGGTTTGATCATCCATGACTATTTGGAGAAGTCAGCGCTCAGAAGTGCTCGCTGCTTCAGGGGGAAAAGAAATGAACACTTCAATCTCTCTTGGAGGTCCTGTAGGATTATGAGAGCAGTTGGTTTCCCTGTGCATGTTCAAAAGGAACATCTGCTTGTTTGTACCAGCCTAGGAATCCACCTCTATCTTACAGCATCTCTCAAGAGGATACGTGCTCTTGTGAAGCAAAACATTGAAGTTGTGATCAGTTACCCATAACAGTGCAAAAGATGGAGATAAAACAAGGTATGGTCCCTCAAGGCACCGCACACAGCAAATCACTTCTGTCTGAGAGATGGATAACCAGGAATAGCCCTGTCATCTCCCCGTGAGACCCAGTCAGCTCCCAGATCCATTTGGTGTGGGTTTTTCCTGCCTTGAGTGCCATGAAGCTGCACAAAACCAGTAGCAAACATGTGCCAGTGAAAAACATAATATCATTCTTCTGTGCTAACAGATAAGAAGGAAAATGAGGCTTAAGTTCTCAAAATACCATCAAGACAAATGTGAAATTAGGGTTATGCACAAGATCACTTGGAGGTATGTTTTGTCTTAAACGTAGGAGTATTAATTGCTGTATGAGCAGCAATTAGGCTCAGCACAGGTGAATCTGAGGATATTCTGCAGGAACTGTGCCCGGTGGCAGTACATTAGTGGCATCACTCACATTATTTCTGCTAAAATAGTGCACTGTCTTCTGCAGCTTCACAGAAAGAGTGGTGGTGATGCAGCACTGAAGAAAGAAAAACAGGAATATATTGGTCCAAAAAAGAAAGTGGGCTGGGAATTGTTGTTTTGTGTGCTTGGTACCACATCTGACTTCTGCCTCCCATTCCTCTGTGCTGCTTGTGGCCACGTAGGTGTTTCCCACTCCCTTCTTTCAATAAGATGTGAATATCAAATCAAACTGAAATTTCTAGGGCCTCTCATTGCAAAGCCCTGCCCTCACTCAGTTGCTTCCACTGTTCTGATAAAGGGCTGCAGCAGTGTATTAGTTGCACGAAATGACATTCTTTACCCTTCTAAGTTTGTCTGGATCTCAGCGATGTGCTGCCATGGCAGTCAGCTCCTAGACCCCAGGGATTAATAACACTTCAAAACAAAATGTAGTCCATATCCTGGAGCTCTTCCCTGGGCCATGGCATGCCCAGGGGTCTGTGGAATGTCATGAGCTGTGGCACAACGTCGTGGGAATTTGCTCACCAGTGGGGCTCACGGAAATGCTCGTCATGGAAGTTGCTGCAAACTGAGTCCCCTTCATGGATTCATGCAGTCATCATGAATCATTCTTTACTTGAGTAAATGTTCGTGATATTCAAAAGGTCAGGAATTATCTTCTCCATCTTGTTTAAAGTCCTGTTCTGTGACAGTTTTAGAGCTGCTCAAACTAACCTTTAGTAGCAAATAGGTCTAAAAGCTGGTAGCTTTCAGTGTTTGTTTTGTCTATGAAGCAAAAATGTGCTTATAAAATATTTTCAAGCTTTGCTAAACATTCATTCTAGTTGTTTTCCATTCATTTTTTCACACATTATGTTTGTTGTCCAAAGTAACAGTCAAATTGTTTCCCACTGGGAATATATTGACCCACATGACTTTGAGAGAACTAAAGATCACTCTTCATCCCAGTGCAAAAATCTCACTTTTCTCAAATAAAACAACAAACACCACTAGTGTGTGGAAATACCCAAGAAATGGGCATACCAATTAATGTAGAAAATGTTTTTGAAGCGGGAATAAGAATAATCATAAAAAATTTGCTAAAGAAGGTAGTACCAACAAGGACTCTATCCTGAGAATTTTTTTAGAAGCATTGAATGAGTTCTCTCTTCATTTGTTATGTCTGATAGATATTTTACAGCCTCCACTATCCCATAGCTGCAAGTGCATTATAGCTTTAAAAAAACATACTTTCACTGGACAGCTTTCAAATTAATCTTTGACTGCAAGGAAATTGGGCTTGTTGCATTTCTGCAATTCCTCCCCCTTGAAAGGCAGCAATAAGGATATCATGAAACCGTCTTCATCTCTCTAATTAACCATCTTGTGACCAAACAAGAGAGGGGCAGGAGTGGAAATAGCCAGCCCGGTTAGGTAATCGCTGATAATCACAAAGCCTCTTGAAAAGCTGCAGGTTGAGGGCTCCATGGCTGTGCGGCCGCCCGGGGCTGCTGGGCCCGGTTATCTGCTCGGCATTCTGCAGCGGCCCGGGGAAGCACCGCCCTGCGTGCAGCAACACGGCCCCGGGGCACGGATCCAGGCAGCCGAGCGGGGAGAGCCTCCGGGGAGAGCCGTGGGAGCGCAGCAGCGCCGGGACACTTGTGCTTGTGCTGCCCGCTCCGTGCTGAGCACCCGGGGGGCTGCCAAGGGGATGCGGGGCTCGCTGGAGCCTTGCAGGCAGCCGTGGTTCCGAATGATCCCACCCGCAGGAATTCCCATGGCTGGGGACCTCTGTCACCGAGATCTGTAGTGTTCTCCCTCGTGCTTTCCCAAGCAAGATGGCTGTGTTTGGGTGTGTTCGCGGGGTGCGGTGCTGTAATGGGACACTTGGCTCTCCCCCCGAAGGATGGTGGGACACGGGGGAGGGTCGGAGATCAGTTCATGGCTTGCAGCCAGCAGTGACCAGGAGCCAGAGACAGACAGACAGCATTGCCCACTACACATCATTAGAGTGAAGAAGGAAATAAGTGAGAAAATCTTAAGGAACTCATTGGGAGAGTGTCTCACTGAAGAAATGACTGAGGACATTTGACATCAAAATAATTCATAGTTTTCTCCAAACATTTTGAATCTTCAGGATGAGGACAGTATGCGCACCTAAGGTGGGAGTAACTCCGTAGGAGTTATGTACAGACATTCTGTAAATAAACACAGAAAATTACTCTCGATCTGTATCTTCCTTTTCATGTGCATCTTTCCATTTTCCATAACTCCATAATAGTCACATTAGGAGGAACTGCGGAATTGTCCAGAGCAATTCTGTAGTGCCCTTAAATATTTTTGGGAATCCTGAAGCAGAGCTGCTAAACCACGCAGAGCTGAAAGGTTGGTGCCTTGTCAGCCGTGTCATTTGAGATGAGAAGATGAACCTTAAGGAAGTCAACCCCTTCCCCATCATTTCCGAGCATTTCTGAGGAGCCTGTGGCATGGAATGAGATACCACTGATCCCAGTGAGGGAAGGAAAAGCATTGTCCTCTCCGGAGTGGTATTGTAGTGGGGCTGGGGAGGCAGCTCCAATCTTCTGCATAGATCAGTGTGGTTGTTAAGTAGATCACTCTCACTGTGTTAGTCTGTTAAATACCTTTAGTCGGGTACAGAAACAACAGTGCTTGATGTTGGTGAAGATGAGAAAATACCAAAAGTAATAGTGAGGGGGGCTTTTTGTTTTCCAGCATAAATCGTTTTCATCGCACAATTGACTCAGAGTCACTTCATGGACTCCTTTATCTGCAGAATTCCTTTAAAGTTTAACAGTGCAGAACTAATTTTGATGACTCAGTAGCTCGAAAATTGTTATTTTAAGTGCCAAAAAGGTATTTTCCCTGTGGATTTTCTAGCGCTGAGGCAACGTTCTGAATGTTTTGACTGCTACTTTGTCTGACAATGTAAACAGACAGGAATAATTTAATGATTAACTCGTTATCCTTGATGCATGCCTTGATGTCTCATCTTGTTATTAACAGTTTGCCCATGTTTTGAAATATATATAATGTGAAGCAGAGCTAATTTTGCTCTGGAATGCTCTTTAACACCATTCCACAACTTTTTCCACCCACTGTCTGAGCTTGGTCAGCAGAGACACTCTCTATTAACACCCCAGCAACTCACCCCAGCACTTCCAGTTGTATAAAATTAAACTCACTAATAAGAAACTTCATCAAAGAACTTGAATATGTGCATAAGTCCATCCTTATTCAACCTACTACTATTTGAGCATATGCTTAACTTTACTACACACTTGCAAATCTTGCTGAAAGCAGCCAGACTCAATTTTGCTGGTTGGGTCTTTGAAATACTTCCTAGCACCACATCCTGGTTCTGTCACCTTTAGTCTATCATTGCCACTTCCTCACACATTCCTCCTCAAAAAACCTTTTGCAGAAGATAAAAGATCTTTGAAAAATCACGTTTGTCTTTGTGCACAGTGAGTACCGCCTTGTTTTCCATACAAACTGGAAAGTCAAAAAATAACAGAATGCTTTTGCCATCAGAGAGAATTTTTAATGCATTTTCACCCAAACTTTCAGTGGGATAAGATTATGTGCTGTTATTTTTCTCTTCACATGTCACATTTATGAGATGATGTGTGTGCTGCCTGTGAAGCACTGAGCCCATTTTAAATAACATTAATTCTTCACATTAGCAACCAAACAGCAGCACTCACAGAGCCTACACTGTGAGTGACCCCACAGGGCAGGAAAATCCTAAGAATTTCTTTTCCAGGTCCTTGGAAAAACATTTTAAAAATGCATCCTCTGCTGGTATTATATGAACCGATGCACCTGAAAGCAATCAGAATGTGAAAAATGGAAACTCTGGCATTAAAATGAGTAGTAAAATAATAATAAAAACTAAAATAGGCAAAATCCTAACACACATCTCCACTCCCAGCAGATGGTGGTGTCAGCAATCCCTGGTCCTGATGTCAGCTCTCTCACTTCACGTGAATTCTGACTGGTGAAGCAAATAATGGTAGCACAGTTATTGGCACATTTCCTCCAGCAGCCACTAATAAAAAAATGCTTCCCCTGACATTTCCATTCTACGCCAACCAACCTCACAACTGTTACTGTAATTCAGGGAAGTAAAATGAAAAACAATGACCCAGCTTGATTTAATTCCTGCCTGGCAATTGCCAGGCAATGGCCATATAAAAATATTTAAAAGGTAGGAAGATAAATGCCCCTGAATTGTTGAGAATGTGCAGCATCTTCTCTCCAAACACCTTGTGATATCACTATCTGTTACCAAAGCAGCACCTCTTATTTCCACTTAGTCCTGCTCTTATGCTGCTAGGATTTCCCCTTTACTTTAATTTTCTAATAACTTAGGTTGGTAAAAATACGTCTTTTGTACATCTGCTAAATACCTTAATGGAGAGGAATACATTCCGCAGTTCTTTGCTGTGTGCAGACAGTAGCACTGCACCTGGCGGGTGGGATGGGGTCTGGCAGAGGGAAATGCAGATTTCTTTTATTATTACTTTTTCCCCCCCTACATTGTGGAAAACTCAAAACAGAAAACTGAACAGGCAGTGCCAGCCCCTCCATCCACAGATATTGCCTGTAATTTAAATGAATGCATAAATATGAATATGCTTCTCTTCATGTTTGCAAAGTTTGCCCAAACACCCTTGACTGGGAGGCAGGAGTCTTGTATTCCAAAAGCACTTTTCCATGACAGATTTCAATGTATGCTGCAGAAACTTCAGTGAGATCACTAAAGCTCTCTTGATTTAAGATAAAACATTAAGTCTGGCTGCCTTTTGGCAAGAAACCATCAGAGACGTGGTGTCTTTTAAAGGACTTTAAAGGCACTTCAGCTTTTTCGGAAGTTTAAAGAAATGTAAACTGTGCAGGAACTGTGGAAAACCACATTTGGTGCATCTCCTTCAGACACGAACTGTCTCCTCCAGTGTTAGGCTATAGGTAGAGTCTCTTTCCTCTTGCCTGGCTCAGGAAGTGCCCTGCTCTGCTTGGGAGAGGGCTCTGGGCCGAGCAGGGGAGCTGAAGTGCTAAAAGTGAGCCGGTGCCAGCTGAAATCCGCCTGAGGCGCTCCTCTCTCCGCAGGTGGGAAGATGGTCTGTCACAGACAAAGCCAGATGAAAATGCATCTGGGGTAGCTCAGTGTTTGTACTGCATTAGCTTCTGGCATGGCCTCTACTGTATTTATCCTTCCGCCCACCTACCTTCCACAGAATGGGGATGTACTCAGTCACTGATCTTATCGCCGCCACACTTTGATCCAGCTGGGATGTTAGGGCCCTCGGGAATTCCCCACGTTTGATAATTCCTGATAGTTACTTTTAAGAAAATACCAGCTGAAGGATGGGGAGGGATTCTTCAAATTCCAGCAGCTGAGTGAATGGTGGAATTTATCAGGCATCCAAGCCAGATTTCCTTGGAAAGAACACATTTATTTTCAAGTGTCACATTTTCATTGTATTCAGCGAGCAATATCAACTGAGGCCAGAGGAACCCAGTGCAACAGGACATTACAGGCATTTTTAATAAGCACAGGAGCTGGCCCTGATAAAAACATTGCGAGACATATCCAAACTAAGAATAGCTGAGGACTGGGTTTATCCTGAGCAGTAATTCATTACTGCTTCATGTTTAGCTTTCAAAATACCACCTCGAGAGAAACTTGACCCCAAGTAAATCTATTTCAGGAATGTGTGTGGCCCCCATCTCAGCAGGCTGTGACTGTCTTACCACCTTTATTGGTTTTTTCTCACCACCCCCCTTGTGAGGTAGGGCTCAGCCATTACCCCATCATTACCAAGAGCAAATGGAAAAATATTCATGCATTTCATGCCCATTAATATCCAAATTGTGTCAGTTAAGTGACTTTCCCAAGGCTGAGGAGGAAGTCTGTGACAGAGCAGGGTACCTGGTGCTCTCTGTGCCTGCCTGAACACAGGAGTAATTTTCTACTGGCAGGGTGCGGCTTCCCGCCCCCCTGTAGTAGCCAGGTTATGGGGCTGTCAGAAGGTGTGTGTGTGTGTGTGTGTGTGTTTGTTTGTTTTTCCATGGGGAGCATCAGGAGAAAATATCCATCATGTCCTGAGACCAGAGGCATTCCTGAGTGAAAGTGTGGGCGGCTGCAATGTCCCGCTGCGGATCTGAGGAGGTGTTTGCTGTGGGTTGCTCTGAGGCTGTGTCCAGCTGGGCCCACGGCAGGTTGGGGCTTGCAGACGTGGAGGATCTTGCTGTGGCTTTGTCTGGCTCTTGGTGGGGAAAAAAAGGGGGAAAAATTTAGCTGTGTGGCTGCCTGTAGTTAGTGTGTTTATTTTGTTGGATGGACAAGCCCTAGATGAACTAATTCAGAAGATTTGAGATCCAAGAGTATTGTTGGGAAATCTATTCTGACCTCACAAGAAACGCATGGCTTTCTGCCTTTTAATTCCTGGGTGAAATCTCTGGTGGCCGAAGTGGATTTGGGTTGGTGTCCCCAAACCTACCTTTGTGCTCCTGGCTGCTTGGTGGACTTTTCCTTTATCCTGGAATGTGGGAACAGGATATGAGGGTAGGAAAACTTGACTGATTCTGATAAAGACAATGTGCGATGGGGAAATGGTATAATTAGAAGAGTTGATTAAATACCACACATAGGGAAAAAATTTTAAAAATAAAAAAAAACTGTGAATTTTTGGGGGCTCTTTTTAATGTCTCTCTTACCACCGTTGTTGTAGGAGAATTTTAGTGCTGGTCTAAAGGCTTCCATGAGAGTCAGTGCCTTTTTTAAGAAGATAACAACATTCAAACTACTGAAAACATCTATTCCTGCATACATGGCAGACAAATTAGGGGTTAGAGACCCAGCAGAGGGAAAGAAGAGCCAGAGGTGGCAAAGTGGGATGGCAGGATCGGTGTGCAGGAGTCACTTGGTGGTCCCAGCCAGACCAGATGGCAGTAACTGGAATATTTGCCTTTAGTACTTTGGTCATATTCACCATCAGCTCCTGCCTCACCTAGGGAATATGTCTGAGAAACTCCTTCTTCCCAGCAGGGAGCAAACACCCATAGTCCTGGTCATTAGCAAAGAGCAAACAGAACCATTTCCCTTTGTCTATTCCCACGCAATTTCAGCATTACCTGTTTATAATTGCTTGAGAAATGTTTTACAAGCATCTGCATCTGGTGAAACATCTTTATTGTGGGAGACTTTCCTGGGGAGACTTCATACGCTGCTGATCACAGGCCCTGCTTTAAAGCCCACTGGAGTCCATGGGAGGAATGCACCTTTCCAGTGACTCCAGCAGCCTTTTGATCATGGCCACTTGCATGAAAATGTTGTCCAGCACCCGGAGGCGCCTCCTCCGAGGTGTGTTTTGGGTGTACCAGGCACTCCCAGCCCCCCAGCAGGTGTGAGGAATGCCCTGGGGGTCACCCAGGAGCAGCCACACCCAGTGAGCAGCAGGGGACATGGGTATGGGAGGGTGAGCCTAACTCCTCAAATGCTGTAGTCATGGACTAGACCTTTCCAAATGTGTGTGAAGCATCCAAAGTCTGGGAGCTCCTCGGATGGGCAGTACCAGCTGCCCTGCCAGGACCTGGTTCAGGTGCCCACATTTCCTGGGCTTCCTGTCCTTGCTCAAGCCTCTCAGCAACTCCCAACCACTGATAGATACCAGCCTCTGGTACAGCAGAAGAGGGATTTTTCCACTCTGGAGCCTTGGTCCTGCTGTAGCTGGAATCAAGGGGGGATGGAGGAGTAGCTCGTCTCCAGGATCATGGCCTGGATGTGGGGGAGTATATGAGCCATTGCATGGTTTTCCACTGTCTTGGAGACAAGCAAAGCATTCAGGATATTTCCTGGAAAGCTAAGGCACAGTCCAAAGCTGGGCTGACACTCACCTGGTGTAAATCACCAAGGACCTGCTGGTGTGGATAGCACCCCTATCAAACACGGCAGAATTTTTTTGCAAATACCACAAAACTTCTTTCCCCAACTGGAATTACTCATACTAAGAAAATGTGTGATGTCCCAAGGACTGACTCATTTGGCATCCAGAGCTTCTTGCCCAGTATCTCTCCTGCCAGGACTTTTATATTATCAGTTCCATTCATTCCTCCCAAAGGCTGATGGGGTGTGATAAAGCAGATGGCCAAAGTCCCAGACAAAGGTCAGGCAGGACAATTAATGACAAGCCGACAGCCCCACAAAGGCCATGGGCCAGGGATAATGCTGGCTCTGGAGGGCTGCTGACAATAACATAAAGCTGCCCCCCTCACAACGGGGAGATAAGATACAGTGCTGTAATAGGAAAGCAATCATCACAAAATGCCATCAATTATAGAAAAGCTGCACCAGCAGGGGACTGGTTCAATATTGGCTCTGTTGATGCCTCGACATCCCTTGGCTGCGCATTCTGCGTGGCTTCTCACGGTGAGCTGGCTGGGCACTGCAGCAGCTGAGGCTCCCTCACCCCAGTTCTTTCATCAGTTTTTGGCTCGTGAAATTACACTGAATAATATGCTTATTCAGGGTTTTATATCTGTGCACCTATTTTATTACCTTTTATAATGCATACAGGGTCGGATCAGCTTGCAGCAGAACAAAGCTAATTACACCTTTCATTACCTAAATATAGCATAATGACAGAGTGTCATTCAAGTGTGGCATTGAGCTGAGAAACCTCATGGCAGGCCAGGACAATGACAGAGGTTATTGAGCTCCACCTGAATTGCTGCTGGTGCAGCGAGAGTGGGGCAGGGTTAATAGACAGGTCATTCCATAAATTACAGTATCAAATGGAAACTGCAAAGGGAACACTGCTCCCATCTGCTGCTGTATCTCCCAGAGTCAGGACCCTCCAGAGCCGGTGTTAACCTCTTGCCTTGCTCATCTCTGTGTGTATATAAAATGTGTGTTGGTAGTTGTGAGACCCGAGAACAGGCCCACCTGTTGATGAGCTCTGTAAGAAGTGCAGCAGTGCTACGCTGAGCCCTTCAGGTTTGGAGCACCTTCTAGTGAGGCAGGGTGGCTGGTGGTCATTTCTGCCATCTGCTCCCAGTCTGTGATGGTACTCTTGAAACATAATTAAAAGCTCGTACTCCTGACACTTAGCACTGCTGGAAGTTCTGTGACTGAACTCCCTGCTGCCACCTGAATATTGTCCCCAGTGACATGCAGGGTCTTCCTTTGACTTCAGTTGGAAGCTACTTCCTCTGCACCTCCACTACCCCTTAATGCAAACAGAGAGGTGATTTGCTTTTAGCTTATTCCTTCACATGTCTTTTAGTAAGAGGCTTCCCTAGGTTTTAATGAAGGGATGGTGCAAGCAAAAGCTGGTAAAAGCAGTGTTCATAAAAATTATTATCAGAAACTGTTTCATTTCTGCCAAAGTAAGCAAATCACAAAAAGTTTCTACTTTCCTTGGAGTGTTTCTGGGTTTCATCAAAACCAGAAAATGAGACATTTTAATTTGCAGATTTGTTCAGGAGTTGAAGAATATTCATTCCAGTTTTCTTAGGTTCTTACTGAGTATTTGTGTTGCGGTTAATGGGGGTTTTTCCTTATCTTTTTGGCTGAACAAAAAATATTTCTATCACAAGTCATCCTATCCCTGCCTAGTCTCTCCCTGAAAGGTGAAAAGCATTGCTGGGCTGTAAGTCCACTGTAGCACTACTGCCTACATGAAAAATTACTAGGGCCAGAAACCTGCAACAGGAGACAAATGAGATTGTCTTAAGCCTTGGATGAATTTCCAGCTACCAAGAAGAGACACATGATCTTCAGTACTTTGAAAGCTGAGGCTGATACTGGTTTCATTTCTGAGTGCAGCAAAAATGTAGTTTATTCTCTTTCGACAGACAGTTTTTTGACAGATTTGTAATCTCTGGTTTTCTTTACACTGGTTGTAACATTAGTGTTGAAGTCGTCAGTTCATTTTTCCTGTGTTTTTAATGTACTCACACTTCTCGTTACTGGGAGTTTTATGGATTGGGAGATCCTTGAGTCAAAGGGAGAGCTTGACATGCTAAAATAGATGCTCTTCATCCACCTCCTCCCTTCACAAAGGTGCTGGTGAGGTGCTTGAAGAGTCACCAGTAGAGACTGAACTGTTAGAAATGTCTTCAACTCTTTGGTCCAGAATATCCTTCAAAAAGATGGAAGATAAAGTTTTCAGTGGCCACAGGATTATTTATTAATATTGATGTTATGGCACCTTTAGTGTCCATCAGAATAGACCTGTGACTGTGGCTTACATTGAGATTTTGCTTCTTGTGCAACTTACATCTTCTTAGTCCTCCTTTGTTCTTTCTCCTCTCCAAATTCCTCCTTGTTACTCAAGTTTCCCCTTTGCTTAGGGCTGGACACAAAGCAGCACCGAGGCCTTGCAAAGACCCTTGGCTCTGTGGGGGGAGCTCCGGGGCACAGCTGAAAGCAAATGAAATATAATTTGTGAAAAATTGAAATCCGAGTTTTGGAGGAGCCGAGTGCTTTGACCAAGGTGGTAGGGAAAGT
The DNA here is from genome assembly GCA_036630365.1 of Acanthiza pusilla. NCBI lineage: Eukaryota > Metazoa > Chordata > Aves > Passeriformes > Acanthizidae > Acanthiza > Acanthiza pusilla. The sequence goes on along the minus strand of JAXCHO010000163.1, from coordinate 753,182 downwards.
GTCTGAAGGGATAAAAGCTGCACACAGTTTTCCAGGGCTGTGGATTAGCACCCCAGCAGCTGCTTCCATCTGCAGGAGGTGCCAGGGCTGTATCTCTGACCTGATCCAGCTCAAAGCATTGCACAAATCTTGCTGCTGCCAGCCAAGTCCACATCTGGACACAGCTCCTCCCTGTCCATAGCACTGCGGCCTCCACCCTCCCTGAGCTGTTTGTGAGGCCCTGGGAAGGATCCAGCTTTACAGAAGTAGAGGTTTATCTTCTTTGGTGACTGCTCTCTAAAAACCAGAATTGTTTCTCAGTCACTCACCTCAGTGCTTCCTGAGGGCAGCAAAGAAAAGTCTTAGGCACATTGTTACGTGTGAACTTTGAAAGAGCTTCAGAGACCCTTGAACTGTTCATTACCAGGCACTTGGGCATTTTTTTTCTGGAATAACAAACTGAGAGGGTCCTGCTTGTCCTTGCTGTACGTCTCTGAAGCTCAACAGGGTCGAGCCCCATGCCCCTGTGAGCGGAGCAGGCATCATCCAGCCAGGCTCCCTGGCATGCTGCCCTCTCTGGGTCCCACTCCCTCCGGCTCTCACCCTCACCTGCTCCAGGGGCTGGAGTCCCCATCTCCATTTCCAGCCAGGACCAACTTTGCAGTGGCTCTCGTGAAAGCCTGTCTGGATCAGGGCATGCTGGTGTTTGGTAGGTTTTCACAGTCACTCTCTGAGCTTTAAATCAGCTGGGGAAATCCCAGCAGCTCTGAAAACACACATATGCTCTTTTTTTGCCCCTTTCTTCCCTCTTTTTTTCTTTCCTCGGTCTGTGAAACCCTCCCAGCCTCCTTTTTTTTCATTTCCCTTTCTGCTCTCACGTTTATCTCTCCCCACTGTTGTCGTTACATCCTCTGGTGATAACGGGAGTGACCCCATGAGGTGACCCTGGAAGATTATTACATTAGCTGTAAATTTTGAGCCCGGGCCAGCCAATGCAGTCGGGACTGGAACTCCCACCCTCTAAGTGCAGGAGGATTAACGCTCACCAACATAAGTCCCTTAAAGCACTCCACAGACACCAGCGACCATTCCTTTCTCTGCATATCTTTGTGTTTCTGCCTTTAAGAGCAGTTGGGGAATAGAGCTTTGCTGTTCCTGTTGAGGTGGTGGAGGAAAAAGACAGCATTCATGACAGTCGGGGCAGAGCTGCATTAAATAAAGCATCCATCTTTCATTCTTAAGCTCAGCTCCGGGTCCTTGATGAAGACAGATTTTTCAATTAGACAGGCAATGTTTGTTCTAATATTTTATATATGAACAGCTCAGCTGACATCTTACCCAGATTTATGAAGGAAATCGAATACAAATGGGAGGTTTAATATAAATTTATTATTCAAATTTATCACATATTTCCGCAAATAAAAATTATGGTCGCCTCAAAGAACTCATTTTTTTCCAAACGAAAGAAAGAAGTTGATAAAGTTTCTTTCCTCCCAGTGAATAACAATATTGTACATTAAGAAAGATCTGTCATAATATAAATTATAACACACATGGAATACATTTCCCATTGAAGACAATATTTCTTTCTTATACAAATGTTGCACTCCTTCGTTGAACTGAAAGGAAGTTCAGGAAGGTTGGCAAAACAAAGTCCCCCATTTTTAACACTGTACAGAACAAAGTGTATTCTGCTGCCAATTACCCCTAACTGAAAATGACTGCAGCTTCTGGGAGACACAGCCAAGGGTCAGGGGGTGCAACTGCTCCCCAAAGGAACAGAAATGGCAGGCGACATTCACACTCCAGCTATTTGAAGAAAGGATGAAGAGAATCTAAGGGAATAAAAGGCCCTGCAACATCCATTTTAGCCATGGGGAAATGACTGCAATTAATGCTGGGCCATTTATAGCCCATGATTCCATACTTTTCAGGGGGCATATCTAATTTAGGAAGGGATTAATCCCCCACAAGTTTTCATCTCCAGGCAGACTGAGAAGGAAATATGGGAAAACATATTTTTTTCTAAATTAAAATGAAGTACTAGACTGAAAGATTTATGTATTTTGGTTTCTGTAAACCAAATTTTTGCTTCCTTATTCAGTTGTGGCGTTGCTGTGGTTTAGCTGCAATTCCAGCCTCCTAATTTTCATTTAATTTTTTCCTGTTTTCCCACTTTTTTTGACTGGAAAACCGTATGAGATGTGAAAGATGATCAAAACACATCAGAATACTTCCAATGTCTCTCCATTTTCAAGTAGGGAAGAAATAAAAGTGGGGAAAGCCTGAACAGTCTTAGTAATAATGTCAAAACCATTTGGGTGTTCAGTGTTTCAGAAAGCTAGAGAAAATAGAGAATCTCCAAGAATATTTTTCAGCATGTTTCATTGGATTTCTGTTTTTCACTGAATTCCGTTCTAATACACTCACTGAGATATGTGAATTTACAAGTTGTTCAGGTATTCCCCTGAGAAATTCTGATGTTATTTGGTGCCACAAAAACCAAATGTCAAGCAGATGCCTACCAAGACAAAAGGTCATATATTAATGTATGTCTGAATTAATGTGTATTAATTAATACATAAATTGATGGCAGAGACTGGAGGGATATCCAAAGCTCAGGGGTGGCTATCCCTGCATGATTTCCATGGGATATGACATCCCTTCAGGAGGGAGAGGATTTGTCTCCCCTAAATTTATCCACCCACAGCAGCTGATGCTCAGAGCTATGTGGGAACCAGTCCCCCTGGGACTGAGAAATGGGACTGAGAAATGGGACTGAGAAATGGGCTCTGAGCCCAGAGCTTGCCCTGATATGGGACAAATGAATCAATTCCTAAAAAAAATCTCTAGTTGGCCATGAAGTCGGGTTAGAAGGTGAGCCCAGCTACAGAGCTCTGTGCTGGGGGAGGTGGCTCCCATCTGACTTCCCTATCTCCAATCAGCATTATCAACAGGCACTGAAATTAATTAGCAGGCCTGAAGTTTCTGTCCCAAAGAGTCCAGATTTTAGGTCAAAGTGAGTGTTTTCTCTTTGCCGTTTTAGCTGTGCCCCCTTCAGTACCACTACAGGAGGAAAGCCCATTTCAAGCCCTTAAACACACATTTGGGTATTCCCTGCTCAGTGCTCCTAAGGCTGAAGGCCACCTGTCCTGACTGAGCAGAGGGAAATTTCCAGAAGGCACCTAAGATCCTTCACAAGACCAAGTCTTTGAGCTTTTTAAGCCAGATCATTTCGTGATTGAAGTCTCCTCGTTCAGCTGGAGGAAACGCTCAAAGCTCTGTGATGGTCTGGGTACTAACTCCTACTGAGAGCAACAAAAGCATTGTTTGAGGAGCTTTTGAAAATCATATTTACCTTCAATTTACAATTGTAGTTGGTCAAACACCTTTAAAAAGACCACCTGAAATACTGGGTGACGCAGAGCTGAGCCGTGCTTGTAAACCTGTAAACCTGTAAACCCCAGAGTGTGCTTAACTTAGAAGCACAGGACTGTTCCCAGGGCAGGTTTAAATTAATTCCCAGTGGCTTTAAATTAATTTCTACAATTATGCCACATCTTATAGTGTATTTTTTTGTACAGGAACCACTTCTAATGTCAGTTGCAGCTGTAGATGAGAGGAAGCTGTTGCTAAATCAATACACTGAGGTGTGACATGCAATGTGTGGCTGCAAAGCCAGACCTTCTGCCCTGAGATAACAACGTAAGAACAGCAGTGGGGGGATTAGGGATCTCTGAGCTGTTTGCTTTCATGCTGAGATGGTCTGTAAGGCAAAGCAGGCCCACAGAAACAGAAAAAACAACACCAGGAAAGTTGACATACGTATTGCAGTCTTTTAGATGAGTCTTTAGATGTCCAGTTGTTTCTGCACATGGGGTTACAGGCCTGGCTGGCACAGTCAGGAGCCTCTGTTCAGCACAGATTGGGAATTCAGAGAGCTCCCTATGAACCAAGGAGGAGAATACCTTGGGAAGGAGAAGGCTTGTAGCACCCAGAGCATCCAGCTGGCAGGTAGGGTTCCTGGTTTCTAATCCCAATCCCCAAGATTATTTTGCTTGGGTTTAATTTTGTTTGTTTTGTGCCAAGATTGTTTATTGTGAAATACATGAACAATCCCAGGAAAGCTACACACACACCTGAGAGCTCTGACCACAGGCTGGTTGTGCAGAAGACAGGGCATTCCCACCTGTGTCTATCTGCAGTTGGGAAAAAACAAGCCATGAGCGCTGACCTTTCTGACAGGGCTCTGGGCATGAAGGGGATGGAGCACCTCCCCAGCTGTTCTGAGTCAGGTGCCTTTGGCACGGCAGTGGGGTGGCACTTCACACACATCTCTGCTCACCACACTCTGTGCACCAGTGCCACAGTCTGGGAAGGACCTCTGGACACCATTCTGTCCATCCCTGCTCTGAGCTGGGACAGTTGGAGCAGTTTCCCAGGGCCATGTCCACTCAGGGTTTGAATACCTGCATGGATGGAGACACCACAACCTCTCTGAGCAACCTGCTCCAGTGTCTGGTCACCCGCTGTATTCCTGCCCACCTGTACTTTCTTGGACCTCTGTATGCTTCCTTTTTGTGGCTCAGTTTTGTCAGGAGCTCTGTGTTCCTCCATGCAGGCTCCTCTCGCCATTGTTTTTCAGATTGTTGGCATGGACGGTTCTTGAGTTTGGAGAAGGTTGTCCCTGAGAATCCACCAGATTTCCTTGACCCCTGTTCTTTCCAGGGCAGGACAAAACCATCACTGCTGAGAGAATAAGACAATTACCTTTCTTGACTAATTTAAATCCCCAGAAAATCAGGGTTGAAATAGTGTTTTTTAATCTCAGGAAGGATGTAGTTTGCTCCTGAAAGATGTGAAAATTAGGATCCCATCAGTCTTGTTTCACTGGGCTGGTGCTTTGTGCTTTGGTGGCAACTATTTGTTTTCCAAACAAATGTAATATTTTCACGTCTCATATTTGCTAGGCAAGACCAGTGGCTGAGACAGGCTGCAGGAGCTCCCAGTTCCCATCTCTCTGTGGGGCAGGAGTTGTTTAGAGCGCTGGTTTGGCTGCCGGCACAGCCCCAGCTCTCACAGAGCCATATTTTACTAGTGCTGGATGAATGGTCTTCAAAGCTGTGTGACATTCTGTGCTTTGCCAGGCTGCTCATCTGCAGGACTTTTTGAGTGTCCATAAAATTCATTATCATTGTAGCTCTGCCTAATTAGCCCATAAACGTTCCAGCGTAGTCCATAAATTACTCTGGCCCTAAAGGGCTTATCTGGTTGGTGTAATAAGTAGGTCTATGCACTGGGGTTTTTCTATTATATTAGTCAGAGTCTTATTTATATGACTGGGACTGAACTATGCCTGAACTGTGAAAGAAGCACTACACTATAAATAAAGAGTATTTTACTGTCCAAAGACTTTAAACCTAGTTCAGGGCATGTTAGCGTCTGCCTAAACCATCTCGTTTTGCTTATTCTCTGCTCCAAACAAGTAGAGAGTGGACAGACAAAGCATCTCCAGAAATACTGATACACAATGATCTATTGCACAGATAGTCAGTGTTAGAGGTTCTGAGGGCATTTTGTATTTTGACAGGTCAGTGGGTGCACAATAACATCTTACAGGATTCCTGGAGCTCAGCAGGAGGTGCTGAATTTTGTTGTGGAGCTACATCAGGTAGGTTTTAACATACACATATTTTGCCATGTTGTCTAGGTTGATCTGTAATTAATTTAGGAGGAAAAGGAGTTTTGTTTCTAAAAATGTGAAGGAAAAAATCATCAGTGTTTTTAAAGTAGACTGTTCTAAAATTGACACTTGGTAAGTGGTTAAAGTATAAACTCGGGTCCAATATGGAGCACAATAGCATTTTTTTCTTTGAAAATAAGCACTTCTAGCCAATTCTGTTATTTTAGTGTTCTGCTAGTTTATTGGGAGGTCATTTTAAAAGGCTTTCATTTTTTTTATTTGCATGAAAACAGCATTTCAAAGGGAGTTTCTCTGAGACATTCAAGGCCCTCTCCAAATGCAGCTGGATGCCTAGGAAGGCACACAGGGAGGGAGGCAGGGCTGTGGTGCCCTGGCTCCTTTCTGCTCTCACGAGAAACACCTGCACTGCCTGTGCAGCGAGCCACCCACCCACTCACCGCAGGTCCAGGGCACTCAGCTGCACACTGAACAGGCTCAAGGAAAAGCTTTGGCCACCAGCTGTGTCACTGTGCCTTCAGGACAAATGAGCAGGGTTCAAGCCAGCAGCACAAAGGCCCCAGACTCCCACATTTGGGGCTTATTCAGCAGCTGATCTCAGAGCAGTTGGGAAATCACCAGCGGATAGGTGGAGTTTGAGACTTGTGTTGGGGTTTTGTGGGTTGCTTGTTGTTTTTATGCAAGAAGCTGAGGAGAAAAGATTGGCAAACACAGGGTACTACTAACATGCAGCACTGAGGAAAAGTCCTCCTCTGGGGTGGAGGAAACTGTGATGTGTTGCTCCCCATGTCTTTTCCTGGGTCTAAGAGTGCCAAGTTGTTCCTGGTTCAGTTCAACAACCATGCTCTCCTCAAATATTAGCTCCCTGTAGTTCTGAGGAGCACAAGATAATTCCAGTGCTCAGGAACAATTTGAACACGCTGGGATGTATTTTCTGGTCATATCTGTTAGCATTCCAGCATCTCCCACCCTGCACGGTGCTTGTGCCTCGTTAGCTGCTCCAGGTGATCTGCGTTAAGGCAATCAATCGGCGCAGAGCAGGGAATGCTGGGAGGCTGTGCCCTCACAGCTCCCCTGCGGCAGTGCCTGCAGCCATTGCTGCTCTGTGCTGCTGGAGTTCTGCCCCGTGCTGACATCGGAGTGAGGAGGGGACCCTGGGACTCAAGGTACGGTGCTTGGGAGGGGCTGCCCCAGCCCTTGTGCCGTGTGTGCTGTGGGCCCCTCAGGCTCTGGGGAGGATAAAGGGGGGAGACACAGCCTCACTGTAAGGGATGTTCTGGTGCCAAGGTATTGGTGTGAAGAGAAGCTTGCCTGACTATGTTGATGTCTTCACCAAGAGCTTTACCTCAGCAGCTGGGAGGAACTTGGGGGAGGCCTGTATTGAAATACAGGCCCAGTTCTGTGTCTTAAATATAGGAATATTGTCCCGTGTTGCGTGTCTGGGGAATGTGCTTCACTGTACGTGCACAAATAATGCAGAGAGGTGGATTTTGTGTGGACACAGGTCTGACCCCTGAGTTATCTCTCTACCCAGAAAAAGATTTGTCTTCTGTGGTGGAGACAGATGATGGGCAATAGGAGGGCTGAGCTTTGCGCTTCTTTCTGCCAGAAGCTCTGTTTTTTACCACAGATAAGTTGTTGTCTGTCCTGTGTTTCATTTCTCCATTAATAAGCTGCAAACAGCGGTGCTTCCTTGCCTGCTTGGCTGCTTTAGGTGCTGAGGCCTTCAGGTTCTGTGTTACTGTGTTTGCTCTGCAGTACCACGCTGGGCACTGCTCAGGCAGGGCTGGGGATTGGGGTGTCTGTGCATTAGACACAAATAACAGCACCTGTCCTCACCACCTGCTGGGAGTTACCGCTCTCCTCTTAACTTAATTGTTAATGGCTGAAAATATGTGATTTGTAGGAATACTCGTGTAGATGTTGTTTTGCTCTTTAAAAACAAAATTAGTATTGAAAACAGCTCAATTGTTGCTTCCTCAAGTGTTTTTCCTCTCTTTCCCTCCCTCCTCCTGACAAACTCACCCTCAGCTAACCAAAGGGGGATATATTTCACAAGAGAAAAGTGAGTGTATCATGGAAATCTCTCTCTTTTCAACTGGTACTCCAAAACATGCGTATTTTTGTTGCTGTGTGCACAATTCTTTTGCAGCTGTCTCTGCAGCCAGGATGACTTGTGGTCACACAAGGCTTGGATCATGAGGTGTCTGAGCCAAAATCTCCAGGGGAAGCTGCATCCAGCCACACACCTGCATTTCCTGTGTTGTTTCCACTTACCTGGGTGTCTATCCCTGTGTTAGGACAGGGTGGATAGGCGGAGTTTGAGACTTGTGTTGGGGTTTTGTGGGTTGCTTGTTGTTTTTATGCAAGAAGCTGAGGAGAAAAGATTGACAAACACAGGGTTCTACTAACATGCAGCACTGAGGAAAAGTCCTCCTCTGGGGTGGAGGAAACTGTGATGTGTTGCTCCCCATGTCTTTTCCTGGGTCTAAGAGTGCCAAGTTGTTCCTAGTTCAATTCAACAACCATGCTCTCCTCAAATATTAGCTCCCTGTAGTTCTGAGGAGCACAAGATAATTCCAGTGCTCAGGAACAATTTGAACACGCTGGGATGTATTTTCTGGTCATATCTGTTAGCATTCCAGCATCTCCCACCCTGCAAGATAAACTCTGATTCTGCATGTTCTTGCCTGTGTCTGTGTGTTGGACTACCGTGATTGTATATTGTGTAAGGTCTTGAGAGTTGTTGATTATAAACATGCAGAACCTTTTTGACTTCAGGCCTCAACACTACAAAAGAAGTTGGGTTTGGAGAAAACCATTTGAGCAATGTAAATTCACCAAGCCAGATTTTACAGGTGGGGCTTTTAATTATTTGTAAACAGAATCAGGTAGCATATCCCTGTTCAAGTATGCAGCAAGTAGTGAAGATTTATCTGTGGTTACACAGTTGGTGCTATTTAAATAGCTGTGATTTTTGGTAACTAGTAAGAATTTATTTTCTTGAAGCAAAGCCTGGATTCTTCAATGAGAGACCAGGTCATGACTCATTCAAGGTTTGCTCTTGTCTTGTCTGAGAAGTTGGTAGGTGTTAAATTTTTGTATTTAGGAATGAGGAGGTCATGCTGGGTATATGTTTAATATTCTTCACTCTAGGGCTGTGAAAAGTGAGATGTATGGTTTGCAATTTAGATGCTGGATTTTATCTATTCTCTGGCAATACTTTTCCTGTAAGAACTGAACCAAACATTTAATTTTCACTTCAAATACTTCAATAGGATCATAAAGACAATAGTGTCTATTCTGTAGGTGACATGGCCAGCTTCTGTACTGGCTTGACTGGGAGAAAATTATACTCTTGGTTTTCTTTTCTTTTATATCTTGTTAGCAAACCCAAACTCTGTATTTTCCATCTGCCGCTTTCGAGTGGATCTGTTAGCAACTTTTCCCAGGGAGCAATTGTTACCTAAAAGTGGTTCTAAGTAGATGTTTCCCAACATGTCTTCAGCAGGGAAGAATCTTCCTTCATGGGAAGTATTTTAGTTTTAAATGAATGGCAAACCAGTACATTAAAACTACATGCTCTGATTGAGGCACCGAAGTTGCCCTCATTGACTTCAGCAGGACATGGATGGACCTGTGTTTTTTTTTGTCAGAGGATTGTGAACTGACTTTAGCACTTTCCTAATCTTTGGATTCATGCAAAGACAGTACCATGGGATTGTTCTGTGACAGTGTGGATGGATTGATTGCCTGGGTTTCATTTCCCTTTGTTATTCCTTTCAATATATCTTTGTGCGGAGCATCTCTTCTATCTGTTCTCTTCAGATGCCATTGTGTTGTCAAAAGAGACTTAACACAGGACAGTGAGTCACCCAGACCTTGCAGTGAAGAAGTATTTTTGTTTCCAAAAGCCTTCAGCAGTGTCCCCCCTGCTCCCCACCAAGCAGAGTAACACAGGAGTTGCTCTGAGTTATCAGATTTCTCCATCTGCTGTTTTGGGTGACACATTTATGGAGAGTCCTCCAACCTGCTCACTCCCCCGGGCTCACCAGTGTCTTGTGAGCTTGCTGGGGAATATGTTGGGGCTCTGGAGTGGTCATTGATCCTTGACAAGTGGCTCCACACAGACTTGGGAGGCTGGAATGAGATCTGGAACTGGGTTGCTGTCCTGACATTCAAAAATATAATGGGTGAAATGCTGGACCTGCCTGAAGTCAATGGGAATTTTGCCACCGACTTCATCACAGCCAGGATTTCACTCAATTTATTTCCCAACCTCCTGGTGCACAAGTGTGCAAGGTTAGGCTCTCATCATGGTCCCACTGTGCCACAGTCTGGAAGCCATTTACCAAGTCTAGAGGAATTGCTCCTTGTTCTCAGTAGTGGAATTCAGTGGGAATTCTTGCCTGTGCCTTCATGGGTAGGAACCAGCTCTTGGCTAATCAGCACAGCTTCCATTGTGCTCTTGGAAGGTGGATTGGGAGGCTGTGGAGGTGTTTATTTCTTGCAGAATGTTTGCCCCAGTGGGGCTTTTTTTGGGGTCTCACTTATAATAGCATCTTTTGGAGCTTGTTCTATGTGGGGAAGAAGAATTTGGCCTTTACCACAAACCTTAATTCTGCAGGGTATGTGCTTGTGTTATTGCCTTTTATTCTATAGATACACTTGATTCAAAAAATGTGGGTTCTGGAATTTGGATGCAACTCTAAGTGAAGGATCTGGCCTGGGAGGGGGTGTTGATCCTGCCTGCTCCATGAACAGCCTGTAGCTGCCTCTTTCCTTGCCTCTTGGAGATGTTCACAAGGCCCATTTTGTAGTGTCATTGTCCAGGTCTCGCTGTTGGTTTCTGTTGTAATATTGAAAATGCGGTTTAAGAAATTGTTACTTTGTCCAAGAAACTAGAATCAAACTAAACCAACAAAACCAGGGAAGTTCACTCTGAATTTCTGGGATGAGAGCCAGTTCTCAGCCACATGTTGTAACTGTATTATTTATGTCCTTATTTATTGACTGCATTGGCACCTAGAGCTCCCATCTCGGCCTGAGGCCCTGTTGCAGTACATGTGAGAAGCATAGTAAGGGTGAGTCCCTGGCTGTGAAGACCATGCAAAACATAACCAACACCAAAAAATCTTCTTATAAATCCCATTCTGCATAGCAGGATCTGAGGCTTCTCTCTAGCAAAGTTGCAGAAAGAAATGAGAGAGTGGAAGAAACCTGGAGTGTCCTCCTGCATTTCAGGTAGGAGCTTTAGAGACAGTTCCAGCTCCAATAATGCTTCCTTGTCTCTTTTCTTCTCATGAATAAATCCCTTTTCAGTTTTTCCCTTGGATCCATTGTCAGAAGCAATGCCACCTCTGGCACTGAGACTGAGAGGATTAAGGGAAGGGCAACATCCCATTCCACATTTCCCCTTGCTTCAGTGGTTGAGGGAAAATGTTAGTATTATACAAAAATAGTTTCTGGAGTCAAAGCCAATTTATTTCACTCAGGCTTCAAATACATTAGAGAAAAAGCAGAGGTGGACACCAGTTATTGTGGATTGCAGTTTGGAATAGTATTTCTTATTGCTTGGGTACCTGTCATTTCTTCTCCCATCTCTCTTCCCCTGAGGCTTTCAATCTTTTCAACTCAAACTAAAGGTATGAACTTGGGTTTTCCCCAGTAATGAAACGCAATACCAAATTGGGAAGCTTCTTGAAGGGCTCATGAGGGAAGTGCGCAAACATCTGGTTGACATTTAATCTAGAAATGTCAGGTCTCAGCATTTCCAACCCAGGCTGACAGCTCCTTGAGCACCAAAACATTCTTATTGAGAAAATATAGGGAAGAAGTAGATCAGAGACCAAATATTAAACTGGAAAAAGGTGCTTGGTTGTTTGTTGTTTTTTTTTTTTAAATAGTGGGTGTAAGCACTATGTGTGGAAGCCTTTGTGTATTGCTGGTTGTAATCAGCATTACCATTGGAGGAGGGCAGTTTGTTGTGGAGAAAGCTGGGCTGAGGCCCTCTGTGAAGGTGGGGGTGACCTCCAGCCATCCTTTTGTCATTTGAGTAGGTCAAACCTTGCAGCAGCTGGCCAAAGCTGACTCCAGGGCTGAGCAGATGGCAGGAGGTCCCCAAATCCTATCTGCTACACTCAGGCTCTCGTCATGGTGGCTGTTCCTGCCCCAGAGGTACCATGTTTGTACCCTGGAGCACACTTGAGCTCTCAGTTTAGCTAAGAGTTTGATGGGGATGCAGGACCTGCATTCCACTGGCTCCCAGGATTGCCTAAGCCCAGCCTAATGGTCCATTCCCTCTCCCCACATCCCAGGACATGCTGCTTCCCATGGGCTGGCTGTGTACTCTTTGAGGCACGTGGCCATTACAGGGCTCAGCTCAGTTGTCTTCATGAGACTGAGGAGGTTTAGTCACCAAGCACTGGAAAAGCCCAGGCTTAACTGCGTATTTGAATCCCAGTTATATCAATGACAATTAAATATCTGCTTAGAAAATGCACCTAAAAACTCCTTTGGAGATCTGGTTTGGACTGAGAAAGTCAGGCTTCAGTTTTGATTGAAAAGTTCAGCAAAAGTTCCTCTGTCTAAGAAAAGGACAGAGGTTTTTTTTTCTCAACAAGTAACATGGAAGTGAGAAACAACCATTCCTAGGAAAGCACTGTTTTTAACAGAGGTGATGGGAGCTTTTGTAAGGAATGTTTTTTAAACATTATCTAGTCTTTTGACTGCATTCTTCTAGTTCTCTCTTTATACCCCTCAGTGTCTTTAGTTCCTTCCGATACACTTCATCTTAAGGAAGGAACGAGCAGATGTTCACATGTTATTCCAGGTGAGGTTCCACCATCTGCCTGTGACATAACCAGATTTGTATTACTTTACTCTCTGACCTCACATTCTCCTGGCTCTTTTCTCCCCTGCTGTCATGGCAGAGCTGCTCCTTGTGCTGCAGGCAGGGATGACGCACACAATGTCCGGATCTAATGTTGACTCTTCGTTCCACAAGTCAGGCCCCCTGATGTGCTGTATCTAGCAACAACCATCAACACTTCTCCTCTTCCACTGCACATTCACCTTTCTTCAGAAAATCTTTCTACTTAATGGGGTACCCTGGTCTCGAGTGAAATAAATAATTGCATATCTAATTTTCTTCTGCCCAGCATCCTGTGGTGTAATGTCATGTTTCTTATATCCAGCCATGGTAAAAACAGCAGGCAGGCTGGCTTTTGGAACCGAAGATATAGGATCTGATCTGGTTTTTATTGGAATCAGTGATCAAGTTCTCACTGCAGCAAAACTCATGACTCACACATGGCTCACAGCATCTCATTTGCACCAGTGAATGCTCTGGGTTAAAAAAAAGGTCATTAGAAAATGTACCCAAGAGGTTAAGACCTGTTTAAATACACATTAAGGGATGTAATATTTGAGGGGAGTGTAGTTAAACTGAGTAAACCTGATAGGAGATCATGTCTCCACAGCTTTTAAAGGATGCCTCAGACTTTCTGGGCCTTTGTTTATTGTTGGCTGATCAATAAATGGGCTTGGCTTTGCTCTAGCAGGAATAGTGGGGTGGAGGGGGAATGGGAGCAGTTTGTTTCAGGAAACAGTTTCGTGTAAGCTCGGCTTGTAAGAATCTCAAATTGAAAAGTTCACATGACTGGAAGGCAAAATCTTCTGGCTGAGGGCCAAGTAGGGGAATGAGTGGTGTTAGCTGGGGGGGCTTAACCCTGCTTGGGGACAGGAGGAGTGGCTGGTGGGGAGCTACGCGGGTGCTCCCTGCACCCCTCTGAGACTGTTTCTACCTTTCTCCACCCCCTTTGCCCCTCCTTCTCCTCCTGAGGAGGCTGGATCTGTTGGTGGTGATCCCAAAGGGCTCTTTTCCATTTCTCTTCATGCCCATGTAGAAGCTCTTCAAAGGAAAGGTTCCTTCGGCACAGGCCATGGCCAGGTTTTCTTGGTTGCTTGAGCATGACCCTTTCCAGGTGGTACAGGAGACTGTGGGATGTGCAGTGCTGGAGCTGTGGGGTGAGCTGCTGCCACTGTGGCCCCATAGTGTTCCTGCCCATCTGAGCCAAGCCTGAGCAAGGCAATGGGGTGATGTTTCAAGGTGTGCAAAAACAGACTTTTCCCTGATCATGATCATCCCGTTTCACAAGGCATCTCATTCTGCTTCTCTGAGAGGGAAAGACTGAAAGGATGGAGAACAGAGGGGCTGTTCCCTCTCCTTGTCCCCTGGAGGGTGTTCTATTTAATTAGATACAAAGGCTGTTAAAATCAAAAGATTAAATTGGAAGCCTGCTTGATTTATAGTGGCCTCCAGCAAAAGGAGGGGAAGAAATTCTGAAAAATGTTCAGTTTTAGTTCATATCTTTCAATCTTGGACAGAAAAGAAAGAAAGAAACGGGAACTGACTTTCCATGTAAAATTCAGTTTTTGTTTAAAATTTTCACTTTGGGATTTTGTTTTCATTAAACTACCAAATTGCTGGGTTTAGTCAAACCTCCAAAGCTAAAAGGAAATAGAAGCTAATTACAAAACATGGAAGAAAATGTTTTGTTGTTGGGGTTTTTTCTTTGTATCTTCTCTAACTCATTCAAAAAGAAATCCCAAATGAGATATGTCTCCTTTTATCCATGTATATTGAAAAAATTTCTTTTGAACTTCCTTACAAGATAATTGTGAGTTTTCAACCAATGATATTCCCGCTATTGGAAGCATTTTTTGCTTTTTTTACCCCAAACTCCATGTATACATTAATACTCAGTCTGACAAGTCCGCCCTGTAAAAGTCATGTAGACCCAGGTTTACATTTGTTTTCAGAATGTGGGTGTGTTCTGATGGGGAGCTGGGTTGAGCCCCAGCTCCAGGCACTCTCTGCCATATGGAAGTGTTTGCAGATGCGTGTTGGGGAATGTGGAGCTCAACTGTGGCTCCTCATTGAGGAGTACTGCTGCCTGCTGAGCATGTTTGGAAATCCAGGGCTTTAGTTGAGCAGGGTATCTATTTTCTAGGTCAAAAAGAACATAATTTGGCACTCGGCTCTGGTGGAAAGCCATGGAGAACTGGTTTCCTACCCGCCCTTTGTGACACTGAAAATGTGTTTCTGAAAGATTGAATCCAAGGGTTTAATGTTGGACATATGGGGTTTTATGGTCTTGGCCCAGACCTCTTGTATAAAGAAACTGGAGGGTGGGTGTAGAGCTAGACAACAAAATGGCAAGATGTCCCAAGGAGATGGTGTGTCAGCGCTGGGTACAGCTGCAGCAGATAGAGCCTCTGCACAGGGGCTTGTCCCATCACACCTCCTCCTCTCCATGTCCATCTCCAGCTGCAAATGGGAGATGCAGCTGTGACATGCGGAACTTCCGTGCACTCCCAAAGCACCCCACTTTGCCATGTGCTAAGTGCAAAATGTTATCAGGCCCTTTACCTTTCACAAACCCTGTATGGGTACATGCAGAGAGTCTCCCTCCAACCTCAGCCTCCCCAGCACTATTTACAAGGGCGTGTGATGACAGGGCAAGGGTGCGATGGCTTAAAACTGACAGAGTAGGTTTAGATTGGATATTAGGAAGAAATTCTTGACTGTGAGGGTGCTGAGGCCCTGGCACAGGTTACCCAGGGAAGCTGTGGCTGCGCCATCCCTGGATGTGTCCGAGGGCAGGTTGGACAGGGCTTGGAGCAACCTGGGACAGTGGAAGGTGTCCCTGCCCACGGCAGGGAGGTTGGAACGAGATGAGCTTTAAAGTCCCTTCCCACCTAGGCCGTTCTGTGGCTCTGTGGTAAAGGTTTTCTTGGTTTGGGAGTCCTTTGAGATGCACAGACCAGACATTCTAGAAGTACCACCTATGTGTATTGGTGGACAGCCTGGGTAGACTTGTTCTTTCAGTCCTTTTTGTGGGCTTCAAGTTTGGGAATGTGCCTTGGCTGAAGAGCTGCTGCCTTAGAGGAGTCATATGTGCTGGTCACCTGTGAGGTGGGAGGAAGGTGCTCTTCAGGAGTCAGCTGCCTTGAGAATGCAGCACTTCATCAAATTGTTTGCTCAATTGAAAGTTACTTCAAGGATACACAGTAAATATTGCATTAATGCTACTGCAAGAATGTGTCCAAGTTGATTCAATCCTGAAACCAGTGTGGAGCTGGAAAAGCACCAGCGCTTATGTCATGCTTGCTTGTGACTTACGCAATCAGAGGTGGTTTGCAGCAGACTTAGCAAAAAGGTAGAATGAAAAATTAGACCTCTCTGGCTAAGCTGGGTCTGAGCAAGGCTGGGTCTAGACACAGCTGTGCTGTATCTAGATCCAGGGTCTGTGCTCTTAAATCCACGGAATTCAGGATTTTGTAGAAGAGCCCCACAAGTTTTCACACTTGCATGTAAAATTTCCACCCTTCTGGGACACTGAGGCTCGTGCTGTTTGACAGCACACACACGTGCAAAATCACCCTGGACTGTGCAGAATCAATCAGGGGATGCAGTTTGTGTCTGGAGAAAACTATTTAATCATTTTCCCAAAGATATCCCCGATATGAATGGTAACAGGATGTTTATAACAGAGATAAGGCTGGGATGAAATACTATCCCTCTCTGGGAGCTAATAAAAGCAAAGGTTTGGAATTAAGTATCACTTTCTCTGAGCTGCACACCAATGAGGAAATGGGGTCAGAAGGGCAAGCTGCAACATTGTAGGCACTTTATCTAAAACATAAACATTACTAGAGTGCATTCTGGCCAAATTAACTCTCTCAGATCTGCCATGTTAGCATTCCTGTAGTACTTAAGCCTGCCAGCTTTACTGCTCCGCTGACTGAGGGTTGAACTCCAAGTTGGGGTTGACACTTGCAAACAGGACTCTGAGTGGGGAGGGTCTGTTGAACCCTTCTGCAGTTAAATATTCTCCGAAGAAATGCCAATGTCATTGTGAAAAAGAAAAGGAGGGGGAATGGGGTGGAGTCACAGAAATACGATCTGCTCTGCTCGATGCACAAACCCCTGGAAAGTGGAGTTTTCTTTGCACAAGCAATAAAAACAGGAGTATTTGCTTTGCTACTGTTCACTGCAAAACACTTGTATCAGAGAGGCAGGGCTTGAAATCACAGCCTCCTTCAAATCCAGAGTGAGCCTTTTGATGCCACACTGGGTGGTTTAGCCCTGGGTGATGTCAAAATCTTCCTAAAATCAGGATGCAACTTCAGGGTGGGAACACTGCAAAGTCAACATCATCTCTGTTTAAGAGATGTCATGCGATTGCTGCAAGAGCTGTTCACAGATGCTCCAGCCAAAAGCAAGATCCCCTCATGCCAGGCAGTGTCCAGATGTCTCTCACAAAAACAGGACAGGAAGCACATGTTATCCCTGCATATGTCACAAGGGGTTGGTGGAGTTGGTGCTGTCTCCACCAGGAAAGCAGAGGTGCAAAGGCCTGCAAAGAGGAGGAATAATATTAAAATGAGCACCTTCCCAAGATCAGCCAAGCACTTGGGAGCTAAATTACTTCCTAGCTTTGTGGGGGAAGCAAAGGAGAGCAGAATGTGCTCCACACCTTTCCATGGAGCAGATGGCTCCCCATACTAGTTATGGACCTCAGCCAGGAGCAATGGAGAGAGCTCTGCCCCAGGGTTCCATTCAGGCCTGGCTGCAGCTGGTTGAGTTTGGGGTATCTGTTCCACTTGAAATGCTGCCTTGTTTTCATATTTTTCTTAAGTTTTCATTCTAATTCCAGATTAAAATAGTATTTTCAAAATGTACTGGGCAAGAAACCTTCTGCACCTATTGCAAAAATCAAGTCATGCCAACTGCTTAGGCGGAAGGGACTGCTTAGGCTTGGGGCTTTTTTTGGAGGGTTTTTGATTTTTTTTTGTTTTTTGGCTTTTTGGTTTTTTTTGTTTGGTTTGGTTTTTGGTTGGTTAGTTGGTTTTTTTAAAGAAATAAAGCCCTCAGGATGTCCTAAATACCTCCATGGTAATGACCACTTTTCTGCCTTCAATTTTGCAAAATGCTGAGGTGGTCCTAAATATCCTGTCTTTCTGGGATCCTTGGGAGTGTTACAGCAGGGAGGTTGATAGGGCAGGGATTGCCACCTCCAGGGCTCAGTGTGTATCGTGGGGATGCTCTTAGAGGTGCGAGATTGAGGAAACCTGATATCCTCACAATTCCCCTGGTAGGAACCCCAAACCCACGGCAATTTCCCTCAGTCCAGCAGGATTGTCTGCAGTGGATTATCCCAGAACCTATCCTGGGTATCAGAAGAAGGATATCAGTTTGAAATTCCTTCTGTAAAATGGCCTTGTGTCAATAGAATGAGACTTTGTGATTATAAAAGCATTTCTTATATTACTGTTCTCTAATTTCTAGTCACCTCAGTTCTCACAGAATGGTGAGATTCAATGGTTCAGAGTTAAATAGATTGTCCAGAATCTCACAAGCAATTGGAATGGAGAGAACCTAGACTCAAAGTCCCAGCCCTTGCTTTCAGGACGCCCAAACTACCTTTTTTCCCAGTTCCTTCCTGAGAAACCCCTTAGTTTGTAAACTGCCTGGTTGGATGCTCTTTCTTTTCTTTTTTTTCTTTTTTTTTTTTTTAACACAATCAGTTGAATTCTTATCATAATTCCTTATCTATGGCAAAGAGCAGTGTAAATACCTCAAGTAAAATCTCGGGAACAGAGATTTGCTGGGAACAGCTAGTCCTTGTTAGCTGATGGTGGTTTATGTTGCAGATAGCAGTTATCTGAGGAGGCTTTGCAGAGCAGTGTAAAGCCATTCCTTTGTCAGCTGAGGTCCATCAAAGTCCAGTGGAGGATTTGGCTGCTGGAGCATCCTGGAAGGGCACTGCTGTGCCATTGCAAGGTGCCTTGGCAGGAGCTGAGGCAGCCATTCCCTTGAAATCTGAACTCTGTGATGCTGTGAATTAGAGGGGAGTGTTGTCTCCAGCGCCAGCTGCCAAGGGATAGTGCTGCCAGCTGACTCCTTTCCTCATTTTATTTCCCAGTGGACCAGCTTCCAGCTGGATCCTAGCCCTTCAGAAAGGGGAGGAGAGTGGAGGCTCTGATTTGCTAAAAATCACTCATAGAGGGGAAAATGGGAGTGGGTAAAAAGAGCTGGAAGCAGCTCTTCAGGTAGCATTTAAAGACATGTTGCTTTATGCTGCTGGGCATCCCATAATCCTTTTCCTCGTGCTGTTCCCTCTGGTCCTGGCATTGGACACTGAATCCATGTCAGATAGGTCATTTCACCCTGGCCTTTTTTTTTTTTTTTTTATTTTTAAAAGCACACAAGGAGTTCCTAAGGTTTACACTCATGCAGTGAAACCGCCAAGCTTCCTGGGCTTATAGGAGCTGTGTGACAAAGCTGTCAGTATTCGGGAGGAATCAGCAGCAGTGTGTTAATCCCAGAATTCACACTGATCTCGTTGGGTGAGATCTGCTCCCCTTCCCACACGTTCCTTTCAGTTTTCTTTCTAAACCACAATCCAAACTCTCCTGTAGTTTGTTTGAGATTTGAAACAGCCTGTGGTTCATTGATTTCACATAAAGAGCTTCTGTGCAGGGGATTGGGCATTGGTTAAACTACTCAGGGCCGGTTGCCCTTCCTCTTCCCGAGCCCTGGGAGGAGCCAGTGGGGTTTCCACTCCAGCCACCCTAGAAGGAGAGCCGTGCTTGTGCTCTTGACTGTGCTGGGGCTTTGGGGTCTCACTGGGGAGCTGGATGCTCAAATAGAAAGAAGCAGCCAGGCTGGGGAAAAAGTTTTTACCCCTTTAGCCCTGTAACTGGGGCATGGACCTGGACTCCAGACACCTATGGAAGTGTCCACCTCAGGCTATGACATGTCTGGTGTGTTCTGGGCTCAATATCTGGTGCTCAAAGGGAGCCTGGGGACTACAGTCCTGTGTTACATCAGTTGTCTTTGTTAAAGTATCTTATATTTTTTAGCCCCCACTTTAAGAGGGGATTAAAATAGTCCAGGACAGCTTCCCAGCTTGTGTGGAAGCTGTGTGCTTGGTGAGGCCCCTGTGCCTTCATCCCCCTGCTCGCTGTCTTCTCTCTCCCAGGGCAGCTCAGTTCCCCGTTTGCACCCACGTGGCTTTGAGGTAGCACAGCCTTGCTGGGCTGGGGTCAGAAACACTGTCCCTTCTCCACCACCTCCAAGGAGCTGTCAGAAACTCGTTTTAGAGTTTGGCAGTGCTTTGGGTAGGAAACGAAGCTCTGTGTCTGAAAAAATCAGTACAGGATCCTGATAAATAGGTTTGTCTGATGGTGCTTCTATATTTGGGGTTCTATTCCTTGTGGTTGCACAGAAAGGTTTGAAAACATGCGCCAGAGAGACCAGCAAAACATAAATCTATCTTATTTCAAATTTGCAGTTGGTAAGGCAATCTCCTTCCTCAGTGGCCAAGCAAGGATTTCTGAATGCCTTGTTCTGGCAAAAATTAATATCTTATTATAGCTTCAGGGATAAGTTTGCACCAACTTACCCTGAGTGACTGAGTTACCATGCAGGTCTGCAAAAAGTATTTGGATTTAAAAAAATAATTAAAACCATTGTGCAAACATCATCGTTTTATTTAACTGGGGCTGTCTTGCGTTACAGGCTTTCTACCCCAGCCACCTTTTTTGCAGTAGCAGTGGGATATGTTGGTTTCAGTATCACTTGCAGATATTTTTTTCTCTTCTTGAGCTGCATTCATGAACAAGTTTTGTTTATATGGGTGGAAATGATGTGTGGAAAGCTCTTATTCTAAGGAGTCTTGGAAATTACATACTTATTAATTTTAAACTGTATAGATACCATGGATTTAATGGCAATTGTGAAAATGGTTGAGAGATCAGGCCCTAAGTTCTCACTCTACCAAAGAGTTGAAAACTCAGGTGGGCAGGAGTATCCAATAAAGGTAACCAGAGTCAGTCCCAAGTGGGACCTGCTTCGTTGCCAGTTCTTCAAGAATCACCAGGTAACTTGTGCTGAGTGTAGCTCCATCCAGCCTGGAGTCTGTTTTATCCCACTCCCTTGTGGATGTTTTCTCAGCAATATTTAGCTAGGCCCTCATTAGGCCAGAGAATGAGGTTTGGTGTCCCTGGCCTTTGATTCTCCTGGTACAAGGAGGGACCTCCCATCCATAAATGCCTTTTGACTGTATGTGCAGGAAAGCATTGGGGACTTGCCTCTGGATTTCTGTGTTCTGTTTCATGGAATCTCATGGGAGCAGAGGAAACTGGGTCCTGCCACTAACTGCAGCAGTAGTGATAACATAGGAACTGACAAGTTACCATTTCCTCTTCTCCTGAATGATTTCCAATTCTTTTGACTAGGAAAAAGTCATTAATGAATATCTATTCTGTACAGTTTTGGATCCTTCACTTCTCTTGCCTAAATACACATTTTATTTAAAGCCAAACCCTGACGTGTGTTCCTACTGAATGTGCTTAAACATTTCCCTAATATTCTCCAAGGTGCCTGTCTATAAGGACTTTAGAGCAGGTAAGCTTCCCAGAAAATACTATAGTCAATGAGTTTTACATCACAGGTTCCCTCTCACACTCTTTTCCTGCCTTTTTTCCTTTCGAAGTGGAAACTGTATTCATTTTCAAAGTAGACATGTGCAGTCAGCGAGGATGAAAATGAAGGTAACTGTCAAAAATCCTGCCAGAAGGGATTTCTCCACTCTAATTCCTGCTTACATTATTAAGACAAGTAAATTATCTTTTCATGGAATGTTTCCTTTTTTTCTGGAAACACTACTGATAAATGATGTAATATTCAAGCCCTTCTCCACAGCTGTTGGAAGCCCAAAACTTCTATTCCCTTCACCACAAGAGGTGCAGATGCCAAGTAAAACCTTAACCTGACTTTCATGATGAAATGTGATGGTATCGCAGAGGGAAATGAGGAATCTACAAATATTATTCTGAAAGTAATGGATTGATTGAGCTCCTGTATTTTTTCCTGGGTATTTTTAGGAGCCTGATCTTATTGCCACAGGGATTAGGAAGAAGCCAAGCAGAGTTCTGAAATGGTAGCTTGAGAGGGGCTTTCTCTGGCTGTGACCTGAAATACTATTTTAAAACCACCTTGACAGGAACAAGCTAGAGCTGCTGTGTCAAAGCAGAAAGCTGCTATTTTTATCACTGAGTTTTTAACCGGTTCTCAGGAAGGGATTTCTTTCTTCACTTCTTTCAGATTGTCAGTTGCAAAACCTAGAGGACTTTTGGTATAATTTAGGAAGATGGAGTAGCCCAGGCAGAAAAACCTCATTGACTGACAGGATAGTATAGCGCCTTTTTGTGAAAAGGGATCCCTTTTCTTCTGGTTTTTATCCTTCCCTAAGCTGTCCACTGAAACTTGAATAGCAAAGGCCACTTTTGCTCCATATCTAAAATAAATTAGGTCAGTTGTTGACATTTTAGCAAAAGTAGCTTATCTTAGGGGTAAGAGCCGCTTAACCCATTGCAAGGGGAATGAATACTTTTCCCCCCATCGCAACATAAACAGTTCCTGGACTTTCCAAACAATGCGTGGGAAGGTCTCTTGACATCTGACAGGCAATTTTCTAGTCTTGTCAGGTGAGCAGGTTTGTCTCTGTGACCAGCGCTAGTCCCTGCTGCACTGGCAATGGGTGTTTTAATACCTCTGCCCAGCACCTACTCCTGCTCTTTTCCTCCCTCTGTGGACAGAAGTTCCAACTGCCCAGGAACCACCTCTGACCCTGCTTGAGGGCCTTGTCCTCCTGCTTGAGGGATCAGGACAAAAATTATGCTGTTTAATCATGTAATTGGTTGGGGTCTCCATGTTGGTCTCATTTGTACCTTAAAGGGGAACGTGGAGTTGTAACCTTGTGGCATTTTGAGCCTAGGAGGTTATGGACACAGAGGAGTTGTTCGGTGTGGGATCACCCAGAAGTTGTCATACTGGCATGAGGAGTCAGCCCATCTCTGACTGTTGTTTTTCATGTTGAAAGGATGCAGCTCTGCCAATTTCAGCATCCCATCGCTGTGTATTGTCAAAGGGCATCTGGTGAAACGGGGAATTCTAGACCAGGATTAAATTGCATTAGTGTGAATTTTGGATAAGGACCCGAGTGTCCTGTACCTGGTACTTGGCTAATTTTTACTGTTGCTGCTCTTTGACACCATTCCTCTGAGCAGCACTTATTTCAAATGCGGATGTTAAACTTGAGAGATGCATAGAAGGAATAGCTGGATTTTAAGGGTTCAGAGCTAGATGAATTTTATCAGGTTAATAATGAAATACCCCAACTAGGAGGAAAAGAATTTTTTTGGTAAATACACAAAAGACCTGCAGGTTCCAATCCAAATACTGTGGTGAAACGTGTGGATGAGAAACTTTGACAGTACAAAAGTATCTCTTAGAAGTACTCATTTTATCCGAGTGCTATTTTTCAGTAAGAAAACATTTATATGGGTTCAAGGAGGAGGGCACAGGCAGTTATTGTGATGGGCCTCTGAAAATATCAAATTTCCACTTGTAGCCTTCAATAGCCCACTCAGAAAAGCCGCAGTGCTGCCTGAGCTCAAAAGCAGGTACCTTACTTCCCAAGGCACTGGAGAGCCACGCTCTGACCTGTAACACCCTTGAGTTCCCGTGCCCTGGGAAGCAGTGGCCTCCAAAACGCATGGTCCTGTGTGAGATGTACTCAGGAGCAGTTCAATGCTGGGCTCTCCAGAGGCAGAGCACGAGAAGCTGAACACGAGTGATTCACTGCAGTGAGGGCACTGACTCTGACTTGGCCTTGGCGGCGGCTGCTGTAGCTTCCTGGTGTGGCCATGCTTCCCAAGAAATCCTTACGTACTCTAGGTGGAGGTGCTGACTGCAGTGCATGAAGTCAAGCCGTGTTTAGCAACAGCCTTTGATGAGAGCACCATCCCCTCTGTCGGGTCCTGAAGACATTACCTAAGCATCTGCTTTCTGAGTTCCTGGGAACTGCCCAGCTCAGGGCTAATGGAGCCAACCAGACACATGCACACACCAAAAATGAGTTTTGCTTAGCACCTGGGGCCAAGCCCTCAGCTGATGTCAATGGGCAGCACTGACACTGAGCTAATTTATGGCAGTCCGAGATTTGGCCCAGGAATACTATTATTTTTCTATTTAGAGAAGTGCTAGCAGCTTGCAGGAGCTTGTTATTAGGAATGGGCCAACTATTTCAAAGGAAATTATGGAGTAATAACAACCACAGAACCTA
Organism: Acanthiza pusilla; assembly: GCA_036630365.1. Classification (NCBI taxonomy): domain Eukaryota; kingdom Metazoa; phylum Chordata; class Aves; order Passeriformes; family Acanthizidae; genus Acanthiza; species Acanthiza pusilla. Next base: position 729,302 of record JAXCHO010000163.1, on the reverse strand, counting down.
AATTAGTTGTTTTTAAGTTATGAGAGCATAAAATAATAATATCTGACACCACTAACTGCTATTCTTTTTTGCACTCCTTAAAACTTCAGCTGCACTTTGCCAAACCAATTGTTTCCAAATTCTGTCAAAAATATTGTCCTTGGGCAGAAAGCTTGGATGCTAAATTTCAACCCAGAATGATTTTTATGGCAGAGTGACAGAAACCTTGAAAAGGGGATTTATAATGAATACAATCTTAACTACTGTGGCGTGAACAGTGCTGCAATTCTCATTAGCTGAGCTTTTTTTTCCCCTTTTTTCTCAGAATTTCAGAGGGTGGGGCTGGCCATAGGAAGTAGTCGACTTGTGTGTACACTTCTGTCATGGCAGGAAAGGAACTCGGCAGCTTCATTTCCCCTTTCATCCCTGGACATCTGTCTGGGTTCAAAGATTCTGAAGCAATAGGATTTTGGGATAGTTTTTTATGCTGTGGCTTTGAGTGTGGGCAGCTGGTGTGACTGTGGCCTATGAGCAGAGGGATTTCAGCATCAGGAGCTGACTCTTCTCCTCTTTAATGAGGTTTATTCACTGGGACACCATGGAAAGGCTTTGAAACTGAAAAGAAGCCTCAGCAAATAAGGGGGGAGAGGGACCAGCAAGTAGAGGATGTGCCAGGTTTGTGTCCTGCCCAGCGCTACTGCTCAGCTCCAGACTCTGGGCTGTGGGCGAAGCTGAGAGACGGCTCTGTGTATGTTAAACACCAGGTGTGCAGGGCTGGGAAGGGGGAGTGCAGAGCTGGCTGGAGGATTTCTCTGGGTGTTTGGACTTCTGTTTTCCATGAGCAGAGAATTCAAGTTACTAAGCTCTTGCAAAAGTGGTGCAGGTGCACCTTCATTTGAAGGTACTTCCTCATCATGGCACAGCACTCAAGGCAGAAAAACCAACCAAAAAACCCCTTTAAAACCACTTTGTTATAGAAACAGAGAATATCTATGACTGCACATAGCCCTGAAGCAGCACTGTGACCCTTCTTTGAAGTTTCAATGTAAATATCACCTTAAGTATCCAACTTCCAAGCTCTCTGGTTGGGATCTCTGCTGTGGTGGTGGAAACCGCAGGGAAAGCAAAAACCCTAAAATAAGAAGTAAGTTCTGGAGCCCACTGGCTCTCCCCAGGATGGTCTCCTGGGGCTGGAAGATGATACATTGTGGTGAGTAATGTCATAATCACCCCAGAGTAGAAAACAAACTCCAGTTAAAGGTCTTAGAAGTCTTTCATCTCCACTTTCTCAAGCCACAAATGGTGAAATCTCCACATGGCTTGCTCAGATTCCTTTTGAAAGGTGAGAACTCCTGTCCTCAATAGGAGAGGCAGAATGGGACTGAAGTTGCCCTGTTAATGAAGAAACGATTAATAATAATTGGCCCTGCTAGAAGCTGTTCCTGCGGTGACTTATCTTGGTGTCTTTCATAGGGAAGGGGAAGATTTTGATCAGCCTGCAAGATCTCCCCTGTCTGACTTTAAAGCTGTTGAAATTCATTCAAAATGAGGAAAGAGGGTTCCTCCAAAATGAGTATCACAGTTGGCAGCTTCATTGGGCACGTGCTTTGCAGCAGATGTTTTGAAATGCTTTATGTAGTTGCTGCCACAATGATTTTTAGGAACCTTTTTTTTTTCCCCTGATTTTTTTAAAAAAGAAAATTAATTGATTAATTATGTATATGTGAGGATCTTAATTAGTTGTTACCCGGATGTGGAGGAGGTGGATTGTGTTTGAAGATGGTGAGTTGAGTGCCATCACCCAGCCCTGGTTACCAAAATTCATTAGAACTACCCAGGTTACAGGAGACAGAGGCTGGGGTATACTCTGGCAGCCCACTGTAGGTTGTGCATCTCTGCTGCCATCTGGCTAACGTGGAATCCTTCCTCCCCGCCTTGGCAGGCCAACCAGGAAGTGTTCCCTGCCTCTCTTTTGTGAGAGGCTAGGATATCACTTCTTGCAGTTAAATGCAAATGCTTGCAAATAACACCTCTCTGCCATAGTGAAGCATCTTCCTTAACCCAGCACAACACTGATGTGCTCAGTTCAGGAACTGTGATTTTAATTTTTTTTTCAGCTGGAAATAATAATTTAACACAGTTTTCAGCAATTTTCTGTCTTCAGGGCCTGACCTGCCATTTGGGGGGTTTATACATCTGCTCGATTCATCGTAAGGGCAGCTTAAGAGAAAACACCTGCCACCCAAAAATGTCAGGTACATGCACTTAATCTGGCCTCTTCTTTGGGATCTCCTTTTCCATCTGCTCCATGTTTGCGTAATCCAAAGCAAAGGCTGCACCAAGCCGATGCAGGGCAAGGGGAAGGGAATAAACAGTCATGTTTGTTTTCCATCTTCTTGCTGTCAGATACAAAGGACAACTTCAAAGCAGTACATAACGAAGTTAGGTGATACACCAGCCATAATTAAAACGCCCCTGCAGGAAGTCATGTCATTGAAACAACAACTGCTTCAGAAAGCAATAACAGTTTTGTGCCAAAGGCATGTGAAAATACTGTGTCTGGGCTGGGACTCTAAAAAAAAAAAAAAAATTGCTTCTTGCTTTAATCCATCCCTATCCAGGACAATTGAACTTCATTCTGAGACTGCGCTGCCTACAGAGGGGCTGAATTAGAGCACAGACTGGCCATGGCACAGTGTCCATGATCCATCTCTGAGCTTGTGTGTTGGGGAGCGGAGAGGTTGGAGGTGATCTCTGTGGGAGAGCTGTGCCTGGGCAGAGCTCAGCCTCTCCAGCTCCCCCACATCTGTGGCTTTATCAAATCTTGTGTCTCTCACTTCCTGCATGCAGGTCCTGGCCTGAGTGAAGCAAAGCAGGGCACTGCACCCTGAGTGCTGTACCCAGCTCTGGGGTCCCCAGCACAGGAAGGATGTGGAGCTGTTGGACCCAAGTCCAAAGGAGGGCCAGCGAGTTGATTGTGGGATGGAGCACCCCTGCTGTGAGGAAAGGCTGAGAGAATTGGGATTGTTCAGCCTGGAAAGGAAAAGGCTTTGGGTGACCTAATTACAGCCTTGCAGTACCTGAAGGGAGCCTGCCAGAAAACATGGAGAGAGAATGTTCACAAGGGCCTGAAGTGACAGAGCAAGGGCCAATGGCTTCAAATTGCAAGAGAGCAGGTTTAGGTTGGATATTAGGAATCCTTCCCTGTGAGGGTGGTGAGGCCCTGGCACAGGCTGCCCAGAGAAGCTGTGGATGCTCCATCCCTGCAGGTGTTCAAGGCCGGGCTGGATGGGGCTCTGAGCAGCCTGGGATAGTGGAAGGTGTCCCTGCCCATGGCACAGTGTTGGAATGAAATCATCTCTAAGGTCCAAACACAAACCATTCTATGACTGTGTGACATGCAGGAAGAACTTGGGGTCAGCAGGAGGGTGGTGTGACCCTGCCGCAGAGGAGAGCCATGAGGTGTCATTATGGTGCTGCTGAGTGTCTGTGTTATAATTCAGTGACATCCAGGTGGAAATTGTGAAGAGTTGCCACCACTAAGTGCTGTATTGGCAATGACTTGTGCAGAGGCCAAGGCATCCCCATCTGTACCAACACTGATCACTTCAGTGCTGTACTGACTTGTTTGTATCTTTATTGGAAACAAGGCCCAGAATCCTCTAAAGCCAGCAAAAAGACCCTGCTCAGCTCTGGGTCGTGCTTTTGTGCATTTCTCATCACTAGAAGAAGTGCTTCTTCTGTAGTTGTTGTGTAAGGGGTTTTTAGTATTAAATAACGTCATTGTGGAGTTTTTAAATGTTAAATAACATCTGTGGTGCTGCTTTATGGCCTGTGTAGCTGCTGTCCTCTGTGATGCTGTACATGTCAGCGCTCTCCTCAGTGCTTTCTTCTTTCTTTCCTTTTTCCTTTATAGTCAGGGTTGAAAAGGATAAATGGTGCTGAATGATTATGAAGTTGATTTTGGAAGACTTTACTTTAAAAGTCATGTTACACTTCTTTATTTAGAGGGCAATAATTCCAAGGCGGAAGCAAATTATTGAATACCTATAGGAAATTCCTACCTGTAGGAAATAGGGAAGAAAAGCAGCTGCTGCTTTGTATTTTATAAAAGTAGCTTAAAACATAGATGGTTAAAAAAAAAAGTCTAAAACCCAAACCAAAACCCCCCAAAACCTCTCAGTGCAAGTCAGTTTGAAGAGAGAAGTTATTGTTGGAGCAATAAGCCCCAACAATGAAGTTAAGTTGCAGACAAAACCCATGTTTTATCAATCAACTGCTACTTTCAAGTTTGACAACTTCTGTAAGCAGGAAAATGTCAATTACAGAAGATATTTGAACCTGTGGAAATAACCCATGGAAACACAAAATGTCTGTTCACACATCAAAATGATCCAGACTCAAAGGAAGTTAAAAACCAGAATGCACTAAGGAATTATCTGATGGAAAAATGGAAACTTTGTTATGAATTTTCAAGAAATATTGGCTAATTAATTTCTTTGGTGAGTTTATAAGGTTATTTAGGATTGGAGAAAATGAGGTAACTTCCGTATTTTTCCTGATGTGTAACAGCTATGGAAACACTTTGAAATGAGTGTCCCATCGTTATGAATTCATTTGGTTATCCTTTTAATAACAATAATCCTACTGAGGCATTTTATATGGATCTTACATCCCATCTCCTTCAGGTGCTGCTTGGTCACTTCACTGAGCACTTGTCAGCTGGGTCTTATTAAATTCCCATTAAGGAAGGAAGAGCTAAATACCCAGTAAAGAAGCTGAAAGGGGAAAAATCTAAAAAACACGTAGACTCAGGCCTGGAAAATTAGTTTGTGCAGAGCAGAAAATGTTCTATTTAAGCAAACAAAACACTGAAATTTACTGTTTTACATCCATTGCCACAAGGAAAGAATTGTCAGGAACCTGGTTCTACAAAGCAAAATAAAATCAGTGCTTGCTTTCTGCAGCAAGTTATAGTCTTTGGTGGTGTCTTCTGTTAAATGCAACCAGTGGAGCTGGAAAAAAGAGACACAAACTTCCAGGCTTATGAGCTCCTCGGGTCTGAAGTGTGTGATTTAATGTAATGAGTTTTAGAAAGCCTCTTAAACCAAACACCAGCATTTCCTAGGGCCAAGTAAGACTATCCACAGGGAGGTCTAATAATGAGTGGCAAGTTTGCTTGGACTTGAGTTCAAATGTCCCTTCACACGGACTTTAATTTACAAGTTCAGCTGAACAAATTAGGATGATTTTATGTCTGCACAAATGCCCATATTGAGTTTTGATGCTGTGTTACTGGTCTGATGAAAATAAGCAATCTCCCATTAAAACTCCAGGCATATGAATGCTAAATTAGAGCCCAAAATTATATGGTCAGGTGAACATGTTTCCAACAGTGAGGAATACAGGAATACAGCTTGTTTCCCAGATATGTTAGTAAGCAACACCTTTTTTCCCCCCTCCATGGAATATTTAACATGGTCATTAAGGACTACACATTTTTAGTCTAACCTGAAATATTATCAGTGTAGGGTTGACATGGGAAAGTTTTCAGTTAAAACCTTTTGTGTTGTAAAAAATTATGTATTTTCTGTGAAAAGTTTCACTTAGTTAACTCAAGACATTTTCTGTCTAAACCAAGAAATATTCAATAGCCTAATTAGGATTATTTATTTTATGGAGGTAATAAACTAGATGGACTGAAGAACCTCATGTTGCATGAGGGCCAAGCATCATTGTTCACCCAAATCCAGCATTCTTGCCTAGTTTTTTTCTTTTTGCCTCAAATTCCCCTCCTGCCAAGGGAGCAGTATTACATAGCCAAAATCCTTGGAAAGCCCCGACAGCCCAACGCTGCGTGAGTAAGTGAGCATTAAACAATTAAAATACCATGTTGTTAACACCAAATACCATTTCTCAATGAAATTAAGACATTCCTGGAGTCCAACCCTGACTGCCCAAGACATTCTTTCTTTCATGCAGAGCTGGGTGTTGCCTGGGGCATGTGCAGTGCTCCTCCAGCAGCTTGGGGCCACTGTGGGTTTGGGTAGGTGCTCTCAGGGGTGTAACGCAGTCAACATTAGTGCTGTGCCCGCCTGTTTCTTGGGCTGGTGGAGATGGGGAGGTGCCAAAGGCTCCGTGTTGGATATTCCTGAAGCAGGTGCTCCCCAGAGAGCCTAATGAAGCCCCTGGGAGAGGGGCAGCAGCCCAGCCCTGTGTTCTGTGTCAGCCTTGCTGGGAGGGAGGTCACAGGGCCACCCTCAGCCATAGATTACCCGGGAGGTAACTCAGAAATTATCCAGGGAGCCTCTGGATAGTTGATGCCTTTGAATATTTCTAGTTTTTTTTCCTCTTCATGCATCTGCAACTTGCTGCAGTTTAGTGCTTCTTACAAAGTACTAAAATCCCCTGTTCCCAGCACCTTTAGCAAAAACAAGGCTCTCTGAACACAGATTCAAGGACATATTCATTGCCTTAGGGCCTGAAACTATGTATGCTACTGTGAGATGGAGGGGGGCAGGCCTGGGGTGGTGAACATCATCACCTGAGGGTGCGATTAGGAGAATTAGGAGCCAATATGCTAATTGGACAGAACTTATCAAAGGTGAAGGGCTCATGACCGGTCGTCCATTTTGGGTGTAGTCTCTGGGGGGGACTTTCGCTTGCCCAGGTGTGCCTTGAAGGCCTTGAATAAATTTGTCCACATTTTGTACTCCTAATTTGTTTTGGCCTCTCCTTCAGGCATCAATGCCAGTGCAGCCCTGCCACTCTGGGGCCTCTTACATTAGCTGCGGAGCCCATTTGCTCTGTTCCAGGGGTGCACCATGTCCCGTGGTGTGGCCCCCAGTGTTTCAGTGGGAAGGGAGCACCCGGGGTCACTTGCTGGGCACTCAGCCATGGGAGCAGAGCTGTCCTGTGGAGAGCACCAAGAGCTGGGCAGGTGAGCTGATTGACAGGGTTTGCAGAACTAACCCTATCAGTTCATGAAATACTGCTGGTCCTCCCCCCGTCTGTGGATGTGCTGCGAGGTTGTATCTCCCCAGGGAAGAGCCTTTTTATGATCCCACAACAGCAGCTCAGATAGTTGCCTTAAAGTGAGCTCCAAGCAAGTGGCCTGACATCACTGGATAGCATTACTGACACCTGTTTAGTAAACAGCAAAATTACATCACATCTTTTCAGCACCAGGTTGTTAAAAGAGAACTTCAGAGCAGAGGTGTAACCTCCAGAATGAATGGGAGAATTCATTAAGCTTCAAGGCCTTTAAACTCATCAGGGTTAAACAGTGATTTACCTCACACCGTAACTGTTAGCAAGTGATTTAGTGACGAGGGATTGACAAGGTACATTTCCCTGGAGGGCACAGTAAATAATTTTTTCATCCTGGAGTATTTTTGCAGAAATGTTTATGTATTTGAGTATTCAAAGTTAATTAATTTCTAGCAGTTTGACAGAAGACACTTCTTTTTTTTCTCAATGACCAACAAAATCTTGTGTGAGTTCATCTCTTTTTACAGTAGTATTTGGTGAACTTTTCCTGCATGATCTAATCTCACAGTGGAAAACCAAATAAGAAGGTGTTGGTAAGCAGCAATGAGTTCACCATGCTGCTCCCATGGTGTTATGGGTGAAGACAATGCTCTCACATTCTGGAAACAGTGCTTGTCCTTGGACCAGGAAACCACAGTGCTCGTATGGAGTAAATCTGTGCCATGGGTGTCCTTAGGCAGACCATCAGTATGATCTTAGCTGACTTGCAGACCCGCTGTTTTTATTGTGAATGAAAAATAAGCCCTCCGCTATTCTGCTTGTCTCACAATATCTTTCCATTGCCATTAAAAGTTGTTCATTGCCACCTCTCAGAGTTGCCGAGGGTTTTTTCTGCTTGTTTTGGCAGGGACTTGTTCAGGTATGAGTGATAATGCGAAGCAACCATCAGACAAGAGACACTTTCCTCCAGACATCTTCCAAACGGCACAAGGATTTTGGTGGTCTGGGTAGTGCAAGCAAAGAGGCCAGCCCGTAAAAAAGAGAAAAAAAAAAATAAATTCAAGGTTTCAATGATCAAAACTTAGATTTGCATCAGGCAGCATGTCATTAGAGATGAACATACTTGTGTGGGGTTTTTCCACTACTACTGAGCTGATTCAAAATGAAATATTTTGCTTTAAGGTGTTTTTCCATGATTTTTAGAGTTAACAAAGCGGAAATTTTCATGGAGAAATTTTTTGAGCTTTCCTCACTCCAAAATTTCTCCCAGTGGAGCATTTCCAGCAAGCTCTGGCAATTAATTGTACGTTAAAGCTAATGGCAGATTGAAGGGTATTTTAAACAGTCATGTCAAGTTTTCAATGCTTAATTAAACAACCCTTTACTGTGTTCCCATTAAATTCAAATAATGCCACTCCAGCACTGATCTAAGGCTTTTAAATGACAAAGGGTTTGGCCTACAGCTTGATTTGTGGTTTTTAGTGACTTTCCATGCCACTTTCCCTTTCAGAGTTGTTTCAAATCCAGACATTTTGGGTTTGCTTCTTCAGTTCCATATTTCTACCTGCCCATGCTCCAGAATAATACATTAAGTCCTTTATGAAAAAGACATGAATTCTTCTTCATTTCTGTTACTTATGGCACTGATTGGGGTTGTTATCCTTTCTACCAGGGTGTAAGCTATGATGATTTTTGCTAGGATGTTGGCATAGCTGCTCTTCCCGTTCCTGGCAAAGGATTTCAGCGGTTAATTTCTCCAAATTTCAATGGCAAGGAATTGGAAGATGGTAGGGGCTCAGGAATGGGTCTCTTGCACATGGCTGGAGTTTCAGCTGTGGCAACAGCCTTTCTGAAAATAGTTGCCTTAAGACATTGTATGGATTCTGCGTTAAAGCAGGTCTTCCAGGGCAGGTCTAAAGCTGCTGAATGGCTTGAACAAAATGCGAGGAAAGTCTGATCTTGTTGAACCAATTTTAAAGCATCTTATTCTCTCTAGGACTGGTTATTGAATCGAATCAGTAATTTTCTTGTATTATGTGAACAACCTGTTTTTTTTCTGGGTTTTGTGTGCAAGTTCAGTGTTGGGGGTGGTAATTTTGTGGTGTCTTCATGGGCAAAGAATTTGTGTTGCTTGTTTTGTGCACGCGCAGTTATTTACCCACATCCTGACGTGACCACTCCATCCCATTATCCCGGTCTCCTTTGGGATCTCCATGTTCCCCACCTTCACAGTTACCAGATTCAGCTGCTGCTGTTTCAGTCCACTCTGTCCAGGAGTGGAGGTGTAGGGGTTGTGTTGGAGGACATGGATTTCACAGGAGCTGTAGTGCTCCTGCTGTGCAGCAGGAATTTCCCTCTGTGAAATTCATAACCAACGACTCATTTCCATGGAAAGCTGCACTTCCAAGGGCCAGCCCCTGAATGTACCGAGATACCGAAAGCACTTTGTGGTGACTAAGCTCCTTTGAAAGCAGGATTTAGACTTTTTAAGCCGTGTAAGTGTTTCTGCAAATCACATGTTGGTTCATGAAGTAGCGGGTGCTGCTGCTTTCTTTGGCAGTCACGCTGATGCTCGTGTTCAGAAAGCTTCAGTCGGGTGTTTTCCAGTCCTCGCTAATATTTCGGGTCAACAGTCATGTCTGTCAGGCCTATCCTATAGCACTTGCAAGCCTGAAATACTTTGTACAATGTTAATGAGGATGGGAGAGGACTTTTCCTGTCCTGGGAACAGGCTTAGCATAATAGTTTTCTTGTGTCTGTGTAAGGTTTGTTCTGCCGACGGGGCGGAAAGGAAAAGGCCTCTGTAAAAATAGTGGTTTGATTTTGCTGCTCTCTCCACACACATCCCAGTGGCAAATGACTTTTCTCCTAGTGAAAGCTCCTGGTGAAAGAAGAAAGCAAGAGTAGCACTGAGGTCATTTAGAGATGGTGAGGGAGGCGTTCCTCCTTCCATGAGGAATTCCTCCCCTGCCAGCCTGTCCAAATCCCTGCTGAAATATGGTGTATCATGTTTTAATCCCCAAAGGCTTCCTGCACCGTGTTATTTGTGTAGGCTGGTTTTTTCCCCCACCCACAAGAAGGAGGCAAGAAAACACAGGCTCCGACTCTTACACAGTTTGACTTTTCCCAAGAGTTTGTGGATTTTGATGGGACAAACTTCCTGCTCAGTTGACAGCCCCTGAACTGCAGGCCAAGCACTTGGGTGGCAGGAGAAGGAATTGACAAGTGAATACAAATCCCAGCACTGCCCGGAGTGGATGCTTCTGCTCAGCTGCCTTCTCTGGGTTATTTCATGTCTTGTTTCCCAAGTGGATTAAGCTGAGTGTGATAAAGGTGCTATCAGTGTCCACCCATGCAGGTATTGAGGAGTACCTGCCCCATGATAACCAGCCTGATTCATTTTCCAAGGTAGACGAGCCACTGAGTGAGGACTTTTGAAAGCCTCTGAGGGGTTTAGCAACATGAGCTGATTTTCAGCAAGATTTGTGGCACTGTAAAGATAACCATAGATGATAAAGAAAGTGAGTGCAAATATAATTTCCAGTCCTGGACAGCTGTTCCAGTTGTGCTCTCTGTGCCTTGGCTCTTGTCCGAAGAGACATTTCTGGTTTCTGAATGTCCAGGGAGTTCCCACCCAAGTCCCATGCCTGTGGTGCTGTGAGGCTGCTTTCTGTGGTGGGCAGCCAAGAATCAGTAACTAATAATGAATAGCCAAGGTGAGCAGTTCACTAACATCCCATAAGGAGTAATAGGTGAAATATCTGATAAACTTGTCAGAAAATAAATCCTGTTTTGTTCACTTTTTCTAAGGTGGATTAAATAATAAGAATAGAGATGAAACATCTGAAATATTTTTCTTTACTCTTCTTTATTTGCCTTTTTGTCAAATATTTGAACCATATATGAATTTTAGCAAAAATGTTTTGAATATTCTCTTAAATGAGCTGGGAAAAATCATGACTGTTTTACGTAAATTGTTTCCTTTATTTGCTTGCTCTTTAAAAGTGCACAAATGTATATTTTGAGAAATAATTGATGAGAAAGGGTTGAATTAATGTGATTTTCAAGGAAAAAAAATAACCAGCTCTATTAAATACAGAATTTATATTATGTGTTTAGGAAATTGTGTTTAGATCTGTTTTTGCTTTAAAGATACATTTTTTTTTTTCTTGCTCTTCCATAATAACATAATTACAATATACTTGCAGTTATATAGAGTTGCAACCAGTTCATATCTCTGGAAGTTAAAATCCTGTGACTGAATAACTTAGTATTAGATTTGCTCCTCATGGACATAATTTTGGAAACCTGGGCAATGACTGCAGTGCAGTCAGGCTGTCACCTCCCTGTGCAGGACTTGGTGGCCCTGGCTTAGGCCATATCCACAGTTTTTCCGTGCACATCCAGGCACGCTTTGGTGCCTGGATGATTTTAACATAATGGGGTCATTGTCATTACGGGATTTAATGGTGGTTTTCACCTCACATGCAATTTCCAGCTCCGTTGCAGGTAGCAGTAGCAGGATTGAACAAAGGCCAAGCTGGGTTTGAGATATAGGCACGCCTGTAAATGAGTTAAGAAGGAAAGACAAGCCTAAAGAAGCACCACGCATAGATGATTTGGTGTTTCTGGAGCAGTATGAAAATGGAGCACCATAAATAGCTGCAGTGTTTACACTGTCCTTCAGGATTGGGCCCATGTGTTTGACTGCTGGGACTCTGCATCTGCTCTGCCCTCCCTTCAGTGATCGGTCTGTGAGAAAACCTGGTTTAATATAGCAGGGTTTGATTGTGCTTATTTTTATAAAGTAAAAATTGTGCCATAAACAGGTTTCAATGCTTGCTGGTTCCAGCCACAGCTAAGCATTTGCTCAGCAATTGGCTCTGCTGCCTCTCAGCTCATTTTATCCAGCACTGCTGAGGTTCAGCACTCGCCTGGGTTATACCAGGTCAGCTTTTCATTTTTTCTTTTTCTTCCTTTCTTTTTCTCTTTTCCTCTCCTTTTTTTTTTAATCAAAAAGATTTTTATTGGTGCTCTGGAAAAATAAACACAACACACTGCTGTGAGTTTTGTAAGTGAACCAATAAAAAATTAAATTTGCTGATGGATTCTTTAATAGCAGCGAGTGAGCCCAGGTTCCAAATGGATTTTATATTGTGCCATTGTGTATAAACAACATGCAATGTGATAGCCTGGCCTGGGGGGACTGCACCAAGGGGAGCGCCCTGAGGACAGGAAGCCCTTCCAGGCCTCTTGTTCCCTGTCCCAAGGGGTTCAGGTATGTTTAGGGATTAAATACACTGAGGAAGGGGAGCTGCTGAGCCCAGGTGCCCTAAGCCTGCCTCAAGGCACAGCATTCATGCTCAGTCCCCTTTGGTGTCGCCTTTAGCGGTTGCTTTGCAGTCACCCTGCTCGTGTCTGCTCCAGGTGTTGCTTTCAGAGCCTCAGCAATTTTTATAAAAGCAGTTTTGAACACTTTCATTTAATGAAACAGTCCCAGAGAAAACATTCAGAGCAAGGTTTTCAATTCAACTTAGGAACCTCTAGGCAGGCAAAGGTGCCAGCTTGGACTCTTGAAAGCATCACAGAATTTTATATTCCCCTCCTTTGAGGCCATTCCCAGAGCCTGGTGAGGACGAGGGACAGGCTCAGTCTGACTTCAGGGAGAAAATCCTTAGGAGCAATGCAGAGCAGCACCGTCACTTTGTCCTGGACCTTGTCTGTGGGCAGAAGGAGCCCCCAGGGAGCCGGTGTGCCCGGGGGCCCTCTTGCTTTCCCTGTGCTGGAAAAGGCACTTCTGCCTCCTACCAGGCACCAGGACACGGAGCACAACAGTAAGTTCCTGAACATGTGCTGTCTGGCTCCAAAACAGAGAGATTTTTGTAGCCTTTAAAAACCAGTGTAAGATCTTGCTCCACAAAGTGCAGTGGAAGCTGCAGAAAGCACTGGCTGGCTGTTGGCAGGGCTGGTTTATAGGAAAATAACCGGGCTAAGTGCAGCTGTAAGTCCATCTGTCAGTCCTGTGGTCCGAGGCTTGGCAGCATCGCCGTGAAGTGCAAATGTCAGGGCTCGTGTCTGTTCCCTCTCTTGGATTTTCTTCCCCCGCGTGTCCTGTGCGGAGAGGTGCTGACAGAGAGCTGGAGGAGGCTGGTGCATCGCCGCCCACCCCCTCCAGCACACCTGGGGAGCAGGTGTGATGGCAAGAGGGATGGGCAAAGGGCAGCGTGCTGAGTGTAGCCGTGTCAGGTGGAGGGAAAAGGCTGGGGAGAGGAGAGATGCTCATCTCCCCGGCAGCACATTCTGTCCAGAAGAGCACAGGGCTCGTGATTCCACAGTCCTGATCTGCTCAAAGTTTGGATTATTATCTGCACCATGTTTTGCTCAGGCTTGGTCTAAAAAAAAATCCACAGAACAGCTGTGGGGCTGTGAAAATTATTTTCATCTGTTTGGCTTTTAAGAATGAATTTACATCAATCTTTCCGTGGCTCCCTCCCACCCACACCCTCCCCTCTTGTCTCAGCTGTTCTTTCAGAGAGGTGAAGGAGAGTTGGTCCAGGAGAACATCCCCATACTGATCTTTCTTTGTGTCCTGTGTCCCACCCAGAAAATGCCAAATGCTTTGCCGAGTTTGCTGAGGTGGGAGCTGTGCACAGGCTCTAGCAGAGCGGAGACTCTCCTTCCTGGTGGGATGCCACAGCTTTTTCTGGTCTTTTTTAGCTTCCCCTCTGCAGGGAGGAAAGCAGGGAATTTGTTGACCTGCTGATGCTGCAGGTGAGAAGAGACCGGGGAAGATCGTGCTTGTTTTCCACTTCCATCTCCCCTGTCAGCAAGAAGATCCAAGCAGTGCCCACAGGAATTTGTCAGGTCTGCTCCTCAGGAGATTTTTCTGGGATCCATTCTGCCCTGATGCGGTGACGTATGAGATCTGTTATGTTACAGTCCTTCCTCTGCAGCACCCTGGGGCTGCCAGTATCTTTTGCAAAGGAAAGTTCCTGTGGTTTTGTGTTATTTCACAGCAGTTATTTTGTATTTTTAACAGCATATTTTTCTTTGTGCCCTTAGCCCAATGAGAACAGAGCTCTTCTCCCAGGCTCCTGTTAAAGCTGGCTGTGTGTGCATGTGTGTTTACATGTGTGTTGCACATAAATAATCCCAGCCTGGAGAGGTACTGCTCGCTTCAGGCAAAGCCATGTTTTTGCTCGTGGCATTATTGAAATTCATCTCCTGTGGACTGTAATTCCTAGGGAGGGGAGAGAAAAATAGTATCAGGTGTTCTTTTTTTTTTTTTCCAAGTTAGAAGACTATTTAATCTTTGTTGTAGGGTGAGAAGGTGAAGCACCAGACCTCAAAGTAGGCTGCAATAGGATCCTGGCAAACTTCCCACATTATAAACTCCGTCCATAGGCAACACTCATTTTGTGCCAAGTTTGCTTAGCTAAAAATGACTGGGCCTGAGTTTCAAAAGTGGATATTTGGCAACAACTAGCACTGTATTATTTTTGTCCTAGCAAGGAAAGAAGCAGATTGTGAATGACAAGGAAAAAAGTGCTGGGGCAGCTCCTTCTGGGTAAATGGAGGCGACTTCATTTTGATGGTACTGACCTCCCTTATAAAGTGGTTTTCTATCCCCAGATGAGATGTGTAAGGTGACAGCCTGGTATTGCTATCCCAGGGCAGTAATAGTAGCAAGCTCGTATTCTTTATGCCACGCTCATCATCCTGCTCTCTAGGATCAGTTGAAGTCCGTGGAATTGTGCCAATTTTCCTTGGCTTATCTGTCTTCCTATCTTGTTTCTCAATTAGAGGAAGTAAATGATCCTTTTGTTTTCGTCTCCCTTTTCTTTGGGAAATGTTAAAGAAGGGTTTGGGTTGCAGTGGAGCTGCATAATCGCCAGGGAACCAGATGGTGGATGGGGGACCTGGAGGCAGTTCAGGGGCTCGGAGCTGATGCCTGGCTGGATGTGTAGTAGGGTTCATAAAATCAGGATTTCTTGCCTGCCCACTTCACTGCAGGGCTCCAGCTTTGGCAGCCTCCCCTGAGCCAGAGCTCTGGAAGTAGAGGCATCAGCTTCGACTCCCTTGCTGTCCCCACAACAGCACCTGTCTATGATGTTCAGCAGGCTCCAGGAATTGTGATCTGATTAATTATGTGTTATCTCTAGTCTGCCTTCGCAAGAATCTGTATTTATTCATTTAAATAAAGGAAAAGGAGGAATAAATAAGTAGTAGGTGCTGGCCCTTACCCCACATCACCCTCAGGTTATGCCATCTTCTAAAGCATTCAGTAAAAGCCTCTGTCAGAGAACCTTTTGCCAGGCTTTCCTGGAGTGTTAGGTGAGTTAGGGGAAGGAACTGAGAAGCAGAATAAATTAGCTCTGAGTTTCCATGGTGAGATTGCTCCCAGTACCGGAACCAAGCCATCTGAAAGGAACTGATGTGCCCCACCGCTGCTCACATTGCTGAACAAGGCACTTCCAGTTGTGGTTTTTCTTTATTCCTAATAATAAATGATGTTCCCTGGGTGCCAGCATATTCTGGTGGATGCCAGGAGCTTTCCCGCTGCCTTGAGTGGGAGTTTACTCTCAATGTATTGAAAGGGATATGAAGGAAAAGACTTTCCATGCCTGGAGATGTGGGGTACTTCAATTTTAAGGCACCAAAAATCCAGCTCTAAAGAGGCACGACCTGGGGGAGGGAAGGCAGTTGTTCAAGTTTTGCTAAAACCTCATCCTGCTGTAGGGTCTCAAGTCTGGCATTCAAAATCATTAGCACTCTTTAAATTTGGCCTAAAAATCCCTATGAAAAGTTACAGCACGTGCTGAGTAACTACTTTTCACAATGTAATAACTTGGCCTTTCAAAGAGTAGATTTTAGAAGCACATATTACCGACTAAAGGCTTGCCAAATTTCTTTTTTCCTTTCTAAACTTCACGTAATGGTTCATGGAGACCCATCGATTTTGTTTCTAATAAGGTGCTGTTCTCGCGTACGTGAAACTGAGGGGAAACAGAGTGACGTTTTGAAGAAATATGTTTTGTCTAGGAGATGAGGCATCCAAAGCAACACAAGAAAAGCATTTTAAGATTAAAAAACCCCATGTGGTGTTATGTTAAAAATGGAATTTTAATGTGAATTTAGCATTTGCAGAAGTTTAGGGTTGATTGCACTGAGATCTAATGTGCTCTACATGAAAGTAAATGAACCAACTATTTGCTAATGTGTGTGTACACAGCACACTCATCTGACACTAACAGAGGGCTGGGCCCATGGTGGGAGTCACGGAGTTCTCAACCAGTGAGTTCATTCATGGTTTATTCATTAGTTAAAAGTTATTTACTAATAAAACCACTGCACCTTCTGGTAAGACCCAAGGCCCTGCCCACCCTGAATGAGGATGGCAGCACTGCTCCTTGGTGCCAGTTCCTGGCAGCACTTACCTGGTGGCACATTTCTCCGAGGAATCAAGTGTTGCATGATTGCATCCATATGGATCAGCTCTGTCTGCTCACCCAGGCTGGCCTTGGTGCTCAGAAGAGAGTCCAGAAACAGCAGGGCCAAAACTCAGGGAAGGGAAAACTTCAAAAATCTCTTCTAGCTCCTTTGTGAACCACCCACAGCTGTGGCAAAGAAAAACTCTCCTCTCCCAGGGCCTTTGCTGATCACTCTGAAAGTGATTATTTGATACAACAGCTCAGCTCATCATCTCTTCCTCATTCCTTGCAAGGTTCTGTTAACAAAACCTGAACCGAAGCTGTGCAGCTCCCTCCTGCCGGCAGTCTGCAAAAGGCCAAGTCTACCTCTCCAACTATCTTTTTTTGCTAAGTCTGTGACCAGCCAGGCAGTTTACTTCAGGGTATGATCAGATTCCAAGCCACAGTGTGAAAATGTCAAAGGTCCCTGGAAAATATGTAATTACATTTCGGATTTGGAGGAAACAATTAATGAAATGGAATTTCTTGGCCCTTCGCTCAGTCGGATGATATGTAGTGGCTTGCCTGTGAGCAGAAGTCTGAGTACATTTATGGCACAGAATAGTTTTTATCATTTTAAAACTTAATTATATAGGCTGTAATTAAGCTATATACAAAATGTCTGGTTCTTTGAAGTATATTAATTTTGGGGAAGTTCTCAAGCACCCAGTAGCTGCAGAACAATCATGAAAGAAGACAAGGCTTGAATAATGATGACAGTTGCAAGCCGCAAATAATAGGAACAACTTTTCCAAAACAAAGGGTTTTGCATATTCCAGAAGTATGAGCATTATTATTTGTGTGTATTTGCAATTTGTACATGCCTTGGAGGGACTAACCTCAACTATAGTGCTTGAAATAATTGTGGGATGACATAAATGGGCACTTTTCTATTGAGGCAATAGCTTTTCTCGCAGCACGCCAGTTTTTGTTTACTTTTTAAACAAAAAAAAATCCCTAAACATCTCTAAGTCTGCAATAATCAGGATATGGTATGGGGCATAAATTAATTTGTATTATTTTTTCAAAGGAAGATCGGTTTTCAGAAGATGTTTCATGCCTGTATGTCTATATGATGGTTGAGGGGCTCAGCTGCCTGTTGCTGTTTTTCTGTACAGTGCCTAGCAAGAGTGATGTTCCTGTAAGAGAAACAAATACCTCTAGTGAATTTAGCACTGGAAGCAAAAATACCTTCTCAGTTGTTTCAGCCTGCACTGTGTGGTGTATATTTTAATAATGAGTTCCCCCACTACACTTTTATGTGTAGGTCTATCTGCAGTTGGAGGTGAAGGCTTTTATTTTGTCATTTAAAGGGCTGCTGTGAGCTTTAAAATAAACAGGACTGTCCCTGGGAATTTTTACTATTTCATGTTCTCCTGGCTTGTTGCTGTGGCACATCTGGTGGGTCACCACGCCTGGCCCAGAGTCAGGATTTCAGGGTCTCAGTTTTCTCTGTCACCTGCTGCCCTTGGGTGCCAGCACCCATCCAAGCACATCTTCCTTTTTCCAGGCTGGCTGACACCAGAGCTTTGCAGTCCCACAAATCTGCTCTCAGAAGAAATGAGATGTGTTTTTCCTGTGCTGTGTCAGGCAAAATCCTCACGGTTAACTTGAGTGGCAAACAAAGATGGTTTGCAGACTCTTGAATGACTCCCCCCACGTGCAGAGGCTTTCCAAGTTTGCCCAGGATCCTTCCAAGGACTCAGTTTCCTGTCATTGGCCCTTATTGTGAAGCCTTCTCTTTAACTGCTTTACCTGAAAATTAACTTGGTTTTATTTAATTTCCTCAGAAACAACAGGAAAACTTGGGTTTAGCTGTGGCTTTATAAATAGTTCCCACTGTAAAATCAAAAGCAAGATTTTTAGTCAAATGGGAGTCTCCTTAAAACTGAACCAAGGTGTAGGGATTGGGGAATCATTCTTCTTCCCTTCTGTCTATTGAAACCATTGCTTTCCTGCTTGCTTACAGCAATGGGGAAGTTAATGGACAGGCTTTCTCAGCCACATTTCCTAAAGGCAAGTTATAGCCTGGGAAATTGGCTCTCAAGCCAATAAAATCGTATGGTTGCATTTCGCCTTTTTGCATTTACCAGGCTTAGAAGCAGAGATAAACCTGGAGAAATGGCAAACTCTGTATTTTAGAAACAGCCATTTATGTCTCGTTATTTTTCTTTCTTCCCTTCCTTTCTAAGGGAATTTTCTGGGGCTTGCCTTGATGTAGGACTGCTAAAATCCTTCCCAAGACTTTGACTTTAAGCTAGAAGTGGGAGGTGTTGGGAATGCTTATGGTGTCTCAGGCCATTGCCTTGAAGTGCACACCTCCAAAGTGGAGGAATATTCTCCAAGCAGCAACGTAAATGATCTGTTCATCCAGGGGTGCCCTTCAGACACACTTCCATGGATTTCAAAGCCATGCATGTTCACTTTAATGCAAGGAAGCCTGCAGGACCACGCTGGAGGTTTATTGTACGTGGAGTCACATCAGGGCAGCTGTCTGCATGTGATCTGAGTAAGAATGCACTTTGTTTCCAATTACAGACAATGAGCAATTAATGCCCTCAAATGGAATGAAAAGGAGGGGCTATTTGCAAAACCCCTGCCTTTGTCTCTCCCTATA
This sequence comes from Acanthiza pusilla, assembly GCA_036630365.1. Taxonomy (NCBI): domain Eukaryota; kingdom Metazoa; phylum Chordata; class Aves; order Passeriformes; family Acanthizidae; genus Acanthiza; species Acanthiza pusilla. Next base: position 710,246 of record JAXCHO010000163.1, on the reverse strand, counting down.
ACCCGTAAATCACTTTTTGAAAAACTGAGGAACAATTCAAAAATTGCCCAGAAGCTGGAGGAGATTAATAATAATGGGTCTGTGTGCATTTCAACAACCCTCTTGTTTTCATGGCAGCAAACAGGAATTCTCCAAGCCGGGTCCATGTCCACCAGCGGTGTCCTGCCGTGTGTCACCGGGGCTGCAGCAACTAATCCAGTCTTTTAGAGGAGTGTATAAAAACCTAAACCTTTCTAGTTCTCTTCCTAATTGGATTTATGTAATTTTAGTTTCAGTGGGGGAGGTTTTGAAAGGGACAAATAGCAGGCAAGCACCCTTTCTTAAAAATATTTTTAATTGCCTCCGGTATGTTGTTATTTCCAGAGGTAAAACCCAAGCTTAAAGTCTCGCTGTGCCAGGAGCATTGAAAAGCACAGTTAAAGCAGTGGTGCTGGGGGAGCCTGGCCTGTCTATGGACATAAGGCAGACAAGACTCTCAGGTACAGGTAATCTTCTTTGTTAGGTACAGCTGGAACAGTTTTGGGCACACAGACCCACACAGAAAAGGTTTGTGTGCCTGAAAATGGGATTATTTTTTCCAGCCATTATAGCTCATCTAATTAAGGTTTGTGGGCAGAGTTACCTTCTTGCGCTGGCAAACAGAAAGTAAGAGCAAATAATACATTTTAAAACATTAGGAAATACTTAGCTGGACAATCCATATTTCTGGCCTACAGAATTTTGTTACGTGCTGGAGCACAGGACTTACAACTGCGCGTTTGACTATGGAGCCCCGTCCAGAAATCACCTCCCTGGTCTTTCTTCCAGATGGGAATTGATCAGCCTGTGCCATGGGATCCTGGGCCATTGGCTATTTGTTCTCCTCACTAAATATCCCCATTTCCATCTGAATGTGTCTGGTCTCACCTCCAACTGCTGCCTCTCGCTTGTTCCACTGACAAAGATTAGTGCAATGCCATCTTCAACCCGGGAGATGAAAGTTAGAGCTGGTGAAAACTTATAACACAATGTGTGTGCTGATTTTTGGGGAAGAAAATAGGTTTCTGCTGTCTTAATTTTACCTGTTTTCTTAATTTTCTTGTGTGTTTCTTGTCATTTTTATTGGAATGGCAGAAACTTCACGTGGCTTCACGAACACCTGATCTGAACTTAGAGCTGATCTTGATCAAAAACAGTGTCAGTGCTTAGGAAGAAGGAACTGTTTCTAATGGCTTTACAGCAGATGAATTCAGGATTTTTGCAAAGGCTTCAAAGACAAGTTGCTGACTCCACCAAGTAGGAGACTTAGAAGTGATTTTTCCATGAGATGGCAGCTTGTGTTCAGGACAAAGGGATTCTTGGCTTATGGGAACCTGGTATTGGATCCATCCTTAGTGATGTCAGAGCTGCAAAGAAACAAGTGCACAGGGACTGTCTTAAGTTGGTTGAGTTTTTTTCAAAGTGTGTTGTGGTTGGAAAATGCTGATGTGTCAAATCTGAAATATCTTACAAGAAAAAGGTCGGTTTCAGTCAATTTTTCATCTGAAAAAAACAAGGTAGCAGAGCTCAGAATTGTCAAGCAATTTTTTTTTTTGCATTTTTTAGGTAAATGTTATGGCTTTCCTGTCTAAAACAATATGGTGTATAAAACAATTCTCTCTGTAACAAAAATATTGGAAAACAGTTGCGTGTCCAAGTCCTAAGGAAACATTGCAGAAATTAAACATTTCAGTTATTCTAAATTATTTCTTCAACTTCCACAGCACACAAAATTGCCAAAGTGGGAGTGGACTTGTCACTCACAGCAGGCAATTGCCCTCCAGTTTGGCAAGTGGGATTGAGGTGGGATGGACCTGCAAGGGTGGGTTCCTCTCTGCTGTACCTGGTGGGATAGGTGAGTCTTGTTCCCAGCAGGAACATTGTGTCTCAGCTTTGGGGGTGGTTCTTTGCAGTCTCCTTTTTTCCATGTCTCGATCACCACGAACAGCGTGTTCTTGTTCCACTGATCACCTTGTGAATCAACAGCTCTTGATCTGGGCCTAAAAAAGTCAAGGTTAAGTAAAATGGTTGGAAGAGGAGAGTGTGTTTTGGGTTTTGTTTCCCTGCTTTTTTAATGCCAAATTTAGTTAGCACACTTACTGGCTGTCTTAAAGGAAAATGGTCTGTTAAAGTATCTCAGGGACATTGTTTTGCTGTAATCAGTTACATGAGTTTAATGGCTAGAAATTGTTTCAATATTACATTTTTCAAAGTTAAATAATAAAGCCATATGTTTGTGGGATAGCATCATGAGGAGATAATTCAGTGCAGGGAACTGTTACTTTATTTTGGAATTAGATTAAGCCGTAAATAAACACTACTTTGTCTTTAAGTTAGAAAATCGTTCCCATCCAAACAGCCTCCACAGACATTTTCCACCTGTTAAAGGACGTGTAGTATTGGGAGTCTTTCATAACAGTGCAAACTGGCTCCAACTTTCAACGGGTTTGTAAAAAATAAACCAGCCTTGATTTATGAGTTGAACTATGACAGGGAACATGTAAGCAAATAAAAACAATGAACTGAGAAAAAAGCAAATATACTGTTGATTTGGCACCGCATGAATCATGCAGGCAAATCTGAGAGGAATAGCAGGAATGAGCTTCAGAGTGATGGATTGGGAAAGGGGATCTGATCCCTGGGTAATGAAATGTGAGGGGGTCTTGCCTGATGCTGTTGACCCAGAGGTAGCCTGGAGGAAAGTGATTCCTTCTGACTATACAGTGTTAGTTAAAACAATCCCCTGGGCTCAAATATCAGCTATTAAAATAAATTCAGGAGACAGAGGAAGCGATGTTTATAAGTTGGAAGTTTGAGCTGCTTTTTAAACAATTGTGGACTTACAGATTCTGAACTGGAAACGTGATACGGCGGGAAGAGGGCAAAAGGAAATGACAAGAGGGTAAACTGGGGGTGAGGTGGTGAGGAGCATGGAATTGGGAGGGAAAGCAGACTTTTGGGGGGTGGAGGGAAGACGAATTCTCACAGGGCCAAGCAGAGAAACCCCCTACACATACTCTTGCTTCACCTCCTCCATTTGAGGTGCCACGGCTGTTTATGAAGATGCCACAGAAACTCAGACATCCCAAAGATAACAAGGGTTTGTGGCACATCTGAGTGTGTTTGCATTTTCAACCATAATTATAACAGTTGGTCACTATTTTTCAGCAGAAGGTTTTTCCTCCAGGAATGATTTGTATTGAAATGGAGGTATTCCATGGAAAAATTGAGGTGGCTTAGTTCTGGGGAGAAAAAGAAGTTGAACTATTTATTTAATCGGTAATAAACCCAAGGATGTTAATCATCATAATAGAACCCTTTCAATGTAGTTGCTGCAGCAGCAATACCACCAGCAAAAGAAATCTTTTACAACAAAAGAAATTTTTTAGTTGACCACTGACCAATTTTGGGTTTGGAACACAAGCATTTTTTATACTAGTGACATTTCCCTTAAGTAATCACTGGAGTTTCTGCATTACTCCAGAGCATTATTGGAAAACTGAAACTCTAATTTGGGTAGCAGCATGACCCAAACATTATGGCAAAGCACTTGAAATGGCTTTGCCTCTGCTCTCTAGCATTACTCTCTCTCATACTCAAACAAGATGCTTTTCCTGCTGTACGTATTTCTTTAGCCTGGAATTTGGTTAAAACAGAGGATTTCTTTCCACCTAAATAAATGCTGTTATGCAGAACTGGTCTTGTTTTGGTTTCTAACTACCATAGTTACTTAAAAGTTTGTTACAAAAGTTACAAAAATGGAACTAGGAAATGCTATTGGTGGCTCTCTAGCAGGTGGATTTGGTTGTTATTCAGAATAATAGTGAGCCTCAGTGCCACAGCTTTCTTTTTCTTCTCCTCTTGCTGCTGGAGGTGTCCCGTGGCTTTTCCAAGTGACCTTTCACCATTTAAGTTCTTGCTCGTGTCTGATAATGACACTCGAGTAAATCCCCATCTGCTCCCATGCACATCCCTATCGGATCTTTTCTTGTACTTAATATTTCCACAGAGCTGCTCCGGTAGGAGAGGCTCATGCTGAGACTGTTCCCCTGCAATTTATGAGCAGGATCGGTGCCTGGAATTTCCCGAAGTGCCGGGTGAAAGACAGGCTCAGAGACCCCTGTATACAATTCTGAAAAAAAAAAAAAAAATGTGAAAGGCAATGAAATCTGAGCTCGGGCTTTCAGAGACAGCTTGACAAGTCAATTGGCCTGTTAGGAGTTGACAACAGTGACCCTGATAGTAGAAATGATCCGTTTCCTCTGGTTTAATTTATCACCAGCAGGATTCTGAGTAGCTGCTCAGTAGCACAATTTTCACATACTGATATAGCATCAATCCCAAATGGGACATTTTGTGAAGGGAGAGTTTACTTGCTGTCCTAAAAAAAACCCAAAACTCCCAGGGGGAAAAAAATTGCCCCAGGAATGCTCAACATGTTTATTGTTAAGAGTTGAATCTAATATATGTGAAGCCTCATGTTTTAAAATTCCTTTCCCAATGTTAGATAGTGGTCCGTGGTGTTGCTCGCTCTTCTTAGGCATTTCAATGTTCTCAAATAATTTCATTCTCGAGGTATAGAGAGCAGTGTTCTCAGTCATTCAGAATTAAAGGTGAACAAAAAAAGTCCTTACAACATATGTCTGGGAAAGGACAATAACAGAAGAATTCTAATTTAGTTCAGTAGCATATGCAGTCTACTTTTTTTCAATTCAAGAACACTGTCAGGAAAGATGTTTGGTTTTGGAGCCCATTCAGGAAGCTCAGAAGTTTTGTGACAATGTTTTCACCAATGTCACCAGAAGTACTTTGGCAGTGATGCTGTGTTTCTCAAAATCCCAGGGGCAACCATTGGGAGGGAGGAAAAAAAAAGGAGGGGGAAGCAAATTCAGAAAAATATAGTTGAAATAGTTTCAATTTTTATCTTTTTTTTTACAATTTTTTAAATCTGAAGTTTGATAAACCACAGATACCAATGAAAAGTTTTAAATCCAGACTTTGGTCTTGCCTGGTGCATCTCTTGCATCTATCCTGAGCTCAAGCTCAGTTTGGGTACCACTTTCTTCCTGTCGCTAATCCAAAAAGTATTTAATGGGTGAGAAACTGAGCCTCAAGGACATCAGGAGGGCAGAGGTGATTTAGAGCTTTGTGCTCTGAAATTGGGAGCCTGTGCTGCCTGTCCAGTCAGGGAGTGCAGCTTTCCTGGAAGTGCTCTCGATCCCCCCAGCCTGTCTCACTCCTCTGGCTCTAATGGAAGCCTGAGCTCTTTAATAGAGCCATTGAAATTCGATGTTTTGAGTTAGGTGAGTTCCCCCCCGGAGCAGCGCGTCCAGATTTATACAGGAAGTCTGTGGCAGAGGCAAGAATTGAACCCAGCTTTTCTGTGACTATCTTTTTATTCCCAAGCTTCCAGTTAAACTGTAATCCATCTTGAACCACTTACTGGAAGTAGTTCCCTAAAAATAAATTGAAAGTCTAAGTGATCAGGAAGTTTACCTAAACTTCAGAGGCAGGTTAATGTGAGAGTACTTTGGACTGACTCCTTGGAATGGCTCTTCTTGGGGTGGTGCTCTCTGCTCCTCCGTAGAATTGCCTCGTTAGTCTGCTCCTGGAGATCAGTTGTTCCTGCCCAGTACATCCTTCCAAATCTCCTGAAAAACAGGCATCGGTGAGATTTGGGCAACTGATTAAAAAATGAAAACAGAGAGTCTCGGATGAGAAAGGGACACTTTGCATAAAGTACTGAAAAGCACCTTATCCAAACATATTGCAGGCTTGGATTTAGTCATCCAGGAGCTGTGAGAAGGCACATTCCCAGCTCCCTACAGCCAGCAGGAGCATGATGTTTCTCACCAAGCCCTCATGACCAGGAGGGAGGTTTGCAGCCTGGCCTGCTCTTCCTCTGGCAGGCCTGAGTGGGGGCCACTTTCCAAGGCAGCATTTTATGCTGGTGGCGTTATCCATAAGCGGCTTTGGAGTGGTTTTGCTGGGAGAAATCAGCCCATATCAAAGGTCTGACAAACCTGACAAGTAATTTGGCCTCTTACGTTTGAGCTGAATTACCCCTGAGCACAAATGTGTGTTACTAGCAGAGCCTGTTAAATAAGGTGACAGGACAAAAGTTAACTGACATAATTAAACTGCTACAATTCTGACAGTTTAGGGTTTTTTTAAAAAAAACCTTAGCTTGGCTAGTCTTGGAGTAGATGCAGGGAGGAGGGCATGAGCAGCAGAACAACCTGCTCTGATGTGGAAGGGACTGGGGTTGCAAACATGCAGCTTAGGTGACAATATTATTATAATGCTTTTATATATATATATATATATATATATTGCATGTATATATAGGTATGTGCTTTTGTGTGCATGTGTGGGTGAAATATATTAAGATTATTGAATGTGGAAATAGGTGAAAGAGTTTAAATTGCAGTAATTTCACTGCATTTTGTGGTTTCTGTCTGAAATAGCACGTTTCAGCTGTAGAATGGGGCAAATGGGCATTTGTGCTTCATCCAGAGGCAGAGCTGTCCTTCTGAAAATGAAGATCCTTAAACCAGCTCCCTCCAGTCTGAGTAAAGTCAGACATTGCCTAAAACTGGTCAGAAAACAACCAAAGGGATTTTTTCACTCTGATGTATGTAAAATCTCCATGGGAATGTTTACATTAGACAAGTGCCTGCCAGCTTTATGAGGACAGCTAAATCCCATTGGGGACGTTGGATACCCCTGAGCCTATAGGGTGAGCTAAGTTCTCACCAAATCATGATGCAGAGCCTGTTTCTTAAGTATGGGGAGCAAAGCAGCCTTGTTTTCAGGGAAATCTCAGGGCAGGAGGGTGGATGTTTTTGCAGTTTAAACACTGCACAACAAACCCCATCCTGGCAAAATACAAACCTCACTAAAGGTAGTGTGAAACCTGCCTAAGCTGCAGACCTCTAAATCTGGCCCCAAAAAAGCCATTCCCTGTGTTTCCTCCCCAGAGACAACATCTTTTTTCTTATCTTAGGCTTCCTTTGGAGATCTCGGTATCTGTGTGTCTGTACACACAGGTATATGCACAAGAAAACTTTTTTATGTAAAAAAGCACCCCCAGCACTTACTAACCCCTGTGCTGAGGGCAGCTCTCCTGTAGGGTTTAAACCTGCCCATGATAAATGTGCTGTTACTCTGGCTGCAGGTTTTTATTTCTGGGGATATCAATTGGATTCTTATTATGAAAGCAGAAAATTGGAGTTACATCTGGTGGCTGACGCATGTGACAGTATCACTGCGAGGAATTCCAGTTTCCTGAAGCTTTTCAATTAACTCGGAGCATTTTTCCTCAGGTGCTGCGCGCTCGGGTTTTCAGCGTGCGCCTGCTTCCAAGTTGTAAATCAAGGAGTGGGTTATTGTACTTTCCTAGGAGCTCTTGTGCCAGTAAAATGAAACAGCAAATAATAAACCCCAAGGAGATTTATATAGCCCGAGTTGATGAAACAATTACTTTCTCATTCCTAGGCTCGCTCAGAAAGGTGGGTTAAAAATAACTGAAAATTTACAAGAGCCTAAAACCGAATCTGAAAAGTACAACCTCAGCAACTTATTGGGCTCAGCCTAGTGAACGCCAGATTTACTGTTTGCAATTTCTTCAACTTGTTCGGTCATTTTTATTATTTTTATTTTTTTTTCAACTGCCCCCTCCCCAAGTTGATGACAAGCCTTGGCAAAAACATCTGTGCAAATAAAGCAGGGGAAAGAGTGGAGGTACCTGGCCAAGAGCTCCCTGTGTCTGCTATGGCAAAAATGTTTGATAAAAGCATCCTTTCCCCTGAAGCCTCTGGGGTTGCATCTCATGTGGCAGATGAAGATCTTGCTTGAGTCATGGGTGCCAGGAGCCTCAGCTGGGCTCCCAAGGCTCCTCAGAGCAGGGCTGAGAAACCTCCACTGTGCCTTTGGAGGTGAGTGAGGAGCCTAAACCTGGCCAGGGTGGTAACATCTCCCCTGGGGCCCAATCTCTGCACCCAGCGCTGTTAATGGCTTGTTCACGGTGCCTTTTATCACACTCAGTGCCTGTGCAGTGGTGGCAGCAGAGACCAGAGCTGGTTTTGCAGAGCTGTCACCAGCTGAGCCTGACCCATGGAATGTTCCTGCCGACAGGGACCCTGTGTGGGGGGGATGTGTGAGAGTTTTCGAGGCAGGGGCCTGCAGCAGTGAGCCCCGCAGATGTCAGGGCACCAGCAAAACACAATCAGTGTGTCTGGGACCAGGGCAGGGCAGAGAGAGACCAGCAGGGATTTGGGAGTGATGGCAGGGCTTAACTGCAGTGTTCCAAAGCACAGGCACTGTTTTTATCCCAACCTGATCCATCAGCTTGATAAGTGCTCTGCTGACAGCGTTGGGATTAAGGTGACAGCACTTTCCAGTCAAGACACAAGGGGAGGTCCCACGTTCAGCTGGAGCACTTGGGCTAAGAGGAACAGGTCAGTGGCCATTTCCCTCTATCCCTGGTGATGGCAAATCCTTGAAATAGTGCATTGCCCCTGCTTTTTGCTCTGCTGGTACTAGTGAATACACCTGGCAGTATCTCCTCTTGCACAGCTAAGGTGCCATCGTGTCCTGGTTGTCCTCTCCCTCGGTTTGAGCTTCCACGAGTCTGTCCTCTTTGGGAGTCACTCCTGACTCGCAGGCACATCAAGGACGTGCCAGGTCCCCACACAGCCGGGGACAAACACAGGCTGCTGTCTCTGTGTGACCCCCAGCCTTGACCACAGGGGTTCAGACCCTTGGGAGCCACCTCACTCCCTGCTTCCTATTGAGACCTCCTGAGGAAATGGTGATGTGCTCCAAAGCTCTGCTTCAGGGAACAGTTTGGGGTTTACAGCCTTTAAAAAATGCTTTTGTCCTACTCTTCTTTTTTTCCTGGAATATGGGCAGGCAAATAAGGTGTTCCAGATTGGAGAAGTGAATCCTTTCCCTTCAGCTCTGCATCACACCATGTCCCACGTGGTATCTTTATCGCTGCAGGACCATGGTGGCCAGCTGGGACACTGGCACCTCCCTATCAAAGGCTACTGGTGAAAAAAGCTTTAGCCTACATTTTCCTGTGCAACTTTTGTAGAGTTCATTCCAAAGGCAAAGTGGAATGAAGGTATTTGTTTGCTCTCCAGAGATGTTTTTGTCATAAATCAGGAAAAACACAAGAACATAGAAATGGGCTGTTAGATGGGGATAGAGATTTTGTTTTCCTTTCAATGGAAAGTTCTTTCCCTCAAAAAGCAAAATCTCTACAAATATGTTTAGGTTTTTTAAAATACTCCTTCTTTTTTAAATTAAGAAAAGCATCAACACATTGCTTTCAGCTGGTCCTGTGACATCCTTGTGACTCTCCCCAGTGAAATTCAGCTCTCCCCAGCCAGAGGCCATTCCCCAGCCACCATCTGACCGCATCTACCAGTGCCACAAATCCTCTCATTTAAAATGGTGGCTAAAATAATGTTACGCATTTTATCAGACCAGTTTCCTCTCTGAAGGTTGGCATGTGATTCTTATTTTCTACGTTATATAAATCTAAGGGTGGGAATTTTCAAAACCACTTGGTTCTGGCCTAATTCTTCTCCTGTTGAAGTCAGTGGGACTCTCTTACCCCTGGACTGTAATCGGAGCAGTTAAGCCAGCACTGAGAGCTTATGAAAACCACATCCTAACTATGCTCCCAGACCTCACCCAGTTTTCTGCTTTCATGGCATGAAATTTGTTTTCATCCTATTAGATGTGCTGGAATGCTGATGTCCAAGGGAAGCTCCCAGCAATTGAGTTGAATATTAATTCTGGCTGGGCTTGCCTTTGTGGGTTACGGCTGAAGCGTTTCCGTGAGCGTGGCGAGGCCACTCATCACACAAACAACATCAGCGGGGTCAGGACGAGTCAGAGCTGGGCATTCCCTGCTCATCCCAAGGCCTCAGGACTCAGGAAAGGCACAGGAGGCAGCCTGGCCTCCAGGCAGGCACCAGATGACTCCATCAGCCGTCCCAGTACCTGTGTCCTCCCTGCTGCTGGAGGCAAGTGTGCTGTGAGTGGGTTTGAGGCCATACGCCTGCAGCAGTGCATGCTGCCACTCCCATGGAAATCAGTGTCCCAAATCTGCTTTCTTGAGTGGACAATCTTGGCCATAGGTCCCTGGAGCTGTGTCAGCTCGGAGCAGATCCTGCCTTCTGAGAACAATATTGGGAACCAGCTTGGGTGGGGATTTTTCAAGTAATTGCAGTTTCCACACAGAACCATTTGGGTAGAAAATATCTGCTCATTCTTCCGAGAGAAGGGCCAGATTGCTGCTCCCTGGGAGCTTGGTCAGTTCTTTTCATTTTGGTACTCTTTGGTTTTTTCCTTTTTGCATCTTTTTTTGTTTTTGTCATTTATTTGTTGTGTCATTAGCAGGTGCTGTAAAAGTTCTGCTTTGCCTCTGAGATTCTCTGAGAATATAGAAGAACCTCTCCTTTTATGAAGAAGAAACAAAAACCAAATCAACCAAAAAGCAACAAAACAATTCCCTAATTTTACCTCTTAATCTCACTGTAAGACATTGCCTGTCAGGCATGCTGGCAGATTCCTGTCTTTTGTGCTTGAGTTAATTTGGAAGCGGCGATGGAGAAACAAAGGTGGCTGTGCCAGGTGATTTGTTTGTGCTCAGCGGCAGATAGGATGTGATGGATCCCATCCCGGTGACTTCTGCCATCTCAGGACTTTGTTGGGAACCTGGTGGAGCGTAAAATGATTCCACCAGTAAATACTCAGCACAGGGGAAAGCTTCCACCCCAGTCTCCATATCCCAGAGATGAAACCAACTGGAAAGAGCTCCAATCCCTTTCCCTGTAGCCAAGAAAGTCATTTTGTGTTCCCTGCACAAGCTGGACTGAACTCGGCCCATGGATGATTGCTGCTGTCGATCCAAATCTCCCAAAAGGCTTGTGTATTTCCCTGCTAATAAATGTCCCACAAATGTTTTGAATTTCTGCACTCATTAGGGCTTAGGGAGGCTATTTGTCAGGACCAAAGACGTCTTCCACAATAAACCAGCAGCTGTCTGCGAAGGGTGAGGAGACGTTTGTTGCCGTGAGCTGAGTCTCCTGTCAGCAACCAGGCCCCTGACCAGCTCTAGTAAATGTTTTATTGATTTAATATTAAATTAACTGCCTGGGCATAAGGAGTGCATTATTTTTAATGGCATTCTGATATTAGGGACTGCAGTTTGCTAGAATGCACCTGTAAAATTAGTATCCCCCAGTATTCTGCAGGAGCCATAAAATGTAATGCTCACGGTGCTCCGGAGCTTGACATGGGTAGGGTTACACAGGACCCACTTCCACCGTGATGGCTGCACACTTCCTGCTGCCACAGGAGGAGGTCAGGCAGCTCAGAAGGCTGGTTCCCAATTCATCTCTTCTTTGCTCTGAAATGGGGTAAGTGGAGCCTGTGAAGCCTGAGTCCTAATCCCAGAGCATCCTGTCTGACAGGGCATGGTAATTCACGGTAATGGCAGGTCACCCTCTGTAGGGAGGCAGTGCTGGAGCAAATTATTTTCCTCCATTTTTTTTTTTCCCCAGTAAATGGAATAAAGGAGAAAAAAAAAGGCTCGTTCAGCCCCAACTGTTTGGAATTTGCCATTTTAGTGAAAGAAAAGGTATTTGGAAACAAATGGATTTTGAAATTTAAATAGACAAGCACATTCCTTAGTCTAAGAATCAAAATATTTTAATATTTGCTAATTTCAGAATGTGTGTCACTTTTTTTTCTTTTTACAACTGGACTGTGAATTTAATACAGGGAAAATTTCAGCCCAAACAAAAAATAGCTCAAATACAAACTAAAGTCCAAATAAAACCCTCCATAGTGACCTTTTTCCTGTCCTTAAAGTGTGTACCTGGTAAATGCTGCCTTTGGGTTATGAAGGTTGTAAAAATGCCACATTTGAGCTGTTTATATTTTTTAACTCCTCCAGAAATGGTTAATTACAGAGTCATATCTTCTTAAATGGCCTTCAGTTGGGGATTCTGAGAAATCCCAGGATTTCTGGGAAGTTCCTTTCACGTGGATTTCACAGTGATGAATCACAACTCCGAAACAATTATGGATCCAGGATAACATCCACAGGCACAAAACCATGCTCTTAGTATGTCCAAGTTACAAAAACAAAAACTTGAATTTAGAAATTGAGAATGTCAAGAGATGAGGTAGGATACCAAATTTCATGTATTTCGTCATTGAAATTACTTTAAAAGCTGGAGAGCTGAGGGGCTCCGCATGTAGTTGGGTGACCAAGTTAATTCCAAGCAGCAGCCATGGGTAAAACAGCAGTCTGAGTGGATTGGGATCAAAGTGGGCACTCAGCAGCATCTCATACAATCCATTTTTCAACTGCTTTCAACAAGATCACTCTCTTTGTACATCTTATTTGCTGATCTCTCTTCTCCCATTGCTTTCTTGGACATAGCAGTCAATGAAATACATGTTTTCGTAGTCCTAAGGCAAATGGTGACAAGAAAAGTATATTTTTTGTCATGATTTTCCAGGTGACAGCCAAGTTTCCTCCCAAAAAAAGCTGAAAATTTCATTGCGCTTACTTTTTCCATAGAGTTTTTGGGCACCAAAATTCAAATAGATCTGCTCTGGGGAAAGAGAGCGAAGCTGGGACAGAGAACTGAAATATAATTTAGAAGAGATCAAGTGTTGCCTTCAGATACTGTTGGTTCAACAGACACGGTTTGTGTAGGACCAAATAATGAATTTGTCAGGTGCCAAAGTCTACCCAGGATCTGGCTCTGAAGCTCATGAGTGCACTGAGCTCATGGAGAAACCCACAGAGAGTTGATCTGCGTGAAAGCTTCTGTTGGCTTTGGTAGGTACCAGATCTGGACAACCTCCTGGTTTTTATAGCATGATGTCCATTTTGTTCTTCCACTCTTTGCATGCTTTCCTCTTGGTGTTGGACACTCATTTGCCACCTTTCATGTGCCATTCAGAGGTGAACACAAAGGGTGGGTCACTGTTGGGTGATGGCTTTTTGGTTGACAAATACAGATGATTCTTTGCCCAGGCAACTTGAGCTGATGGAGTCAAACCATGCTTTCTTCAAAGGATGTGGTAGATTTACTTATTCCTGTTTCTGTGTTTGATTTACTACCACATGATTTCATTAAATAAGAACTTAACATGGGGATTTCTGCCAAGCAACTTTAGGCAAGGCCCATATTCCACAAATCCCTAAATTTGAGGGTGGTGGGTGGGGGAATAATCATATTTTTCAAGCAGATGTCCATTCTGCCTGTGGACTGCAGTTTGGGGTGGTTTGTCCTTGCTCTTGTTGCTTTTAAAAACCTTGTGAAATGGTGTTTATTTTCCTCCCATAAGATAATGAACTTGAATTTTTCAATTCTATGAAGTTGCTGATAACCGTAATGGCTATTCATTCTCTAATTAATAACAGCATCAGAGGGAATAAAGGAGAAATCTTTAAACAGGCAGCAGTTCAAGCTTGAACTGGTTTCAGATTCAGACAGGACTTCTTGGAGCTCTACCCTGCCCTCCTCCAATTTAAGGCCATGCAGCCCATGTTTGTTGGTATTTTTAAGTAGATAAAAGTATGTAAGAAAGTTCCTCCCTTTAATTACTGGATAGAAAATCCATATCCTGGTAGCTCAACTGTCCAGATCATGTTAAATTTCAGTGAAAGAAAATAAGTAAATGCAAAGAAGAAAATGCCAAAGCAAATGCAAGGAGGGAAGAAAAGTGATGTAAGTTGGCCAAGAAATAAGTTACACTTCCTGGCCCAGGCTCTGTGGTGGTGTAAATCATTACCACACAGCTTCAGTGTAGCCATTCCACTTCACCAAAGTCTTCAGCTGGACCTGCTGTCAACCTCCAGCAAATGTGGTAGCGAAGTTACACCAGTCCAAGGCAATTTTGCTCACTTCCCAATGCTGATCTTTGCCCTCAAATGCTGCTTTTGTCCCAGTGCTCAGCGTTAGGGTGGCTCTTGATGCAAACTGAGGTCACGAAGTGATGCCATTGCTGTGAGCTGGGCTGGGGAGAAAGGCACACCGGGGCAGGTCTTATTTCCGTTTCTGAGCTGGCAATCCACTTCTCTGCTCAAGAAGGATTTCTAGGTGACATCCAGCATGGAGAGGTTCAAGGCATTTTGGTGATCCTGGTCCCACTAAACATCTTCAGCAGACTGCTAATGTTGCTTTTCACTATTCCAGATGAGGCTCTGGAGGTGTTTTGGGAAGGCACTCCTCGGAGCTTGTGCAGCTGCCCTGAGCTCAGGGTGCAGGCTGGCAAGGCAACCTCCTATGGGTCAGCCTCAAGGATTCCTTTTGCTTCATTTTGCTGTTTCTTGGTCATTTTGGGTTTGGCTTCAGGTGACAAAGACCAGCAGCCATCTACCACCCAGCACCTCGTGCTGCTGCTGGCCTTCCAAACATCTGAAGTGTTCTGGCCAGTGGCACAAGGAATTGTGTTAACATCTTCTCTGAGAGACATCCAGAGTTGAGAGAAGAAAAGTGGCCAAGACAGCTTAGTGCTTTTGGCTTATTGTTTGAATATTTAAAGATGTTGCATCTGGAAAGCATTCCATTTATTTGTGGCTGGTACCCATATATCACATCCATGAGCTTCCAAGTAAACAGCTGTCACTGGAGCTGCCACGGAGGGAAATTGGCACTGCTGGCTTGTGGTGAGCAGAGAGGGAACACGCTGGTACAGCCTAATCCAAGGAGGAAACATTAACCCAGATGTGTAGAGGACAATGGATGAATTGTTCCTTAGAGTTCCTCAACTTCTCAGCTGTAGTAACGTGAGACACAGTGAAGGCCTCAGACTATTCTATTCACGCACACACACACAGAACTGCGCACGCCATCGCAGCCAGAAAGATGGGGCTGTGTGCTATAGCTGTAGGCCACAAAGCAGCCTCTGAGCTGTGTCTGAGGGACAGCTGCCACCGTGCTGGAGGCAAAGCTGGCTGCAGCCTGCTCGGGTCATGTGGCTGTTGTTTCATGTTCACGCGGCTCGGAACACCAATGTCCATGGCTTCCTCAAGGAGGACACCATCTAGGCAGGACCCGTCCAGGTGTCGGTGTAGCAGGGAGTGCATGGGGTGCCTGTCTCAAAACTTCAGCTACTGTGGGGCTGGTGGCAGTGCCAGGGCCTCAGCTGGAGTTGGGATTTCCTGTAGGAGCATCTCAGAGTGATGCAAGGAATTCTACCTGAAAGCGCCTTGGGTTTCCAGTGCTGCCAGGAGGGGCGTTACAGGGAGGCTGGAAAACCCCATGGTGATTCCAGGGTCTCCGAGGTAGGTGTGTTGGAGCACCTGGGGAGGCTCCAGCTGAAATGGAGGAAATTCAGCAAGAAGGGTTTCCCAACTGCTTTCCAGAAGGGAGGATCTGAGGCCCAGGGAGACGAGATGAGCCCTCCAAGGAGGTGGCTGTGTCAGTCCGAGGGGAAACACAGATGACCTGGGAAAACCCTTTCCCACTCCTGCCCAAAAGCTGTTCTGGCATCTACTCTGGATGCTTTGGCACTCCACTGGGCTCAGGGTTTACCTTCTGTTTACAACCCAACCCAAAGTGGGTTTGAACTGGTGACCTAAAGGTGAAAGGCTCTGCATCTTATTAGAATTACTGTGAGCTGCTGAACGAGTCCCCCATGGCAGTTAAGATTTGATTATGGTTCGAGAAAATGTTCAGCTTTTACAATTAGTGTCAAAGCAGTGGTAAGCCCCTCTTTGATTCCTGGGTGTAGGCTCGTGCTTTTCTTAACCTCACACATATGCTGGCATATTTACAGTAAGTGCTCAGGGGTTTGTTTTTTTAATTATTATTTTTTTATTTTTGAATTAAAAATGAAAGTACCCCAGGGAAATTATGCAATGGGAAATAGCTACTTCAATAAACTCGACTCACACGTTTTATTGATTATGGTAAATTTAATTATTCCATTTAAACCTTGCTTACACACACAAAAAAAACCTTATCCTTTTCTTCCTACATGTTTTTTCCTGTTTTTGTATCCGTCTTTACAGACCAAAACTGTGCTATATATTATTTTAAACTTTTTAGAGAAGAAATACTTAAGGCTAAGCTTCTTCCCCGTAATTATAAATTAAAAATTAGAAAACATACCATAAATCTTATTCAAAACATCTTCAAATAGAACTACTAATTGTGAAACAGCAGTAATTATGGCTTTTAATGTAGCTCTTTTTCCTCTGCCGTATATTATGTGCACTGCTTTCTCTAAGGGAGACAATTATCCAAGTGCAAGGGATGTTTAAAAACCCTGAAATAACAATAAAGCATAGAGAAAAATCAGTACTTCTCTAGTCAGAACTTGATTAGGTGACACTATTTGATCTCTTGATACTCAGTTATTGTCCAGAGGTTTTAGTCTTGTTTGGAGACCATTGCACTGAGGTTTTTAGTAGCTACTGCCACAGGGCAGTGAAAGAGCTGCTGGTCCCTGAGTCTGAAAACTTATTTCCCTTTTCCTTCTCTTTCAGGGAGCTGCTGCTGCTTCTTCCAACCTGCTGAACCTGTGTTTAATCCAGGTAATCACCTCTTTTCTTCTTGAAGTTAGGAACAGTCTCCTCTTCCTGGGGAAGTGCATTTATTCATTACCTTGTGACTGTTCCACGAATGGGGAATGTTCCTGTGGACAGAGGCCTGTGGGACTGAGGTCAAAGCAATTCTCCATGGCTTGGAATTGGGATGTGGGAAGCAGAATTGTCCCTAGGGATGAAGAATCAGAAGTAATTCCCAAAGCCTGTGCTCCCTCTTGAATGAGGGCCCTGTTCAGAACCAGTGCATCACAGCAGTGAGACAAATCATGGGTGGTCTTCCTCCCTGACACTGCAAAATTCAGTCTGAGGAGGAGTTATTTGGCATTCTGGAATCTGAGCTGACCATTTTGAAAGGGGAAGAAGGGCCCAGTGTTTGTTCAAGGCTTTGTTGCTTCCAGATACATCTTTCATCCAAGTTTTTTCATAAGACTGTTAGACCAGGGCTTGTCTGAATCCTGTGGCCAAATCCTCATCTGGTAAGATCTGCAAAGACCCCATTTATTTACGGGATCTGCACCCCCTCAGTGTGTGGGGGAGCCTGGAAGGAGCCAGTGAGAATGCAGGGATGCTGAAGGTGGAGCGGCAGGGCTGAGGGATGTAGAAGGTTCTGGAGGCTGCAGGTGAGCAATGTCTTCTTTGCTCTCCTACAGTTTCTCTGCTGGTGGCACATTTGACTGCCACCATTGTAAGCACTGTGACCAACCTAGCACCTTCTGGATATCCCTTCTTGGCAAAACATGGACTGGGGAGACCTTGATGTCATTTACATCCTTGGGTTTCCTGCACGGCAGTGTAAGTGATTCATTATTCATATTTGTCCTATGGCTTCAAGAAGAAAATATAACTGGGATGCTCTGCATCTTTCCTCTGCTCTGGTAGGTTTCAGGTTTATTTGCTTTATTCAAAAAGTATAGCTGGAAATAAGAACTTGCATATTTCTAAATGACCTACACTTAAATGTAACCACAATCTGATGTAAATCTGGCGAGGCTCCCCTGAATTTGAATGGATTCACTCCAGCTTGCACCGGCTGAGGATTAGGCCCTGAGATTCAAGCAAGCCCCGTTGTGATGACCATGAAAAGAACTTTGATTAAAGATGAGTTTGGAAGCAATCAAGCCAAATCATAAGCCTGGCTGATTTCATTTGTTTTTCTGGCAAGCCAGGGATTTCTGAGAATACAACCTGGTTGCAGTATGTATTACACCAAATCCTTCAGCTGATGAGCCCATCGCCACAGATGTCACTCTCTGCCTTAACTCCCCAAAACATTTCCATTTCCTTCCCTGTAACTGTCACCACACTTGCTCTGGCCACTCTGGCCGGGGAACTTAGCCACGTCTGATCCCAGACTCAGCTTTTGGCCTGGATGACTCTCAGAATTATTTTGCAGATGGGCCAGCCTAGGACACGTGTTCCCGCTGGGATCGGCGCTCTGCTCCCTCCTCGCTGCCTCCTTAATGAGAGTGAGAGAGCTTGGACCAATAGGCAGCTCCTCAAATGGCAACAAAAGACTCCTTGTCATTACTCAGGCTGGCTCCAAGTGCAGTGGAAAAGGGGATTTTTTGGCAGAGCTGCAGATTGCAGTCACAATATACAGCTGATCACTGCTGCCAGTGATGCTCTCTGCTAAGTTAAAAAAGTCGCCTCCTTGCTCCTTTCCTCCCTTTCCACAGCTGTGGCCGGGGGCTCTGTGAGGATTGGCACACCGGACATGTCATGGGCGGCTCCCGTGGTGATACAGAGAGAGACGTATGAGCAATACTCCAAATGGAATCCTTGACAAGAAGGAACTTTGAAACCTGAATTAAGAGTTCAAGAATCACTCCAGAAGAAAAATGCCTCTTCCACCTTCCCTCCCAAAAAGTGAGCCTGAGTCAGTTGTCTCCATTCCTGCTTTCCATGGTCTTGTATAAAACAATTTGAAGGTGAAAAAGCCAAAAGCTTCATGTTGTAAATTTTAAAATGGCACAATTGCAGTGCTCTTGGCATTTTTGTTTTTCTTCTGGATGTTTTCCTCTCAAAGCAAAGTGCAGTCAAAAAAAGCAATCTTTTTTTGCTAAGTGATTCCCTTTTGGCATGTTTCAAAGAAAGAGATGTGTATTCCTTATATTTAGCCTTTTAACCACATACATATAAGTTTATTCTGAAGTTTTACCAACCACTTCTGTTTACTACTGCTTCAGACAAAGCAGGATCCAAGTGTCCCTTGGAATCCTTGCTATCCCAAAACACACAGACCTCGAGGTTGGAAGGAAGTTATGGTGTTATTTCTTCCCTGCCTTTTGTTATTATCATTATTATTAGTGGCAATAGCAAGTGCTGTCCAATGTGGTGCTGCACATCTGCAGCCCCCATTGGGATCCCAACTCCGTAAAGGATACTTGCCTGGGATGTACAGCCACTATGGTCAGTCCTGGCCACCTTCCAACCCTTCTCCAAATGCAGGAGGATGAAGGGCATTGCCACAGAGGGAGAATTTGGAGGTTAAGGAGCTCCTCACAGGCAGGGGGTCCCAGGGTGCTTAAGTGGAACATTTTCTGCAGTGCCTTAATCCTGGTTAGTGCTGACGATGCCCAGACATGGTGTGCTGGCCACCTGCTTTGTTGCACAGCGGCACTGTTGCATCCCCTCTCCTGCTCTTCACAGGAATCCCTTGATTTCATGGGGGTAAAAAAAGTCTTCATTTTTCCATATCTTATTCCTTTAGCCTGTTTGATTCGCTGATTCATTTTGTACACTGGAAGTTGCATTCAATTTTTAAGCTTCATTTGTTTCCCTGTTTCTGTTTATTTTTGTTGTTATTGGTTAGCTCCAGAAGAAGCAGCCTGAATGCTTTATCTGCCGAAAGTCACAGGCGTGTGGGTTTCTTCTTTTGCTGCCCCAGCCCAGGATTTCACTACATGCCCCTGGAATTTATCTGTAACATGCATGGCAGAGCTGCTCCCAGGAGAAAAGGCTGAGTCCTACATCAGTAGCTGACCTGAAGCAAAGCTGCTGGGGACAGCCCTGTACCCTCAGAACCCTTACCCAGCCCCCTTGGCCACGGGGATGTTGTGGCTGATTTTCCTGCTGGCCAGAAGCCCTGTCCGTGTCGCTGCAGACCCAGGAGTGCCCAGGACAAGAGCAGCTGGTCATGCCTCATCTCTCTTACCTCTCTTTTCTCCTTCCAGACTTTACTACGTTTATCCTCTTAGCACCTCTGTAATTATCTCTCTGTAACAGATGAGAAACAGAAGAACGTGGAGGTTTTGCAATTTGAGCTGGGCCACGCAGCAGCTCTTTGGCAGAGGAGGAGGCCTCCCGAGGGGTGAGTAATGTCCTTTTGACAATCCCATTAGACTCCTGGTTGTATCCTTACACACCTAGAGACAAGCCCAAAGCCACTGAACCTGACCCTTCCAGGGCTGATGGTAGCCTTTCACCATTGTCCTCCCCAGTCCCCAGCACCATTCCCAGAGAACAATCTGCACACAAATTCCACTCTGATGCACTTTGAAGGCCCAGGTCTTATTTATGCCAGCAATGCAAACATCATTGTGGTTTTGCAAAGACACAGAAAACTGACAACAGCTGCAGTTGTTGTGTGCAGTGTCCTGCAGAATAGTTTTGCCCTCACAACTGTGTTTTACCCATTGTGACTGGAAGAGGGCAATCGGATGGTGCTTGACTTCGTGTGTATGTGTATGGCCAGCTCTAGTGAGCAGTTAAAGCAGGGAGAGCTTTACCAGGAACCTGACCATGGCTTTACACTCTGAGTCAGCAGCAGCAGTTGAGTGGAGGCAGCCGGGGCAGCTTCAGGGAGGCTCATGCTGAGCTGAGCAGAGACTCTGTAAAACAGAGCAGTGAGAGCAGGTCTGCTGAACATCCTTCCTGCTGAGTGAGTCAGCAGCAGCTTCATTAAGCAGAGCTGGGCAGGGAGCAGCAGTTATGACAGAAGAGGCTTTAGCTGATAGGATCATTTTCAGCACAATAATATTAATTAGCAATTGCGATAGGGAGCACGAGGCAGGTGGAGCGCTTTCTGTCAAGGCATTTTTGTAAGGAATTAGCCTGTATAAACACCCATTGTAAATACATTGTCCTTGTCAGGTGTAATAACTGTCTGGGCACATGGCATCCCTGCTCACAATGGAAAGATAATCAAAGACACAATTCCACACTCCGGTGCTTCTCCCAGCTGCTAATTGTGTCACCGGAGAGATCCAAACAATTATAGTAGGAAAACACTGGGGGACTGGTAACAGTAATTTCCAAAATGTGGACAATAAATAGGTTGAGAAAATGCTGTGAGTGTTGAGCCAGCCTTGGAAAAAGCTAGAGGAAAAACTGTATTTCTGACGCAAACATGGAAATTTGAAATGGGAGTGAGGTGCCTAAACATCTTGGAGGAACTTAGACCCTGAGCTTTCTGAAGCCAAATCCCACCCTAGCCTAGAAATAATTTCATATTTCACAGCCTTCACATTTTCCTCAGATGAATGTTGTTCTTAGAAACTTGTACAAGGAGGGCTGAATCCTGAAGACATTACTTAAAGGAAATTTCTATTCATGTCCCTGAATATTCACTACTGATAATCCTGGTAATAATTCTCATGAAAAACTGTGTTGCATTGCATGTTGTAATTTATGATGTACAGCAAATATAACGTATTGTATAACTCAGTATTACAGGTCTGCATTACATACCTGCAATATTATGCTCTGGTAATTAAACCAATTAAAGTGCAGTTATGAGCTCATTAAACCCAAGAAATATGAGATGTCAATCAATTCTGCATTTATCAAGATAAAATCTTATCAAAGTCAAATGATTCAGGCCTTCAAACTGAGTGTTCGTTTATGTCTCCATTTAACACACCCGGAGAGCGTGATCCAGAAAATGCCTGTAGAGACAGATGTGACCTGCACGCACAGTCCCACAGCAGAGGGAACTGCTGCTGGATATTTTTACCTCTTTGGTTCCCATGATTCATCCCGCTGGGATATTCTGTTGCAATCATAATGTTTTAAATATTTAACGCCATCACATGATTCTTTACAGATCTGATATACGCAAAGCACAGCTCCCAGTCAGGTATGTAAGTTTTGCACATTGTCCCTCAGAGAATGCCAGAAGGACTTAGGCAGGCCGAGTTATCCTGCTGTGGTCAGATGCCTTTTCCCAGGTGCTGCCGTTCCTGAACTGGTCCCTGCAGAGTTGGCAGGTCCAGCTCTCCCTCTCAGCTCAGAAGTGATCCCAAATTAGTTCTTTTGAAGTCACCTGGGACTGGTGCCTGCCTGCCTGGAGCAGAACAGTATACTCTGTAATAAATATACTTGGGGCAGAAATCTTCTTCCCACTCAAGTTCTCCCATGGCTCTTATGGTGGGGACAACATTTGGGGCAAAACCTCGCTGCCATCCCCGTCAGTTGCTGGGAGTTTGCTGGAGCTGACTGATGGTAATTCTGGGATTTTGCTGTGTGTTGAGAAATTTGGTACAGTTGTGCTGGTGATCACAGAGGCTGCAGAAGGAAGAATTCAAATCATACTGAGAGGAATGGCAGGGCCAGGGGGTTAATTTAGCTGGGTCCTGAGAGTGTCAGACCTATTTCAAGCAGTGGAGGGCAAGGACTGTACTCGTTTTTTGAGCATCTGTGATGAGCATCTGAATGCTCATCAGGCCTTTGTCTTGACTGTCATCTCTAACATAAGCAGTAATAGCAGTGATGATGATGATGATGATGCTAATGAGAGTCTGATGATAGTGACTTTTTCATACGGTCCAGAAAAGCCCCACACCTCAGGTTCAGCTCATCCGAGCAGAAGAGCTGTTTATGTTTATACTGATTTCTGGTGGGAGGAGAGTGTTCATGCCCAGAGATTGAGTCCGCGGGGAGAAAAGAGAATTATGGAATGACTTTGCTATTGTGAGTAACAAGATTATGATCAGAAAAAGGAGGAGGGAGAGAGGAAAATGTGGATGATGTTATTACCAAAATGAAAGAATTTGGATATAATCATAGCAGTTAGGGAAATGTGTTTTTAAAGACCTTGAGAGAAGTCATAATGAGAGTTTACTTTGTAGATCTAATCACAGTTTACAAGACCATATGCCAGTTCCCAGTGGTGTCCATAGTGAACAGCAGGACATCAGTAATTTTCCAGATGTGGCTTCCCCCCAGAAGGAGAACAAAACCAGTGAGAAGAACTGGAGTGACCCAGCACTGGGGGAGCCTCTGAGCTCCTGTTGACTGGGATGCCCTCATGAATAGTTTGGTTGTTGCCTGGTGTAACACTGGCATAAATTCTTCTCCAGTGTGACTGAGCCCACAAGAGAAAAGGAGAAACTCGGAGAGGGATCATAGGTTCTAATTTTATGGATCTGTCCTGATAAAACAGAGCTGAAGTGTGCATACCATGACATCTGTCCCAGATACCTGATGAGCATTTGGAGCCATATCAGTAGTGGGGGAGAGGGGAGGGATGTTTGGTGCCAACAGGGCATTACTACCTTGTGAAACGTGCCGGTGCAGAGAAGATCATGATCTCAGCTTCAGCCGTAAGCTTTCCCTAACTTCAGAAAAAATGTGCTTGTCTGGCCCCCTTTGGTCAGATCCCTCCATCACCCACCCTTGGAGCTTGGCATTGCCTCTGTCCTACTGCAGCATTAGCACTTTCCCCGTCAGAGCACACAGCACTGGGAATTTGCAAGGGGCTATGGAATCACCAGATCTTCTCATGGTTTTGCTTAGGGAGAGTAGTGGTTGGGGGTGCAACCTTTTGGAGGAGTGGATTTGGAAGAGATACCCCAGTGAAGAAGAAGAAATTATGTTCCCCAGGAAAGGAATGTGGAATCATTTGATGTCTTCTGGAGGTTGTTGTTGCAGCCTGGCAGCATTGCTCCAGGGTGATCTTTACCTCTGTCCTGTGTGCTGTTTTGTGATTGACATCAGCTCAGGGAGAGGAACTGTCACAGTCTGGTGACAAGACAGTGGTTCTTGATGTCACCCTGATGTTACTGATTCACAGCTTGCTCTGGAGGGGCAGGGAACAGTCTGCGATTCGCCACAAGCAGCCGAGTGCCTGCACAGTACCTTCAGGTAGACTCTAGCTCAGGACTGGGCTTGGCTTGCACCTCTGGTTGCAGTCAGCGCATTGTCATTTCCACAGAAGAAACAGAGGGATTGTGACGGTGACGTCTTTCCACGGGAGCAAGGAGTGGAGGTTCCTAATGAGCTGCAGAGGGAAGGAGGAAACTCCAGTCAGTGACTGTTCCTCTCAGGGCAGTGGCACACCAGGAGCTGCAGGGCCAAGGGAGCTCTGCCTGCCCAGGAGCTGCGGAGCCGAGCGGGAGAGCGGCTCCAGCCAGGGCTGTGCCAAGGAGCAACGTGCTCCTCTCCGTGTTACTGAGCATCGGGCCAGGGGCTTGGAGACCAAAAGGAAAAAGCCCTCATGGGAGATGGCCTAGTTTTAATGAGCCCAAACCTCTTCCACAAATTAAGTGAAATATTTTAAAAGGAAACAATATTACTTCGGTTTTATTTGTTTCAGCTACTTAGTTACAGCTCCACGTGGACACAATTAATGGAGGAAATAGAGTATTTTATAAGCCCAGGACTCTGAGATAGATATTTTGTGACCATGTGAAATTCTTTGCCCTAATCACCACACATTCCTTGGGAGAAGGTTGTATATTGCTGAAGATTATTAGTCTTGGTTCCAAAAATGTGTCTAGTCATTGAAAGGCAAAGGTCAAAAATTGTCATGGCATTCCTCAGTGACAAAAGTTTGCCCTCCCCTTTCCACTAAAGTCCCTGCTGTCCATCTCTGGCTCAGGTCTGTCCTAATAAAGTATTCCTCAGCAAAGAAGAGAGAAATTACCTTTCCACTGGAGCAAGTTTAATTTCCCAGATCCCTTTCAGACTGCCTGTGATGTAAATCTCTTGGGCCTTCAGCACCTTATTTCTACCTGACTTGGAGGGTATTTTAATAGAATATGATTTCCCCTTTACTTGCTTATTTACAGGATGATTTTTTCACATCACTGAATCATCTTGTTTTAATGGTATCTAAAACCAACCTCTCTGATCTTTGCTGGTCAGGGAATAAAAACGGATTGAGGTAAAACCTGGGAATGAACGTTGTTTAGATGAAGAGTTTTGTTTGTGCCCTGTCCCTTTTTCTTGATGATAGGCAACAACAAAGGCACCCTTAGAATAAGAAAAATAGTGTTTTTTCCATCTTCTGGAACAGTCTCAAATATCAGAGATGGCACCCACAGAATACCAGGCCTGGGAGTTGTGGCAGGAGCAAGTGGGGCAGCAGGGTGATTTCTGGCTGGAGAGAACTGATCAGCTCCTCAGGTGCTGCAGGTCTATGGCCTCATTAATCAGCCATCCCCTACTCCCAGGGAGCCCTAAATCTTCTCCCTTTCAGCTCCCAGAGCAGTGCCGACTGCATTGCAACAGGCTCCTCCAAGAGGAGGTAAACAACACCTCGTCGATGCAGTAATCTGTGCAAATGTCCCGACAGCGAAGCCAGCAGAGGAGTGAATAAACAAACACCCCCCTTCGCCTTCCCCTCCGCCCCGATGATAAATTTGGGTTACTGTACACGTCACTCCTCAGGCCGTGCAGGGCTGCTGTGAATCCATTAGTAGGGCAAGGGTGAGTGACTTCTGACTTTAGCGACCCTTAAAGTTAATCCAGCATTGTAGGGGCAGAATTAAATGTGATGAGCTCAGAAAGTGTGATAAAACCAGATTTAAGTGCACAGCTGGACAGCAACCTATAAAGGCAGAATTTAAAACCGTAATAAAAACTTTGTAATCTAATTACGACAGCAGAGTTAAAGGTGAGGTATTTGCAGCGTGATTCACATGCACCATGGCTAACCTCTGACATCTTGAATATATTATGTGGTTTCTTCACTACAGGAGTAATTTTTGAGTTACTCTCTCACACTACATCGTTCCCTACGTTTTATTCTCATGCACTGTCTGGAGGTTGCAGGGCAGGGCAAAAGCATCTGCTTTCTGTACTTCTGGCTCGTAGGGTTTCAGGGCTGCTTCTCTCCATGCTCTGGGCACTGGGGCAGGGGATTGCAGCAGGTGCACAGCATCTCCAAAATATTGCAGCCTCTGAGAGAGTCTGAGGAGAAGCTGCAGCAAGAGTGGCCACATCTCGAGCTGGTTTTAGCCTAGGTAGACTTCATACCCACGGGAGGGAGGATGCAAAGGAAGTTAGAGCTTGGATACAGGATACAGTCCCAAGCCCACGTAGTTGACATCCTGTCTTCATTGCAATAGGCACCTAATTAACGGCACCACTGATAGCAGCCATCTCTCTGGTATCAGTGTTGGCTTGTCCAAACACTGGAGGGAGGGGAAAACCAGCCTGTGAGCCCTGCCTGGCTCCCCTGGACCGCTGCCAGCGGCAGGGCTTGCTTTGCCCATCTGGTGCAGAGTGCTCTCACCAGGATGGACCTGAGGTTGCTGTCTCACTGGGCAGTGTCCAAGTCTGACATCTGCCAGCAGAGGGGTTCCACACTAAAGCAGAGCTCTTTTCCCTGCCTCTCATTAAGCATTGTTCAGCATCCCAGCAGCACTTTCATATGTGGGGAGGTGTAGTGGTGGGATTTAACCAAGTTTGCTCAAGTTGCTAACAGCTGGGTAGTTCTCTAGGAAGGGCAGCTGGAGAGATCTCACTTCCTTTAGCCAGCCTATGTCAAGACAGAAATTTCAAATTAGGAATCTGCCTCATGTGGTAGTTTTGATTTTGTTTGTTCATCCCAAACAGCAATTCAAAAATGGAGCAAAAATGCCAGAAGAAAACCTTTCTATATGAAGTCTGTAAAGCTCTATAATGGGGGCTTTTTGAGCTAAAATAACTTAGTGGCATTTCTGAAATCAAGTTGCTTTTCATTTCATTCTTTTTTAATGTAGCTGAAAAGCTTTCTTTTAAGTCTGATTGACACAAGCTATATGTCTATAGGATAATGCTCACAGGAGGGGCAAAGGACAGCTTTGTTTGTACATTCAGCATCCCAAATAAACTACATCCTCCCTCAAGGCAGTGTGAACCCAGCTGATCAATCTCCACAAGTGTTATTCTTAAACTGGTGAAATATTTCCCATGTTTATGAAACCAAACTGAACCAGATCTGTTGCTTAGGTTTCCCCAATGAGTAATCCACTATTATTTTTCCTCAAGGAAATTAATAATTTTTAAGATGCTGTGTTTCAAAACATGTCCTTCTTTTTCCCCTTTTATGAAGCTCAGAAGGGAACAGCAGAGCCCTCAAGGACACCCTGTGAAGGGTTCAGGGTGATGCTCTGCCAAGGGAATAGGGGGGTGTGAGAGCCATTGGCTAAAATAGGGGATTGGTATCAGCAGTGGGTGGGAAAGAGGTGTGGGGTGCTCTTGGAAAGGGATTGCTCAAAATTCCAAGTACACCTTACCTTTGTGATCATGGGCCTGTCTCACTACTGATATTGAAGAGACAGAGATCTGCTTTTTGCTTTAGAGAGAAAAAGATGTTATGTGCATGTATTGAGGTGCCCTATACACTTCTGTTACTCCTGAGATAACTTCATCCCAAGCTATCCTTCTATTCCTAGAGCTGGGAAGAGAGCCCTGCACAGGACACAACAGCTTTTAAAATGGGATTGAGGACTACCAGAAAACACTCAACAAACGGCCCAAAACACAGGAAGGAACTCTCCAGTTGCAGGAGGAGGAGCGAGGATTGAAAGAGAAACATCCCAGGTACAAAGAGGGTGAGATCCCATGGAGCCCAGGCCCGCAGGCACACACTGCCTGCACCGGTGGGGTTAGAAATCCCGTCCTGTATGGCAGCTCCCACATGCTCGAGCTCTCTGTACAGGGAGCATTTAACACCCTCAGTCTGCAAGACACAGACAGGAGGTGGTAAATACCTTGATAAGGAAACTGGAGTGAAAATACCAGCTTTAGGCAATCCAGATTTTATCAGGGAAGTATGCAGGAATGAGTAACTGCCTGACATGCAGATGTGCCTCTGCACAGTGCCAGCAGCCTGCCAGTCCCCACATCTGGCCTCAGGCGACACGCTCCCATTTCCAAACTCATGTGACTTTGGGGGGATGTTGGGGAGGTATTTTTGCATGGAGTTCTCACTCAGACAATGGCAGTGCCCAAAATGAATCTGCAGCTCCCTGCCTGGAAGAATCCCTAGATTTAGCACTGGAGACTTGTTTTTCTGCTGTAAGAAGCAGCTTGCCTTGTGAGCAAAGGCTGTTGGTCTGCTTAGCAATGACATGCATGTCACAGCATGGGAATCCATGCGTGCTGGTTGAAAACAAGATCCTGGAATCCAAGGGCTGGCAAAGTCATAAAGCAATTAATCCTGTGTATTGCTCAGTGAATGGATGGTGTCTGGTGAACCATTGCTGTCGCTATCACTGTGGGACCAAGACAAGACTTGTGCCCAGTCCCATAATAGTCTCTGCAATGTGCGTCACAAATTTGGCGGGAACGGTTGGAAACTGAAGTGCTGTGAACTAGCATAACACATAAATTCACACTTGAGGAGATATGGGAATGGTGAAGAAAGAACCCCAGGTAAGCTGTAACGACACCAATCCTGTCAGAGTTCAAGGAGTGTCTGGATGATGTTGCACTCATATGGATTCACTTTAAATTGTCCTGTGAGGTGGGGAATTGTACTCAATGAACTTTATGGGTTCTGCCCAATGTGAATATTCCGTGGTTTGATACAGAGAGTTTGAAGAATTGTTGCTTGGTCTCTTACCACAGCCCTGGACTCCAATACAAGGTAAAGGACTTGCCCGTTAGGTGTTTTCCCTCACACTCCAGATCTCTAGGGAGCTCTTGGCCTGGCCTGTCATCAACCTAGGTGGGAAATGTCTGTTCAGAGAGCCTGTCCCTGCTCTGGCAATGCTCTTCAGGTGTCTGACAGGCATTTGGACCTTGATGTTTGGTTTTGACATTGATTCTTCACCAGATTTACATTAGAAGAGAAGGTACAACCAGCCCATTACTTGGTGGGAAGGAGAGAGCAGGAAGAGCTTGGCAGCTCAAACGGATGTTCTGGAAACCTGAACAAGGCAAGAAGAAACCCTTGCTGAAATGATAAGGGATTGGGGCAGCACTCATCACTGTGCCACACCAGGAGATTGGCTGCCAGACGGGCACAGGCAGTCTCCTTCTTGGGGTGGTGCTTAGTGGGGCTAATGACAACCATAAGTAGGAAAAATATGGATGCTATTGGAGAGAGAGGCCCAGGAATGGATAAAGAATAAATTGGCTGTGCTGTGTACAGAGAGGGCCAAACAGATGTTGGGGCTGATCCAGAGCCCATTGAGTTAATGGAAAGGCTCCCTTTGGTTTCGTTGGACGCTGTCTCAGACCCATTCCAGCTTCACAGGAAGCAGTGGAGACCAAGAGCAATAACTCGTGGTGACTGGAGTGGTGTGAGTTGCAGAGGTGTGGGCTGGGGGGGTTCATGCTGAAAACAGATGGGTCTGACAGACCCTTTGGGCTGGATGACCCCCTGCCCACTCTCCCCACCTGGCCCTGAGCAGCCTCATGTCGGATTGGTCCTCTAGCCAACATTTTGGCATAATTCTGACCAGAATTGGCTTTTCTGCCTTCTGATGCACCCTCCTACTCAAAGAGGTTCCAGTGTGATCTTGTGGTGGCCCAGGATTTAGAAACCGGTGATTTGAGCCATCCACAGAGAAGGAAGAAAGCAGGTCTGCTAAGAGCTGTTGACCATGGAGGAATTTTGTTGTGGACCAGCAAAAAAAATAATGTAAAGCAGGTGTTTCTGCAGTTGTGAGACATTTATAAAGCCAACGTGTCCAACAAGTCTCCCACTCACATTCTGGTCCACGTGACATGGCAAGGTCTGACATGGAGGACCGCAAATAGAAAACATCTCTGCACTAGTTGGCGTGCACCAGGGCCTCCCTCCCCTTCTGCTCTCTGCTTCTCTGTTTATTTAGGTGTGCGTCTTTGTTTCTGTTTTTACATTTAGCACAAATGGAGAGGAAGTGGGATTTCGTACGGCTTAGGAGGCTGGAGCTCACCACGCCTCAGAGCATGGGCCTTTATTTGTCCTCACTCCGCAGGTGCAAGTGTTTGCAGCCCAGACCCTCGCTGGTATGAAGTGCCTCAGGCTCCGTGAGAGCTCGCTCCTCGGAGCCAGCCCCTTTGAGGAGGCTTGTGGTATCCAGAGGTGCAGACACAGGCCATGCTTAGGCCAAGCTAGTCTCGTGTTTAGGAGCGGGAACTGGAAGCTGAGCAGTGTCTTTTTACTCCAGGTGATGGTACCAGGAGGATGGATCAACCATGGATCAACCATGGCACGCAAAGATGCCTCAACAAACAGCAGATGCTGTTTTGGTCAGGGTTGTGAATTTACTGGAAATGTAATTTGGGGAATACTTGAATTTAGTTGAATTTAGGCCAACTTGGAGAGGGGCAAGGAATAAAGTTTTAAGGGTAAGTTCAGGGCTCTTCTCAGCACTCCCTTTCCCTCTGCAGCTGTTCCTCTGTCCAAGCATGTACGCACAACACCAGGGCCAACCATGGCTTGTGCTGAGCTGCATTTTAGGTACTTAACAGGTTTAAATCACGACCCTGCAACACCCAATCTCCGAAATAGAATCTCTCTCTCTTATTGACAATAGTGGACTTCTAGCCCTGTTAAAAAAGAAACTGATACTGAGAGAAGCCGCTGAACTTTCTGAGCGAGGTAAGGTCTGTTTAGGGCTGGATGAATTGCCTGGCAGGAAGGTTGTGTGGAAGTTTGGCTATCCCACCGTAACACAGCTGAAGGAGAACGCCTCAGCCCTGACTTCCAGCCCTCTTTTTAACCATGCTGGCTTGTTTACATTTGGGTGGTAGATGGGTGGAGCCATTACTCCAGTTTTTGGCTCGTATCTGTCCACTTGGATGTCAATGTAAAGTGCTGCAATTATATCATAATCATGGCCTGCTATTGGAAATGATTAGTTGGTTCATTTTCCATAAATATTGGCTGGCTGGCTTCACCTGGCAGAGGCTGGGAATTGTCATGGCAGAGATGAAAGCCCAGAGAATAGGGGGATTCATAACTCCATGAGAGCTATGGTGTTTTGGATTTAGACGTGAGCAGGACATTGGACTGGGATTCGGGGAGCAATAGAGAAAGTACAGGTATTTCGAAGCAAGTGCTGTTTTCATCATAAAGTGAATTTCTTATTAAACTAAGCCCCAAACTAATGGGGGAACTTTTAAATGTGAGGGGAAAGTTGAAAAATATCCAGGCTTTATAATTAAATAGCACTTCCCATTCCTACATCTCCAGCATGGCAGCCTGTGCTCTTCCACACTGACCACCTCCAGTGGGCAGAACTGCATGTAAAATGTAGCCATGTATGAACTTCAAGGCTATTTATTCTACAAATGGGCTCCAATTCCAAGTAATGCTGATGCCAATCAGGTTTTTTTCCCCGGGACTCAGGCATACAGCGCACTTTCCGTTTTTGGAGCTCATCATTCCATAACTCCAGAAATTGCAATATAAACCTTGGCTACTATGCACACTTCAGCTTGAAAACACAGCAGTGATCTGGGATTTTAATTCGAGCAAATTTGAGAGTGGATTAGAAATAGGATCCAGATGCATCTCTAATAGTGAAAAGAAAAATTAGCAGAGCATTGGAGCTGAAATGAACTCTTTCTCTCTTTCAGCTTTTTTCCTCCTTTTGCTTTATAAGAGAAATTACATAGACCTAAAGCACCATAATTAAATTGTCATTTGTTCCTTTCCTTGGTAGAAACTCTGCCCAGCTGAACACATCTCTGTTTCCATCCTGGGCATTTACCTACAGCATGGGGCTGGGGGTGGGAGACAGTTTCATACTTGTTTTAAGAAATTAGGAATCAGAGGCATGCACAGCCTGTCTGGTAGAGTCTTCAGCGAGCGAGCTGCCAGGCTCTGCAGGTTATACATCATTAGCACACAGAGTGTCCAGGGGAGCCCAAAGCTTGTGCAGGTGTGCTGGCAGAGCTCGCACCACTTCCCTCCCTCCTCCTTCTCCACCGCACTTCCAGCAAGCTGATACTTGAAACCCGATGTGGCAAAATCACAGAGAGCTCCTCTCGAGTTTGTCAGCTCCCAGCTCACCCAGCAGACGTGACTGTGAGAGGGCGCGTGGAGCCTGGAAGGGACTCGCTGGAAAAACAAAACCATCGAGTCAAAAGCTTAGTGTGTTTTTCCATGAGTGTATGAAAAAAAGTGTGAGTGTTTTTTTAAGCACATTCAGATATTAGAAGTTTAGTGAACACAGAGACAGCTTTTTTTTTTTTCCCCCTCTTTTTTCCCCTGCCCTTGAACTTTCAGAATGACTATAAGGAATATATCCCAGGCTGTTTCCAATGACCCATTCGCATGGTGGGTTTATTTCAGCTTTTCCCAAAAGGGATTGAGCTTCATTCGACCTCTGCTCCGGCTTTAGCTGCCATTATTTGTGCATCCTACTCAGATAATCAATAAAGTGGATGGCATCTGAAAATAATTATACACACAGCTCTTCCTCAGCTTGCAAGATGAAGACAGAAGCTGGGAAAGGAGCCTTTGCATATTCAGCACTTGTTAAAGGAATGAAATATAGTGCTGTGTGTTACTGTTGTTTCCCGAGTCCTGGGCATTCAGCAGCAGTTCCTTTTGACGTTGCATAGCACAGCACTCTGGCCACATGCACCTGAACACAAAGCTCATCAGCTTTCCCATCCTTCCTGACTTTGCTGGAAAAGTTGTGCTGTCTGCTCGTGTGGCATGCCAAAGGGCAAGAACTCCTGTTGGGAGGAAGGATCTAGCTGGGTCCGTCCCCTCTTTTCTTTAAGGGACACCACCACAGCTGCATTTTTACAGCCAAATGTCCTGGTCCAGGGCCAGCATGTGGTGACAAGTAGGTGGCCTGTGCAAGGTATGGTCTCTCTGGAGCGTGGGATGAGCTTTTCCAGTCAAAATCCATGTTCAGCCCCTCAGCTAAAATGGCAAGGTTCTGTCTCTACATGGCTCGTGGCAAAGTCACCTTGAGATATCCATCAGGCTGTCACTGCCTACTGAAGAACCTGATTCAGGTTCTCCATCACCCAGCAGAGTCCTCCCAGCCAGGAAAGTAGTGAGTCATGTTGTATTAGAAGATATTTAATGTCTATTTTAGGAGGTTTGCAGCCTCAGCCTCCCTTCAGGCAGTGGCCAAGATGAGCCATTGGCATGAACCCGAGCATTCCCATGCAGCCTCCCTGAACAGCAGTGGCACCGGGTGCCAATGTGGGGCCTCTGAGCTGAGCAGGTGGCAGGAAAGGGAGAGGCACAGATTTTGCCAGGGCAAGGTGTAATTGCAGGGTATGACTGTGTCCTTTTCCTCCTGCAGCCCTGGAGAAGCTTTGTGCAGCACTGTCAGTGTGGGGACTGCTGGATCCTGGCTATGGCCCTGCTCAGGTTTAATGGTCTTTCCATAGAGTCTGTTCACAGTCTCCATGGAAGACATGGGGAGAGGTGAGGTGGAGCAGTGGTCTGACCCGGTGTGGTTGTGCCACATGTTTCATTTATACCTTTCTCTTCTGAACTGTATAAGGAATGCCTTGGCTGTGCAACCTGGAAAATCCTGTAATGCCTGCAAGAGCTGACTGCTGGGGACATCCAGAGTCTGGCAGTTGCCTCCCCGGAAAGAGCTAAGGACATCAAGCAACCTGCTGCTCCCAGCAGGTTTCCCAGGGCTATTTCACATATGTGGACTGCAGCAATTACAGGAGAGCAATTATTTTTGTCCATTACTCTGGGGTCTCTGCTATCTCCTAATCTAGGCAGCAAGCAGAAGTGTTTGCTGATGGCCTGCTCCATTGTCCATCCCCAGCTTTTCTCCGTGGTGGTACATTGTTTGTGGTGCTGTCTAAATCCTCCTGCCAGCCCCAACAATGCCCCGCACAACCCCGGCGTGTCGGGAGCTTCCAGGCCGAGGAGAAACCGATCCCGCTCAGCCCGGCTCCGTTTGTGGCAAAGTGTTTGCTCAGCGATTAACTCCTGCACGGACACACACAGCCATAAATCTCCAGCTTGTCTCACAGCCTTTTCATTCAATTAAGTCTGTTGACTTAGTCTCATTTTGAGCAGTAACTGGATTTAGATAAGGCAGTGGAAAGCAAAACATCAATTGTGTGATTCCTGGCCCAGCCGGTATGTTGATCCGAAGGGAATGTTTGTGCGGGTGATAACGGAGGCAGTGCAGTGATTAGGACAAAGTCATTTGGTGCAAACACTTCCACAGAGTAAAAATGCTCTGCGTTAAGTGCAAGCACTGGCCAGAGGAAGCAGAGGGAGCTGCCTGCTTCCACAAACTCCCTCTTTGCCTCACCTGATGTGTCGTGCTGTGAGCGCACAATGATGGAGAGCTCCTGGTCAGTCTGAAAGGGAGGGCTCAGGATGGGGAGGTCCCGCTGGGTGAATGGGCTGTGCTGGAGGCCAGCTCCTAGAACCATAACTGCTGCAAGGTTCTGCAGGGGTGTCATCATTTGGGATTCAGCCAGTTACTCTTGGTCAGAAACAGACCAAAGCTGTTCTGGGATAATTCCTCCCCACAAGCTGTAGGGCATGAGTTTACAGTCAGTTCCCTAGGGGCTTGGTTTGCCCAACAACCCTGGGAAGAGGAGATGCAGGTGACACACCCTCAGCATCCACTCCTTAGAATACAGGTGGTCCAGGTGGAAAAATCCTCTGTATACAGTAAATGCTGTCTCCCCATAGAAGCAAGATGAAAGAAAGCTCTCCTGTTTGCAGTGAATATTTTTGTGATGCACTTCTGTGTCTGCCTCTGCTTTCAGGCTGTAGTGAGAAAATATATCAGGGAGACATCCATTGTTATATGTTTGTCAAAAGCATGTTTCTATATCTGTTCCAGGTAACTGTTAGGCTAATGGGAAGCATAGGGCATTCCTAACATCCTGAAAATCTTCAGCAAGGACCGTGGAAGAAGAGTGCAGACAAAGACAGTGAGAATACATTACTTCCTACATTAACTCAGCATAAGGTGTGCCATTGGAGCATAGCAAATGTATCACTGACTTTTTCTGTTTTCTCATACTAGAGAAGGCTTCTTCCTCTGATTCTCATTCGTGTCCTTCTGTGACATAAAATCTGTGACATAAAGAGATTGTTCTAGCTGGTTGCACTGTGAGAACATTGAAAGTGGATGTTGTCAGTGGTTCACAAACAATAGGCTGCCTGCAGCCTTAGTGCATCCGTTCCTCTGAACCACACGGCTTTACCGCTGGAGGAAAAGGGGAATGTGTTACCTCAAAGGGTCTTTCTTTGCAGTTCCTCCCACCTGCTCATCTCCCTTTTGGACCACGCAGCACTCCTCATAGAGGTGATGCTGGCAGCAATGGAAACCCGGTGGTCTTGAGAGCAGCTCTGTGCCATGGGGTGGTGATGCTTCACATCCTCATTCCTGTGTGTTTTAGTGCACTCAGACACTCAGTATTTCCATCAGTGACTTGGACCGTGGAGTGTTGATGGCTCCTTTGCAGCAGGACATTGCAGGAGTGGTGGAAGGACCCCAGGCACTGTGGACTCTGAGTTCTGTGCCCAGGGCTCTGCCCTGGCATGGTGTGCAGGTCCTGGGCTGTGTGTACACACACACAAACACTTAATTGTTGGCAGCTTAACATATATTAAACTTCTTCTGGTAGCGATGAAAGATGGCATCCTCCCAGAGTTTTGCATGAGCTAATCGGCCCTTTGTGTGAAAGTGTAGGTGGGGACTCTTCTAACAATACAAAGTTGGTTAGCTCATCATCTTGGCTTTAGAGGCATACTTGATGTGCCCATCCTGCTTTCTGAGCCATGAATAATCCAGCTTTGCTGCTGTCCTCTTACAAAAAAAGGAGAGAGTGTAGTTTCAGGGCTTGGTGCTCAAGCCTGTTTCTCGGTACAGGGGATGAGCAGGGATTCACCTGTTATTTATTCACTGGTATCAGTCTTGGCTTCAGGTCTCTGGACAGCCACTGGTATCAGAAATGATACCTATCAGCATAATTGCTATTTTTCAGCCATCGGTTGGAATAACACCCTTGAGAATTGGGCGGGCGTGATTCACTGTCAAAGTGAGAGGACCATCCACAGAAGTCTGTGCTGCTCATGGTTCTTTTAAATCTCTGTTAACTGTCTGGCTGGTGAAGCAGTAGATTAAACCAACAGAATAGTCTGGAAGACTCCAACGTTGGGAGGAGGATTGGTCTTAACTGTTCTTCAGTGTTAATGAATACACTTTAGAGACAGCCTTAGGTGAAAAAAGGAAGTGCCTAATAAAAATACACCTAAGGTCAAGGTTGTGGCACTATGCCGGGGGAGCTGGTGGAGGACAAGCTCCAATCTAAGTCTACCATGTGATGCTGTGGCCAGAAAGATACTTGTTATTAGAAGGGATATTAAGAGCACCCTCTGTATGGAGGTCCTCGTGGTGCTGGAGAGGCCCAGGCCTCAAATCTGCACCCCAGACTTCAAATAAAGGTGTAAACTTCAGAGGAAGTCCGGAGGAAGGCAACCGGACTGATAAGAGGTTTCAAGAAACGTGACCTGTAAGGAGTTACTTTTTAAATTGGGTTTGTTTAGTCTAGAAAAGACTGAGGACAGCTATGAGAGGCTTCACCTGTGGAGACAGTAACTGAAAGTGGTCTGGTAAAGAGTGCAGTGGTCATGGGTCTGTGTGTGTGGGGAAGGACAAGACCCACTTGTTTTTATTGTCAGCAAAACAGAGGAGGTGAGAGGTTAAGAAAGCTGTATCCATAAAGAGTGGGAGATGTTGGAACTGACGATGCAGAGATCTCCATCTCTGGGAGTTTCTAAGAGTTTAAACTAATGTGCCATGAGTGGCATAGGCACAGGCACAGAATGACACAGAAGGGTCTCTCCACATCTACGGAATTTGTTTAAATCCATTCTGTGGGGCTTGTTGCTTTCTTGGCAGTAGCAGAAGGAATGTTGGACTCAAGTTTGGTTGCTAACATGGAAAACATGCTGATAGGTGGGTATGTTTGCGCAGAAAATGTTGATAAGACAGGAAAAATGATATCGTTGTCAGAAACAACAGCCAAAAGTTTTAGAAGTTCTGCTTCAAAAAAGTATATTTAAGGAAAATGGCTCCTTTGGCAAAACATCTTTCATTAAACAAAAGATTTATCTGGAAAAATTTTCTATGAGCTCTGCAGATTAGCAGCTCAGCACAATCCCAAGATATCTGAAGTGTAATTAGTGACCCTGGAAATGGTTCTTTTCACCATTTGGGATTAAGCAGAGGTAACACAACACCTCTGTAAGCAATGGGAAGGTGAGGAAAGAGATTGTCAGGGCAGCCGTGGAGGAGCTTCACCTGCCAAAAAGGCCATGGAAGAGTGTGGATCCAGAAAGACTCTGTGCAAGAGCTGCCAAATTAGGAGGGCAGTGCTATCTCTCAGAGAGGCAAGGAAGGACTGTGGTTCAGGGATGAGAGGCAGAAACCCATGGCCCAGAAAGCTCTGGTTCTCACAAAGCCTGCACTTCCGTGCAGGGAGCTGGGAGTGGGGTGTGAAACTGCCACATGTTTTTGCAATGCTCCAAGCACGTGTGCTCCCTTATGTATATATGCTTTATACCCACTTTTGAAAATGGGTCAAAGTCTACCAGAGCTCCGGGAGGAAAACTCCTGAGAATTTGCAGACCTGAGATGCTGTGATTAATGATTCTGGATGGCAATTTTATGTTCTGTTTTTGAGGCATGGGAAGACAGAGGGGAGTGCCACAGGAGATCCACACTGAAGATCAAGGCAGACACATCTGCCAGGCTGTCAGATTTCACACCAGCAAATGGGAAGAAAACTAAAAAAACCTGAAGTCAGCTCTGGTCCTTGCTCTGGGAATGCAAAGAGGCCTGGAAGACTCCTACATAGATATTTATGCCTGGCATAAAACCACCCCGGAAACGTCTGTGTTTCACTGGTTTTGTCATCCTTTTAATAGGAATATGTCAAGTGAATATGAAGGAATGAGATCTTATTGTTAGAATAGTCTTGAGTTGGTGTCCCTTCACTTCAGAGGAGGATGCAGTGTTCAGCCTCTGCCCACCAGGGCTCAACAGTTGCCCTCCCAAACATGTCAGGCTGCAGGCTCACATCTTAAATCAACAGTCCTGCAAGTGTGGGAGACAGGAGACCTTAAATTCTCCAAAGTGGCATTTGTCCTCCAAAGCCCTGGGGAAATGTATACCCTGAGACCCCATCCTTCTGTCAGGCATGTAGAATGAGCCACCTTCATCACCACTGCTCTTAGCTTTAATTTCCAGCACAAATAGCCCCAAACCCCTCTGGAGTGGGGGCAGTATGGCACTGCCAGATGATTACATATTGCCTCTTAATACAAAGCAAATCGTGTTTACTCCATTACTCAGCTCCAAATTACAAGCCTTATCTCACAGGAGCTTGGGTTGGCTCTGTAGTTTCCGAAACCTCATGGTAAAAGGGGCATTTTTTAAATACTGTGTTTTCCAGAAAGACTATCTTAAAAATACAGTGCAGTTCAAATCCTCTGCTTCCTTTAATGCTATTTTCAGGTTGGTTTTTTGGGTTTTTTTTCAAATTAGGTTTAGCAACATACGTGAGATGTTAGATTAAAGGGACGAGGCTTGGGTTTTCCGTGTCTGTACAGAAATAGCTGTTCCCTGGGTGGGCCAGGTGAAACTGAGCAAAATTATTGTCACTTGACTTCCCTCAGCCTTCTGGGCGGAGGAGGCAGAGATGGGACTGGCTACCTGCAGGAAAGTCTGGCCAAAAGCACTGGGCCACGTCCTTTGTGGAGGTAAATCAACATTGTCTGAGTGGCGTTTCTAGAACCATGACTATTTTCATCAGGTTCGGGCCTTTTCCATATGGTGAGGAAGTGGTAAAAATCACAAAGGGAGGGAAAGCTGTCCATGCATGACAATGATTGCAAAAATCTATGGGGTTTCCCTATGCAGGTGGTGTCATTTTCTCTCAAGAATTAAAGTGTGGCTCTTTTCCCTTTAAGACTTGCTGAGTAGCTCATCCCAACAAGACAACAAGCCCAGATGCCCAGAGGAAGAACAGTGTTGTTGTGAAGACACAGCCCCAAAAGGCAAAATGTCTGGATTTTATCTGCAGCTCTGCCACGAATTTCCTGGATGATTGTGGCCAAATTAACCAGGTCCATTATTCCAGCAGCCTTCATGCCCTCTCTGCATGGCAAGAGTTGGAAATTCACTCAGGGCTTTGCACAAAAGTCCAGCAAATGCAAAGCTGCAGAGAACCACATTCTGCCCTTCTTGCTCCAGGAGAAGGGAAATGAGATAGTGAAGCCACTGGATCCCTGACATCAGGGATCTGGATCCAGAAACAGGGATAAGCAGCAGAGCAAAGCCCACTTTGCCCAATGGCCCATTGCTGGCAGATGGTGAATGTAGGTGGCTGGGGAGGAAAACAAAGTCAGGATGGGCAGAGCTGGACTTCCAGAGCTGGGACTGGTTTGTGTGAACTCAGCAACCCTCAAAGGATTTCTAAACCTGGGAGCATGAGTAGTCCAGGATGAGCTCTCAGGGCACCTTGGGATTTTTAGCTTCCTTGGAGCAGGACTCATTTCTTCAGGTCTACATCAGACCTGCTGGGTCACACAGGGCTTTTGTAGCTACTGCAGAGGACAGCCTTCCCATGGCTGTGTCAGCTCTCACAAGGAAGTGATGCTGCCTGCCAGGGAATTGAGGCTAAATGCACTTGTGTTTCCTCATGCTTTGGAAGGGAATTCTGGAGAGAATTATTGTTGTGATGTGCAGGAGCTTTGCCAGTATAATGCCCTGTAATAACAGCTAGTCTTCCTTCAGGTCATTAAGTTACCTATTTCTTAGTAGTCTTGCTCATGACGAATAGATCTAGAGTTTGGAGATGCCCTCCTTCTCTTTCCTTTTTCCTGACTTACTAAATATATTTGGGATGTTTTCTTTTTATGGTGGTATATATTCTTTTTATGTGATATCCACATATCCTTGTTTAAGAGTCATCTTCCAAATTTCTCCTCCAAGGAGCCATGATCAGAAA
Organism: Acanthiza pusilla; assembly: GCA_036630365.1. NCBI lineage: Eukaryota > Metazoa > Chordata > Aves > Passeriformes > Acanthizidae > Acanthiza > Acanthiza pusilla. The sequence goes on along the minus strand of JAXCHO010000163.1, from coordinate 670,522 downwards.
ACCAACACGTTTGTGCTCTGTCTCCATGTCTCAGTGGGAACTAAAGCATGAGGAAATATGCTGAAGGGCACTACAGATGATCACACTGGATTCAGAATAAGGAAATGTCTGCCTGCTCTCAGGGACAGTCTTGCGTCTGCTTTGTCCGTGCCCCATAACCAAGCTGCAGCCTGGAAGGCACAGAGCTGAGTTAGGCTGGGGGTGGGCTGAGCTCTCGGCCCAGCCTGAGGTGGGGTTGGTACAGCCAGGCTCAGGATGGTGTGAGTGTGGCCGCGTTCCCTCTGGAGGTGGCTGTGTGCAGTTGGCTGGGAGGGGGGCTGGATGGACAGGCAGCTGTTGGCGTTGGCCAGCGTGGACATGCCCAAATTCTCCTCATGTGCTGCTGGAGGGTGCTCAGATATTCCAGTGATGAGGGCAGTCTGAGAACCTGTTTAGACCAGAACATGGGTTTCAGTGGCAGTTTTCTGGCTGATTAATTGGGTGACTTCGTGCAAGTCTCGACTTGCCATTGCCCTATCCAGTAAATGGGAATAGCAGCATTTGTCTCCCTTTGTAAAACACTTTGAGGTCTACGGATAATCCTCCTCCTTTTTCCCACCCATCATTATGGGACCAAGTGGAATCTTATGACACATTGAGTTTCTGTGGTCTAGCGTTTGCCAAGCATCTGAGAATGACTCTTTGGCTTGAGTTTGCAACGTCTGTGACTGCCACGTGATTTGTCATGGCAGCTCCTTGTTGAAACCAGGTCACCTCTCACCTGAGAGTGCTTGAGGTGGGGAGAGAAGCTGAAGCAGGCACGAGGAACATACAGACCCCGGGGCACCCCGTGACCACACACATCAGCAATCCATCGATAACCCACAGCACTTTGTGGTTCAAAGGTCTCCAAATACTTAAGAGTGGAAAACTCCAAACGAGAGACAATTCCTCTTGACCACCACGCTGCTCTCTCTCTTACCCTGGTGAGCAGCAGGCAGAGCTGGAGAAAGACCTTCACTGGACATTTGGAGATGTTCTCACAGCATAACGTTCAACAGTTTGAATTCATGGACCTTGTGCTGCTGTGCACAACTGATATTTTAGGACATAGTTTCTTCTTGCCCTGGATTGTCCTCAGAATAATAGAAAAGAAGGGTTTGGGTTGGAAGGGACCTTAAAGATCATTTAGTTCCAACAGCTGCCATGAACAGGGATGTCACCCACTAGATCAGGTTGCTCAGAGCCCCATCCAACCTGGCCTTGTCCAGGGATGTTCTCTCCTATGCTGGGATGCAAGTCCATTCTTAGATCTCATCCCAAGCAGGTACCAATGGGACGTGCTACTGAATTGTTGCTGTTTTTTACAATGACCTGAAAGAAAACCTAAATCATTGCAAGCAAACCTTACAAGAGACTTGAGAACTGAAGAAGGGAGTGAATAGTTAAGGAATTGGGTTGCTGATAGACAGAGAACTTCCCTAAGAATATTGCAAGTCTGTAGGAGCCTTGAAGAGCCAGGAAACCAGCGGAGATTGGTATCAGGCAGCAATGAGCTTACAGGAGAGAGGCTTGAAGAGAGGCTTGATCACAATCTCTAGGCACTCACAAGAGGAAGGGAAATGTGGACATGAGGCAGATGTATCCAGACATCTTCTGGCTGAAAGTTGAAGCTGAACATTTTTTACTTTATGTGGTGGTGGGGAACAGCAGCAGTAGCTTCCTGCAGAGTAACCCTCCAAGGCTCCTTCCTCTAAGAGCTCCTGTAGTCCCTGGAAACAAGTGGCTGGACACAAGTGTTGGAAAAAATAAGCTGTCTTTGTAAGAGGAATGAGCTGCAGGATGTCCAGTGCCCTTTGCCATGTACAGGAGCAGGTTAGGGGATCCTCCTGTGTCCTGTAGTTTGGGAACCAGTGATTTGGATTCCTTCAGCCACAGCAACATTAAAGGCAGCTCCATCTTCTCATCTCATCAAGCACTGAGCCCCATCACTGAGGGCAAAGCATTTGAGAGGGAATAGTGCTTCAAGACTCAACTCCAAATGGAATGAGCTATTTGGGCCAGCTTGAGCTACCTCTTCTCTTGTCCCTTGCCTGCACTGTATCATTACGTGATGACAGCATCAGAATTACCCAGTCCTCTCATTTCTCCCTTCAGTCAGAAAGAAACCCAAACAAACAAGTCATATAGCAAGAGCCCATGAGTGAGTGCAAATGAAAGGCTGCGATTTCCCAGAGCAGCGCTCAGGGTCTGCTCCCTGGACCAGGGCTGTGAGGGACTCAGTGCCAGGCTGGGCTGGACCCAAGAGCTGTGTGTTTCGTGAGTCCTGTCAGATATGATGTGTCCATACACAAGCCATGTTTTACTTATAAAGTAAATTGCATTACATGGGCTATAATGTACAATTTCAAAGCAGACCCACCTTAAAAACATTTTGTTTAATAAAATAACTTAATTAGAAGAGAGCTCCTGGCTGATGTGGTTGAGGCTGTGATAATTTTTCCTTCTCAAATAATTTTCTCTGTTTATTATACTTAATTATAGTGTAATTATGTATCCATCCTCTAGGCAAATTATGCAATCAGAAAATGTGAGTGGTTCATTTGCCACTGCTGTTGGGACCAGTGTTTACATCCCTAGTATAAAATATGAGCATAATTTCTATTATTTATAGTATTACGTATACGCATATATATAAAAGAAGTTTCAAACAGAATGAAGTATTGGTGTAAATATTTTATTGGCACTCATTTTTGCATCATCCATGCAATTCATTTGTGGCCTACTAATAATGGAGACACCCAAAGCTCAGGTAAGTAAAATGTTGACCATGAATTTTCTCAAACACAAATACATGGCTGAGGAGCGTGGAAGTTGCACAGCTGAACTTTAATTTTGTTGGGAGGATTATTATTACTTTTAAGAGCTGTTTCTGTGTTTCACTTCCTAATATTCCAGGTTTTCTTAGCACAATAAGAGAGAAAGGAACCCCACAATATTCAGTTGTGAGGTGTGGATTTGTGTTCATGTTGTGTTCAGACTAATCTATTTTTAGCCATGTGCTTCATGAACTTTCTAGCCATGGCAGCCCTGACCTTAGCAGACTGGATTGTTTGTTCTTCCTCTTCTTTCCCTTGATGGGGGTTGACAGATCATGTTTGAACATACCAAAACATGAAGCCAAATGTCCAAATCGTGAAAACCCTCCTGAGATGGATGTTTTCTCCTTCTTTGGCCATCTCTCAGCATGAACACAAGCTGAATTCCCACTTGGCAATTTCAGCCTCTCTGTCTGTGCTTATTTTGCAGAATGAAGCCACTCTCACCAGCGGAGCAGGTGGGGGAGGTGACACATCTACTGGTGGAGCTCAGCCCCCCGTGTCTCTTACAGCTGGCAGAGAGGTGAGACATCCACCTCACCATCCCACCCAGAGAATGAGAAAGAAGGTGATTCCTGATCATCCTCACCAGCCCTGCAGCTGCCCCATGGCCTCAAACAGCCTTTCCCTCTCCCCACCCTCAAAATGCAACCACTGCCCCATTCCTCCCTCTCCCTGCAAGGAGAACTTTCAGTTGTGGTCTCTGAGGGATAGGCACTGCCCCAGCCAGCCTGGAATAAAGCTACAGAGCGGAGAATCAAAGCCCAGATCCAGGCAGATACTTTGCGGTAACCTAAGATCCAATGAACATCTGGGGAGATTTTTCAAAGGAGCCAGCAAATCCTCGCGGGTAAGGGCTGTTGCTCCATCCTGCATTCACAGAGACACACAGGTGGGCCAGACCAGCCCAACCAGGGTGGAAATACTGTTCCCAGTGCAGATGGGACACAGCAGATGGGATGCCACGTGCCAAGAGCCCCAAGCCTGCAGCAGGCAGCAGCTCCTTGGAGAGCTGAGGGACCACAAGAGCAGGCGCTGACTCAGACCACGGCAAGGATGAGATGGAAGCAGTAGGTACGTAAGATGTTTTTGTTTTTTCCTGATGTTATCCCCATTTTCCCAGGTCCCAGGTTCAGACAGCCGTCTGCCATGTGCTTTGGCCAGACACTGAGACGCTCACCGTGGGCTGGCATTGCTGTCATGGGCAAAGGGACAATGCCATGGATTGTCTGGGCCGTGCCAGCCTGTTCCCACAGGGATTTTGCATGGGGTGAAGTAGGTTGGGACTGGACGAAGGGTGCTCTGGCTCTGGCCCCCTGCCAGAGGAGGATTTGTCCATTATAGTCTCACTTGCTTTTGGGGTGTGGCCTGAAAGGGAGCATTGGAATATTTGTTGGGGGTTTTCCACAATTTGTTATGAAGCCCCTGGGTTTTCCATGCCTTGAATTTGGGAGTAGATACCTTAGTAAGCAATTTTACAGATGCCTGTCTCCAAGGCAATGCTTCTCCCCTGTTGGTTTGTAAATGCTATGGAATGAGTGGTGTACTTTACTTTTTCTGAGCAAAGGGGAAGCTGTGGTGCTGTTTACCTGAGGTCAGGCAGAAGTGTGAAAGAAGGGCTTGGAGCAGGAGTCAGACTGCCAAGTCCCCAGCCACCATCCATCCTTTCTGTCCTTTCCTGGTCTTGTTCCCACTTGCGTTCCTGGGGGCGAAAGTGAGAGAGGTGAAAATTAAATGTGGATTATAAACTCCAACATCAGTGCTAGGGGAATCTGCAACCAAGTGCAAGTGGATGGATTTGATTCAGTATTGGCCACCGATTCTTGTTCCAGAGCGAACTGGTTCAGAAACCAGCCCAGGAGCTGAGACCCCACAGGTCTGAGTGAGGACAATGGCCACCCTTCCTACCTGAGGTTTAATCAGCTGAATTTCAGTTATTGAGAAGCCATAAGGGAAGCCTGGCCTATTTTTGTGTCTTGGAGCCCCCCTGAAAGCCTCAGCCCCAGAAACATCTTCCAGCACTGCTTCAGCACACGCTGAGCCTCACACCGTGTCCCGGGGAGCATTGCACCCATATCTGAGCTGTCGTGAGCTAAAGCCAGCAGAAGTAGCTTTCCATTCACACCTTCAGTTTTCATGTCAACATGCCAGAATGACATGAGGCAGCAGATGGATGCAGACCAGGAAGAATATTTGGACATATTAGGCAATGGGGATTGGTCTATTCAGCTCACACATCTCCAGCTGAGACATCAAGAGCCTGCAAAGGACCAAACTGGAAGCTTCTCGTGAGTGAGAAGCAAAATGGGCTTTGCCCAGGTTTATTGAATATTTTATTTAAACCACCACTTCCTGTCTCAGGCTGCAAAACCCAAACCCTGCCCTTTAAATTGCTAACAGAATGACCCCATTTTGATTGGGTTCACAGTCTTTTTCAGAGCTGACACCTTTCCCGTCTGGGGAAGGGCTGAACAACAGACATCCAGCGAAAATCCAATGTCAACAGCTAAAGGTAAAACATGCTTTTCAGTCAGCTGTGGGGTATGGTTCCCAAACACTCTGGTATCTCTGGTCCTCTCTACTTTGTCTGTAAAACTATTACTTTGCATAATAGAAGGGAGCAACGCTGGACCATCTGGGAGCAACGCCATCCATGTATAATTTAGGTTGCTTCACTCACTCTCCCATCAGCAACAGGAACAGAGCTTCCTTCTTGTTTCCCTTGATCTCTCAGCTCTGTGCTAGAAAGGCAAGGTCAGAAGCAGCCATGGGGGAGTGGACTGTACCCTGAACGGGGTTTTGAGTTCTGAGTGCTTGTCAGTGAGATTCCTTCACAACTAGGACATGTCCCAGTTCTGTGTGAGCAAAGAGATGAAGAACTCAGTAAATACCAGATGGGAGGGGAGACTGGGTATCATCCTATATGCAAATGCCCCGTTCACCTCCAGCAGAGCCTGGGGACTGGGATCACATCACCTGGGCATTGTGCCCTGGGGAATCACCACCAAGGTCAATGTCCCTGCAGTCACTAAGCAGTACCACACACACATCCAACGATCGTGAGGGAGGTGCTGAGCCCACTCATGGCCAGTGTGGAGAGACCTGCTCTGAGATCACCCCTGAGGGACACCTCATCCTGGGGACCAAGCCACCTCTTCATCCCCATTGCTGGTTCTCTTAGAAACCGGAACCAGGGAAACTACCATTTGAAACCATTCCTCTATGCCCAGAGGAATACCCAGACCTGAACTCCTGTTTATCCACTCTTGGTGAGCGTAGTCAGACGGTGAAGGCCTGGATGCTGGAGTTTATGGCTTAAATCAATGGGATTATTCATGAGTTGAGAGATAACCATGTGCTTTTATGCTTGGCTGGAGCAGCGTCTCAAGCTGGCAGCTGGGAGTCAAAAGCTCTGAGTCACCAGGTCCCTCCTCTCTGTCCTTCCTGTGTGACCAGTCTGCCCGTGTCTGCTTCCTGCCTGCCGCATAAGGAGGATGACAATTGCTTTTATCTGATGCTTGTTTTCAAATGGCCCTAAAGGCCTCTTCTGGCCTGATGAAAATTCAGGAGAAGCTTGGGCTAGCGTGGAAAGACGGGAGGACATTTAACTAATGAAAGCGCTGGGGCTCAGGAAGGCAATTACAGCTTTTCTTCCTCCCCACATTCCCACACAGGCTGCTGGTGATGGCTGCAAAATCTTCTACAGGCACAGAGGAGTGGGAGGCCATGGAAAGGGTGAGACAAGGCCCTCAGAGCTGGGGGAAGGCTCTGTGGGGTGGTGGTTGGTGTGACCAGCACAGCAGGTTCCCAGCAGTAGTTACACCTTAAAAGAGGCTCCTTTCAATTAAAAACTTGATCCTGCAAGCCTCTGCTTCACATATGTACTTTGTAAAACAAAAACATGCACAAAAACTAGAGACAAAGAGAGATACATGGGCCAATTGCATGTATTTTATGCCCTAATTTGCAGTAAGTTCCCAGAGAAGAGACCGAGAGGGTTTTCCACATTAGCATGTACCCCTCTGAATAAAAGATGATTTTAAATATAGGCTCCATCCCTTCTCGTGCTGTTCCTGTGCAGTGCTGGTCAGTACTGCTGTGGAATCTCTCTCCCTGTGGACCTGTGCAGAGCAGGCAGAGCAGCACTGACCTGCAGGACCCACTGAGTGCTGAGTTTTAGGAGAGACAAGCAGTGTAAACTGCTCAGGGTGCAGAGGGCTGGCTGGATGGAGGGCTGATGGAGCCTTTGCCTTGTCTAATCGCCCCCTTGCTACCATTCCAGGGAGGAGAAGTTGCTCCTGAAGCCCTGCTTCAGTGCACCCCCCTTTTTGGGGGGAGCTGCCTTTGGCATGTGCCTGTAAGATGGGCTGCTCTGCACCTCCCTGTTGGTTAGCAAGTCAAATAGGAGAGTGTGAGAAACCCTGTGCAGCTCCAGCTGCTGTGCCCAGGAGAGTGTGCAGCAGAGGAGCTGTGGGCATCCCCCCAGCTGCCCCAGCATTAGTAAATACAATTGCTCTCACTTTCCATTGATAGACATCAAAAAGCAATTAAGATTCAAGCTCTTCAAATTGATAGCTCTCCTGAATTTGAAACATTTTTCATTATTTGGCTGGTATCACTGCCTAGATTAGATTATTTTTTTAAGGGAAGGTTAAAATAAACAGTATTTATGGTTTAATTATTTGAATGACTAAGAAGCTCCAGCTTTATTTTAACTTCACAGAGGACCGGGAGATGTTTTTAATGATATGTTTTACTCACATAGGACCTTTCATCCAAGTATCTCAAACTGCTTTTCAAATAATTAATTAATCCTTGTACCTCTCCATGAGACAGTTATTATCTCTGATGTTGCTGATGGGTAAGCAAAGGCACAAAGACGTCAAGGCACAAACTGTTTTCCAAATATTAATTAACTAATTCTCTCACCATTCTGTGAGACTGTTACTACCTCTGCCACTACCAATGGGTAAACTAAGGCCCAAATCTGCGAGTAACTCACCCGAGGCCATGCAGGTGAGTCAGGAGCAGAACTGGGAATAGCTGTGAGCAGTCTCTGAGCTCATTGTTTCCAGCAAGGCCTACGCCATATTCCTGACAATGGGCAGTGCATTCCCTGGTGTGAAGCACAGCTGAAACCAGCTGCTTTATGAAAATATTTCCTCTGCTCTGTCTTCATCCATTGGAGATCATGTCTGCCCACATCAATCTGCAGTTTCTTTTGAACTTCTTGTGGCGGGCAGAAGCCAGAGTAACTATGATGAGAGGTGGTTGGTTTGAAGGACCTGGGGAGCTTTGGGATACTCTGGTGGTGGGGCTCTCCAGCAGCACACAGTGCAGCTCATCCCCGCACCCATCCTGTGTGGCACCCTCAGGCCAGGCAGCCTGAGGCTCAGCCAGGCACAGGGTTCTGTGTGCAGGGCATGCATTGCTCCTCTCTGCTCTGTCCCAGCCTGCAGCCCCGGAGCAGGCACGTGCAGGGGCCCAGGTGTGCTCACACGAGCTGCTGTACCTGTGTGTGTGTGTGTGCTGCCCTTGTTGCCCACCCTCTCCTTTGGCACCTGGCAGGGGGGTGTTTTTAAAGGTCTGTGCAAGGGAATGTGGAGAAACGTGGGAACCCTGCGGGCCAGGGCCTCTCAGCAGCCAGACCCACCTTGTCCCTTGCAGCCCATCAGCTCAGACTTGGTGTGTGTTCATCCCATGGAGCAAAAGCTTTCTGTCCTCCCCAAGGGGAAAAGGCAGGAAGCTGGAGGCACTCTCTGCCCTCAGGAAGGGTCCAGCTGTGGGATTCTCTGCACAGGCACCTAAACCCTCACCACAAGCACATCACAGCTGAGCTATTTCAAACATGGGCTTGGCCCCATCAAATGCAGTCTCATTTCCACATGAAAGGGCTGGAGGAATATGAAGCTAGCTCATCTGTATTGATAAAAATTTGGCATTACTTTCCCCCAGTTATCTAAGCTTTCTGTGTACATTAATCACAACACAAAAACCTGGAAGATGGGAACATCTCAGTTGTCTTTCTGGGGGTGCATTTTTTATGGGCTGTTTTTTGGGTTTGTTTTTATTTTTTGGTTGGTTATTGGTTTTTTCCCCTAAACTTCCTTTTTCCAGTTCCACTCTGCTGGAGTCTGCTCCCTCCTCTCTGCAATTTGGATGCCTCACTCTCGTGCTCCAGCTCTGATGCAAGCGCTCGGGTGCCGTGTTTGCCAAAGCTGGCACGAGCATCCAGCGCTCGTCTAGACGCACTCTAGCCGTGGCACTAATGCCAGGCTGCCACAGGCTGAGCCCGCCGTTCGTCAGAGCCCTGCCCACGGTCAGCACTTTGATCTTTATCCTTGAAAACCACAGCCACTGACAAAGGTAAAACAAATTTCTGACTTTGAAAGATTTTGATGGCATTCCCCCGTTTTGGTTTGTGATTTTTTTTTCCTCCTCTCCTCTGCTCTTCCAGCTGAACTTCATCATAAAGCTTCTGATTACAGCTGCAGCTCCAGGACCAGAGAGAGGTCATGCTGTCTTGCTTTCTGCTGGTTTAAAATCTGAGGGGGAAACCCTGGGACACTTCTGAGACAGTCTGCCAGTGAGTGAAATGTAAACTGTAATGGGATTCAGAGATAGAAGGCCCTCAGGATGTGGTCTTGTACCTTCTTTAAAAAAACAAACCAAAACGAAATCATCCTGAATAGGGCCAAGTGCCAAGAGCAGGAGAGAATGAAACTATTTGGTGTTAGATTTCTAGCTGGAAATCTGCAGCCTGCCAAGCACTGCTATTTCCCTCCATGTAGCACTGTTGAAGCAGAGGCAAGGGCCTTCTATCAGACATTGGATAGGCACATTGTAAGAAATTGCCCTGCCTGGAAGTGCTCATCATATGTTCCTGGTGAGCAAATCGAGTGTTGCTGCTCCATCTCCTTGATGGGAAGGGTCACACAGGGCACCTGAATTCCTTGAAAGGCTCCAGGTGCCTTCATGGCAATGATCTGGTCAAGGTTGTTGAAGATGGCACCTTTGCTGGTGAGCTGCTGGCTCCAAGAGTGACAGCTGTGCTGTCACACGCAGCTGGACACAGGTGCCTCTTGTGTGCAACCATTTCTGACACTTCTCCCTGCTCCAAGTTGCAGGGATTGGCTCACTGAGGGGAAGTTCTGCAGATCTCGTAGCAGCTCTGTCCACTAGAGAAAGTCAGCAGCTTTGAGCCAGACTTTTCTCTTCCTAAGGTTATAAAAGCCAGTGGTGAGATGACTTATCCCTTTGAATTTACCGGAGGAAGCACTTTACATGAGGGACATTCAGTAAGGTACTTCCACCAACCTGGATGAATTTCAATGGAAACAGGGGAGGGGGGTCCTTCCACTGGGCCTGGAATAAGAGCAGAGATGTAAAGAACTGGAGATTAATACCACAGACAGTGTAAAAAGGGGAGGCTTTGAGGGATGTGGACAGTGTGTTATCTGCATATCTGTAAAAATCTTCCAAGGACTGGGAATGAAATCCAGGTTCGTTGAAGTCTACAGGATTTTTGCCACAGCTGGCCAGGTGGGCCCAGCTCTGTCCCTAAGCACCTGCATGGAGAAGTCCAGAGGCCTCAGTGGTGGTAGTGACTCCAGAAGCACCAACAGTGATGGCCAGTCCCAAAGGCAGAACGTCCCCAAGTGGATTTTGGCATGTCCAGCTCCTGGCTAGGAAAGCCCATTTGTCAAAATGTGCTTTGTTAAACAAACAAGCACAAAACAAATCTGCCTTCGAGGTGACTGCTTCAAAGCTGGAGCTGGCTGAAAATGTTCCTCTTGTCATATATAAATATCACATACACACACACATGGTTGGCAAGGAGAACCTTGTATAGGTGCTATGTCTGTTTTAGATAGAAGGATGTTTACATTTTATGTGCATTAACTCACATAGCTACATATCCCTAATATCCAAAAAAGTGTTTTTCCCTGTTTTTTCCGAACACTTCACCGGTTGATTCACAGATGCCAGATGTTGAGACAATATGTTAAATAGAAATGTTGACAGTTTCCCATGGAGAGTTTTCTGCAGCCTTGGAGAAGCTCTACTCAACATTTGTTTTGAGATTCGAAGGAATTTGATTAACATTTTGCTGTTGCCCATTCCTGAGTACTCTGAGTTGAGCTGGGATGGGAGGAGCACTTGATGAGTAAAGCTCTTCTCTTATTTACAGGCTCGTCGAAACAATGAAGTAGCAGGAATCTCCTTGGAGAGCAATGGATCACAGCACTTGTCAAGATGATTTCCAAATCAAAGATGACTTCCAAAGGAGCAGCAAGGGTATAATTTTTGAGCCAATCAAGCCAATGGAAAAAATTCCAATTTCTGTACAATATGCTTAATGGAGCCTCTGAAATGTTGGCATTTCACATATTATATATTGTATATTGTATATTGCATTGTGGCTAAAAGGTCCTGTCAGCATCTGTGTGCCTTACAGAGGAATGACCCTAAAAAGGAGTGATGAAAAAGGTCAGTCTAGTTTAAAAACAAATACCACGTTTCTAATCAGACCAAATGGAGAATGGAGAATTCAGTACTTGATACTGACACCTGCCACTTGCAAAATATCTCCACCACTAGAAAAACATCTCTGTGAGAGTTTGGAAAATTTTGGTCACTGATTTGTTCCCCCTTTGTTTCCATTTCAATCACTGGTCCATCTGTCCAATGACAGCACTGACATTGCTAAATGTCACACAGTGAAGCTGCCGGAGTTGCTCCATGTGGTGGTTCCAGGTGAGATGGCAGCAGGAACAGCTGCAATTCTTACCAAAACAAAACTAGAGAAAAGAAGTATTTTCTAATGTTTTTGGATATAGTTGTTAGGTCCCAGGCAGAGAGATTAGTCAGAGTACCCATAAATATCGCTGTCACTGAACTCTGATTTCCAAGTTCTTTGCTCCCGACACCCACCGGCTGTGAAAACGCAGTGGAGCTCTGGCTATTGGGCTGGGAAAACCTTCTGGGGTTTGCCCAGTTCTGGTCCCCACCAGGCCATTTCAGGAGGGGAAGCAAAAGGCACATCCATATGGCACATCCCCTGGTAGGAAAATGCCCCCATTGTAAATTCTGCGGCACAGGTGACCCCTCGAGCTCCGTTCCCAATGTCACAGCTTCCAGTGACGTCCTTGGGAAGGGATCAGCCCCAGGGTGACAGAGCAGATGTGGAGGCTGGCAAAACACCCAGGACAAGTATCATAAGTGCTCAGGTCAGTGTTCTCTCTTCTCTGCACATCTCTGTTGGGAACCAAGCTGACAGAGTCCTGGTCCCAGTAAATATGGCAGCTCTGACACTGTCATTTAAGAAAATTCTGTTTCCCAGAGAAAACCTCAGACAAAAGAACCAACCCAAAATATTTATCACTTCACACTATGTTAATGCAAACAAAAACATTGCACGCTACAATAAATCAATTACTGAGTCTTACCAGAACAAACTGATATTCCCATGTGGCCAATTTCAAGCTGGAAGGGTTTGGGTTGGTTTTCACTATTAATATTCTTTCATAATGGAGAAGGCATTTTTCAATCGAATGAAAAACTTTGCCTCCAAAAATGTCCAGTTTCATTGAAAGATTTAGAGGTTTCAACAAGAAAAAACTCAGACCAGCAATTCAATGATTGCCTGAGTGAGATATTTCTTCAGTATTCCCCCTCTCCCCATCACCTCAACAAAGTCAAAAAGTAAAATACTAACTGAAAGAACCAAATCCATCCATGTCATCAACATTTTTCATGGGGGAGAGCCGTAGTCCCTGGCTACCTCCACCATTTACTTTGCAATAACGCTATGTTTATGTGTTAACCCCGAAATTTGCCCGGCCGAGCTGGGAATGCCCACAAGGACTCTCTGAGGGACACATGTGTACCTGCAGAGCAGGGCTGGGGCAGTCTCACACAGGCAGGGCCGGCCCTGGAGAGAGTCCCCCGCATGTGCAGCAGCAAGCAGAGCTCGGCCAAGCCTGGCTGAATGGCACCATTTAAGCCTCAAAGGAGAGCCCAAGTGCCAGCCAGCACAAGGAGATAAGGAGCACCCCCGAGAAGGGCACAAAGGTAGCACTGATGAGCAGCGCTTGGCCTTGCTCCCGCAGGGGTCACAGCTGGGTCCTCTATTAAATTTTTCTCAACACAGCAGTATTGAGAATTATACCAAGTTACTCACTAGTATTTGGCAGTCCTGGCATAAGCAAAGACAGTCAAAGGCTCTGTTATCTACTTTTATAAGCTGGAGAATTTGGCTCTGAGGAGACAAAGGTCCAGCAGAGCATGTGGGGAGTACCACTCGTGTGAGTAACATGGTACCTTTGTCTCTCTGAAGGTGCATCCTGGGCTTAGCTACAAGAGCCTCCATCTGGAAGTACCAGTGATTGGTAAAAATATGCCTATTCTGAATTTTAAAAAATGATCTGTTATGGTACAAGGAGAAACTATTTCTGTTTCATTGCCAGTATCCTGTTGGAGCTGAAGTTCCAGTTTGCACACGTAGCATCCAGGTTCATCAAACCAAATGATCAGTGTGGTAAAGTTATTCCTGGTCATTTCTCTGTTCATTTTCAGTGTCCCATCCTATCAGCTCAAACTGAGTTGGGAAAAGGTAAAGCAATGAGAACGAGCAGTTTTTAAGGTTGCACTGAGTAGAAGGTAAGAAAATATAATAAATTTTATTTCATGCCTTCTTGCCAATTGCTAGAAATGTGCAGTCCATATGAATGTATATAACAAGGAGGGAATGTTGGGAAAACCAATAAAGATTTTGTGGTCTTAACTATAATGAATGTAGTTTGATATAGAGTCTGTTTTTCACTGCATGGCAAAATGAATCATAAAATACTGGACCTTGAAACTCCTGCATTTTTTAACAATAGCCTGGGGACAGTTTACAGTGTAATGAATTGTAATTAACCCACCTTCAAAATCTTTTATGAGTATTTTGCCAATTAGCTTCGCATGCTTGCTAATGACTCATGGCCAGCGCATGTCTTTACAGAGCAGGGTTTACAGCACACACCAGCCTGGGATGGCAGCAGAGGGACACAGGATGGGGAGGGAGATGCAGGTAAGACCAAAGCAGTCCTAGCAACCTACATATTTCAGCATTCATAGAGCCTTTGCTGCTCTCCCAGCCCCAAAATAACTGCAATAATGTATAGCGACGTCAAAAGGCTTTGGTTTCCGTAGGATTGCGAGGAATGCAAAGGGCTCAAGTCCTGACATCTGTTGTTACTTAGTACTAACATATATAATGCTGCTAATTGCTGAGCCATCTTTGTTTTCCTTACTTAGCACTAGGGTTAGAATTATTTTATTTTTGTGGTTCATGGCTTCCTGCCACTTGCAACACAAAGTCCACTCTAAAGAAAATAAAACAACTACCAGGCTGCCTACTAACAGTGTGTGTGGAGGGCTGGGGCTGTTTCTTGCCCCCCTTCTGTTTTAGGTTGTGTTTTTGTTGGTTTTTGGGGTTTTATTAATGAAGGTAAGAAGAGACAGCAGAGCTGGGACCTGACCAGTGAGACACCAAAAGGCCACATGGGCTGGTACCCATGTCCCAGTATCCCATGTCCCAGTATCCCGTGTCCCAGTATCCCATGTCCCAGCAGAGCCCGGGGGCAGTGCAGGCAGTGCAGAATCAATCCCTCCCCTGCGGTACCCTCCTCGCTCCAGGCAATCCGCGGTTTATGGACTTCCCAGAGCAGAGGCTGCCTCCAGACCAGTGTGTTTTAACAGCCACCCATGGATCTATGCTCCTCAAATGTTTTTGATCCCTTTCTCAAGCCATTTATAACTTTTGGCCTCCGCAACATCCTGTGGCAATGAGTTCCACAATTTAATTATGCTTTGTATGAAAAAAATACTTCCTTCTGTTGTTTTAAACTTCTTGTGTGACAGCACCACCAGGTCCCTCCAATTCTTAGGAGGACCAGTGAATGGCCAGCTCCTATTTACTTTTTTCTATGTCAGTCATGATCTGACAGACCTTTACTGAACCTCCTGCTTCTGTCACCCCTTTCTACCCTGAAGGCTCCTCATCTGCTTATTTTTCCATCTTTGTGGAGCTGTTGCACATCTCATCCTGAATGCTTTCCGTCCTGTGCTTTCCAGTTCAACTCAGCTCTTCTGGAGTTCCATGGCCAGAAAATACACTACCATGGAGATGCATTTTCACTGAGGAGTGCTGTAATGATGTTTTCTGATTTGTTCCTGCCTCTTTGCCAGCTCATTCCTAACGTGATAGTTGTCTCTTCTGATGGACTTTAAATGATATTTGCAGAGGCCTCCCAGCTCTCTTTGCTCAATGTTATTTTTAGGGCTCGTCTGTGTAGAAGTACAGTGAGGGTGAGATTTCTGCACGTGCTTTGCCTTTGTTGACACTGCCCTGCATCAGCCACTTCATAGCCCAGCACTCAGGATCATGAGCCCTTTCAGCAGTGCTTTGTAGCCAGATCTGCATCATCTGCAAAATTTCTCTTCTCTCTGTTCATCCTTTTTACCAGACTATTTATGAATATGTCTGAACACTATCAAAGTAGTATTTCGACAACAGCTCAGTTCTAAGTAATGCTGAAACTTCTCTCACACAAAGATGTGTGGCAGAGACCAACCAAGGCCTTGAGGGGTCCCACCAGTGACCTCCAGCAACTGTGAACATTCAGAGATTTATACCCATCCTCCAAAAAGACAGCTTTTAACTCCTTGTAACTGCAGGAAAGAACTTTCTTTTCTCATCTCTTATCGTGAAGCCTTGTTGCAGACAGTTTTGAGGCATTTGTGTTTATTGGCATGACTTTCGGAGCTCCTCCGAGCATGTTATCAATATTGAGTGGGTAAGCGGCAGAAATCAGTGATAAGAAGGCCCATCTGGTGTGTCAAGTATTTCATTCCCCAGCCAGGGATATGTCATTCGTCAGCTTATTATTTTTAATAACTCTCAGTCTGTCCCCGTTGGTCGTGCAGACCATGGAACGCAGGTTGGTAAGAAAGACTCAGCTAGAACAGTGCCTTTTATTGCCAGATACAGAATCACTTCTATTCATAGGTGAGCTGCACACCTTTTGCACTGAATTCCCAGAGTTCACCAGGCAAACCCCCAGAACCTGTCCTGAATGCCCTATTGCAGGAGATCTGGGAGGTGGGCTAGTCTTGGTGTGCCTGGCAATAGCCATTGCTGCTCTCAGCTCTCTTTTCAGGGCATTCTCAGCTGCACTGGAGGTGAGTTCACCTGAAACTGCCCTGCTTGCACACTTGGCTGTAGAGCTTTTTCCCTTTGCTGTACCATGGCACAGATCCAGTTCTCCTGCAGGCTTAGCCCTCACGGCAGTGTGAAACCCCACGGGGCAGTTAGCATTGCCAGGCCATTTCCTTGTGTCACAGAATGTCACCACCGCTCTGTTCCCCCACATCGTTCTCACTTCCCCGTCGGTCAGCTGTCCCAGGGTTTGGCAGGAAGGGCCAAACTTGTGATAAACTTCACCTGAGTCCCAACCTGTGCCCCATCCTAGAAAACTCTGTGTTTGGGCAGCATCCCCGAGCACTGTGACTCAGGTCTGCCCTGGCTCTGCTCTGGACCTGCCCCATGGGGTGATCAGGAGTTTCTGAGTGTTCCCCCTCTGGGCTTTGCTCCATGCACCTCTCTGCCCCTGGAGAACCTTTTTGCTGGACATGCAGATAATCCACTGCAGAAAATTGTATCACAAACATGAGCTTGGTGCTTGCAGAGAGCTGCAGTGGCAGGGGAGCCAAAATTTACTGCAGGAATTGTACAATTCTTGCTGTGACTCTTCAGATTGGAGCACCGTGTTTGGACCACAACTTTTTCCAAAGAAAAACTGCAACATCTGCATGTTTCCAACCACACAGATCCTGCTGTAGTGACCTCAACTGCAATCCCAAATTTTCAACCTGATTTTTCCTCTTCTTAATTCAGTGGGAGCTTTGCCTGTACTGTGCAGGACTGGACCATATGTGTACATCCAGGTCATGGAAAAATATTATTTCTGTACTAAATGAGATCAGTGTGTCCCCAGTGTAGAGGGACTGCATTTACAGTCCCAACCATTTCCACACAGAGTGTGGACTTTTCCTCACTGGGGCCTAATCCTGAATCAGGGAATGGTGGCATTAAATTTAATCAGAGGAGGATTATATGTGTTATTTTAGCCGATCTAACATGTCACAAAAATGTGTTGAATCTTTTTTTTTTTTAAAGAGAGAAAAATAAAACATATGGTTAGATAATCAGTGGGAATCACTAGACACCTACTGAGGAGAGCTGCAAGCATGGAAATACTCAGATACATATTTGAAGTAACACCGCAGGTTTTTTGGGTGGGATTTTTTGCCCTGTTACACTATGTCTGGACAAATAATTTGGATCTTGACCACTCAGGTAATATAATCCAAAATCCTGTTGCCCATGTTGCAAACAGAAAAGGAGGAGAGAACATTTCATTCCCGTCTCAGGCAGAGCAGAGCACAGCTGTGGTGTTTCATTGCAGGCAACACCACTGTTGTAACCCAGCAGAGCATTGGTGGGGGGGGTGTGCACAGAAATTATTGCTCTTCTGCCAAAGAGCTGAGGCAGAACTAGTTCTTTTTTGCTTTTTTTTTTTTTTTTTCTCCTCCTCCTTCTCATTGACTCCAAAGCATAAAAGCAATCAGTGTTCCTGCACGTGTGACATCAGCAGCCTGCCCATGCTGGGAGCTGTTGTTCCTGTGCGCGGGAAGGGAGCTTTAACATGCCTGGGTGGGAGGTGATGGAGGTGCACAGGACTTCCAGACTGGCCAGCTGAACTTTCCCATTGATCAGCTGCGGGACAGTGATCTCATCAGGGCTGAGGTCAGTGCAGGGGTGCTGAAGATGGGATAATGCATGGGGTATCATACATCCAGTCACGGAATCACTGAGGTTGGAAAAGACCTCTGAGGTCATCGAGTCCAACCTTGATCACCACCTTGTCAATCAGACCATGGCACTGAGTGCCACATCAGTCACTTCCTGAACACCTCTAAGGACAGTGATTCCACCACATCCCTGGGCAGCCCACTCCAATGTTTACCAACCCCACTAGTGAAGAAATTCTTCCTCATATCCAGCCTGAACCTATCCAAACTCTCAGGACAGATCCAATCCCATCACTGATTAGCATCTCTCTTTTTTATCTATTTTAGCACTTAGCCTCTAACGCTTGGTAGAAATTTGAAAGGCTGGAAGTTGCCACTGCACCCTTGAATAAAATACTATCCATTTTACAACGGGTCAATTCATGCATTTGTCTGTAAATTCCACAGTGCCTCTTTGTTTAAATGCTTGCTCCTAGTTTAGGATTATTCACTAAGGTCTTTTATTTTTGACATCACCCACAGTTTAAAAAAGAACTTTTTTCCATGTGGACAAGCTGTACATGAAGCAGCTCCTCAAGCTGGGGCAGCTCAGTGGCTCCCCTTGGATCGGTAACACTGAACTAAGGACAGGTTTTTCGGGATAGTCTTCATTGTTACCTGCATTCTTTTGGTCTAAGCATTCATTTCTTAGGCAGAAACATAATTTTTATATAATGTCTTTTTTTCCTGATAAACAGATTTTCTGATGTCCTTTCCAAACAATAGTTGGGAACAGGGCTCTGATTCCAGCCTTAGTCCATCTATGACATCTCTTACTGGTCTAGCACCACTGCCCCCCTTTGCCTAAAGAGTTCTTCTTCACTCCTTAGACAGAGACACAGAGCTACAACATAGTCTAAGTTATAGCACTACTAAGCGACCCAGGGATTTCTGCCAACTTGGAAACAAGATATGAACTAAGGAGTTTCTATTTTTGCATTAAAATGGAAACAGGTGGGAAGGACGCGTGACATTTATCAAGCCAAATAAATACTTTTTTCAGGTTAAAATTCGAATGGAATGGAAATTACAATCTTCCAGTGTTACTGCAGAGCAGCAGTATTGGGTTTCTCCTTACTCAGCCTTTAGCAGGAAGGAACCAGCTGCAATGGAGCTGGAGTTCTGGAATTTGCTTCCTAACCCCATCTAACTCTCTCCTAGGTCTGCTCTGTTTTGAATGATTGCTCCACCTGGCACAGGGGATGTTATTGGCTCTGGAGGGAAGAGTCAAGTCTTGCAGTTGTTTTTTTATAGATTGCTAACTGGAGAGTAAGAACAGGAATGAACTGCTGGATGGCAGAAATCAGTGGTTTTCCCTATTCCTACCTAATTTATGGCAGTGAACCTCCACTCCCACACTGAGTTAGGTGCTTTGCTCAGCTCAGGTATTTGCTGTGTGTCAGCACTGAGCCCGTGGGTGGTGGAGAAAGCAGAGCCACACCAAAGCTCTGCCTTTTGAACCAGACCTCTCCCACCCCCTTCCTACCTCCACGTCAGAGCAAAACCTGAGCGGAGTGCCCCAGCTGAGGTGGACCATGTTCCTAAGAGAACTTATGAAAGTAAAACCCACATCCAAAATATTTTTTTTAAATTATGGCATGTATAAATGGGACAGACGTTACCAAAACACTTGGTTATCCATTGCCCAGAGGGTAGGAGCAGCTGCAGCACTGGTTGGACAAATACCTAATGAAATGGATGGACAGGCAATCTAACAGCCTTCACTTACCCTTAATTAATTGTTTCCAGTAAATAGCCCTGGCTTTGGCATTATTTTAGAGCAGGAAAATATTGATCCAAGCACTGCAAATATTGCCATCAGCCCTGCCATAGACTTCACCCACTGAAATCCCCCTGGAACCAAAGGGATTTGTCCAAGTGCATCCGTTCAGCTGAGCAAAGAGCCTATAACCATAACCATGAGCTGTTCCAGTAAAATGTCCTGCATGGCCCATTCCATGGGACTCACAACATCTGCAGTGTTCCATGCCATGGGCACCAGGGCAGCCTGCTGCTGGCAGTACGCTCTGAGTCTAAATGAGCATAAAAGGGGATGCAGAAAAACCACTTCTGTTATCGAACTGCATTTTTAATTTGACTTTAGAACAGCTTTCTCTTATGTTAAGCTTTGGAGGGTTGGCCAGTTATATATATATATTTATATATATATATTTATATATATATATATGTATGTATGTATGTATGTATGTATGTATGTATGTATGTATGTATTTAATTTTTTTTTTTACCATTTTATGCTTCCCAGTGTTTCTTGGTTTGCCAGAGAATCTGAAATCCAAAGAGCAAACTATTTGCAAAGGTGGTGTGGCTGCAAGGTCTTTGAACTCCCTGACACCAGGAGGAGTTGAAAAGCTGACAAGGCAGGCTGTTCTCCTGAGGCTCTCAGCCCAATTTCCAGGAACTGAGGCAGCTTGAATGCATTCAGGGGGATGGACTGAGGGAGGAAGTAGTCAGGTACCATTCAACTATGCAACTAAACCATTGGAGGTTTGCCTGTCACTTGTCTAGGCACATGTTTCAAAAGGGAATAAAATAAAAGGAAGAAAAATAGCCTGTCTGGGAATTCTTACCCGGTGACTTGTGCAGCCCAAGAGCTGGGTAATTCGCCTCAACTGAAAAAACATCGGAGGGAGGGAGTCTGAGAGCAATTTGGTTCCAGAGCAAGTATTGTTACTGAGTTCTTTGCACCTGCAACAGGCAGGGAAATGATAATAGACCCTCGCCATGTCTTCCCATCCCAGACTTTGGAAAGCAGCCAGGAAGCATCTCACATCTGCCTCAGATGAGACCCCACTGGTACAATCACAGCCCCATCCCAAACCCACCTGGCTCCAAGGAAAGGGAAGTGTGGCAGTCAGCTTCACAGAGAGGAGCTATTGGTGGCCTCCTTGAGGGATTCCAGGACCAAGCAAGTGGCAAGAAGAAATGGGCTCTGGGGAATGGTGTCTCCTGTTGCCACCTCGGGCACACGAGCACAGCCATGGCTGAGACGCCTGTGAGCGCACAGAGTCTCACCACCGAGGCTGCTCAGCTGACAGAGCCTCAACACAGCTGAGAAATTGGGCATAAATTGTTGTGTTTCTAAATGCTTCTGCTGTAAAAGTACTTTTTCACTGGAAGAATCTTAGGCAGAAATATACTTGCCTAATAAAGAGATCTTGCGTCACACTTGGAATTCTAATCTGTCCGAAGTCACAAGTTACTGGGTTTATGCTGCTCATTGAGGATCTTTGTAATTTTTGGTAAATTTAATGAAATTGCTGTGGTTGTTTATCGTATAGAGAACTTTTCAAGTTATTTGCATTTATCAAAAGCACAGGAAGAAAAAGACGAACTCTGTTCCACTGGAATGGTTTGTCCTCAGTACATCAAACTGGTGCATCACAATTTGCCATCCTGCATTGCACTAGCTGTAGAATTCAGTCATTTAGTCCTGTACAAACCCCAATAATTTGCATTTTAAATATATAATAAATATATAATGTGTTTATTTATTATATAAACCACATGTAGTTCATCAGGCTGGTGTTAAGGTGGCTTTGCTCACTCACAGCCCCAAATTCCTGCACAGAAACGAGGGCAGGAAGTTTACACTGTGAGGAACTCACTGCCTTAGGAGGGTTTTTATAAATTTTGTTTTTATATTATACCTACAAACACATGCACAGGTCCTTGTTTTTAGTCATCTCAACATTCTCCATCTCTGTATCAGCAGGAAGGTTTAAGAACAGGTGAAAAAAAATAATTGGGGCTGTCACTGGGAAAAAAATGCTGGGTAGAGGAGGAAGTTTTAACACAATAGGAAGACAGCAGAGTATTAGGAAAGAGAACAAAAGAAAACACTGAATTACAGAGCCTAAATTCAAAATAATAATGCCAATTTCAGTTAGCTAAGTAGCTGTAAAGACTACCAAATATTCCTTATGATTCTTAAGCATATTAACTGATAATTATTCATATCTGTCCACGAAAATTAACCCTCACAACAGCGCAATTTAATCACTGCGAATCCAGATTGGCAGAAAAAGTGCTCTGGGCTTTGTATCACTTGACTGAGCTTAGCAAATGAAAACACAGGAGATTTGGCTGATCCTCCACAAAGCTTTTAGGATGTGACATGATCAGAAAGGAGCAGGACAGTCTCGTGATTAGGTTTTGATTGCGAGATAGTGCTGAGCACTTAACTGGACTCGTGGGCTGTGCTGCTTCTGAGCCCATTGTGCTGTCGCTGCTGCGGTGGGGAATGAGACCCCAGGAGGAGCATGAACCCTCTTTGCCTGTTTTGTCCATGGGCACAAGGAGCAGGAGCTGCCCTGGCACTGTATGGATGTGGTTCCTGCAGGCACACAACTAATTCAGGAATGAACCTGAACAAAACCTGATGTTTCCTGCCCAAACAAGGGAAGGCACCCTGCAAACTCAGTGCATCCGAAAGTGTTCTGCTCCTCTGGCCACACTGGCACACCCCCAGGAACCTCATCCACCTGCTACACCCAGCCATTCATTCCTGCTGAAGGCATTCCCACAGAGGCACAGCGAATAGGAGGAGCATCCCAGGCTCCCCCAAGGAGCAGCCCCATTAGCAGATCCTCTGTTAGATTCAGCCCAGACTCCCCCCCAGTATCACATCATGAAACCTTCCTGCATCTGGCCCAAATTTAAGGCAGTTGGCAGCATTTGATACAAGAAGAAACCAAGGACTGAATTATCCCTCGTGCTCATTTGGGTTTTTTTCCACCTCCCAGATGAAGTGAGGAGCCATGTGGAGAAGTCCTGCCTCTGCCTCCAAACCCTTCCCAAATGCTCTCTGGGTTTTACACTCTTTGAAACAACTTCATTACCTGCCCTTTTTTTTTTTTGCCAGGAGAGGTTAACAAAATTAGCGAGGGATGAAACATTATTGAAACACTTTCTGGATCATCAAACAGGATTAGCAGATGAATTATGCTGGGTGTAGCACACCTAAAGGAGAGGGGCAGTGGGGCTGCACCATCACCTTGTCCTCTTCATGGAGTCACTGCAGAATGTGTGTCACCAGTGGGTTACCAAAATAAAGCTCTGCACGTCCCTTGACAGTTTTATTTATTTAGGTGGCCATGGCAGCCCCAAGCATTTATGGTCATTGCAATTTAAAACTTTTTGTTGCTGTCTTGAGTGTCTTCTGAAAATAGAAATTAAAATTATTGGGAAACGCGAATGTTTTATAGATTATATGCATGTCTTTGAGAAGTAGTATCCAGCTAAGCAGAAGGTAAGGGGAAAAAAGCAGAGATCAAAATCTAGGTCAGAACAAATGCTGGACAAGAGCCCACACTGTCAAGTCCCAGGCATCTCACAACAGAAAGAACGAAAGAGAGCAAAAAGGATTTTTTTTTTTTTAAGGAGTAATAGTGGCCTTTTCAAATATCCCATATTATGGGAAAAAATACATTTCAGAAATGCTATTGCTCCATTCCATCTGCTTCTAGGACAGCCATTATTGGCCACTAATTTTACAGACGCTTCGTTACTCGTGCCGCTGGCTTGTGCTTGTCCTGCCCTGCCCCTCCTTCCATCCCAGCCTCACCTCTGGCTCGCTGCTCCCCGTGGCATGTCTCTCCTGCTCCAGACACACAAGCCAAGCCCTTTGGTCTGCTCAGTCCCCACCAAAGCAAAGCAGCCCCTGTGTCTCCTGCAGAGCGGCCAGAGCCAGGTGTTCCCATGCCCGGGTGGGCACTGCCAGCAGCACCTGTTTGCACTCCCCAGGCGGCTCTCTCCATCTTTATTAAGCCACAGGCACAAGAGCTGGGTTTTCGCGGATCCCAAGCATTTGGGGGCTGCAGATTTCACACCAGTTAGCCCCACCGAAGAGGGACAGTGAGCCCGATGGCTGCTGCAGGAGGCAGGACCCTGTCCCGGCTCTGGGGAAGGCGCAGGGATCGGAGCAAGCCGAGGCACACCTCTGCCATGCCCACACCTCTGCCTGCAGTGGGAGCACCATCAGGTGCCAGGGCTGGCCTTCCAGGTGAGAAGACAAGAGCCACAGCATTGAGCACTGAGGTTAATGCTTCACTGAAGTCACGGCCTTAGGCTACGCTTCTTCAAAAGCAGCAACATTATTTTAAAAGCTTCACTTTCAGAAGTCACTTAAGCACTTAAACAGTAAGTCTTACTGGCTCACAGTGAGATTTACACCCTTAAGTACCTTAAGTTACCCCTGAAATAGGCTCCAGGCTCCAACCATTTCACTGCTTCCCTGACTGAGCCACCAGATCTTCAGGACAGGGTCTCTCACTCCAGGAGGTTGGGTTTTAAATCCGTGCTTAAATCACTGGCTTCTCTAGGTGCCAGTATGGTCAAAATAATGGTTGGCTTTTTTACTGGGGGGCTGACCCTGCATTCCTCATGGAGTCAAAGCTCCCTTCACTTCTGAAGGGTGCAAAGAAAAGCAGCCCACTATCTTGTTGCCAAATCGTTCTCCATGGGAGATTTGATTTGAAACTCACAAAATACCAGGATTTATGAGAGGAACTGGCCACAATGTGATCATAAGAACATACCAACATTGTAGTTCCCCACACTTTGATCTTGGCACTTTAATGATTAATTAGTGCTAAAGTACTGGAAAAATACCTCACTTGAGACAGTTTAAAGCTTCTCTTTGTATAGATAAAAACTATGACTCACATAAAAGGATAACCCAGGACTGCAAGAGGGTGAGATTAACGCAGAAGCCTCTGGTCACATGCAGATGTTTGCCCAACTGGACAAATGGGAGAATCTGTTCAGCTTTAGGGGCTGTTTCCTTTGAACTGCCTACACTTTCCATCACTTGCTCTGCAAGAAAGGCTGTCAACATGGAGGGAAATCCATCCCTTAGAAAGAGACACATGTGCAAGGAGGTGTGAGCCTTGAAGCATCACATCCTATGGCAATTTGCAAAAAATACTCCTTGCCTGGGCCTGTTGGAGAGAAGCCATTTTCCTCTTCCTCTGTCACAACTGTGCATTTAAATACTTCCAAATATGCTCCAGGGTGTATGTCCCACTTTTAGGAGTGCTCAGGACAAAGCATGACATGGGAGAGAAAGCTTTTCTTGCTTAATGTTTCAGAGTTTATCAAAAACCTGGTGCTGACCTTGTGTATCACAGCCGTGGTTCTCACCCTTCTTCTTTGGTCATCGTGTGCCTGTGTGTGCACCCACTCAGAGATGCAGGAAAGGACAAGAGCACTCAACCTAATTAGAAATGGCTGAAGCTCCTCCTTAGCCAAAACCCACTGCAGTGGTGAAAGCCCAGAACCAAAGCTGTCTGTAACTTTTCTTCTCCTA
Source organism: Acanthiza pusilla (assembly GCA_036630365.1). Taxonomy (NCBI): domain Eukaryota; kingdom Metazoa; phylum Chordata; class Aves; order Passeriformes; family Acanthizidae; genus Acanthiza; species Acanthiza pusilla. The sequence continues at coordinate 645,433 of JAXCHO010000163.1, read as the reverse complement.
AAGACCTATGGGCCAAGTCCCACCAGCACTGGGCTGGATTTCCACCTCTGCCTGCTGGTGGAAGCAGCCACAGCTTTCCAGAGAGGGACCTGTGTGCAGTGGCTGTACATGGCCCAATAAACCACAAGACCCTCCTAAAATGAAGTCAGTAATACACAGCCCTTTTCTTACCCTGATTCCAGCTGAGTGCTGCAAACACCTTCTGATTTATGTCAGGTTTGCAGCAGTGCACGTGGAACCTGCTGCTTGCAGCCTGCAAGTGGAGCTGACTTGGTTCAGGGACAAATTTCAGGCGAGGTTTGCTTGGGGTCTCTTTCCTATATGGGAACTTTCAGATGAGGTGTTTGACTTGGACTCACCAGAGCAACAAAGATGGTTTGCTGATGATGCCACGACACCAACTATAGTTTGGATCCTTCACAGCTCTGTCACTACCAGGCTCTGGGCCCTCAGAGTAAGGCACCATAGCACAGCTTGCCAGTGAATTTAGGACTCACTTCTCCATGCATTCAGTGTTTCCATCCGTAACATGGGTGTGGGATAACCCCAAATTGATTTGCTTTGAGATCATCACATCAAAGGTGCCCTTGAAGCACAGATCATTAGTGCTTTATTGGCAGTAAGTAGATTTTAATGTTCACTAGCAGAGCTGCTGGAAGAGCTCTTGGTGGAATCCAAAAGGCAGAAGCATTGGGTGGACTTTTGTTCCTTACAAGAGCTGAGGCTGAGCTGAAGCCCAGTGAAAGGGCAGCTGAGGTGGAGAACAGCCATGGTCAGGTAACGGAGGGGCGAGGCCAAAGGGGCTGTGACACACCCACATCACATGAAACAGGAAAATTGTTTTCTGGATTTGACATCCAAACCCACTTGGCCTCAGTGGAATTCCAGACGATCCTCAAATTAAATTGAAATCTGAGGTAGAAGTACAGAATTCCTAGCCTGTGTAATGACAGCTCTCCTCTCCCAGGGCTTTGATCCTATCTCAGTTAAAGCAGAAGGAAAAGGTTGATATAAATAGCATTGGCTAGAAAATCAGAACTCCAGCTAGGGGGATTTCTGAGCATGCAACATTTAGTTGTGCTGTGAATTTTGGAGGCAGCAAGGAATCTTCCCTCAAAACATGGCGTTTGCCTGGAAGATGTGGTGACCCAAGGATGAGTAACTGATCGCAGCCAAGCAGGGTCATTGCTTGGAGCCTGAATTCTCACATAATCAGGAATGTCAGGCTGGTGCTCAGAAATATAGGGACGAGAAAGGGTGAATCCATCTGCTTGTGTCTGTCTGTCCCCATCCCTTCTTTTCTTCTCCTCCCTCAATTCCATCTTGGCCTTCCTTATAAGGACCATAAGGACCTTATCCCTTCAAACAACCTGTCAGAAACTAAACTACTTTTAGGTAAAATCTCAGCCTGAATGATGAAAGATTCTTAATGAGAAAGACTCTCAAAAAGTCTAGGAATAAATATTTGAAGATCCTTATTATTATGTACACAGCAGCAGCCGCTTTCATCCTAAGCTTGAATGAAAATTGCAGGATGGAAAATGCAATTCACAGATGAATAAGCAGCAGTTGTCCTGCACTGCAAATGAGGCAAAGGAGGGAGTACAGGGAATCATGGAGTTGTGCACAACTTTAACCGGTGGCTTTGGTATCCCCCTCATCACAGACAGGGAGCTCTGTCACTCACCAGAGAGGCTACAGAAGAAACAGCAGCTCCACACCTGATTAACAAGTAACAGAAGATTCCCATGCAGAGCTGGATGAGGGACCCCAGGAAAGCCACAGGGAGGTGCAGGGTGTGCTCACCTTGTCCTGGCAGGTCACAGCTGCTTGCCATCCCCAGGAGAGGCCACCTCCTTGATCCACTTTCATCTCTCCTGGCTGCAAAGAGCTGATGGGGCCAGGAGTAAGCCTTTGAGGAGGGCTGTGGGGCAAGGCCTGTGTCAGCCCCATTGTTTGTCATGTGCTCTTCCAAGCCATCCATTCCCATCTCCCTGTGGCAGCTCCATCAAGTGTGGGCTGAGCTTTGGGTCTGCAGTGGAACTGGAAGTCTTGGCAGATTCCTCATGCCTCTGGATTTCCAAGGGGACACCTCTGTAGGCTTGGGATCCATTCTGGAGACTGGCCACTGCTTCTAAGACATGAGTGCTTTGCCCCAAAAATAGCGGTGCATACTGGAGAAAACAGAGACAACATTGCTGAACTCAGCTCTGGGCACTGTTTACCCCTTAGGATATCCAGTAATGTTTCCTTCCAGGAGTAACTCCTGGGAGATATCCACACATCTGCCTGGCTTGCAAGGATGTCAGGAGAAAAGCTCTCAGCAAAGAGCTGTATCTTACATCACACATGCAGGGAGCCCCAGGGCTTTGGCATACCTTTGTGAGGAGCACATTCCTAAGTCGAGGGCTCTCTCTTCACAGGAACACCCTATCCTCCAGCACCAACACATTTAATCCACAGCCTCATCAGGCAGAACTTCCCACCACCCACAATTCCTGCGTGATGCAGTGAATTCTGTTTATAGCCAGGTACACCACGGGCAGCTGGCTAATTACCCAGCAGAAAAAGCAGTGGAATGAGAGTCAAAGAGCCATTTCTCAGTGCCAAGTTCCCCAGCTCTTCCTCCCTCTCCCTCTCTCTCTCCCCAGAAAAAGAAAACCAAAAAGAGATGGCATGTTTAGCACATGGAAGTGCCTTGAGACTGAACGGAAAGCCTGGATCCACTCATTATTTTTCATTTCAGAACTTAATAAACTGGGATCTGCCAGTTTTTCCAGACACAAAATGCAACAGTGATTTTGTAGCTCCTGAGGTTTCATATTCTATAGGTGTTCTTGTGCATTTCCCTGTTACAATTTCAATGGAATAGTCCCTTCTTTTTGTCCTGGTTATCCTTGAGATATATATCAGAACAATCCAGACTGGTTTTGTAAATTTGAGTGCTGCAAGATAGCTTTTTAGCTGGACACAATTTTTGGAAGGAGGAGATTCCATTTTCATTTATTTCTCTTAGGCTTATTCCAAAAAGGGAGGTCAACCCCTGCCCTATTTTGGACAGGTGGAGGAGAAAAATGGTTGTAATGGACATGTACCAAAACACATGCTGCAGAACCAGGCTCATTTTGTCTGGCAGGAGGCCCTGATATGTCTGAAAAAACCAGAAGGAATGACCCCCAGCCCCAGCAAGAACAAAGGCAGGAAAACCCCAGCGTGAAGGGCAAGAGGTGAATGGGAGCTCTGCTGCCCTGTCCTGCTGGGTGCTGAACTCCCGTGGGCCGATGCTGCTGGGAGGAGCGTGTTCCCTTCGGGCTCTGGCAGCCGGACTGGTTTGGTGACGGCTGCATTTGCCTTTCCCTGGCCCCCGCACTCCAGGTGCTGCCCCTCATAATCCTAATCCATCCCTGTGGAGCAGTGCCCTGTCCTGCCTTCCTGCACGGCAGTGCACGCAGCTCCTGCGTTTTCCTTATGATCAAGAGGAGGAAGATGATCCTATGGCTGCAGGGAAGGATTAGAGTTTGGAATCTGTGCCCTATTTTGGGCTACGCTGTTGGGCAAATTGAATTATCTACGCTTTCCATAGTTCCTTGTAAAGAAACTTTACACTTGGAGATGAGGACATTATCCTACTTCCTTCCCTCTTTGAATTAAATATCTGTCAATTCTTTGTGAAATGCAAAGGGACCAAAATCCCACACAAACACGCCTGCAGATACTTTTCAATGGATTTTATACCTAGAGGGTCCCATTGAAATGCAAATATTGGGCCCTTCCCAATTAAACAAGTTTCTGTACCACAGATAACCTAAGCTAAAGGAAGTGGAATAGTCCATATGGAAATAACCATCCTATTCAAAACATTATTGAAACTAATACCTTTCAGTGCACCTGGAAAGGAATTGTTGATGGCAAAGCACCAGTGGAGCACAAAGCCAGAGGGAAGTGCCTCTTGGAGCCACCTTTCAGTGCAGTCTCAAGGCCTTGGGAGCACTGGAGAGACACCGGCAGGGCCATCACCTGCCCTGAGCTGGCAGAGGAGGTGGGGGACCCCAAGCACCACAGGTGAGGAATCCATCCCAGCTGTGGCAGCTCTCTCAGAGCCAAAAGCTAATCTTGCTGGAACTGCTTCAGCCCTCCGTGAACGCCAGTGCTGCTGCTGGATGCGGCAGAGGCACCAAAGTAGGAAGGTCTCAGGAAGAAAAAAAACCTGTGTAGTGTCTCCTGCCATCAAAGCTGTGTCAGAAGACTAGATTTGTGTGTGTGTTTTCCTAAAGCCACAAACCCGTACATGCTGATCCCATTTTAGCCCATGTAAGAGTCCAGCCAACAAAATCACTTTTGGTTCGATTTGTACCTGGAAGCATGTGGGGCACTGATCCCAATATCTCCAAGCAAAGTCACAGCTCTCCTGCAAAACCTGGGATCATTTTTTCCAGCCAGTGCCCCATTTCAGCTATGGGAAATCATTGTCTAAAGGTGTAAATACCATTTTTCATCAGCGTAACAACACAGTACAGCTACAACACACATGGTTGTAGCTCATTTAATTAAATGAGCCTAATTTCCCTCAATTGTCTGTTAAGGCACAGGTGTTCCATTTCAGAGTGCATTAGTACATGAGGCTCTAAGCCTAAAAGCTAATTTTTAACTTGACCTAATAATGCTGGTAATAACGACCTGTGATTACTGTCTCGTGAATCAGATCCTTAAAATAATTAGCATCAAAGACTGACTAGTACCTTGCAAAATTCATTATCAGCCCTAAACACTCAGCACTGAATTGAACTTTAAACTCAATGTCGGTGTGGGCTTTCCCCCACACACATTGGTGGCAGCGTTTTTCACAAATTTCATTTGGAAATGTAGTTAAAAGTTTTGATCACCAGTCTTTTCTTGGAGGAAGAAACAGTGGTATTAGCACAAAGTACAATTTGATTAAAACCCACGAGCTATTTTATGTGGTCCCTGCTGTGTTTGGAGCACATAGTTGCTCTCAGCTGGGGAATGGCTGCAGGAATTACTACATGACCCAACCCTGTGGCCTATTAAACAGAGTGGACATCTCTGGGGGCTTCTGAGGGTGACAGCAACCAGCTACCTTTGGGAAAGGAAGCTTGGGTAAATCTTGACACAGGAGATTCCTCAATGTCTTTCCACCCCATGAGGAAATCAGATCCTCACACTTTTTGCATCCCGTTTTGAGAGTCATCCTTTTCTCCGAGGTCAGAGACTCAGCTGTCCTCTGCCTCTGAACAGGAGATACCTGTTCCTCAGGAGGTGACTGTCACTCCTGGTGAGTGAAGGAGTAAGAAGAGAGGCTCAGAGCCCTGCTTTCCCCAGGGACTGGCCCCTCTCTAACAGCTGCAGGAGAAACAAAAACCTATCTCAAAAGACAATCAACAGCAAAGGAGGAGACAGAAGGGCTTTGAAGTGTAGCTCTTCCTCTTGGATCAGGTGGGAAGAGGTGGGATCACAGCAAGTGCCCGTGAGCAGCCAGCAATTACGGACATGAACGTGGGATGACTTGGAGCAGGTCAGGAGCCCTCAGCAGCACGTGGCTCAGAGGCTTTTCCTCAGGGACCCTCCAGCTTGCCCGTGACCATCTCATTTTGTGGCTCACATGCCTGTTGCTGACAGCTGCAGCTCCCCACCACAAGGGAGGGTTTGGAGGCCACACCTGACAGATGACCCGAGGCAGGCTGGTGGCTGCAGAGTCAGGCACCAACCCCAGCTGGGAACAGAGACAAGGCAGGGGTGAAAGCTGCTGAAGCTGGCAGGAATCACTTATCCTGTATGTGCGCCACGGAGAGGAGCAACCAGAACACCAGGCCCTTAGCAATAAACAATATTTCAGGCATCACGAACACGCGGGAGAGCTCTGCTGATGAAAGATTTGTAGTTGTTATTAAAATCTGTCGAGTCCAAGCTGAGACCTGAAGCTCAGTCTGCACTTGAACCTTCTCCAGGTGCTCAGATTTCCTGATGTAGATCGGCCTGACAAAACAACAACAACAGCAAAGGCCTGAAAGCATGCTGTTGATTTGGAGAAGAATTTCCTCCTTGCATCCAGGAAAGTTCAGAGAAGAAATTGCTTGCCTGGGATGCATAGCTGTTAATACCTTCTCACAAGCTTTCCCACCCACAGAATGAAAAGCAAAAACCAGTTGGCTTTGGGGTATAAACCAAATTAGAAACAGGGAAGGGAAACCTACCAAGTACCCACAAGGAGTTTGGCTAAAGAACTGTGATGCTTCTGAACATTTGACTTGATATTCTCCCACAGAAAATGAGAGGGAGGCCAAAGCCTAAACATTCAATTGCTTTTAAAAATGCTACTAAAAGCCTTTAAGCCAATTTTGGAGATTTTGCAAATTTTGTCCTGATGCAATAAAAACAAATAAGAATTCCCAGTTCTAATCACACTGGAAGTTGGATATCCTAAATGTCCTCTTTCTTTTATTTATCCCAGCTGCCACATTATCACAATCTGACGCGAGTGAATCTAAGAGCAGTCGTGGTCAGTATCTGTGAAAAGGAATCTTAAAAGAAAACAAAATCTCTTGGATGTGATAAGTTGAAGGTCAGATCATTCCCTTTTTTTAGGACACAGCATTGCATTGGGAAACTCTGGCTGTAAAAGGCTCTCTGAGCTCACTTGGATTCACGGAAGGTCCTAGATGAGGTTTTACACGGTTATGAGCATCTTAGCCAATATTCACCCTGGACTATTAGAATTTTATTGTATTTCTATTATTAATTACATTAATTACTGGCAGGGTCCAGGGCTTTCAGCCCAAGCCGCCTGCACAGCCCCGACTCCTCCAAGGTTTTCTTCCCTCCAGAACTGTCTTCTGCAAAGCCTCTTGGCCAAGCAGATCCTGCACCCTCCCCGCTACCAGGCGGAGTTTGGAGCAGTTCTCCTGCCCTTACAAGTCAGCCAGCAGTGAGTCTGCAGCTCCCTGCAGGGCTCCAAAACCTCCTGCGAGGGTGGAGCAGGAAGAGGCTCCTGCCATTCCCCTGCCAGCTGTCAGGAGGGATGTGCAGCACCAGGAATGGCAGAGTCAGGCGGCCATGAATGGAGAGGGAGAATGGATGCTTGGAGGTGAAAGGGAAGGGAGAGGAGGGAAAGGAAAGGAAGGAATAGAAAGAGATGCAGGAAAACTGGGCTAAAAAGATGAGGAAGCTACTGGAATCTGCCCAGTTTCCTAGGGATACTGTATGTAGAACAGGGGTGAAGATACTGTGAAAATAACAACAGAAGAGCAGGTCTCTGGTTCGCCTGGAAGAAGGGAGGTGCACAGGCACTTACGTAGCCTACGTGAAAGAAAAGATTTGGCTCTGAAGTATTTGGCATCGGCTCCACTGTGTACCCACAAGAGGATTTCCAGTCTTGATGCAGAAATCTTTGCATCCTTCCCATACAAAGCCACACCTCAGTTACATGCAGGACTCCTTGACAGTCACATTTTATATCCCATTCCTTTTCCTCCCAGCAAACAAAATGTCATTCATTGCTGCTTCACAGGGTTTGATTCAGAATGGAATGAAAAGAATTCAACATAAATGTAAGTTTCCAGCACTTAGAGAAACTGCCCATGGACACCACTTTCCTTCAGGGTTTTGCTTTCTGGGCACCATGAGAAATGGGCTGGGGAGAAGTCACTCTCCACAGGAGTTTGTGCGATGGTGCTAATCTTCATCTTCCAACTCATCTTTGGACAGCAGTGTGGGAGAAACTGAAACACGGGGCAAAGACTCACATCTGAGTAAACAACATCAACAACTGAGGCTTTTCCACCCTGTCTGGCGTTGGCCAGCGATGAAGGATTTCACTGTAGCCACAAACCTGTTGTTCCACCTCCGTCCATACACAGACCTATTTGCAAATACACACAGATTTTGGGGGCTTATTCTTACAGGTCAGCCCTTGCTTTCTCCCATCACCCATGTCCTGTGGCATTGCTGCACTGACCTCAGTGCCTGGTGACCCTCAGCTGCTGTTTCAAGGAGGAAGAGGACAAAGCTGCAGCTCTCTGGGCTATTCCTCCCTCCCAAGCCTGCCTTGAAGCACTTAGGCATCCCTGTTCATTTAACCTGCCAGCACTGGCTCGACCTTCGCCCCGCCCGGGGCCCAGACCCTCAGGGAGTGTGAGCTGTTGCCACCTCTCTGGAGAACTGCTGTGATGGCTCTGTGCCATCCTGCCGGTGCAAACAATACTCCAAGAATCCTTTCAGGTGTGTTATTAATTCACAGGGAAAGCTGCTGGTAGATTTTCATTGCATAACACAGCCAACCTCAGGACCAAAACAGAATGAAGGTGTTTAATCAGAGCAGTCCCCTCCAGTTCCCACGTCAGGGAGCTGAGCCAGATCTACATCTGAGCTCTGATGCTCGCGAGACGTAGGGACCTGGGGGTTCTCCATCAAAACAACTGTAAATGAGTTAGGTTTCAAGTATGCAAGAACTTGCTTCTCCATGCCAAAAAACGATTAGTGTTCTCAGGCTTCCAGCAATGCAAAGCAGAGTCTGCAATGTCCTGATGAGAGATAGATGCATTTCCTCTTAGACAATTAATATTAGGGGTGGGTTTTATTGCTATTCTTTTTTATGTTGTTAACATCCTGCCCTCCTTCCTGGTTCCTCCCAAAGAGCTACAATGCAATTTGCAAAACTCCCCTTTGTAAGATGTAAACATTTACTAAACATTGTCTTTCCACTTTGTATTATGACAAAAGAATAGAAGTCAAGATGTTAAATATATTTCTGTATTTGCATCTGAAAGCCCCAGGCCTTCCTGAACATATTTGCAGATAACTTCTATTGTTTCCAGCACGTTGTTACCTTTTTCTGTGGATCATCAGCTTCGTGAAAATCCAAGGGCGAGGTCTTTGCTGGAGCACTGGGTAGGACCCACCCACCATCCAGTGCCTTACCAATGTATCCATGCCATGTGATCACCATCCACGTTATTCCACCTGATGGCTTCATCCTGAGACATCCCCAGCCTGGCTCTCAAATGCTCCTCTGGTATCCAAGAACCAGAGCCTTTTCTCCAGTGCAGCTCCAGCTAAACCTGAGGCTGAAGCAGTGACTGCAGAGGCCACTCCTAGAGCCGCCACGTGCTTTGGCAGCAAAGCCTCGGCTGGGGGGTGATCCTACTGTCCCCAGGGGGTGGCCAGGCTGTCCCAGCTGTCCCAGGGCTGTGTGTGCTGCAGGACAGACCATGGGCTGCCCAGGCTGCCCAGGAGTGCTGACAGACCCCGAGTACAGTGCACAAACCGCCAGCAAACCAAAGCCCTGCCGAGAGCTCTCTGAAGCCAGAAACGCCTGGAAACACTTCAATAACCTCCCTCACATCTCCACTAGATAGAAGAAATCCAGTGGCTTCATCAACAGTGCCTTTGCCAGAAGCAATGAAAACAGCACCTTCAGCCCAGTTTGGACAGAGCCTGGAGTGCCCAAAGCTCCTTCTCCAGCAGCCTAAAGGCTCTTCCTGTGGCCCCAGCAGAGCGTGGCCACCTCAGCCCCTGCAGCAGAGCACCCACCCTGCTCCTGTGTTCTCTCCTTTTGCGTTTGCCTCTCTCTGCTTGCTGTAAACACGATCCTGTATCTCACAGATGGTAAGAGATGGCACCACATTCATTGATGTTGTAATGTCCTCCAAGGGCGTTGAATATAACCGCGTCAGTGTTCCATATCCCTAAGCAAATGCCTTTCCTTTCCCTTTGTTCCTTGTTATTTTGTGCATCTGTGTGCACATGTATTTTTTCAGGAGTAAAGAGCATAGCTTACCCCGTTACACACACACACACACACACACATACACACACACACATACACATTCTTTAAGTGCTGTTATTTGGAAAACGTCCAGTTAAAATTCCTACTAAATTAGTAAACATCATTTAAAGAAGAACTGCTGAGCATCACTTGGTATTTTTTAAAAAATAATATGAAAATCCAAAATATGAGCGTGTAAGAAGAGATGCCCAGACTGACTCCCTAAAACAGATGTGACTTCGGGATATGAATTTACAAAACTGATTGAGGCAAAGGAGGGAAGACTGGTTTTTTTTCTAGAGCAATAGGAATGGTTTCAGAGCTTAAATCTTTTTTAAAATCATACCACAACCACAGGGGCCATCTTCATGAAATTTTAGGAGGGAGGTGGGGCTGTTTGTTTGTTTTAAATAGCCTGTTAACCTCATCTGCTGCTGCAGACAAAGCCTTAGGCCAATCCTGCAAACACCTCTGGTATTGTTCAGAGCACTCGCTTTTGCACCTGCCAGGAAATTTGTAAGATCAGAGAGGCAGATCCACCTCCTGCAACCTCTTTGCCTCCTGGAAACTCCCCCAGAATAGCTGACTGGGTAGGATTAGGCTCTTGCTTTGGAGGTTGATTATGTGATCTCTGTTTCTTCCAGCCCTGCCAGCTAGGGCTTACCTCCAGATGAGTATTTCAGCACGTGCTTAACCTTAAGCAATGAGATACTCATGCTTATAGTTAAGTATAGGCTTAAAAATTTTGTTGGAAGCAAATCACAAGCACATTCTTACATACTTCTCTGGGCTGGGCCTAACCAGAGATCTCCTGTTAAAACAGTCTTTTTTTTTTTTCTCCCAACACTTACCCCATCACTGTAATTTCCCTCCTCAACCGCCCTCCCCAACTGCTTCATTCCAGTGAAACCGAGGGGAAATGACATTTTCTTCTACAGCAGGCAGATCATAATTGACAACAACCATTAAACTGGGCATGAATTTTCAAATTGAGGTGATATCTTTTATTTAGCTCCACTCTGCCAGGCTAACTGCACACATGGGTCTGTCCAAGATCTGTCTCTCCCTAAAATATCTCCACTCCTACAGCACTGCACAGCTCCAGGCACACACCGAGGGTTTCTGGGGCTGGGGGGGCTCCGCCTCCTCCGTTAAGAATCCAGGAAAACAGAAGGAATGCAGAGTGCTGCTCCTGCCTAGCAGAGAGTTAATATCCTTGCACATGAGCCATTTCACCTACAGCAAGAAGTGAAAGCATGCGACTACACCCAACGAATGATCACAGAGCACCCTGCAGGGAATCTGCTTCCATTTCAAAGGGAGAGATCAAAACCCACAAAGAAGAGAAGGGGTGGGAAAAAAAAAAAAAAGGAAGGAAAGAAAGAAAGCAATAAAGATGCTCCCAGCCTGTGCATGAGATCAATGTTGGGCCCAGCCTCAGAAGATTTCAGAGAGGAAGGGAGAGATACGGACAGAAGAATCATAGAGAACCTTCAGTGCCGGATTATTTATGTGCTGGGGGTTTGATCCTACACACCAAAATAAATGGGAGGTTTGCCACCAACTTCAATGGAAGCAGAAACAAGTCCTATCACCTTGAGGTTTATTGGCTGTCCGCAGAAAGTTTTAAATTTTATATAGAAATTAAACAGAGGGTAATTTGACAGCTTAATGGTGCCTTTTACATTAAAAGAGACACAAATTTATCCTTTGGGTTTTGAGATTATTTTGTCCCCTGCCTGTTGTTTTTTTAAAGAAGAATTCTCATGTTTCAAGGGAAGACTGATAAAAATGGGACATTCGTGTACATAAGAAAAAAGGAACTTGAAGCTCAGTCGGGCCCTACATGCCTCACTCAAGGCTCAATAGTTTGAAGCAGTTGGCATTAGTGGTAGCAGCAAATTAGCCATCCTGTAAGTGCTCCACTCCTCTGCCAAAAACAAAGACTCTCCTAAGTTGAACTGTGCCAAATAGGGCATTTGACCATGAAAAATGACTTTAAAGAGATGAAAAAAAAAATTTGCTGCAATCAAATCATGTATTTGGCAACCATCAGCTGGTCCAAGAAGTGAGGAATCTGCCCCGAGTGACAGAACCAGACTCAGGACTCCCTACAGCTCCAGCTCCTCAGGATGTCCAGACCCAAACTGATGTGGAAAAGCCTGAGTAAATTACTTCCCGACCCCTTGGTCACTTAATCATTAATTATTAAATTAATCCACTCATCGAAGCCAGTTAGTGCCAGTGCAATGAGCTGGCCCAGTAAGATGGTGTTTGGCCTCAGAAGCCTAACAGCAGTCAGGACAACAATCACACTTCCATCAATATGAAGCTTGATAAAAGGATCTATTTCCAGTTAGTTGGATTCATTTCTTTGGAAATCCAGGTTACTCTGAGTGGCAGCTCCTGATCTCCAAGCAGACCGGGACAGGACCCAGAGTCTGGTCAGGATCTGTCAGTCCAGCCCTGCACAGGATGGAGAAGGCAGATGGGAAATGACAGAGCTGGTGAGCATCAGGAGAAATGCAAGACCACAGCAGCCACCCAGCATCACCTGCCCCCTTACAGAGGCCTTTTCCAGCCTTCCTGTGGGACCCTTGGCAAAAGGGGTCATTCCCTGGTCTCCATGCAGCACGTGCAGGAAGGTGGCTGCGCCCACAGTTCTCTTCCCCCCATCCCACGGAGGCATCTCCCTGTGTCGCCCTTCACACACGGCACAGCTCAGCCCTGGAGACAGCAATCGCCCGTGAGCTGCTGAGGGTGGGAGCTGCCCCTGGAGCAGAGGCAGATGGGATGCAAGTGGGACAGGAGGAAACACTTGATGTTCACACAGGAATGAAAAACTCTGGTTCTTCCTTCTCCCACTAAAAGAATCCACCACCTAGGACTGTATTATTTCTTATGAAAATACAGGACAATCCTTGTTCTGGGCAACAACAACAACAAAAGTCTTTAAAATCAACCGTGAAAAATACAGCATGACCAAAACTATTTGAATTTTTGCCATGTTCTGTAATGAGGTTTTTTTTTTTTGATTGCTGGTTTGGGGGAGGAGGGAAGAGGAAGAACAGCAAAAACATTTCAAATCAACCTAAAAGGATTTTTTTTTCCTCTCCTGATATTTTTCCACTTCAGTCAGTGCACCGGAGAACAGCTCACTCCCACAGCCCTGCCACTTCCAGCCCCCCGGCAGCAGCACTGAGGGATTTCTATCCCCAAATGGCTTGAGCAGAAACCTGTCCTGAGGCAGTGGGGCTGGAGCTGCCCTCCATGGGCCACGTGGGCACCACGTTTGGGCCCCGAATTTCTCTGCCAGAATCCGGGGCAGCCGCGGCAGTGCGCTCCAGCCGGTGGCTGCTCCGAGAGGAGACAAGCCTCTGCTGCTGGATGCATAATCTCCAATTTATACAAAGCTTTGAAAGGCATCCAACGGTCTAATTGGGAGGCCCTTAAATTAAAGTGGGGATGGGATTTGGAATCCACTTTAGAGCCTGCAGTTTGGAGGGAAGCATGGGGATCCATTTCATCTGTGTTGATATCAAGGGAGCCCAATATGAATGTTTTCTGGCACTTCTATTCCTCCAGCCCTGAGGTTTACACGAGGGTTGGCTTTTTGTTCGGGTTTTGTTCTTTTTCTGTTGTTTTTTGCTCTCTGAAGCCTCTTCCAAGTGTAATTTTGGAAGAGGGGTGTTACCGCAGTGTCTGGGGCAGCAGCATTTCCTTCAGGCCTGGCTGCTGGACCATGGCACTGCCCCACACCTGTGCCCTCACTGGTGGCAGCTGCCCTGCGCCGGTGGGACACGGGCAAAGCTGGGCTCTGGATGTGCAGCCAGGGAGTGGAGCTCCAGCGAGGGGAGCTGTGCCCATGGCACAGCCTCGGGGCTCCTCTCAGGGATGCCTCTGCCCCCAAGCCTCAGCCCTGCATTTCCACAGCTCCAATGTTAGCAGCACACCACGGCCTCTGGCCTGGGGCTTGGGAGGCAGTTCTGGAATGACTTTATTGCCTGTCCTCAGGAAAGATCTGCTGTCCTAAGCCACCATGTCACTGCTGAGGCAGAGGCTGGGGGCAGGATGAGGGAATGGGCAGGAGATGATCTTCATTTGCACATCTGCTTTTAACTGGACTCTGGTGGAATATTGAGTCATTTTGCATCACTCCGAAGCTGGCCCACTGACAAGGACCCTGTGGCTGAACATGTCCCACCACCCTTCACTCGGAGTGCAAATCAGCATTTTTTATTCCCTAGCCAAAGAAATATGTGTATTCCTATTTCATAGAATCTCAAAGCCTAAGGAGACACTTATTTCCAACTTGCCCACTACAGTGAGGGAACCACACCTAAAGGTGAGAGACTGCAAGGTGAAAATTCACCATTCCGATGTTCTTTTTCCTTTTAGGTGTGACAGAAAACCTACAATACACTGGGAGAGGAGGGTCCCACATGGACTCTCCACAAGCCCCCTCCCCAGCTGCCACAGCATGGCCACACTGCAGCAAAGCCAGGCTGATTTATGGCTCTGGAGAGCCAACCTCAGCATCCTGAGAGTGCAGGAACGTGTCAGCAGCTGCTAAATGCAGCCTCTTCTCCTCCTAGTCTTTGAATAAAATATTCAGCAAGCAGCCAGAAGGAAAATGATTTGAGGGAGTGGGAGTTTTCCCAACTTTGTATTTTTGCCGCCAGAACAGAGTATTGTTCCTCCTTGCCGCTTGAAGTGGTTTGTGCTCACAAAAGCCCTGCAACAACAATGCTGTGCGTGCGCAGGAAATTCCCTTCACATCTCAGTGACATGAGGAGGAGGAACGGGGATTGTACAATGACTGTAGAAATATAAACATGAGAAATGATCTCATTTGTGCCAGCATTCCCGATGATTGTATGGGTTCACGGCCAGAATTTCTCCTGTGGCCTTATTTCTGCTTTCTTCTCCCTTGTGCTGTATGCTCTGATCAAAAAACAGGATAGGATCTTAAATGAGACGTGGAGTCAAGTCATGTGCTTTCCCTCCGACTCTTAAACCTCCTTCTTGGCCAAGCACCGCAGTCATTGCCATTCTCACAGAGCTGGGAAGGCAGGTTGGCTTTGGCCCTGTCCCCACAGGGAGCAACTGTGCTGGTTGGATGCTCTGGTAGAAATTCCCTGGTGGGAATTACACACTTGTATGAAAATAAGGGATAAGCTTGAGGCTAAAGTCCTGGCATGAGATGCAGAAAAACTCGCCCTCACCTCCCAGCCCTCCTTCGGTGACACCTGGCTAATCCTGGGAGCACACACATTACCTTCATCCCCCAGCTGCAGCAGGGCAGAGTGTTCCGGGTGTTTCTCACCTCTCCAGAAAAGCCAGCTGGAACACTCCATCCCCCTTTCCTGTGACCCCAGAGCTCTGCCTCACTCGGGATGACCCCCTGGTGAACACACCTTAGCCCTACACCAGCTCGTTCTGGCCAGCGAGTCACAAATCCATGGATATCCTCACCAGAGCAGAGGTAGCTGAACTGCCACTGTTTTGCAAGAACGTTTCTATTTTGCAAGAAACTGTGACATTTTGTGAGTGCATGGGCTGGGCTTCATAAGGACAATTTCCCCCAGAAAGAAAATCAGTCAGAATGTTTTGTTTCATTTTAAGGGAAAAAAATGTGAAACCCTTCCACAGGGTTTGTTTCCTTGTGAAACTACTATCTGGCTCTTTTGACACCTGAGTACCTGCTACTTTACCTTGCCTTGGGGTCACAATAAGCATCAGGGACCCTGAGAGCAGACCTGGGAAGCCCCAAGGACTCCAGGCCCCGGAGCAGGGCACAGAGCAGGAGCATGGCCCCCACCCAAATGGCTTTCTGCCCAGGGGCAGCAAAGGTGGAAGCTGCCCCTGCAGCCACATCCTGTCAATCTTCGCGCCTGGGAAAAGAGTGCCCAAAAGGTTACCCTGAAAGCATCGCCTTGAGGGGCCCTGGCTGTTCAGCTGAGGCTCTTGGCTCTGGGGAGCCCCGCTTTGAGCTCCGTGTGTTGGCCAACGAGCTCCACATCCTCCTGGCTCCTCTCCCGGGGCCGTCCGTTGGGCGTACAGCACCCAACTTCATCCACCACACGGCAAAACAGGACGGCACCGCTGTCCCCTCCTCCCAGGAAAAGGTGACTGTCGCTTGGTAGCTGCCTCCTGCTCCTCCGCCAGTCCCTTCATTAAATTAACACCTCGTTAGAAAATGCAAGCTGCTTTGTTCCTACAAATGGTGCTGGAGGGTGTTTACTTTCCTAATGAATATCCTGTGTAGAATGGAAATTTGTCCCTGGCAGTCTTTAACAAGTGCTTCATTAAGCTGTTTGAAAAAATGTTCCTTTCTCTTCTCCTTTGAACAGGTTAGGCTTTGCTCTTTTGAGCTGGTTTTTGGCTGCCTCCCCATACCTGAGAGGATGGGTGGAGAGGTGGCCATCTGCTCCCAGGGCAAGCAGCTTTTCCAATCCCCAGCAACAGGAAACGTGCTGATAGCCAGCGCAGTGTCTCCACCAGGTGAGACGGCATCCCTCTGCTCCAGGAGCAGTCTGGCACCCCTCTGCTCCAGGAGCAGTCTGGCACCCCTCTGCTCCAGGAGCAGTCTGGCACCCCTCTGCTCCAGGAGCAGTCTGGCACCCCTCTGCTCCAGGAGCAGTCTGGCACCCCTCTGCTCCAGGAGCAGTCTGGCACCCCTCTGCTCCAGGAGCAGTCTGGCACCCCTCTGCTCCAGGAGCAGTCTGGCACCCCTCTGCTCCAGGAGCAGTCTGGCACCCCTCTGCTCCAGGAGCAGTCTGGCACCCCTCTGCTCCAGGAGCAGTCTGGCACCCCTCTGCTCCAGGAGCAGTCTGGCACCCCTCTGCTCCAGGAGCAGTCTGGCACCCCTCTGCTCCAGGAGCAGTCTGGCACCCCTCTGCTCCAGGAACAGTCTGGCACCCCTCTGCTCCAGGAGCAGTCTGGCACCCCTCTGCTCCAGGAACAGTCTGGCACCCCTCTGCTCCAGGAGCAGTCTGGCACCCCTCTGCTCCAGGAGCAGTCTGGCACCCCTCTGCTCCAGGAACAGTCTGGTAGTGCAACGGAGAGAGCAGCGCTCACCTGCGAGTGGAGCTACGGAGTTCACACTCTTGCAATTCTATCACAAAACAAGGGGAGCTCAGCAGCAAACAAGAAATGTGAAAAGAGGGGCATGGTGGGTGTAGGGGGCAAATTACCAAAGTGATGCTAGGCACGGACTTCTTAAAAACGTTTTGAGGGTAACGCTTAATCATAGACCCTCGGGTTTAAATGTGATTTTGTCTGTGTTAGTGATGACAATTAAAATTGCTTATAATTCTGTTTAATAAAGCTCAGGATGAAAACTGAAAAGCTGGCGATAAAAGTGTGTTTGATGAAACTTGTTCCCCAATCAGTACTGGAAATAGGTACCACACAGATTGTCTTTCACCCAAGGCCTAAGGAAAGGTCACAGGACAGAAAATGTGGAGCATCCTTACAGGGCAGATCTCTCTTTTAAGACACCTGATCCCCTCAGTGCAGAGATGCCAATACAATGCAGGTATAACAAAAAGCCCAAAACCCCACATTTCAGTAAAATTGTGTGTTGTTCTTGTCACTGGTGGTTTGGCCCTTGGGGTCTTCATCATGCAGCTTGGCGCCAGCCACCCAGCCCTGACCTTGGATGGCAGGGCCTGCACTCTGCCCTTGGGATATTTGCTTTGTCCAGCACACAGCTTAGAAACTTGAGAGGAAATGTTTGCTCTGCATTGGACCTTCCACTGGCATTTAAACCAAATGTTACAATGGAGTAAGGGGGTTTTGTGTGTGTTTGAGGCTGTTTTGGTGGGCTGAGGTGGTTTTTTCCTTTATTTCTTTTTCTGTTAACACCGCATGGTGAAAGGCTGCGACCCAGGTCACCAGGCAATCCCTACAAACCTGAGACACACACAAGACACATGAAAACTGCAGTGAAATCAGCGTGCACATACAATAAGCTCCAAATCTGAACCAAAACAAGCAGCTGACAACATAAAACCAGCATTTGCAGGTTGAGGAAATCAGCCAGCTTCTTAGCAGTCATCCCATGGGGACAAGTTCCCTTGGTACAACTACATTGACAGAGGAGTGGATAATTAACCACCCAACGCCTGTACTGTACCAGCGATTGTCCAGTGTTACCTGACAGTGGTTTCAGAGATAACACTGCACAATGGCTTGTTTGGAAAGGTGGGTAAAGCGGAAAGAAGCACTGGAAAGTTTGCATGAAAAAAATAATGGCACTATTCAGACACTAAGCTACTAAATTCAACTATTCCACATAAATACCCATTGGACTCGGAAAGCTTTCCTAACAGAGGATACATAACTTTGATGGAAAGACTGGTATTCCAGTGGCTGCACTTTGCTCCGTCTCTTAGTTCAAAAGAGAGAAAAAGGAATTCATCTGCCACTGGCCATTGAAAGGAAGAGGTATTTAGAAGTATTTCCACAATGTGGAAAGCAGAGGGAAAATAGCTGAAGAACCCCAAAATACCAGACATAGAGCAAGGCAGATCACGTCAAGCAGTTCTCTTAGCAAAATCTGAATCCAAATTCTGGCCACCCAATCTCGGAGAGGAGTAGTTCCAAACCAAGGAAAAAAAAAAGTTCTCTCATAACACAGAGAAAATAATTTAAAGAATAAACAGGTAAGTCCAGTCTAACAGTCTGCAAAAGCCTGGCCTAAATCTGAGAATCTCTGCTTTTCCTGTGGCTGCATGATTCCAGCTGGCACATCCATAGGTCACCTCCAGCACTCAGACCGAATTAGCATTGCCATTATCTACTAACACATGAACCAGGATGAAATATTATGAATGAGGATGGGCTTCATCTTGCCCTTAGTCACCCATAGCCACTAGGAATAGCTTTCCCAAAACCAGTGCAGTCACACATCTCTAGTAACTGAGATTTGAATCTAATGTGATAGCTCTGAGGATTTTTTGTTGCTCTCCACTTTATGTGAGCCAATGAGCAGCTTTGCCTCTATCAGAAAATTGGAGAGAAGTGCAGCCCAACAAATTGTGCTTGCATCTCAATTCCACATGTATTGGGTCTAAAAGGGCAAGTTTGACTTTATGACACACTGAAAAGACGGTGAAAAATTACTCTAAGGCTTGGTTAAAAATGTTATTTCTAGGAATTTTTTCCTCTGAACTGCAGTGGCTGTCTCTCAGCCCCATATGCTGTGGGAACAAAGGTAAAAATGAAATTTGGATTCAAAAGGTTGTGTTTTACACATACATTGCTCTTACTCAGTAGTGTAAAGTTACACAGGAAGGAGGACTGGACAGAGGTGGGACTGTCCTCCTTACCACCACTCCTGGAAAACCATCCACATGAGAATGTGTGCCTGAGCACTGTTTCATATACATGAAAAAAATATCTTCAAAGGCAGGCAGGAAACAAAACTTATTTGTTGTCCTGTTCCTGGAGAGGAAAGGAAGGCATGACATGGTAAAAGTCCTCTCACTCCCTGTTCCTGCAAGCCTTCCAAAACAAGATGTGGAATAGGTTTTACTGGGCCTCAACCTCTCTTCAGTGTTGGGTTAATGAATCATATCTAATGCTGGAGGCACTGGCAGAAAGCTTGTCAACCTACTTCACATTTTATTCACTTGCCATAAATTTGGGGGAAGAAAATGGAATAGTACATGCAAAGAGAGGGGGAAGAGGAGTTTGTTCTTCAGCTGACTGGAAAAAGGGTACAAGAAGGGAAAGAAATCAAGCAGAGAAATAAACAGTAAGCTCATCAATAAACCCAACTGATAAAAGACACCCATCAAAACTGACCCAGAGCTGTCCTCACCGACAGCAGAGGAATCCAAACATCATCCCTGAATGTTTACATCAGCAGAGAGAAAGGGACACAGGAATGGCTCCTTGAGCCACCTTTCTCAAATGGAGTTCCTAATGACTTCCTGCACCTGTGTGGAAAAGGCACAGTGAAAAGTACCTCTTTCTCAGCTAAGGGAAGGCCCCAGCATCTCCTGCAGAAAACAACAACAACTTGAGACGCTCAGGAAACTGGAAAAGCAGAATAATGTGTGGTAAGAGAGAAAAAGGGAAAACTTGGAGCTACGTGATAGCTCTCTGTGGTCCTTCCTACACCATATCTGACCCCATCCCCTTTCCTTCTTTCAGCTTCCTGAAAAGCATTGATCAGAAATTCCACCTGTTACAGCCTCCTATATAATTTTGTAGAAAACCAGGACAAAATGCAGAAGGTTTTCCCTCTCAACTGCAGGAACAGCCCCACTATAGCAAGACAGCTTTCACAAGGCTCTCCCTGTGGGATGAAGTCGTCCCTTTGCTACACCACTACAGCTCTTGCCCTGGCCAGCACTGCCACCGGCTTTGAGGGCTGGCCTGCAGGGCCTCCCCGGGGCCCTGGGCTTTACCTGGAGATGGGAACAGCACAGGGCCAGGCAGCAGGGAACTGCGTTGCCATCCCCAGACGGAGAGGGTTGCTGCCACAGCAGGGACACATGCCCAGAAAATCCCAATCCCTTCTTTCAGATTCTATCTTCCATCTCATTATGGTGGATCTTTTTTCAGTCACATTATTCTAAGGAACTCTTATTTTTGCCAGAACTCTGGTATCGTCCCTATTAGATGATAAACATTTATAAGCCAAAGCATAATTCCAAATACTTAGCCCTCAGTTAAACACTAGAAAGTAAAGGTCAAACTGTAAACATCAGTATTTTTGTAAAGATTGTGCACATTCATGTTTTGAATTCTTGTTTTCCTTAAGTAAACTCCAGGCAAGAGATAACAGATGCCTAATTTCAAAGACCCTGAAAGTTCTAATTTAGCACGCAATGGCATGCACTGTAATGACGTTTACTGAGGCGCTCTCTGAAGCGTTCACACATGAAAAATTAAAGTGGAGAGAGTTTGTTTTATTTAAATGAAACCTATTTTCAGAAACCTTTTATCCAGCCATAAACTGCTGTGCAGCAAAAGATCAACATTTGTGCCTCCAAAGTTTCCTTCCTAATAACAAGCCAGCGCGGCAGCGCGTTCTGCCTCAAAGGACAATTAGGAAAGTATTTTTTTGCTGGGGGGTGTATGGGGATGTTTGCTACTCAGACAGATAAAGACAACTTAATGCTCTTGCAAAGCCGAGCACTCAGAGGTGAGAAAAAGGCAGGATGACGGTAAATGGAGCAATGCTCCCTGCCCTCCTGCATGTGCGTGATGACACAGCACACTCCCATTTTCCCGGCAGGGAGCTTGTCCTGGGCTCGGGCAGGGCTCAGGCAGGGCTGGTACCTGGTGGGAGCTCCAGCACACCCCGTGTGCTCCCAGACCCCCTTTGGCAGCCAGGACTGCACCCAGAGCAGAATCAGCAGTGCCTCGGTGTGCCATGGCCCTCTGGATGTGATTGCTTAGGCACAGCACAGCATGAATTGATCTCAGCTAGAGAAGGGATGAGCTTTCCCCAATTTCACAGGCTGGGAAGCGAAGAAGGAAAAGAGGAGCTAAAGCATCCATGGCCATGGGGACAGTGCAAGCAGCCAGGCCAAAGATTTTTCATTTTCCAGAGATCTACTCGCAGCTCTCCTGAGCTTCTCCTGCAACTGCTCAGGTTTTCAGGTCAGTACCCTGGGTCTCAAGTCACATACCCAGAATATGAAGAACACTTAAATTAGTGGCCACCCAGAAAGAGTTTGGTTCAAGGAGCTTAACTGGAAACCCTCTGGCAGAAGCACTGAAAGTGCTAATTCCCTAGTGAACATCTGAACAGCCTTTAATACTTTTTCCTCTTTCCACAAACCCCCACCTCACTCACCATTCATCTTTCCACTGCCAGAAATGGGGCAGAGATCCTTGGACAATGGTGTCTTTTACCACACAACCCTGATTCATTCCCCAAGCAGGTCTGTAATTGTAGTGGTCTAATTAAAGGCTGTATCATAGCAGAGAAGAAGGGAGCTGAGCTGGGAAGAGAATTAAAGTTGCAAGATAATTTTGGTATATCCTAAATGTTTTTAAATACAGTTTGCACACATGTGTGATGTCCTTGACTTTAAAAAAAAAAAAAAAAGCTACAAAAATCCACTGAACAGCTGGAAGCAAATTCCAGCAGGGCTGGGACCCTTGGAGTTGCTGAAGAACTCCAGCAGTTAAAGCGATCACAGGACCTGTGTGAAGGACAGCACATGGCCTTTTGCTGTGCAGACAGGAGGGAGCTGAGGAGCTTTGTCTGGGGCCTTCGCAGACAGGAAAAATGCAGGAATCACCAGTTCCACTTCAGGACTCCAGAAGGAAGCATGCCAAACACAAACTTTTCTATACCACCTCCCCAAAATACGTAAGTCTCATGCTTTCTTTTCTCCTCTATTCCATATGTATCTACGCATCGAGGGACCACGGGGCTCTGCAAACATCCATCCCCTCCTGCGAGCACCGAGGGAGATCCTCACCCAGACATGCAGGCGTTCCCGCGATTCCTCCCATCCTGGAAATACAGCTGCAATTACAGAGCAATTCCTCTTGCAGCCGTGTCCCCCTCCATGTCCCTGAGGGACAGACCCGGCCTGGGTGGGGGCTGTGGGAGAGCAGCTGCCCCACAGCAGGGAGAAGCCCCAGCCAGCTCTGCAAAGAGCAGGTTTTCCCTTCAAACATCAGCCCAGCACGTGCAGAGGGAGAGGTTGGAAATGTTCATTAAGTGGCCGAGTTTGGCAGCAAAGCAAAGTGAAAGTCACTCTGCTGCCAAATCTCAACAGCACGGTGGTGCTAGAGCTGCTCAAATTGGTGGATATCTTACTGTTTTAAGGCGAAGAAAACTTTTTTTCCTTTTCCCAAAAAGTTGGTGGTGTCAGTCCCACATCAGCCACATGCCACACACACACAGAAGCTCTGCCACTGAAACTTCTATATTGTGAAGAGAAGGGTTTGTCCTGATTTACAGCAAATGCCTGGGAAGTTTTAGATTTCAGATCCACCCATCGTAATAACAGAAAACCCCACTATGGCTGAAATTCCTCCCTGTAATATTTTTAAAAGTGTTTCCACTATATTTGTCCATATGCCACCAATAAAGATTACTTTGGTACCAGTCTAGCCATGGGCATGGTTGATTTTTTAGTATAATGACTTTTGATCAGTTGTCAGGCAAGAAGGTTTTTCATTCTCACTTTTCCCTCACTGGGTTGAGCAGCTTATCATGCATCTATCTCAAGCTGAGAACTTTCATTTTAGATTCACATTGTCTTTGCAGACCTACTCCACGTAATAGACAAATAACAAATGTGCTAAGAAAAGCTGCAAGTGGATTAACTGGGAATAGACACGGCAGACAAGAGAACACACCTTTGTGTTTAAGCTGTTAGGAACAAATATCCATCTTGTTAAATATGATGTACCTCCAAAAGCAAATTAACTGTCCATATTTGGTTCTTCAAAAGGAAGCCACCACGGCGACTGGGTCTACCAGCAAAATCTGGTTTTACTGGTCTCATGTTGGACAGTAAAGCTGGCTGCAGCTGCCAAAGCTGGGACTTCAAAGAACAGAGGATTTGCTGGAAAAGATTCAATCAAGTCCATTCCAGAAGCTCTTCCCTGACCCTACATGGCACCAGCTACACGAGAGGGAGGAGAAAAAAATACTAATCCTCCTGTCTATTGTGTACACTTTTGGGGCTTTAGAGTGCAATTATTTTTGTGAATAATTATAAAATTAGTGACTAATATACACTTTTGTTAATTTGGACTAATTGCTTTTCATAGTTATGTTTAAGCTCTGAGTGAAGACTGTCCACAGAAGTCTGTTTTCTCCTTGGGATGCAACTAAAGAACAAAGAAATTGAAGCAAATATGATTAAACACCAGCTAAGAAGTATATTGTTTTACCAGACAGAAACATTAATAAATCACGGTTTTTCTTTCTCTCTTTTCTATCAAAGAAATTTTTGAGGACTAGATAGAAAATAGGTCTTTTTCTGAAAGTTTTAAGAAAAAAACTCAGGTCATTTGCATCTCAATTGCCATTCAAATATTACAGATATATTCTGACAGTCCTGAGACTTTTGCCTTTGGAAACAGATCACTAGAGTGGCATAAAATGGAAATGCTTTCGGGAAATGGACAAGAGACTAACAAACGGCAAAGGAAAAAATAGGGGTTACTACATAAAATACAGTATCGGTTGAAATAATTCCAGGGGAAAGTTCTCACTCGGTTCTGCATTCAGTTCTCCCAGCACCTTCCTCCTTGCTCAAAACAAGTATTTCCACTTGCAGCAAAGGTAAAACAGAAAACAAGGGCGAACATAAATGAGCCTGATTTTCCAGAAGATCCAAATAATGACCAGCTGAAGAAACTATTCTTGGAGCCATGTCCATGTAGAAACCCAGACACTGAGACACTCAGGGCTGCTACTCAGAGCTGAAGCACTGGCCAAGGTTTTCATTTCATCCAATGCTTATTATTCTGAGGCAGCAAAACATGCTTGTCCAACCATCTGGAATTCCATGGATCCCTGCTGGCTTCAGAGTCTGACAGGGAGACGGAAGCAACCAAGCTTTGCAATAAACACATTTTTGAATTTACAAACCTTCCACGAACGCTCGGAGGGAAATGTTTGGCTAAAGAGCCAAGCATGCACTGCCTCAAGATGGGCTTCCAATACAGCCACGAACACTGCACATCGCAGAGGTCTCGCAGGCTGTGGTGTGACCTTCCAGAGTTCTGTTACACATTCACTACATTGGGATTTCACCGTTTTTGGTTGGAATGAACCAAAACCAATACAAAACCTGTGCTGGTGTGAGCCAGTCCCAGCCAGACTGAGCACTTGTGCAGCTGACGTTTCCCTTCAGCGCCACCGGAGTTTGGGAGGTTTGCTTCGGTGACCTGTGGCCTTTCTTTCTTCCCACCCGCCTCATTCTTTCTTTCTTTGCTATGTATGTTAATTTGGGGAAAATCATAGCCTAGGGCAACACACCTGACTGCTTCCCACCCCAAAATCATTTACCATTTAATGCACGGCTACATTCATTCTTCTGCCTTTATAGTTCCCTAATGAGCTTGAACTGCAATTAACAAAATGATTGTGTTCGCTTTAGTACAATGCACCTGCAAATACCAGGAGGGGGAGTCATCTTTAAAACATAAAAATACACTCAGTACATATTTCAGCAGAAGCCTGATATTCCAGCATGGGCTTGGATTTCAGCAGGTGCCAGTGGCTGCCAAATACTTTGCTGTCTTTCTAAAATATTTTAATTGGTCAGAGATGTCCTTGTATCATCTTCCTGTCCATGCTACAACGATTTTGTGAGAAAAAAAAAAAATTAAACATTTTTTTTTCTACTAAAATAATTTCGTATCTGGCACTGAATGATTTTTGTTGTAAAAGTTCAGGTCAAATCTAGTTTGGAGGTCTCTCTTGTACACACTTTTTTAACCCATTGCTAAATTCATTCAAAACTGCTTTTTATGAGAAAAAACACTTGCCTACTCACCTAAATGATCAATTATTATTTACATTATTTCATTGATATTAGACACAGTTTCAACAAACACGTGGCACCCAGATCTGCATATTGCAGCACATCTGCCTACACAATTTTGATGATTTTGGGGAGAAGAAAAATAAAGAACAATGTTTTCTCTTTTTCTCTCCTGGTTAAATGGAGCACAAAGCAGAAATAACATGGTGTACACAGAAGCAAGAACTTGCCATATTCACATTGCTCCATCTATTGCTCTTGCTCAACGCTTTTTCTCTCTGTCACAAAATCAGAAATACTGATGAGCCTCTGGAGCTCCTCTCTTTCAAACTCCTGCTCACAGAGCCAGTCCAGTTTTGGGTTAGATCAGGTTGTTCAGGACCTTTATTAGTCAAGGTCAGGACGTCTCCAAAAATGGAAAGTTCACAATTTTTCACAGTTCAAGTGCTAAAATATTACTGCCGTGAAGGATTTTTTTCCTTCTATTCAGTCAGATCTCTAGTTCCTATAATCCATGGCAGCTGCCTCCTCTCCTGCCATGCATCTCTGAGAAGAGTTTGGCCCCCTCCAGCAAACTCTTGGGTCATGTCAAGAGTTCTAAATCAATCAGGGCTCCCCTACTTCTCCTGTGTCATCAGCCCCCAGCTCTCTGAGCTCTCCCCAGTTTGCCAGTACTTCTACCAGGGTTCCAAACTGGCTGCAGTGCTCCAGTGGCATTCTGATGAGCCCAGGGAGAGGGGTACAGCCAGGCCAAGCCAGCCAACTCAGCAACAATTGGCTTTTACTCCTGCAGGAGCCAAGGCAATGGCACATTGGATGTGGGGTCCATCAGGACTCCCCAGGTGAAGAGATGTTAGCCCCATACCTACAAGGGGAGTTTCTGTCCCAGGTGTAGGACCTTGTATTCATTTCCCAGCTCACTTCTCTGATGGTTCCTCTGGCCAGCAGCCTTTCTCTCCAGCACATCAACTGCTTGTCTTGGGTTTGTGTCCTCTGCAGACTCAGGGCTGACCAAAGAGGATGTTAAACAGTCTCAGCCCTTCAGCACCCTCTGATCATCCTAACTGGCCCCTTGGGTTTGTAGGGCCACATTTACCTACAAGATCCTCAATTCTCTAATGCCCATACCACCTCCTCCCCTCAAGCTCTGCTACTATGCATAGAGGCTTGAAAGCAGGTCTTGCTCATGAAAACCAAGACACAACATTGAACACCTGAGCCTTTACCCATGATTTTCATCACCCGCCACATTCAGCAGAGGGTCCACATCTTCCTTGGTCTCCCCTCATGTTGCATGTAGAAATCACCTGCTTACACTCCAAAAGCCCCGTCAGTTCCAACTCCAGCTGAGCTTCAGCTTTCCTAACTCTGCTCCCACAAGCCCAGGCAACATTTCTGTGTTCCTCTTTGGTTGCTTGTCTCTGTTTTCACCTCCATAGTGTTCCTTTTTGCATTTGAAAGCAGCCAGGAGTTCCCCGTCAGTCACGCTGGCCGCCTGCTATACCTGCTCAGTATCCTGAACATCAGGATGGGCTGTTCTTGTGCTTTGAGGAGGCTGTCCTTGAAGATCAAGCAACTTTCACGGGTCTCTCTGCCCTCCAGGGCAGACTCCCAGGAGATTCTGCTTACCAGTTCCCTGAACAAGCCAAAGACCACATGCTTGAAGTTTTGAGTGATTATTATATTACTTGCCTTTCTCATTTCCCTCGGGTTCTCAACCAACCATCTCATGACACTGCAGCCAAGTCTCCCAAAAACAGTTCTTCCTTACTCAGGAGCAGCAGGTCCAGCTTCCACCAGTCAACTTGTCCAGCACCAGCACCAAAATGTTGTCCCTCATGTATTCCATATATATCCCAAAGTTGCTTATCTGCATCACACTGCCGTTGCAGCAGATGTGGGGAGTTTCATGTTCTCCTAAAAGAGTTTAGCCCGTGGTCAGAAAAACAAACCCATTTCTTGATAACCAACCTTTTGTAGGACTTAACAGCAGAATATTCCTATTGTGACTTTATAGGCCGAGGTGCTGTCATTGGAAGCACGCTGTAGGATCACAGCTGGAATCCACACCATGTAAATGCAACAAGTCCCTTTGAAAGAGGTCCATTTTGACAAATCCACCTGTGAGGATTCCTGGAGTAGTTTGGACAGTGTAGAAATACTGGCAATGCAACACAGAAGTGTTCACTGACAGCCAATTCAGGTGAGCAACACTGGCTCGTTTCAGGACCTGGTAAGAAGAGGCAGAACATGACCTACCTGAGTGATGAAAGCTCCAAAGCCAGACAGTCCAGAGGGCAAGGCCAGGAAATGAGTAAAGGAAGAAATATTTCTGTACCTTGTGGGCTCAATCACCAGCATCAGTCAGTTCCAGTGAGCGCCAGGGACTGCAATTCTTTTTAAAATGACAGGATCTGCAGAACTGCAGATGAATAACTTTAGGAACCTGATGCTGTACTTTAATGAACCTGGATACTGGCTGCAGCTTTGCTGGTTTATAAATCAGGAGACAAGGAGTTTTTCTGACCTTTAGCCAAATTCCCACTCATAATCATCCAACCTCAGTGAAAGCACAGTTAGCATGAGGCGAACCTGGCCGTCAGTATGAAGTAGAGCTTGCAGTTTGCACGGCCCTGCAAAAGCCTGGGGATGGAAATGAGTGCCTGATTTGGCTGTGACTCGCTCACCCTGTCAGACAGCCCGAATGCCTGGCCTGCCCTGCCTCCTCAGGAAGGAGCTCAGGACTTCTCCTATCCATACACTCTGTTAAGATATTCACATCTCTGGGTTGTCCACCTCCGTTCTGAGCACTGCTGCTCCAACACCACCACTGTCACCATCCTTATTGGAGCACCTGACAAATGTTCCTGAATTGATCTTCACAACAGTCATGAGGATGCACTTCCTCCATGTCAAAGATAAGGCAATGATGGGACATTAAGGGCCAGATTTTTTAAACTGGAATTCAGTCCAAGTTCCAGCAAGTTTCAATAAAGCTTTACTTTGCCTCTTGAGCTGATGGATTGAGCTCACTTAGTGCCCCTGGAGCTGTCAGAGTTCAGGCCATGTAAAAGTGCCAAGTTTCACACCGTTTTGCACGCGAAACCATAAATCCCTATCCAGAACCCCAGGGGCATGAGGGGGGTCGCTGCTCAAAAGGTTCATGAACTCGGATAAAGTCAGGCAGATATCAGAGTTTGTAACAATGTACTAAATTAAGTTCTGTCTAAAAGCTTTTCCTGGGCCAAGAGTACAAAATAGGTAATAAGAGCATGAAGGTTTTGCTGAATCAGGACACTAAAAAAAGGCATTGCCATATTTAGTTCTTTATCTTTTTCAGTAAATTGATTGCATTATTTTCCCCTAGAATATCCAAGGGCAATTTTCTTTATCTAAGGTAATTTTAACTTTCGGTACACAGCTGGACATGATCTTTTCATGTTTTGTTTGCTTTTGTTTCTAAACTGTGCACTTACCGGAGAGAAATAATCACATTTTAGAAGGTGAGGCTACCTGAAAATGTTTAGTTGACTA
The DNA here is from genome assembly GCA_036630365.1 of Acanthiza pusilla. Taxonomy (NCBI): domain Eukaryota; kingdom Metazoa; phylum Chordata; class Aves; order Passeriformes; family Acanthizidae; genus Acanthiza; species Acanthiza pusilla. The sequence goes on along the minus strand of JAXCHO010000163.1, from coordinate 616,636 downwards.
ATCATAAAGCAGTTGTTTTTTCAGCAAAATATTTAGAGATTATATTTGCTTGTACATATACAAAGTAATAATTTGACAGTGTTTCTTACCAGCTCACTTTCAGTAAAAAACTAAGTCTAAGTAACAGGAAAATCTTTGGAAATAGCAGCTTCCACCCCAAATACTTTATGACTGTTTGTTGTCGGTTTTCAATGAAAATTACAACCAGAATTTTCACTATCTTATTTCAGTGAAGTTTTAGAGCTAAGTTCACTATTCAATGTCCAGGATACTCAGAATACAGAATTTAGAATAAAACTGAGGAATAGCTGGTCCCCCCACAAGCACTTTAAAGAAGCTCTGGTTCATGGTTGCTTTGAAACCCAGATTTCAAGAGAAAAAACATCTCTTGACAGGCAGATTTGAGAATTAGTTATGATAACTAAGTTTCTCCATTGCTATCCTAGCACAGTGCTAACTAGAAGTGGGACAGTCAGATTTTCTCAGCCCCAGTGCAGTCATTATAAGGAGCCAGTGGACAGAGGAGTGAAATGGACTCTGTTTTGATTCATACCAAAGTCACCAATGCAACTGATTCAGGGGAAGCTGGTTAGAGGAGCAGCCATCTGAAACCTCATTTCAACATCTAGTTACTACTGACATATTGATTACTTTCCTAACGAGCAAGACCAGATGTTCTGACAGCACGTAACACTTCAGGGTTTTGCAAGCAGTTTACGAAGCCTTTACTCACTAGGTGATGGTCAGTGAGGAACCCAAGATCCAGGGGCTTGGAAATACTTCCCGACCCTGGAAGGCATCCTTTCTGGAACAGCAGTCCCCTATGGACTCCTAGACATCCATCCCCAGGCTCTGGAAGCAGCACCAATGCTCACTGAGGAGAGATTTTCACCTCCTCCCTGCCTAGCACACAAACCTGACATGACTAAAGAGCAGTGAAAAAATGCAAAATCTGAAGGAACCTTTAATCTCTTTGGTTAAAAAGAAAAAAATGTAACCACTTACTAATGGAATGTTAAGATTGTGTATTAAACCCACAAAAGTCAGAAAATGAAGGAATTAAAGACTCCCTTGGCTCTTTTAACCCTTCCCTCTGCCTGTGTGCATTGCAGGCTTTTCATTACACAGTCACATAATAGCAGGCAAAGGGACAGAACAGAACATAGTGTTATGAAGTCCAGAAATGGAAATCTTAATAACTACACATTTTGTCCTGTAAAAGTTTAATGCTCAGTCTTAAAGAATGGCAGGATACTAAAGAAACAGCAAGATGTTGTTATGGAGCAAAATGAAATCCTGGAGAAATGAGCCGTTGCTCTCAGTGAATATTTCGGTTGCAGTTTACTTGCAGTGGTATTTATCGCCCATGAATCAAAATGAAGGTAATATATCACAGTGAGGAGCTCTCCCCCAGTTCCTGCCCACATGGAATGGGCTGTTTGTCCTGCACAAAGCACCCATACCTGAATTTAAACCCCTCAATTTAAACCCCCCACCAGGCTTGCGAGCTGCTGCATCCTGAGCGGCCGCACACTTCCCAATCCCTAATGCACACATCCTCCTCATGAGCAAGGAAATATTATTATCCTGGGTTTACAAATGAGAATCCTAGGCACAGAGAGATTAAAGCTGAGCATTTCAAAGCATCCCAGTTAATTAAAATGACTGGAAAATGGGTGTCCAAATTGTTTAGATACCTTTGAAGTCTCAGAATAATTATATTGCTCAAGGTCACACAGGGAGTTTATGGCTGACCCACAACTTGAACCCAGATTTCCAGCGTCCCATTCCAGCACCTTAATCACAAAGCCATCTTTGCTTTCCAGTTTAATACTGGCCAGACCTGGTCCTCATGCAAACTGGTTACCAAGGGATGAAACCTGTCATTATGCCATATAATGGAGCTATCTATCTCTACCCTACAGGATAAACAGCAGAGTATTTAGGCATCTCCAAATTCTTTAAGGTACATATCATTACAAAACACTTAAGAGGCAGGAAGAACTATTTGAGAATTAGCACACAGGGACAGCAAGGGACATTTCCAACTCCAGCTCCACAGCTGAGTAGTTTGCTATCTCTCCTGTCCTTAGGCTGGTGGCCCCAGTGCTACACTCCTCTTTTCCCTGATGCAGTATTTGACTGTTATGCAGCATTTCCTGTTCAGTTTTACCCAAAGACCTTCCACTACTATCAGCTGGCTCTGAATTCCACTGCCTTTCATGACCCACTTGACACTACAGCACCAGTGACGCTGTTTCTTGCCATCAGGCTTGCTAGACTGCAGCACAAAATAAACCCTCAAGAGACTTCAGCAATACAGGATATAGTGGAGGAGTCCTATCCCAAAGGAAAAACTCAGAAAGGACCTGTTGGAGGGACCTCCACACCATAAAGAAGAATTTCTGTGCTGCACTGCCAGACATTGCACCAAATGGCCTTTCCCGTGCCTCTGGGGTCCTTGGTGAGGGCTGTACTTCACAAACCAGTTTTGACATCTATTAAAAACCTTGATCCCAATTTCTCCTGAGCATACACTCCAATTACATTTAGAACTGCACGTCAGAAAGCTGCATTTTCCAAATGCTGATTCCTATCGTTGGCACAAAGTCCTCAGGCCTTGGTAGGAACAGGATGCACACATGAAGTAAAACTTCTCAGATAGGATTTGGTCTCAGGTTCTCCCTAGACACACCAACACCCTCCAGGATGTGGAATGCAATGGAAGACAGAGATCAACATAAAAAACACACACACCCTCCTAACATGCTGACTTTTTATCACAGAGGTTGCTAATTTCCCATGCTAAAAACAACCTTTGGAACTAAAATGAATTATGTGTCTCATTCTGAGTGCATCAAAGAGTAGACAGCCTTTTTAAAAGAAGTCAAGATCACCTCAGCTGTGCTTCTGTTATCTAGCCCAAGGTTAAGGATTTGGCCTTGGGCTGACAATTGGCTCAGAAAACCAGGATCATGTAATGAGAGTTCCAGGAAGAAAGAAGAACCAAAGCTTAGTAAAGGCAACCTCTTCGAAGTGTCCCAGTACTTGACCTTCTTTTCTTCCCCTCCCCTCCCCCCAGATGAATGAGGTAAAGAAGAGACGAATGGAGCCCGAAACCCTGAAGGAAGTACTCGCACAGGAGAGAAGCTGCAAAGACCTTCCCAGACACTCAGGCTCACAGAGAAAGGCCTGACAACAAACCTCGCTCACCACTTAGACGGGAAAGTGAGCAGTAACCCTTAAGTGGCCCAGGTCTCGAGGAGAAAAAGCTTTTTGCAAAGGGCAACACCATGTTTGTTTTCTTCGCTATGAAACAAAAGCTAAGCTGGTTCTAGTTGAAATTTAAACACAACCCTCACAAATAGGCTCAGACCCTCCAGCAGGTCCAAGCTGCAACAGCATGCAGCACCTGCCAGCAGCATGGCCTGCTGGGTTATAAGGAGCTGTTTGCAAAGTACAGATTTTTTTTAAAAAATTGATTTCTGTTGGTTGGATTTGGTTTTTTCCCTCCGAATCTGCACACAGGAGAGTCACAGACCACTTGGCTCCACACTTTTTGCTGCTCACAAACACCAGGAGGCTCAACCCACACTCCCAACACCTTTTTCCCAGGGCCCGGTCCCTCTCTCTGAGGAACTGGGAGTGGGCACGCACCAGTAACCCAGCAGGTGTGCAGGAGTTCTCTCTAAATGACTCTGCCCTCTAGGGTACATTTGGGTTATATTTTCAAAGATGAAAATCTTTTCATCTGCAAATCTGGGAGACTTCTTTGCCCAGTGCATCAAGAAGTAGTTAACCATTAACTATTTCTAAAACAAAAAAATTACACAAAAGAAAAAGAAAAATAATCATCGCCAGACCAGGAAATATGAATCAATTAGTCTTTGATCCTCCCCTCAGTAATAACATATAGAGAACATGGGTTACTGTGAATCCTAAACAACCAAAAATGTTGATGGACTTTAAAAGTACTAGTGGTTAAGCAAAGGAGAACTTCAATTCCATTTCCTTCTGATCTTTGAGTCTCAAGGTGCCATTCTGAGGCCTCTCCCTAAAGAACGTGTGGAAATTTTAAGAATCTCAGGCTCCACTGTGTCCTCACGAGATTCCAGCAAGGGAAGCTTTAAAGTAACCCTGCTGTCAGTCTGGACACTGAAATCAGTAAAATGACACCATATTTGTCATTCGAACAAGAATAAGAGTAACAATAATACCAGAGTTTTGCAGAACAAAACCACTCATTTTTCCACTTAAACCTACTGGGCCCATCTTCCATTTACAGTGCCTAGGGCTAGGGAAACATATTCCATGTGCATTAGGACTTGGTCCAATAGCAACAGATTGTGACATCAAAACTGCCTTCATTTTACCATTATGATGTCAACTAGAAAATCAAGATTCTTCATGAAAATGGACCAAAAAAGCTGGGCTCAAAGTGAGAGATTGCTTTTAAGTAAAAGGTCTTTTCATTCAAAGGAAGAGAGAAAATACAAGCAGGAGAAAAAGTGGTGTTAGAACTGCCCTTGAAGAAGAATAACTTAACACGACAGCCAGAATGATGCTTATAAGAAATAATACAAACCCTGTCTCTCTTCCTAATTCCTTAGGAGTCAATAACTTCTTTGGTCTATAAAGTCCCATATGGAGTTATCAATCAGTCATGAGAAAAAATGCAAAAGTGAAGTTTATCATGAACTGAATCATTGTTTCTGGCTGTAAAGCAGAGGCAGCCACAGGCAGATAGCCCTTCCCCCTCCCATCACCACTGGCCTTGCAATTAAGCTTCAATATGCCTGTGAGTATATTATTGATGTGGAAACAGCTATTTCCATCATGCCGCAGACATTCTATACTTTTGAAGTCTGTGGTTACAGAGTCATTATTCCATACAACATTTTCCCATCACTAGGGTGTGCAGGATGCCATAAAAAAGTGGTTTGTGCAAGTTCAAGCTACAGGAGTTATGTCAATTGTTACCTTTAATACATTATTTTTCATATGTGGTCACCCTGCCTTCTGAGGATTTGCTTTAATAAAAAGGACTGGATTGTCTGAGAACCAACTCAGTAGAGCTGTGCTGATTTGCAGATCTGGTTGATATTTCCATCTTTAAATCTGCATATTGTTTCCAGGAAGATGGTGATGATGATGATAGCAATCATACTAGTAGTAGTAATAAAAAATAATAGTAATAATTTGCCTCTGTTTGTAGTGAAACTGTTGGAGTTGAAGGCTTTGTTTTAATGAGACACTTTGAATGAAACAGTGTCCTGCAATGCAAGAAGTATATGTCAACTCTCCACTGCCTTGGCATTACGAGCCAAGCTACAGTACAATACTCAAAATTTTCCTGGTGATCTCCCACAAAAACCTTCTTAATTTAATCTCTAATGGGATTATCAGCCTCATTAAACTGTAAATCTTCCACAGTCCAGCTGTTGTGGGAACCTGAACTTTCATAATGTTATCAATTCACTGCTCTGATCTCTCTACCTGCAGTCCCCTTAGAAGCTTTTAACACTTTCAGCTTCAAAAGCTTGCAGGGTCCTTCCGTACTTTCCCGACGAAAATCCCTGCCTTTTTTCAAACTCAGCCCACCCTGATCTGCTTCCTTCCACTGCAGACCTCAGCCAGTGGCTCTACTCTAATCTCTGTAGAGGCAGCCAAGCATATTTTGCAGAAGCCCCTGCAAGAGCCAGCTGTGAAGAGCAAACCCACCTCTCCTGAGGTGAGAACCAGACCGCCCACTGCAAATCCCTTGCCCCTGGAGAAGTGCAGGAGCTGTCAGCCTCTGCTCCTCCCTCTCGGGCAACACAAACCCAGGCAGCTATTCCAGCCCAGTGCCTTCACAGCACTATGGAAATGGAGATGTAAATGAGCTCTGGCCCTCAGACTTCTGGCGAGTTCTAAACACAGTCCCTGCTGTTATGGGGTGGCTCCTGCTGCACCCAGTGGGTGCAAACCTGCAGACTCTTCCCAGACTAAGATTCCTGCTGAAGGCTGGAACAAACTTGTCTCTGCAAAGGACACTGAACCAGGACAAACCCAGTGAACCTGCTTTTCTAAGTTTCCATTTCACAAGGCTTATGAACAGAAGGTTGCTAAATCCTGGAGTGCACTGACAGGTGACAAAATTCCAAAAAGAAAGGAAACTCCACCTTAGGAAACCATTACTGCTTGTTGCAGGCAAGGCTGTCAGGAATACAGGTAATGAAGGATTACCACTAGAGAGATGAGAAAGTAGCACTCTTAAAATACTTTTAGAATACTTTTTGTGCCCAAGCAAGGCAAAAGTAGTAACTGCGTGTGTGTCTGCTTTCTCACACACCTGCAAAACCTCTTTGGAGAAATAAGCAGGAAAAAATGGACTACAGCAAAGCCATATTCTGAAGGAACTGGGATTTTTTCATCGTACACAGTCTAACAAAATAAACCATTGTTTCTGTATCCAACACCCTCCTTATTGCAGTAACAGTACAATCCAAGTGTCCTTCTGAATTTAGCTTCTTGTTCCTTTCCTATGTAACTGAAAAACCAAGTGGTTTGTGCCTGTAATAATCTTTCAAAATTCATTCTAATGCCTTTGGCTTTTTGTTAGTATTTTCAGCAGCTTAAGTCACCTGGGAACAAGATTTGTGGTTCTCCTGTTATAAGATTACAGCATATCAAGTTCTCATAGCAGCAGTCTGCCCTACCAAAAGGGGTTGCCTTGATATAAAGGAGAAACTAAACATTCCATATCCATAATTAGATAAATAATACTTCAGGCAAGATATGGCACCTTTAAAAGTGCCTTTTCAGGCTTGGATTTTACTCTGCTTGTTACTACAGAAACCATCTAGCAACCAAAATCTAACACAGACTCCACCCAAAACAGAGAAAAACAATATAGACAGAGTAGGTTTTTCTTCCTCCTTCCCCCCGCCTTTGCCTCCCCTTTTTGTTTTTTTGAAAGGGTGGGTGAGTGCTAAGGAAAAGTATCTAACTGTGCAAAGGAGAGGAGCATTTTGCATGCAGTTGAAACAGTGAAGCTCTGATTACAGATGGCAGCAATGAAAGCAGGAATGAGTAATGAGCAATGAGAAATGCGTAATGCAGGATGAGGATATAATTTCCACACATCGGCTAAAGAAAGGTTTACACTCTTAAGCAATAAAAACAAACCATTAAGCCAGACCTGCACTGTCAGGAAGTATAAAACAGTTCTTGAAACTCTGCAGTTACTATACAAAAGCTTTTGTTTCATAAACTTTTGTTTCCTGATCTTCATAAAACATTAACATCAAGCTGCCATATGGCCATTAGCTGCCTCCTGAAATCAATTTAAAAACTACCCCAAAAATCAACAATTTAGGAATTACCATACAATAAAATAGCTCAATAATTATCCTCTTCTAATAGTGTAGCAAAGTGGGTCTAACATAAATGCAGTGCAGATGAGCTCCTCCTCCAAAGCTGAGAGTACAACAAACCGTGTTCCTCTCACGCGAGACCTCACCTGCCTGGTGGGGGGAGCGGGGATGGGGCCACCCAAACCCTGCACGGGCAGGGAAGGTGCCCACACCTGGCTGTGCTGAGCCCAGGGGAGCCCAGCAGAGCAACCCTGCTCAGTGGGAATGGCCAATGCTCTCGGGAGAGCTTACCTCAACTGAAGATCCTCCTCTACATGCTGCTGACCTCAGAAGTCCAACTGAATTTTGCGCAAAAATTATCAAGCCACTCGACAAAGCTGCTACTGAGTCTCAAAAGGACAAGGAGACATGCTGATCACATTTGTGTTTAGAGAGATGCTTATCTGAAATGCACAAAGGGTGACATTATCTATCACAGTCTCTCTATATGGATTATATAAGTGCCTAGAAGCAAAATGTTTAGGAGCTATTGGGTAACAAAGGCAGTTCTGCCTTCAAAATATTTCACTTTTTCTCCTCTTAAGAGGAAAAAAAGCTCTTTTCTACTTGTAGACTACTATAACACTAATAAGTACTAAAGAACTAAAGTAAGTACTAGTGTGCTGTGGTAACAGCATACCCTTAGTATTTAGCATTATTTAGCAGTCATTACCATACTTTAAAGAGATGCCAGAAAGCCCAAACCTCTCAGAGAGGGTTGATGATCAGAGAGCCTTATCTAAAAGAGTTCAGGAATCCAACTGATCTCTAGAACTTCCTACTACTCATCTGTGAAAGTTTGTTCTGTTTCTTTTACTTTAAGCCCTAAACAAAGTCTCTAGTGCAGCCCTCTCATGTCTCCAACCTAGAGAGTGAGGTTATGGTTAAAGATTTAAAGGTACACTACAAAAACAATTCTGCAGAAATGTATTGCTGTGCTGAGCTCAACACACGCATATTTCCTCCTCAAAACCAGTATGGAACTGATGATTCTGCGGCTAACACTAAGCAGTTACAGAAATGCTGACAAGAGTGGGTCTCAATAAGTTTGCAATGATACATTGGCCTCCCAGTATATTTTACTAGGGATGCAATTCCTTGTCAAGCTCCAGGAGGTTTGCCTGTGCAAGGAATGTGGCACCGTGAGCCAGCTCCTGCTCATGCATAGACAAGTGCTGTAGCCAATTTTTTGGCAACGAGATTAGCATCAATGTGTTCTCATGCCTTACAGAAGAAGAGAAGCAGTCACCACTCCAGTCTCGTTACACATGAAGGAGCTGTGAGACTCCAGCCTCGCAACACTGGAGCTGAGGGTCTGCTTAGAAGGGCTGGGGGTTCTTCACTGATTTCATGGGTTTGGGATCACACCTTTCATGCTCATCATTAAATTTTTGGCACTTTTCAGCTTTAGCAAGCTTAGGTTTCACAGTACAGTAACAGCGCTGTGACTTGACTGCACACACACCACAAACACCAAATCCTTGCTGAACCTCCACTGCAGCACTGACACCTTGCCAAAGCAACAGCCACAAACTCATCCAGCACCAGGAAAGCTACCAGCAAGCAAAAGGCAAAATAACCTCCTACATACACGATACTTCACCCCTAAAAACATCAGCCACCAAAACCACACCAATCTTTTGAAAAAGCACCTGGAGATTGTCCACTCAGCCAACCCATAGGCTATGTATTATCAGCACAGCAAACATCAGCTACCTCTTAAAAATAAGCAGAGCCCAACTGCAGAGCGGTGGATTGTTCTCTGGCAGCTGTTAAAAATACTGCTGGTACAAAGAAATACATCAGTTTTATCTCACCACAGAACCTTAGAGCCCAAAGCTCACAAGAAAAAAAATGGAGGCAGCCAACAGGTAATTAGTTTTTCTCTCCTGTCCTCTGTACCCACTGCTTTTTGTGATGAATAGCAGTAAAGAGCTGTTCTACAAGGAGACCTAGAAGACATCATCAAGTTAGCCTTTCTGATCAACCCATCTACTTAGTACCTTTGCTGCAACCCAGATGATTCTGGTAAAAAAAGGAGTTTGGGGAGGGCTATGAGAAAGAAGAGGGGTTTGTTAACAAAAATCAGGCTAGTAGGAGGTGCAAATCAGAGATTCCCACAGCTGAGTTAGAGAGGTCCCTAAAGGGCCCACTGTACACACAGCTTTGGGAAGCGTTGCTCCAGTTCACCAAATCTAGAACTGGACCCACAACAGAGCTCAAGGGGATGACCAAGAAGGCCATTTATGCTCCATTCCTGCTCTCCTGTTTCTGCACAACTTTCACACAATGCCCCCAGGCTCTGCTTGCTCTCCCCAGGACCTGCCTGCCAGACCAGGCGTGGAACACACAACAGGCACAATCAGGATCAGCTTTAATGCTGTGTTTGCCAACTGCAAATTACACTTTTGCCCCCTGCACGAAGGATTTCAAAAACAGTAAGATGATGCACGCACAAGTTGCTCTTGTGATGACTTTACAGGTTGAACCATTTTTTCTTACAGACTGGACTTCTCAGAAAAAAAAAATCAGAATTCTATAATTTATTATCCGAAATAGATTTAAACATTTGGGAAGGAAAAAAAGGTTTCAAACACAAAACCCTGGAAATGAAGAGAGGCTAATCTGCCAAACAGTAAAACCATCAGCTGAGGTTAGAGAGGAGGCTGCATATGACAACAGCTGTATGTAGGGCAAAAATTACAGATTAATTTCACTGTAACACTCTACAGAAGTGAGCTCTCATCTGAGGTGAGGAAGTATGCAAGGCTTTTCCAACTGTTAAAGACAAGGGCCGGTACAAATTAGGTAAGTATTCCTCTTTAGCATAGATAATCTCAAAAAAAAAAAAAAAAAAAAAAAAAAAAAAAAAAAAAAAGACATTTTAGTTTTTATTATTTTATATTTGGCCAGGACTTTTAAAGGAAGGGCTTTTAAAGGAAACATCAAACATTCACTTTTCTGTAGGTCTAGAAAGGATTCAGTCTTCCCCCACCTCCCATAGGATTTCTATTGGCCCTTATATTCACACTGCAAATTAGTTGGGAATAGCAGTATTTATACTAGATCAGCAACGTCTGGTTCTTATCCAAATGTTCCACCTAAAGAGGATGCCAGTTCTCATGGACTGGACAGCCCACCCTGCAGCATTCCTGAGAATTGTACAATATAATCTTGAAAGTCAGCAGAGTGGATTATCCACTTTTTTCTGGACTTGAACTTGTGACCTTAACAGTAGCACAGCAGAAAGCAAATGTGCTATGCACTTTGCCATAGTAATCTTCCATGTATTCTTTTCAACTTAAATACACACAATTGAAACAGCTACAATTTTGGAAAATTATGTACAAACCCTATATTTTTTTTCTTTTTTGATTACATATAAATACAAATTAGCTATTCTTCTAAAAAGTGGTTATAATAGTAAATAAATACAAAATAAGAATCTGACCATTATACTTCATGTGCTGGGGTTAAACCCATATAAAATGTACAACTAAAATACATTTAAAATCTTTAAAGGAATATTTCTCTGATTAAAATATTTGTTTTCCCAACTTTTTTGTAGACATAAATATATTTTCAAAATAGTTGTGTTTTTTTTTCTTTCCATTTCATTACATAAATAAAGTCTTCATTGGGAAATATTAAAGTGTCAGCTATTTTTTTTTTTTGCATTTGTCTAACATATTTGCTGTGTTAGCGGCACCCACAACCCTCCACAACCATATCTTGATAGTTCTTTAATACAACTTTTTCATTTTCATCAAGGTAGAGCATGGAAATAGCACTCAGTTCTGTCGGCACACAGCAAGCCTTGGGGATTTTGGAATTTACTGAATTGACCAAAGTCTGAACAATGGCATGGTTTGTTGAGTTTAGATGATCTGCCAGTGGAAAAGGACATTCCCCATGGCAGTAAAAGGCACTATACCCCGGCGGGGCAACAATCCAGTCATTCCACCCCACATCATTGAAGTCCACATATAATGGATGCCTTTTGCAACTGTATTTGTGGCGTTTACGCTGTTTGTGTTTCGCTTGACGCTTTTCTCTTTTATGGAGCGGGTGTCCCTTGCCATCATGCCCAAACGTCACTAACAATGGCCTGAGCTGAGACCAGCTATCTTCATCCTGATGTAAAGACCTGCTAATCCTAACGTGCCTCTTGGAGGCACTGTTCTCTTTGTCCAAGTGAACCACCTCTACCACAAACCCATGATTAGGTTGTCCATGTGCAATCCACCTCAAAACAGCTGGCGTTACATCAAAACTTTCCCATTTACTTGCATTATGATGCACCAACCTGGTGTCCAAAAGTCTTGTGACAGGGTCCTTAGAGGTGGCTGTGGCTGGCTTTATAATTTCATAAATATTAATACGGTGATGGTAGCTGCTGTTGTTCTCAAAGGCTCCGTGCACCTGCTTCCGAAAAATCTGGAGTTCAGCTGAGGTGATAGACTCCTCATTAGGGATGGAAGTTAAATTAAAGAAGAAACGCCGCGCTGTTTTCCCACTTGTTTCTGGCAGTTCTTCCAAAACTTCTAATTTGATTAAACAGGGAAAATAAAATAAAAATAAAAAATAAAAAAAAAAATAAAAAGAGAAAAAAAGGAAAAAAATCAGAAACTGAGACAAGCAACCAAACCCCTTAAGACTGTCTGCTGTTGGCAACTTTCAAATGACAGCTACCACATGTAATACACAAGACCTCAAAGACTTTCAGACAGAAAATACTGTCTCTCTTGTTAGTTTGTTAATGCAAGCATGTATAGCACGAACTTCAAAATGCTTCACTTATTGTTATGCATTTGGATTGGATACTGGTGGTCTTTGCCTTCCAGGCAGTTATCATTAGAAGCGAGAAATACACAGCATTAATTTGGAATTCAAGGACGTGAATGAGAAAACTCAAGCACTGCAGCTCCTGGGGAATCATTAAAACTGGTGGAGGACTTTGGGTAACTATTGCAGTTTTGCTTTTTCTGAGAATATGGCTCTAACATCAATCCCTCAAAGTCCATTCTGAAAACCATTACTCTGCAATTTAGGTGACTTACAAACCTTAATTTGTGTATCTTTAATTAGAGCTGGTGAACTCAACATCCCTAACGGTACTTTATGAAGCACAGCCCAGTATTTACCCAAAAGGGCCATACCGAACAGCAGGAAGATTCAACTGCTAAAATAGGGGTAGATGTTAGAGAGATAATTTAACAAAGTCACCTCCAAACAAGAAGTTTTTAAACCACAAAACCAAACGTTCAGGGAGTCATTAAACCCCAGGCCATTCCCACCTTTGAGGAATAAGTGAATGGAGCTTCAGAGGGAGTACAATATAGCTAAGGTTGCTAAGAAGTACATTGTTGCTACACTCAAAGACGTTAAAAGTATTTCCCAAAATAAAACTCTCTCATAGTTTTTCATTTTGGTGCTAAACATACTGAAGGGGGGGGGAATCACTTTCTAAGGGGAGCCATAACTGCTATTAGCAATTCTTAGTTGTGTAACCATTCCCCTTTGAATCCGGTACAACTTTTTGCATCAGGTAAGGCTCAGCCTTATGGTATTTCATGACCAGACCAGTATTTGTTAATATGCAAATATTTTGAACGGCCACAAGACGAACTTCTGCTTTCAAGAAGTCACTAATGCAGTGAGAACTCAGTGAAAAAATGGGAGTCACACTGATGTTCTTCCAAATGTTAGAAAATCAATGTTATAATTTTTACAACAAAATCAGCTTTTGCTGTAATTGTATGACTACTTCAAACTGAAAATTTTTACATTTGCTAAAATGTTATCAGCTTTGCCCTTTCAGCTCCTCTCTCACTCAGCCCCTTGCCCACAATCCTTGGGTTTAACATGAATGACCCACGCACTGGCTTTTCCCCATTAACTGCCAGGTGTTTACTTCCCATGGAGGGAAATGTGGAAGAGGAGAGGTTAGATTTCACCATCCATCTTCCCCACGATAAGGCTCTCCACTAAAAAGCATATCCACTTCTCAGAGACCACCTCCTTTTAGAAACTTAAAAACTAATTAATATCTTTTCTTGACACAGTTTCGCTCTAAAAGCGGGGGGGAAAGGGAGTTTTCATTACTTTTCCAGCGGGGCCACTGCACGGCAGCAGCGGAGAGCAGCAGCCAGGAGCAATTACAACCTGGGGAAACGTTTCCCAAAAAAGCACGTGAGCGACACGCGCCCCACCGGCTCACGGGCCCGGTTAATGCCATAGCCGCCAGGTCGGCTACGGGAGCCGGGAAACGCCCCCAGCTGCTGGGTGAGGGTCTGTCCCACAGAATCGGCTGCCTCGGGGGGCTGCAGGCGAGGAGGTGCCGCACAGGTGCTGCCGGAGGCCTCGCAGGTGAGAGCCAAACGCGGTCACGGGGCTTCGGGCAGCCTGGGCAGTGCGAGCCCCGGTGGGTCTGGCTGCAGAGCTCCTCGACGGCAGCCCCCGAGGAGGTCGCGATTGATTGTCTCATTGATCTCTCATGGGGATTAGATAAGGATTAGAAACCTCAGCAGCGGCCCGGCTCAGCCGCGCATTAGGGAGCCTTCCCTGGCTTTCTAGCCTCGTAGGAGAGCAGCGACCTGTAGGAACGCTTAACGCGGAGTCGCGCTGGTTTAGTGGGAAAAGTCAATAAAGCGGGAGCGCCCGGAGGACGGAGGCTGCGGAAAAGGGAGCTGGCAGAGCAAGAGCTCCTCAGCAGAGCCCGAATTCCTCAGCAAAGCCCGTCGGGCAGCGCACCCGGCCGGGAGCCGCACCGCGCGAACCCCGCGGTACCGGCGGCAGGAATCCGCCCCCCGCTCCTCCTCCGGCCCTGCCCTCCCCTCCCCTCCGCTCCCGCAGCCCACGGAGCCCCCGCCCGCCCGTACCTTCGTGGTGGAAGCTGCGGACGGTGTTGGCGCGGCTGGCCGCCCGCTCCAGCGGGAATCCCAGCGCCGCCGGCTGCCCCAGCTGCTGCCCCGCATGCAGGCGGTAGAGGTCCAGCATGTAGGGCGGGATGACGACGTCCTTGCCGGGACTGGGCCGCCGCTTCAGCCCGAACATGTGGAGCAGGCGCAGCTCGAACTCGCTGAGCAGGTCCTCGGGGCGCTGCGCGGCCGAGGCGGCGCGGCTCGGCTCGCTGAAGCGCCGCCGACCCACCTCCGGCATGAGCCCGGCCGCGCCGCCCAGCAGCGCCTGGCAGAGCAGCAGCGCCAGGAGCGAGCGGGTCACGGCAACCATGATCAACCTGCGCGGAGGAGGAGGAGGAGGCGATGGGAGCCAGTCAGCGCGGACACCGCGCCGGGGGAGGGGGAGGACGGGCGGGGACGGTCCGCAGGTGGGACTCACCCCGGCTCCGGGCCATGGCCGGCGGAGCCCCCGCCGGGAACCGGCCGGCGGAGCCCCCCGAGGGGCCGCTTCAGGTGTGCGGCGGCACCGAAATCCCCGTGGCAGGAGATCAAAGGGAGCGAGGCGGGACGGGGGAGCGGAGCGGGGTGCTCCGCAACAAAGGAGCGCAGAGGTGAAGGGGAGGAGGGGATGCGGCCGGGGGGCACCGCCGGGGACGGGGCGCAGGTGTGCGCCGGGCCGGGCCTCCCGCCGCCGCGGCCGGCACTGCTCCGCCGGCAGGGGAAGGGGCGGCTGCGCAGCAAAGCCAACTCCCCGCTGCGCTCCCGTCCCGACCCCCGGGATTCCCCCCACACACCCCTCCGAGCCGAGCCGCGGGGGCTCGGGGCCGGCTCCGCTTTCCCTGCGGCGCGGCAGCGGCTTCACTCAGCGGAGGGAAAAGGAGAACAGTTTTCCCTCGGCGGAGTGGAAGAAGGGGAAGGAGAAAAATACATATCCTGCTACGTCCTTAGCCAAACCCACAGGATGACATTCTCCCCCGTGAAACTCTGGGCTGGATTATTATAATAGTAATAATAGTTATGATTAGTGTCCCGTCCCCCCTCTCTCTTCCAGAGCTCTAGCACCTCCGCCGTGGCCCTCGGAGTCATCCTGCGGAGAAGGCTTTCAGCGGATCTGCGACCGCCGGAGCTATACCTGTGTGCAGCAGCAGGGGTTGTGTCTGCAGGAGGGTGTTCTGCTCTCGGGGTGTTTTTCCCGCATCACTTGGTGTTACTCCAAACTTCGCTGCTGCTCCTCTACAGCTGCCGAGCAGAAAATAGAAGTTCCCTGAAGTGCAGTCCGCCTCGGAAACATACTTTTAGCAGCTGGTTGAGGAGGCAGAAGGCAAGTCCCAGCCAGGGAAAAAGCTTCTCCCTTTTAAAAGCAGCGATCGTAAAGTTGCTTCTTCTTCTTCTTCCTCGTCCTCGCGTGTGTGTGCCTGCCCGTGAATGGGTCCCTACGTGTCTACGGAGTTAAAAGGCTCCTTTTCAAAAATGTCCTTTGCATCACGCTCATCAGACAGATGGACATTTACCGAGACTCCCGCAGCAACATCAAGATGAAGCTTGACTTGTCTCCGCTCCCTTAAAAAAGAAAGGAAAAAGGAGGGAGGAGGGTAAATAAAAGAGGGGAGGAAAAAAAAAAAAAGAAAAAAAAAAAAGGGGGTGGGGAGCCGCCCGCCGCCGTCCCGCGTGGAGCGGCCGCGCTAGGGCACCGCGCCGGGCTCCCCGCCGGCCCAGCACCGCACCATGGCCGGGGGTGGCCGCCCGCCGCCGCCGCCGGGGCTTTTTGTTGCGCGGCGATGTCACGACCCCGGAGGCTCGGGGGCCCGCGCCAATCACAGCCGCCCTGTGGGAGCGGGCTGCGGCCCCGCACGGCTTTTAAAGGAGACGCCGCCTCCCTCCCTCGCTCCTTCCCTCCCTCCTCCTTCGCCCGCTCCCTCCCTCGCCGCGGCTGCCGCCCGCGCCCGGGTCGCAGTGCCGCCGGGGCGAGGGATGGGGCGGGCGGCTGTCCCGTTAAACGGTGGTACCGGCGGCTGATCCGATGCGGGAAGACCCGCAGCCTGTCCGGTCCCGCGTCCCGCTCCGGGCGGCAGCGGCGGATCGGGACGCGGGACCGGGCCGGGTCGAACAATGACCCATTGTGCAGCCCGAGCGCTCCGCCGCCGCAAATCGGATTAGCGCCGTGCCCCGGACTGCCGGGGTGGTAAGGTGCGAAGGTCACGTAAGGTACCGGGAGAATCCCGGTGCTCTGTAACTACTAAAAAAATATGCATGTACTTATTTATTTTTCTCCCCCCACCAAAGCGTGGAGCCAGCTGCCCAAGCCGGGGGCGAGGGCTGGAAATCTGGGGGTATCCCCCTCTTTGCTCTCCGAAAGAGAAGCGCCCGGACTCGGAAGGAGTCTCCTCCCGCAGCGCTGCTGCGGCGCATCCGATGCGGGCTCAGCCCCGTGCGGGCGGCGGAGAGGTTGGGCTGGGTGGTTTTTTTAAGATGTGGCTGCCCTCCAGTGGCGGAACGGCGGCGGATCGCCGGTTCCGGAACGGCAACCCCGGCGCGAACCGCCCGCCCGGGGCCCCTCGCCGCCACCCCGCACCTGCCCGGAGCTCAGCCGCGCCCCCGCCGCACCGGGGCTCGCCCGTGCCCGCGCCGGTGCTCCCCGAGCAGCAGCCCCGACAGCTCGTGGCATGGCCCATGGAGGAGGACAGCGGTGGCACGGGTGAAGAAGGCAGGCCCATGCCCAGAGCGATTAGGCTTCCAATCCCAACTGCATCCCTCGCTTCCTTTCCTGACACTGGCAAATCTGATACAACGAGTAGCTCGCGAGCAGGGCTGCGTCCTTTGCCCCATCTCTTGTTTGTCTGCCTGGGCTCTGCGGTAGGGCCAGGCCCTTGCATAGCTGTGCAACACCTAGCAATTTAGGGTCCTCATCAAAGCCATCGGCACACCATCATTAGCCGGGGTCCTGGTGCCTTCCTGGCAAGGCAAGCGCTCTGCGCTCCACCTCCTCTTCCCAATATCTCTCAGGGGCTTCATTTGCAAAAGACACAGCCAGCCTGTGACACCTTGAATTACTGCGGAGGAGGACTTAAAGCAATAACAACTCAGACAGCTCCATTACCAGCTCCTCCTTTGGGAGCGGCCTTTTCCCTCCATCTTACGGCTTTTTAGTGTAGGAAAAGCACCTTTGGGCTGGAATAATTCCTCCTGTGGACCTTCTTCCCTTGGCTTTCCTATCACGACTCCTGCAATCCCTGTGAAACGCCCCTGCAGGATGAGGAGCTCACCCAGGGAGGTGCACACCAGCCTAACAAACCACCCCAGAACTGCACCAGTGTAATTAAAGAGCTGCTAAAGCTCCTTCATGCAGCTCCCAACACTTGCTAGCAGCTCCCAGCTCTCTCTAACCTGATTTTTCACTCACTGCCATGTGTACAGTGGGAGAGGGGACACCGAGCAGGGTGAAATCCCTCAAAAGTTGAGTTATTTGCCCGTTGCATTCCAGCATAGATAATGTTTAATTTTATGACTTCCTGCAAGTCTTTAGCATGAACTGAAAGTTCGTGCAGTGTGACTTCAGGGTATGCCAATTATGTAAATCAGCACTAAAATAACAATGGCAACGTAGTTTACACATCACTGACATTAAATGAGCACTTCAACTTCTAATTGCCATTCCAGTTCAATCTTAGTGGGTCATGCCAGGAAAAAGTCATTTCTTGCCTCAACACTTACTCCCTGTGCCTGGAGCATAGGCAGTACTGTATGCCCAGCACAGCGTTATCTCCAGGAGCTTTCTGTATTAGGATAATGAGCCTTGGAAAGGAGAAAGGTGTTTGTTTGTGGTTGTTCTGAAGGCCTGCATATACTCTGATTTGCTATCAGCAGGGTCCTAGGTTTGCCCCCCTAATTTTAAGTATAAACTGGCTCTCACAGTCTGCTCTTGGCCATAAAACATGTTTCCCTTATAATTTGTCATGTCTCAGTCTATTCCAAACTGGAGCCGCTTGGGCAGCAGCTCTGCCTTTCTATCTGTTACCCTGAGGTCCCAAAAAACAACACTGAAGCACCTACAATATGGTCCCTGAGTGCACTGACACCCACACCAGAACCTCAGCCGTACCTCCCCACCTCCCCCCAAGAAAGATTTCTTACCAAGGCAGATCCAATTCCCTTGAGGTAGCACCCTGGAATTTAGGGAATAAGTCCTTCAAAGGATAAGCCATGAAAGTTAAGTTATAATCCATACTTCCCCAGCACAAAGACTGCCTAAATCCTGCCCTTAAATACTGTGCTCAGGCCTGCTGCACTGCCCATCCAGCACCAGCACACCTGAGCTCCCCAGCTGAGAAGCATCTTTGTGATGACAGAGAGAATTAGAGACAGGTGTATTTAGGTCTAATGAATGCAGCACTTGGTCTATGGAGGGCAAACCTGTCTGGAGGTGCCCACCCAGACTTCCAGCCCCCCACAAACAAGCCCTTGTGTCCGTCTCAGCCCTGGAGCTCTGCAGCAGCACATCTGAAATAAAGAAACCAAAGTACGATCGGTGCATTTCCTGCAGCTGTAATTCTTCACAAGCTCTGTGAAACTGAGGAGTTGAGTGCTACATCAGCTAATGATCCAGCCCCATCAAGGTGGGATCCCATCATGTCATTGCATTTTATGGAGTTACTTCAGGATCAATCCTGTTCTACAGCCAAAGTCCTGCCAAAGAGAGAAACCACCATTTATGCTGAAAAGATCAATTTTAGGAAACCTGACTGTGCATATTTGTTAATCTCCTTTGTGAAATCTCACTTTCCCCCCCAGAACTCTCTATAGTTGACTACACTGATTCATTTCTTTCTTCTTTACCACATGCACTCTTTTTTTTTAATTTTTTTTTTTTTTGGCAGGTGTTTAGCCAGTAAGTACTCAATTAGTGGCACCTGCTGCTAATGTTTCAGATCCAGGTGTTCCTTGCTTAGACCCAAACACAGCTGATAGAGATCAACTTCAGGTGTTGTTGGGTTTGCTTAGTAAAAGGGTGGAAAATTATCCAAATAAGGACATGTTTTACAACAAGGTAAAGACAGGAAAGAAGAAAATCTTTTCTTCCTTCAGCATTTTTTTTTGTACAAATTCTGTAAAAAATCACATTTATACACTGCCACAATACAGTGCCCTTTTTTCCAACCTGGTTAAATTGCAATCAGCATTGCTGGTGGCTATGGGCAGGAGATTTCAGCTGGAGAACCTAGAGGAGAAAGACTCCCTAAGATCTGTGATCACAGCTTGCAATCCTTAGCAAAATGACCTAAATTCTGGTCTAGTTAGAGACACAAGCCTGCAGAAACACTCGCATCACTCTGTGCACAGCGATACTCAGTATTTTTGCTACTGGCTCCAGCAGCCCCATGCAAAGCATTTTTGAAAGTTCCCACTTTAGACCACTGTCCCCTGGATTTGATAAGTATGTGAGACATGAAATATTAATAGCAGTGAGCCTTTTTTATAGATTTTGCACATTTCAGTGAATAAACCTCTTGATAAAACTCTGTGCTGAAGTATGAACCATATACACGGTACAGCATCAAATGTGAGCAGGGTGACTGCTGAAAATGAGTTAAGATGTGTTAGTGATGTTGAGGTTTTGCCTTCGTAATGGATAGAGATTATCTGAAAGCTTTTCTGTTCCTGAGCTGTGCTTCCTGTTGGCATCTGTGTGAATATGATGTGTGGCCATTCTTTAAAATATGACTTAATACTGTTTTCCAAAGACATGTTTGCCTTTTGGTGGTTTGTCTTTTAACATCTATCAACTGGCTCTGCTGCACAGCCTGTCTCCTGTCCTGTGAAGGATGGATTCTCACCTGAGAAGATAATTTACAAGAAGGTGATTTGTTTTTGAAGAGAGGAAAGGCAGCTTATTCAGAAATGTCTATTTCTTTTTTATTCACCTTTGCTGAAATCTGGCAGCTCTTCAAAGCTGTTGCTCTGTTTCACAGCGAGTCTCAATTTCATTCATCAAATCTCAGCTTGCTTTCTGTCACAGTGGCAGGCAAATTGGAATTTATCAGGAAATGCAACGCAGACCCAGGATTTTCTATATTTCCAGTATGTCTCCACTGCTAGTGAATGACAACAGTTGCTCCCAGCTCTGTTTCATCTGCAGACACAGGCTGTAGTAACCAGTTCACATGGCTGTGCAGCTCTGAAACTGCAAGACAAATTCCTACAATTTGTAATAAAATTACTGGGGAAAGAGGAAAAAGGGAGCTAATATAATAACCTTTCTTTTTTAATGTTTTTTCCTTTGATGCTACAAAGTTCCAGATTTCAAAATCCTGTATTTCACCTGTGGCTTTTATCATGGAGAGCTGAAAATGCCAAAATGCCTCAGTACAGCCTGGAGAGCAACCAAGCAATCACTGGACAGATTCCAAGGCACTGCCACCATTGATGCACATTTAATTCCATGCAGAAGGAACAGTCACAGACTAGGGCAATTCAGCAGGCCATGAGATGATTCAGAATATCTCCTTTCTCTTCCCAGCAATAGAAATGTCCTTTCACTTCCTACAGGGCCTTGGTTTTCCCACCTTGGAAATGGGATGATTATGTTGATCCCCAGTTGTAAGTCCCTGCAAGACCTTCAAGTAAAAGTACTAAGAGTTAGTCACTGCTATTGTTTGGGATTAAATATTAGGTTAATACCAATAATAATCTCAAATATCTGAGATCCCAAGGCTCAATCTTGCCTTAAAGACAGTGGCAAAGTTCCTACTTGTTTTGGTGGTACAGGCTAACATGTTTAAGCGATGAAGAGACAGGGATGCCAGCTCTTCTGGTCAGAAGATTCAGAGCAAAGTGGGATTTTTTAATTATATAAGTCTTGGTAGGAAGACAATGAGGTGAGGGTGTTCTCCCACAAGAAAGGGAAATGGCTGCGTCATAGATGGTCCACTTCAAGAGCTTATAATTTCATCACTGCAGAGATGACGTCAAGCAAAATGGAGGATAAAATAAAGTTACGCATATTGCCTTAAGAAGTGCATATTTTAGCAGTGAAACTGGATAATGTTTTGCAATTAAAATAAAATAAAGGCAAGCGTGACGTTCTGTTTAAGCAGATTGTCTGTATGAAGGCTTTATTGTAGCTGCAGATTTAGGGCATATGAAAAGGTTTTCTGTGCTCAGTTGCAGGATGAAAAACATTGCATCATCAGGCATTCTTGTTCTCTAACACTTCTTTGCCTTTGATAATGAATGCTTGCAATTTTATTTTCTGCTGTAAAGTCATGTTTGCTCAGGTCATTATCATTCCAATTTTTAAATATCCTCTTAAGACTAGACAGAACTACAGAGAGCAATAGTGAAGCTTTGTGCCTGCTCCGTGGCATGTGCTCGGCCCAAGCGATCAGCTGCTGCACCTGCTTTGCGCTGGCAGCAAAGCCATTTGAGAGTGGCTTTCAATCACATCCCTTGTTCCCAGCTTCCCGAGGGGCTCCGATGGGCACAGGTCTCCATTCAAACACCACCATGGAACTTTTCTTTGGTAGCTTGTTCGCTTGTGTGCTACCAAATGTACTGGCTGGGAGGGGTCTTAGGAGAAGGGCATCTTTTGATCGTTCCCAGGCTCTTGTCTGCTCCAGTGCTCCCTCTGTGGTGTTCCAGAGAGCACATTCCAAATTGCAGGGACGGAACTATTAGCAGCATACATTGAACTGCTTCAAGGTACTCTTTATCCTCAGAACATCTGTAACTTTAAAGTCATAGAGTCATAGTCAAAGTCATCTCCCTGTATTCAGACTGCACATTCCTCCCCAAGGGGAGGAACATTCTTCATTTTACAGAAGGAAAGAAGGGGCAGAGAGCAGAGAAAGCCTATTTTTTTCTGAAAAGTGAACAGGGCCTCAAAGATCTATAGAGGTCACAGTGAGATTTTCAACAGTGCATAAACAGGTTAGACATAGTCTTTGGGTTAAAATCCCAAAACTTCAAGTGAGATGTTCAGTACTCAGCTCATGGAGACATTTTTGAAAAGCTCAATACCAAATCTATTGCCCAATGGTTTCCTGATAAATTCCTGCAGTGCCTTGACCACGGTTCTTACTGCAACCCATAAATCCTAGCAGGAGTATGATAATCTCTTTCAACTACAGAGAAAAGCTCTGATCTGCTAAGAGTCTATTTGTGCTGAAGAGAAAGGGTTTTTACAGCCTTGGTCAGGATAATGAAGGTACTGGTCAGGGTATCAACGTTCAGATTTGTTCCCAGCCTGGATCAGTCACCACAGCAGAGGTGAATTCCCTCATTTGCTGTGCCATCACCTCCTCCCTTTGCTTTTCTCCAGGCCCCACTGCAGGATGGGTGCTGTGCAGCCAATCTGCTCAGCACTTTGGTAAAGCCTGAGCCACCCTTTATATTCCTTAATACTTTTAACTGCCTTCCCTCACCACACCTCGGCTTCCTGCTTTCTTCTGATATTTGCAGTAACCTATCTACCCTCACTTTATATGCTTGTAAAAGTAAGCACATCCATCAGCCTGTTCAGGATTAGCCTGGAAAAGCAGTGCCATAAAACATTCATGATGTGCGGCATTGTCCAATTACTAATTCCATTATTCCCATCAATTCTGCTTTCTCTGCCTGAACTTAGGCAGCCTAGGTGTTGAGTTACTGTAGGAGATTTGCCCTTCCTTACATTTTCTGTTTCCTCTCCAGTGTTCAAGTGTAGAGACTTAGTAAACATTCACATCCACTTAAGGTGAGTGTACTAAACATTGCATACATTCCTTTAGTCAGCCATGAAATAAAGTCCTTTCAAATAAATCCAAATACTAAACAAACAAACAAGCTGGGGAACCATGGAATAAACTTCCTTTATTTTGTACCATTGACTACCTCCCTTGTTTTCTGCTTCCCTTTATACATCCCAACCCTCTGCATAAGCCCTGACAGCCCCTGGGTTTCAAAAAAGGAGCTGCCCCAAAATTCCTCCTGCTCCTCTTTGCCAGAAAGGACAGTCAGACATGAATCAGGAAAGAAGTAATATCACCACAAGCCCCAAATTAATACCTTAAATAATTTTAAATAAACTGGATTCTGTAAGTCCTGGTTCAGATGTTCACACAGCTTAGGAAGAATCCTGAGGACCTGAAACCCAAGTTTGTGAATAAATCCTTGAAAAATCAGGGCTGCTCTCTCCATACCAGTGGAAAATTGAAAATCCAAGTTGTGCAATCAAATGTGACATTCATTTCTGCAGCTGGTGGGAAAATAGTTTCCTTACAAAATAAACTTAATAAAAAGTAGACTGTTTTGTATCTCTTTTTTTCCCTAAGCAACTTCTAAAATGTCAGACATTAATTTTAAGGAACTCTGATAGATTAAAAAAATACACCACTGAAATAATATGTCAATATTATTTTTTCCTTTCTTCCCTTCATTCATTTACAATATTGGACACATTCTGATAAAATAAGCTCAATTTTCCAGGTCTGAAACTGTGAAAAAGCCTTTCTATGAACTCTCCAAAGGAATATCTACTTATATGATAAAACAAAGGTTTATTCCTCGCAAGACGAAGCGAAATCTCTGCTATCGCAACTGAATGCTGTTTGCTGTGTGGCTTTCCCAAAACCCCATGAGGAAAGGAGGCTCCTGAGCTGCCACATGGACATCATTTAAATTTCTAAGCTTTTAAACTTCTTACATTTTTAAGCAGAGCAGCAGGTTAGCAGAAGGACTATCAGCATTGTGTTCAGAGAAACAGAATTTCCAATGCCCTTCAAGAGGAGAGTAACTGCTCCTGGCAACCTCTTCAGTTAGTTCTGCCACTGATAAAAGCATTTCTAATACCACTACTTCAATATAAAAAATGCAGTAAAAGTAGAAAAGGGTAAATAACTCCCCTGAATGAGGAGTCTTTAGAGCTTTTCTCTTATTGTAATATTTCCCATCCTAAAAGCAGAAGAAATCACAGCAACAAATCCCATCTTAAGAGGGAGAAGGAAGGCTCAGGTTAACTGTAGGGGAGTGTTCAAGGCCAGGCTGGATGGAGCTTGAAGCAACCTGGTCTAGTGCAAGGTCCCTGTCCATGGCAGGGGGTGGAGCTGGATGATCTTTAAGGTCCCTTCCAACCCAACTCTGTGATCTATGAAGTGAATCTCTGCCTCGCCCTTGCTAAGCCAGAGGTGTGTAGAGTGGGCACTCTGAAATCAGTACTTGCAGCTTGGAAGATAACAGCCACCATTACAGTTCTGGGCTGAAGGAAGGCAAGGCTTTCAGGCCAGAAGAGGGGATTCAGGGTGCCTCTAGTTTTTTCCTGGGTTTCTGAAACTTCTCCTTCACTTGTGTGGAAAGCACTATTTACACTCACCTTAGGGAGTTAAGCAGGAACGCAGGTGCAGCAGTGCCAAAGCAACGTGTCCTATCACTGCCCAGTCTCAGAGCCCTGACAGAAGTGTGTCTTATTCCCTGCTTCCTTCTCTTCCCACAGCTCCATGCTCCTCGTGGGCCCACTGCATTTTCAGGGAAGCAAAACCCTCTTCTTCCAAAGCCCAGAGCAAAATTCCATGCAAGCAAGCTAGACCCACAGCTCCGTTTGTATCTCTTCCTCTGAGGCTACACCTCTACAAGTAAATCCAGTGTGCCTGGGAACATTCCTGGCATGGAGGCCAGCTGGCATGGAAAAGCCTGCTGCACTGCTAGCTTCCTCACCGGCATGGCTGCATGCAAACTGCTGCTTGGGGATGGTCCCAGGGACGTTGGAACCAACCACAGTGAGAATGCACCTGGGAGAGAGCTGCCTGGCCTGGCCCAAAGCAGCACCAGAGGTGTCCTGGCAGGAGCACTGATCCCTGGCTTTCCCATGTGCTCCCAAGCACTGCATTGTGGACCAGTGCAGGTGTTCCCAAGGCCATGCCCACCTCTGCCTGCCTGGAGGATGTGGCACCTGGGTTAAGGCTGTCACCACTCCTGTCAGCTGGTGGGGCTTTCACCCAGTGCTGAACACGCTTTTATCTGCACAGGAGCTGTTGATAAGGGAGCATTTAAAGGCGCCCAGAGGGGAAACCACTTGAAAGCGGAGCTGCAGTGATCCAGAGAGCAGCTCTGGGGCAGGCCGGGGTGGGATCCCAGGGAGCAGAGCTGTGGTGAGCTGAGAGGACTCCCAAAGCCTCAGCGCTCAGCCATTCCCACAGAGGGGCTGAGGGGCACTTGCCACAATTGTGCACAGGTTTGCCAGGATTGGTGGAGCTCTGCACTGGCACGCCTATGACGAGTACCGCAACATAGTTCCGTGTTGTGCTTGATCCACAACTGGTCCAAACTGGCACCCAACATGTGACTGGCATTCTCTTTATCAGGGTGTCACACTAGGGCCATAAACCCTGTCCTGGCTGCAGGGAGCAGGGAAAGGAATCGCCTTTTCCTCCCACATCCTCACTGAGGGCCTCCTCTGCTTCACACACACAGCCATTCCCTACCTCAGGTCCCTCCAAGTTAGATGAAACTTCTCCAGACATTCAAACTAAGTCTGACTATTTTCTCTGGCCCAGGTTAGGGAGCAATTGTATGCGGTTTTCTGCTGGCAGGTGAAAGGGGAAAAGCAGTGCCAGGGAGGGGGAGAGGAGCAGGGATGAGCAGTTGGCTCAGGAGAAAGTGCTACTGCCAGGTGAGAATGTGTTATCAATACCTCTTTGGGCAGGTTTTTATCTCAGTTTTGGTTTAAAATAAAACCCTCGGTGATAGGTATGAAGATGTTTTTATCCAGTTCAGCAGACTAACACCTGGTCCCAAGTTCCTCCCAAAAGCAATCTGTCCTAGAGACAATTTTTCAGTCAAACACCAATCAAGTTTTATTCCTTCACTATCAAGCCGTAAATTGGGCAGGAGGTATCAGGGTTTGTGCACAACCACAGCAAAGCCACTTCTCCCATTCGTGCTTCAGCTTGATAACCCCTTGTTTGGATTTGGGCTTGGCATTTCCCATGGCCAATTCACTCCAGAGATGAAGGACCCTTCCTTCCTTGCTACATCTGCCCTCTGTTCAGCACAGGAACTTTCTGAAGCCAGCCTGGCTGCCAGGAGCAGAGTCCCAAACAGCCCAGCTGACCAAAGCACAGGCTGTCACTGTCCCTCCCAGCAGATGCCTCCTTCCCAGCCCTGCTCCATCTCTTCTGCCAAAACTGGTGCAATAAACAGGTTCAAAGAGCTGGTTTGTCTGAAAAGTAATCCCTTCTATGAGCATGTGCACAGCACTACACTCAGTGGGGTCCTGATCTTGCCTGGAACTTCTACATCACAAATACATTCTTTCCTTTATATTTAAATGAAATGTAAATTCATTTAACAAGTAAATCTCAGCTAAAATCTTTAACTTGTAAACCAGGATTCAAAAATCTATAGCAGCCACGTTCCCTTCCCCGCTGTAGCTGAAGGTACAGTAGCTAATGTTTCAGCTAACGTTGTTTTGTTCAAAATCAAGTGAGGTTCACATTAAGCCCACAAAAAGAAACAATGATTGATGATCTGGCCTGCCCAACTACAATTCTTTTAGTAACAAAAATATTTTGTAAGTTCATTTATTACTGAGATCAAGCAACGAGCTTGGAGCTACATAAAATGGTTCCAATTAGATTCAAGTAATTGCCATTTTGAGTGAACATAAGCTTTTCTGGACAAAAAAAAAGGGCAATGAAAGCTCAAGTAAGCTCACATCTGACATTTAAGCCTTCAAAGCTTTTTTGCCTTTTTTCATGCTCTTTTTTTAGCGTGAGAGAGATACAGACACACAAGAACAGGAACAAGGATGTATGAAAAAAGAGGAGTGATTTTCCCAAGCTGATTTCTCTTCCTGGGTGACCCAGTCTCCCTGGGAATGCTGCCCGCCTGATCTGCACCAACTGGATCAGCAACAGCACGAGAATCAAGAGCTTCCACAGCACCATTAAAGTGAGTGGCAAAGGGAGAAAAAGCCAGCAAAGCACAAATTTGGGAATCTCACCACAGAGATTCTCAGGAAGACCACAAATGACCAAGGAGTTATTAGTGAGGGAGAGAAGATGGATTATTTCTCATTTTAAGACATTAGTTTCTTCTTTTTATTGCCCAGACGTCATTATTAGATATTTAATCTCCCATGCCCACCCAAAGGTCTACAAAAGTTCTCTACAGCCTCTACCAGTGCTTTAATCTCTAGAGTGCAATTTGCTCCTAATTACAATTAGATCATAATTACAGATTCACATTTTCATATACCTTCTTTTGGGTCTGAATATGTACTAATGTGACACTGGATAGTTTTTGCTTTAGCTCGGCTTTGGTTTGCAGCTTTTTGGTGTTTCTGTTTGAAGTCTTGGAGAGGAATACGAAGTCTAAATCTAGTGAACTTGTAAAGCGCAGGTGAAACTGTGTGTACTCAAGCCAGCTGAAGACCTACTCCTTCCTAAAAACAGTTGTTACAGTATCTTGGCATTTCTGGAACTCATCCCTGATGGAACATGACAAAACACCAGCATCTTGCTCTTAAAGACAGTCTCCCATGAGCCCCACGTGGGCTCTAGCTTTAGATTTTCTCCTAACTTTGTAAAAGTTTTTCCTTAACAATGGTTCAAGAATAAAAGCTTTAACAGGAAAGAAATGTCAGTATTTGGTTTTGATGAGAAACAAGTGTCTCCCTTCTCTTACTTATAGAAGATTGTCTTTCTCCCCAAGCAGTTCTTCTAAGAAAGCAGAGGAGCACTGGAATGCCAAGGCAGGTAAGGCCAGCCACTCAAAGCACTGCTCTGGACACTTCTACTTCTTTACAAACCATTTTTCACTACAGAAACTCATTCAGTGAATATTTCCCTGAACCTTGGAATGACAAATTCAGACTGCTCTGCAGTAAACTCTAGATGACCTTCAACAACACACAGAGACCTCCTCTGGAACAACCTGAGCAGGACCAATGCACGTATTTTGAACATATCTGATGACCCCTCTTCCTTTTTTTGAGATTCAAACAAACAAACAAACAAACAAAAAAGGCAAACCATTTTTTCTGCTCAAAAGAAGTCAGTACCCTAAATAGTGCACGGAGAATGGAAAACTCATTGCCCTTGATTAGTGGGACCTGAGGCACAGGAGGTTTAAGTCACACTTTCCCATGGATTAATGTCCTTTTGTTGTCCCTTTTATCCACACAAAAAAAGGAAGCTCTAAATGCAGTTGGCTGTCTGCTCCACCAAAGTTCAAGTCAATTGACTGCGCTGGGGACTCTCAAATGTTTTCTTTCCTCATAAACTACCTTCATTAGCTATGTAAATAGAACCCTAATGAGATACTAATTAGCTGTTAAGATTTGGATCTCAAATAACACAAACAGCTGTGCAGTAACCATCTATTTGTGTTTGCCAATGTGAAAGCACGTGCCACGGACCTGCAGACAGCCACCGCTGCTGCCCTGGCTTCTGCTTCCCTGTGCACACATCTTAGGTACTGGAGATGAACAGGATTTCATCAATACCAGCAGCCTTCTCCCCAACGTTGGGTGCCTGCTCCTGAAGTGCTTGTGAGGCTACACCCTCAGATCAGGTGGTTTGTCCTTGCTTTTCAGGCTTCAGGAAGTTTTCCTTACAGTCATTTCATTAGGAGAATTGAAGGTGTACACAGGGAGTTTATGAATCGTCTCTAAAGGAGGATTTCATAGAATCACAGAATTATTTGGGTTGGAAAGGACCTTGAAGGTCGTCTAGTCCAAACCCCCTGCAATAGGCAGGGACACCTTCAACTGGATCAGATTGCCCAGGGTCCCATCAGCCTCACATTGAATGCGTCCAGGGATGGAGCATCTACCACCTCTCTGAACAACTTGTGCCACTGTTTCACCCCCTCATCATAAAATATTTCTTCCTTATATCGAGTCTAAACTACCTTCTTTTAGTTTAAAACCATTACCTCTTGCCTTATCACAATGGGCCCTACTAAATAATCTGTCCTCATCTTTCTTATAAGCCCTTTCAATACTTCTTTAAGTCTTAAAAGGCTGCAATAGGTTGAAAACCCACAACCCTCCCCAGCCTGCTGATTGCCTTCATAGCCCTAAATTTTTCACTGGTACCAGCACAAGCAAAATTAGAGAGCCCAGCAGGAGCTGACATGGATGTCTATCTCACTAAAATGAAGTATCAATAACCTAGCTCACACTCGATGAAAGAGCCAGTCTGAATTATTTACTGTATGTCATACTTCAGGTTTTAATTTCAATATATGGTGAGATGTAGCATAAATTATTCAGAAGCATGACAAATTAAAATGCTGTTTCAAACCCCATTGTATTTTCTACTCTTAGGTTAACAGTCCAGTTTGCAACGGTGACTTGCTGCTCTATTTTTGTAAAAGGTTTTTCAACCAGAGAGGCAGAGAGGCACACAAGTTTTCCATTGCAGCAAATCTTATCCAGCTTGAATCATTTAACAGCCCATCCTCCTTGAGATACATTAATGAAATACAGCTTGGGCAAGAGGGTCAAATGTACCTGGAGCAGGTTGGCCCAGGAGCTGGCAGTTTGTTTGTGCCAGCTTTTCCCAGGGGACCTGCAAGGGTTTGAGGCCTCTTGTCCTTTCACTTATATTATTATTTTGTTTGCCAGGTAGCTTCTTAGAGATACTTGATTTTAATTTCTTTTTCTCTTCTCTTTATTCATAATCAGTTTTGTAGGAAGGCCTGGGAAACAGAGCTGGTGTTTTAACTTGTCCAGGGACCCATTTGTTTGTGCTGGGATGACAGGGAAGAATGTTTCTTTTTCTACCCTGAACAATCATGGGTTCAATAAAGGGGATGTTGCTTGGTCTTGCAACTCATTTTTGGACCAGTCTTGCAAAGTTCTTCATGTCCTCTTGTCAAGATACTTTCCATCCTCTTTTGGCAAACAGAGTAAGGAAACACTTGCCAATATTCCTCCTTGGGACCCCCCTGGAGACATTCTTTAGACATAAGCCCAGGTAACAGCGATTGAAGTTTTGTTCCACACTGGGAAACACCTTTGCAAAATTACAACCTCCTGAGCAACAGAATATGCAATATGCAGTCTTGCAAGAGTGATAAGTTTAAGATCCAATATTTCCTGATTCATCAGAGCTCACAAAGGAAAACTTTGTACCATCTGAGGGAAGACATTCCAAGTTTCTGTCCATGAAAGAGCCTAAGTTCTTTAAAAATCATGACATGTTTATGCAGAGTAAAACAATTTTAGGTCAGTTTAGGACATTCTGTCCCTCTAAAATCTGTACTGCTGAACTTGTGTCCAGATGATAGGAAGTCTATATGTTTTAACAAGAACGTTTGACAAAGTTATATTTAAACAAAGTCTTTAAAGCCTTTGACCCATACCCAGGGCTCTATACAATGGTCTGCAAACAAAACCTTGTTTGCTGTTTTGTTTGTTACTGGCTCATGGCTCGTCTGTTCCAAAATCATGGGCTTACCCCAGAGGTTTGATGATGAAAACCGCTCCCAGTCAAAAGGCTCTCCATGGAAACAAAGTTCCATCAGACACAATGGCTCAAGAAGCCTTGAAAAAGTTTCATTTGAAATATCCTGCATCTGATTGACTTTTGCCCCACCAGAGGCAAAGCAAAGATTTGGAAAGAGCCCTGCCTGTCCTGCTGTAATACCTGGAAGCAGCAGATGCTGTGTGTGACCCTGAAGTGGGCATCCTCTGCCCTGTGCCCCAGCAGGGAAATAGAGGAAGCTCCCTGCAGCTGCACAGCGTGCTGGGGATCAGCAGCGAGCTCCCATCAGCCAGCACACAGCGCAGCCACAAAACCTCCAGTGGCAATGCTGGTGAAAGACCATCCCACTGCTGTGCAGGGGTGGAGCAAGGAGCCAAGGGGCAGTCAGGGCACCAGGAGTGCATTAACTTTTCCCTCAGAGGCAGAAGGCTCCAAAGTACAGCCTCAGTGGAATTGCTACAGAAGGGAAACTCAGCAGCTGCCAGATCCAAGAGCTGCTGCTTTACCTGAGGTTACAAAGGAAAGGAAGTTTCTTTAGATTTCTGGGGGAATCAGAAACCCTGGATTTCTGCCAGCTTTAAGAGTTCCCCTACATATACCCTCATGTATAGACAATGTATCTGGATACCTTATCTCTGAGAACTCTCCAGCTGAAAAAGCTTGGCTGAAAGGTGCCATATCCACTTTAGTATTGGTCCCTGGGGTGAGATGAACAGAAATCAGTTTTGTTCTTTCCTTAGCAAAAGTAAGGTGGCAGGTAAAGGAGAGTATGAAGTGGCTGGACTTCTCCCGCTTCAGGGAAACCTCCCATCAGACTGGGATCCAGTTACATAATGAGTCCACAACATGCTGCATTAAGAACAATGGGCAAATCATTCTGTGCACTGTCCTCCGTTTCTGCACCTGAAATACGAAGTTAAATAGCTACCAGGCATTTCATAACCCAGTTTATACAGTTTAGGATGTGCTGACACGCCATATTGCCTGAGCACTTGGTCAGAAAAAATAACAAACATTATTGATATTACAATAATACTTGCAAATTATAGATGTCTGCAATTACACTAAATTAAAACCTGGTGCGGTTCACAATACTCAGATGGGGCAACATGAAACAGGAACTCTATTACAATCAAACTGTTTCAGCTTAAATCTTTGGACATTTTGAATGTTTGGATGTAAAACTAAGTACCTCAAATTTATATAGATACCTCAGGTAGTTCAGTGGAATGAATCCCAGTTTTCACAAAAGTACAGTTGCAATAGCAGACTTTGGCAGTCAGCCCTGTGGTACCATGATAGGGTTTGTCAGGCTGATCTTCCTGCTGCTTCTGGTGCTACTTTGGAGCACGGTTCAGAATTGGAATCTTGTTCTTTGCTGTCCAGCAATTTTCTAGAGTATGTACCTTTGTTTAAAAGCTAGGATTGCCCCATGAACCAGTTGTGTTGGCTGAAGCACTTTACATGCAAGAAACAAAGGCAGCAGCATCCACCTGAAGTAACTTCTCAGAGCTTAATTAATACCACGGTTTTCACCCTCATATTAATGCTTTCCTCTTGAATTGAATGAGACTTGACCTTGTCACAACAAGATCAGGGCAAATCTGTGAAAACAATGTTGTGACATCAAAGCCAAAACAAAGGAATGTCATCGCATGTGTCAGAGGAGGACACGATGGGGTCCTCTTACGGTAGCAAAATAATGTCACTGTGAATCCCAGGACACCTTCTTGGCTTCCAAGGCTCTCTCTGAAAAGGAAATGCAATGGGAGAACCTGGAAGGTGGCAATCTCTTTAAAAACCAGGAGCTGTAGATGCGGTCCCTAGCTGGAATAAAGAGGCTCTACTGACTCTAATGGGGTTGGACAGATTCACATCTGTAGGAGATCTGGTCCACTGCAACCAAACCATGGAAAGGATGTATAAATTAAAATTCTGCCTCACTGCAGGGCACATAAATTCATCACCGGCGTGCTCGGGCATTGCTCCCCGTCCCTCACCGTGTAAATAAGGCCACAGCATTTTTATTTGTGGGAAAGAGCTCTCAGTTCCTCGTGCCCCTCTCCAACGTGAAAACCCCCACTTAGGGCTGGTTACTTTTCCACCTGATGCTTCCCTGGAAGAGCCGCACTGTGAAATCCCTGCTCCCGGCAGCTACCGTGTCGCAGCGGGGGAGTTCCCTGGGCCCCCTCCCCCCCAAGACTTAACAGTACAGCCTTAGAAAGGGGATTTTCCAGTATAAACAGAGCTAAGCCAAACTCTTCTCCTGGCCTCTCCGTGCCCCAGCCCATATTTGCCCCACATATAATTACCTGTGGATTTCACCTAGAAGACAGAGGATTTCACTTATAGCCCCAAATAGGCAGGCTCTGACGTAATGGCAGTCTGAGGAATATAGGTCAGGGAGGTGGCCTGGCCACTGGAAATGGATTTTGGAAGCAGAATAAGCAACCTTGTTAGAGGAGAAGATAGTAATCAGCAGTGGTCCTTGGATCTAAACATTTCACCTCCAGCACTCTTGCAGCTACAGCCCTCATCTGTTTCACTTTCCTATTTTAAGTTCCTGACTCACATCCTAAATATTGACTTCTATTTTTCTATTAGCACTGGATTTTCAGCCTCCATATTGACTTTGACTGTACCTATGGTTGATACTAAGCCTCTCAGGTCAACAAACTTTTATAGCTGTGAGCTGCTTAAACCACAGTGGGCAGGAACTGGCACTATAGAGCAGTAGCTAGAAGCAATATTATTGGGAATTATAAATTATTCCTCTGCCTGAACTTTTCCTCTTATTCACATAGCTACATTCATTTTTAAACGTGTGGCAAATGAATCGCACAGTGAGGACAATTGGGAGTCTGTGATTTGGGGAGCACCCGCCACCACTAGCAGGGATGGATTCTCCCCTGGGAGCAGCGGAGTAATGCCAGAGTCATAGCAGGGGTACAGCAGCGTGATCTGGGCCAGTAATGCCTGTGAGGGCAGACAACACCCAGCCAGAGGATCACAAACCCCAAATCCATCTTAGCTGCACACACAGACCCCTAATGTCTCCTTTGGCTGACGTTTTAGCAGCGCACGGAACTGAGCTGTTGCAACCAAACATCAGAGAGACTTGGCCATTCATCATTTGTAAAACACTTCATGTATGTAAGAAACAATAACAACATTAAAAGAACATTATGGCAGTGACAAAGCCAAGCCTAAAAAGTGAGGAAATGCAGCAATTAATATTAACTTATGCCTCACAGTATAATGTTTTTCTGTAGACCACATACAATTTTTTGGAATTAGGACCCATGCTCTGGAGCAGGGGCAGGGAAGGTTCAGCTGGCAACAAGCTATGTCAAGTATTTTACTGACACATGATGAGTGCAGCATTTAGATGTGAGAGGAATTGTATAAAGCTGCATCCCTTAGAAGATGCCCTTTTGGGTGCTGCTGCCCCTGGGGATTTGCCCAGCACGTGTCCCTGCACAAAGAGCTCACAGAAAAGGCTGGTTTCCTGCCATTCCCCCTCTGCCCCTCAGCCTCACAGACAACCAAAATGTCACCTGGATTTATCTTAAATTTTAAGTCTGTGCCATGCTCAGTTTAATGCTTTCTAAAAAGTTGTTATCTCTGAGGAAATGATTACTAGGATGATAAGCTATGAATGACTTATTCATGCAGTATTTTCAGTCCTTCATCAGTCTACTAGATCTTGTGCTTACGTTCCAATCCTTCACATACTGATTAATTTTTCATGTGCTACCAGGCCTTTTTTGAGCAAGGACTGCCAAACTAATGCAATCTGGCCATTTAGTAAGCTGTTCCTTTCCTTTTTTGTTTTTCTTACCCCATGCCTGGAGTACAAGCCTGTGGAAGGAAGGAAGGGTCTGTCAGAGAACTTGTATGATATTTGTGATTTATTATTAATTTCTGGCACAGCAGTCCCTGCAGGTCACAGGACCCGCCTGTGCTAAGCAATGTCTGGATGCTGTGCTGGGCAATGTATTGGCTAGAAAAAGGGCTTTTCCCAGCCTTTCTAACTAGGGAGAGGTAGTTTCCCCCTCCTGTGTAATGGGAATGGCAATAAAGCTCTCGCTGATCAAGTGCTGCAACAGAAATTGGGCAAGTGTCTGGAGCTGAACCCTACACAGCAAACCCATGAAAGAGGATTTTCCCTTACCTGAAGTCTGCAGAATTACAGTTTTCAAGGATTTACCACTTAATGGCAAAATTCTGGCCCACAATTACTCTGTGTTCTCTCTGCCAAAGCACATACATGAGCTGTAATCAGAGAGCAGCTTTTTTCCCATCCTCCCTCCAGCTTTGCCATGAGGTGGAAGAAACTGTGATGGCTTGAGCTTGCTTTCCCCTGCTGTGCCAGGAATGACACGTGCCTCATCGCAGAAAGCTGCAGCTCAAGTCCTGTTGCAAAAAGCACCAGGCTTGCAGCACACAGCCCACGGCCCCACCAAAATCAATGGACATCCTTCCATCTGCACCTTGTGGCAGGATCAGGGTCACAAATACAGGCCATGAAAAGAGAGCAGAACATGAAATAAGTTTGTGCCCTATGGGAAGTGAACCAGTGCTCAGAGTGAAAACTAACTCTGCTTTGGCAGAGATTCCCTGCACAGCTGTAGCCAAGTCTCTCAGGTATTTGACAGTTTGATTCCTCACCTGTCCAACAAGGAAAAGGTAATCTTGCCTTCAGCAGGGCGCTCTGAGGATGACTGCCCTGGATTCTGGACGGGACTCTGATGTACAGCATGTATAATGACCCTCAGACACCTAAACCTGATCCTTCTGGTGGAAACACTTATACCCCTTCAGGTCCTTATCCCAGCTATATGTTACCACATCAGCAAGATGGAGCAAGATAAGCCAGTTGTCTTACCCAGATCTCTCAAGCTGATCAGTGAACATTTTGGCTCTGCCAAGCCAGCATGATCACTTCCTATTCCGCAAGCAATGCAATTATCAGGCATTTAGGAAAAAAAAAAAAAAAAAAAAAAAAGACACAGACACACAA
This sequence comes from Acanthiza pusilla, assembly GCA_036630365.1. Classification (NCBI taxonomy): domain Eukaryota; kingdom Metazoa; phylum Chordata; class Aves; order Passeriformes; family Acanthizidae; genus Acanthiza; species Acanthiza pusilla. Next base: position 580,857 of record JAXCHO010000163.1, on the reverse strand, counting down.
ACAGCAGCGCTTTGTGAGCGACTTGCTGCCATCAGAGTCCCAGGTGGCCCAGGCTGGCTCTACTGTGTGCCTGAAATCAGCATGGCTTGTATGCTCTGAACAGCTTGTCCTTACCCCATCACTCCACACATGGGAGACTATCCCCTTATTGCCCTCACCCAGGGCCCTGACCTCAATTATTAACTGCGTTTAGCAAGGACATTATTAAACCTGACTCTCTGCTCCCAGATGAGCTATCAGGTGTCTCTCTTTAACCCAGCAGGAACCTTTTTCTCACCCCATGCCCTTCTTATTACCCTTTAATGTGCCCTGAAGCCTCTGGAGCAACTCCGTTCATCCCAGATAATGTCATTTCTAGAAGGAGGGGGGGAAAAAAAAGGAAAAGTCCAATGCTGAAGATTTTTTTCCTAACTGCCTCTGAAACATCTTTCCATTTCCTTTCTATTTTAATCATCCATCTCTAATAACAAATTCTAAGAACCAACAGGTCTATCCAGTCACAGAAAACTTCTCAGCTGTGGATTAAAGCATGTTACAGTTTTTAGAAGGACACTACTCCTTTATACCTGTGAAAACTGATCGCATCTGTCCATTATGATTAAAAAACAAGGAGATATTAAAAAGTAGCTACTAATTAGCTTGCATTTTAATCGCAGCTTTTATGCCAAACAAACACAGGAGTGCCACTGAAACATAATATAAAATGTCAGCAAATGTCTCCACTTTTGAGCTTGGCAAGTGCAGCTTGCAATGTGCTGATGACACGCGGGCACAGAAGGGCATTAGGCAACTTTCCGTGCTCCTTTTGGGCTTTGGCACAGGAATGTGCTGGGCTGTGGCTGGGGCATAACCCTGGAGTAAATGAGAGCAGTCTTAGGGCAGTTTGGCTTCATCAGCAGCACCAAAAGTTCAGTGGAAGCTGTTCCAGTGGCAGAACCAAGGAGCCCTCAGCAGCCCCTAACCTGGTTTTCTACTTCCTTGCTGCTCTTCTGCAGGTTTTTTTAAGAGGGATGTGTCAGGGTTCATCTCAAGCTGGCAAAGCACCTCTGTGCCACCCTGGAGATGCACAAGCTGTGGGTTAACTGGATTAACTGGGAAGCTCAGTTAGAGATCAGCAGTGTCCCTGTGTCTCCCAGCAGCCTCTGCATCACCTACCCAGCAGCAGTGGCAGCTGCCAGCCAGCAGTGCAGCATTGCCATGGCCATCATTCCCAGCACCAGGCACAAGCTCCTGGCAGTGCCCCACGGCTGCACCCGGCCAGACCTCACTCCCTGCTCCATCCACCCAGCCAGGCAAGCTCCCATCCCTCCCAACACCACCTCATGTGAGAAGAGCTGCTCTGGGGCTGCACTTCTGAAAACAACCACCAGACTTTTAATTTCCAGTACTGTCCTTTACTACATGTCCACAGAGGGCCCAGCATCCCGAGGCCTTCATCTCCTCCAGAGCCCCTAGGGGCTGCTAGATTGCAAAAAATACACACCAAAGAACAGCTGGAGAGCACACAAACATTCCTCAAACCTATCCTTCCACTCATGGCCAGCAGCTGAAAAACGCAGCAGCCTTCAAATAAAATGCTATGACTGAATATTGCAAGCGTGGTGAATGTTTTACGGATGAGAATGCTCCCGCCCCCCAAAATATTTGTTTTCAATACCCACAAAGTAGTATAATGTCATTTAGCGAGGAAAATTCTGGCAGTCAATGCAGAGTCTGGCAGAGCTACAAGTACTGTAGGTGTTATGATACACACACAACATGTTTTACAAATAGAAAGTGGTTTCCAGAGTTCTTTAATATATTCTATTTTCCCCCACCTCTACCCAAAAAAGCTGCAGTTATGAAAATACTGTTGCATACTGAAATATTAAACTAGAAATCTGAAGAGAGTTGTTTTTTTTAAAAAGCTCTCTTTTCAGTTATTCCTTCTGCTCTTTTTTTTTTTTTTTTTTTTTAAAGTCAGGTATGTTTTTAGCAACTTAAACAGGTTGGGTTACCCACAAGAAGTAGTAATTTTTCCACCTAGCAGATTGAGGCATTCATACCCTCTTCAAACATTTCTAAATTTATTCTTCAGTTTTATTCAAATAGAAATATTTGCATGTACACCCTGAATCGGATAAAACCCTTTTAGTACTAACCCATGGGTAGAAACCACACAAATGAAGAAGATTAACAAAATGCACCTTCTTTGAATCCAAAGAGCCTTTGCAAGAAATCCTTCCAAAAAACCATCTTGTCTCAATTGGTTATTATGATTTTTTCTTCATTTTACAGGAGAATCCTGCTCAAGAGCTAATCTACTAGCTATACACCATGCGATGATATCCACCCTTACCTGAAGAACTGCTGGCTAACAGCCATATGGGCAAGGAGTTATTAGCCTAATTTACAGGTAAGATACCAAAGGAAAAAGAGACCAAGTGAACTTCTCGGGGCCACCTGAGACACCTGTGTCAGCTCCAAAACAGTTTTTTTGCATGAGTCACATGCCTCAGTAACAACACAAGGCTTCCATCCCAAGAAATCACATCACCTGCTTCTTGTGGATTTTCCAGGTGCAGAAAAGCTGCGTTTTAACTTTTACAAGTCTCCAAAGCCACCAGTTCACTCTCAGCTGAAGTGACCAGACTCAGTTTCAGGAACAAACCCCCCTGTAGAGCACTCAGGTGTGAGCAGAATCAACCACTGCCCCATCCATCCTCCCATCCAAAGGAGAGCACATCAACTCTGTGTGGGGGTACTTCCAAACCAGACCTCCACACAAAATCATAGTGGAGACCCCGACCTGATCCCACAAGGAGCATGCCAAGGATGTGTCCTGTAGTAACATTAGCACTGTAGTGGCATCCTGCACCTGAACCATGAGGGCTTTACCTTCTCTGGGCAGTGTCACAGGACCGTGGGCACATAACTGAGCAGGTGAGCACAGAGCTGAGCCTTGCTGCTTCAGTCAGCACTAACTACACAGAGCACATCCACACTGGGAGGATATATGAGAAGTTTCTTCTGGGAACCTGGATGAATGGGTAGATGTCTGCTGATGGCATCCCAAACTGGTGTCACAGATATTATCATAATCCAAATGAAGACGTTTCTAGTTTGTCTCAGAGCACAATCTCCAGGAAATGCACTGTTCTCAATTCACTCACTTGGGATGGGGGATTAGCAACCAGGCAATGAGTTCCCCTATAGGGAGAGAAGAGCAAGGTGGAGGAAAACTGCAGCCTAGGATCGGGTTTGGCAGGCTGTGCTACCCTAGGAACCAGAGAACCTCAGGGAGAAGGACCTGGAATCTACTGGGGTTTCTCAGGCTTCATGACCTGTTTATTCCCACACCCTACTGTGTTAAATCCAATACATCTGTTCCACAAAGAAGAGCAGCCTTTCCAGTTGTAAGTTTCTATCCATGCTCCCAGCACAGAACATCTCCCAGACATCTTTGAATTGCTACACGAGGCAACCATGAGGCGCTGTGCAGCAGAGCCATCACAACTGATGTGCTGCACTGCTAACAAGGGGATGATGTGATGCTGAAAACAGGGCAAGAGCAGTGTGGGACCTTTGCATCAGCTGCAGATCATGGCCACAAGGTCTGTCTGTAGCCTCGGGACAAAAAGTGAGACAGTAAGTTGGTACAAATTACATGAGTTACCTAAAAAATGCTTGTTAGAAAATGACATCTCCATGCTGCCATCCGTTAGCCTGCAAGCAGCTCCACAGACAGCAAAGAACATGAAAATAAAATATTACTCAGCAAAAAGTGAGGCCAAATGGTTGTGCCTTTAGTATTTCTTACATGCTTGCAAATAGACTCCCATCTCTACAACTCTATTTATTGGGCCAGATTCTCACCTGAACTCACCAATGCTGATACAGGCTAGCTCTGAATCCATGATTTACAAGTATTTGCTGATAGTTACTGCAGCCTGATAGTTGTTTGCTAAGTTCCATAATATGGCCCGTGGTGTTTCCACCTCCCACTGCTGCCCAGCTGCCCCAGGGTAACGAATGGTCAGCCCATGCAGCCATTTGTGACAGCATTTTAACCTCACTCTTTCCCCTTGCAAATCCAGCCTGGGAGACACAGCCCTGACCGTCAGTCCAGTCTCCAGTGGTGAGTCCCAGCCCAGCAGACCATGTGGTAAGTCCTGAGGGACTTAAGCATGTGCTTAAGTTCTCTGCTGGATCAGTGCCTTTGCAACCAGTCCGACTGCTTTGTTAGCAGTGCTGAGCACCAGGGCTGAGCTCCAACAGGAAATAGCAGCTTCCCTTTGAAGTCCTGCCACTGATGTTCACGTAGGTGGGACTTCAAAGAAGAGCCACCGCTTCCCCTCCCAGTATCGGAGGCCCCAGTGTTGGAGAAGCAGTACTGCTGGTTTTAATTGCATTAAGGGATGCTTTAGGGCGGACGATTCAGCCTTTCTCAGGAAAAGGACAACTTGAAAAAGTTCCCACCTGCTGGCAAGAGACCCAAGGAGAGGTGAACCCGTACCCCAAAACACCCTTTAAAACAAAGGTCTGTGGAAAGAAATTTCATTCCCTTGTGTTACCTGTTTTCCACAGTGCCACTACTAACTGCCTTGTGTACCTTTTGAGCATCTAGTTTTCTCTGGAGCTGTTCTCCTGGCCATCATAAGGCCCCCTCGCCAACTGGGATGTGGATGGCCAACCTCAGCTTCCATAATAGAGATCACTGGAAAGATGGATTTCAACAACAGCCAAACTGAGCCAACATGAGGAAATACCCCCACAGGCAACCTACATGGCTGATTCTGCTGCTGACTGACAGTGCAAACACCAGAGCTCCTTTAATTTCTCTGTATCTCTTTCCCTTGAGGGAAAAACAAAGCAGAGAAGTCCACATCCTAAATGGTGTCAATGAACTCAAATGACATCAAAATGTGACTCCACCTCTTCTCTTGCAGATTACCAATATCCATCTATTTTCTCAATCTTCAGCCAGAAGCAAGACCTAGTCACAGGGGACAGGGATCAGACTCTTAATGCAGAAAACCCTGGGGACCACTGAACGCACTAGAGAAGCAGCCAGCATTCCCAGGAACAAGAGAAACAGTGCAGGGTTTACATGGATTTGCAAAATTCTTCCACATTCATATTGTTTGTTTTTCTCCTGCCTGAATTCCCCTCATGTATCCAGATTCCATGCATTTCTACACTCAAAAGCCAGCTACACAAGCAGGCATGGATTTTGAAGGCAGATGAGTAATTCCGTGTTGTACAAGGAGCGAGTGCTTTGTGACCTCACTACACAGAGTTCAGCTGAGCTCTGCTGTTCTTGTCACCAGCTTCCCATAACCTGGACATCTGCCCTGGTCACTTCGTGTTTTGTACCTCCTCACACAACACTTGCACATTGCTTTTGGAACAAACTCGAGTCAGCAGGAAAGCAGTGTATGCCAGTGGGGATTAATAAGAGCAGGAATTTTAACCCCAGTAAAACCAGCTAAGCAAAGATGTGCCCCAAAAATGCGGAGAGCTCTCGGCGCCAGACCCTGAGGGGTGGACAGCAGCAGTGAAGTGTGACAAGACTGGACTTGACCACTCAGATGATCCCAGCCCAAACCCTGGTGTCTGCTCTGGCGTGAAGAATGACCAAAAAGCTCAACTGAAACAATTCTTGGCTCAGGACAAAAAAAATGAGTATGGAAGGTCCCTCGTGCCTTTCAGCGATGCAGCCATGTGGCCGTGGCTTTGCTCAACCAGCTCAACAGCAGAACAACGTTCATAGAAATGTTTGAAAAAAAATCTCTTTTTATCAATACAAAAGTGATTTTTTTCAAGACATTTCTCTTAAAGCTTTGAGCTTCTATCAAAAAAATGCCAGTGTGCTTTCTCGGCCAAAACGATGCAACTACTCTATAATCAGCAGTTTCTCATTAAAGATTTTTGAGATTTAGGAGTCTGGGGGCTTTAATTGCTATTTTTTTCTGAGTATTTAATCAGCATTTTTCACAGAGGGAGAAAAAATATTCCGGTCAAGTGTTGGTTTCCTTGCAAGGTAGAGAAGGACAAGGAGGAGGAGGGGTCGCTGTATTTTTCCTTAAAGACACAAACATTCTCTTATAACTAAAGTCACCACCTGCACTTGTGAGCCTGACAAATTTAGAGGACTTAAAATCAATCAATAAAAAAAGAGCTTGACCACAAGGGAAGTTCTGGTCAACCCTTCAGCTTTACATCATAGACAACATTAATTTTATCACAGCCTTAAAAAATTAAAATAGCAAAATGCATCTTCTTGGAAAACAGCAGTTATTTTCTTCCCCTGCTCAGATATTTTTATAAGCCTGGTTCCACCAGCCCCACTGCTGTTGAGAATCACCTTATGCTGCAGGGCAGAACATTTATTTAGAGGTGAGATATTATGTCCCAAGCAGGACACTAAGATGCCTCCACCCAACAAAAACTCTACTGTGCAGCTGAGCTGCACCAGCTACATCCCAGGTCCAAGTCTGGTTTGCAGCATTGCCCATAGTGTCTGGATACTGGCCTCTATAAATAAACAGGCCAGAAGGTCTGGAGAAGAGGTGAAGCCTTTCTCATTAGCTGTGAGCAAGGAAGGAAGTTGTACCTCACCAAAGACTGCGGGAATTCACAACTCCCTCCTTCCCTTAATAGCACTGCTGGAGGCAGAGAGGAGCAGGGCAGAGCAGCCTGACAGGGATGGTCCAACAACACAGTTGAGACAACCAGTGAAATGAAATCCTGCACATGAGTAAGGGTGGCAGAACTTGCCTGACAGATACCTTTCTTGCTGGCTAATCAGAACCACAATTTGTAGTTCTTTCCATTAAATCTTAGCAAAAGAACACAATGGCACAGAGACTGATTTGATTCGCTGGCAAACATGTTTTAACCCTTATTTGTTCAGAGAATTGGTTTGGATAGCTTGTTGTCAACCCCAACATGTTTTTCTGGTTAGTTATACACATTAGCTTAGCAAAACTTCCACTGGGAAAAGGAGGTCCTGGTCCAGGAGGAATCTTCTGGTCAAAACAAACCTGGCCAGGGCAGCCAACGGTTTCAGCAGCCAGAAGATGCACTTTTGAAGGCCTGATACAGATCAGGGAGTTGAACTTGGATCTCCCAAATCCAAGAAGGATATCTTAACCCCCAGGCAAGAGGCCATTCTTGGATGTTGCTTTCCTGTGGGAGTCACTTCATACTGGATGTAAGTCATACAACAGATGCTGGGAACAGCGAGACCAGCTCTGCAGAACACTGACCCAGAAAGAGCAGGAACGTGACCCTGGGTCTCCATGTGCCAGACAAGTGACTTGGGTGTCCACTGGTTTATTGCAGTAATGAGGACAAACAAAGCCCTTTACAGATCCTGTGTCTTTCAAGCGGAATGGAAAAAACTTGAAATCTCACAGCATCTTGAGCAACAGGAGAAGCGTTTCCTCCCTGCTGTTACGGGGGGCACATCCACGGTGTTTATCACCTCTTGTCGCCAAAGCCAGGATTTGGCCTGCTGCCTTCCACCCTCATTCAGAATGCACTTTCATCTCTAGTATAAACACCGAGGAATATCAAAAGTCCTGTTGACAGTACTGCTCTCATTTTCTGCTTTAAGAAGCTGCCAAAATGTACAAAATTAAACTCCCCGAGTCACAGTAGGCTGTTTTGTCAGTTTATCCAATCAGTAACATAATACTATCACAACCTCTATCATTCTCGCTTGCTTTCTTTCTCTTTCTTTCTTTCTTTCTTTCTTTCTTTCTTTCTTTCTTTCTTTCTTTCTTTCTTTCTTTCTTTCTTTCTTTCTTTCTTTTTCTTTCTTTCTTTCTTTCTCTCTCTCTCTCTCTTTCTTTCTCTCTCTCTTTCTCTCTTTCTCTCTTTCTTTCTCTCTTTCTCTCTTTCTCTCTCTTTCTTTCTCTCTTTCTCTCTCTCTTTCTCTCTTTCTTTCTCTCTCTCTTTCTCTCTCTCTTTCTCTCTTTCTCTTTATCCTTCCTTCCTTCCTTCCTTCCTTCCTTCCTTCCTTCCTTCCTTCCTTCCTTCCTTCCTTCCTTCCTTCCTTCCTTCCTTCCTTCCTTCCTTCCTTCCTTCCTTCCTTCCTTCCTTCCTTCCTTCCTTCCTTCCTTCCTTCCTTCCTTCCTTCCTTCCTTCCTTCCTTCCTTCCTTCCTTCCTTCCTTCCTTCCTTCCTTCCTTCCTTCCTTCCTTCCTTCCTTCCTTCCTTCCTTCCTTCCTTCCTTCCTTCCTTCCTTCCTTCCTTCCTTCTCTTCTCAAGAATTTCCCCTGGAAGAGTACACAGTTCCTCCAAAAATGTAATCACAGCATCAAATTTCAAACTGGCAAATATAAATCAAATATCATTGTGACAATTCTGAGGAATATTCCTGTGCGTGACACCTGCACACATTGGACACATTGTCCAGGCCACAGGGATATACTATGGATATTGTTCTGCTAAAGGAGCTTCTCTGGGAATTTCCTCTGAAATTGCAGGAGTCAGATAGAGGAAAACTTCGCTGTCGCTCACCCACTCCCTCAGAGAGCATATTTGAGGACTGGCCCTGTATTTTTCATTCTCTTCCTAATTTCTTTCAAAACTAATGGGAAAATATGGGCCTCAAAAAATATAGAATTGGGTTCTTTCTTATTTCATTAACAAAAACAAGAGCAAAATGAACAGCACCATGTTACAAACAGCAACTCTGTGGAAAACTTCTAGGAAAACAGGAGCAATGCCAAATGTTCTCTAGCTCCAGAGTTCCTAAGCAGGGAAATACATCCCCATAGCAAGGCATGCATGACATTTGCAAATGACCTTCACTGGAAATCAGTGTAACATACATTACCTCAGTACATAATTCATTCTTAATCTATTAACGATATGACTCATTAACATATTAGTAGCAGTAGCGGTGTTAACAGGAGTAATACTAATAATCCCGTCATTGTAGCTCTAACAGGTCCCAGCACGCCGGCTCTTCTACAGGCATTTAACAAAAGGATTTGTGACCCAGCATCACAAAGCTAGTGGGATGAGAGGTTTGATAGCCCTACCAGTTACTTCGTGGGATGTGTGCCATTATCTCTTCTTATCTCCCTGAGGAATCACGGAGGATCTAAATGTGCAATCATGTTCAGGTGTAAGATCCCTGATGATATCTTTGGTGGACATGGGATGAAACCCTAAAGAACATTTGGGGTTTTTTTTATATTCCTCAAATATTTCTGTTAGTACTCAATCAGGTGTGAAATGCCTACTGAGCTCTTGCAGAGATTTCTGCTTCTCCAGGGTGCAAGAATACTCTCACCTCAGGGAAAGGTTTTATGAAGTAATTTTGCAGAACTTGTCAAGAACTGCTGGGGAGGAACAACACACAGCCTAAGAAACGCTGTTGAACGTTCCTTTTCCCACCCTCGATTTCCCTGCTTGGAAATCTCAGCTCAGAGGACTTGAGGAATGTCTCTGTTAGTTTGGGATTTCCAGGAGCACAGCTCTCTGATGCTAAGGGAAGGTCCCCTTGCCCACCTGCAAGGCTCAGCCTGCACTGCCACCCAGCCAGCAAACCCCCAGAGCCCAAAAGCAGCACTTTGACCTCCAGCCCAGCTCTTCCAGAGAAGAGTCACACTCACAGTGGCTGTACTCTGCAGGGGGCAGGTGCTTGCACAGGACACTTGAAAGTCATTGAGTGATTTCTGATGCTACAACATAGATATGATATACCATAAGTGCAAACACTGCTCACAAGATCTGGGGAGAAATCGAAGTTCAGATTTCAAGTACCCTTCAAAATCTGATGCTTCCAAGAACCCAGCTTTTGGGTCTTGGCTCTAGAAAACTGATTATGAAGACTGAGGAGTATCCCTGGCTTCACATAAAGACAAAATCTGTAGGCACAGGTCTGCCTCTGCAGAAAATGAAAAGTTCTGTGATATCTTGCCGTGTATCCCTGAATCTGTGGGATCCAAAATCCACACCACAATGGAAGGTAAGACTGGTCAGGCTGGGAGCCGCAGCTGGGGTGGAAAATATCCACAGTAGCATTACATAAAGACAATAAAAAGCAAGACTATAATTATGTTCCTGCTCACCCTCACCACACTGCAATGAAGTCTCTGCCATTAACATCTCATCTACATACAAAGGAAGAGCACTGTTGAGTATATTAGAACAGGGAAAGCACTACAGCTCTTTTTGGAAAGAAAAGCTATATGGTACAAGTCACTTCGACACCACCTGCATTCACCTGAGGTCTTGTCCCATTATAACCAGTGGTAAAAATATTAATAGAGAACAGTTTTTCCTAACAAAAAAAAAGTATCAAGAAAATTTTTAATGTAAACCAGGCCTAAAAATTCTTCAGAGTAGGTTCCAGGAAAACTGTCTAATATTCCAACTGTTCCGCAGGTGTTGTGATGTCCAATTTAACTTCTAAACCCCCTGACATTGTGATGGCCCCAATCAGACTTGAGGTCTGCCCAGAGATGCTGAAGGTGTAAAACCAGGGGACTAATGCAGGCTCCAAATCCAGAAACTCCAAAGAAGGAAAACCTTGCAATTATATCCTATGCACCACTCAGGTGGGTGCTAAAGGACCCCTGTGGAGGCTGATGGCAACAATGATGACTGTTGCTAACTCAAGGGAGCTCTCTGGCCCCAATAGCAGCCAGAGACAGGACTCCAAACCGAGACCACAGCCCTGCTGGAGATGGCTAGGGTCATCCAAGGAACTGTCAAGGTTTGCCTTCACAACTGGTTTATCTGGGTCCCACCTGCTGGCTTTTCAGAGCCCCTGGACTATTATTATCAAGAATCTTGCATTAACTACTACGTGCCCAAGTGAGTGAGTAGACAGGCTCATCAGCTGGGAATGGAAAACAAATTCTCAAAGGCACCTCTTTCTTCCTCCCTTTCCTCAGGCTTACCCTTATTTTTAAACACAGAATCAAAACCAGCCCAGCTCACGCCACACCAGGTAAGAGGTAAAAGGCATCAGGACCTTTCCTTGCATGTTATTAGTCTTTTCCAGAGCTCTGGACAGATCTTCCAGCTGATGGGCAGAAGCCTTTTAATTGTGCACGTGCTGGAACAGCCATAGCTCCCTGCCTTCCTCCTACAAGTTCAACACTCCTCTGCAATCTCCAGTGGGTGAAAGACAGCATGTGACATCCCATTCCTCACCATCCAAGCAAAGAGGAAAAGCTCCCTGATGCCTCTCTCCTACTGTATTTCTGAATATATGAACAGTCCATGTCTTGGCAGGGCAAATACATTACTTGGATCATACAGTGACTCCAACAACTGCGTGACATCTACAGAGGTGTGAAATTTATCTTTGCAGTGCTTCTGCGAAGCCTCTTTGGCTGAATCATACTCCTCTCCAGAGGTGGGGACAATCTTCCCAAGGCTTCTGCACTGCAAGAATATGGACTTTTATATTCAGACTGCCTTTATGGAGGCTTTGAGAGGAGAGCTCCTAAATTGAAACCACATTGCCCAGCCTGAGCCAGAGCCTGCTGCATGAGCCCTGTCTGCTCCCCAAGTCTTTCCAGTGCTGATTGCTTCCCAGCCAGAGCACAAAACAGTAGGGCTTACAGCTCCCGGGAATCTGCCAGCATGGAAACTGTACTTGACTAACAGCTTGCAAAGCTCCACTAGAGCTCTGGGATGGGCTTTCGTCTTTCCAGGGTCTTGGTGGGCGCCGAGTGATCTGAACAGCTCTTTGTGTCTGTAGCTGCTACAAGAGAAACACCTTTCCTCTTTTTCTTTTCGAAAGAGAAGCTGTTGGGACGTGCTCACCATCTCGCTCTCTTCTGATAACCCTTTCAGCATCCTTCCGTTTTCTGGTTATTCATTTGTTACTCCTGAAATCTGATTCCTGATCTCAGCCCTCTCTTATCAGCCCCTTTCACTGAGGAGTTCCAAAGCAATGGGTTAGTTTTAATCTTTGCGCTCTTTCTTTGTCCCCGAGGCCTCGTTTTGCTGGGGAGGAGGTGAGTGATAGGACTGACATTGGAGGGGGGAAGGGGCTGCCATCCATTAACTCCCTGTTATCTCTCTATTCATCTGCCCACAAAACAAAGGTATGGTTGTTGCTCCAGCTCCCAGACCTGTGCTGGGTTCACTCCAGCTCCCGTGGGTCAGAGGAGACATGGAGGCATGGCCGAGTACAGCCCAGCAGCCAGGGGGAAGGCCTCCCACAGGGGCCCTGTGCCCAGGTCCTGCAGCCACGTCCTGCCCAGCCCTGGTACCACCGAGTGGGAGCTGAGCCTGGCCTGGCTGGAGCTGGCCTCCCTTCAGCTTTACAAACCTGCCCGTGAAACACGGGTTGGACTCTGCACCACCCCGGCATCTGGCAAACCCGTTCTGGGCTGTGCTCTTATTTAAGCAATTATATAGGATATAGGGTGCTAGAACATGAGTTCCTTTATCTCTGTTTCCCACATTACACCCTTTCCTAAGGCGAATTGATGCAGCCCCATTGAAGCCGAGGCACTGATTGACACCAGGTGAAGATCTGGCCCCGATTCTGCTGTGCCTTGCCTCTGGGGAGTCATTTACACCTGTTCAGAGTGCAAAAGGCAACCAGCAGCAACAGCTGGAGCTGCAAAGCAGCAAAGTCCCATCCCATTGCCTTCAGAGCCCGACATGCCACGCACTGATCAGTGGCACAGGGCCCAGTTCCCTTTGCATCTCAGTTGGTTTTGGCGTTGCACATAGACATCCTCTCTTCAGCTTCTAGAAAACCTTGAGATCCCTGCCAAGATTCATGAAAGAAAAAGCTGTGACCCAGTTCCTGGAGGGTGACTTAGTGTAAATAACTCTCAGTGGCATGATGACACCCTCATGAAAACTAGCACCACACTGGTTGGTCCATGATATATGGAGCCAAGAACTGATCCAATGTTACGTGGCGAATATCTTTCCTTTCCTTGCACATGCAAAATCCTTGGCAATTTCTGGAAAAACTGCAGTTGTGCAAGCCAAACAGGGCTTGGCTTACATTGTGAATCATCCAAATAGTGCCAGTCTGCGTGGACAACATCAGCTTTTGAGCAAAGCTTGCCAGCACTGTAAAAACCCTGAGGTCTAAATTAGACCCCAGTTGACTGCAGCTGGCTGGCTTGCCTGGGCTGTCCCTTCTGCCATTTTTAACCATGTGGCCAAAGAGTCTTCCAGGGCAGACCGGTCTCCATTCACTGCTTGCAATACACCTGCAGGAACTGAGGCTGGACTTCCTTTGTCATTTTAGTGCTCTCAGTGACACCCTGTCCAGCCTGGCACTATCTGGTGGCCTGTGCAAACAATGGTAAAGCTGAACAGCCACCAACACACAACCTCTGTTGTCCTTGGAGAATTCCAGATATGACAGTCTCTGGTTTTCGACATTGCCATCCAAAATCCAGTGAAACTACTGTAAGGCCTCCAGAAGTGATTTCAAACAAAATGGGCCCAGCTTTTAAATTTGAGGCACCATGTTTAGATCTGTGGGTTGCTTTGGGCTTCTAATTTCCATGGGGATTTGCATAATGAAATACAATAATGGGCTGGGCAAGTACATTGAGCAGTGGCTGTCAGCCAAGAGCTAATGAGCTCCATTGCAGACTGTTTAGTTCTGGACAAGTCACTTGACCTTCCAAAGTCACATCATCCCCACCTGTGAAATGGGATGGTAATACTTGCCTCACAGGGGTGTTGTGAGGATTAATTAGTTGCTGCTTGTACATCACTTTGATGATGTTAAGAACTACATGCCTGCTAAGTATTGTTATTGTATCACGGCTGGGAAGATATTGCAGTTAGGGCTAAATCCTGCCCTTGGAAAAAGATGCGTCTTTCCCCACATCTTGTAAAATCGGCTGCTGGGCTTGTGCAAGCAGCTTTTATATAATGTTGGTACCAAACATCAGCATGCACCCTGTGTCTCTGAGGCTGCCAAATCCCTGGAACAATGGCCTGCTGGGAGTCATGTGATGCCCCATGCTGCCACAGACAGCTTTGGTTGCAAGCTCTTCCTCTCTCTTCCCCCACAAAGTGAGATTTGATGTTTCCATTGGGCACTCGAGTGATGATCTCAGCTCTAGGGCTCGGTGCCATGCAGCACCTGGGCAGCACTTGCTGCTCGCTGCCACTAGGACAGCCCGCCTAGGATGGGACACTGGGGACAACCGAGCACACTCCTGCACCTGGGACAGCCACGACGGCTGCAGCAAGGCGGGATGGCTTTGGGAACACATGGATACATTCAAGGTAAGCTCTCCTGCCAAAACTCAAAGCCTTGGGTGGGCCTCTCCCCCTTAGACGAGAGACGTTCCACCCTAGCATTTAGGCCTAGATGCCACCAAAGAGTGCATAAAGAAAAGAATTCGTTTTCTGCAATGGGCTACAGCTCAGGATCATTAATAGGCTCAAACCACAGTATCCAGCCTACTCAAGGAGTTATGCATCCAAATCTTGGTGACATTTAGTGGAAGTCAGCCAAATGGCTCCCTTTGATTCCTTTGAAATTTGAAACATAACTGTCACTGTATCTTAGACGTGTGAACTGCTCTGAGAAGTCTCCCATATAGATTAGACCGCGATCAAAGAGCTACATTAAACTGAATTTTATGAAGACAGAGGGTTGAGGTGAGGCTGATCAGCAGCAATATTATCTGAGAAAACACAAACCCCCAGAGCCATCATGTTTGAAAGGGTTAACGAAGAAGGTTGTTTGGGTAGCCGGTGTACATTAACTATCATTTTCAGGCAGCATGCAATGACTAGTTAGCAGGGCTTATCATCCCCAGCTATGTGAGGAATTACAATAAATGCCTGAAATGCAAGCAGGTTTCCGGCTTAGGTAGGTAAATAATGGAAGTCACTATTTTTGTCTGAGTTGCAAGAATTCCCCACGCACACAGGCTCCCCACCCCCTCCCCACTGTAACACAGCTAACTCCACTCCCTGCTGCTTGGCAAAATGAAGTCTCTTCCTGCATCCTTGGGACTTTTTCTTTGGCTGTAGAAGGAGCCAATTCATTATTTCCTTTTTGGTGGAAAACAAGAGGTTACATTTTCTGCATTCATTTGTTTTAAATACTTGCAGAATGCAATGACCTAAGGATGTGTGGAAGGAGAGACAAGCTGCTCTGAGATGGAGACTGTGTCATTTGATGGTAAAAAGTGACAAAAGAAGTAACCAGAACATAATTCTGGTGCTCCCAAAGCATGCTATCAGTTCTCCTGTTGCCTTCAGTGGCATGAAGCACCATCCCGTGCTGAAAATACACCCAAGCTGTTCAGTGATTTGGCTGCTATTTGAACAGCCACTGGAGAAAACTTCTGGCTGCCTCTGCAGGACAGAAATAGGATAAACTCTGGATAGCACTTAGTAAATAGGGAATAAAGTCATTACAGTCAGGGAGTTGATTCTCATTTAGCCCAAGGCCCTTCTCCCTGCCCTGGCATTCCCAGGCACGTGCCTGACCTGGCCTCTCTCAGAGGCCCCTTTGAGGTCTGTGCGACCAAGTCTTTGCTGAAGGAAACACCAGGCTCCCGCCTCGGGAAGGGAATCAGGGTGGGATCCTGAGCCTTGCGAAGTCCCCTGTTGACCTGGCCAGGCTCCAGGCAATTCCAGGAGAGCGTCAGCCACGGTGAATGCTCCCAGTGTCTGCGCAGCGCGGCTGGGGGAAGCCCGGCGCAGGCTTGGAGATGGTGGGGCCAGGGAAGGGTTAAGTAGCGCCCGGGCTGGAAGAGTGTCCTCCCTCCATGCTCCACACATGCCATATTCCTTAGCAAAGTGAACATATTAACACTGGCATGCTCCCACACACCGCCTTGGCTCTCCTCCAGGAAATCATAACCCAGCTATTTGGCACACAAGGCCACAATTTTATTTACACAATCAACTTCTTGATAAACACAAAACTTATAAAATATACCACGCCCTTAAAATAAAAAAGGAAAAAGTGTGGGGGAGAACTGCAGCAGCTTGACCTTCTTGGCTAGAAAGGTCAACATGCTTTAATTTGATAGCCCCATCCACAAGGAAACTGCTTGTGGATCCATGAGGATTTGTCCTGGCTTTTAGGTAGGTTTCTGCTTGGGGGACACATGGGAGTACTCTGGGGGCTGGGAGCTGCCAGAGGGATCAGGACTAACTCAGGCAGGTTTCTTTCTGGGCAGAGGGGTCTCTGTGTCTCTATGAACATTATAATTTTCAACTCCATGTCCCCTAGTCAATCTAACCAACTGAAAGATGTAAATTTTATTTTGGGAGGAAAAAAATTCTGATTTCATGCGGCAACAAGATTTTTTTGAGACATATTCCACTTGACCAGAGCACCAGTCAATTCAGCTGGGAAACTGGAAAGTCTTAAACCTTCAGCAGCCCTCCAGGGCACCCACTGCCTTAGGTGAAATTCTTCCTAAACATCAGATAAAGCTGCCTCAGCCTTTCAGTGAACTGAGAGGTACATATATGCATATTGCTGGTATCTGGGGTCACCTAAACTCAGCTCCACCACCTTCTCCTTCACCTTTTGAGCTCACATTTCTCCATTGGCCCTTCAAAGAAATTGTCTTGTTTGGCAAAAGAGTCACATCCTTCCTCCATTGACTCTGTAGGCCCTGGAGACCAGGATGGCATTGGGTGCAAGCTCTCCAAAAGCCAGGGCCAATGGTAGTTCTGTTAAGCCTTACACCAGACACATGAAAACAAGAAGATGCTTAAATGTTGCCTAAATCCCACTTGAGAGATATTTCATGAGAAAAAATAATGGGCCAAAGGTATTAAACTGATTTATACTGGCTGAGGATCTGGACATATCTGCTTTATTCCTTGCAGATAAAAAGATCTGCCTGAGGCTAACATGCTTTTGATAGTTTGAGAAACAAAGATTGATTCTTTCTTAATTTTTTTAAAATTTTTCCCACAAATAGGAAGAACCACCTTCAAATACCTGAGACACACCGCAATCATTTAGACAGATAAACATCTTGATTTCTAGAGATAACAGGAGCTGAATGGTTGGCCTCAAAACCAAAGATTCGTGACAATTCTCAAAATGAGAGCATTATTACTCTCCATTTCCACAATAATTTACATACAACTGCAAAGGAAACCCTTCTCCCTCTGCAGCTGGAAAATGTACTGTAAACAAAGCCTTGCCACAGTTCCTGAACATGCAGAGGTGGATGGGTGAGCTGGTTGCAGCTCAAGGTCTGCATCAGAGCCTGAGACACTGATTTCTTTAGGTGAATGACAATGAGGCTCACCTCAGTATGACCATCTCAGATGGGAAAGAAGGCCCCCTCCCAGGAAGGGACAGGAACGCTGGAGATTAGGGCCGATGCCAAGGGAAGAAGTCTGAAGGACTGGGTAGTCAAGTACAATGGCAAAAAGCATTTGCAGAGAGTTTCTGAAATAATTTATTTGTTGCCTGCCAGACATTTTGTCTCTCTTCATGGGCTGGGAAAGGAGAACACGGGTCCACCTGATCAGATCAGAACTGGGACAGAAATTTGTCAGGCTGGCCATTACAAAACAACTGCTGTGCATTCACTCCTCTCTCTTCCTCCCCAGAAAGCAGCTGAAATGAGAGCCACCAACATCTGTCACAGGAGATCTTATTTTTGCCTCATCCACCCTGTCAGGGTCTTGCACACACCACTGTAGCAAAACATTTGCAATTTGTAATTGAGTTCTCTCTGCTACATATGCAGCTGCATATAAACAAAAGGCTCTCCTCGTATTGTGAATAATTCCTTCAAATACCAGATGTTGCCTCCAGAATGGCCAACTCCTACAATTCTGTAGTGAATAGTACTACATACAGTGACTTTCTACGAAAATAATTTTCATACCGATGGACCTCGTCTTGGATTTAAAGTCAGTCTTTATCCTCTGTGAATAAGAGCAGACTGCCTCTAATGCAAAAACCAGACAGCAACATTCACCCAGCTCTGTGTACTAAAATCTGAAGCCAATCTCAAGATTACATTTTTTTGGATGCAACTTGGCTACTGCCATGTAAAAAAAGAAATGACGGAGAGTCAGGGCCCAAAGCAGAAGTATCTCCGCTCTGCAAGTGAGGACAGGGACCTTCAAGTTGAGGGACCTTTCCAACAGCAGCACCGATGATTTCTCAGAAACAGGCTCCAAATTAGCCTCGTCAAGCCTATTTCAGAGCCACAGGAGGGAAAGATGTGGAGGAGGACTTCAAGGGTGCTTTCAAACGAACTGAATCAGAGGTTTACCCAACCCCGCTCTTTCAGAAGTTTCTGAATAACGCACCAGCTTGAACCACTGGAAAGAAACAAATAAATGAGCTGGCAACTTTCACAGGGAGGAGCCTTGAAGCCCAGTTCCCAAGACCACACCAACCAGCTCCGTGTGACAGCACACAGGAATGAAAATAGGTAGGTAACATTAACAGAAATACACTGAAACTTAATAACAGCAGCTTGTCAGGACATGCAACAAAGAGAAATGGCTCATAATAGCTACAGCTTGTATTATGAATGTTTCATAGCCATCTGGCTACAGAGATGACTGAACTCAGCTCCTGCATTGTGTGTGCTCTGCTAACCCACCGTGCACGCTCTGGAAGGAGATTGTCAAGCTCAAGTCGAGCATCTGTATTAAAAAGACACACCATTTCTCTTGACAGATTGAAAATGCCTTGGAATAACAAGGCAGCAATGAAGAGAGCTAAAGAGCTAAGGCTGTGTCCTCGTTTGGTGTAAATCAGGAAGTTTGCTTGGGACAAATGGAGTTATCCCAATTGACACTAACTGTAAGATCCAGCCCCATTGTATCAACCCCTTGTTTCAGTCATAACTTCCACGTGTCTATCAGTAGCTTAAAGCAAAGGCACAGTTTAAAAGGAAAAGTAATCCCCCTGCCTTTCCTCTCCTGATCTGATTCACATACAAAATGGGCTTATGAACTCAAAAATTATGGGAGGGATTCAAGGAGGAGGAAAGGGAGACACAAGAGCCCTTTTATTTTGAGTCTTATTCACAATGAAAATTGGCACAGAAGCCAACCACATACATTAACATAGTTTGGGCAAGTTTAACTCTCATGAATACATTTCTGTGGAAAAACTATGTGACTATGGAAAAATCCCCTCTTTTTTGCCATTTGAAAAGATAACAGGCTTCTATGTGGAACATACCCAGAACCTGCCTGATTCAGAGACATGGAAATACAAAGATGAATAAGGCTGAGTTTCCCATGCTAGGGGCCCATGGAAACTGAGAGGGGAGGAAGAAGTAAGGAGGCCCATTGACTGGGGAGAAGGACTTTCATCCTACAGGTGAAGGAAGTATTTGAAGGCACTGGTAACATTGCAGGCCTGTTCCAGAGCCCATTTAAGTCACTGACAACATCACATTGACTTCACTGCAATGTGGGTCAGGGCTAAATAGTTTTAAAATATAATCCAAGGCTATTTCCACATCACTGTGTAGCGAGTGGGATCCGAAACAGTTCAAGTGTGCCCAGCCCTGTGACTTACCTGCCTTTTGTCCATATTTCTGGCTGCTAGCCTGGCTGCTGCTGGGGCCCTAAGTCTGGATATTGCACTGAGGAAGAGCTGAGCTCAGGACCTTTTTGGAGGTCTGTCTCCCACTGAATGCAAGGCAGACAGCACCCAAGACTAAGTCAGGCAACCTGAAGGAAGGAAAGCTTTGGCCATATGCACTGAGGCATCAGCTGCACCTCTCTTCTCCCCTCCTGTATATTCATTGTCCCTCTCCAAACACAGGCCGAGGAGGGCTCATGGTGGGAGTGTCCCCCAAGAGCAGTGAGCATATCCACTGGACAACACAGGCACCTCTGTGTGATGACAGAAGTGCACCCAAAATCTGGCACCCAAAATCTGGAAGTTAAAGCCAGCCCAGCTGCAGTGACAAGCTCTGGGATCCTCTGGCCCAGCTGCAGTCCAGGTGCAGCCTTAAGACTTCTGCAGAATTTCACAGGTACACAAAAAATAGTGACATCGACTCCTACATCCTTAATTGCAACCTACAAGCTATTGCCATTGCCATAAAAAAACCCTTCTCCTTTGCTCTCTGGCACTGTCCTGCTAGTCCTGCTCAAGTGCCACATTCCTGGCAGTGGATGGTAACCTCAGAATGAATATTTTCTTTTGAATGAATCAGTTTGCTTTATTAGTAGCCTATCAGATACAACAGTTCTCATTGCAAGTCCTTCATCAGATCACTTCAGAAGTACATCGCTGTATCAGGCCTTTAATATCATACTAATTTGTTTCATAAATTACCAATTGAACTCTCTAAATGACTCACATTGGTATGGCAAGTATCACCATAGAGATCACCTCAGTGATCTCAGAGGTGGATAAATCACAGAATCATCCTCTCCTGCTATGTAGCACAAAATGAAACAGTGGTGTAGAAGCAGGACAGGGAATCTTCCCCCACAATTAGTCCAGAGCCCTTATCTCTGTGATGCATCTCAGTACCACATGTATTGCTCCTCTCACAAAGTGGAGTTTCCACCGATTTCAGAGTGTGGAAGAGGTGAGGTGCACAGACCCACACATTGAGGGCAAAGGACCTACAGAGAAGATCGAAAGGGAATGTTCTTCCTCGAGGGCAAGTCCATCCGAAGTACCCTGTTGCTTTACTGACACTGAATGCACATCATCACTGATGTCATCACTGAGTTTGCCTCCACTGGAGAGATTGGGTTTGGCCAGGGTCAGAAGACTGGACTTTTCACAAATTGTCCAATGCTGGCCACTTCCTGCCACACAAAATGCTGTCTTTGCTTTTTCCAACACAACTGTCTCCAAAGGCAACTTAGAAACAAAGTCACATCTTGCCTGATTTGGCAGCTGGTGAAAGATAACTGATTATTTCAGGGCCAGTTTTCCAAAGACACCACTCTGTTTCCTGCTGGGCTGGAGGGAGGTCAGAGGCCTTCAGGCAGGTTTGTCTGACTGACCCTTTGCTCACTGACCTGCTGTTTTTCCCTAGGAGCCAACCTCACCACCACTTGCCTTGCAGCAAAGGATGGGGTATTTTTCTAACCCAAATCCCAACAATGCTGGTATTTACACCTGCTCAGCCACATTCACCTCCCACCAGAGTTAATGGAGTGAGTAGGCACTTCTGGGAAGAAAATCACCTGGCCTACAGCAGATGACTCCCTTAGGATGAGATCAGTATCACTCCCAGGCAGCTGCAAAGGCCATTTGGCTTCTCATCAGCTGTCTTTGTCCACCTACATCCCAAGGAATGCCATCCCAGGTGAGTGCTCAGATGCTGAGTGGCTGCAAGAAAGGAAAAGCACACTTGTTTTGCACACGCGATTGGTCTTGTGTGCATTCTTTACTTCCTGCCCTCCTACTTTGCCTTGTTCTGAGCTGCCTTTTGTGACTGAGCCTAGAACAGGGAAGCCTCTTCTGTTCCTGCATCTCCAACAGCAACAAGAGAACGAAAACCACCATGTGCACAGGAGGTGCTGCTGCAGCACAAAGGCTTGGCACAGAACTGGTCAGCCAGGTTCCTACAGGGAGACATGGAGGCCAACAGGGACCTTCGCAAGCATCTCTGCTGGTCTCCTCAAGTCCTGGTCAGTGTTTCATGCAGCAGATCTCTGAAATTAGAAAACTGAACAGTTCTAACACATGACCAAACGTCCTGCATTAGCTCCTCAGAGAAAGATGTTATTTATTTTACCCACACAAGGCTTATCTTGTGGTAGCCATCAACTTTCCACGGAAAGATCACGCTCGACTACTATATATCAGTCATTAGAGACAGCTTCTAAACTTTAATATCTCCAAAGGAACAATAATTGTGACCTTTTCCATATTTTATATTTACAGACCAGCAGAATGAACTCACAGGAATCAGCAGGTGGTGTATGTTCAGCTGCTCTCAGCAATACTTCGCTTGCCTGTTCCCAGAGAGGACAGCTGCCATCAGGGAAGGAGTGCCCTGTGAATGTGCCATTCAGAGGGTAGGAGAGCCCAGAGTTTGTAAGGCAGACATCAAGATGGTCTGTAACATGCAGATGTTTTCCATGCAGAGGTTGAGAAAAGTGATGGCCAAGACTTTGTAAATCTCATGCTGTGTTTTTTCCTTCATTTTCTCCCTTGCATCCCCCATTTTCTTGTCTTCTCTTACATGGAAGAATGAAGCCATTAAAAATGATGGGCTATATCCTCAGCTGATATAATTTGTTGTGACTCCACAAAGCTATGCTTGTTTACACAAGCTGCAAATTTCTCCCATCAATTTAAATCTCTACAGATTTACATCATGGGGGACAGCACCACATTTTTTCCCAGAGCTAATGAGCTTCTTCAAAAAAGAAAAGACAAACAAGTCACCCTTGACATCCATTAAATTTGGATTTGGAGATAAAGATTTCAGAGGATGCCTTCTCCCACCCTATCTCGTGTCCCTCATCCTGCTCCTCTGTTTATTAGAGGGCCCTCCCAGTGTCATGTGGGCCAGAGCTGAGCTCAGTTGCCAAGGATGATGCCTAAGGATGAACTTATGACTGAATCTGCTTCCTGACACGTAGCTCTGTTCCCTTTTCATCTCTCCAAGTAGTGCTGCAACCCATCCCAAATATCCCTGAGACCTGCTGAGGACAGAGCCCTCTTCAATACCACCCAAGCTCACTCACAGGATGGAGGGAAAAATTCCTGCCCTGTTCGATCAAGGGCAGCAAGTTCAATGCTCAGCTCCCTCTGCCTGGGTGAATCCCTTAACCAATTAACTAAAAGCTGTTTTTAAAAAGTTCTCCATCCATTTCATTTTCATTTCAAGACACATTTCATCTTTCTATGGAATAAAAGCACATTCAAAACCTCACCATTTTCTATAAAATTAAATTCTTGTGTTCCCACTTGCCCTAACCAGAAGCACTGCAGCGCCACATCTGCAGAACACATCATATTATGCTGACTTTGTGCTGTCCTGCAGAGAAACATGATGTGGTTTCACGTGACATTACCAACTGACCTCCCCCAAAATTTCCCTCCCGTGAATAAGTGCCAATCTGAACACTCAGCACACAGGAAGACAGACACTTCCCATTGGGAAGCAGTTTGCTGAGCTGTCTGGAGAGCTCAAACACTTCTGAACATTCAACAGCAACAACTTTCTGCTAGACAATACTCGGACTGAGCCTGCTTTTGGGACACACTGAATTATCCTGAAGAGCCTGGTGACTTAAGTGCTAAATTCCTTACTACATTCACTGATTTAATTTGACCACTGAAGCTCTCCAGGCTTTTTTGGAAGTCCCAGTTGTGATTCCAGGAACCAGTATGTCCAAGATGATCCCACGGGTTGAACACTGTCATTAAAAGCATGACCTGTTCCTGCTTGAGGCAAATGATGGAGTCCCCACAGGAGTGCAGGGAATTAGGTGGCTGTATCACCCATCCCAGCAGTGTATTTTCTGTACTATGGAGTACATTTGGTACTATCCCCCAAGACCAGTGGGGATCTCTGAGGCCATGGTAAAAGCCTTATATTTCTCCCAATAAAAGCCGAGTCTAGTGACCTGCAAAATGTGTTGGAGAAACATTTTCTGGATGAACAGAGGAGAAAGCAGCCAAGATGATCAGGAGCTGGAACTCACAGTGACTAAGGAGAGGCTGAGAGAATTAGACCTCCAGAAGAAAGGAGACCTTATTGCTGAGGCAGCAGCAAGAAGGCATAGCCAGGCTCTTCTGGAAGGTGCACAGCTCTGCCGGTCATTGCTCTCACCCCTTGTGTCTCCTCAAAGGTCCCCAGGAAGGCTCTCCCATAACCCACCTTCTCCAGCGTGATGTTTGCTGCCTTCTGTAGGACCTCCTGCTCTCAGATCAATGTTTCCAAGCGGCTCCTCTTTCCCTGAACCTCTGACTTGCTGGGGGTTAAGCTGTCTCTTGAACAGCCCCCATCCCATTTAGCCTGTATCCCAGGATTTTCTTTCATGAAAAAGGCACTGTAAAGGCTCTGGACCCTGTGCTATGATTTACACTTTTTCATCTCCTGCAGAAAGCCTGCTGTGTATGTGATGATACCATTCAGCTCCGTTTACCTGAGAACTTAAAAAAATACCATCAGAGGTTGTTTTTTCCATATGGGTAAATAGTAGGGGTGGGAGTATTCCTTATGGGAAACCTGGAACAGTCGCACTCTGTCGGCCTGACATTTCCTGCTGTAATTGAAACTTTTGATGTTAAAAATTCCATTTACACAGTGTGTCTCTAAGCCAGGCAGGGAGAAGGGCAGAGGTGGGCTCAGCGCTACAGCACAGTTTCCCCACCCCTCCACTGCAGCCAGTTAAATAGAGCAGGTGAGTGCAGAGATGTAAGGGCAGGAATATGAGGAAGGAAATTCCAGCTGAGTTAGGTAATTTGGGTCAGAGGAAGCCAGGCATAGTTACAGAGGCAGGTACAGATCAAATCAACTCGAGGCCCTGGGCCTCTGCAGCTGCCCATACCCCTGCCCAGGCTGGCAGGGAGCGGTGCATCCATGTGGTCCTGTGCTCACGGGGGATGTGTGACCCAAACATCCGGGCTCTGCCTCGAGAGGACAGGAAAATGGCTCCCTCAGAAGTGATGGGGGCCAATGGGGAGAAACAACTTTGCCCTCTTGCAGGTTGGAGGACACTTCACTGAGTGTCTTTGAAATTACCATCCAATGCTACACAACCTCATCAGCAACAAAATCAGCCAAGCTGCCAAATTCTAATGCAAATCCCAGCCGGCCTTAGGTGAAAATCCAAGCACAGGGTCCCACTGTTGCCAAACATAGGTTTATGCCTGCACCAGTTCCAGACCCTGCCATGATGTTATTCCTGAGGATCTGCAAAAACATACACAGGCCAGTCTCCCAGCCCCAGCCAGTGTTGACTCAGTTCATCCACAGGGATTCTTTCAGCTCGTGGCTCCATGGGGGATTCACCCAGCACAACTTGCCCAGTCTCTGCCTCAGGTCTGCAGCAGCCACCAGCCCAAATCCTCCCTCTACCTCCAGCTCTACCCCAGTCCCAGAACTCCTTTCATTTCCAACCCTCAAACAAGCCAGATTCCAGTCCTTCCCCATGAAACCTCTGGCAGGCTTTCCAGGGCTGAGCAGCAGCAGGAGGAAACACCAGAACGCCTGTATTGATCCCAGCCCCATCTGCCACTAGCAGTAAATACAGGAATAAGACAAAGTCCAGGACAAGATGGAAACCCTGTGAGTAATGAATATAATTACATTAGCTAGGCAAAGTAACTTTATGTTAAGAAATATTTTTGGCATGCCATGAAAAGTTTGAATCCTGTCACACCCCAGCAGTTACAAAAGTCAAAGGCAACATAACATGAGCTTTATTTTAACTGTTACATGCATTTGCATAAAAATGCTTCTTCAGAATGATAATGCAACTGTGCTTCCCTGTTTCTTTTTTTTTTTTTTCTTTTTTTTTTTTCGCTGCTTTCCTTTTTGATGCAACTTTCTTGCACCCTCAAAGGCACAAAGTAGAACAGGAAGCAGTTCTGCCTGAGATTCTTTTCTCAGGCTTCTTCA
Organism: Acanthiza pusilla; assembly: GCA_036630365.1. Taxonomy (NCBI): domain Eukaryota; kingdom Metazoa; phylum Chordata; class Aves; order Passeriformes; family Acanthizidae; genus Acanthiza; species Acanthiza pusilla. The sequence continues at coordinate 555,341 of JAXCHO010000163.1, read as the reverse complement.
AAAACTAAGGCTCAATCCTTTAAGCTTTTCTCACATATCCAAAGAGAAGACAGTTAAAAAAAAAAAAAAAAGGTACCTAGACTCAGCAATCACTTCTGAAAATCTGGCTTTTCACTGTCAAATGTGATTCTGACCCTCCAGCCATGACAGTGACAGCCACAATAACACACAAATTACATTCCTCATTATTCTTCCTAGCAATCCTTCGGAGCAATGAGCAGCATGGGGTGAGAAAACTGGGCCAGATCTGCAGAAGCAGCCATTTCAGACAGGAAACAAATGAATTATTTGAACAAACACTCAGACTGATTCTCATTTCTAACCCTATAACTTAAATGACAACTGACAATAAACTCAATCAACTCCTTGGGGTTCCACAAAAAAATTCATTCAGGAACAGAAGTAGGGAAAACTTTTAAGTCTCAAAAATACCAAAATGCATTTTATCCCACTGAGTTTCTAAAACTCTATGACCAAAGTAGGCAAAATTAAAACCCAAGGTTAACAGCTGCTACATTTTTATGTTAGATCTAACATGCAGATGCTCATTTTTATTTAAATATTCAATTGAGATATCACTGGAGAAATTCTGATTTTTTCATCTAAGAAGCTGCTTTACTTTTAAAATCACTTTCTTGAAAAAAATTAACAGATTAAAAAATAATAAATTAAATATTTTGTTTGAAATAGCACAATAAATTTTATTTGAGACAAAAGTAATTTTTTTAAAGTTTTGACAGAATTCATCTCTTGGGGATAAATTAATTTAGGAAGACCTAAACCCAGAATTGCCAGATGGGGCCAGAACTATTTGATCCCAGTGCCTACCAGTTGTTCTTATATCTCCCATCAAGGAATCTTTCATGGGATAACTTACAATAAACATTCCAGTTTTCCCAGGCAAAGTTGGGATGATGAATTGCACAAAGATATTTTTTTCTACTACAGTGAAAGGAGCCTCCTAAGACTGTGGGTGCCCCAGTGTGTAAAAGACTGGCCCTTACTGGAGGGGTTCACAACTGAAAGCAAAGATGGGATACCAAAACTAATGTGACTTGTCCACTGCCCCAGCACAGACTGACAGCAGTGGTGCAAGAAGAGTCTGGTTCACCTCCACTCTTCCCTCAGTGACCTGGCTGATAGGAGCCTGCGGTCAGACTCACTGATAAAACCTTTATTTTGGTTTCTCCTGCCTTATTTCTGTTTCATGGGCTGGCAGAGTGTTGCAGAACTTCAGTAAGTACAAATGTAATGGTCTTCAGCAAATAGCCAGAGGGAACCAAGGAAGATCTCTATCTTGATATTATAATGATTTTGATTTTTTTCCAGCTGGAAGAACAGAGAATTCCCAATGTGCCACTAGCAGAAGGCACATACCTAAAATTATCAACGTTGAGATAAAGAAAAAAACTCAGAGGAGGAAAAGAGATACCAGGTAAATAAAAAGAAGGAAAGTGCTGTCAAGACCAGTGGCAATACTTAAAGAGTTGTTGGAGTCTCTGGTCTAATGCTATGGATAAACATTTGTCCAAATGACAGTACGTGGTGGAAAATCATGGGAGATGGGCCAGAATTAAGTCATGATTGATGAGCCTTGGAAGAGCAGGACCGGGCTCTCCAAGGTTGGTTTTGCAACCTTTGATCTTTATAGCCATGCATTATAAAGCGGCTTCAACTTGTAACTAAATTCCTGACATACCCAGCTGTAAAATCCAGACATATCCTGAGTAATAAAACAAATACATAAACTGGAACTTAGGTGAGAGTCATCTTTTACTGTCACTTAATGCTGGAAACACCTAGAGCTTGTTCTGCCACATTCAGTAGGAAAACACCGTTTGAAGAGCAGTGTGAAGGGATTTAGGCTGGAAACAAATTAATTGGGCCAGACAGCCTATTTGATTAATCCTACGTGGATCCCAAATTTCCAGTACCTCTAAAGAGCATCACGAACAGGCTCCTCTCCGACTGTAACTGTACCACACGATGTTCATGAAATCCAACTACTATCACTCCGTGTATCAGAGCCACAGGCCCTCTGCAAAAATATCATTCTGCCAGCTGTGGATATCACCAATAAATCAAGGCAGTTGCACAAGCCACAACTTAGGTGGCATTAATTAGATCAGTGGAAGTTATGATCCAACATAATTATCATTGCTACCCCACCTACATTTAATTTCAGAGTTTCCTCCTATCTTTCCCCCAGAGGGTCCATAGGGAAGCACTACATGCTTCAACAGTGCCAGCCTCCAGAGGCTGCACAAAAGAGCAAGGGCTGGTAATTATACGAGTGCAAGTGAGGGGAAGGGGACTATCATGAGATGTGATCAGATACTATACAAGGGGAGAGAAATAAATTCACCCTTTGCCCCGTACACACCTCGTGGCTTTGCAGCTGTACATGAGGTCTGGGGTTTGTGCTGCCTTGTCCAGCCTGCCAGTCCCTATTCACCAAGGTATGTGCACAGACAAATCACTGCAAGCACATGGAGACCCTCGCCAAAGGAAACCCGATTTCCCAAATCTTACATACATCTTGTTCAGGAAATGGTCTGAACAGCACAGCCCAGGGGAGGGGAAGGTCAGTGTACCGGGGTGGGACTTGCAGCATCTCTGACTACACCTGTAACAGCAAGCAGTGCAAAAGAAGAGGAACATGGATACACAGAGAGAAATGGTTGGTGCCGAGCTCCTGACATCCACACAGGCCATTTCCATTCCATGCTTTCCTTCAGAGAGCTGCAGCCTAATGGCAGCAGCAACCAGCACGAGCTGGCACATGCCGAGGGCAGCCCTGAAACCACCCTGCAGGAATTCTGTTGATGTCCTCCATGAGTGCTCTGTGACATAAACATGCAGTTCTGTGGGGATCACTGGGAGACATTTCAGAAGCACACTTATCTCAAATAAAATACTAATGCCGATGTCCTCCTTAGAGGAATCTCCATACTGGGCATGGGCAAGTGTCTGTCCTGCTGAAATAGGCCAGCACAACGGGACCCTGCTGCAGCTCTGCAGGGGTGGACACAGTGTCCCCAGCCAGGGGCACACGGTGTGGCTGCACCACCACAAGGGCAGTCAGCTCCCCTGTGCAGCCTGGGTGTGCTCTCTAGCTCTAGCACTGCCTGTGCCAGCAGGGACAATCTGACAATCCTGCAGCTCTGAGGACCATGCTTCAGAAGAGGGGGTCATACAAGAACAAATACAAATGGGAAACAAAGTGTTTGCCGCGCTGAGCCCTCAATCACAGCCCAGGACAAGTCTCTTATGACAGTACACAGCGGAAGAACTACTGCCTTTGAGCTGGCTGGAAGGACTTTATACAAAAAGGTACCATATCTTTCAGGTCACAGCAGTCCTTTCTGACTGAAGGTTGCACCATCACAGTGGTTGGAAAACAAAGAGGTTTTCTGCTAAGAATCCCCAAAGATGCTCTGTTTTAGCAGGTCAGTTGGTTCTCTTCTTCTTTGACCTTTCTTCTATGCATCTGCTCTTCCCTACACTTACAATAAAACATTTTCCTTTGACACTGTGCAGAGCTCTGCTTAAAAAGAGCTTGGTGTAGTCAGGTGTGTTCCTGGTGAGCTGCAGGCTGTGGTACAAAGACACCACTGTTTTTCAGAAGGCCATTCAGTAATGTTCACTCAACAGAAGAGACCAACAGTACGGCAATATCCATCAACCCCTGCATTTGCTTGTAATTAAAGAAAGGTCAGGAGCTGTGCCTTTCTAGGAATCATGCTTACCTTTGCACGGGCAAAACCCAAACATATACAAATTTCACAATGGGGACATCCAGAAACGTGAAACCTGGGACATGAAAAATATTAAATATCTAACTGTGTAAATTTGTCAAGGTTTGTGAAATGCATTTGCCCATGTGGTTGGGTACAGAACTGTTGAGATTGTCTTTGGTACCTAAGAGCAAAAGCTGTTGTGTTCCAGTTTTTTCATGCCTCGCTGCTACAGAAAGGCCCTGATTCACACCACTTCATTATCTGTCCTCATTTTTATAGGCAGCCAGAGGGCATGCTGGATCCTCAGTTTGTTTGTCTGGATCCACTCATTAGTAAATGACGTGTAGTGAGCAATGACGTGCACCTGGACATTTAGTCTGAGTAGATTCTTTGGCATTCAAATGAGTTGTGCTACTCTGGCAAGAAAAGCAACAGATCTTTCTGAAATGTGATTTTTTTTCTTTATGCTTTTGTATTTCTAGGAGCCATAGCATCAGTGGAGAGGAAATACCAAAGAGCAAGAACAAAAGAGAAGACAGAAAAGCACAGGACTTTTCCCTATGTTAACAGTCCCTTTGCTGTGAACAGAAGGATCCTGCAGCCAAGACTGAAGCCACATCATGGTGACAACCTGAGTGGCAGTATTTACAATTTTTGCCGTACAGCTAGGCAAGAAATACTGAAGAAAAACACCGGTGTTTAGAGATTTATCTGGAAAATTTGCAGCAATGTTGAGGGCAAGCCTGGTGTGCTGCTCTGGAAATCTGGAAATAGAAACTAGCTAGAAATCTGATTTTAGGGACCAAGTCTTTAATTCCTGCCTGGTTCTCTCATGGTTTCACTTCATATAATTCGCTATTGTAATGAAGGGAACTGGAACAGAGAGTGACTGTACAGGGGAGAGACAAGGCACAAAGTATTCCATATCCTTCTGGCATAAACCCCTTGGAGACCATGGCCAACTGATGGAAGAATCAGAGAGACACAATCCAACACAACCCCTTGCTCTACTTTCCCCACCAGTAGCTGGGTACCACAGAGAAGGTGGTTAAAAATGTCTTCTAAAATAGCTTTAAGGATTGGAAATCTGATAAGGCAAATACAAGTGGCAAAGCTCCACTGACGTCAGTGAGACTTATATAAGGGAAGATTTTGTAATGGTAAAAGTAATACTGGAACTGAAAAGTCCTGCACACTGAACAAGGAAGTTTTTCAGGTTAACCTCAACACAAGCCACAGATTTGTCCTCAAAACAATTTCCCCCCTGCCCTGCAAATAAAAACTGAGCTTGGACTATTTCTGCAAAAAGCGTCACTTTGTGTGTACAATCACACAAGCATAATTCACTGCAAAGCTATTCAAAAATAGGCAACTGAGATATAAATACAAAATTATATTTTTAAATGCAAATTTTGAATTTATACATATGAGAATGTTAATGAAAACTGTGAAACACAGTACATTTAGCCAGTCCTGGGACAATATGGTGTGGGAGTCATTCTTCCTTCATACAATTCTTCTTTTCACGGCCATCAAGTAAGTTGGTGTGAATTAACACTGGTCATTTGAAATCAATGGGAAAAAAAATGGAGCTATGCCAAATTACATCAGTGAGGGATCCAGCCTTTTGACTTCAAGTTATCCTCAGTTAACACTGGCGTAATCAGAAAAAGGCGACATTTACTTCCCTGCCCAATGAAAATAGCCTGGGTATTGGCTACTTTCAGAGAACTGCCTGAAAACATTACACAAACCATGAATTATTCACAGTATTAAACAAATAATTGTGACTAGTAAATAAATATTTGAAAGTAATGGCTGGTTCATACACCATTCACACATAGTGTAAGGGGGAGATATTCATCATATGAATTACCCATTAAGAATTACTGGCTCAGCTCTAGTTATAACTGATAAACAGTCATGTGGATAACAAGGCAAGTGTTTGGCACGTCTCCTGCTTTCATTCCCAGCAATATGGCTTCCTTTTCAACAGACACATAAGCTCAATTATTTATACCCCTTCTTCCAGAGAAACTGACTGCCTTCTGTGCACCTGAAAGGCGGGAGCTGGCATGCAGTTTCCCCAATCCCTACTTGTCTGGTTAAATTCCAGGTCAGGCAACAGCCCTCTGACAGAACCACATTCCTGCTGTAGTTTCAATTACCTAAATTATTCTTCACCTCCTGTCCTAAGCATGGGCATATTTTTGATGGCCTGAGCTGGGAAATGTGAATGTAAACTGCTACCAGATGTAGAGAGGAAGAATGATTTCATATCGGAGGCACTGGCCTCTGAGTCAAAATCTCTGAGCCTCTGCTGTGCCACAAGCTTTCTATAAGCCACTTAGGCCCAAATCCCCAAAGGTATTTAGGCTTTTAACTCCTGCTCATTTCAGTGAGAGTTAAAAGCCTAAATACCTCCATGGATCTGGGCTTTAGCCTTTGTGGTTATGTCTACACAGCACGAGGGTATCCATAGTGCCGAGCAGGCACATCAGAGCTGACTCCTAACACCCGGGCTCTGGGAGAAGAGCAATATCCTGGTGTTGGAGAGTGAAATATAATCTGACTGTGGATAGCCCTCACCACAGCATTCCCAGGAGCTAGCCTGGGTACCTCCACACAGCACTCCCTTCTGCTGGGTGGGTACAACCTCCATTCCCCAAAATCACACTGCAAGTTGCGTCGCAGGCTATGTCCTTGGGATACACAGATCATCCCATAAGATTGGCATGGTGCACAGCCATTCTGCTGGGGGGCAGTATGTAAAGCACCGGCAGCCAACAGATTTGGTTCAGCTGAACAGTCCCACAAATTCCATTTTAATTCAGCTTCCACTGGGCACAGAAAAGGCAGCAGGGGGCTGTGCAACATGGTCCCAGCTAAATATCTGACATCTTTCACTTGTAACACCAGCACAACATCTGACTGTGTCTGCAAAGAGAATCAGAGCAAATGGTTAATGTGCAGTTACGGTAGTTAAAAAAAGAAATGCTTCGCTGCTATTCTATTGTCAGTTTTGGCAAGCAGCACTGGGGAAGCAAAGCACTGATAAAATTGCTTTATTGTTCATGTAGGTCCCAACCTTAACATGCTACATCTGTATCTTCTGTCTCAAGAAGTTGCTTTCTTTTCATCAAACACATTCCAGAAGTCAACAGTAAAAGCACTGACAAGAGACAGCAGATTGATCCATTAACTCTCACTCACTGCTAACAGTTCCTTGGCTGAAATCGGACCCTGCATTCCACTTGGGAAGATTTGGTAAGCTCAAAATGTAAACACACTCGCAGGATTTGGTTACTGCTCTCATGCAGTGCAGCCCCTGCCTCAGCATAGCAGGAGGTGCTGGGAATCTCCACAGGTGCTGTACCTCTTATTTTATACATGTGTAACAAAGGAACAGTCAGGACAGGCCAAGCAAGTCCTGCGTGCCTTGTGTTAGTATTATACTGCATTCTCAGTTAGTGCTAATCAATGTGGTTGCAATAAAGGATATTACAGCATACAGCTCTTTCTAACATGTCTAATAATAATAATAATAATAGTAATAATTAGTAATAATAATGAACTCTCCCTTCACCAGAAAAGATGCAATTAAATGAGCATGTATTTTCCCTTTGGAGACAGGCCCTTAAGCATCTTCCTTTTAGCCGTAGATAGGATGAAGCCTTGCCTGTTATGGCTTTGAATTTGCTTTGCAAAACCAGCCTTTATTTTAGGTTAGATTTATTCAACAATGCTCCTTTGTTAAACTATTACTCTCCATCCATTCAAGCACACAGGGTCTCTGCTCACTGACCAACACTCCAATACACTGTAAAAACACAGCACAAAACAGCACTTCTCGTGCATTTGCTCCCAAAGCTGCAAAGCCCAGCACAGGCTCCGCTCCATGTGCGGCTCTCTGCCCCCCTCTACTGACTGCCACAGTCGGTCCCGGTCCAATTCCTGCATCCAGGGACTCAGCGCCAGGTGCTGTTACCCTTGGAGAGGTGACAATACACCTTCTGAGAGGTGACAAGATGCTGGCTTATCCTGGGAAGAGGCTGATTTTTCCTATGCAGCAGCTGGACAAACAGGGTTTTGTCCAAGCAGACCTCCAAGTTCAGCTTCTGCCTTGCTCACAAAACAGAACAAGGGTTTGTGCTGTGAAATTTGACAGGGAGGTAAAACACCACTGCAGTGTTCCAGCCAAGCCCTTAATTCTGGGACTCAAGATAATGTCTTTGGTGTCCCATCTGAAATGAAATTGTGCTTCCCCTTTAGATCAGGTTATTGGGATGAATGATGCTTCCCAGGATGAATATCTACTTCAGATGAAAAGTTACCGTTCTTCAAGATTTCACATATTTTTCATATACCATTCTTCAAGATTTTCAGTGTGATAGTGGCACTTCCCAAAGAAAAAAAACCACACCTAATCAAAGAGACATTTCTGACAACATGCTTTTGCTGCACATCTACCTATTACTGCCCTTTGCTCTGTATGCACACTATGGTACCACATAGAGTCCTGGAGCTCATGAGCAGAAGCAGCAGAGATTGCTATGGGGAAGTGCCGGGAGCTGCACCACTGACATCACTGGGATTTTTGCCACTGATTTCAGTAGAATCATGATTTCATGCAGGACTCTGCTGCCATTGGACTCAGGGTTTAATTGCACAACTTTTCACTAACTGGATCTCTAGGTATCTACAAGGCTCATTTCCCTCCAATCTCACTCCAAGGGTTAGTTCTGACTTGTTTCAGGGGCTTGTTTGAAAGCTTTGCACTCCTTATGCTTCCCTTCTTCCTCTGGTACCGTACAGTCCCAGACACAGCTCCCCGTGCCAGGCGTACCTGCGTGTGCATCATCCATATTTACATCTTAGCAGCTTCAGTTTTCTCCCCTTTGTTGTCTCAAGTTTCCAAAGTTTTTTTGCTTTTCTGCTGCTTTTCTCTTCTCCATGATCAGGTCTTACATAATTAATATCCTTTTGTTACACAGATTTATAAACAAATCCTGATCTAGGGAAAATTATTTCTTCTTGTTATTATGGATGTGGGTTGGCAATTTGGTCTGTTTCCGGATCATTTTGGCTTTCTGACATGACCATTAAGAAGTCATTCCCCTGTCAGATCCAACTCTGCCTGTACAGAGAGATGTCCTCACATTCCAATTTAGGACTCACAGCAGTGAGAGCAATGGGACCCAAGGTTTGGACAGAACTGGGAGCATCTCCATAGTCATTCTGGACAGAGAACTTCCAACACCTTGTTTTGCAGCTGCCTTGCAGCCAAAGGCACAACAGCAACACTCTGACCAGCTTCAGTCTTGCACCTTTGGATACCTTTAGCAGTGGAGACACCATGTTCAGGCACCAGCTCTTGAATATGCACGTGGCATCCTAGGCGGGCTTGTCCAGCCTGCCCCAAACCCTGGGAAGATTAAAGCTGGTTGTTATTTGGTTATCTGCACTGCAATCACACCTCCAGTTGCACTCTAGGGGCACAGTGGGTGAGCAGGGGACCATTCCCCTCTCTGTGCTTCCCTGTCAGGAGTAACACAAGTGGCCTGCCAAGCAAGGGCGGCTGGAAGGCCAGACTGAGGGGTCCTGCTCGCCTGCAGCCTGCCTGGTTTTGATAGCAGCTCACACACTCAGTGATAGCTCAGTTTACCTCTCTCCTCCTCACACTGGAGTCTTCTGTAAAAGAAGGCAGACTTAGGACTGGAATAGCCTGGATTTGTTTTCGCTGTTTTCTAAACAAGTGATCTGTTAAAGGGTGAAACACATTCCTGTATGAAGTTTCTGTTTGCAGTATGTATTTTAAATCCTGAAATGAGCACGAGAGGAGCTATCACGGAGATTTAAAGGAATTTAATTACCACCTTTCTTATAGCAGTTCAGAGTTTACAACTTCTTTCCACTTTCAGAAGAGATGTGAATATTTTACTTGTCTTGGATCCTGAAGAGGATTCTTGGGATCTGGAATCAGATGCTGAGAATCACTGCACTGCCCTGCTACCTGATGTGAAGACAAATGCCACCAGCAGCAGCTGAGTTATGTATGAGCACAACTAATGTGAAATAAGAATAAAATGTACCTTTTCTGTACACGGAAATGCAATAGTAACTAAAAGAAAGGTAAGAGCAATTTGGACTCTTCAGTTTTAGAGGCTACACCGAGAGGGCTTCTGAAAGGTGGAGCCTTTGAAGAAGTCTCAAGGTCCAGACAGAGAACTTAAAATCACAAACAGCTTCTCATTATCTTTGCCCAAATTTGAGGAAGTCAAGACAGGGCTAGAGCTGACAGAAAACCAGTTTTTCTAATGTCTGACTTGATTATTTAGAGTCATTTTCAACATGAGAACTGAAAAACTTAAATCCAATGGATTCCTGCTGACCTGCTACATAACTGCTTGGTGTCACACATTCAAAATGGTCCAACAATGAGTGTGTTAGCAGGGCTCTCTCAAAAGCTTCAGTGTCTCACTTTGGCTAAGCAAGCATAAGTTCAGGATGCTTATTTAAAAGTTGTTTGTATCCCTTAGCCCATGAAGCCAGGGTGAAAATTTTGTTGCAATAATCCTTCTCATGAGGTCTCCAATAATACCTGCATCCAGCTGGGCTAGAAAAACACTGGGAGCAACCTTTCAGAGACTTTCCTCATTTTGCCTTCCAGTTCCAGCTAAGACTCGGAAGAGCAATATTTTGTAAGCAGGACCAGCAGTGGGAGAAGGAAAAGTTTGCTAAGTCTTGGTAAACATATCTTTATGAGCCAGCTCCAAGTGCCTGCCTCTGCACATACCCAGAGTCCAGGGAACCACAAACAAGTGTAACTGGCTGTACAAATCATATATTCTCTTGATAGAAAAATACAACTGCGTATGTGCCTGAGCCTCTGCACTTAAGTAATTGAGGAAAATAAGTCACTTTTAATTTCAAAAAGCTCTCAGCTGTGTCCTTAGTAATTAAGATAGCATGGATGCAATAAATCAGTACATGTGCCAACCCACAGAGGTCAAATATAATCAGGCAGCAAATTATAGTAAACATTTATGAATCGCTTGTATACGGCACATGACCCCACCCACTTGTTCTGGCACAGAGGTTTGCTGTTGATTGCACTGGTCCTTCTGGCATTTCATGTCCTCACGCAAGTTATACCAAGTAGCCACCCTGAAATATTGTGCTTGAACATGATCAGACTCATTTTAATCATTGTGTGTATTTTAAATGATGACTAACGCACTGAGAGGATGAGAGAAACCAAAATGGTCAGGGAGCTTTTTATAAAAGAGGAACAAGGAACATGTAAATTGAGGTTTCTATTGAAGCAACAAGAAACTCAGAGCATCTTTCTGCAGGGGAAGGATGGTCTTGTGGTTGAAGCACAGAGCTGGGCTGTAAGACCCTGCTGACCACAGCAAGAGTCCAGGATAGCACAGAAAACCCAGAGCAGAGTCCCTAGGAGATCGGAGCTCCTCAGCTCCCTGTCTGTAGAACAGGGATGATCATGCTCTCATCCTTTATCTGTCTTGCCCATCTACACCAAAAAAACACTCCATTGAAAGGGACTGTCTTTAATTAGGTGTCTGTGTGTGCTTAGCACAACAAGGTGCCAATTTTAGCTGAGGTCCCTGAGTGCTCCTACCTGGTAAATGAAACAGGCATTTACTGCAGGGTTAATGACCAGCTGAGATTACCTGATCTTATTATTTCATTTGTACTGCTGTCACACCTAAGAGCAGCAGCCACAGACCTGAACCTGTTCTGTGTTTGCATTTAATGCATACGGCACATAATGACAGTGCCTCTCCCAAACAGCTTAAAATTAAGTTTTACTCTCCCTTCCCCCACCGCCGACTCACACAGAGTTTGTTCAGGGAATGCTTTTCAGATACATCTGCCATTGTGACAGCTTCAAGCATCGCCTTGTGCCTGCTCAGATTAGATCTGGATAACACCTGAAACTGCAGATGAGACTCTGATCACAACTAGAAGGAAAGTGAGAAATATTTTCTACCAAAAAGGTTTAAAGAAACAAAAACATTTCCTGTGTTTTGAAAAGCTGTAATATCCTGCTGATTTTTTTTTATAAAAGGAAAAAGTAAAACCCAAATAAGAAAGACCAAAGAAACAATTTTATGTTTTGTCTTTAGACAAGCAATTAATGTTGATGGAATTGCAGAGTTTTTATCAGGAGCTGACTTGAAAAAAAGCGTTCCTACTGTATTTCCCTCTAGAAAGGTTTGATACCAAAATGTCAGGGATCCTTACACACAAGCACAGAGGATTTGGGGTGTGAAATCCACCCCTAACCATAATCTTGACTTCAGTCTAAAGACTCTGAGGCTTCTCTTGCATGTTACAGTATCTAGGGAAGCCTTTTACAGGACAGGACGGTACATGCTTCATTAGAGGATACTTCGGGTGCTGAAGTGGAGCTTCTGGTAGGGGATGAAAGAGATGGAGATATGAGATGTCCCATATTATGAGTAATTTCCCTTCCCTCTGGTGGCACTGATCCTTGGGAGAGACTTATTTTCTTCTAGTAAAAAAAATTCCCAAAGGAGGTTCCTTACCAGCTGCAGATGAAAGGACAGGAGCTGGCAGGAATACCTTATCAGCATCAGTGCCTGTTTTATACTTTGCACACACCTGGAGAGTCCTGGAATACAAGAGAAACCACCTCTCCATCTTTGGTTACCAGAGGAGTTCCCAGAGCAAGTCTGGGACTCTTCAAAAACTGGCATTTTACCAAGAAGTCACAGACAGCAGGAATAAAGTACTTTCTCCTTTGCCTTCTTCAAAATGGAAAGTGACCTTGCAGCTTCACTTGGTTTGTGTGTGCAGAGGTGCACAATGGGGAGAGCAGCGACTGAAGAGGAGACTCATCCCAGCACTATTCAGCTTTTCATAACTACCAAACAATGAGAATTTCTGAAAAGGAAATCCCTTTTATTTAAATAGCCAGCAACAAATAGAGAAAATTATGACGTGTCCTTCCATTCCACCCTGCATTAGTACCTCCCTACTATAAAAACTGCTTTTCAAGCAGAACACCTTCCTCAATATCTAAGTGGATAAAAGCTGGTAAAACGACCCTGTGAGGAAAGCAAAGAATCTCTTTAAGAAGGGACGTGGTAGTGCCTATTATATCACAGGAGGGTCTCTCCTATGGATGTCACCACGTGCTGTTCCTCACCCAGTGCACAACAAAACCCAAATTCAATGAGTTTGGAATATTACATGAGAGCAGGACTAACCAGACATCCTTTTGGAAATGTTATCTCATGCCATATGAACCAAACTGGAATGATAATGAATTGTCAGTCCCATAACCTGGGAATGCCTGGATCAAATACGTTCCAGATTACCCCAAATGCCTCTCTTTAAAACTTTCAGGAAGTTATGTTCAGGTCTCAGAGTTAAATTTGACAGGCCAGAAGGCAGAAAGCTCTCTGCCAATTTTATTTTAAGACTTTTTACAAAGACCCTTGAAAGCTGGTGTGTGTGACAATATCAGCGGCAATGATCAGAGCTGCTATTGGAAAAAAACCCAAAATAGTAAAATTCTAAGCTGCAGATAAAGGAGTATAGAAACATGAACTTGAAAAATCCCCAGTCAAATAAACTGTCAGAAGCTGTTATTTACAAAATCTCATAATTTTTAACCAGTGGTGTGATTTCAGAAGCTTGACTCATGGCTTCTTAAGGCTTTGTGTTAGCAAGCCTAGTTGGTAGAGCTAATGGCTGAAGAGAGCTGTACTTTACACTGTAAAGTCAATCAAGGATTTACCTGGCAATTAGCCAGGAATCCTAAAATTAACACCCCATTAGAAGCATCTTATTATTCACATGGACAAGGTCTTGCTCAGCAGCAACCCCTCTGAACCCAGGACTGGGAACAAAGGAGAGGACCAGTGTCCATCACACGTTACCTCAATGGGGTCAGCTGGTTCCAGTAGGGTGAAGAGCAGGATTTCAGCGGGCAAACAGACTAGAAATGAGTCCTACCATGTTAGAGGTCTCTCCTGCAAAGGAGAACTAGATTTAGGGTTAATGAAATGTTTCTCAGCTGGCCTGAGATGTTGCTCTGGAAATGAAACCCAAGTCTGCAGACATTGCTGTTACAAACATGTTGTAACACACTGGCAATTTCAGTCCCACGTTGAGGAGGGCTTGTTCTCAGCAGGGTGATTTGGGAGAGCAGCAGCAATGTGGGTCAGGGTTACACGAATGGAAGTAAATCCAGAGCTGATTATGCCTTTTCATTGATTGAGTGGGACTTCTGCAGAATCAGACAGTTTTTTCCAGCACTGCTGATTAGAACTGGGCAAGACTTCTGTTGAAGGAATTTGGTGTCTTCAACTAACACAATTCATCTGTTGGCAAAATTCTGGAGTTTTCATTGAAAACTCAGTTTCAATGAAAATCCCAAACTAAACACTATGATTGTGGATCAAAAAGTATCTTTGAATTAAAAAATGAAAGAGTATTTCAGATGTTGAAATTCCACTTTATAACAGTTCTTGCATTTGCTTCTTGTTGCAACTTCCTCACAAAAGAAATTTGGATAAAACCTACATCAAAAATAGTAGAGGAAGGGATTTCTGAACTGTATTTTTCTGCATGGAAAAGGTATCTCTAAGGCAGTCCTGTGGAGACAAATACATATGGAGACAAAGCACCATTAGTAACATTGCTAACATTTAGGAGACATGGATATCCTTCATCTCAGGATCTTGGAGAACATGCTTTTTCAGTCAAAGAATTTCAGATGTGGGACAGCAGTCTTTGGAATATATCCATAAAAATTAGACGAAAATTAAAGAAGGGAAGTACTGAAAAAATAAGAGTGAATTAAAATCCATTGAACTTCACTCTGGAGCTCAGATCAAATATTCTTCTCCTAGGAAGAGGAAAGGCATTACAGCCTGGCCAACAGTTATTTGGAAATAGAATTGTAATTGTGTATTGAGTTCTTATCTTCGGATGAGGTAATCCACAGCATGCTGATGAAGGTTTATCAACTGGGCTGGTTAAGCCCCAGGGAATGACAAAGGGGAGAAAGAATGGGAATGAGACACATTGGCTATGAAACACTCCTTGCTAGAACAAGAAACAATAGGGTGCTGCAACTGAAAGAGAGACGCTTCCTGGGACAAGATGCCTTGCTGAGGTACATCACTACCAAGAGATAAGGGTATTTTCAATGACAGGTTGGGGCATTGAAACCGCAGCAACTCTTGCAGCTGTAAGAGACACGAGGTCTTTCTGAGATTTATGTTTAAGGTTTCTAATGTCAAGTGACTCTTGCTTTAGACCAGCAAAGTATTTGTTTCTCAGGTAAAACTGTTTCAAACAACTTGTTATGGAAAGCAAGCACTAAGCAACTCTTGAGTACCAGAGAACCGGCAAAATCTTTTAAAAGGGACACCCAGCCCAGCACATTGCTTCAGACTTCTCCATGGTTTTTCCTACAGATGGATCAGTAATTTTCCAGCTTAAGCAAAGCAACACACTTCAACATTTTAGTTCTTATTTTCTGACTACTCTTAACTGACTAATTATAATCTCCATAGGAAACAGCAAATTTGTTTCAGATCTGCTGTTGGAGTCAAGCTCTTCAGAGGAAGGCAGTTCAGATTACAAACTCAGAGAAAGAATAAACGCTATTCCCACTCAAGCATTCCCAAAAGGGGCTCGGGATGGAAGGATCGCAAAGGAGAACTATAGAGAGGTGTTAGCAGCAAGGCAAGAAGAGTTTCACACTCAAAGTATTTATTTTTATAAAAAACCTTTGCCCAGTGCTGGTTATATCTTACAAGCATCACAGAGCAGAACTAGAACTGACAGCACACATGCTGCTTGTACTGATGCCCATCCTTTTCCAGAGGGAATTTTACGCTATACACCAACCCCCACATGTGAAAATCTTTGCTTTAATCCTTAACAGAATTTCTATCCAATTTCTGTAACTTCTGTGCAGCCTTCCATTGACTCAAGTAAGCACCAGTGTCCTAGTATAAAAATCATTTCCAAAGAGGAATATGGACATCACATTAATTAATAAAACACATGCAGGTGTGGAGGAAAATGGGTCCCATAGCTTCACCTGCAGAGCAGCGAGCTCTCGTATTGGAATGAGGCTCTTCCCTGGTGGCATCACACAGGGTGCAAAGCAGGCACAGTTCCATTACACCTTCCATGATAAGAGGAAAACCCTCATCCAACCTCCTGCTGCAAATCCTGCCCTTGAGCAGAGATGAGGCTGAGAACTTGCTTGCTGAATTACCATGAACTTCAGTTCTCTGGTGCCTGATTCAAGAGAGTGTAAAGAGGTCTGAGGTTCTATAAGCCAATTACCCTGTATTGGGCATCCAGACCCAAGACCTGCGATTTCACCAGTGACAATCCTATTCAGAAATATGTTCCCTCATTCCCTGTGCTGCATCCAAAGCAGTATGAGCAGCAGGCCAATGGAGGGGTTCTGCCCTCTGCTCTGATGAGACCTCACCTGCAGTGCTGCATCCAGCTCTGGAGTCCTCAGCACAGGAAGGACATCGACCTGTTGGAGCAAGCCCAGAACAAGCCACCAGGTTGATCAGAGGGATGGAGCACCTCTCCTATCAGGAAAAGCTGAGAGAAGTTGGTTTGCTCTGCCTAGAAAAGAGAAGACCTCAGAATGACCTAATTGTGGCTTTCCAGTACCTGAAGGGAGGCTACATGAAACACAAAGAGAGAATTTTTACAAGGACCTGGAGTGACAAGACAAGGGTGAATGGCTTACAGATGAAAGAGGGTAGATTTAGATTAGATACTAGGGAGAAGTTTTTCCCGGTGAGGGTGGTGAGGCCCTGGCACAGGTTGCCCAGGGAAGCTGTGGCTGCCCCACCCCTGGAAGTGGTCAAGACCAGGCTGGATGGAGCTCTGAGCAACCTGGGACAGTGGAAGGGATTGGAACCAGATGATCTTTGAGGTCCCTTCCAACCCAAGCCATTCTATGACTTCCAGCCCTATTTTTTTGTCAAACAGCAGGCTACAAAACCAACACAGCCTCTGCCAGCTGGTTGAGTAACCCCACAGAAATGTGTACACAAAGTTCTCCCAAATCCCATACATCACAACAAATAATTGATGACCCTGGTGATGTTATGACTCTTTGTCAATCTGACAGCTCTTTCGCAGACTTAACAAGCAGGAAAATAAAGAGTAATTTAGCAGAACTTGTGCTTCTTGTTCATGCAGGTCACCGCTGTGACAGTCACCCAGGCACAGACAAACTCTGGCACATGAGCAGCTCTCCCTGCTGCCGAGCTGGACAGACAGTAGTGACAAAGGGAGCAATGCTGGCACTCCAAGAGCTTGCTGAATACCACCATCTACTGGCATAAACTGTGGAGGAAGGGAATGAAAGGAGTGCGGACAGCAGGGAGCAAGGAGGAGAATGTGAAAGAGGTTGAAGAAAAATAATAGTATGAGGAAGACCAAACCACAGCCACCTATCACAAAATAAAAGGTAATTTATACGAGTATCAAAGGAGCAAGAAGCAACAGGGAAAAGGGGAAAAAAACATGGTGGAGGCTGTTTTCCTGACAAATTGCCCCCCACACCATGCAGCTGGCTCTGGGTGCTGGGCAGGAGCTTGTGGACGCAGCACTGGAGCCCAGCTGCTAGGAACCACCACAGCTCTACCACAGTAGGTGCAGGCAGGCCAGCCCATGCCAGGCAGACTTCCCACAGTGCTCAGATCACACTGGCTGGTCCTGTCTACCAGAGGCCATTACATCTCACAACACTTCTTTATTTTAGCCCAAAATATTCTGTTTGCTTCAGGTACCTAAAAGGGTACATTTGGCCTTAAGTGAACGCAACCAAGAGGACTCTGGAGTTGGTTTCAATGGGTGGCCACCTCCTTCTTGCTGCAGTTCCATCCATGCCGGAATCCCTGCAGGAGCCTTTGGCCCATGGACTCCAATTGCTCAGGCCTGGTTTCTGCCTTGGGCTGCTCCTGGACGTGGCCGAGCTGTGCCTGGCATGTCCCAACAGACTGCAGCCTCTGGATGTCTCTGTGTTACAGCACTTCTCCACAGGCAATAATGCTCACCCCACTATTGATCAGAGCTCGACTGGAGTTTGTCTCCAAAACAGGGAAGGCTCCACAAGTCATTACCATAGTGCTCAGGTCATACACCCACTTGGACCTGCAAGGGTGCTATCACACTGATTGCTGTATGTACACCTTCCAGGAGTGACTTTACAGTCGTCTACTCACCCAGAGCCATAATTAGAGACAGGAATGTACTATTGCAAAAGAGATTTAATATTCATTTGAATCCTTAACATTAATTTGTTTCAGCTGTGTGCCAGCCCCTTTCTGTATTTGCTTTCAACGAACATGTTAACAAATTAATTTTCTGGCAGTAATATTGGTGGACATGGTACACTTTAAATCAGTACTGAGGAATGCTCCTGGGAAAGAAGTTCAGTGTTCATAATTGTGCATATTCTCAACAGAAACCCAACATTAAGTCTCTGCTTATCCAATCCCATGCACTGGGCTGCAGTTCAAGAGGCTTCCACTCAGTCCCCGTCTCTTCAAGATTCCCTGTCTGATCCTGGGCAACTCCACCAATCTCTCCAGTTCCCTCTACTCCTTGGCTAGCACAGCCAGGCACAAGAGCTCAGGGCTTCCAGCACAGCCACAGCACAGAGGTGCTTCCCAGGTAAGTTCTTGTAACTGGACTGGACAATTCCAGTTAAAATAACAGTGATGGCTCTCAAATTACTCTGGTTTATCTGGTTTAATCTGAGTTATCTAGCTCAGGTTAAAAAATCCAGATCAAGAACACTTCTACATTTTTTTCTATGGAAATATCTATCAACCCATTGTTTTCCATATTCAGGTGACAAAAACTATAGGAAAGCCTTTACCTTTTCGTCTTGTCCCTAATCATGCCGCAATTTATTCCCCCTCTAGACCACAAGCAGCTCTGAAAATCTACTTCTTCTCCTTTAAAAAGACCCTAAAGTACAAATTCTAAATTTAAAAAAAAATCAGGATCTCAAGTCCCTATCTCACAGCTCCCTTTGCAAGGAAAGGGCTCAGCCACACAATTGGGGATTTCATCAGTTCTCTGTGAAAATGCCGGGGTTTTCTCCATATGGGAAAAGTTGGAATATTAAGGAAATTACATTCCACTTAAACTTTCTGCTGTTGTGACACTTTCCTCTACCTTTCTGTTTATGCTGCTTCTTTCCTTGTTCAGCCTAGCAGCATATCCTTTCCTCTTTTCCCACATTTGCCTATTCCATTTTTCCTATGTTCTCCCTCACAAATTTCTAGCTCTTTGTTAAGTCAGCCTGCATCATCCTCCTAACAATGCAAGAAGAGAGGGTAACACATTATCCAATTATTTCTTCACAGGGATGTGTCAGACCACGCCAGAACCTGTGGCTGAATGCACTCTGGCTTTTCCTTCTTCTCCACCAAATCCCAGGATAGAACAAAACCTTCAGTCTGTGCCATCACACCCTCTGTACATTGTCACTGCTCCTCCACCTCCACAGCAGCCGACTTTCTGTCCTTTGCCTCATCACTCTCTCAGGTTTTCTCACCTTAATCAGACTCTTCCTCTCTCCTACTTATTTCTCTTTATTCACCCTGGGCTGTGAGCCAAATGCCTCAGGTCTGATAGCAAAAAAAAAAAAAAACAAAACATAACAAAACAAAACAAAAAAAAAACAACCAGGGAGGAAAAAAAGAGGGAAAAAGCTCCCCAACTCCACCAAAGGTGTGCATAGGATTAAACCCCATTTGCCCCAGATGGCTTGGAGACAAGAATAAAAAAGAATTCAGACACAGAAGGACTAGACAGTCAGACTTTCCAAGTAAGCAAGTAATGCCAGAAAGCACACTGGGCTAATTTCATTCACATGGTACCAATGCAAATTACTGGTGGTGGGGATCAAGGCTGGGATTTTCAAAAGGGTTAAAGCTCATGTTTTTAAAAGCTCTTTACTGACTTGGGAGTCAAAGTTGCATTTTCAAGAGGAAGTTAAGAGCAAAAACCCCCTTCTGGAGTCAGTCCTAATTCTACTAGTCAGACAGGCATTCCCAGATCCTGATTTTGCCAGCCCCTTGTTTTCACTGGGAAAGTGCCTAAGATCTTTCTCAGTGGCTAGGCACAGCGTATGCCTCGGCTGGGTGATCACCCATTGGGTTGGGTGACACAAGGGACACACAGCAGCCTCCCCATATCCAGTGCTTAGAGCTGCCCCCTGTGACAGGGCTCAGCGGTAGTGGGCAGCTGTCCCCTGAAGCCCTCATCCCAACTCCATCATCAGCTGAACGTGGAGCAAGACTGAGGACACTCCCATGTCCAGAGGTAAACACCTGCTTCGTTCTGGCCATGAAGGTGGCATGGGAAAGCCCTGTCCTTCCCTCTGCCCATGCATGTGTTGGGCTGGGCATGCCCAAGAGAACTCCAGAACTCTATGTACTGTTCCACAAATGCCAACATCTCCCTCACCAAAATCAGTGGCACTTGCTCTCTTCCGAGTCATTTTGAGTACCAATTTCAGTGGTATTTTAGGGCCAGATGTTTACAGATATTTACTCCTCCAAACTGCACTTACATGAAATATCCCTCAGTGAATTATGAACATTGGCTATCATATTTCAATCGAATTTGTGCCCCTGCATTCTAGAGGTGCTTTTTGAAAATCCCAATCCAGTAAACACAGCCAGCAATAGGCACCAAAAGACTGGTTTTGAAATAGTTCACCATCCACACTGGAGGACACATTCTCACATGCACCCGGATCACTGGCTGATACATCAATGGAATGCCCAAATGTTCAAATATGCCAAGCACACCCAACTATTCTTCACCACCCAGTATTCTCGCTGGGAAGGGCAGAACTCATCACTGCTTTTCTGAAGTGAGCTTGGTGTTGAGGTCTTTCGAATGCCAGGCCCTACTATTTACTACTACTCTGAACAGCTCCAATCTTTTAATATTTGCTGGCTGAAACTGTACCTTTTTCTCCAAGGCAGCCTCATCTTCCTTTCCAGACATCTTTTCTGACTTCAGTAGCAATAAAGGTAGATTAACCAGCTATTTTAAAAATCCCACCATCTATACCATGTCACAGCAACTCAACACCAATTAAATTTTGGATCTTGAATCTTTTCAACAAACTGGCAGTTAATGATCTATAGGCAAAGACTGTTTGACAAGCATAGCTGAAACGTAAAGCCATATGTGAAAATCACCATCTTTTCACACACAACTTGTGAAGAGAAAGAGGAAAATATGAATCAAATTAGCTATCATTATAAATAGTGGTCTGGAAATGAATCGCAGATGTTTTGATGGAGAATGGGTTTTTCGTAACACAATTCTTCTGAAAAGTGCCCATTCTGCATGAAAAGGATCCTTTTTTTCCCTGAAGAAACTGATTGTTCAAAATATTTAAGTATTCCAGCCATGCACAAAGACATTTTTGCATGCCTTTGCAATGTTCCATGGGAGTTGGATTTTGTTCTTTGGTGTTCATCTAAGCCAAACTCCTTAAATTAATTACATTTCAAATGTCATATATCTATCATCTTTAAGGGAAGAGACCACAGAGGATCAGTCCAAATAGAAGCCAGGTTTAAAGAAGCTTAAAGAAAGAAGTTTAAAGCCAGGTCTATGGCAGCTTTTCCAAACAGAAATATTCTGGTCTTTCACCTTACATTTTCTGGTTATTAATCTTTTCTTTTTTTCTTCACTATGGTTAAAATCCTTTTCCGTACTCTGTGTGTATTCTAGACATGAGTCAGTAACAGCCACATGATAAGCAGAAAAGCAATTGGATAAAGGTCCACCTTGGCCAGCAGCACTTGGAGTCATGTCCATGTCTGTGGCATAACTAAATGCAAACTAAAAGAAAAAATACCAGAAGTTTAATTTAATATGTACCCAGTGTGGCCATCTATTTAAGAAACAGCAATAAATATTTGTGGGGGATGTTGGTAATATGAAATTAAGAGAGCAAGGTGACAATCTTCACAAGATGGAGCAGAAGAAATTATTCACAGCCAGTGAAATACAAAGGCACCGTAGGAAGGGTAGGAAATTAAATTGTACCTTAAAACCTTTGACGTTGAACACCTAAAGATTTTAGTTCCCAGGCATGACAGTGGAAAGTGTTGGGGTTTTCAGTACAAAAACACTTTGATGACTGAGCTGGGAAACCTCCACAAGATAAATGACCAGACTGGACCAGTAAATTTGCATGTCTCATTTTTGGAAAACGCACAGAAGGACTCTGAACCCCAGGCAACAGGAAAGTCAACAGCAAAGCACAGGCTTGTCCAGATTCCCTTGCTAACCCATGGAAGAGGATGCCTGCTCTCCTCGTATACACTGTGTGAGCTAGAGCATTAAAAATCCTGATCCCTCCAAAAGAGGAATGCTATCTGTACAACCTCTCCAAAGGGAGAACCAGAACAGTGCATAATGTGGCATGATTCCTTCCAAAGATTTTTAATCAAGTAAAATGAAAAATTGGTAAAGCCCAGAATAGAGCTTGGCTTAATATGTTTCAATAAGAAACAAAGAAGGCCCTGTTTTGCACTGTATTGTTCAGGCTTGCCTTTAGGCACATGTGGAAAAATGTTTACTAAACAACTCAAATGCTCAGCAGTGAGATGCATTTTATTTCAAACTGAATTTTCTGCAAGCATACGCATGCCAAAAGGGAAGCAAAAGGTTATCAAATGATTGCAGGTACCAAGCTGTCAGCACTGCTCTGCAGGCACGAACCCCTCCGTTTCATCAAGAATGAGCCACATATAAACTCAAACCAAACTGATTCCTCTCTCAAAAAAAAAAAAAAAAAAATTCTGGAAAGACAAAAAGTGTGCCAGCCTGCCCTGTGAGCAGGAGTGGCATGGAGGGGACTCAGGATTTCCAACATACGTTGCAGCCATGCATTAGGTGATTGTCTCTTTAATGGTAGAGCCCACGATCCAAGCTCAGTCCCCACTCTGCCAGGTGAGCAAAGGCATTTGAGAAGTGCCTGACCAGAAGAATGAGATGAAGAATAACTCCCTCTGGCCTAGATTAATTTTCTTGATATACTTCAAGCAACGCCTTCAGCACACTCAGCTCTTAAGCCAGTCCCAAAACCAAATGAAAAATAGAACCCAAATGCCCTCCCAACTCTTCCCCCATCCGCAACAAATCAATTGTAATGCTTATAGCTGGCATAACTGAGTTTTCTTTTAAAAGAAAAGAATTAAAAGCCCCAACATCCAGACTGACTCATTATTCCAAAGGATTTTAACTTCAAATAAATATCTCATTCTTTTGAAAAAACACCTCTCAAAAAATGTCTGATCTCCTTTGCATATGACTCTACATCTTGCCAATCAGACAATGCAGAAATACCTGCATCCATAAGTCACTTAAAAAAAATAAAAGTAAGGTGCCTTTTTAAACACTGTTGCTGCATATCAGATCCCTCACATAATGACATGGTTGGAGTTTGAAACTAATGCCAGGCAGACCTCGGGCAGGGCTGAAAACACCTATAAGGTACAACATGTACCTGCCAACTGCACCATTTCCAACTAAAGTCTACGGCCTTTTTAAGTTATCTACTGCCTTAGTCATCTCCTACTTGTACTTTCCCATTTTCCTACCAGCCACAGCAAAAGCTCAGGACTGTATTAGAAAAGGTGGTACTTGCAGTACACTCAACCTTTGAACCACATGTTGCTGAACAACTTGCTGCTATTTTAAGTAGAATGATCAAGCATCCTAAGATAAACACAGCATGCTGAAATGACATATTTCAAAATCTTCTGCTGTTTGGAATAATCACTTTCTGAGAAGAAAGCAGTGATCCAAATCCCTGCTAGTAATGAGCAGGAGTGTTGCCTGAGTATTATCAGTGATCCTGCAGTTACCATCCTAAGACGTCTATAATTAACTGCTGCCAAAAACAACACCACTTACCCATTCACAGAATATTCTCAACAACTGCAAGTTTGTTCCTGACTTCAATATCCCTTTTAGTCTGAAAATAAATTACCACACTGATTTATTCTATAGATCTAATGCTTCCTGTGGGTAATCAAAGTCTTTATAAGCATCTGCAGCTTCAATTGCTTAATTTCTACCGCTCTGGAGAGCACACATGTGTGTAAAGGAGCCAGCTGGATTGTGCTGGTTGTTTGTGCATCCTCACCCAGAATCATTCCCATCAGTTACAGCTAAAGTGATTTACGCTGTGGTGGGCCCTAGGGGGACTAGGCAGGACCAGGGAGCTGTACAAGCTGCAGCAAAGGGCAGCCCCTGCCTGCAGAGCTCAGTCTATATGCAGGAGGAGCAGCAGATGCAGCAAGGCAAGGGACTCATGAAACATCTGGCAGCAGAGAGCCCAGAGTGAAGATCTTCTTGCGAGGGAGTTTTGGGAGTTTTGTCAGCTTCAAACAGCCTCTTCCTCAGGATATGTGGGTGGCAAGTTGAAAGCCACTGTTCTAGATCCTAGGATTTGTCCTTTTGTGGAAATCATTTCTAACCACGATGACTCTTGGGGAATACTGCAGGAGAACACCCAGAGTCAGATTAGTCACTACTGGCAGAGCGAGGACATCCAGCTGCTGAGCAGCTCCTGCGGGACTCCCCCTGCTAGCTGGGACCAGACAACCTGATGTCTCAGCCCTTTGGAAGATGCAAAGCAGAAGGACTCTTTTTGCATATGCGATTTGTACAGCCAGGACACTCTTGCACAATTAAGCTGCCCTCATTCATGTGGACTAGACTCAAAGAAAAATGTCAGCGAGAACCACTCCATTTCTTTAGTGGACTTTAATTAAAAGAACAATTTAAAAGATCAGATGCTTTTCTCCAGTCACAAGACCATGTAATGTCTTTTAAGGCCACTTCCCTTAAGTCTGTTTAAAGGCTGCTACCTTTCCTGAGCTAACAGGAGCTGCGCACTCAGCAGCTTTTCCATATGTGAAACTCTCCCTAAATCAAATGGGAAGGCATTTGCATATGAGCTCCCAGGAGGCAGCATTTGTCATCCTCATTTTCTGTCTCTTGACATGAAGAAAAATGGATTTATCAGCAAACTAGAGAAAACAGCCTTTTGCATACTTTTGTACAAAACAATTCAAAGACTGAGGAAAAGGGAGGTGCTTTTTCACAGTCTAGAGGCAGAATTAATGTCCTTGGGATACAATGGCATCTGAGGGACACGGTCAGCTGCTCAGTGTTCAATATGGGACTCTGGTAGCTGCTTATGACTTCTAATGCTCAGTCTTGCAATCAAAGACATCATTGGTCTTGAACAGTAAAAATGACTCTGTTTTTCACTGAAGTGCCTATAGAAGGTTTTCCCCACCTATTGACTTATTGAAATGGATGGATTTTTATCAGGTATGAGATACCTTTGTACTTCCAGGAGCACACACTCAAGCTCCTGGTGAAGATGGGAGTTTAGGACATATCCTCACTACCTCTGGTGAGCAGGACCAGAGTTAGTCAGGTCTAGGTGTGAGCAGCCACAGTACAAAGCAAGTGTCTCCTAATGATCCTACATCACCACACAGCTCTCACTCAGGGAGTCTCCGAGGAATTGGCCTCCCCTTTTAGATGAAGAGTTACAAAAAGACACAGAAGGACAAGCCAGGCTGGAATGACTTACCTTCCACCCAAAGTGTGAATATCCCAAATCAACCCAAAGCCTATATTCTAGCTCTTGCTCGCAGGTCTGCCCCTGTTGATGAAAGTGCTAGGCTCACTGCGGGGTTTTGCATGGGACACAGAGTATATAAAGCATAAGTACTAAAAGCCCAACCTGACTGTGTACTGAAGGCACAAGCTGCAGATCAAAGGTGCCATGATAAAAGAGAGTTTGAACATTGCAGAGCTTGCGGAGTGACACTCGAGTTATTGAGAAAGCTAAATCTGAAAAAAGCCTATCAGCTTCTCAACAGCAACATTGCTGAGAACACAGATGCAAATGGATGTCCTACAAGCAATCAGCTGTGGATCTCCACAGAAAAAGAAGCTCCAACGAGCTTCTCAGATCTCTCTTCAACTTCTAATCAACTATAAAGAACAACAAAATTACAGAAGCAGGAAACCATGCTTCCTACTCTTTCATGACAATCCTTTGAAACTCCTCCACTAAAGCGAAGATTTAAATATTTTCCTAGTCATAAAATAATCTTGCTTGTTTTCATCAGTGTGCCAGTTTCAGACACTTGGAAAACTCTCCTCTCACCTCAAGCAAATAATACCCACATGCAGCTACTGAGCTTCGTTAGCTTTTGCTTGCCACAGGAAACCCTCCTAGCACCGCCCAGATGGATAGAAAAGGAAGGGCACCTCAGGAGAGCCTGGTCAATGAGTGAAAGAGGAGTCGGGAGATGCAAATGTGGGGTTTGATTCTGTCTCAGGGTACCTGTAATCCTGAACAGGTCATGGAGAACCTTGTTCTGCCTTAGCCCTCCAGCTACAAAATGGAGTGGTAATTCTCTGCCTCAGAGGAAAACCACGG
Organism: Acanthiza pusilla; assembly: GCA_036630365.1. NCBI lineage: Eukaryota > Metazoa > Chordata > Aves > Passeriformes > Acanthizidae > Acanthiza > Acanthiza pusilla. The sequence continues at coordinate 529,040 of JAXCHO010000163.1, read as the reverse complement.
TGCTGCAATCATGAAGGCTCAGCTACTGTGGGGTTGCAGCACTCATAAATATTTAAAGATAATGACATCAGAAGGGAGCAGAAGACAGGGGGTTTTAATCCACTTCAAATTTACTTTTTCCACTATAAGTATGGAATTGGTAAAACCAAGTAATCTGATCTTACTGCAGTGATGCCACAACAGGCAATGTTAATCATAACGTAAAGGCAGCTGAGTGTAGAAATGTGTTTCTTTTGGGCACTGTCTGTTCTGCTGGTTGTCACACACCCCCAGCAGTTGAATGAGTCAAGATATGGAGAAAAAAGCCCATCAACATGACAACACTCAGTTTGCCTGCTACTTTCATGAACTCTTCAGCTAAGCACCAGGTTTTCCAACTCTCCAAGGTGTGGAAATAACATGTTTGCAGATGCTTCCTCTTTGTTTGCACTGAAGCTGGAACTTGACACCTGGTGGCATATGTAATAGGGGTCCAGAAATATCTCACATGAAGCTTGATACTCACAAGCATGGCAGCATTCAATAATTTGATTCACAAGACTTCCAATGGTAAAACTGAGATCTAACAGCAACACTGCACATGTGTTTTTAAGGGCACCAAAACATTCCACAACGTAAAGAACCATCTTCTGATGACTTCAGCTCCTGCATTTCCCTTGACTGACTGGCTCTTCCAAGCAAAACGTCTTTAGGTGTGCTCAGACAACTCCAGGAAGAGCAAATTCCTTAGCCTGATGTTCTATACAATGCCTTTGCGGCAGTCCAACAGAGGAAGATCCTGCCACTTCAGCAGCAGGTACTCGATGCTGAGTGCTCACATAGGTCAGCTTAGCAGTTATTAAATGCACATTCTTTTGCAGAAAGCATAAAACTAACAAACATAATGGATGTTTGGGGTGAGACACGCCACGACTGCTTTTCCACCCAATGCCATATGTGCAGAGCTTTTCTTTTTGGCAGTACAATACCCAGCATTTCAAGCCCACAGAGACCTAATGTTTATTGTCTGCCAGATGGGCTGTGAAATGTATACTGTTCATAATGGGATTATGCAAGTTGTCCATTGTTTGAAAAATAATCCGAGCATTATCCTTTGTACCCTTTTAATGGTTTTCCCTTTCATACAAATTAGGAAGTCCAATTTTTCTTTTTAAATACTTGCTGTAGATATCTGCTTTCAGCTTTACAAATGACATCTTATTCAGGCACATACTTCAACAGTATTAAGGAAAATCAGGATTTTTTTGCATGAATGAAAGTACAAAGAACATATTATTGTATGCAATTATACATATTCACTCTGACGACATACCTGTATTTCTCAGGATCCCAGAAATAATGAACAATATATAATGACAGAGTTGCTACGATTCACAGCTGTTAGCCCCAGTAGAAGAAACAACTACTTTTGGGTATATTCTTGCAGTTCCTGACGCCAATAAAATTAAATGATTACCTGAACAACAAATTGTGCAGCTCACCTGAACTTCACATTGTGATTTTCTTGTAGTCATTGACACTCCCAAGGATTTTACAGGGTTTAAATCAAGACATCTTCAACATTAGGTGACTCCTCACCATCAGATTTTCATATTCCTCTAATCAACCATTCTGCCCATCACCAAGAAACAGTGACCTCCTTATACACCTTTAAAAGCAAGGCTCAGCATTAGGGCTAGTGGCGTTCCTTGAGCTCTATGCACTGAGGACTCCCATCTATCAAAGCCCTGCCTGTTTCACACTCATCCTTTGCTCATCCTCCTCACTGAACCCCGATAGGAAGAGCCTTTGAAATCCACTCGCACTTCACCCAGCAGTGAACATGGACCTTGCTCTGGGACATGTCTTCAGCACCACCAGTGCCAAGCAGGGCAGGTCTGTGTCTTACACCACACTCACAGATTTCTTGTGGGATCAAATGGTTTATGTGATTAAGCTCGGGGGCTGGTTTGAACTCAAGAAATTTAGTGTTCTTTGGGAGTCAGGGCTTTGGAGAACATCCAGAATTCACCAAAGAAAATATTCAAAGTCCTGTTGATTACCATTGCATTTGGAATAAGCGTTCAGGAACCATTTCTCTTCTTCCCACCATTGCAGAAATCACCTGGTGCTCTTGAAACAAGGTTCCAGATCCAAGCTCTGCCCTCTGCAAGGCACCACCAGGAATAGCTGTAATGTACCGTGTCTGTATGAAAAGGCCCTCAGGCTCTGGCTTTCAAGGCACGCCAGAAGCCAAGGCCACTGGTTGCACCTTCTGTCTGTACAGTCTGCTACACTACTCTTATTAGCTATAGCTTGAACTAATCTTATTAACACTAATGCAGCATCAACCTGAAGGCCAAAGGGTTGAAATGTCCCTTTCACACACAAAGCTAATGTGACACTCCTAAGTAAGCATGACTGAGTTTTGAAATGGTGCAGAACAGACATTTTTATCACTCTCTTGGAATCCTCCCTTCCCGCTCCCCCTGATGTGGGGAATCAGGGCTGGGATTCACCCACAGATGGCAGTGCTTCAGTGGCAAACACAGTCATGCTACAACCACGCTGGGATCCTGCAGAGGATGCAGGATCTGGTTGCAAAAAAGCAGAGGTGCAAATGGCCTGGTGTTAATATGGTTCCTCAGTCAAAGCAGCTGTAAAATGAGTGAAAAAAAGAGATTGAGTTTCTCTGGGCAAAAGATATTACAAAGGAGAACAAGAATGAATAGTGGCCTGTAGCCACTTTGAGCAAAGTGAAATGTAGAATATTACCTGATTTAAAATCATGAAATTGAAGAGAATTAACTGATAGATATTTTTCAGTTCCCCTCCAACTAAGAGGAATGAAAGGATTTGATAAGCTATGGAAACTCACAAAAACCACAGCATTAATTCTTGTGATAAGGAAGCAGTTATTTTTACTTGAAAGAGTTCATTGTTCATAAGTAATTTAAGGACAAATTCCAATTCAGGAAAATACATTTCATATCAAAATCTAATACAACATCCAAGAGTGACAGGAAATTTGGGGCAGCAGGATTAATTTTTTTTAAGTCCAATTCTTGAGGTCTATTTTTAATATTGATTCATAAAACTGTTACTTTAGTCAAACATTTTTGAAGCTGTGATTTGCTAGTGGTTTGGCTCCTTTGGGGAAGGGGAGAACTTGAAAACATTCTTGGCTTGGCCAGAAGGTATGAACTTGTTCTTGCTTTTGACTTCCTCTGTGCTGCACAAACTCAAATATTGGTGCTGCAGAAGTTGAAAAGTGAAAATGTGAAAAAATACTTGACCAAGGCTCTGCTGTGTTAGATGTTGCATAACGGTGTCAAGTACTTCGTGTTGGCAATAATCTAAACATCTCCATCTCTTTTCCTCTCCAATGTTCCTCAAACACTGCTCAGGACTTTTTAAGACATTCACTTTGTGTCTTTCTATTTCATTCTGAGTAAGCTTTAAAACATCTGGTGTTTTCCAGGTTTCCTCCACAATCATTTAAAATTGGAAAGTTAAATTCTCCTTCAGCTCCCGGAGTTCATGTGTGAAGGAAAGGCCACGACAAGTGATAAAACATGAAAAAAGAAATGCATGGCAGATGCAGGCCTGGTTTATTCTGTTATAACCTGAACACTGAAGAACTGTTTGTGTCCCAGTCAGCGGGAGGCAGCTGACTGAGGGCACCTGGGGCATGGCAGGACTACAGTCCTGGCTGCAGAGCAGGACTGCCACAGCAGAAGAAGGAAACTCCCTGTGCTCAGCCCTGCACAAAAGGCACCTCCCTGACACATGGTGTCACCACCCCAAGGAAGGGCTGTCACCAGCTCAGGTTCTTCCCCTTGCACTGCAGTTTGGCAGGGCCCTTTTGGAGCTACATAATCAAGCCCTTATTTTCCTGCTGGCTTCAGGATGACTGTGTTTCCCAGAGCACTCTTTCACTTTCTCACTTTGCCTCTCCATTTTCTACCATTCCCTTAGTAAAGGTTAAGCCAATTTAGAGCTTTCAGTGGGCGGCATTCAGTCAGCCAGGAGCCTGATGGCGTCTGCTTGTCCTCAGAATGGGCATAGAACAGGCAACAGCAAAGGAAGCTTTTCCATGCACTGTCCCACTCAGGATGCTGAGTACCTTGACCTGCAGGCCTTCTCCCATAAGGACACGAGGGTACTTCATTATCTTGTAGGGCCATTAGGCTGCTCAGTGAGAGCTACAGCATCAAACAAGGGTGGGTCTGTCAAATGCTGCCAGTTGGGATGAGATCATCCAGCCAATGACACAGCCCAGAGACCATTTGTTTTCACCTGGACTTGAAAGGCTGCTTTGCTTTCAGCCAATAACTAAAGTCTACTTGATTCACACAAATGACCCAGTGATGAGGCACTTCACATTTCATTATTGAACCTCTGACCCACCCGTTGTCCAGACCCTAATTTTCCCCTCAACAGTCCAACTGGATACCCAAATAAGTCAAAGCACAGTACCCAGGAGTCACACAGTGCTGACTTTCCACTGCTCTGAAAGGCAAATCCTGCACTCATATAAATATTTCTGAGCACCATGTCAATAAACAGGCCCTTCATGGAAGTGTAAAAACAACTGAACCATGCTCCAAGACCTTTCACATTGCTGGAGAGGTGCAAAGATTCTGCAGTGTAAATACGAATCAGGTTTGCAATTTTTATGCATGCTCTTGTTTGCAATTACATGTAGATTTGTTTCAGTTTAAAATGAAGCTTTAACTGATGCCAGATTTCCTTTTTTTCTTAAATCCCAACACATTCCAGATTAGTTGTGAACAACAGTTATTCTTTTCCATTCTCAGCCTACCACTTTTAAAAGGACACAGAAGAGTAGCTCAGATTTAGGATCTGTTCCAGTGGAGAGGACCTGATCTCTTGCCATGAGCACAGGTGCTTCTGTAGTGAAGCATTAATCAACCCAAGTCCCATCTGACCACTTTATTCTGGCGGTATGGCAGGCAGTCAGCTGTGGGCTTTCTTCAGAAGCTCATGAGGTCACTCCATCTCTTTAAAGCAAAAATAATGACTCTCCAGCAAAGAGTGAGAGTTGGCAGCTGTGATGTTGAGGTGATGTAACTGCACACAGTGGTGATGTGAGATTTTTCTTGGTTCCTAGAAGCCAATACTGCAGAGGCAATCATACTAACAACAGTATTTGCTTAAAATTTTGGACAAGAAAGAAGACCGAGTTTCTTGCACAAACCAACAGTGATCATAAGGGAGTGAAAGGTCAGGAACTGGCTGTCAGAATTGGAAGCAGTCAGGGCCAAGCTCTGGCGCTGAAAACGCAAGGTAGCAAGCAGTGCAAAGAGCTGGCGACTCCCCCGCGCTAACACACATATCCTTATATCCTGAGCACCTTGGGCTGCTTCCCTCTCCACAGCTCCTCTGCTAGCAGCTGGTTATCTTCTTAGTCTTGCCATGGGTAAAATGAGGGGATGGAATTATTTGCTATTAGCAGGCTCCCCTAGAGTAAATACATGGCACTGTATACCTTGGCAAAATGGGGTGGACACCTGACACTGAATCAGCTTTCTTGGGTTTATTGGTGAGGGTGAATTTACTGAAAAATAACTACTAAATAAACAGAGCCACGTTTCTTTTTTCTACAGCTAAAGAGAAAAGAGACTGGAAGGACTAGGCAGGTTGAAAAACTGAATTATGAAAATACCTGATCACCTTAACTCTGGGAGATTTCAGGTGTTGAGCATCTTGTAGTACCCTAATCCTTTACTTCTTGGGTTTGAAACACTAGGATGCATTTAACAGGAACAGGTAATGCCTGTAAGAAAAACCTGGGCCACATTTGTCTGGCCAAACTCTCACAATGTGGCCCTTTCCATCAGAGCTCCTCATTACTGCTGCACAGATGCTGCTATTTCTAAGAGGGAGTAAAGCTCCGTTAAACTTCCCAGTCTGCTCTGCTGCTGAAGTTCGATTTTAATAGAAATGGACTCACCATCCTAAAGAACTTAAGGATTAAAAAGAAGTGTAAACAGAGGTCACTTTACTAACTTAAACGAAGTAACCAGGAGATGAGGGTATTTTCTGCAGTGGTGATCACTCTGAGGGGCAGATAAAACTCCTTATGCTGTGCCACTGTGTCTCACTGGCTGTAACAGTTTGTGAGGCAGAACATCATGTAGGAATAAATAATTCTAGTCGCTCTAAACTCCGCCTAGATCCACAGAGACTGAAAGTCGTGCCTTATGTCATCCAAGAGGTAAAAACCCTCAACTGAAGGCTGGGGTGTGACCTATCAGTTAGATTTAACATCACGGGGAAAAATAAACACTGAAGAAGAGGGAAAAATGTTGATTAACTTTTTTTACTGCCAATTAGGAAGAACTGGGCTCACAGAAAGTTTTTATTTTGTTTTAAATCTGAGACATTATTTCCAAATAATGGTAATAATAGTCTTACTTGTTTCATATTTTCTTAGAGATGTTTTTAGATTTTGTCGGATTTTCTATTCCCAAAAATTAAAGTTAGCTTACTGAGTGCTAGAGTTATTTCTTTTTACTGTAGAAGTATTGGAACACAGATAATGTAACTCCTGGAAGGAAAAGGAAACTTAAAACTTTTGGGTTTGGTTTACTTCTGTCTACATGGATCATTGTGATTTCTGTTAAAGGTGGTCTGTTATTGATCCTTTTTATTTCTGTTCAGTTAATTTATCAAGAGCTCTTGACAAATTGTAAATATATATATATTTATAAATACACAAATAGTATATTCCCTGCCTGTGTTTCAATGCTGGACAATATAAGGATTCAATATTTGTAACGTGAAAAAAAAAAAAAGCATAATTTTTACGTAATCCTAATTATTTTGGTCTAATTAATCCAGACAATTTTACCATTTATACAGGTACTTATCCCAGAAATTGAGCAAAAACAGCAAATGTGGCAGGTGAACCAGTCAATAAAATACAACAATGTCTAACAGTGAATGATCAACTTGTCTGGGTTGAGAACCTTCATTTGACTCCAGAATCTGCCATTCCCACTCCAGTCTGTTGTGTAGATGGGGGCATGGCAGCACCTCTCCCTTCAGAAGAGGAAAATCCAAAGTTCACATAGCTCTGCTCTTAAGATGACTACAGGAAGAGAGCTGGGAAAATATAATCTAATCTATGTAGATATTCCATATTTGAGCTCAGGAGACTGACACTACACAGAGAGAAGAGTAATGTAGGCTATTGACCACTGTTGTATTGTCCCACTGAATCATAATTATAGATTCTTCTTGACTGGTGCTGCTCAGAAATTCTGTGATGAATCTGATTCACTGTGCAAACACCACATTCACCAGACCTCAGAATGTCCTGTCTAAAAGTGAAGCACCATTTCACATCTGTTTCTTTTATCAGAAGGCCACAAAAACACCTTACTTCAGAGGCTGCTGCCTCTGAATGCCTATGGAAGGAGGCATTTTGCAGAGGGCCAGGTTGGGCACTTCCTATGCCCAGCGCCCAGGGCACTCACAGGGAGCCCATGCTCCCAGCCAGAGACTGCAGGCACTCGAGTCCTTTTCTGGACACAAGTTGCTCAAGAAAATGTTCCCATTACTCACAAACTAAATCAAATGAATGAACACAACACACAGTTGTTTTCCTCCAGCTTCCCTGCCCACTACAGAGAGTTCTGAACTGGCAGAGGCCAGTGTCATTCAACTGAGGTCAATGCAATGAGGCCCATTTATACCAGTTGATGATTTAAACCTCCAGACTTTCTCTCTGGCACACATTTCTTTTCCACCAAGCCTGGATATAAACCAGAGCCTAGAACATACAGAGATGAAAACACTCACAGTTGGTTTAAACTCTCACTTCCTCCCTCGCAGCTGCATCACAATGGAAGGAATTTTGCAGAAATCACTTCAGTGTGGCCATGTCTCCAAGGGAAGGAGGAAAACCCAACATGTCCATGGTACATAGATACCAGTACACAGCAACAGCACAACTGGCATCAAGGTGAGGTTCTGACTAACCCCCAGCTTTTCCAACTTTACTTTTGTGCACAAGTAAGTGCTAGAACGGCTACAAAGAAGATTCAGGGTGCAAAAGTGGGGAACAAACTATCTGAGGGGCCTTTCCTTGTAAAGAGAAGTGGCTCCATGGGAGACTCACAAGCTCCATTGGCTGAGGTAGCTGTGTAATGCTGTAGCATGTTTGGGGAGGAATTCCAGCTTGACTTCTGCAATGATTGTCTTATGCCCTCAAGCATGAGATTTTATTACCCTTATCTTGGCAAGAATGACATTACTTATGGGCCCCAGCCTTACTGCAGAGAGGGAGGACTGGTTTGCTACCATTCCCCCCTGGGTGGCTGCTAAGCAACTGTCCCGAAAGTTGGAGAGAAAAGAGAGAATGTTGATGAGATCATTCCTCATCCCATCTTCTTCCAGCTAAAGACTCAGGAGCACAGTCTGAAAGGAAATAATGACCCAGGGAACCCAAGTGACCAGGCATCTCCTGTGTTTGGAAACCAGAGGCACCTGGCTGGTGAACAGCAGACAGGAACGTTCCCAACAAAAAGGAGCCACGCAAGGATAATTCGGAGTTCCCATTTCTGGGAAGCTGAAGTCTATAACAAACTGGAAAGTGCATCCTGGCCTGCTACTCAATTAATGCTGTTTCAGACATGTTTTGTACGCGGGCCAATAGTGACATGAAGTGGCCTGGTGGGTTAATCACAGGTGGAAGCATTTCCCAAGAGACCAGGCAGTGTCACAGAACAGTAGAATGGTTTGGGTTGGAAGGGGACCTTAAAGGTCGTGTTGTTCCAAGACCCCGCCATGGGCAGGGACAGCTTCCACTATCCCAGGTTGCTCCAAGGCACATCCAGCCTGGCCTTGAACACCTCCAGGGGCGGGGCAGCCACAGCTTCTCTAGGCAGCCTGTGCCAGGGTCTCACCACCTTCACAGGGAAGATCGTTCTCCTAATATCCAATCTAAACCTATTCTCTTCCACTTTGAACCCATTCCCCCCTGTCCCGTCACTCCAGATGCTTGTAAACAGCCTTGCCCCCAGTACCTTATAATCTTATTCTACCTTATTTTTTACAGAAGGGACACCTGCACATCTGGTAATGGTGAATGGCCCACAATCACCTGGGAGGAGGGATCTGAAACAGTGCCTGCTCCTTCCCATAGGCAAGGCTTGCCGAGTAGGAGAGGCAATCAGAAAAGCTCAGGCTTAAATATACGTCAAAGCATGTATTTTGTGTCAAAATCATGTTCCACCCAGAAACCTGGATCTCTACTGGAAAATAGAGATATAGCTATTGGAAAATAACCAATATGATCAATAATAACAAAAAGTCAGTCTTATTTCAGTCAATATGCTCACAGTCTGATATCCAACTACCATCTTAGATCAAAACAGGAAAATGAACCTTTGGAGTAATGTGAACGAAAGGAAGGAAAACATAAAAGGATCATTCAACTGTCTAGTCTTCCTGCCAGGACCATCTGATCACTTTAAATTGTCTGCAAATGTTGATCAATAGCTCAATATCAAATAACACTATGAAATGTCAGCACAGACAAACCAATTTTTCACCAGTGTCCTTTGCTAACTGTTGTATCTCCATATGCTTATTATTTGTGTGGGTTTTATTCCAATTCTTACAGGAATAGATGTGTCCCCAGGCACCACACAGTGACAGAAATTAGTGTTTCTTCAGGATTAATTGACACACATTTTTTTGTTAACATCATAAGCATTAGATCTAATTACAGGGAAACCCATGTACATTATAAAATATAAATTAAGGTTTGTTTTATAGATTAAAAGCAAATCAATATTTAGCAACAATATTCTCAATTATCTTTTCTATAATTACAATATGACACTGATTAGTAATTCAGGCTGGAATTATGGGTCTTGGGTTTATTATCCAGTAAAATGACAGGGAAATGCCTGCCCTATGAAACCACAGTTCTCTGGGTGACAAAATAAAAGATCACAGCTGGGTCCTCAATGGCTTCAGGAGCATCACTTGTGTGTTAACAGCATTGCCAGAGTTCCCTGGTGATATTGTCAATAGTCAGAACTACAGAATAGCTGGAAATTTTAAAGATTTGGAGAAAATTATTTTAGAAAAAATAAGGTATTTTAATATGCTTTGCTTCTCAATGTTAAACTTGGTTTACTACTTCAAAAATGTGTACTATATTAAATATTTAGGTTTTTGTAGCACACAGACAATGCAGCATATCTTACTGATATCAAGCAACCAGAAATTAATTTTAGCTAATCACAACTACACATGCTGTAGAGATGCACTTTAAAGTGCTCCCCGTTTGCATCTGGATACCTCTAGGTTTAGAAAATGAAGAAAAATGTCAGAACTAGAAATCAACAATTAATACTCGTGACTTATAACTAAAAAGCAGAATTATAATTGCAACAACCAGCAGAGGAATGTAAAGAAAGAACCACTGAGAGAAGCTGCTTTACAAAGAGTTTTGAGGGATTTCCTTCCCCTGAAATTTTAAATTTCCAAAATCGTAGTGATTAAAACAGAGCACAAAAAAAAAAATAAACAAAACTTTTAAGAAGATTTTTTTTCCTTATTCCTTTTTTTTCCCTTTTCCTGGAGAAGAAAGGCTCTGTTTCTTGCTACACAAAGACTCTTTCATTGCTCGGCTCCTGAAGTGTTAAGCTAGTTGGTTACTCTGCTATCTATTCACACTGTCAAGAATGCCCTAAATAAATGCAGCATAAACAGGTTCCATAGGTCCTCAGGGCTGGACTTGGTACGTGTGTAGGACAGAGCCAGAGCCTTGAGGTGGATCTGCCTCCACCTTCTGTGCAGCTCTCCAAGACTCAAAAAGTCAAGTTTGACTTCAGCAGCAACTAATGAAAAAATGATTATGTCACAGCAAAAGAGGGGAAAATCCACAAGGCACCACATCTCACTAACCAAAACTCCATCCATTCTTTCCTGTTTCCTCAGCAGAACATCCAAAATACCTTGTTCTACACTGCAACAAGCCTAACTCCAAAGGGTTTGGACAGCAGAAATAATGACACAGGTTTAAGAAGGTAAAAAATCCTTCCTGCTCTTTGATTAACTGGGCTTCTTGATGGAGTTAAGTGCAAACAGCTGCCTGGACTTCAACTGAAAAGCCTAAATCTAAACACTCCATGTTTACATAACCCAAACTTCTAATCAGGCAGCTGGATAATCCACCCATTTAAAGTATCCCTAAGAGTTCCAGGGAAATGTGATTTTCTTACAGCTAAGCCAATCAACAACCACTTTAAAAAACTCCAGCTACCAAGTTACTACTTTGGAACAGAAGTCTCAGCGGGACAGGGTCATGACCCCACAGTGAATCACAAAGCAATTTTGGTGGGATCCTTCCCCCTTTCTTTTTCTTTTTTCTTTCAGTCTTTTTCCCTGTTTTTTTTTTTTTTTCTTTGAGAAGTACAAATCTGAATCTCTAATTTCCTCTGTATTCAGATGCTGCAAGGTAATAAATGAGAGGAGAAAAGCATACAGTAGTGCTCACACACATGCTGGCATCTGCTTACAGGACCTTAATCTAAAACCTTGTGAAATCCTGACCACATCCATCCGGAACCATGGAACTCGGGAAAGGCAAAGTACAATCACCACCAACAGAGCCCATAATTTTTCAGGGGAAAAAAGGGGAAGAGAAGCAGGACTTAGGAATGAGAATATTTCACAGAAGAAAACAGTTCAGATATTTACAGGACCATTTACGGGATTCAATATTCCTTAAACTGACAGACACATTAGTAGGGACTCTGTGTTTGGGGCCCCATCTCACCTCATAGGAGTGTTTTACCACCATAACTCATTCCAAAGTCAGGCTCTCAGTTTTGTTTTTATGTTTGAATGAAATATTTTCACCTTATTGCAGTTTACTTACCAGATACCACATTGTTTGTCTTTCTTTTCCTAACTCAATGAAGACCCTGTGCTAAATCACATCCAGTCACACCTGTTAGATAAGGAGAGTCTGAACAAAAAATATTTTCCTTGGCCAATTCAGTGAAATTTTAAGTGTCCCCAAAAAAGGTGATGCTTCTTGGGCTATGTAGGGAAACATGGGGTTTGCATCCTGATCCTGGACAGTTTACTTGATACTTCTGCTCCTCCACATCCCTACCTGTAAAAGGTAGTTGGTGTTGGTGTTTTTACAGCCAGGACTGTAAGTAAAGTTGTATTTTAAAACTAGTAAAATACATTGAAAACAAAAAAACCATGTAACTTTTTCCAGGCAGGAAGGGATGCTTTTAGAACATATGGTAATAACAAAAAAGGACATGCTTTTACACTGATAAAATCTGGCCACAGAGGAAATAAACTTTATTCAACATTTCTTCATTTTGCCAAGACCCCAAGCAGAGCAACAGATACAGCACTGGAGATCCAACACTGGAGTAACAGCACTACATAACCCCCTTTCAGATTACTTGCTAAATATTTTAATTCCTAGCCAAAGAGGTTGAAAATTTGGGATTTGATACAAAAATTGTGTCCTTTACCTTCCTCATCAGAAGGCAGATGTCCTACCTGCTCTATTCTTAGTTCTGCCTAGCTCCTATGGGGACTGGATAGCAAATTAGCTTCCCCCAGCTGAACTGCACAGTCCACTCCTACCTGCATCCCTAGAAATTTCCTATGCCTTCCTTAAGAATAGTTCCTTTTATCTTTCCAGCTTCTTTTCCACTCTCGTGGCTGATCAACACAGAAATCAAAAAGTCTGGAAGAAAAAGAGCAGCAGGATCCAGTACCAACCCCACAAGAGGTGAAGTGGCAAGTGATAGGAAATTGGAAGATTATTTATAAAACACCAAAATAACTTCAGTTACCCCCAGTTCTAATCTTCTTTTTCATCTTAAAGATGAGACCACCTCTATTTGGGTTTTTTGGAGATGCGTTTGAGTTTAAAGTTCCCTTTTAATTATTTTTAAAAGGCAGGAGAGGGACGCCTGGAGAGCTCTGAGCTGCAGAACTGAGGCAGTTTATATTCTCCTCTGTGTGGACAGCCAAAATAATAGAAGTATTATAAATCAAATAGCTGTGTCATAAAAAATAGATACATCCGCAGTACTTGCGGTTGAACAATCGGCCAAGTCCAAATATTACCTCTTAATTTTGAGAATTAAAATAAAATGTAACAAGTTTCAAGTGAAATACCCTTCCTACACACACATGTTTACACAGTCTCCATTTTCTGTATCTTGTTGACAAGAAGATGCAAATATAACTTTTTGAGCAACGAATCTATCACATCAGACTCCTGGAGCCCCACATTCAGATTGCAAGACACTTTTGGAAGTAAAAATCCTTTTTCAGTGTCTCAGCAAGGTTGGGCTTTATCCACAACCTGAATCCACTAGTCAGTGAGAACTTGTATGTGAGAATCTGACTCAAAAAGGCCATTCAAAATGTTTTTTAGCTGTGCCAACTTTGGACAACACAGTTCACTTTTCCTTTGACTGGTGAGCAGTAATTTGTTACAAAGAGGCTCTCGTGGTTCTGCTTGGTGCAATATCTGACCCACACACAGGCTTGGTCTAGACTGCAGATTGAGGTACCAATGGGACAAGCTACAGCAGTAGCTCTGTCTGCAGAAAACGAGGGGCAGAATATCTGGGTGTTCTAAGACAGAAATTTTCCAGCTCAGCCCTGTGAGCCAATACACAGTCCTGCTGTGTGCTCACAGCTGCCTCAGCCCCAGTTAAATCCAGTTGTTCTTCCACAGCCCCAAATCCTATTTAGCTTCCCTGTGTATCCTACATTCACACCAGTGTGCAAAGAGCCCCCAGCCAGGGGCAGGGTACAGAAGCAGATCCTATCTTCTGCCTGACTCTCTGTGGCACCATCCCCAGCGGAAATGCAAATACCTTCATTCCGGAGGGGTTTCTAAGAGAATTTATTTGAAGCCTGAAAGTGATAAAGAGGAGTTATTCCACAGAGTTTACAATTTTCTATAGTAAACAATTACATATTCAACACCTGCTTATTTTGTTTAAAAAGGAGCTTTTTAAAAATAAAAACTGGAGGAACCACATTTAAATATTCAAAACTCAGAATATTTTTTAACAAAGTCTACTTCTAGAAATCAGAAGGCCTTTTTTTTTTAAGAGGATAGTACAATTTTACAGAATTGCAAGCATCTGTACTAAATACTTGCCTGAGCTTCTCTGTAGCTGAACATGGTTACAAAGAACAACCTCACAAACACAGAATCACACTGCCAAGATTAGCTACATCTTGCTCATAGTTTCAGTGGGTGGCCCATAGTAATTCTGAGGGCCACATAATATACTCTGACCCAGGCCCTCTAAAAACAATTATGTGTGTCAAGCCACAGCTACCAAAAAAAAAAAAAAACCAAAACCAAATAAATAAACCAAACAACAACTAAAACAAAAACCTAAGGCAGAATTTTTAGACTAATCAAAAATATCATCAAACTATTTCACACACACAACGTGTCCACAATGGAGTATCCCAATAAGAAAATTAAAATAAAAGCAGAAGCTATTTGATGTGTATAAAACAGGTTTTCACAAAAGAGGAGAAAATAAGTTACTCACAGGGATTCCAAGTTAAGCTATCTACTACCCCAAAGGAGAACTAGCTACTGTCTGTCATCGGTGCACTACTAACAGTTTATTACTCTGCTGACATCTCCATCTAGAAAATACTGGTAAATTGTCTCAGGATGAGAGGCAACAGCCACTGAAAAGGACTTGCTGTGATGTGGTGGTGGCAAGCAGGATTTTTTAGACATCTCCACTTACTTTGTGATAAAATGCTTCCAAGATGGTGTCACTTCCCTCCCAGACGGCCCAGCTTTTCTTAGCACCTGATATGGAATCAGTGACTTCTGTGAATCAGAGCTAATCTCAGGATATGTCACATCTGTAGCAGGAGGAACAGCTGTGCAACACTTGTCCAGGCATAATTGAGCCTCAAGATTGCAGAGCAGTGTGTGATTAATTGGCTGAAGGATTCCTGATAAAGAGGAAGAGGATAATGACCTGCCTGGGTCAATGGGAGGTGCTCTGCTTATCTGGAAGCATAACAGGCATTAAGAGAAATGCTCCTGATCAAGGTCACAGGGAACAGTGACAGATTCTCTGTGAGTGTGAATTTGAGGCATTTCAAAATCACATTCCACAGATGTGCACAGGGGGAAGCGTGCTTAGGAAGACTATTTTAATGCCTTTTATGGTTCTGGTTCCACAATCATTATTCCCAGAAGTACTGCCAGAAGCCTACTCATGAAAAGATCCACATATCAGCTTTGCAAGTACTTCCATGTCAACTTGGAAAAGGTAAGCCTGAACTAAGAAGATTCTCACCTGATTTTCATGTGGATAATCTAGCTTGCTCGAAGATCCTCTTGAAAGTAAGCAGGCAATGCTCCCATGTTGGAAAAGGCAAAAGAGCCACATGGAACCACTTCTCTGGGCAACAGTTGTGGTGGCACACTCATGACTCTTGGCTTAGGAACTACTTTGGCTCTCTAGACCTGCTCAGCCAAGCTAAAAAGAGCAAATATAACTTCTAATCCCCACTCCTGGCTTCCCAGCAACCACAACAACTTCCTTGGTGCACCCTCAGGGAAGGGAAACCCTGGATATTTCTAAGGATGGACTTGTAGAACAAGTGCTGAGTGTAGGTCCATCATAGTCTTGTGCTGCAGCCCACCGGGATGTTTTATGCAAAGTACTACATCTTGTCCAGCAAGTCTGCCGGAAAAACCTGCTGTAAGTATCAGCTGAGTAAATTCAGGTAACAAAACGATGCCAAACACTCATTTAAAATAATAAAGGCAGCATGAAAAAAATATAACGTTTTATGACACAGCAGTGGCCTTCTCTGCCATGCAGAGGACTCCCTGTGTCCCAGGGAGAGTGCATCTTCTGGAACACATCTCTCTCAACCAACCTAAGCGAAACTGGCTGTCCAGATGGTATTACAGGGGGTTCACACTTGCCTGATCTAGCCAGACATCCTCAAAAATTTGTTTCCTCAAACAGCTCTCCTTCTTTCCTGGGTCAATAAGAATTTCATCTCCATCAAACAGCTGAGCAGTTTTTCTCTCTTAAACTCTAAATACCCATGAAAGAGATTCTATGGGAGCTGAGCTCTTTACACTCCATGACTGCACTCCAGCTGCCTCCAGCCTAATGATGTTTTCTTCATCTGCCACACAGATTTTCATACACTGAGGTTACTGCTCAATTACATGTTGCTTGTGGAAAATTGAGAGGATGGCAGTTTATTGGAAATAAGTGTGAGGTGGAGCCCTACAGGGAGGGAAGTCATTCTTTGAAGCTTCGGCCGGCACTGGTTTATATAGGCCACACAAGAGAAGGTGTGGTGGGTCACCAGCTGACAGATGCTCAGAAGAAATCAAAAGTCATATACTGGTTTTGGCACAAATACAAATGGGCAAAGCATCAACTAGAACAGGATTTTTAGCCCTTCGTGGAAAGTTTTCCACTTCAAACAACCACAACAAGTAGGAAAAAGATCTTAAAAGTAATTCAGGACCAAAATAGTCAGATCATGAACAGCAACAACGACAGCATTCTCACACTTCTATGCCCTCTCTGAGCAAATGTGCTCACTCCAGGGAGTGAACTGTACACTGCTAACGGTATGAGCCAGGCAAACAGAAGTTCCCAGTTCCACACAGTTATCCCATCCCTCTCCAGGCCCATCGGCAGCACGTATCTTCTGAGCCAAATAGAAATGCCCAAGTTGCCATAAGCAATCCATAGCCTCATCCCAGGAAAAAAAAAGGCAGAATTCAAAGTGGGCAGCCCTTGAACAACAGCACAAGCACTGCCCATCTCCAGAGAAAAAGGATTTGGCTACTTCCCGTTTTGCTCCAAGAAGATTTATGGCTGATCATCATACAATAAGTGCAGGGTAAGGGTTATTAATCTTTCCAAACCCACTTCACATTAGTGACTAATTCAAACTTATTTGGTGCATAAATCACACAGTACTAAAGCATTATGTTTTCCCTCCTCTTTGGCTGTAATTCTGAATCCTTGAGGGTGTTCTTTTACAAACTCCTAAGCTATTTATGTGGCTCCAAATGCGCTGAGCTGAATTCTAATTTATAATCTCACTTCTTGCTCATGCAGCACTTTCCCTCTCCCCAGCACCTGGCTTTCAAGTGTCCCACTTTGTAGTGCCCAGCCCTCCAAGGAGCTCTCAATAATAGAGCTCAAATCCAGCTCTAAAAGCAGCTCTCCTTAGTGCTACAGAGCACTACAGAGCTCTCACATCCTACTGAACACAGAGATGAGATTAACTAAGGGAGTTTGCAGGGTGGGACGCATACAGAAATGCTCCGCTATATTTCTGAGCTTTGTTCTCATGCAAAGAGTTTGGTTGTATTAAAAATGCACATCAGGTTATAGAGGGCATTTTTACTCATACTCTGAGGACTGTGGTGTTGTCTAAAATGTAATGCACTGAAGTGATGTTCTCCTCCTTGTCCCTTAGACATGACTGTTTCCCTATACACCCAAACAACCACACAAGGACAACGCTGCTCCCTGCACGTGTAGAACTGGAGTATCATGTTCTCAGAATTAAGCTTTTGCATGAAGACATGCAGGTTGCTATTTTAATTCAGATCAACCTATGCCTAAACTGTTCTGCCATGGGTGTGGTTGCTCTTCCAGCAGCAGCCAACTGCCACTCTCACAAACTCATAAAAACTCATGTGATTTGGCTCCCTCTTAGTAGGCTGGCATTTATCATAAATACATAACAAGCTCTTCATTTTCCTCTAGATCAGTGCTTGGGGTTTTTACCTCTAAGAGTATTGTTACAATTCAGCAGTCTGATCTACACATAGAATTCAGAGATTGATTAATTCAGCCTACAGTCCTTATTGGAGAATTTTTATACCATGGAAAATTATTACACAGGCTCTGTCTACTATTAAAAAAATCTGTACAGTTGATTTGCTTTTATGGTATTTGTCATGCCTTTGGTTCTATCTGAGCTTTGCTATTAGACCAAAAGGACACATGTATATTTTCTCCCTACATTACAATCTTTCCAAGTTGTCCTAGACAAATCTAAGTGAGTTAAAATACATCCACAAAAACAATTCCTGGGCATAACACAGATGGAGAAACTAGAATTACACGCATTTCCAGCAATTTCCATCCAGGCAATGCCATCTACAGTCCTCCTTTGTCTATAGTAAAGAGAAAAAGCCTACCCAGCATTTGAGAACTGGGAAGCCACCGGCAGTGGGACCAGGGACATGTTGGTCTTCCAAACATTTAGAATGAGGAGCATTTGGGAAATATCTGGCTTTAGAGGCTCACTGGCACTTTTCATATTTGGAAAAATATCTCCCAAAACAAATCTGTGTAATCATTCCTACTTTACTTGTCCAAGGTCATCTAGCATAGAATGAATGTTAATGCTCTGAAAGATCACTCGCTCTCACACAAGCTATGTTCTCTCCCCTAAAGAAAGTAATTCTATCTCCAGAAATATGTAAATGTGAGATTCACAATATTAATCTAAAACTAAGTTTCTAAGATACACAAAAATAAAATAAGAGCAATTATAAATGTAAATTAAATAAGGAGCAACTTATCTGGACTGGATTTTAAGGCATCGTCCTTGAGGTTTTGCAGTGCAGAAATAACATTGCTCTGACATCACAAGTATGTACTTTTGTGCATTGAGAAAATCCTGCTGTTTATTTGGAACTTTTGAAGTCTAGTATCAATATAGCTTCTTAGTCCCCAGAGTGTCCTCAAGGTTTGAGATGTGTATTTTTAACTTCCATGCTTACTGACATTCCATTCAGGCCGTTTGGCCGTTCTCCCCATTGGGACTCCATCAGCCATCGCTCTGATTTTGGCACCACAGCACTTATTTGCTTTACCCTTTCCTAAAGGCCTGTGCGAAGAGGCGTGGCCTGCCCTGGCAATGAGCTCACCCTCACAAGAACTGTGTTAACTGAGGAGCTGGAGCTCTTTGAGGGCACGTTGCTATCAATGCAATCAGCACAAACCAAGGAAATGCTCAGTTAAGGCAGCGCTGCTGCTCGGGCTGGTTGTACCCACCATGTTTTATGTACCTTGCTACCTGCACGCTGTAATACCCACAGGCTCCCACAGATCCTACCTCCTCCTCACCTCCAGGATTCACCCATCAGAGGGCTCATCCCGAAGCACACCCACCACCATGGAGGCAGTGGAAGTGGCACAAGGGAAGAAGCCCATGGGGGCACAGCATGAAGCAGTAGCTCAGCTTCAGCAGAACATTGGTATTCACGCATCGCAGCCCCCTCAGAGATGTGATCCCACAGAGCCACAGGTACACAAAGGCTGTTTGATTCCACTTGAAACTATTTTAGCTGTGCTCAAACAACAGCTTAAAAGCTTCAAGAATTCCTTTGAAAAAACCCTTTGCCTCTGTGAATTTTTGGATGAATTTTCCAAATCATGTTGCCAAAAAAGGAAAAAAAGGAAATTCAATCAAGGAGTTTGATGGTGGGAAAAGCCAATAATTTTTATCCTGAATTAAGAATATTTTCAAAAGCTTTTTACAAAACAGGGTGGATGTAGGAAGAGGACAGAAGGCTCTTCATTCCTGATTTATACTAATGTTGGGTTTCTAGGGTGCCATTAGGGAAGTGCAGGTTGTGCCTCTCAAAGAGAATGTCACCACTTGTTTTGATAAGGCAAAGAAGATTCAGGGCTTGCAGTGCCTGGCATTTTATGCCACCATCAGAACCAGAAATGCAGCCAGGAAACAGCAGTTCTTGAGATGGCACTGCTCAGGTATGGGAAAGTAGGGCCTGGTCTTGGGAGGGGTGGCTAACTAAGGAGAGACACAATTTGGATTTCAGCACTGTCCAAGTCATCGCACATTGTCCTTACAGAGCAAAATGAAAAGGAGAAAAGCAAACTGGACACACCAACCTAGTTGGCAGGAGCACAGGAATTCTATTTTTTTAGCTGCCATAAAGACCTACTGAAACAAGAGCTTCCCAAATCTCTGCAGGTATGTCTGTGACTTTTCCATCATCAGCAGCCTGCTGCTTAGGGAAGCAGAGCATTAGGCTTTCTTTAAAGGAGTCTTAAAAGCCCCTCTGTTCACCTTCAACTATTCATCACGATCATTTGAAGCTCTCTTTTGCACCCCTCCTTCTTCTTACTCACATCTAGTGCTCCATGTTACTACGCTGCAATCATAAATAATGAAGGAATGATATGGAGATACTGGCTGCCCTGTTCCAGTGTCCTCATGGCCAACCTTTCAATGAAGTCCTTACATTTTCACTACAATAAACACATAAGAGAAGGGGTGGAGGGACAATGTTCCCTATTCTAGAATGCAGCTTTTAAATAGCACTTTATTAGCAGGGTCAGCAAACACATAGGCTGAAAAATAAATAGCATATTTGAAAAAGAGGATTTTCTCCCTCAGTGGGTACATTTGCATTGAAACTTCCTGATAGAATAGACAAGAATTGGAAGAAGCATTTCAGGAAGGGATGATCTCTGTCAATAGCTGGGTCTCCTGGCAAAATCTGGCATTTGCATCTCCTACATTCCAGAGGCTGAAGTGGGAGAAGGATTTTTAATTGTCTTTACTCCAGATATATGACATGACAGAATGTTGTCCCAACACACAACTTTTTAAGAGGTTATACACGGATCATATCAGATCTCTGCACTTGGTGAGCATTTCTGTAGCTGTGTGACATTCTCTCTGTGCAGGCATATCCTATTCCATTACTGATTTGTCTGATAAAGGAAATGGAGGGAAAATGGCAATTTTGTGATTTTTCCAAATGACAATGGAAATTACACTGACAGCACTAGGCCTGTTACCTTCCATTTCCATCTTCACCAGAAGCTCTTTATTGCTGGTATACAATCTCTGGAGAAGCATTTTTAAATGGAGATTTGAAGAAATGGGGTTTGGTCAATGATAATGAAGTAGTTCTTTAAATGCAGGATTATGGAATATGGCACTTCCAGTGTTGTAGGCAAACTGTGCCAAATATGAGCACTTCAAAGTCTGGAACAGAGCTGTGAAAACAATGTTAACCTCCTTTCAAAACTCTCCTTCCCACAGACTTATGGTGAAAAAATCTCCAGAGAATAAATACACTAGGGCCCATCTTCTCTGTAAAAGCTTTTTTTTTTGTTGTTTTGGTTTTTTTGGGGTTTTTTTGTTTATCACTATAATATACTCATTCTGGGTATTTTTTGAAGATGTCTTTGAGTTCCAGTGCCCTGAGGAAAAGTACCACTGTAGTATTTATGTACTTGTGAGAACGGACCACAGAAAAATTGTTCCAGTTCTATGATCCACAACCTCATACAAACCAGATATTGCACACAGCTTCAAAGAAATGAATCTCAAGAGCTTGTCATCACCTCTAGAGCTCCCAGGAAAATCATGAGAAATCTTTTTAACTGTCTCAGTGGTCATTAGGCCCTTACCTTTCTTGACTGCCCATCCTGATTTCTCAGCCTTGCTTTACTGAATACTCGTTATAAAAAATTAATTGCATCCACATATAGCAGGTTGCCTGTGCACTTGGAGAGCAAATTGAATACATGAAACTCCAGAAAAAGGCAGAAGCAATGTAAGGCAGTGAAGCATGTGGAGTGACTCTGGGCAGGAAGACACTCAGAGGTTAAACTGGGCTGCAGTGAAAGAAATCCCTGCTGAAGGGTTCATTTATTTACACTCCCATTAGAGGAGCCTACAAAGACATACATCAACAGAAACAAACCATTTTAGTACGTCCATTGACTGAGCATCCATCAGTGAACATAATCTATGCCAGCATGTCTTAGGAGTGACAAGATATTATTATTGCAGTGCCAGAGGAGGAGGGGGCAGGGGAAGGAACAAAAGGGAGCGCTGATCCTAGCCTTAACAATGAGCCCCTATTCTCCTGCACTGCACCTGAGCTCCAAGGCTTCAAATTCAACGACCTTTCCCCACTGGCCTCTAAGAGCTCCTCTGTGATTTGCCTCACAACTCCCCTGTTTCCTTCAAAGGAGCCTTCCCCTCATGGGATCTCTGACTACTGTATCACCTCTGCTAAACAAATGACATCACCTTGCTCATCAGCCACACGCAGCTTTACTCCTTCCCACAGTTTGCACTCACTGTTTATTTTTTCAAGCACCTAACCGTCTATTAATCCTCCAGACAGAACAAAGGATCCATTTGCCAGAGACAGCGATTAGAGCCATAAGCACTGAGGCTTCCTGGGAAACACCTGTTTGCTTCAAATAACCTGAGGGGAAAAACTCAGCAAGCAGGACAAACTGCTGGTGGAAATGGAGAGAAATGGGAGCAAAGTCCTGGTGTGATGAGAACTACCAAGCTCCAGATGGCGGACATCTTGCTTTCTTCAGTCACCAGTGCAAAACCACAGTCAGCATATACAATACCAAACTCATGTGCCTGTGACACTTGGTTGCTCCTGATGAGCTATGCCTCCCCTCTTCAAATCTTGCAAGCGCAAAAATGTACAAACTACTTCATGGAAACTGACAGCATCTTAAAATTGCAAATATTTCAACCAACTCCATTTCTGAAACATCATCAGTACCAAAACTGGACCTTACCGTTGTTCCAGGATTTGCAGGTTTTTTCTTCCAACAGCATAAAACATCTGTCCCAATTTTGAAAAATGTGCATTTTAAAAGAGTACGAATAAGGACTTGAACTTTCGTAATCATTTTGGTCAGTCGTATAAAGGTAACAGGCAGCCTTTGGGCACAAAAACTCACATAAAAAGGGCCAGTAACTAGACGACTGTTGCATTTAGCTCCTTTGAATACAAAGATAAGTGACAATATACAAACAATACTGAGTGGCAGAGCATGGTTCTGAGTCATTCTCTGTTTTACGAAATGAGAGAAAATTATGTACCAAACTGGTTGTGTAAGCATCACAGACAATAACTAAAGCTGGAAGAAGGCCAGGCTACATTAATAGCTGCCATTTGATCTCGTTCAAGATCCCTGAACACCCAATGCCTGATGAAGTCAGTGGAAAGGCTCCTACTCATTCCAAAAGGTGCTGTACTGAACCCAACACAGTTGGCAAACAACAGCACACAGAACAAGGAGCACAGCTGGTGCTACAGCAGCTCAGTTCATCATCACACTGGAAAGCAGGCTGTGGTCATACTCCCCATAACCATAGTTCAAGGCTGATCAGCATTTCCTCTTTTCAGGGGAATCTGTCCTCTCGAGTACTTTTAAGCCTCTGAAATTAATGGGATTATTCAAGGAATAATGCACCGCAGAACCTGAATATTTATAGTAAATCCACCACAGTGATTCCTAATGTACTGTGATCCAAGAATTCTGAATAAAACATCAAGAACTCAAGGAGATTTTCAACTGATATAAATCAGCTGTTTCCCCTTTCAAAGCTATGGGGCTCAGCAATTTGCAACTAACAAAACCACAGCTTACCATTTTCAAATTTAAAATAATTTTTGCAGTATTTACAGCTAAGAGCAGACCCTTGCTTTTATTTTCTTACTGTAAAATAATAGTTCGTTTCTTGTGAAATGATAGGTCATTTCAGTGCCAGAAAGTGCACTGAAAGGGGTTTTGAACTTATCACCAAAATTAGGCACTGCAAGACATTATTCATATATATTCTTATAAGTTGCACTGCTTATACATTAGCAACTTCTTTAAGAAGGCCCCAGAGAAAATAAAGAATGTATTAGGTAAGAAAGTGTAAACACAGGAATAATATAAAACACACCTTCTTTTCTAACCCCCTTTTGGAACTGATGCTGTTAACACCACATAAAAACAAATGCATATACGTGTGCGTGTAATATATGTAGATATACAGTTTTATCCATCCGCATGTATTGTTCTAGTAACAGTCACCCTTTCATGGGGCTCATCAGTCACAGGTTTTACTCACCTGATGGGCAATTTGCCATCGGACCGTCCCATCTGTCAGCACACCTTATCTGCCTTTCTTCAGATCCATACTTATAAGTAAGGAAAGGTTGGATATCTGTCTCCTCTTAAACACAATAAAATTAAAGCTGTAATTAGCAGCCTGCCCTGGACACCAAGTTGCATTCCACACCACATGAGAGAGCCTGGGCAGGAGTGGCAGGGCCCTTGGGACAATATAGGAGCCCAAAAGAGAAAAGTAGCCTCAACGTGTGCAAACAAATGAGACTTCAGCTTCTCCTTCCTTCAGGAAGCTGAATTATAGACAGGAGTTCGTGCTTGGATGGCACTGAGATTCCCACAAGACACTCTGGGTGGAAGAAATTAGGTTTCAGGAAAATGAACTCACAGTAAGTATCTGACTATTGACGGCCGTTTAAGTAAAATTATTAATAGAAACAAACCAAACAAATTATTACCTTTTTGAAAGGTAGAATTTCAATAATTTGCAAAAAGATGCAAGAATTCATTGAAAGTCCTTCAGTTATTGTTAGTTCACGGCATATGCTGTACTCAGGTGAGCTCTAGGGCGGGGCTGCTGGAGCCGGCTGTGCCCGTCGGGAGCAGGCCCTGCCTCCGCTCCGGGCTTCGGAGCGCCGTCCTCCCCTCACAGCCTCAGGGAGCCCCTTCCTCCTCTCCTCACAGCCCATGGCAGCCCTTTCCTCCTCCCCTCACAGCCTCAGGGAGCCCATTCTCCCCTCACAGCCCGGGCAGCCCCTTCCTCTTCTCCTCACAGTCCATGGCAGCCCCTTCCTCTTCTCCTCACAGCGCGGGCAGCCCCTTCCTCCCCTCACAGCCTCAGGGAGCTCCCTCGGCTCCTCAAAGCCCGCGCAGTCCCCTCCTCTCCTCACAGCCTCAGGGAAGATCCCACTCCTCTCTTCACAACCCGAGCAGCCCCTTCTCACAGCCTCAGGAAGGATTCCCCTCCTCTCCTCACAGCCCGGGCAGCCCCTTCCTCCCCTCACAGCCTCAGGGAGCCCATTCTCCCCTCACAGCCCATGGCAGCCCCTTCCTCTTCTCCTCACAGTCCATGGCAGCCCCTTCCTCCTCTCCTCACAGCCCGGGCAGGCCCTTCCTCTCCTCACAGCCTCAGGGAGCCCATTCTCCCCTCACAGCCCATGGCAGCCCCTTCCTCTTCTCCTCACAGTCCATGGCAGGCCCTTCCTCCTCTCCTCACAGCCTGGGCAGGCCCTTCCTTCTCTCCTCACAGCCCATGGCAGCCCCTTCCTCCTCTCCTCACAGCCTGGGCAGCCCCTTCCTCCCCTCACAGCCTCAGGGAGCCCATTCTCCCCTCACAGTCCATGGCAGCCCCTTCCTCCTCTCCTCACAGCCTCAGGGAAGATCCCACTCCTCTCTTCACAACCCGAGCAGCCCCTTCTCACAGCCTCAGGAAGGACTCCTCTTCTCCTCACAGCCCAGGCAGCCCCTTCCTCCTCTCCTCACAGCCTGGGCAGCTCCTTCCTCCTCTCCTCACAGCCTCAGGGAGGATTCCTCTCCTCACAACCTGGGCAGCCCCTTCCTCCCCTCAGGGTCTCTGAGACCCTCCTCCTCTCCTCACAGCCTCAGAGAGTCCTTTCCTCTCCACCCCTCTCGTCTCCTCTCATCTCCTCTCCGAAACCGATGCCCAGGCACCCAGAGCCGGGCAGGGAGCAGAAGTGCCACTGTTCCAAAACAATGAGAAATCCCCCACGAATGGGTCCTGAAGGTTTTCACGCAGCAGAGCTGACAACCCACCCCATTCTGTATGAGCAGTGACAACTTGCATCTTGCCCCCCACCGGCCAGGTGCTCTGAGGTAACTCCTGACACTCAGCAGCCCCAGAAACACATCTGACACTTCTAGCAGAAGTTTGGGTTCAGGGATGCCACTTGCCAGCCAAAAGGGATCATCCATCTTAATTAACGAAACTCAAGCGAACAGCTATGTCAAATGAATTGGCAGCACACACATAATCCCATCACATGTATTCTTGTAGTATCTGCACCTCGGCTGACAGATTTGTCATTGGCACAAATGTACTTTAGCCCCGCTTTTAATTGAAACCTCGCTTCTGGCCAGCCTCTTGTCTGGGAGAGCCAGGAGAACTACTTTTTCCATGTTCACAAGCATCCCTGCCAGTCCTTGGTGTCACCACCTGATTAGATCTCTGGCACCGCGGGCTCTGCTTTGGCACGGAGGAGAACATCGTCTCACCGTGCCTGCCTCAAAATGTGGACTTGAGGTTGAAGGCAGAAGAGAAAGTACAGCAGATGTTCCACGTACCAAACAGACTTTCCTGCAGATCAGATGGTTTTCCCTTAGCAGAAAGGCACAATTACCTAATTAGATCAATCAAGAACACAAGGTACTTGAAGCTAGTGTTCCCTCCAAACCTTGCCTATGTATTTGAGCAGCAAATGTGAAATAAAAAATCAGGTATGAGTCCCTGGTTCCACCAATCCGTCCTTGGGCCAGCAGAGCTCCTGAGCTACACAGAGAAGGTGTGAACATGACACGAGTTTACACTTTGGCCAACCAGGGCAGACACTTGGGAGGCAAAAAAGCCATCCCAGTACCCTTTTTAATGCTTTTCTCTGACACAGCTGTAATGTTTTAATGTAAGCAAAATAGTTCATTCTTCCCTGTGCTCAGGCTCAGAAACTGCTGAAGCATTTCTTCCGATCATTTCCAAGGGAACCCAGCCTGCAGCAGCCCTCAGCGTGGATGATTTCAGCACGCATGGTAAAAGTTAAACAACATTAGAGGCTGCCACAATGGAAATTGTTGGGCATCGCTGGTTTCACTTATAATAATGAAACTTGCTTGAAAGCTAGGAGCAGTTTGATGTAGTAGTTTTTACATAATAAAGACCATTTTTTGTGAAACGAAATTTTTTTACAGCTGAATGTTTTAACTTTCC
Organism: Acanthiza pusilla; assembly: GCA_036630365.1. Taxonomy (NCBI): domain Eukaryota; kingdom Metazoa; phylum Chordata; class Aves; order Passeriformes; family Acanthizidae; genus Acanthiza; species Acanthiza pusilla. Next base: position 502,127 of record JAXCHO010000163.1, on the reverse strand, counting down.
AAGTTAATCTTGACTCATATGTTTTATTCTCACCATATCACTCTGTTTCATTGTTTCAACTTATACGCATGTTACATGAAAACAAATGTTAATATATACCATGTGTGCAGACTGTTACACCCCAATGAGCATTACGCTGTTACACTTTACGATATGATAATAGAAAATCACTGCTATCAAATGTCATATTTTCAAATTTCAGAATCAAAATATTTTGACGCTTCCAAAGTAAAACTTCTCAGAATATTCCCTACACAGTGAGTGCCCAACTCACTCCGACCTCAGTGAGTGCCTGATTTCCCAGAGGAGTGTGCAGACTCATTTTGAAACTTCAGATTTTGTTTCAATAGAGAAACTTCTACTTTCCAACCAATTTTACCAATAACATATAACACCTAAACAATCACTTTGAGACTCCAAGGTGTTTGAGTAAATAAGTCAGTGTCTGTGAAAATGGGGTATCTGCTCAATGAGAAAAAATTGAGGTTTCTTCCTCTAACATTCAAAATTGTGAGGGTTTTGTTTCTTTTTCTTTAATACTGAACAGCTCTGGCTAGGAAAAAAAAAAATATTTGTGTAGCAATGTTACCATGTTACCATCAGGCAGTTTGCACCTGTGTTCCTGTCATTCATATGGATATTTTGCAGAGCTTAAGTTATTGAAGCTTTGCAACCTATGTAATTTGTTCATATATAAAATCAGAGCAATCATAGCAGTAAACTGGAAAGATTTTAATGTTCTGTTGTTAAACATCAGCAGGTCCCTCCCCATATATCTGTGGCCTTCTCCAAGGTTCTTGTCACTGACTCTTATCCAAATCTCCATCATCTAAGAAATAAGATTCATAGAATGCAAACCATGACCACAAAACAGACCCAGAGCTTGTTATGAGACAGGCAGGGTTCAACTGAAAATCAAACATCCTCAGAGGAATAGCCAGAAACCTGGTTTTGGGAAACATGTCTGGAGGTCATGCTGGCATGGATGGAGACTGAGGCTATTGCCAGAGCTGACTGAGAGTGCCTTGGGGCAGAAATTCTCCTGGCTTTATCTTGTCATTCAGTTCCAATGAGTTCTTAGTTCTTTTCTACATTTACTCCTTTAATATTTTACAGACATCTCCCTCATGTAAATATTCACTGGACATTGTGTGCCGTTCATTGACAGCAGGTTGTTCCACGCACAGCTCCGTGCAGTGCCTGCTGGCAACATTCACTGCTGCTGCCAACAATTCATGAACCAGGCCACTATCTGCATATTGTCCTTTGGGCTACTAACAAGGTCCTCCAGTGCTCATTCTTCTGTTACTGCCACCCAGCCAGTTCCTTTAAAACAAAATTAATAATCTGCAAGAAAATAAAAGCCATGTGGGACTGTTGTGCTGCTGGCATGTATCATCCTACAGCAGTCAGTGGGACAGATTTTGACATCCTGTAAATGGTCGCAGCAGTGCCAATGAAACCAAAGCTCTTCTCCAGGGTCCAACCTACGAACACTCTGCTTCCCTGCTCAATCTCCTTTTTTTATCTAATATCAAGAACTTGAGTTTATTGAACCCTCTGGGCTGGCAGCTGTGGTTATTAACATGAGACTGTGGTCATCTTGGAACAAAATTCTGTCTGCATCTGCACTTCCTTGGAGGTGCAGCTCCTCTCTCCTGCATTTTAGCTGGACAAGAGTTGTTTATTCTCAGCAGCATCTGCTCCAGCAACAGACAGAGATGTGCAACGCTCTTGGACACCTGTGTCAGATGGTTTCTCCCTTCCAGGCCAATAGCTCAATAGTCAAACCTCTATTTCCAACATGATTGCTACATATCCCCTTGTCTGTGTTTAAGGCTTTTCTGTGGGCAGACCTGTTGTCCACTTCTGCTGGAGAACAATTTATATCAGTGACTCCCTACATAATGGAGTGGTAGATGGTCTCTTAACTTGCCATAAACTGCTGTTTCAGAAGGCTTAATAAACTAGACTGAACAACAGCTTAAAAAGGAAATAAGAGATTTAACAGGCTGGTGTTTCTACCCACTGCTGCTTTCTAAGAAAGACAAAATAAAAACCAAACAAGCAGTGGCCCAAACTTGAGCACACACACAGCCCTCCCCATTAACTCGGTGTTTGTCTGTGTTACCTATGAACCAACATGGTTTCAATTTAGCTTCTTATTAATCTTGTGCATTTCTTTCAACTGTTATTTTAAAAATAGAAACTTCATGTTGGATATTTTAATAGCATTAAGTTTCAAAGGCAACAAGCTGCTGTACTGAGTTTTTTTTCCAAAAACGTTATTGCCAGATGTAAGTATGTGTGATTATTGATATTCTTTGTTTTCCCACAGGTTTCTCTTTTCCTTATTAAACAACATATCTGTAGTTAAGCAGCTCCATGAAAGTTTAGTGAGGTCCATGAGAAATCACTGGTCACCAGCACACAAATCCATCTCATCTAACTTCAGGCACTTTACTAAACTGCTTAAATTAGGAGTTCCCCTACCCTGAACTCACTTTACACTCAGTAGAAATGACTACAGGACCACAAAGACTTTTGGTACTTAGATCCTATCTGAATTTCCGAATTGCTTTCAGGAAGTAACCACTTTTTCTTCACTGATTACCAAGGGCTCCCAGGCCCACAAAGGAATTAGGTTCTCCAACTTGAACAATTAACTAAGAGTCTAATGCAAACTGGGATGAATCCAGATTCAGGGTCCTCAGCAGGACCAGCAAAGAGGCAGAAAACCTGCCAGGAGCATGTTTTTGTCTTAACCCATGTGTATAATTTTAACTAAAGCTAATGACGGCTCTGCCTCTGCTGTTGCAGTAGACAACCTTGTCTAAGCGACTGTTTCAATGATCTTTGGGTGAGAACAAAAGCCAAATACAGTCAACAGAAATGCAACTAAAATTTTGGTGGGTTTTAGTGCACATCAAGTTTGTGTTCAGCTCTGCTCAGCCTTCTTCCTCCCTCTCAGATGGAAACCTCCCTCAGAAAACCATTCCACAGAAGGCACTGGTTTAATAAATAACAAGATCAACTTCTTCATGGGGAGAGACAAGTCCGCTAAGAAAAATTGGTATTAGCTCAGGTGGAGAAACATGGGAATGTAAAAACAGCAGTGAATTCCCACTCAATATTTTTGCAGTCTGGGGCGATGGCAGAGGATATTTCTGACCCTGGGGAACTAAAGGACATCTTCACATACAGCTGTTGGTTAACTGGGTGATCAGTGATCACACTGATTATAACATTTTATTAGCACTTGAAGAGATTCCTTCCCACCCACACCTTACAGTTCCCATCTCTTCAAAGAGGCTGCAGCCACAGAAACAGTGGCTCCAGCATCCAGCACAGCTTCTTCCACCACCAGTAGCTCTGCTCCAAGGTTGTGGCCCTTCCTTCATCACCTCCAATAACTCATTCCCACTACCCTGCCAGGTGTTTCCGTTCTTCCCCTTGTGCCAAATGCCAAATCCGCTGTTTCTGTAGCTGTGCTCTGAGGGGGCAGAAATTTCCAGTGGGGAGATGAGAGCAATAACCTTGGTTTTTATCAGAATTGCCAGGGGTTCTGGTTTGGTTTGGTAACCACAAGGTTACCAAACCAATTGCCAGGGGTTTGGTTTGGTTTACCACAAGGTAAACCAAACAACTCTAATCTCCAGCCCTACAGCTTCCTTAACACAAAACTGGGACAGGTGAAGGGAACATGTTCTTTCTAGCGTATAGGAAAAATACTCCTAATGGGACTGATCCAAAGCCTGCTGGAAATCAGTAAGTGGACTACCACTGACTTCAGTGAGCTTTGGATCTGCTCTACAAAGCCAGCCAGCTGCAAAATCTGCTAGAGTCAAAGGAAAATAGTCTCCAAAGGAATGGTGGCCTTGTGGTTGAGGTGCTAGCACAGTTTCAGGAGACTTGGATTCAGTCTTCAGCTCTACCATTCCTGACCCTGTGCAAATCATTTCAGTTCTCCACACATCAGCTTCCCTTTCATAATTCTCAGTATGCAACCTAACGAGCTCATGTGTGGACAAATCCAGGGACGTCTGAAACGCGAGACAAATGCGCAGAGACACCAGCACCATGTCAGCAGGTGGAACTCTTCCTCTGCCCCTCTGTGTGTCAAACAAGATCTGTTACCCCCAAAACAGGGTACAAAAGTACAACACCAGTATCCTCATGTAGTCCCAGCTCTCTAAGCGCACCTGGAAGCTTGTGCTGACAGAACCTCACCAAGCTGGCTGGAGGCCGGGATGTGTGGCCAATGCCCAGCACAGGCTGCCCAGGCCCTGGCAGCACACACTGAGCTCCCAGTTCCTGTGTCCATATCCACAGCAATGCCACGAGGCTTCATGTAAAGGTTGTTTGAGCAGGTTTACAGGAGCTGCAGCTCACAGCACACTCAGCTGCCTGACTCTGATCCAGCCAAGCAGACGAGCATTTATCTGACTCTGGATTGTGTGAACAGACCTAGCAATGTCAAGGTAGTACAAAGAGGATTGCTTTCCTGCACCGGAGGTTTGGGAGAGGTAAGCTGTGTTTTCATGGAGTTTCAAGGAAGCCTGACAGTCTTAACATTATTTACACACTTGTGCAGAATATTCTCCTACCAACAGCTGGGGCTTCTGGCAGCCAAATGCAAACCATCTATTGTAATACTATTCTTCTGTTGTAGGAAATAAACTCTTCCAAGCAGAAGAAATTCTTTAAAAAATAACCCAAGCAAAGGCACAAATTAAGCCCCAGAAATTAAATACTGAAATAATTTTTACAGCATAGAAAGATCAAACTGCAAACAAGCTGCAAAAGCCATTACTAATTTAACATTCCATTATTCCTTTTTTCCCAAAGTGTGATTCTTTTCTTCAAGCCAAGCATACTTTGCTGGGACCAAACCTTCACATTAGATTTCCTGTGCTGTGGACTTGATGAGATAAAGCAGTTTCTTAGGATCAACAAATCACTTCGTTAAATAAGCCTGTTCGTAAATATTCTCAACTGCAATTAACATCCTGGAGTGAGGAACTCATTTTGGGCTGCATTCCCCACTCAGGCAAGACCTCCCCTCCAACACCAGGACTGCAGGAGAGGGTCCTCATCTTGAAGGACAGAGAGAAGCCATCCTGGCTCTCACCATTGCCTCCACATCAGCTCTTCTGGTTCTTCTAAGCAGGAAAAAGGAGCCAAAGGCTGGACAGAGATGTTTCCCCTCCGTTCTCAAGCCTTGTGAAGAATGGACCCTCCAGTGGTTTTCCAGCTGTCTGGAAAGACTCTGGGGAACCAGGATAACCTACAGCATTTCTTCTCAGCAGAGTGAACAGAATTACTGGTGTCACTCAGGACTTGGGGGGCCTGGATTTTTGCAGTAGGAGCAGTTTATGACAAAGGTATTGTCACTCCTGGGAGGTGGAGTAGGTAGGAATTCTATATAGAAAAATGGGACTGGAAAAGGATTTTTTCACACCCCCTCACCCCGTGAAAGTGTCTGCCTGGGAGTGAAGCAGTGCTTCACTAGTAGAGTTTTAGTACTAAACCCCAGAGCCAGGGTGGTCCCTGATGGACAAAGATATAAAGCAGAAACTCAAGATGCATTAGAGAGGGTTACTTTGGGTTTTCCTCTGCAGATATTAAACAAATATATCCCATTAAGATGCATTATAATTCTCTGTGTTTTGACAAGAATAAACAGGCACCATTTTGAAATCGTAACAATAAAAGACAATGTGTAATATTCTTCAAAAAAGCCCCAGCTTTAGTCCTACTCTTGTTGAAATGAGCATTCTCATCTTGTTTGAGTAACCCGATACTACAATGCACTAAAAAGTACAATGTGCTCGAACAGAAAATGGCCAAAGCATCGGGATGCAGCAATTTATGTCAAGTCAGTGTCAACTTACCCATTAAACTACTTCTGAATACTTCATGGGGCTGTAACCGTATAAACAAATCTATGAATAATCATAAAGGTGCAATTCTTTAAGGTATTTCCACCTTTGAAAAGACGCTCCGTTTTTGTGGGGGAAATCTTCTCCTTGCCATTCAGAAAGAGCTAAATAAATGGGAGTATAAGAACTGATTATAAAAAGCCTACTGAACTGGAGTAACAATAATGCCTCAGTCTTGAAAACATAGAAAGTAAATGCAATTTTACATTAAAGATCTGAAAACAAACTCAAGGCTAATATTTTCAGGGGAAAAAAAAACTTTGATCTCTTTTTCTTTCCAGGGAGGAGCCAATATCAACATGAGTGATTTTGTACTATATTCAGGAGTCTTTATGTGGGTTAATAATGTTAAAGTTATTCCACTGCTTTTTCAGACTTTTCTGGAATCAGCCCCTCAGTGAAACAGGGCCCTATTGAAGACTCTCAAATTTGCATAGCATGTGCAAGACATTTAGATTTATATTCCATGTTAGGCTTGTGTGTTTAGAGTTTACTCAGGCATATGCAATTCATTGGCTGTATTGTTATCTTCACAATGAACAAGAACACTCACTTCATCTGCAAGAAATACAGCTTTAAATGAAGAAAATTAAATTTCCATGAGAAAACGTGTTCCATGAAAATTTCCATCAATAAAGGCTTAGCTCAAACGTACTAAGGCTGAAATACTTTGATTTGAGCCTACCTGTGTGACTTATGTAGAAAACCCATAAAATCATTTGGAAATTATTATTATTATGAAAGTGCTGCAGTAATGAGCTCTCTAAAAGTTTTTGGTATTCCTGATCCTGTTGTGTTCTGTGATGAATTTGCCCACAGAAACTGACAGAATCTGCCTTGAAGAAATATTGATGCTGAACACAAAAAGTCATCCACAGAAATCTGTAGTCAGTGTTTGGTTTGATATTTATGAGACATCACGGCTCATGTCACATTTGCTGTCATCACCAGAGCATGCTGGGGTGATTTCCAAAGTGTCACTGACATTGGTGTTACCTTATGTGTGCTTCCAGCGTCCGTCCTAAGTAGGAATTGTGGGACAGGGCAGCACAGCCAGGTGACAGAAGGGTTTGGCTGTGACAGCTGATGGTGAAAGGCAGAGGGAAAGTTGCTGCTGTCACCATGTAGGGCAGAGGGATGCATGGCAGGGAAAAGACCTGTGAAAGCTAAGCACAACTTTGACTTGAGCAAAGCAGCATCTACAGGGAATGCAGGGAATTAATTAGGGCAAAAAAGGAGAAGAAGGTGAGTCACTAGGAAAGCAGGCCAAGGGGGGCTGTAAGGACAAAGAAATCCAGCAGAGATGGAAGTTTGGAAAGTTGGAAGTGATTTTATGTGCAGATAGCAGAAGACTGGATCTACGCCTCAGCAGATCTCATCTACTTCTTCTATTCCCAGTTTCCTTCCCAAATCCCTGATCCTGCGCCATTACATTGAATGAAAGATCTGCCAACAGGATCAGCCCAACTACTGCACAACACATGTGCTTTCTGCAGGGCAAGAGAAAGGAATTCATGGATCATAAAGTACTGACTACTGTGTATTTTTCATTTTCATTTCTTTCATTAAGAACTTAGTATTTGTTTTCTTACTGTTTCATTAAACTGTAAAATTTTCCTTCAGGCCATTGGTCTTTTCTTCTCAAAGAGGTGGTTAATTTGTCTGTGGAGCTGATGGTCCAGAGGAGAATAAAATGCATCTCTTCAGAAGATATGAGAGATGTGCATTGCAGTATGTTTTGAAACTGTTTCTGTCTTTACTGAGGAACTGTATCCACCAAATCAGGCTGGAAAACTGGATCAAAATGGGCATATATGGACATATATGTTATGGTGGAGTATATAATATCTGAATTTAAAGCAAGGGCAATGATACTTGCTCTGTTGGAACATTCAGGATTTTAATAAAATAAGCATTTCAGATGCTCAGCTCCTAGGGAGAAATCAGGCAGCATCTTTGCCTTCAAACCCACAGTCTCTCATCATTTATATAAATAACAGTATTAAAGACCTGGAAGGTCTCCCTTCTCCTTTATGTACTGCAAAACCACTCCAGGTATGTTATTGGCGTGTCAGCCGCCTGCATCAATCTGAGCAGTTCTGAGAGCACGAGACTTGGTGATTATCTCCAACCACAAAAAATAAATACAGGGGGAGGATATGGGAATAGATATGCCTGTTCTGACAGTGCTGAGGGGAGAAGGCAGCAGCTCTGAGTCCAAGGGGGCTGCCACCACACCATGTGCTTGGTGATTTTTTAATATAAAATAGCTCACTGATTTCAGCTCTTAGATGCATCTCAGGCAGAGATCAATAAAAAGTTTGTTGTTTTTTTTTTTCTTTTAATCCTAAGGGATAAAGCTAGTAACCTTTAGCATAAGTATTCCCCAGGACAACTCACTCCCATCACATCTGTGGGAAGAGTCTGCCCCAACATTATCTGCAGGTGACATCACTATGCAGGTTACAAAAATTAAAAATTAAATCCAACAATTATACTAAAATAAGCCATATTGTCTGGTTTGCCTTGGCTTAGAGATGGAGGTCAACAGGAAAGTGTAATTATGGACACCTAATAAGGAATATGCAAAATAGCAGCATCACTCCCCCATCACAAAATCTGGTGACTGTCTCAGCTATGACTACCAGCTTACTGTAAATCATGTCACTGAAGCATTGCTCTGGTCTTTGAATAGAATACAGATGAAAATCCTAAAATACATTCTATTTTCCTCCTGATCGCTAATGTAGAAATCACACACATCTAGACACCCTGACATATGGCTCATTGCTAGTGATCCAAAAGGAGATGCTGTCATACAAAAATCCTATTTTTCTACTAGACCTGTTTAAGGTCACTTCCAACCCAAACCCTTTTGTGTTTCTGTGATAGGAAATTGAAGCAAAATCCTACCTACGTAGAATCAGTGTGAATTTTCCACTCAGTTCATTTGGGTTGAGATTCCTGCTTTTGAAAGCAACAATTCCAAAATAAACTTAATGTTAATGAGAAGTAAATAAGAACGTGCAGAAAGGCAACCTGAACTGCTGATGAACTGACAGGCATGACCATAAAAAGGGGGGGTCCATTGCTGAAGTCCCAAAGCAGCATTTCTTGGAGCCCTTAAAAAAAGGGCTTTGGGACAAAGCTCCTGTGCTGTTGGGGTTCTCAGTGAAGACAACCGACCCGGGTTCAAACATGCACAACACAAGCCTTAACGCCCTGTGCAGCAGAAGGCACTGCTGAAAAAGCTTTGTGTGCAGCACCCAGCCAGTCCAGCCCCGTGCTGTGAGATTCAGGGACAGATGATAACTGGAAACATTAGGTTATATCTATACAAGTAAATGAAGTGTGCCTGGGAACATTCCTGGGCACGGAGGCCAGCTGGCAGGGAACGGCGTGAGTCTCCGCCAGTAAACACCCTCACCCTTCAAAACAGGGAGGCTGCATGCAAACAGGCCCTGGGGACAGCCCTGGGAAACGGCTGCTGCCAGACCCTGCTCCAGAATGACCCGGGGCAGCACTGGGCAGCGCAGCCAAAACCTCTCCATGGGCTGTTCCAGCAGTTCACCGGGACAGGCAATGCTCCCAGCCCAGGAACATTCCTGCACACTCTTTAATCTATTAGCAGAGGAGCACTGAGTTCCTTCCTTCCTTCCTGAGTTCCTTCCTTCCTTCCTTCCTGCATTTCTCCTGTACAGAACACATGTGAGCAGCCATTCTCACTGACCCACTCCTTCTCCCATCCCAAACCATCTCCCCTCCTGTTCCCTCATGCAAAACATCCATGGGAAGGGCTGGTAAGGCAATGGGAATGGTCCAGCTTGAACTGTTGGTGCCTTGCCTGCTCGCTGGTTCACTGAGTGATGAAGGGCAAAACCTCATCTGAGTCAGGAATGGTTATGCAGAAGGATAAGAGCATGGTATGCTTCCAAATCTGTCCCACCTTCTGTGCACACAGGGACCTCACTGCACAAACCTGTCCAGGGATTCCTCATGATTTTTTAAAGTAATTTAAGTAGTACTAATATAAGGAGTGCTCCAAAACACAGCCTTCCTCGTGCTCCTGGAGCTACAGATGGGCTGGTCCAGCAGCCTCAACACCTCAACAGTGCTTCACAAGACTAAAAAATGGTCCACAAAGCACATCTTGAGGCTCCAGCTGCAGACACAATGCCCGGTTTTCTGACAGCCATTATCTTGATGCTTATAACCAGTGACACTCCAATCAATTTGACTGGAAATATATTTTGATTAATTAAAAGAAAAATAATCCATTCCTTTGTCTGATTCACTAAAAAAGATATTCGTATTGGCTTCTACAGCAAGAACTTGGGTAATAATCTTATACAAACCTCTGTGTGTTTATACAAAACCCTCATCAGTTTAAACTGTATTTTCTGTTAAGAAGATCATTTACCTTCAAATAAATCCTAATTAGACCATAAGCCCAAGTCTAGTGAGAATAAATGTGTATTGACAAGTATACTGAGCGCTGGGAATTCACAAGGCTCCTACTTAGAGCTGGGATGTGTTGCTACACGTTGCATGTGTAGGTGAAGCACACAAGCAGTGCCTGCTTTGCTGCGAAACTCAGCAGGTTGCTAGAATTCCCTACCAGGAAGCTTTTGGGGATGGGAGAGGAACCCAAGCTGACATGTGCCAGTGACTCACAGATGAAAACTCTCCATTTCAGAGTTGTTCTTGGTGCCTGGAATTTGAAGGGGCTCGCTCCCTTCCTGGAAGTCTTTGGACAATTCATGCTGGGGATTCCTGTCCCCCCGCAGCCACAAAGGCAGCCAGTTTGTTTTGCGGAGGTTCCCCATAGTGCTGCAGGGAAATCTGGTAAATTCCCTGCCAGAATAATCTCAGCTCCCTCCACCCCAGAGATGACTGCCATTGACCTGAGTTTGGGCGGCTGGGCCTTTACCTGTTTGTGAAAGACTGGCAGAAGTGACCCTCCTTCTGTGCAAAGGTGGCAGGCTCAGGGGACAGGTGCCCCCCCTAAAGCCTCGCTGTGCTCTCAAGGAGAGAGGAGCCTGCCAACCCAAAATGCTGCAGAGACCTGTGATCAAGGCAATGGTTTGATGTGTTGTCTTCGAGCAAAAGCCTCTCTGATACCTGCTGAGATTCCCTTGACCCTGCAGGAACATAGCCATTGTGTCACTGCAAGCCCAGGGCAGGTGCTACCACTGTGGTTTGGTAACCTGAGAACTACCATGGATGTGCTGCTGCGAAATACCACACATGGTGCAAGTGAGGGAAGAGCTGAGTCCAGTCTTTGTGAGTCATTCAAGTCTGTATTCCGATTGAGCAAGGAGAGTTTGGAAGTCCTTGATTTTTATCTTCTTACTTTCTAATTTTGTGAATATTTCTCACAGTTTATGACAGGCAACGTTGCTTTTGAGTACATCTGAAGACAGACCCTATTTAAAAAACAACCTTAGGCTTTAGGGATTACTGCAGCCTAAAGCCATCCTTAAGATCAGCCTAAGCCTACACTGACATCAGCAGATCCTGTGGAGTGACACAAGAGGATCTAGGAAAATAAAGTGTTGAGATCTACTCTAGCCCTAAACCTAACCCACGGAACAGGATGCCTGTCAGTGTTTAGATCATTATGTGCAGATGTCATGGCTTATCCATGCACTGCTCTGTGATGTGAACTACTGTGTGGCTGTAGAAAGATTCACTTCGAAACCTCCAGCACAATCGAAACTGAAGAACAGATGCAGATTCTCACGTTGGCAGAGCCTGTGGACAAGCTCCACCTGCCCATCCAGGCATGCTGAACAGATCACCTGCACAGCACCTGCATGGCCGAAATACAGAGGGGAATTTCTGGGCTCCGGAGCTGTAGCTCAGCCCTAGCTCTGGCAGTGCCAGAATCCACTCCTTGACTCCCTGGTGATTGCACAGAAGGGAGCGAGGGCCAAGGGCCTCCCACAGAGCCCCAGTGGGATCCAGATGAGCTGCAGTTGCCATCAGTGTGGACGATCAGCAGGCCAGCAGCTGCCATGGGGACAGAGTTATGTGACAATCCCCGATGTCCCACAGACAAGCAAGGGGATGAGGGTGGGACTCAGATAGAAGCTGGCAGAGCAGCAAAGGTAGCGTGACCCCTGACTGCCAGGCTGGTACATAAAAATAAGCCAGGAAATCAGACTACAGGTGAACTTGAACGTGTCAGGCTGGAAAAAGTGGCAATCCCAAGTAGGTAATGTCCTGCTCTCTCAGGTAAACAATGTCCACCAGAGGAGCAAGGGCAGTAATATCAACTATTATATGCCAGTAGGAACCTAGAGACTCCCAAAGCGTGCTGATGCTCTCAAAAGCCTTTACCTCCAGTAAATGGCAGCAGAGTGTGCAAAGGACCCCTACCCTGTGGAAAAACAGAGCTTTCCACAGCAGAACAGCCCCCAGGCTTTGATAATGTTGTACTTTGGTTCCACATCTGTCCAGAACTGGAAATCTTTGGGTCAAACTATTCCCAGGACACATCTTGGGATCGAACTTGGAAGCTTGCACGTCCTGTGCTATGCAGGTTCTTTCTCAGTGGTCACACGGACTTCTCCTGTGCTTCCCAGGGAGATCACTCAGTCATCATCAGCAGAGGTTGGGCTGACATTCCTGAGGGAGGGCAGGCGCTCCAACGTAGGTCTGTGTAACCAACTCTTTGAACCTTGAAGTCATTCACACAAGAAAGCAACTCTGACAAAAGCTGCAGAGTCTTCAGAACACCTCTTCAGACGGCAGAACTGAAAGACAAGCTTCCTTTCCTGTGTCATTACACACACACCCTGCCCCAGAATCAGAGTTTAAATCTAGTCCTTTGACACACATCAGAAACCTTCAGTGTAGAATTTCTGAGACACCAAAATCCTTAAAGACAGACCTAACACAGACAGCCACTGTCAAATCATTTAATTGCTTTCATCAATTGAAAGTATCTTTTGATTCAAGAACAAATGCTTAGCAAGAACTTGGTGAGAAGAGACATAACCTTAGGGCTGAAAAGCAGAGCAACGTGTATAATTTTTCCCTTTACAGATAAACAGACCTGCTTTTTAAGTAGCTCCTGAGAAGGACATCTAAGCATTGCTCCAGTGAATAAAGCAGACAGTTCACATGACAGCCAGTTCCTGCCTGCATGCATAAGCCTCACGCCAGCAAATCTAATTGAAAATAATCTGTGATCTACACTTCGCATTCTTCAGGAAAAGTGCTTTTATCCCATCTTTTCCCATCTCTTCTCCTCCCTTCCAACCTTAAATGAATCACATATTGAATCACCACAGCATGGCTGTATTTGATCATGATTTATAGGGCACTGTCTGCTGTACCCAGCACACAGTCTTTGGAGGGAGGAGGTATTTTGGACAGGGGAGAACAGGCTGTCAGCACCCAATAAATTATTCGTAGCAGCCACTTCCTGAAGTAAAGACCAATATAAGATCAGCCTTCTAAGTGGACAGGTGCACAGGGGTGTCTTACATCAACAGCTTGCCTGGCACATAATCCAAATTCTTAGTAACTACAATCAAATGTGGCACTGAGAAGAGGAAGGTTTTACTGACAGTTGTTAATAAATCACTGGAGGAGCTCTGGGCACTGCAGAGAATGAGCAGGGCCTGGACCCCACTGCATGGTGCCGTAGGTAGCATAGATTAAGACAAATCCCCTGCTCTTGTCTGACAGAAGGGTGCAATATTATGATCAGCAAGACTTCCAAATCTGCAAACTCAACATAAAGTTGCACACAAGAAACACTGATGTAAGTTTTTATCACCTCTTCTCAGTCATCAGCATTCCCCAGCCTATTGTTTCCCTGCTTCCAACTTCCTTCTTTCCAGTTTTCTCCGTGGCAAACAAGTCTATCAGCAGCAGCATGTTCAGACTTCATTGCAGCTCACACATTGATACTGGTACATACTGATCTCTAACAGTCATGCTTAAATTGGTCCCTCACCATAAGAAAGGCATAGGAAACTATCCCCAGATAGCACTACATAAGGATATTTTTAGCTGTGTCCTACCAAAAAGAAGGGCAGTTCATCTGCTTTGCTTGTTCACACTCTGACAGCAAAGCAATGACAGCAGATTGAATACTCAGGGCTAAGAAGGAACTTCAGAGCAGCTTCATGACAGCTGTGTGATAACTGCAAAGTTCTTCAAAGATTTTTTTTTTAATGTACCAAACAAGGAAGATTAGGAGAAGAAGGGAAACAATGGGTCTGTATCCTCTCCCTCAGCACAGCTTTCCTGTGCCCAAGCTATTGTTTGAGTCAGACTGAAGCAGCACACCCAGATGCTTCCAGGCACACAAGAGGCCTGGTTGCTCACTTCTATCAAAGAGAAACAATTCATTCCTGCAGCATCCTGAACAGCCTCAAGGCCATTACACCAGAGAGGAATTTGGCTGATTCCTACAGCCTCTGCACCGTGGGGTGTTTTTGCTGAGCACCACCAGAGGGCTCAGCATGGTACAATATACCAAAATAAAGGTGCTGACCCCAAAATCGTACACCTAGAGACAGCGATTTGTTGGCAAACCCTCTGATTATACCTTTGCAAATTGCAGTTCCTTTTAAAATATGCTCAGTTTTCAAGAGGAGTTACCAGTTTCGTCACACAATCATCTGGGGAAGATGATTCCCCATTGTTGGCCTACTCTTTAGAAGGTCAAAGCACAGTATCCAATGGCCTTAAACTATTCATGGACTAATAGCAAAAATACAGGTTGCAGGCTTCTAAATATACTTAACACCACAACACAACGACTGAGAGCTGGTAACTCTTACAAATGACTGATAAAACTACATTCTCTCTACTTCTACTATGTATGGGCAATGCATATAGACTAAGATCTTCCTCCCTGGAGCGGCACACCCAGCCACTGCTTACCTGTACTAAATGTCTCCAATTCTATCTATTCCATTGCATCAATGATTTCTGAGAAATCTTTCTTGTAAGTGAATTTTTCATCCTGACTTCTGAGTCCTGTGTGATGTCTCTGACACTAAAAAGACAAAAGTTGGGCCCTTGGGGTCTTGTCAAAAAGCTAATGTCAGACAAAATGCTTGTAAGCTTTGATTGAAATACTTCCTCTCTCCCAGCACCAGCTAATGATTCTGAACGATTTTTTTAAAGTGTATATTTCCCTACCTTGAAATAGATACTGTGTCAAGTAGGATTTATAGGTGATTTAACTCAATCACACCTTCAAAGCAGCTTCAGCAAGATCCAAATGCTGTTATAAAGAGCAGGGAGTATTCAGGGGCTGAGCCAGGGTTAAGGAAAGCATCTCTGATCACTAAAGTGATGAAAAGTGGTCAAGAATGGGAATCACTGTAACTACTTGTCCCAAGCTATTGTCTTTCATATTGGAACTGCCAGAACATGCAGGATTTAGGGATGGAAATGACAGCTTAGTATTCTGAGTCATCACCTGGTACTTGGAGAGAGGCAGTATTTGAGTTAATTTGGTTTTACAAGAGCATTTCCATAAAAGGACAATGGTAGAGTGGAGGAATTGTCCACTGCACAGGAGAAAGGCTAGAAAAAACCCCCTGAATCCCATGCTTGGCTGTGCCAAGAACTGCTTTGTGACAGCAGGCAAATCCCTTCACTCCTCTTCTCATTTGTTTTCTTTTCCCACTGTACATCTGCCTTGTCTATTGGGAAAGAGAGATTTATGAGTGTCTTAGGGATTTAGTGGTGCAAGCACTCCTCTCCAATCTTCAGATGAAGGTGAAAACCCCACCCTTTGGCTCCAAGGCTGTTGTTGCAGAGACTTGCACAGCACCTGTAGGGACCTCAGTGGGGACTGCAAGGGGAGATCATTAAAGCAACGCCCGTAACCCCATCATCACTCTCAGTGCACAGGCATTTACAGGGATCAGAGCACCACAGGGATATTCTCCAAGTAAATGTGGAGGTGGAAGCAGAGACCAGCATGGGAACAGAGGAACAAGTCCTACCACAAGTCCCTCCAAGCCCCAGTTCTGTCTCTGGCCACTGGCAGGTACCTTGAGAACAGTCCCACAGCTGGGGCGCACAGGCAGTGATGTTCATGCAGGAGATTTTGTGAACTTCGTGAGCAACAGATGGTGCCTTACATTAAACAGTCTCAAAGGAATTTTATTCTTGAATTTTCCAGTCTCTTGAAGCAAGTTAATATGACTTCTTCTAAAGGAAGGACTGAAATATAATCCAGTGAGACAATATAATGCAGTACAAACTGCAGCCAGAAGAAAAGAGGACATTTGCTGATCACTTAATATTCAAGGTGATGTTTCAACATCTTAGCAGGAAACACAAGTAGCAGGATTTGCTTCTGAAAGCTGAAGGCACTGAACTGCTTTAGAAAGCATTCAAAAGTTCACAGCTATGGCAGCCCACCTGTATCACATGCTTGTAACCACTCGAACAATTGTGTTCCCAATGTGATTTCTCTGAAGCCAGTAAGGAGTTTGCCTCAGCTGAATAAAAGGGGAAACCAAAGCCCTCTCCTTTCCTGACATGAGGCATTTATTCACATGGATTTTAGTCAGATACTCTTCCTTAGGAAGAGCCAAAAGCACAAAGAGCTGTAAGAGACAGGTCCTGAGAATCCTTCTTTTTATTCTCTTATATCTTTTAGGTATTGCACCAACACACAGTGGGAGATAATCTCCCCTGGCCAAACCAGGTAACAGTATCCATAGCCAATTTCTCCTGAATTTTAGCAGGATTTGGGCAGGATTAACATTTCTTATGTCACGCAGGAAGTTTGTGACAGAAAGAGAATTTCAGCTTGAAACACCAATATAAAAACCTTAAATCATCCAAGCTATGCCTGCAAACACTAATTCCACGCTGGAGCAAATCTGCAAAAAATTCCAAAGGTGCAGACCACGTAGTGCCAGGATTTTTACACACACACCCCCCGCCCCGTGTCAGTGTCCTTTGCCATGCTTCTGGCCATAATTTAACAAGGGTTCTTCCAGATTTCTTTCTCTAAAAAGATACGTACATGAAGTAGCACCAACAACTGGTGTGGTCTAAGCCATGCTCAGCAAGGCATTGTATTTACCTCTTCAGCATTCCTGGAGAATGAAGACAACATTCTATCAGCATTCATCCTCCTAATCATAAGCCAAGATGAAATGTTAAGCCCTGAAGTAATAAATTTCATCCAAACTGAGAGGGATCCAATTTAATGTATTCTGCATTTAACAAAAGAGTCATCTGGAGATAAAGGACGGAGTTATCATCACCAGAAAGAGATGAAGAAATGGCTTCAGTGTGGAGACTCTGAAAGGCACAAGCAGGAGTATCACGACCACAGACTTGTCTACATGGGGAAAACTTGAGGACATTAATTTGAAGTCTAATTTGAATTCAGGAACTGGGTTTTTTGAGAAAAGCTTTCAAGTTTGTGACCACAAATGGATTTCTGTTCTTTCACTTTCAAAATTAAGCTGAATTAAAGTGTCTTTTATTTCTGGTGGCTTCATGATCAGTGTATAAAGCAGGCTAATGACCTAATTTTTAATTCATACCTACAACTAAAACCAAGAATTCTTTTTCTTTCTCATCTATAGAGACAAATTTTCCCTTTCCCAATTTATTACAGTGTATTTCTGCTATTAATAATTATTATACCACTAAGTCACAGCTGAGGTAAGAGCTCATTGTGCCAGGATTTATGTTAACACACCTTAGGATTTCATAGACCAGATTAGGGGCCAGAAGAGATGATTTAGAATGTTTAGTGCTGATCTCTTGTTTAACACAGGTCAAGTTTTCTATGTACTCCACTAATTTACATTTGGCTTGAGTGTATTTTCAAAAAGAATGTAATTCATTTCTGAAGAAGAAACTGTTTCACATGGAGAACCCTCTCTTCCCCCTGACAGTGTGTTTTATCTCCCTCTAACCAGCGTTATATTTTCCCAATATTCTACTTCTCATTCGAATTTGCTGAGGTCAGTTCCAAAACCCAGTGCTTCCCTGTTACGCTTTCTTGTCAGAAATTAAAGCACTTTTAACATGAGTATTTTCTGCCTAAGAAGTTCTCTGTGCTGAGCAACTTCAACTATTTTTCCCCCCTGTAATTTATTTTAGGTTCTTATCAAAACATAAAACACAGCAGGGCTTGTGCTGTAAATAGAAGCAGTCCAGCCTCAGCTCATATCCGTCACTGAATTTAATGGCTATCACTGATTTACATCATGGGGAACTCTGGCCCATGTAAACATATGGATCTAGAGATGGACAGGCTCTGTCTATTCAGCTTCTTTCTATAAACTAAAGCTGCTGCTGCCAGGAAAAGAGGGGTATGGGCTTAAATAAGTGTGTCTGTATATTAAAATATGGATGTGTGTGTATGTCATTTCACTGCGGCTCTGCAAAACTGGGGTATTGTCACAGACATTGATTCATAACCACTGAACAGTGGCCTCAGCATGATCCAGTCTGGACCCTATTGCAATTAATAGATCTGTCGTTCCCTGTGAGTTTTCAAACATAAATCCTGTCTCTGTATTCCTTTTCCTGCAGCCATGAGGATTGCATCCATCAGTGGGGAAGCTCTCCCACCTCAGGCATATTGTGAACATCAGCCACTGGTAACTGCCTGTGAAATGGGTCTCAGACACACGAGGGGACCTTGGTGAGGGGAACTGTCTCCACATGGCACATCACCTCACCCACCTGCACCTCGGGAAGTGAGTAGAAGAATCGCAATAGATCACGGAGCTGCTTCTCCTCCACATACACCCAAAACCAGAAACCAAATAAATGCCATGCAGCTCAACTCAAACTCAATTTTCATTGAATTATGAAAAACACATACTGAGCAAAATGAGAGTAGGCTTAGATTAGATATTAGGAAGAAATTCTTCCCTGTGAGGATGATGAGGCCCACGCCCAGGTTGCCCAGAGAAGTTGTGGATTCCTTATCCCTATAAATGTTCCAAGACCAGGATGGACAGGGCTTGGAGCAACTCAGGATAGTGGAAGATGCCCCAGCCTGTGGCAGGGTGATTGAATGAGATGATCTTTGAGGACCCTTCCAACCCAAACCATTCTGTGATTCTATGAAAATCACCAGCGCTGGTGACGCTGACACAGCAAGCCCTTGGCTTTGGCTCATGGCATTCTCCAGTGCCTGCCCCACCATTCTCACTGGGAGAGGAGGCCTCCAGAAAGCAAACCCTATTCAACTGCAAGATACTCAGCTTCAAATTTCTCCTGAGCTTGTAGTTCATAGAAGGCCATTAGCAATGGTGGCATACTACACCCCTAGATTAGGCTGAGATGTTTAAAAAGCTACTCACACAGTGAGCAGGGAATTTTGGTTGGCAGAATTCCCAGAACAAGCTGAGGGCAGGCACAGAAAGGCTACGTGGGGCCAAAGCAGCACTGAGCTCAACCCAAAGGTCTCCCTTTTGTGTTCAGCATCATCACAGGCTCTTCCTGCAATAATCAGAGGGTGTTTGACCCTTGACCTCAGTTTGAGGGCCCTAATATTGGACTTGTTCCTTCTGACCTGGGTGAGGACAACCACGTGTTGCACCCCACTTCTCTCCTGCATGTGGACTTCAGCCCTCGACACAGTACTCCAGGCATGCACCGTCTCCAGTGGAGAATCAGAGAGGTTTAAAATGCCACCAGATGTTAAATTGCAAAGCTTGCTCCCGGGCTTCTGGCTCCTGAAGTGAGTTCTGCTGCAAGGTGCTGGAAGAAGTTTTGTAGGAAACAAAACATGGATTTTTCAGAAAATCACTACACTTGCTGTGTAGTGGCTGTGTCCTCACCATCTTCTCTAGTCCGTAACCATCACCAGCCCTGAACTCAGCTTGAAAAGCTGGGTATGGTGGGCATGTTCACCCAAATTTCCCTTTTTTTGAAGTACTCCTTGCCAGAACCCTCTTGTGGTTTTAGTTGCTGTGGTGATTGATTTGTGTTTCATGAGCTCATGTTATTGGTTGAGATTTTTCTGGGGTGAGTCATGCGGGTTTCATTTGGTAAAATTCACATGGAGATATTGCCATCTAGATCAGCACCAGATTAGCCGAGAACTCCAGCTTCAACTCACCTATTTGAACATTCCCAGGTGAAGTCAGCTTTCTGATGTGGAAGATAAATGTCTGCAAAGTAAATATTCAGTTAATAAGGTACCTATTGTACTGCTGATTGTGACGAGGCGGCAGCAGCCGCCAGTTTTAATTTAACATGATTTAACTACCGAGCGATTCCAACGATATCACAGGAGCTTGTTAAATGAAAATAACGCCGTTCACATTTGCATGTACATGTGCAAGAAAAAAAACAACAATAAGAAAGCTGCTCCTGCACTGACAGCAAATGGAATTATGTCATTTGAATTGGTGGCATTTAATTGCACAAGGTGAGCCACCATATCTGTGAATATGCAAAGATTTCACAGAGCACAGCCCAGTGGTCCTGCTCCATAGGACACAGCACTGCACTGGGAAATCAAGACACCTATCTCTGAATCCAAACTTTATCACCTCTCTGGCAAACTACTTCACCTCTTTCTGCTTCAATCAGTCCATCTGTTGGACAGGGATAACAATACTGAACTGTTTTCCCCAGTGCTTTGAAAACTGGCAAATACGTGCACCAGATTTTGTTATACTTTTGTTTAGGGCTCTCTGTTGCTTCAGATCTACTCTCAGCGTCTGGGCCAGATTAGATGCTTGTCCTGTTTCTAAGGGCTAGGGATCATTTTAAGGACACAAAAGAGCTCAGACTGCAGGGGAGGCAGGACATGGTTCCACATTAAAATGTCATTAAACTGATTGACCAAGCTGATTTCCATAGAGAACAAACCACATCATTAAAGGACACCTGTCACTAAAGGCAGTTAGTCCGTTTGGTGATCCCATCTTACCATTTTACACTGCAGCCTGAAACATGGCCTTCTTAAATCCATTTTCTGAGTTTGCAATGTTACAGTTTGTATCCTGAAGATCTGACAGTCTGAACATACAGGAGGGAGAATGAAAGAAGTGACATTTGTCACAGTCAGAGGATGAAAAGTCTGCCATGGGAGTTCGAAGCATCCCTGCAGAGTGCCCTGCTCTCGGCTGTGGTCACGTTTCTACCAGATCCCACCAGAGATGCAATATGCTTAGAAAATAAAATAGTTTTTGGTTTTGTTTCTTTTAAATTAACATTTCATTAGTTACTTAAATAAGAAACCATCCTAGCTGGCTTGACCGAGGCCCTCTAGGAAGCTGGTGGCAGAGCAAGGCCATAAACCCAGATCCCCAGGGTCTCTTTCCCTGGCCAGCCTCCCTCAGAGCTGTGAACCAGGGCTCTGGGGACACAGCAGATACTCTTGTGATTGCTGAAGCAGCTTGTTTCTACTTACATTTTTCAGGTGTTTTTTTTTTTAATCACATTGTGAGCTGAACCATAGATTAGTGCCAAAGAGCCTCTAATTACATAGTAACAGTAGCAATTGCATAACCCCCTTCCAGCTCCCTGCAAAGCCTCAGCTCCACACTCACCAATGGAATGTCACATTTTTCCATGCTTTAAGTATCTCTTTTCACTAATGCTGCAGCCAATTGCTTCTAATACTGCAGAAAAGAATGAAAAATTCTGGGATTAAACCTCTACAAATCCTAACAGTGTGTTTACAATAGTCTTCAGGTTCACTCCTAACCACTGGGTCTGTGACCTTCTAGTAAATTATACTATACTGGAAGGTTTTAGCTGCTGCTCCAGCTCCACTGTAAACATGTAAACTTGAGCCATCTGTGCTTTTTAATATTTCCTGTAAAGCCTATCACTACTCCAATCTGCTGTTTCAATTGGCGGCACAAGAAGTCATTGTGTGCTAATTTTTCCCAAGGGCACTTGATGCACTTTATTAAATGGGTTTTTTTCTTCCTCATTAAGGCCTTTCCACAACAATAAAACTATATTTTGGATACCCAGGCCAGCAGGCATTGGGCTGGTTTGGATGAAAAAGCCATCCCAGCCACGCTACGCTTTTCCCAAAGAACAATATGGAGGCAAAGAAAGTTTTTTAGGATGTTGCAACCTTTCCTTTCAGGGGCCTGCGGGGAAAGCATCTTGAAGGCAACACAGCAGAGGATGGGAAGAATTTGGCTAAACATCCCAGAAACAAAGGCTTGGATTCTTCCAGAGGCATCAAAAGCTTGCTGGGTCATACATTTCTCACACACCTCCAATTGCTGTTGGCTGCTGGAGTTTGGGCTGTGCAAGGGGGAACTGAAAAGCCATGGGGTCAGACCCATGGTTCAGTTAGTTCAGGATCCTCTTTCTGAAAGCCACACACCAGACGTTTCAGAGGAAAATGCAAGAAACCCAACTGCAGAAGCACCAAGGTTCCAGGCCTTCAAAAAGATCTTGTTTTATTCCGTCCCCTACTGCGGAGGGAGAATTCACCACCTCCGCAGCAGCCAGGAACAGCCAGGTATCCCTGGATACCATGGGGGCGGAGACGGTGGTGTAAGACCCACCCAGAAGGGCGGACTCCGGAGCACTAGTAACTGGACCCCTCCCTGCGGGGTGGAGTCGGGGGTGTGCAGATGGAGCCGACCCTGCCCGTCTTCCAGAAGACTCTAAGCTCCCCCGCTCTGGGTTGGCTGTTCCCCCCTGCCTGTCGGCCGAGGTCCAAGCCCTGCTGGCTCGGGACCGTGACACCGCCCCTCTCCCTAAGTCCTATTGGTTTTCCCCTTTCCGTTATAACCTTGTGCACAACCCCTCAACCCCGGTTCTTCGCTGTCCCCCCCAGATTGAACGGGCACCCCGTTTGGGTGCTCCAATAAAGTTCTTTCTGCTTTACGCGAAGACCCCTCCCGGCTTCCTTTGTCGCGCCCGGCATAGGGATCGAGCAGCCAGTGCGCAGCTCTCGATCCTGCCGACGACAGCGAGCGAAGACACGACAACACCCTACTACACCTTTAATAAGCCTAATTTCTCCTCCTATCCATTGTCATAAAACCTGTTAAAACATTGCTTGCATTGTAGAAGCTGTTCCCAATGAGAAAGGCACTGAGAATGAAGGGGGGAAAAAAGTGGGAATCTTTTTTTTTTCCTTGGGTAGTTTTATACTAATTTTAAACAATACCATGCCAGAATAAGTAACTTTGAGAAGTAACTCTCAAAACCCAGTACAGGATAAGTTGGAAGTATACATAGGATAATTTTTGTCAGGAATTTCATATGATTTAATTTTAAAAACTTTGCCTGTATTTAAAATACACAGAGTATAACCTTTTATTTGCTTTTTGGTGATTTGACCTCTAATGATGGTAAAACAGGTTGCTAACGAATGTGGGAGATTTTTGCTCATGTTAGTTTAAGCAGAGTTTAAGGCCAGAAAGGACAATTATGACCCAGGAGCTTGACCAGCTCCCTCATACAAAATAACCGTTTCTCATTTTTTTCCCCTAAAGCCCTCTTTATTTTCCTTTAAAAATATTAGCAACCCACATTCCACACTGGCTATTGGTGACTTGGACATACCTCTGCTCAGAGCTGTGCCAGCAGAGGAGGCTGAAGCAGGTGTTCAAATACTAAGCTCTGCCCATAAATTTAATCTGACATCCTGCTCGGAGAATGCTGGGCAAAACAATTGAACCAAGTCCGCACACTTTGAAGCTGCAGCTCCAAAAAAATCACAGCTGAAAGGGGAGGGAGCTTCCTAGCAACAAAAATGCTGCACCCAAGCCTCCCAGCTGAAGTGTGTGTGTCGCACAACACCTCGTGGGTCCACAGGGTGGGTTTTGGGGAAGGGGGGTGAGGCTTAAGGCTTTGAATTTGTCATTTCTTTCTCTACTGGCTTTTAGTTCTGATCCTGAGGGAGAAGAAAGGGGTCCTTGTTTGATAAGAAGGGATGATAACCTGCACCCAAGCCAATAAAAGGGATTAACCCAAGACTGAAGGCTCAATACCGGGTTCTGGCCGACGCATGATTCAATTAGACTAAAAGCTGTCCTACAGCATTAAGGCAAGTTACCTTCATTTTCAGCTTCAGTGAAACAGACCCCAGATGACAGGATAGGCAAACAAGGACTTTTTCACTTTTCACAATTGCTTTCATCCTGCATCGCCAATATTATTAGACTTTAAAGAAACTGGAAAATCAGAGGAGTGTTCTAAGTAGGTGGTCTCTACGTATTCATTACATCCGGGCACATCAGGCTGGGTAACATGTTTTCTAAGCCCAGCAATGTGGCTTGCAGTTCATTTCTTCAGTTCATTTTCATTTTCACCTAATAAAATCAATTTTCAACCCAAAGTGATGGCCTACAGATATTACTTTAGAAGCCCAGGATGTAAACACTTCAGACAGTCATGCACCTCCAGCAACACTGTGCTCTCCAAAGAAGGGAGCCTGTTCCTCCGAGGCAGCCTGCTTTTATCCCGTGCACCTGGGTAAATCATGGAGAGGAGCGTCTGGCTCTTTTCAGCAGCAGGGGTCAAAATACTTTGAAAAGGAGAAAGAAAAAAAAAATCAGGATCATGACAGACTGACTTTTCACACACGTGGAAATGGAGGCACAGAGTAACACGGCTCAGCCAAGGTCATCCCTGGCAGGACAGCAGAGCTAGGAAGAGCCAGGCACAGGTCCAAAGCACTGCTCTGTGCTCTCCCTCCAGCTGCCCAGGTCTGGACACAGCAAAAGGGATGTAAATCCACGGATTTACATCTTAGACTTTCATTTTTGTTTTCCCCATGATGTAAACAGAATGGACAAACATCCGTCTGGAGCACCGGAAGCCTGTTTATGGACAACATGAACAACTCCTTTGCTATTTCCCTGGTAAATAAAGCTTGGAGGTGATTCCTGGAACTATAATAGCCCCATCTACACTACCATAGAGTGCCTGTTGACATATTCCAAAATTCAAAAAACAATTAACATGTTTTCTTCCACATTTCCCATGGAAGCTGGCTGCCATTGTGGTATAGAGCTTTGTCCTCACTGTCCGTTTGTACAGGGGGCAAGGACTGAATGAACACAACAGAGCTGCAAGCACTAAAAATGGCTCAGGAGGGACAGTTGTTTGTAGAGAATTAAACCAAGAAAGGACAAATTTAGAGGTATTTATTTGATAGGAGGCTGTGCTGACCATTCCTGGAAAAGCAGGAGCTGGAGAGCTTAGAAAACAGACTGACCACAACTGGAGTGCTTTCCACTCACGGTTCTGTAAAATGATTGCATGGCAAAGATCCAAACTTTTGATACGCAAGAAAAATATGTTGGAAACTTAAGCCATCATGATAGCCCAGGGCAGCCTGTTTGCTGGGATTTTCTTGGTGTAAATAGAACCACCACACAACAGCTCAAGGACTGTCCAAGCGAGACTGCCAAAAGAAACAGTTATTTTTTATCCAGATCATTCCAGAAATTCCTTTTTCCTTGGCCTGCAAGTGGAACAAACATCCTATTTGCTGGAGCATCCCTACCTCTACAGGCAGGACTTGGGTATTCCATATTAATCAATGGTCATCCTGCCCTGGGCAAAGGTTGCTGACTGCAATGTGTGGGAAACAGGAAAAGCAGCTTAAAATAAAGTTGTGGGACTGCTTGTTTCATTCAGGCAAACCTCTCTGTGAGAAAAATAATTTATGAAATGTTGATTTATTTTTTTCTAGCCCTTAAAACAAATGGAAGTGTGAAAACTCGCTGGAGCAACACTGTTTTTATAGCCTAGCAGGTAAACATCCCTGAGTTGAAATTTCAGCTGGGTAGTGGTCAGAGCAGAAAGGTCATCACACTCAGGGCTGACCCTGATTGAAACTGTGCTAACTTTGACTTTCTCCTTCCAAAGCTTCACAACAAACTGCAGCTTAGCCCCTTGGAGCTGGTTTGATTTCACTTATCCATCACCACAGCAAAAGAAATCACTAACCCAGAAAGGCATTTGGCTACAAGAGTGACACAGGACTAAGAGACCGTCGAATTTCAGGCCATCCAGAGAAGTTGCAGATTCCTCATCCCTGGAGCTGTTCAAGGCCAAGCTGGATGCAGCTTGGAGCAACCTGGGATAGTGGGAGGTGTCCCTGCCCATGGCAGGAGGTTGGAACTGGATGATCTTTGAGGCCCCTTCCAACCCAAATCATCCTATAATTTTATCATGTCATTCTACACTGCACCATTCACCACCACCTCTCCCTTCAGGCTATTTTTTTTACTATATATCTGAAGTATCTCATACTGTGCAGCCTTTGATCACAAATTTGGGTATTGAGTCGTTATTTTAGCAAAATGCACCTTGTTACGTTTTGCTAGCTAACCCTCAATGTAACACTAATATCTGCATGGCACCTGAGACGCCACTCTAAATTGGGAATAAATGGATGCTTTTCACATGACATATACAAGAATTAATGTTTCAGAGAGGCAAAATAGGCAGAGGAACCAGTGGAGGGTGCTGCAATAACAATGGACACTACAGAAACACTGCAAAGTGCTGCAGAGCACCTCATTGCACAGACACACAGGGCTTGAACACAAATGGATCAACCTGATTCCTGCAAGCACCAAATGGAATTGGGATTAAGAGTAGCTGCCCCTTAAACATATACCTAACAGCCAAAAGCCCCACACAATTGGTGGTGAGCAGGAAAAGCCTAAGCTTCATTTTTAATTTGACAGTCTCTGACCTGTGGCCACAGCAGTGTGTTCCAACAGAATTTTAGTGTCTGGGACACAAATAATAGTCTGACCTCCTCCAAGTTCACAGCTCTCTGGCTGAGTATATAGCCTCAAGCAGAGGCACAAAGGTTAAGTACAACAGTGTTACAAACACGATCTTGGGTCTCAGTGGACACCCATAGAAACACTCCAGTCCTTTGCACCCTCCCACAGATTTCTTCCACCAGCCAGCAGTTTGAAACTTCCTCAGAAGCTTTAAATTCCTGTCATGATCAAAAATTACAACTTTTTCCTCCAACAAGAAACTGCTGAATTAACTGGGGCTCTTAAAAAAGTTCCCCGTGTTAAGACTGCAGCCTGGGGTCTTGTTTTTGAAAAGAGCCTGCTCAGGGCTAGATTTGTTCTGCAGCTACATCTAAACCGGAGTAAGTGTGCCTGACTCCAGGACTGCAAATCTGTTCTCTCGTTCTGATTTTAAATCAACACCAGTAACGTGTTTTAGCACTGTCACTGCCTGGCCTTCTGTCATGCAGCCTAATTCTTCAATCCCCCCAGAGGCTGAACTCACCCAAGTTACAAATACTGTGCTGAAGTGCAAACACTCGGACGACCTTTAATACAAGAGTCAGAACTGACCCCTCCATTTCTTCACGTTGTCAAACATCCAGAAGATGCAGGACTAATAGGCACACTAATGCCCAAGGAAGAAAGTGAGAACTTCAAATTCTTCTTAATGGAGTTAAAACACATTCTTTAAAAAAAACAAAAGGCTCAGAGAATGTGCCTTTTCACTAACATAAACAGTTTCAAAGAATGGTCGTGGCACAGAAGCAGTGACTGGAAAATCAGAAAATCTGTATAAGAACTGTTGTCATAGTGGATTTCCCATAGGGATTATTTTAATCTAGGGAAGCCATTAAAGACATTGGTTTGACTGGAGGGTCTCAGCTATTTTTTTCTTCCCCCTCTCCAGACACATACATCAAAATCTATGGGGCTGTCAAGTTATCTCCAGCGCTCACTGAAAAATCTGTGACAGTCTTAAAAAGAAAACATTTGATGGTCTTGTGAACTGCTGAGAGTTATCAGTATTAAGGTGTTAATAATGCCATAATCTGAGGCTGATTATCGTTCCCCCGATTCCGAATGCAATTTAGATACTTAGCACATGGCAGTTATGATGCAGACCTGACTCATTGCAAAGGTATGGAGGGAAATCGTCCTAAGAAAAATTAAAACCCCTTGGATTTCAAAGCCCAAACATGACATACAGGGTCCTAGAAAGGAAGGTGTTCTGTATTAAAATTTTACTGGAACAGATCTGCTGAGAAGGAAGCCATAATGGCATAGGTTAAAAGAAAAAAATCAGTCCACATGAGAGAGAAAACAAACAGATCAGATACAGTCAAAGGCTCATCCAGCTATTTCAGCTGGGAGCAGCAGTTTTGGGGTATTGAGGAGCAGAATTCTGCTGGTTCCAGGGAGGACACTTCAGCACACACTCAAGCCACTCCATTCCTCTGTATATGATGAAAATATAAAAGTTCTCGTGAAGTCCAAGTTTAAAAAAAAAACAAAAGGGCCAGAAGTGATCAATAAATTCCAAAAATGAACTTTCCAACCACAGCACTAATCCAGCCCCATTATACATCTTCTACACTGAAAAAGCATAGATTAAATACAAAACAGTCACATATTATATTTAACAAGGAAAACTGAACTGGAAAATGCCTTCTGGTCTCACCCTGTGTATGTGCACATGGCTCAGGCAGTGATACAAACCTCATATTTCAGACCCCCTGCTCTGAGCTTTGGACTCCTCAGCTTTCACATTATCCCAGCATTGATTTTTCAATTATTTAAAGCACAGAGGGATTTCTAAGAACTGCAGCATCTCAATGATTTCTTTCACTCATTGTAAAGGTACAATGTTTTAGGAATCAACACCCAATGCAGCTCTGATGGAGGCACCAGTAAATGAAGCATTTTTTTAACTCCAGCAGCCTTCACCTGGGCACCATTAACAGACCAAGGCATCTTGCATTGGGGAGCCAAGTTCCTTGGTGGAAATTCAGCTCCTCCAAGAACTTCCACCCACAGACCCTTCCTAGAAAAGCACTTACACAAAGTGACAACATGAGAGTGAAAGAAAACAGAAGATACAGGCAAGTAAATCTACTTAGCCATAAATCTGTTCCTGTAACATGGAAAAGACTTTTCAGATCTGGCCAACAGCAATGGAAATGCCATAGGAGCCAGTGAAGCATCACTTTTTGTGCTTCTCTTGTTGGAGGCATCTAAGAGCTTTAATAGACCAGCTCAAGTTGAGTTTAAAGAACCATAAAATCCTTTAGGTTGGAAAAGACCTTTAAGATCAAGTCCAACTGTAAACCCAGCACTGCCAAGTTCACCACTAAACCAAGGCCCTGAGTGCCACATTTACATGTCTTTTAAATACCTCAGGCTGAAGCCCTTTGAGATGTCATTGAAATTAAAACCAAACCACGTTTACCAGTATATATAGAGTCAGAGATGGATTGTAACACTTTCCCATTTAAAGATTTGCTTAAAATTGGTTCTGTTTTATTCACTCATCACATTCAAGGTTAATTGTCAAACCCTGACCCAGAGATGTGGATTGGACCAAAGTGGCTCAGGTTTTTTTTAAGGATACAGAACATTTCAAACTCAGTCTCCTCAACCCTACAGCCCCCAAAGCACACAGACCCCCCCAGGAATTGTAGCTGAGGACTCCCAGCCTTCAGAGAGGGGAAATCCCTCTCTACACATTTCCACTGTTCACCCACAGTCTCCTACATGGCTCAGCTGTGTGGCACTTCATGGGAGCTCCATAGCTGCAGTGTTGGTAGGTTCCTGGTCTAACTTGGGGATCAAAATAGCCCCACACGTCATGAAAAGAGAAACACTCCTTGCCCAGCTCTATTGAAACAGGGTTTTACTTTCAAGAGGCAAGCAGGTGTCTTGATCCTATGAGATTCTATGACATTTAATCTCTTAAATGTCAATGTTGCTTTTGAAATGGGCCTAAACCATTAGATACTTTTGAGAACGTCATTCTTCATCTTTAAATTTGCTGTGACCACACACAGTCACCACAAGCCTTGCAGTTCCGTGACCCAGGATATTCTGCAGACATCAATTATGCTGCTTTCTTTCCTTACTCAGGGCTACAAAACAAAACTGAAGTTTCTTGCTTCAGAAGCTCTTCAGAATGCAAAAGTTTCATTAAAACATGAGGAGGAAAAATGTATTTTATTCACGCTGTCATCATTCAAAATCCTCTTAGAGTTTCCAAACATTTCACCTTAGGGCTAACACCAAGCACAGAAAATTTCTGAGCAAAAAGAATTTGAGAAAGTTATTAGCAAAAAGTTGTTAGCCGAGAGAGGGGATTAGAACTCAGCCTTAAAAGCTGCCTATGCTATTGCAACTCCTATAAGAATTTTTACACAGGGGCTGCACAGCAAATGAATTTTCCTAAGGCACTGCAGTCAAGCTTAGCAACACGATGTTTGCGTGCTGCCTTACATCCTGCCACCTCATGCCCAGCGAGCCCTGGCACACAACACAAATAAGGGACTCTGCCATGCACTGGGCTGAGCTCTTTGTTCCCCTTCCCAGGCCCGTGTGAAATAAATAATTTAGCTCAAAGGCAGCTTGCAGAAGTTTGCTGTTTCTAATAGGCATTATCTGTTCTGCAGCACAACCACAACAAACTGGTGGTGTGTACTGCCACAGAATTGGGGCGGTGCTGCCTGAAGGAGGACCTTGGTCATGGAGCACAGCAGCCACTGGAATGAGGGACTGTGGACACCCCTGGAATGATCCCCCCTGGCTTCAGCCACTCTGGGCATTTAGGAGCATCCTATAACCAGAGAAAAGGTGTGGTGGGTGCTACAAGGGAGCTCGGAAAAGCTCCCTTCAGTTCTCTCCTTTATCACATTCTGTGTGACTTCTGCCCAAAAGCTTTGGGGTGTGTGAGTACCATAAATATATGGGACTCTATGCCTCAGTTTTCAATCTGTAAAGTTAATAAACTAAACTTGCCCTACATCTGAGAGGTTTAGGGAAATAATATACTGACATCCATGAGCTTCTGTGGATCCTCACATGGTCACTGGTGACAGGTCACCAACACTACCAATGACAGAAAATTTCTGCCCAGTCCCTGTCACACAGAGACTGAATCTGTGCCGTGAAGCCTGAAGATTTCTGCATGTTTCAAAAATTGTGAGGGGTTTTCTCTTCCCTCTTAATACCATTACTGATAATTCAAATAGTATCAGACATAACATCATAGATAATGAAATTTCTGCAGAAATATATCAAGTTTGGAAGTAATTTGGTCTCAGATCTCACTAGCCTAAATCTATTTAGTAAAAATTTAAAGAAGAAAATTATTGAGTCCTTATGAATTCTTTATGCCTCACCTGTAACATCAATGTCTCCAATATTACACATTTTGGTGAAAAACATTCCTCTTTCCACAGGCATTACTTAATTGTAATGTCTATTTATTTGGTATTTCTTTGTGTTGTTCTGCATTGTTATAAAAGTGTAAATCCTACTTGAAAAATCTCCTTTTACAGGTTAAAAATCTCCAAAGGTTTATAAGCTGATGTGAAAGATTGACTTAATTGAGCAGTATATTTTTGATTTACTAAAGAAACCATAATCCTTTGACTAAACTCATGTATAGATTTTAGAGAGATTAGCAAATCTAAAATGCATTAAATTCCAGGGCAATAAAACCATCTGACTGCATGAAAAGACATAAATGTAAAACACAGCTTGTGTTGCCAGTTGCTGTGGGGTCTGTTATCTTTGGGTTATCAATTCAATTCCTGATGCAGTTGTTATAATCATATGTTGCACTAAAAGCATTTACAGAGATGACCACAAACCTACTGACATCAGTACAGGAAATCCATTCTCCAAGCCATGGACCCACACAGACTTCCCTTTCCCACAAAATTTCCATCAGCAGTTAAAAGCGAGCAAAAGACAAAAGAAGCAAGTCATTAAAAATATCACAGGGTACGTTACCAGCCCCAAATTTTGCCTGTGCCACTATCAAGCCACAGGGAGCAGCAGCTTTAATTAAAAGTTCTGCTGCCGTGGGGGTGGAAATGGCAGCGAGGCCCAGGAAAGCTGGAGGGCTGCCAGCTTTCCAGAGGTCAGGAACACGTGGGGAACCTGGGCTTTAGTTTCCAGCTAAAATCACAAGAGGCTTTCTGAAGGCTTGGGAGCAAACGGCGCTGAGAGGAGCAGCAGTCCCTGTGAACAGGAGCCCTGGGATGGGCACACTGATGAGTACAGATCCATCGGATCCACGGCAATGGAACACGCAAATACCTCAGATTGCTGCTGTCCAAGAGCCAGATAACGTTTCCAACTCTGATCCCTCCCCAAAGTGCTGAATAACTGCCCCTGTGGCTATTTTTTAAAGGGCTTTTTTTGCATCTGTAGTGGTCTGCTGACTGATTCAGTCGTCGTTCCCTGCTGTGACAATGGCTAGGAAAACAAGGACTCAAGGATCAAAAACTCATTTCCCAAGGCTGCCAGTTCAAAACCAGGTATAGGTATGGCACATAAAGTACAATATTCAGTAGATACACCACATTACCTTCAGAAAAAAAAATAAATTGGTGCTGAAGAAGCTTTTCAGAAGAAAGCCCTGGCAGGTAGAGCTGCATTCCCAATGCTGGAATGGCTTATGCCAGGACAGCTCATGTTGGGAAGCAGTGCTGCTTGGAGGGTGAAGCACAGGCTCCTCCACTTTCTGTGTGTCCTCAGGACTTTCAAGAATGTTTCCTCCTCTCCTGTCTCATGGTCACTTGGTCTCTCCAAAGGAGGAGCCGTCACTACAGAGATGCACAGGCCCAGCACTGTGAATTCCTAATGCCAGCAAGGGCTCCTCTATTCCACTGGAATGTAAATGAACCCCAGCACTTCTCCTGGACGTCTGCAAGTTAAATACAGCACTCACACAGCCCTACCACCAAAGCACGTGGAAAGGCAGTAAGGGATTGATTCCGGTTTGTCTTTGAACTTCCTGTACCCTCCTCATAACCTTCCAATCCCTTATTTATTTATTTTTTTAATCTTTTCACCAAAACCCACATTGGAACACAGAGGAACCAGAAATGGGGCACTAAAGAAAAGCAAATGATTAGACTAAAAATATCCTTGCCAAACATGCAGAAAAATAAATAGGTGGAAAATAAGCCCAGCTCTCCTGAGGGCAGAGCAAGGCAGTGTAGGCTGACGGGTCACAGGGATAGCCGCAGTAATTACATTTTACTTTGCTTTAGGTTTCATTTATGCTGTCAAAACTGTTTTGTCACACTGGATTTTTTTTTAATGCATTTCAGATTTTGCTAATCTCTAGAAAATCTATATCAGTCTAATCAGAGGATTGGGAGGCTCCTTGCTGTATCAAAAATATACTGCTCCATTAAGTCAATCTTTCATACTGGCTTATAAGTCTTTGGAGATTTCCAATTTGTCAAAGGAAGGGATTGGGTTTTTTTCCTGTCCATGTAGTTAAGTTTTTCTAATGATGAATCTTTGAGAAAAAAGGAAAAGAAAGAAGGAAGAAAGGAAAATGAGTAGACAAAAAGTGACGATCATTTAAAAAGCCTGCATTGACCAAAATTTAGCTCATGAGTGCCCAAAATCCCAAGTATTTGCACGAAGATCAGAAAATAACAAGGAAACTGTTATCATGGACAAACTCTTGACTCATCCTCTTGCACTGTATGAGACTGTCTCCATTTCCAGGCTCCTCTTGGCCTGTTTCTGCCTGCACTGCCATCTGTCACAGACTGGCATTCGGCTCCCAGCTCCTCTGGCCGGTGGGGACAGCCCCGTGCCCACTTGTGACTGCTCCGAATGAGCCCTTTCATGCCTTCCTGCACAGCGTTCCTCAAGCACTGCAGGGACTCACTGTAAACAGGAGAAATCCATTCCACTATCAGTTTGCAAATCCCTCCCTTTAAGATCCCTTCTGCTCCAGCAACCATGGAACACTTGATGTTGAGCTGGCAGTTTATGGCCCCTAGCTGTAGGAGGGAGCACCTGGCAGGCCAGTGAGGAAGGAGAGACATGGGTTTGAAAAACAGCAGAGGATGGGGATCATCTCTTCCTCTTCAGTGTCCACCACCATCTCCCCAAAGGGCACAGCCCAGAGGAACAATTCCTAGTCCACTGATCTACATTCAGAATGAACCAGGTTAGCAAAACCAGGCTGAACTTGGTCACGTGGATTGAGCCTGATTTGGGATTGCTCCCATGCCGCTCTGTGGTGGGGTCAGCAGCTCCAGCAGAAATGCAGGATCAGAAGCTGGGACAGGCTGTGAATCTCTGCTGCAGCACAGCTGAACAAGGAGAGCAGCTGCTCACAGCTCCAGGCAGCCTGGAGGACAGGGATGCAGTACCAGCTCTGGGAGAAACACAGACACAGAGCATGTGCCACTATTGGAGAAAGCCTCTGCGACAAAAGGAGGTGCACCTGTGTTCAAACACAGGCACCCACAGTGGCTTTTCTTGCCACATTTGTGACTTGCTCTCTTCTGGGGAGCAGCCAAAAACAACTCGGGGTTTTCCTGCCTTAGACATTATCCAAAGTAGGCAGCATCATTCCTCTTTCAGGCAAGGATAGGAGGGCAGTAGATAAAAGACAGGGACTGGGAGAGGAGAAGGGAAAAACTGTAAAGAAGTTATTTTCCGTAAGTTATATTAATATCTGAGACAAATGAATGTGTAGACTGTAGAATTTTTTAAGGCATTTCCAGCTTTTCACTATTGTTTTCTGTATTAATTTTTAAGCATAATCCTGCACAGCACACTGAAATTTCTCTTTACACTCCTTTTTTTCGATCTTAATGTTAGTTTATTTGTGCTCCTAATATAACATCTACCATATATACTTATTAACACAAATGGACTAGAATCTCTTCAGACTCGCCTGGTAATGTGCTTGTAAAGCACTGAGAAAAATGGAAGTCTGATCTGGGGTTGTCTGATTGAGTGTGAGCACAGAAAATAAAAGAATGACAACAAAATACTGGAGCATCATATTCAGGCACAAACTTGGCTGGTCTGCCTTGAGTTTACTTTTCATACTCTCAGACTCTTCTAAACAGGATTTCATCTACAAAGTGCTTCAAAATTCAGTGTTGGTCAAGAATTACTAGAGTCCTGCAAAAACCAACAGAAGATTCCCCAGCTTTGTTATCAGGTCAAGTCCTCACAGGACAAACAAGGGAAAACCAACCCAGGCTGTACAGCTGAAGGGACAGTGAGCATCACTGAGCAGAACTGAAATACTCCCAGCCACGGAGAGTGAAATATTAGCCTCTCAAACACTTCTTGCTAACCAAATCCATTGAAAGCAAAATGATTAAAGTCCACCTGGTGGATTTACAGGGCTTTGTGCTGATATGAGACCATTTACTCACGAGAGGCAGCCTTTTGACATGATTCAGTTGACTGCCCTTGGCATTTGACACACACCTAAGGAGTCTAAGTGGTTACTGCTATTAGCAAAGACTTGAAAAAAGACACTTGTCACATTAGGTCAGCTATCTCTTAACTTCATCCTGTGAAATGTCACCAGTACCCCCGGGTTCTCATTCCTTATCAGTCTTTGAGATATATGTAGTTATTGTTCTAAAGCAGCAAGAAACAGAAACAGAGAAACATGGGAAAGTGTGAGTTGTTTATTGTCTCTTCCATAAATGACAAAGCAGTTCTTGAACCTTTAAGAAAAGGACATACCAGATTGCTTCGTGCACTGTGTTTTTATAGGGATTTTTACCCATGGCAGTTTCTGTCCTGCAGCAAAATCCCTGTGCAGTCTCTGCAAACAGGGAGCTGAAGACTCCTCTGCTGTGGGGCTGGCACTGAGACCAAGGGGACAAAGTCCACAGACCTGAACCAGTGCAAATGTGCTTAAAGCAGCACAGGGGACACCTTTGCCATTGTCCCCTTAGTGGCCAAAGGGGCATCTGTCAGGCACAAGGAGCAAGCTGGGTATAGGAAACGTTGCTGGACTGGTGAAGTGCTTCACACAGACACAAACCAGTACTCTGGAAACAACAACAAGGTTGCCCTGACTCTGTTTCCCCAGGTGTTCCGACCAAATTCAATTTCTTTGAGCCTATGAAGAATTTTTTTACACAGGTTATACACAGCATAGGCCACATTTTCAACTAGTATCACCTTGCTCTGCTAATTGAGAGCTAAAGTGTTCAGTTTCTTGCAGAACCAGAGACAATTACATCCCATGTGCTGGAGCCTCACCAGAACAGTCACTACAGCAGTGGTCATCCAACAGCTCCGTGTAAGACACAGATATCCTGCTCACAGACGTGGCTACACGCAGAGGACATTTTGGGAATTATGTATTATTTTAAGATGTTGCCGAATCTCCCTTTTCTACTTCATTTAAGGCCTAGAAAATCTAAAGCCTTGGAGTCCTACCTTCCCATAGGCTCTAAATTGCAATGGGAGAAGGCTGGAAGCGTGCAAAAAGGAAAGAAATACAGAGAAGGGAGACATAGATGAGAGTTTTTCATAATATCTCAGCTGCACAAATTAGTGTTTGGCAGCTTGAATTGATGTGAACATTAATAGAATTGATAAGTCAGGGTCTTGCTGACCTTCGTATTAGTCCAGAAGTAATATTTTCACTAAAGTGAACTATTTCTGGATGTTTCTCTGATGTACTGAACATAAACATTTTTTTTTCTGACATTGGAGCGAGCACAGGTCCTTGTTTCTGTTCTCTGTTGAACAGGAACAATATATTCTTACTGCAGCCAAGGTCATCTAAATTCTTGCCCCTTGGCAGGGATTCACATTTTTCCTCTAAAGGCTTTAATAAACAGATCTTGCTTTTCTCTCCTTAAACAGGTTGCACCTACTCCACAGAGCTCAGCCAGCAAAGCCAGGCTTCTCTAAGGTGCAGTCCTGCCAGCAGGAGCCCTGAGTTTCTGATAAAACTCCCCTTTCTCTGATTTACTCTGTTGTTTTCCTCAAGAAGCACAGCTTTGGTGTCACTATTTATCAGCACTCCTAACCAACTTAAGCATTCCAAATACAAATCAGTTTTCTTGGGCTGTGAATGAGTTGCTGAAGGAAGGCAATAAAAGGGAGGGATTTGGAACCAGGATTTCCTGAGGCACAGACTATCTCTTTTGCTTGGGATTATTTCAATGAGCAAATGTCATTTGTCATCAGTATGCCTGGCAGCTGGAAAGCATATAGAACTGAGTGAGACCCCAGGGGAAATAAGTGTCTTTTCCTTTCTGGGAAAGGGTCACTCTCCTGGCCTGACCACACTCCTGACTGACAATAAAAGCTCACGACATCCAGGAAACCCCAGAGAACACAGCTTTCCCTGGTGTGAATCAGCACAGCTCCCTGGGTCTGGAGTGACACTGATTTATAGCAATCGAGGATGTAGGCAGCTAAATTTCATTTCAGGAACCACAAAACACATTGCATGCAATCATCTCAATCTATAACAACAAAACCTGTATGCTCAAGAAAATTATTTGATGATACCGCAGATATATACATTTATACAAGCTAATTAAGAGTTACTGAACATATCTTTAATTACTGGCAATACTCTGAATGGCCCATGGCCCACAAATGTATCTCCATCATAATCACACTCAACCATTCTCCTCTTCAAAGTGTATCATAATTGTTTACTAATTAATCTTTAAGCTCTTGTACCGCACAGCAAGTTTAGCCTTCTATAAACACTGACTACTCAGTTCTGGAGAAGAAAAGGGAGAGGATGATGTGTTAGGGAATTTACTACACTTGCTGAAAGACTCACTGCTTGGCATTTATTTTTGTTAACTTTTGTAGAATCCTGAGAGTCAACAGAGACCTATCTTGGTTCTGTGATTCAGATAAACATCCTGATTTAGAGGCAGGTTCTAGGCAGCGCTTTAACATGATACCTACAGTGGCAGTCATTGTCTGCCTTGTTAGATTGCTCTTCAGGCTCATGCATCACCAAATCTTGCTTCTACTCAAAAGAAATTGTACTGAAGTTCTGTTTCTTGAGCAGTCTTAAAACTCTACTTGCTTGTATGACAAGCAGTGAGATCTTTACTGCAGACATTAATAGGAAATGGAGAGAGTCTTTAATTTGAAAGGTAACAATAGGTAACATTACCTGGCACATCCCTGTTTAGGGTATGGCTGAAACAGCTGCAACTGCTAAGGCTGATCATTTCCAGGTTTTACATTGGCTTCTGGCTGAATTTTTCAGAGATAGCACAAAGTCATTTCGGTAAATAAGGATAGAGGGCAGGCTGCCAGGTCAAATAACTGTCATAGTCATGGTCATGGTCAGAAATAACTCAAAATTGTGCAAAGAAAGTGATGTTCGTTCTGGGGAAATTTCAGTGTGGCTGAGTTACAAAGCACAATTATAGTTTGAAATTAAATTTTAGGGTGTCTAAGTTACATCCAGCATATATCCCATCTTAAGTCAATATCTGAGAGGTCAACATCAACAATTGAAGTTAGGAAATGCTGGGATTCATGTCATTTGCACAAGTTCTGCTCAGCTGCATTGACAGTTTTCACTAGGATACATTTTATGAGAAGGTCACTCACTTCCCTGTCCCCATGCTTCTGCACTAGGTACAGGCAAAAGGAAGTTTCGTGTTTTTCTCCCTCATTCTGAGATTAGACAAAAAATCCTTTCTTTTACATGAAACTCAGCAAATTTTAGGAGAAAGAAGTCAGAAAGAAGACCTCACTGTCCATGAGGAGACAGAAACAAGGCAAAAGGACTGAAATCACATCAGCCAGAATAAACTCTGGGCATTGCAGGAGTTACCCTACATAAATAAAGACACACGGTTATGCCATGACTAATGGAGTGGGGCTTTATGAGACCAAAAAATGGACTAATTCTGGCAGCAGGGAGAATTTTACTTCTATGAATAGGACTTTTCAAGGTCATTCAGCTGCTCGGGCAGGTATGTGTCTCCACGCAGGCACGTACACAAGAAAAGAGAGGGGAAAGATTTCAGTAACCCAAGTGGAGCTTTGGGACTATATTGTGCTCATGTGTTGCTAAAGCTGATGATGTGCCAGTATGAGCCAGCTCATCAGATGGGCACAGGCTCCCTCTGTTCTTTCCTAGGAAGGTGGCAGATAAAAGACAAGGCATTCAAGTAGCTGACAGGGTAACCTGTAAGTGCCTGTCCTGAGCAATCTACTTGTCAGCTTTCCTGGCTAAGAGAGGAGACGTGTGCCACAGCTGTCAGCTTTGTGTCATCTTTGCTCTCTGCCTTTCATCGTCCTTCATCCCATGAATGGAGGTTTTATTTGACTTTCTTTTTTTGGCCCAGCTCGCGGGAGCTCCTTTGTCCCACTGCCTTAACGGATCTCGCGAGTGTGCAAATCCAGCCAGTCCCAGGAGTGGTAAATGAGGAACAGGACCAAAGGCGTAAGGAAAGCATCACCATCATCATCATCCAACAGGCACACTGAGGGCTGGAGGTGCAAATGCTCAGGCTACCCCGGAGCTGAGTGAACACAGAGCCTGCCCTTTGGGCCACTACAATACCCTGGCAGCCATCCATAAGCATTGCACAAAGGACAGAGCTTTCATTTTTCCCTGTGAGTGATTCCACAAACGCTTCATCGCAAGGATAAATGCCTGTGAACACAGGGAATTTCAAAGCTGCTTTTCTCTAACAGTGCATTGATACTATCACAAATGAAAGCAGCTTCCAAGTCTGACCAGGAAAATGCCTGCACCTGATCCATTTCCATACTTCTCCCTGGCAGGAGCTGTCCAAGCCAGGCACTCCCTGCTGTTGGAGATGCACGTGTGTACAATGAGCACTTAAACATCCACCTTCCTGTGGAGATAAAGGCACTCCTCAACACTCTTCCCCTCCACCACCATTATCTAACAGAAGGTGTAGGGATGGATTACAAAAGTAATGTTGTAATGGTTTTGAACAGAACCATCCATCTAAAACAATATCCGCGTCTTTAGGCAAATCTGCTCAATTCCTCAGAATTGTCAGGACACTCACAGGAAGGAGACTGTGGAGCCCCTGTGCAAATTTAGAAGAGTCATGAAAGATCAAAGTAGCACTAGAGACTGGCAAGAGCACACATTTAATTTTGGAAAAATACAATAGCCATGATTGCAAGACATGAGAGGAGAAGGAACATCTTCAGAAGTATAACTAGGGAAGCATGGCACACCAGGAAAAATGAAGCATCAGCAGCTGGCACTACAGCTCTGATAAGAGGCCAGGGTATTGCAGGCAGATGCATTTTATTGTCAAACAGATTCTAATGAAGTGTCTCAATTTAAGAATGTCAACAATATTCTACTTTGATCAAGAATATTTCGTCATTCCTGGATCAAAGGGGTTTTTGTCTGACCTTTTTATTCCCTTTCCTTTCAGAGATAAACCCTCAGATTTAAAGGTATATGAGCTTTGTCTCTCGGCTCTGACTAGGAACTAAAAAGACCTAATGGTGAAAGTGGCCCTCCTGAGCACAGGGGTGGACCTGGTGACACACAGAGGCTGCTCCCAACTGGCATTAGTCTTTGACTCTGTGAAAGTAAATGTCAAAGTTAATACTGAGATGCAGCTCTGAGGGAAAATTCCAATTTCTGCTCATCTCTCCAGCTGGTTTCTAGGAGGCAGAAGGTAAAAGCTCATTAATGTCTCCTCTCCTTTTCAGATACCCACTTGCTAGGTGACGTTTACTTCAGTGCTCTGGTATTAAACAAGGAATTCTGAGCCTGTTCTGCTTTCAAATGTGGACAAACTGCCAGAACAGAAAAAAGGAGAACTGAGTGGAAGAAAGCATTTGCAATACCTTTGGAAAGACAAGTGCTCAAGTGGCGAGCAGCTCTCTGTTTTCAGGAGTTACTTGTCAAAGATGCAAGTTCCTGCACGCTCACCTCTGGGCTTTTTTAACCTATCCATTAGAGAGATGAATTTTTAGATAACTACATGACATTTGCTGGGTTCATCCTGGTCATTCTTCCTGGGTGTTCCAGCCCTCCTCTCAGCCTGCCCCAGGATGTGCTGCCGCTGCATCCAGACCAGCTCTGCTGGGTTTCTCACAGTGACCTGCACAATGAGCATCGCTCTTGGTACCTTCCAGACACCACTGCAGCCGTCACTGCCATGGGAAAAGTTTGGAAATAATAAGGAAATGAAGTAAAAAGAGCATTTTGCCTGTCTTAGATATAATTATGATTCCCACCTGCAAAACACATTCTGCATGATCGTGCATCCAGTCAGGGAAGTTAGGCAGAGAGTCTGACCAGCAGATCACGAAGTTATTTACAGTCCCTGGAATAGCCTATGGAACTGACTGTCAGAGAGTCATCCAGTTTCTTGGAGCAAGTCTGTTATCAGGCAGGTAAAGAAGCGGCTGAGTACTAACAATTTCTAAACTTTCTTTATATGGGAGAAATGTTTGTGGGACTCTGCAGCAAGGGTTATTTTGGCTCTGGTTGGAGAGAAAGATTTCCAATCAAATGAAAAGCATGTTGCTATTGAGGGCTTTTTTACAGATTAAATACTGCTTGACAAAGTATAAATTATTGCTTTCATTTATCAGAGTAAGAAAATTCACAATCAAAAGAAAATGAAACTGGAATGTTATAACTTCACAATTTTTCAGAGGTACTTGCTCACCGTTTTAAACAATGAAGGCCACAGTTAGACCATAACTGAAAAATACAAAACATTCTTAAAAGACAATATAATCCTACTTAATACATCATTACTTGACAAGAAAACAAACAAATGCAGTGGGTTTTATCACAGCACTCACACTTGATCAAGAGCACAATAATCTCATTCAAATCAGCACCATAACTAGAAAGTAACTGCTGTGTAATCAGACATCAAACAGGTAAAATCAGCCTCGGTGTTTCTAACAAAATCATTTGGTTTCAGTTAAATTCTACTCCCTTTGGATGGTTTATTCACAAAGTGACAGTACTGAGACTTCCTGAAGCCCCTTCCTAACTCCTTCCCAACAGTAAGAGGGGAGATGCAGAAATGCAGCATCAGAGAGCTCTGCCCCAGGAACTGCCATTGGTGCGTGTGATGATGGAGCACAGCACATCCCTGCTCTCTGCTCTCTGCTCCTGAATTTACCTGAAATTCAGGCAAATGCCATTCCCAATCTTTACTTCTGGACCCACACCCCAGATTTAGCGACTGGCAGACGGCAGCACCAGACTGAGAGGCAGAAAAGAGGGGGTAATGCAGGAAAAAAAGATCTAAGCCTTTTCCCAGCCAGATGAGGGATATTCTCCTGCATTCACAGGAGGGAAGCTCAGGCTTCAACACTGTGCCCTCAGTGCAGGACTCAGGGCAAGCAAGTTTTTTTACATACATGGTATGAAAAAGCTTTACCACTCCCAACCTGGAAGCCCTCTCCTCAGTTTCCATCAGGCTGCTCTGAAAGGCAGAAATCCCTGGAGGTGCCAATAGGAACTCCAATTGATTGTTACACACAAAGGGACAGTTCTATGTGGAAATTCTTTTGTACTGTGCATCAAATAGTCATGTAATAATTGTATCATTTTCTCTGAAAAGCCTCAAAGCAAACGATTTCAAAGGCAGGAAGAAGCAAATACCTGGAGATCTCTAATTACAGACTCTGAGATACGCACAGCAAAGTATTAAAATAAATGATATAGATGAATTATCAGACAAGAGAGTGGGGCTGATAAGCCATATTTAGTATACTAATCCTGACTGTTTGTTTTGCATTCTTTGAGCCTTTTAAGATGACAGGTTCTGATCAACTGCTTCCCTTAGAGGTTGGCAGCTTTCCTGCTCTAGCAGTTAATTTCTGTTTGATGTTCTCAACTTTGTGTCAATGTACAAACTACTGTTAAGATATATAGCAGCGATTAAAATAATTCATCCATCTGGTTATAATTAAAGACCTAGTTAAACGTAATGACAACTTGATGTAGCAAAGCCAGCTCTCATCTTTTAAAAGCCTGTGTACATTCAGAAACTAATGCTGTAAATGGGTGACAGACGACTGCAATGTGGCCATTAAATTCTGGGGAATTAATTAAACTTGTTTCATAAAAAAAGTCTTAATGACTTTTACTGGCAAGACAAGTAAGGCAGAAATTGCAAGTATCCGTGATTGCTCCCTACAGAATCTCACTGCTTCCAGAAGGCCTCAGCAGACCCTCCAAGCACCACAGCAGACACTGGATTGAGGCAAAAGGGGGTTATGAATTTGCTCTCCCATAAGGGCTGTAACTGCAAATTTAAGTCTCTGCTGGCTGGTCCCCAGCTAAGAACATAAACACAGGGAGGGTTCAGACTCAATCCTGACACTTTGGGCATCATGGGCAGTGAGCTTTGTGAATGGGAAATACTCGTGAAGACCAGAAAATGCATCAGAACCATGGAGATGGACAAAGATTCATTAATCCTGTAAAATAAAGCAAAGACATCCCCAATAAGCTGGAAGAGCTGACATTCCATTTTATGGCTTTGTCTGCTGGAACAGGAAAGATGTCCCACTTATTCAAAATATTGTATGGTGTGGCATAAAAATCTCAGGGACTTCCATCACCTTATGTCAGATCCAGGATTTCTGTTGTCTTGAACGAGACCAAGATCAGCTTCAGAAGCTGAACTATTTAAATAACTGATACTAACTTTGCATTGTTTTGGATCCATCCAAGTGCTTTTCAAAAACTTCCAGTAAGCAGAAAATTGTAATGACTTAATTTGGGTCCAAAGAAACATTAACTCGGTCTGAAGGGATTACTTTATTTCAATATTGAAGTGTTTTAAAGAGACAATTTTGAAACACAAACCCCCTTGAGTTGTTAGATTTCAAGGTCTACCTGATTTGAATGATGGGGTTTTTTTAATAGAAGAATAATTTTGCAAAAGTGGCCTATATTTATGAAACTATTAGCATAACTAAATCTGATTTTTTTCTGAAAAGCCCTGTTTCCACTGAAATCTGTCACCCAAGCAAGAGGCTGGGAATATTTTTCAGGTTTTGGCAGTCACAAAATGATTCTTGCCTGATTCCATTTTTCCCTTTTCAATGAACTCTGCAACTATGAAACAGCGCAGTCTCCACAGAAAACCAAGGCAGCAGAGAATATAATCAAAATCTTCCTTATCTTTGCAATGTTATTTGAACAGGTGTGTATGCAGTGAAGTCTCCCCAATTACCACCTTCCATTGCCATTCCAGGTGTAAAACAAAATATTGCTGAAAATATCATTGATTTAAAGCTTTGTCCTCTTTTGTGCTCCTTGCAATTAAAAAAGAGGAATCCATACATAAAGCTCAACTTCCAGCCTATCCCTTGACTTTTTTGCACTTTGAATATTCTGAATTACATTCCTGGTTTATTAATCCACAATACCTGCTTGATAAAGCCACCATGCAGAGCGGAATTGGTGATATTTCCACATCACAACAATAAGCTGCTGAATTTACTCTTCATTTGCTTAAAAGTCTTTTGCCAGCTGATTTTGTTTTAGGGCAAGACTCTCAAGTAGGTCTGAGGTTTGAGTTTGGGGTATTTGCTTTGCTTTACTCACATATTTTAGCTCTTTTCTCTTTGACCAGAGGACTGTGAACAACCGGTCCAACTTTTTCTTCACCAATAGATGTCGAAGTTTTCTTACTTTGAAGCACCTTTTGCAACTCCCAGCAAGGTGCTTGGTACTACACAATAAAGCTGGCAAACTCCGATCCTTTCCTCACTCAAATTCCCCCTGCAGATCAGACACCACAATGACAGTTTTCTGCAATGCACGTGCCTCTGTTTCTGTCTGGTCCAGGTCCAGAAGTAGTGAAACAAAGGCAGCTGCTAACAGTTCCAGCTGGCCAAGGGAAAACCCAGAGAATAAGAAATCTCCTGAGAAGACCCAGAGCCATGAGATTTGCAGTCAGATAGCCAGCCCAACTCTCAGTGACCTCTCTGAGAGAACTGAAAACGTCTGGCCGCTTGTCAAAACTGAACATCCAACCCCGCTGCTGAAGGAAACCCATAGTAAGAGATAGCCAAAGCAATATCAAAGGCACAAAATCCATGAGATATCAGTAATGGAGTTGTTTTGGGAATAGACTTCTCTGCACTGCACGCTCTGTAGTGTTTCATAATTATATGCAGACACACCAGTTCCTGTTCTGCCCTAATCAGGATAACACAATCCTTACTGCCTTGAACACACAACCTTGGCATC
This sequence comes from Acanthiza pusilla, assembly GCA_036630365.1. Lineage (NCBI taxonomy): Eukaryota > Metazoa > Chordata > Aves > Passeriformes > Acanthizidae > Acanthiza > Acanthiza pusilla. Next base: position 457,236 of record JAXCHO010000163.1, on the reverse strand, counting down.
CCCTTTCGGACATCTCCTGATGGGCTAAAACGGAGCCAAAATGTCAATATATTACAGGAGAGACCAAAGGGACAATTGCCAATATTCAGACAGAGCAGCTCTTCCATCAATCATACTCTTGCCTCTCTTTACATTATAGTCACACCCTCCACCCCCCAAAATTATTTGTACTATTGAACCTGAGCAAGGCTATCAAAACCTGGTTCTTAACCCTTCCAGACCAATGGTTCATAGACTTTACTGGGATAACCATTCTTAGCAGCATTTTAATCAGGGGGTCAACAAACCCAGCCCCTGGAAATCACAGGGCAGCTGGATTTGGGATCTCGAGGGAAACAATAGTATGGACAGCAGACCTGCATTCAGAGGACCTTCCAAACCATACTTTCAGCCATGAATACAAATGCTCTGGGAACCTGACTTGTTTCAGCCATTCCAGGACCAGCTGGCTTTAATTTATCTCACTATTCAAAAATGAACCACTTGAATTTGTAATTTTTGGTCCAAACAAAAGGCTCTATATTTTGGGGCCAGTGTGGAAGAAATAGGGGAAATCTGCCTCACCCTCAACTACTGCAGATTTGACCAGCACAAAAGTCAGGAATAAGGTCCAGCAGGAACTGGAGACCCTCAGACAAGTAGCAATACAGAATCCACTGTAGTAGCCACTGTATAAACCTCATTCCCTGGATGAGATGGTTCACCACAGGTTTCCATGGCAAATCTTTCTCCACAGTTCTTCTTCCTATTTCTCAGAGTCCAGCACTATCGTGCTTCAGATCAGCTGCTATCTAAATTATCTTACTGAGATTATCTTAGATTATTCCCTGGGACAACAAAGCAATTGGAATAATTTGATTTTTATTACAGCCAATTGAAACCAGTCATGAGGATTTATCAAATCTAAAAGGAACAGCTATTTTTCAGTCTTGCTGTAACTAAGTAGGACATACAGTGCCAGGTCAATGTATGCCATGCTCCAAGAAGTCAACTGAAGATGGAGACAGTGTGACCTGACACTGCCAAGCAGCCAGGCTGGCCCTTCAGCAATATCGGACAGACCTGCAACCCCTCTCAGCAACCCCCACCAAAAAAGCCCTTGCACCTCTGAGGTGCCCCAGGACACGCACACCAGCACCCAGCGGATTTGTGTCTCACTCTTCCTCAGGGTGACACCAGGGAAGTGCCAGCTGAAGGAATTCACCAACACCTCCACCAGACCCTGCTGCCAAGGGAAATTCAGCTGGACTTTTACCCTAACACCCTTCCTTTACACAATTCCTATCTCTTTCTTCACAGGACCTCCTCATCAAAATCTTTTTGGCACAACCCCAGCTGGTCTTCCATCAGCAGGGGCAGAAAGAGCTGAGTGTGGAGGCAATTTGTTCCTCGGAGCATACATCATTCCTCCAGTCAACGCGTGCATCTGGCCGGGCTTCCTTGGACTGCTTTACAGAGCAGTGGACGCTGTCCAGAGCGCTCTGCTCAGTGTCCCTGACAAGATGGCCATCAAAGACTGGGTTAGGGGTCAGTCACCCAAAGCCATTAGCACTCCAAAGTGATTGATTATCATCATGTGTGGTCTCAATCAAGAGCCGGTAATGAGCTGCATTCATTAATCCCATTTATATGTTTGCATAGTCCAGTCTTGAATTTCAGAGAATAAAAAGGCTTCATACTGAGATCAGCACATGGCACTACCTGGCAAGGAGAAGGAAGGCACAGAGGGAATAAAGAATTTGCATATAATTCTGTATTTTGGGAATTACTGCCCAGGTATTTCTGAATGCCAAGCAGAGTGGCTCTACAGCATGGCCTGCACACCTCCCAACAGCACCAAGCCATAAGCTTGTCTTCCACAGCTCTGCACTATAATTTCATCTGTACTTACTTGTTTGATGTTTTCCTTGCACTTTTAAAACAACTTTTCATGAACAGATCTCTATCCAGTGTTACAGCCTCTCCAAGTTTCTGTTCCTGTTTAGACCATTATAGTCTGCTACTTGGTGTTTGATAACCCCTTATTTTCTTCTTATCACCTCCATCAAATACCTCACGTTTTGAATATGCCCCCAGCACCTTTGGCTGTCCTGTCCTCCTCAAGCGATTCCCCTCTGATGACCTCCAGCAGAAAGCTTTGCTGAGCCCTACACGTGAGCCCATGAGTGCCTTTCCCTACCATTAAAGCCACGTTTTCCTCCGCTCCCCAAAGATTCCCTGAAGGAATTATAAAAATAAAGGGTGAAATTCTGTCTCCGTTGAAGCAATGGGAACGTTGCCACTGACTTTAACAAGGCTGGGACTGACCTCAGCACTCGGAGCTCCAGCACAAGGCTCTGTGTTTCACGCAGAAGGGTGGGGGGCGTTTTAGCTTCACCACTTCTGAAAATACTCCAGAATGTCAGTGAGGACACCTTCAACTCATTTAACTCTCTCAGAAGACTTTCATATTGACAAACTCACTGACCAGAATAGCAGAAACATGCCAGAACACAAATCCTTTGCAACACACATTAAATTTGAACCAGCTCACCCTTAAGTAGAAACCATTTATTTTAAAAGATGTTGGAAACTGCACTCACCTTAGACAGCTCAAGGAATCAGCTAATTGCGTGTTTGGATGTCCAGAAGCTGTCACCACTTCTCCCAGCATAAATTCAGTAGACGATGTAAAAAATAAAGTTCTTTCAAAAAATTAAGAGGGGTTTGTTGGGTTTCTTTTAGGAGGGAATTACTTGGTTAAAAATAGATTTGAATAATAAATGCCTGTAAGTGTTCCCAGGCCCCTTTTTTTTTAGAAATGCTTTTAGCATTTCATGTGGGGAAAAAATATGTACCAGTGAGAGGTAATGATATTTATCCACTCTAATGCAAAAAACTAGCAAATACGTTAAAGGTGACAAGCACATAATTGTGTAAAAAATGCAAAAACTTTGCAATTATGCACTGAACTAACCTAAACTAGAAAAGGTAAAGGTGACACTGACTGCACAGTAAACTTAAACACTTTTATTTTTCCTTTGCAAACCCCTAAAGCCCAGTGCACAGGCTCACCTTCCATGTGATGCCACACATTGCTGGTGCTCTCTGCTGCAATGCCCTGCTGGAAATAATCTGGTGGGGTAGGCAAATTCCACAGCCAGCACTTAATATCCTTATTCACACCCATAATCCACAACAAGGAATTCTTTATTTTTTCAAAGGAAAGACCACCTCTACTGAACACTCCTTGACTGGCAGCAGAAAGCCAGGAGATGCCTGGGTCGTGCCTGAGGGACGTCAGGGTGAAAAAGCACTCAGAGGGCCCCGCAAAGCACTGTCCTGGTGGTAGAAGGAGCAAGAGGAATCCTGGAAATGCTGCCTCTAATGATCTCTAGAAAGGCAGGATCAGGCAGAGAGATATCATCCCCAGAGTTTCTCATGGGACAGGAAAGACACTGGGAAGATGCAGATTTGTAGAATAAAACTACTGATGGGAAATAAAATGAGACAGTAGGGAAGAGTCTGTGTTTGCTCCATAGGGACAATGACAAAGGATACAGAATTGGTCTCCTGAGGGGCTTTTTTCACTGGAATTCAGTGATTCAGGAAGTCACTCAGTACCAGGTTTTATAGACCAAACTACCTATTTCTATGGATACACGGGGATAATTGGTCATTCTTTAGGGAAAAAACCCAACAGGTGACCAGCAGGTATCAATGCTGACAAGCAGCTGTGGCCTCCAAAGCCATCTCCTCAATGAAAAAGAAAAAAAGCAAGAGCTGAACTCAGCCTTGGTGTTCATGAGAGACCAAACCGGGCAGAGTGAACACAGCAGTCCCAGGTGTAACACCAGGCCAGCCCGGCTCTGTGCCTTCAGGCAAGCTGTCTTCCCTCCTGCCTCTCCTGGGTTAAGCTGTACAAACTAGCAGCAGGACCAGCCTTGCCCTCTGGCCTCAGCCCTCTAAGCTCAGTTTTAGAGGCAGTTACTCAGGAAACAGTGCTGAAACTGTGGTGACACTGCTGAAAGCAGGTTTTGCCTATGTCTTGTCTGACCATCTCAGTTCCATGAAAGAGTTTAATAGGTACATGTGAATATACAAATAAACAAGCATTTCTAAATTTACATCCTTAATTAATTAACTCAGAGGGACTAAAGGAACTGTACCTTCCCCCTCAGCTCACAGAGGAACTGCTGATTACAATATAAATACATAGCAGATCCCAGGACTGCAGAACTGTGCACCTTCTATCTGCTGGTGACCTTCCATCACTTGGGAATGGATTTGCAAAGCCTCAGGTTACAGCTTTATACAGATTAGAATAAAATTTACTCTGCCTTTTAACTTTTAAGAGCTGTAATGGCTTAGTGCTTCATTGGTTTGCAATTGAGCAAACAAAGAAAAAGACAAAAATTCATAGACAGCTCTTCTTCAGACAGAGGAAAAAGGAAGTGTTACTAAAACCCCATACAGACAAAAGGTCTTAGTAGCAGCACTACAGCAGTTTAATGGGTGAACCCAGATAAGAATTCACACTCGCTGGCTCATGTCTGAAAAAACGTCCATCACACTCACAGCCTAAGTACAATCCTGAAAAAGTCTCATGGAGAGACTGCACGAGCTCCCAATCACTTGGGAGAAGAGTATTTTTCTCACTCCCATCACTGAGTTTGGGGTTCACAGAGCTGGTCTGAGTTTTAAAGAATCTCAACCAGCACTTACAGCAATGGAGAACCTCAGTCATACAGCACTCAGGGGTCATGGGGAAGCTTCAGCAAAGGAACAAATTCAGCACAGGAAGTTCCAGATCTCCTCTCTGGTTGTTTTTTCTGTTCTTCTCATCTTTCTCAGCTCCCCACAATGTGCTTCTCAGCAATCAGTCAACAGTTTTGGTAGTGGAAAGACAGACCAACTTCTAAATTCAAAGAAAGTTCAACAAAGAACACCAGAAAAAAAAAAAAAAAATGATTCTCAAGCTCAGTAGCATCAATGTTTCCCTAAACCCACCAGTCTGCAGTTGAAAGGAACCTAATTAATTACCGAGGTGACTGAAAGGAAGTTTCTTTGCTGTTATCAACTGATTTGGGTGGGTGAATGCTAAAACTTCAATGCCAATCAGCAACCATGTTCCTGAAAGAAGTCTTTCCGCCATCTTCCTTTGCTGTGCTTTGGTTGCCATCACGAAGCAGGCTCAGGGCACAGGACCTGAATTCTCTCTCATCAAACCAAGCCAGAAGATGTGCTCCAGCTGGATCCACAGCACATCCACAGCAAAACTCTGTGGCCCAAGGCTGGGACAATGTGCCACAACTTAAACACACGACAATCACCAAGAGCCTCCTCCTGGTGTAAATTTACACAGTGACTTTTATAAGCCAATGTCCTGAGATTCTTTTTAATGCTCCATCCCTGGAAATGTTCAAAGCCAGGCTGGATGGAGCTCTGAGCAACCTGGTCTAGTGGGAGGTGTCCCTGTCCACAACTGGGCAGGGGGAAGTGGACGATGTTTAAAGTCCCTTCCTACCCAAAACACTTTGGGTTTCCATGATTTAGGCTTTTCTTCTTTAAAAGAGTCTCGTAACTGGCTCTGCTGGTGTCCGACCAAGACCATCTGTGCAAACTCATATTCTGCAAAGCTGGGAAGATGGAAATTTATAAATACAATTATTTTGATACACATTCATCTATCTCATCTTCTAAGAAAAAAAGTTAGGAAGCTTCCATTTCTGAAAGCTCAGAGATACAAGAAAATGAAATATAAATGAAGGTTCTGAGTTGCAGATCTTATAAAGGAAAAATTGTAGGAATTTATATTGCTGTTCCTCAAGGTTCAAAGAATTCCAGCTGGACATGGGGTGGAAATGAGTCTTTTTTAATTTAATTAAAATTCACAGACTCTACAAAATTTATAATGCTGCAATTAAAAACCAAAAAGAAAAATATTTTGGTTAGTAATAAAACTATACAAAAGGGCAAGGCTCCCTAGTTAAACACTGATCTTCCAAGTCCTGACTAAAAGATTTTGGAAATCTAAAACATACAGAAATTCTAGATAGAGACTCGTGATTTTGAAGCAATTTTCATTCCATAATGGAATTAATTTTTGTTTAAAATATTCACTAAACATTTCCTATAAAAATTAAATATTTCTATAAAATATTTAGTATCTTTAAAAACATGGAAGCATGTTACTTTTTTGTCCTTTCTTATTTTTCCAAATCATATCTAATCACTGTTGCTGATTATATCTTTTCCAGGTTTCTTTTTCAGCTATTTCTTATTTTGGGGGTTTTTTTGTTGCCTTTTAAAAAAGTTTTCTAGGCTTTCTTTCATCCTTTGAAACTTTTTAACACCCTGTTCTATTGCATCCAGGATCAGTAAAGGATAAAGAAGTAGAACAAAAATATCAAAAATCCAAAAGATTAACATCTCTATTTTTAATGAAAAAGCAAGAAAAGTGATGTTTATGATCTAGTAAGAAAGTTGTCTTTCATCAGGAACATTTTCCATGGCAGATGTGAACAAGATATACTGCCAACATTTAAATTTATCTAACTTTATTGAACTAGTTTTGTCTAACTTTAGTCAACATAATGCTTAACATACGAGAAGAAAATAGTTTGTACAAGAATTATTGCTATCACTGGAATTAAATTAGAGATAATAATAATAATAATAGTAATAATAATAATAATGCTTGTTTATATCAGGTGTTTCCACAGACTTTTCTACCAGTTAAATATTTCACAGGCCTAAAAAATGTAGTACTAAATGAAGGTTTTTTTACTCTTTGATGACACATATCCCTGAAGAAACATTTAAACTGAACTACTAAGAATTTGGAGAAGAAAGTTGTAGCAGGGCATTGACCTCATATGAAAACAGAGAAGTAAAACATAAGGATCATGTTTACTCTGTATGAGTTTCCTGTCGACACTGTTTATTATTGAGCAATAAACACACTTGGATTGTAGAGATATATCTTTAGAAGAGGTATTAAGAATCAAACAGTTTCTGTAAATCATCTGAGTGGTATTAACATTCGGATTTAAACAAGGTTCCACACATAACACGCATTTGATCATTTAACAGGTCCAAAATATTTCTGGCTGCAGATGTCCAGTTAGTATCTGATTCTTCCACTTTGCTTGGCCAAAATGCTGAGATTTAGTCTTATTTTAACTAAACAGATCCTAAGTTCTTTTTATATGTGTCTCTTGGGCCTCAATTTCACTGAGGCAAATTTCTGCTGTGGTGATGGGCTGTAAATGTTCGTTTCTTCCATTTCCCCTGATTTTTCCCCCTTTGTGGTATATGTGATAAAAATGCTGAGGACACCCTCACTCCCTGATGCAAAATATAAACAAAAGGGCCATGAAGAAAAGTCCCCCTTCCCCCCAACGCTGTCCCAGTACTGGCTGGAGTCCTGAGGGTGAATTACAGCACCAGGCTGGTGTCACTGAGCTAGTTAGGACTAGTTAGAGCTTTCCTTCTTCAGCACAAAGTAAGCATAGTTTCCCCAAAACCTTCACCATTAGCATCAGCACAAATGCATAAAGTCCCAGAGCCCGGAGCAGGGATGATCTAAGAAGTATTTCTCCAGGTTACTCATTCTAAGTGCTTAGGGTCACTCTAAAACCAAAATGTTTCTGTTTGCTTGTCAAAAAGTAAACTTGGGAGAAAATGCATTTCAGACTGAAAGAAACGTTTCACTATGTTCACAAACGGCAAGTGGTTTTTTCTATTTGAGGACACATCTTTACTCTTAGAATTTTAGTTTTTTATTAAGTTTGATTGAACCTGATCTTGGAACCCCATTTCAAAACAAAGCGTAAACCTTTCATGTAAAATGCACTGAAGTGAGAGCTCTCACTTCACTCATTTTTTCCAGGGTGGGAAAGATGGGCCAAAGTTGTTTGCCAAGTTTGACTGCAAACAGTTTCAGTTGAACTGAGTCTGATTTTTCAGCAAATAAACCAGAGGAGTGACTGTTTTATCCATCTGTGACAATAATATTGGCAATTCCACCATTAACTTTTTGTCAATGGCTGATTAAACACAACACATGTGAAGATGTGAGGGACAGAGCCCTGCTCTGCCAAGGGCCTTGGCAGTGTGGATGGGTGTTAATGAGAGGCCTAAATGCTAATTAACCCCTCCATGGTGGTGTGTTTGTGCTCATCCCCACAGCATGCACCCCAGCCCGAGGCTGGGCAGCCCATCCCTGCCCAGCTCTGATTTCCATCCGTAGGGAGCCTGGCTCTGGCTCTCACTGTCTGTGACAACTCATGGTTCCAGTGCCCAGATAGCCCAGAAGTGGCCCTTCAAAGCAGCTACACATGTAAGAATAGTATCCAGCAAGTGTGTGAATACAGCCAACCTTCTCCCACTCCTCAGAAAGTCAATGTCCAGAGCAAACCCCTCCTCTGACTTGTCAACACGCGCTGCCTCACCGCTTGGCCTTTCGAGATTGCAGGCAGGATGGAAGGTGATGGGAATTGAACTTCTGCTCTCAAGAGCACCTGGCTTTGTTATCTCTAAGGGCCCAGGAAGATTTCAGGCACTATCAGTCCATGCCATGTCCTGACACTTGACTCACAAAGTGGCACTGGTGTTGGCTTACCTCCAGGTTGCAGATAGTGACTGTCAGCAGTGAGGTGCAAATGAATGGGAGTGGAACAGAAGCAGAGATCCTACTGCTTCTTTTGGGAAAACACAGCATCCCAGACTGCTGAGGAGTCTTCTCTCTTGTGACTCTCTCTGAACATCAAGATCTTTGCTACAGAGAGTCCAGGAGGTTGAGTTCACACAGTCTTTTTTAGTGCATTATCTCTATCTCTGCAGTGGCCATGGGGAAATACTAAAAAACTTGATGGACTTTAGACCAAGACTCCAGGTGGATCCCAGAAAGACAGCTATGACACAGATCCTAAGCACCACTGAAAGCAGGGAAGTTTCTCATTTTCTCCATGTCATTTGTCTCTTCTTCCAGAAGATAAATATATTATTATGTACAGATAGATTCTGTATTTCCTATTCAGAATGAAGAGACTGAACGCCCATAGTGCTAGACAATACCCCAAATCACACCCCACAATTTGATCTGAATGCACTTCAGCCAGAAATTGGAGCCTGATGATAATAGCATGACATCTCTCTGGGAACAGATACCAGACTGCAAAACTGATCTTCTCCCACTGTTGAGCCATGCCTGTGTTACGTGCATAAGACAGATGCAAGAATGCCCTAGGAAGGAGGCAGATACTGCTTTCAATGAGAAACCAGATAACGGTGAAGAAAGCAGCTGCTTTAGAGAAACTTGGGTGCTTCTAAAGCATTCAGAGCTGTGGAGGCATTTAGTGTTTGCTCTTTTATCAGTGCAGCTGCAAGTGATAATTCAACCTCCGAGCGGTCTGTGCTTTTGTTCTGTTTGAATTGAAAAATGCCCAAACAAAAATCCCTGCATTGTTTCAGGATTATATGCTTGAAAAGAACTGAACAAATTGCATTTAGAATGATCAAAATGATCCATTTTCCTTACCGTATTGCTGGTAGACAAAGGTTGGTGTTTGAAAATCAAATTTTACCACTATCAATGTTACTGCCTGATGTGAGTGCAGTGATATAGCTTTATCAGGCAAATTCCAAGACAGATTTATCCAAAAGACAGTTATCTTTATTATCCTCCTCTGGCAAACAGCAGTTGCCAGTGTCACACACTGACACTTCACTAGACATCCTAAGCATCTTTATCATCTCAATATCCCAAAATAGAATGCCTTCTGTATACTGATGTCTCCACAAGACTACACTTGCAAATGCTATTTCTCCTGTATAAAAAACCCATAAAATAACAATAACCACTCTTCCAAAATACTGCACCATGAATGTTGTTTCTCTTACAGCCTCATTTCTCATAACCTCACAGCGTCTTAGAAGAGCAACCAGTGAGGCACAAGGCAGCTTCATGTTTGAGACAGAGAACAAAGCCCAGCTTCTTGTATATTTAGGAACCTCATTCCTGCTAAAAATCAAGCCTTTACCCTGGTTTGAATGAAGTCCCACCTTTTGTGGATGAGGTCCCACTGTGTCTGCAGACAAGAGCTCTGCTGCTGCAGGAACCTCCAGCACAGCAGGAGGTTGGGGCTGTACCCCGAGGTGCAGTGATCTGAGCTCACTGCACCCCCCCAACAAAACAGCACTGCCAGTGTTAGGGACCTGTATTTAGACAGGTATCTGAATCCCTGGAGAGACTCAGCAGGAAAAACATACCAACAGAAGCACCTACTGGATGCTCCCCATTTCCCAAACAACGATTTCCCCCAACAGAAATGTTGATTTAAACCATTCATGCTAACGTGAGTGCAGGATAAGGTTATGTGATTCTTGGAGCCACCACGTCAGGTCATGATGTAGTAATGAAAAGAAAATTCCATGCTCATTGCACAGCAAATAAAGACAGGATTGTGAAACCTGCTGTGCCGAGCTCTGCTCGGTGTGGGCACAGATTTGCAGAGGAGCCCAGAACAGAGGATGGAGACTTTTGAACACCATCTCACAGTCATTTCTCTAAAATTTCTGAGAGTTGAGCACTGTGAAAAGTTGACTATGAATGCAAGCTCTGATATTTATACCCCCGGTCCAAAATCCAGGCATGTTACCTGTGCATGGAAACTGATGTCCCTTTAAATTCTGCTGTGCCAACCATCCATGTCCTGGGCCAGAAACTACCAAATCCCATTGGGAATTGCCCTGGGGTGTGATAAAATCACTTTCCCACAGGCTGGCAAGATTTTAACTCTCCAAACCTCTACACAGAGATGAATCCAAAGAGGCTAAGAGAGAACCCCACCATAACCCCAAGTTTTCCCTGCTGAGCTACTGTACTAAAATCTCTCCTGTGGAAGAAGCAGTGACCCCAGGGAACAAACAAGACTTTCTGAGCCTCAGTTCCAGCTACTGCACACCCACAGTTCCCACTGGCTTGCTTAGAACTAAAGGTACTCAATGGCTCCAGAAATCATAATAAAGGGTCACCTCTGATGTAGAGTTCAGATTATTTAGATTCTGCAATTGTTCATATTACCATGTCAAGAGGGGTTTTTTTCAGGACATCATTATCTCCAATTTCCTAGGCTTTCAATGTTTTTCCTAGGGATAATCCCCTACAATGTGGGGGTTTTTTCAATACATACACTGAACAAAGTTCTTATGCATGGAATGTACGTTTTTACATAAACTTTCGGAAAAAACCCAAAAGCCTTCAGTTTCAAGTTGGCCTTTAGAGAGGTGTGAAAGCTTTCGTGTATTTTTAAAAGCAGAGCATTAGAAAGGATTTTTTTTTTCCTGGCTTACCTGACCCCAGAGTTCAACCTTAGCCAAGCTGATAGTTGAGAAAGTAAACTAATTACCACGTTATGTCCCAAGCCTGCCCTGCCCCAGCATTATCACACTGTACCTTCTCTTCCACACTTCTCAAAATGCATTTCAGTGAATCAGAGATGCTCCTGGCCTGGATCATCCAGTACCTTGGCATAGCAATCACCAGGAAAAGACACCTCTGTGCAGTGGTTTTAAAGCATTGACTATCTGTGCTAAACAAGCATTTTCATGACACAATTCAGGAAATAAATAACAATTTCAAGAAGTTCCTGAAACCTCTACTTAAAGTGCCTTAAGTTGTAAGTTCAAGAAAGGCAATGCCTTTGTGACAGCACAGCTGTCGATTAAAAAGATTCCCAGGGCCTCCTGGTTAGTCTGACTCTTGGTCTTTAGAATTATATGAATATAGGCTTAAGACCACCCAAATTCTTTTTTTTTTTTTTTTCTTTTTGAGAGGGAGTGAGAAAGAGGACATGCACACAAGAGGGTGAAAGAGACCATTAGCCTCATGTTGGCCAACTGTAGTTTTACAGTAACAAAGATCTGACAGGCAGCACTGACCTGTGACAGCAGCTGTATTTACACTAGAGCCTCGCAGGGAAAGCACACTGGAGGGGATGGTATATACACTGCAGGATGCAGTGGCCTTTGGAGAGCTGCTTTAACCCACATGTGCAAAATCCAGCTGCAGGAATTGAATTCCCTGCCAAAGCACCACCAGGGGTAACTGACTTTTGTCTCTTGCTTCCTGAGTACATGGCTGATTTTGCACCTACATCTCACCTCTCTACAAGGAAGCTTTCCCACAGTAGGAGGATATGATATTCTGGAGAGCCAGAGACAATCCGGGTTATCTCCTATTTTATTAGGATCACTAGCATGACTGATGTGCTGAAGGAAACAGGATGACAGCAAACAAGCTAAGCAGCCTCTAGTCTGCAGGACAAGTTTAGAAAATAGGGGAAAATAAGAGATTAAAAGCCACACACTATTGAAAACAAAAAACCTAAAATTTAAACTGTTTTCTCAGCAGAGAGGAAGGAGGTAGAAATATTTCAACTACCACAGTTTAGCATCTTATTGAAGCTAATCTCCCTAGGCTCCCTGGCAGTCCATGGAGAGAGGAGGGGAAGTTCCTCCCAAGATGAGGCAGAGTTGGAGCCCTGATGGAGCGGCTCTCTACTGATGATACAGCAGGGCAGGGACCCAAGTCAAGCCCCTGAGAGGCAGGGGCTGCGCCCCTCATAGATCCAGGCTCAAAGCAATCCGTTTGTACTGGGTCTCTTCAAACTGAAATTCATTACACAGCCTTTGGACAACATTTCTTTGTTTTCTAATTGATTCAGGCTTTCTTAGGCTGATCTCTCAATACAGTGTTTAAACAAAGAGAAACAGAATCAAATACTTGCTTTTTCAGCAGGAAAAAAAGTTTAAAAAAATCATGAACATTGCTCTGTCTTGGGTTGTAGTTTTCCTGTGCTGCTTCCACCTTTATTTATTGTGCTTCCTTCACACCATGAGTTCTCGGATAGCAAAGAAAACAGTCCATGTCATCAAGAACAAAGGCTGGCAGGAGAATCAAATTAAAAATGGCAATCACATGCAGCAGTATAGGCAGCTAAAATAATCCACTTTGTTATTTGTACCACTATCAAGTACCTCAGACCCCCGTTATGCCAGCTCCCTGTGCACGGAAAGGAAACAGCCATCACCAGCACATGGGAAGCACAGTATCTTCAGGTGCTGAAGCTTTAAGCATGTTCACATGTCCCATTAATTCCTTTATTACCAGCTGCTTTTTATCCCCTGCCAAAAGCAGGTGCTTTTTTACTTCACTGAATAACAGATGGAATATGGGGCTTGGGAATCAGGGCACAAGAGTCAAGATATAAGAGGCAGATGGGACAGGTTGGTGGAGAAGGGAGCAAGGAAGAGAGGACAAAGTTCAAAGTCATAGGAAGATTTAGCATAAACTTGTCATGTAAGGGACTCCAGCAGACAGATCTCAGTAGCAGGAAATCCAAACCACGACATGTTTGGACATAAGTTTTCAGCACGGGAAGTATTCCAGTCTGAAGGACCTGAGCAAAGGCATTGGTGCAGGCAGAGCAAGAATGTGCAGTGACCTGGGTTCAAGTTTGTTCTCTGCCACAAGCAGAACGTGGCTCAGTCCCTGAGCCTGTTACTGCTTCAGCCCCACAGGAGGGAGACCACACCAAAACCAACCTCAGGCCCACAGGCTTGAGTCAGTGATGGCAGCATGGATGAGCAGGAGGTGCTAAGGGCACCTGAGATGGAGCTAGCTATCCTCACAAGTCTCTGAGAAAAGGATAATTAATCCAAAGCACCAATAAAGCCTCTTCATCAATGTGTGAGTCTTTCAGTACTTCAGGCCAGACCTGCACCGAGCTCCCATGTGTTGCACAAAGAATGAGACAGAATTATAGAATGGTTTGGGTTGGAAGGGACTTTAAAGATCATCTCGTTCCAGCTCCCTGCCATGGGCACAGACACCCCCCACTAGACCAGGTTGCTCAAAGGCCCATCCAGCCTGGCCTATCCTGCTTCATCTTCTGCATCACTCACCCTGAAGAACCCGTGGAAATTTTTTCACTCATTCAACAATACACTTATCCTCATTTAGGTACTTGTATAACCAAACCTTGCACTTCTGGTAAAATAAAACAGAAATGCAGGCCAAGATGGCAGTGATGACATGTGAGCTCAAGGCCCAAATTCTGATTTCACACACAGAATTCGCAAAATCAATCAATTCACAATGGCCACTCCTCCCACCTGAGCTCTCCTCAGTCCTGAGGGGTTAGAAGGGAGCAAGACAACTTCAGCTGAGCCAAGGATCCTCTGGACAACAGGAGCAGTCTTCCAGCAAGCCTCTCCCACCCTCCTCACCTGGACAAACAGAGCCCACAAGGCTGTAACCCCAGGAAGGGCTTAGACAAGAGAGCAGGGAAACTGCTGAAGCTCCGTCACTGACGTAGGTAGACCCACCACCCCTGCTGCCAGAAAGAGCCTTTCAGGGACTCCTTTCCACAATATTGGGAATTCCTGCAAAGCTCCCATTTCTGACGTGCTGCTCTTATGTGAAATATCCACAGTGTTTGCAAAGAAGTGATTATGAATGACTAACCAGCCATGCATATATTTCAAGAAAACTTGGAAACAACCTTGTTATTTTTGGAAATACGGACACTTGTTCAGGGCAAGCTGGCAAGGAAGAGTTACTGCGGAAAGTTACCTAAAGAACAGAGAGTCTGTAGTGCCATCTACTGCTTTACTCTGGACCGTAACTTCAGATTTTAAAAAGCCTCAGAGACAAAAAGTGCCACCCAGGAGTAGCCCCCAAGCTCACCCAGACCTGGCAATGACCCACACCAGACTCCTCATCAGAAGGTGTAAGAACACTGCCACAGAGAGATGTAAGAGCCGATCCTGCCTGGGAGCTTTCAGCCCAAAGCACAAAGCACGATGGCCCTTCAAAGAGCACTAAAATTTTAATTACAATCATCCTTGGTATTCCTTTTATGCATACAAGCAGCAAAGCTGATTTGGACTCAGTGCCTCCTCAACTTCACCACAGATCAGCAACAGTAAGTTCCAAAGATTCTCCAAAAGGTATTACAAAGGTACATTGTATAAAAGTGTGGTTCATTTATTTTTTAAATATTTGAACTGTTTTTTTTCATAATTTAACCTTTTAATGTAATTATAAGCTTTCCTGCTACACAAGACAGAGCACAATTTCCTGGTCTCCAGTGTGCTGGTCAGTCAGTACTGTATAAACCTGCACTAGGCTCACAAAATTTACAAAAAAAAAAAGAAGAAATCCAGTCCATCCCTTTGTGCTTATATTCAACTGCCCAGTCAAATACATGACTGTTCCCTGAGTACATCTCGATTTTCCTAACCGCAAATTCACAAAACATAGATGATTCCACAAGGAAAACAGATCCTGCTTTTGGATTATGAGTTATAAACCAGAAAACAAAACATGCAAAAATACAAGGGGAAGGTCGATTTTCTCCCCCAGCTACAGAGTATCAAAGAGCAGCAATTAGAATTTGCTACTCAGTACAACATATTATCAAAATCACCAAAGAGAACATATCCATTTATTCATAAATGTGGTCTGGATTATACAGGCATTGTAGATGCTTGGTTGGATGTGTGTCTGGTCTGGTTTGTGTTTGGTTTGGAATCCATTCATTTAGCCCTTAATTTGCCATTAAGGAACTGATACAGCAAGTGTGCACATTAAACATTTAAATACGGGTGCCTGGAGGCACAGAGAGCTAAACAACTGCAAGTGGTTATCGCTGAAAGTTTAAACAAGTGATTTTCCTTCCTCTACAAAGATGAGGTTAAAGGTTGGACCAGACGACCTCCAGAGATCCCCTCCAACCTAAACTCTTCTATCATTCAAGCACAGGCAAGTGCAGGAAGAGACAGCCAAGAAGGAAGGGCAGTGGAGAGTGTAATGCTCAGGAATATCACTTCCCATTTACACCACGACTGGACAAAGTTCCTACGTCCAGCTCTTGGGACACTTCAGTCCACATCTTCAGAAGGATTTAGGTGAGAAACTGCCCTGATATCAGCAGGGCTTGAGCTCCTTTGTGCCCAGTGTCTTGCACAAGTTTCCAAACTACAGATTTTGAGAAAGCTCAGAGACACCAAGTTCCCCACAGTCTCAGTGCCATGAATTTAAGGCTTCTCAGTCATCTGGAGCATAAAACAGCACAAATGACACAGTCCTGAGACACCTGCAGCCACCACAGTACACTGGCCACTAAAGAAGGGCTAAAGCCACCGGAGGGGATTTTAACAGTTGGCTTACAAAAACTCACCAGTTCTGTTTGATTATGCTGTATCACTATAAAAACCTGACCTGAATCCCTCTTGTGCTGAATGCCAAAGTCCTTCTACACAGACTAAAGGGATTTTATCTCATGGCTGATAAGTAGTTTTCTCTATTTCTCTTAGCTAAAAGAAATTCATCACAGATCTTAATAAACATTGAATACTTCCACACTACTTAGAGAAACATTTTTGGTAGAATACAACAAAAGAAAAATACATCACATTTCATAGTCTGTTCTTCCAAAAAACTCCTATAATTTGGACTGTCTTATTAAAAAAAAAAAAAAAAAAGGAAAAGCCTGTTTCAGCAGTGCCAAGCTTTTAATGTTGTCTCAAAGGAACACAGCTTAGAGCAGGGAGTGAAGAGTGTGGGATCTGTACAAGAAAATACTTGGGACAAAATACATTAACTGTAATGGAAGGAAGAGAGCATAAAAGGATCATCAGGAACATTTCCCCCCAGTTCTGGACTCGCCAGTACACAAAACCCCCATGGGTTTACTGCTATGAGAGCAGTGAAGTGCCACAAAGATGATTAAGGGACTGGAGCATCTCTCACATGAAGAGAGACAAGGAGATCTGAGACTGTCCAGCCTAGAAAACAAGGCTCAGGACAATCCTATCCCCTGGTATAAATACCTGTTGGGAGAGCACGAAGAAGAGGGTGCCAGAGTCTCCTCCCTGGAGCCCAGAGACAGAACAAGAGAGAGCAAGCACGAACTGAAACACAGGAAACTTCGTCTGATTTAAATACTTAAATACTTATTTTTCATTGTGAGAGTGGTCAAACACTAGGATAGGTTGTTCAAAGAGGTTGTGGACTGTCCATTCTCAAAACTAGAAATCCCAATATCATCAGCTTTCCTTGGTTCTTTTTTAAAATGCTGATAGAAATCAAATTCTACTCCATCAGGTCATGTCAGAATCATTAAATTACAGTAAAAATCAACAAAAATGCAAAACTGCAGACCAGGTACAATACGTGCTGAATTATCAAGACTTTCTTCAACGTGAATTTTTTTCCACCTGATCTCTTACCACATGTTAGAGAGATTTTAAGAGGCAGATTCAGACTGACTAATTCCCAACTAAAATGTTGCATTAACTGGACTTCTTCACCTCCTTCACTGGCAGGGACCAACAAAAACAGATATTGTAGACCAAAAAGCCTTCCTTTTACCTCGGTGTTTGAAGCAGAAGGAATAAGATAACTCTCTTTTGCTTCTTGCTAGTGTTGAATGTAAGGATTACAACTGGGTCTGAACAAATACAGATTGAAAGAATCTGAAAATACTGACATGAACTCCTCAGCTGAATTCCATTTGTATCATTCTTTTGTGCAAAATGCCTGAAATTCAGAGCAAAGCTTCCAGAATAGAAGATAAAATACATGTCAAACTGTCTTGTTCTTACACAGAAACTAGATCTGCATCTATTTAAGGAATTGGCAGGATATATTAATTATGTCCCCAAGAACAAGGTCTGGCCAACTATATTTAGTGGCTCAGTAGAACTAAGCTTTAAGTCAGTGCACAGAATGGAGGCAACAGTGTGCAGAGGCAGCAAGTGGCACAGAAAAAGCACAGCCTCATTCTGCACTCCTGAGCAAACAGCCATGGTTTCCGTGGTGGTTGTAAGGAATTTGCTTTGAATCTGCATTAAATAGCCAAATTTTCTACATCCTGTTTGATGCATTTTGAAAACATCTGTTTTGATTAACTTGAAATCAGTGTGCCACGTTAACATCTCAGAGGAAATTAGGTTCATTTAATATGGATTTTAAGGCTGTGGTCCCCTTGCTCTGGTGATAGCAGGAAGGGCTTTAATATGTGGAGGTTGTGCTTCTGCCATGCCCAGCTGTGGTGGAAGCCTACTCTGAGCACAGAGTAGGATACCTGATGGGCCTCAATTGACTTCCCTGGGTGGAGGGGAATAATTCAGGGGAGGAATTGGTCAGATGAGAATAAAATCCTGTGGCATTCACATTCTAAATGGAATCCTAAGGGGTGTGTTTCCCCTTGCCTGGTTTCCTCTACAGAGACAAAAACCAGCAGGAGCTGTTTTCACAACCTTGTCTTGCTTTCAAGCACTGAAGGCAAGGAGTGACACAAGACAATTGTGAGGGAAAAGGAAACCAAGCGAAGCAAGGTTCCATCATTCTTGTGGGTAAGAATCATTCCCAGAGTAAAACAGCTTTTCACGTGTGGCTGTTGGTATTCAGCAAGCTGAAAGATGGGCTTTCTCCACAGAAAAGGTCATTTTCTTTCAGATAAGGAAAAAAAAGCCAAAGGCAGCAGTACACCCATTTGAAAAGGCCACTCCAGTGTTACAGGTGTTGTAATTCAGTTGTCTCATGTTCCAACACTCCTGTATTAGCAGTCTCCTCTGGTTTGCTGAAAGCTCTCAGCTGGAATAGAAATAAGGAAAAGAACAGCACAGATATCTTGGGAATCTTCAAGTCATATTCACTGTGGATATCGGGTTAGGCAAACCTGCTCAATGAGACCACAGGGACACCAAAACAGTAAAATCAAAATAATACAGAAATACCAGGATTAGAATCTATGGAAAACCTTCAGAAGGCTCCCACTGAAATATTTGTAATTACAGCATTAGGAGTACTGTAGGCACAGCTTGGAAGGGAGGATTCAAAGTAAATGCCTCAGGAGGTCTGTTTGTAGCTGAAGTCCATTTTGATCCCACATATTCTCAGACCACTCTCATTTTTATTCATTGGGTGTTATCAGCCTCCTACAGATTTTCAAAGCAGATTAAAAATACAAATAATTTTCAATAAATTTTGGGTAACAAAGCTCTCTCAAAATGACTTGAAAAATCTCTCCTGTGCCCGTTCAGCCTTCCAAGACAAGGACTGCTCCAATTGTGTATTTCCTCACAAAGGGTCCGGCTCAGGACTGGGAGGCTGCACATGTGGCTGCAGGAATAATGGCTGGTCCGAGTTCTCTGACGAGACTTAGCAGTTGGTGAAGTTTCCAGGCTTTGAGCTTCTTTCTGTGGCAATCAGAGCAAGGCAATTTTGCAGACCTTAGTGTCATATTTCCCTGCTCCTTTCAAAAAACCATCTAGTTTTCAACACGGCTCTAATGATAACTTCACAAAATTCTGTGGTTTTGCTTTGTAGATCATTTAAGTATTTTCTCTCATGTTGCTCCACAGCTCTACTGTGTCAGCTCCAAAAGAATCAAAGAAATCTCAGAGCAAAAGCTGCTTGAAACTGGTAATGCTCTTCTGGATTCTCAGTGGAACCACCGATTTTGCCTGATGAGGTTCACTCGAAAGACTTCATTGACTTAAGCAAATCTTTCAACATGCATGGCATGAGTTTAAAGTTTCTAATGAACCATGAAACCAGGCAAGTTTCTAGGGCTTTTTGAGAATGCTTTCCTCAATTCTAGCTCCACATCACAATTTTGCCACCAATCTCACGATGCACAAGACCCAGAGGAGATTTGCACAAGCTGCTGAGGAAAGCTGTGACAACCAGATTAAAATATCCAGCAGGCCCCGAGGAGCAGAAGTTATTCACCAACTTGCAGGCCAGAGCTCCAAGGGCCAGTCAGCAAGCAAGGCAAGTGCTGTCCAGAGAAACATTGATTTCCTGCAACAAATAGGAGCTAGTTTGGTTCTCTCTTGTTAAACAAGGTGTCATTGTAAAATGCTTAATCAATACTAACAACAGTGCCCTTGGATCCAGTATAAAACTTCTGGGCACAGACAGGGACCCCATTGCCATATATTCTCTGGAGAGCTCCTGAAGCAGCTTTTAAGGGTGCTGTTTAAAGAAAGATTAAAAGCTACAGAAAACATTTGTGCAGTGTTTTTCTCTGTCACAGTGTCCCTGCACAAGTTAGAGCACAGAGAATATATTCCCCTATTTTCTAAGCAACTGAGACTTCCTATCTCATGGAAGTCATGGAAAGAGAGAAGCTTTAGACTTTCCAGTGCTTAGCTGTAGCAAGGATGGGGAACACAAAAGCTTCATGTACATTACCAAGGACGGATAAAATTCAAAATTATTCTCACCAGTGCTGTCAAAACATACAATTGGCCACTGGCCAATGCAAGCATTTGGAGTGAAGGTGGAGGCTTGACCAATTTGAAGCCAGCTTTGGATCATGCCTGTGCTCCCTCCTAGAGGGATGCTAAGCATAGGCACAGTTCATTTTGAAATCCAGAAAACACACCAGCATTTGGCAGCTCTCTTTGAGCATTGAAAACAATCATTTTTATTTCTAATTGCACTGAAGAATTCACATGTAGATTCTCCAGTGCAGAGCCTGGAGTAGCCTGTTTAGCAGCAGACCTGCTAAGGGTCTGATATTCAGTCACAACTGCCTGGAGTGCAAATACAAATTTGCTGCAGCTCTGAAGAGTAATCACATTTATCCCTTTGGTTACAGAAGCACCAAATTCCAGTTCCTCTTCACTAGTCAACTCTGGACTGACCTTACACTCCCTTTTACTTCAGTTTAAACATTGTCATCTGCATTTTCTTGTTTCTCAGAATCTCTCTGTATCTATCTAAGAAAAGATACCTGAAAGGGAGAAGCGTTGTGTACTTTTTACCATGTTAACTTTGAGGACAAAGATTAGAAACCTCTGGGTGACAGACTGGAGTCAATTAGACAAAATATTCCATGTGCATAGGCTCCTCAAGGCAGCATCTGCAGCTCGTGTGTAATGCAAACCATGTTAAGCAGCTCTGTCCAGCCTGATTTCTGTCCAGCTACCAAGGATTCTGACTGAATTTCACCAGACAGAAATGTGCAATTTTTCTGTCATTAGAGAGCACCGAGGGAAGTAGCACAACAAAATGCTTCCTGCTGCTGTTAAAGGCAGGAGGCTGTGATTTCAGCTCAGTCATCTGCTCTCACATTGAGTAATCCACAAATATTTGAGCTTTCTGGCAGCATAACCCCCCCCCATCACCACAGTAGCAGAGTCTTTTTCTCTAAATGTTCCAAGACATTTCCATGTTTGCCTTCTCAGGCTATTGATAGTAAACTGCTTAATAGGAGAGGGCATCTGTGATGCTTTTTCCTGATTATCGACAACATCTAGAAGGTTTAAACATGGCCTTTCCTGCTTCAGTTTTTAAAGGAGGTTAATTGAGATCAGATACTTAAAGCTGAACTTAATAGCAACAGAGTAAGTGCACAGTCCAGACTATGGAAAGAAAACATGTTAAAAAATGTTTGGAATAGTTAAATATATCCAGATCAGCCACACATGATAACTTCAGAGCACTTATAAAGAGAAGGAAGGACACTGAGACATTCCTGGTTATCTGTAGAGTGCTCACTGAAAACACACATGGAACTCAAGAGACCAGAAAGCTGATTTTCAAGAGATAGGGAAGAGTTTGGGAACATTAAGTTCAGTCTGTAGGCCTGAGTATAACCCCTGTGATACAAAGGAGAGAGTAAGAAATACCTCGGATATATGCAACAAGTGAAAATATCACCCTTTACAAGATAGTGGCTTAAACAGAATCAGAAAATTTACAGATTAGGGAGAGGGAAAAGAAGACGTGGCACAGGATACCAAACTGGGGGGTAGAGAGAAGTCAATTATTCATTCTCTTCCTCCCCCAAGGATGGGACATGAGTGCAGGACTATGTCATAAAAACAAAAGAAATTCAGTTGAGAGGTCAAAAAGGTGTTTAAAAGTTGAGCAACAGTTACTTGAAGAGACTGGGAAATCACCTGCCACAGATTTCTAGACCCTGTCAGGGTGGTTTTGGCTAAGCAAAGTGGAAGAATCAGATACTAACTGGACATCTGCAGCCAGAAATATTTTGGACCTGTTAAATGATCAAATGTGTGTTATGTGTGGAACCTTGTTTAAATCCGAATGTTAATACCACTCAGAAGATTAACAGTTCTGCCTTCCAGCCCCCAGCATCACCTCTTACTCCTCTTGTCCCTGACATCCCATTTCATTTCTCCTTGCCTCACAACCTCTTTCTTGCACTGTTTCTTCCCCCAGCAACAAGGAAAAGAGACTTTAAAGAATTCTGCCCCAAGTGAGTGATGAATTAAGGTAGAATTAGTGTCACTAATAAGAATATTTTTCAGCCTTTATTAGACCAGTGGCTATGGTGACTTCTTATGCTACAGTTATGGAGTTGCCTCCACTGCAGCACAGTCACGGACAACCTAAAAACACACCTTGGCTGAGATTTTCTAGGCATGAGGTAGAATTCCTAAGGACATCGATAGCTCCTGCATAGTGCAACTTCAAAATTTTTTCCAGTTTGGAAAAAGTATTGTGTCAGTGGAGAAATAAGCTGTGGTCCTCTAGCTAAAGCCTGTATGACAATCATGCATGTGCAGAAGGCAGCAGAATTATGATGAACCACTGGACTCTGGCATTTCAATCCTCTGAGAGCCTCATAACTTCAACATTGTGTTACCATCAGCTCTTGCCCTGGGATCTATTTTACAAGGAACTTACAAATGGCATGTGTAACAAATGCTATCTATTGCATTTTATTATTCATCTTTTTCCACATATTGACATTTGAGATGTAACCAGGGACTCTGCACAGAGTATGTCTGGCAGGAGTGGTGTGCACTGATTAATGTCCCTTCGGTGCTGATATGAAACACATGGGTTCTATTAGCAAAGCGATGGATGAAATGATCCATTGGAAATTACTTACCTATTCCATGAACATGACTTACCAAAGTCAGGAATGTTCTAGAGATTAACTCTTACAAATGCATGTGAATTAAACCACTTTTTCTGGGAAAAGGGGGAGCATTAGCAACCATTCATAGGCTGCAAGGGGTCAACCCCAAAATCTTTGGAAGTGCTTTGACAGTACAGGAGCAAAGTTATGTATTCAGACAAATAAATGAAAACACAGGGCTGTTATTACTCCTGTTTGCTTTGACAATTTGAAGTTATTTCTCCTTCAAGTTCAGGCTACAATTGAAAAAAGAATCCCTATAGAAGTCCTTAGATATGTGCTTAATTCTATTAAAATCAACATCCCACCAAAATTGTTGAAGTTCAGCGTGTGCTTAAATATTTTTTTGACTCTGACCAGTGGGTACTTACTTGCCAGCATTTTATTTTCTTTATTGATACAACATTAACTCAGAAATGCTGTGGACACATAAATATTAGCCAAAACTATTAACTTTTTCTGGATTTCTTGGCCTTTCAAAAAAATCTGGTCCAGCTAGAAGGCTGCCTTATCATTAAACCAACATATTAAATTTCTCTGACAGTAAAATCTATCTATAGACATACAGTAACAACAAATTAACCTCAATCTGACATGAATGAAAACAGTTTCTAAGTGGTTATAGTTCCTAAAACAGAATCTATATGCAATAAATATAATTATTTCACTGAAATTGTTAGCACATGTT
The DNA here is from genome assembly GCA_036630365.1 of Acanthiza pusilla. Classification (NCBI taxonomy): domain Eukaryota; kingdom Metazoa; phylum Chordata; class Aves; order Passeriformes; family Acanthizidae; genus Acanthiza; species Acanthiza pusilla. The sequence goes on along the minus strand of JAXCHO010000163.1, from coordinate 433,590 downwards.
TTTCTTTTGCAACAGACATGTTCGCTGTACCATCTTTGTTGTATTGATATGTTCTTTAGTAGCCCCTTCTGTGCCTTCATCCTTGATTTAAATTTATCGTGACACATTTTTAAACAATAGCAGGAAACCTCACTTATGACTTTAATTATAAAATGGTGTTATAAAATTATATCCACATTTTACTTTTGGCAGTTGGCAATCCTTATTTAACATAAATAACCCTTCTTGGCCTCAGCAGTTCTCTTTGGTTGATTTCAATGCTTACTGTATGTAATTGATATAAAAACACAAGGTTTAGGAAGCAGTTATTGGAACTTGTTAAAAGAAGTAGTCAAGTTCATAAACGCACTCATTTTGCTATGTTACATGCCAAGAGAATTAATAATGGACGTTTGGGAATAGGGGAGAAACTCTGGCTTTTTAAAGAAAGACTGATGTAACTACAGTATTCCACTCCTATGTTAATTGTTTGGCTCACAGACCCACAGCTTTGTTTCTCTTCCACCCACAGCTGCTTCCAATAATTTTCTAAAAAATGACACATCCATACACACACATCCACATTAGACACAGACGTCCAGTTTGAACTACATGTATGCACCAATACCCAAACAATTCTGCTGTTCTACATTAAAGTACAAGAGCAAATACATTAACCTGGTGGGATAAATAAAAGGATAAGACATTCACATCAGAAAAGGCTGTTCCAGAAGACTGGAATTTAGCCGTCCTAGAGATGAAGCTACTTTGAGTCACCTCCCAAAGTAGTTCACATGAAGGGGCTGGATTTCATCTGGAGATGCTGAATTTGCACAAAGGCACCTTTGTCTGTCTTACCTTTGTGCACTGACAGCACTGGCACACGCACATGCAGAAGTTACTTGTCTGCATGAGTAGTTAACTCCAACATTGAATCCTCCAATGCACAGTGGTCACACAAGAGAAGGAAATGTCACCATACAGAGCAACACTCACAGGATTGAAGTTAAACATTGGCTTAGAAGCCTTGGATGAAGTGGAGACAAAGCCCAGCTCAATTCTCAACAGTGCTGGTCCATAGCCCTCACTAATTGTCTTTCCTTTCTGAAAACAAATTACTCAGATTTGGCCCCACTCAAAGTTTTTCCTCCTGCCATTTTAAGGACCCAACTTCAAAAATTCTCTCTTATTAAAGAGAAAGAATTCAAAAATATTGAAAATGTTATTCTTAAACTTCCATTTGGCTGGTTTATCTCATACCTCAAATAAAATCAGGCTAAGACACAAGAAGGAGACTTTGTTCTTTCTGCATCAGGATCCACCACCTCAGATCTTGAGGGGGGTGTCCTACAAGTCAAGTTACACAACAGGACAAAGCCACAGCGTGGGACTGCGATGGAGACCTGTGATGCCATAGATTGTCCCTAACAAATTCCAGATGTGGATGGTTGGGAGCAGGGGCAGCTGGGGAATTTGGAGGAAAGCTGAGATGCTTAAAATGTACGTGCTGTCTATAGGGAGATGGGAGGGCATAATAGGGCCAGAGGGGCCAGATGTATGAGCCTCACACACACATAGAGACTGGGCAGACCTGCAAGACAAAGCTAAATAAAATTATTAAGCAAATGAATGTTTACATTAGGGGCCACTCCCCTGGGATAAAGCTTTAGGAACATGGAAGGGGCAAATACTTGCCCTGCCTCCTCTGCCATAGCCACTCCAGCTGGTTTTACACATCCGAAAGCTGATGTGATTGGTATTTGCTCAGCCAAGGGTCTAAGTGCCCATCAGTCAAGTATAAGCCAGTCTCTTAAGCACAACCAGGTAACAATGTGTCTCCTTATCCTTTTCCAGTGAACAGGGAGAACACACCAATTCCATCAAATGAAATGTCTCTCATCTGTAACTTGCCACTTCCAAACGGTGCTGGAAGCAAGAGCCATCCTGTGCCTTTGGCCACTCACTAGACCAGGAAAACTCAGGGACATTAGGGTTTCAAAATCTTGTTGCATTCTCCCCTCTTCACCATGCAATGACTCAGTCTCTGTGACATAATAAAGTTCATTAAGTAAATCAATCTTAGGAGTTTTAATTCTTCTCAATCGCTGAACTATTAACATCCATTTCAAACTCTCAAATCCTGTCCCTAGTCAGCTGAGGCCTACAGGGTTCTGTCCAAGACAGAGGTGCCAGACCAGCCCTGCTGCCTGTCCCAAAGAGGTCCCAAAGCCAGCGGCTCCCTCCCTAAAACCAGCACAACAGCTGCCAACTCTCTGGTTTCAGTAGTCCCCACTGCCGTTTTCTTCCTTGGCCATTGCCAGGTTTGTGCAAGTGTTAAATCAAACCTGAAAAAACAGTGGTGGGGAACACGTTGCTTTTTCCCTGAGGTTCAGCGGAGGAGGCCACACATACGAGCCTGGCTTTCTCTCTCCCACAGATGGTACAGTGTTGCTGGATAAATAGGAAGCTGACTACCCAGAAGTGGAAGAAATTACGTTGAAGCTCTTGGGACTTTCACATTTCCTAATATAAATTTGGATTTTGCTATTTTTATTGAAAAGGGGGTGTTCAGCTGAGGGGGTAGTACTTCCTCCTCACACTTCCTATTGCTGTATACAACATTAATACTTTAACCTTATAATTAGGGATTGGTCATATTTTGTGGAAGCTGAGGTTTTGCAGACTTCTTGAACTTCTGCAGGAGAGAATGGGAAAAGGAAGCTGCAAAGATGAAGCTCAGCACATCTTTCCTTGTAAGCCTGTGATTTTCTTTTTTCCTGTGAGAGGAGATTCACATGTTTTCTTTTTAGCCATCATATTTTTCCTGTTTAAAGACCTATCTCCAACACTCAGATTCCATGTAAACAAAAAAAAAAACCACCACAGTGGAGAAACTTGGGTTTCCTGACTCAACCAACAACTGCAATCAGAACCCAAAGCCACATCCTCAGCTAATATAAATATGGTGTAACTGAAGCTGATAGAGCAAGGCCTGTCAAACACATCCCTGTCCTGCCATAATCCTTTTAAACAGAGCTGAGGCAGAATATCTTCCCCAACACAGGAGGCAAAGAAACAGCATTGCTTTGTTTGCATGCCTGGGATAGGAGGCCACAAATGAGGAGCTGGCTGTGGCATCAGGGCATTTTCATTCAAGTACTCATCAGAAACAAAGCCACGGGGGATGGCAGGAATCAGAAGTGTTCAAGGAGAAGCAGGACAAATAGGATGTTCACTGGCTTACTACCTAAGAGGTAAAACCTCCCTGGTGGCTCAACAGTCTCAGAAGCCAAAAAACATTGCAACAGAGGTCAGTTAAAACCTTCCCTCCCACCTTCATTTTAAAACTTAACAGCGAATTAAAGGATTTTCCACTACAGTGAACATTAAAAGCATTTATAAAGCAGCAAATATTAGCTTTTAGATTATTTTTATTCTGCAAATTATTTTGCAAAACTGAGGTGAAATTTCAGATAAAAATCGTTAAATCTCTATTTTTACCCTCGAAGTGGGGGAGGAGGGGAGGATTTTTCAGGTTGTGTTGGTCGGTTTTGGCAAACAAGGTATTTGCACTCTTCAAGAGTCCTCTAAATTTTGGGATCCACCTCCTACAAAAGACACCTGACTGGATGTAAGCTCCCAGCTCTGAGTACAGAGCACACAAACAAGGACTCCTTTCCAGGTTCAGCAACACCTCGGAGCACCTCCTTCTTCTGTGCATGGCTTAAGGCTGTGTCTGTGGGAATTCCCATTTCTTCTGTTGATCCTTTATATTAATAGGTTGGCTCCCCAGCTCCCACCTCCACACCTGATATTAAGGAATGGCTGAACAAACACAGTTTTTTCCACCTAACTTCCTGTAGCAGCATCAGCCTCCTCAATTTCAAATTCTGCATGATGCTTTCTCATACTCCATGTGCAGGTAAGACTTTCATTAATTACAGATCCATAATGTATCCCAAGATTTCAATTCCTCCTGCTGATCACTTATCCAAAACACACAATCTTTGCAGTACTGGCGCCAGTCAGCAGCACTTCCCTGAGCAGTGCATTTCTGGCTGAAAACTGGCATGAAAAAAAACCTCTCTGCTTCCAGGACCTGGGTGATAGTGAAGTTGCAGTTTGTGTTCTAAAGTCTCTCCAGTTTTCACTCCTCAACAAAAACAGGCTTTACAAGCGTAACAAATTGTCCAAGTATATCGAAAGTCTATAAAACATCAGGCTAGAGAGCCACAGCAAATCCCAAAAGAGCCTCTTGGAGAAATTTATTGAACAACAATGTCCTCTGCTGGCAGGAAGCAGACTCAGCTTGTAATGCAGAGCTGCAGCACCTTCCCTGGGATTCTGGCACATCATCACCAGAAGGCATTGAACGGTCTGGACAGGAAGGCAAGAACAGACCAAAATCAAGACTAAGACAAGATGCCATTTGGGTGGTCTTGTCCGGTTTGCCACTGTTGAGGACAGAAGTCAGGTGACATTTGACACAAAAACCTCTGTTGGCAAGAAATAAATTTAAATATTATTCAAAACTGGCCTATATTACTCCAAGCCCCAGTGAATAGTACAGCAGCATGGAAAAGGGATCCAGATTGTCCTCTCAACCTCACTGCTTGTCCTCAGGGTGTTTCCAAGCAAGTCAGGTCTCTTCCATCTATTTAGATTTTGAAAGTGTCAGAACAGGGAAGGCGTCATTTGCCCAACTAGACCTTACCCCAAAAAAGGAGCTGAGGTTCTTTCAAGAGCACACAAATGACATGGGAATCTGGGATTTATTTCCAAGCATTGCACATGTACTAAAGAACAAATTTTCAGAGTATTCCTGTTCCAGGAGACTTGGATGTCTCAGGAACTCTGGTGGAAACCTAACTCCTCTTTGAACACAGTGGAGTTGGGTTCTTCCATAGCCCTAAGTGCTGATTCTGAAGAGCTTATGTTTCAGTGACACCTCCCTGAATACTTGCTCTTATTGTCAACATAAAAATCAGTGCAGTTGAAACCTAAGTTTAGGTCTGCTGCACCAGATTGCTTCTGGAGACAGAAAAAAAAATCAGCCAAAGGTAAATTCACCATTTTCACTCTTGGCAGGCAGCTGTCTCAGTGTTCCTCATATTCCTTTTTTGCCTTAGAGTATTGCACAATCATAAAAAAGCCCTAATAGGATAAAAAAAATAAGCACTGTTATAATTCTAGTTAGTTCTAGGATCTAACCATAAACCTAAAGCCACACAAGATGTGCTTTTCCCATCACCAGAGCTGGACAGTTCTGTTGGAATTCAAAGGTAAACAAGAATTATCCAACATATTTAGGATACTGAACAAAGTCTTGGGCCCAAATTCACTTTATCAAATCCCTTGAGGTTCTGAGTTTTTTTCCCGTTTCCAAACACACAAGCCAGTTTAAGAAAAACTGTTACCTTTCCCAATAAACTTCGTTTCCTGGAAACAGAATTATGGAATGGTTTGAGTTGGAAGGGACTTTAAAGATCATCTCATTCCACTCCCTGCCGTGGGCAAGGACACCTTCCACTAAACCAGGTTGCTCAAAGCTCCACCCAGCCTGGCCTTGAACACTTCCAAGATGGGGAATGCAGTGCCTCACCACCATCACAGAGGAGAACCTTTTTATAACAACCAATCTGAACCTACTCTCGGTTTAAAGCCATTGCCCCCTGTCCTGTCAGTAAATGTCCTTGTAAATGATCTCTCTCCATGTTTCTTGTTGGCTCCCTTCACATATTGGAAGGCCACAATAGGTCATCCCAAAGCTTCTCTCCTCCAGGCTGAACAATCACAAATACTTAAGTGCTTCTAATATTTAACATCCTTTAAGTACTGCAGTAACATCACCACTACAACAAGAGTTCTTCCAACTTTCTTTGGGAGTCAGTGGAAGCTGTCAGTGGAAGAAACATCCAACACCTGCAAAACAACTGCGTTGTTGCTTATGGAAGCAGGAGCTGGGCTCGGGAAATGAGGATTGGGAAACAGTGCTGTGGCTCAGAACTGGCAGAATTTGACTTTCACAGTGATGGTATTTTGACAAGGAATGGAGAAAAACACACTGTAAGGTGTAATGAGAAAAGGTGACCCAAATAAGTGAGCAAATTTCACTATAGGAAAACAGTGGAACTATTTCTAATAATCCTTTTGCTTAGTCACCAATTCTATTTATATGTTTTAAGGGACCGTAAATTTTTTTATCAGCACTCAGGACACAAAGAGAGCTTTCCAGTTTCTATATAAAGAAGTCATTTTGGACAGATCAAAACAATAAAGGCACAGGACTCCTGGATGACAGATGCCAGGATGTTAGTAACCATAAATGGTTTTCAAATATGGCCCCATCACCATCCCCCACAGTAGCCCTTTCAAGTGGGAATTACAAATTGCTTACTTGGAGAGGAAATTTCAAACAGGCCACTTATCAAAAAGTGCCAAATAAACCTGTCATTGGGATAGAAGTTACAAACCATTCCTAAACTCTGCAGACATTTCCTGAGCCTGTGAACTCTGATCTTGGCTTCTCATAAACATGACATCAGCTCCCCAGTACTGCAGACACAAGACACATGACCCACCACTATGTTATCGCTTCCTCTGCAGTTTCTTCAGGATCTGCTCTAAAGCACATCATCAATGGAAGACTTTCTGCTCATTTCAAAATTGGTTTTGGAGCAGGTCCTTGAAGGGACGGCAGAACAAGTGCAGCATGGAATCAACGTGTGAGCTGCAAATATTATTGCACGTATCCACTTAAAAGCAATCCTGAACCCGAGACCTTGGAGGAGTTTTCCAGGTATTGAGTTAGTGAGTGGGTTAAGACAAGACTCCTGTTGCTGTCAAAGACTTAATAACTGCTCACCTCTCCTCCAAGAAATACAACAGAGCCTTTAAAAGCTCTGATTAAGCACCTATGTACTGGATGGCAGCAGAGTAGCATCTCAAAACATGCTAAGAATGATTACAATACACCAGAAGATTTCAAACACTGGAATGACACTCACCTTAATTTCCAGAGAAATTCTAGGAGAGGATCTGTGATTTACATTTTCTGTGTAGGCACTTCCTTTGTACCTTAAGTTTTCATTTCAGAAATGAAATTTGGAAAAATACATTTAAAATAAAAGTTCCCATTTATCTCTGTACTGGAAACCTGACTGAGACCCTTATCTGACATACCAGAAAAAATAGGCCATTGACTCAATAAGCCAAAATTCCAATAAACACAGAACTGTGGCTCTTGGGAAAGTAACTTTTAAAATATCAAATGACATATCAAAATATAGTCTTTACAAATAAGACATTTGTAAAGACTATGGGATATTCACCTAGAAATGGAGCCTCTCCTCTACTTCAGTCTAAAAGACAGACACTTCCTTCATATTTGGGTATTCCCAAAAAAATTCCAGATCAAACGTAAGTCAGAGCTGGCAGAGAATAACACACAATGCAGACAAAATTTTTGTTTAAAGTCTTCATAATTAACACAGGAAACGTGCTAGAAATGCCATCTCCAAAGGCCACCAAGAATCTGCACAGATGGAAAGTTATAGCAGATGCAGATCTCAAAAGCTGTCCAGCTTTTGGAAGGGGACAGGGAGCACAACTCCCATTTTTCCTTTCTGCATTTTCCCTCTTCCATCCTCATCAGTTCAGAGCCTGCAATTCCTAAAACTGGGAAAGTCCTGAAGGCCTGTAGGGGTCAGAAAGGAGAGCCCCCTGCTCTAGGGTGTGACCTGACCACCAACATTGCTAGTCAAGTTTAAAGCCATTGCCAATAAACAACGTTCTAGCACAGAGAAGCTACGGCATCCTCAAATCACGTTGACCTCGGCATGTGGCTCATCTGCCAAGTACAATGTAAGTGTTTCACTCCTGTCCTGGCAGGGACATGAGGAGGAGCTCACACTGGGAAATGGGTACACAAGGAGGCACATCTAGGTCTATCACAGTCTAGCAGGTCCCCTCAACGCTCCTTGCTGCAGGGACGGGGAAACTCCTCCTTGCTCCTGAAATGGACATGAAATCGGAGTTCCAGATCAGTGGATTTCACTCCAAGGACTTATCTTAGGAAGGGGATTTAAAAGAATTAACAGAAGGCACAAGATCCCTGGCCTGCATGCACTGACAATCAAAAGAAATTTACCCAGTTTACATAATCTGATTATCTCATAGAATCATAGGATGGTTTGGGTTGGAAGGCACCTTAAAGATGATCTATTTCCAACACCCTGCATGGGTAGGGACCCTCCCACTAGATGAGGTTGCATTTGTCCTTCTCGTTTCAGAGCTGTTGAAGTTGATGGACCTCCCCACTGCTAAGAAGGACCAGATACTCTGCAGCAGCATCACAGATCTGCAGCACTGTAGCAGGAAAGCAAAGAGCAGATGATGAGCCCCAACCGCTGCAGAGGAAGGGAGCTGGAGTCAGGTTAGACAGAAGAGCCAGGCAAAGCCACGCTCTGACCAAGGGAGCCAAGTGATCTTTAATGACCAGGAAAAATCCATTTGGATTGAATGACTCATGGAGCATGCAGCACCTCCTACCAACGTGCTGTGGCATTCATAGCCGGGAGGAAGTGTGTCAGCTACTGAGTCACGCAGATCTGCAGCACTCGCTGTCGCCAACCCAAATACAAAATACGCCCAGCCCTGTTCACTCCTGACATTACCGTAGCCCAGGGTTAAGCTCAGCTCCCAAGAGCTTTCTAAAATAAAAACCTTTCTGGTTATAAACAAAACACAATTTCCAAACTCAGGCTACCGGGGCCATGCTTGGAAGCCCAGCAATTTCCCTGCACACACGTTCAGCCTTCCAACATCAAAGCACTTGCAATCCAACCTGCTGAAGCTAAATCGATTTCCCAGTTGGAAGCAAACTTTAATACAGGAGTGGGACTTGAGTTTTTGCACTACTGATCTACATTTGCAAATCCCTGGAGGTAATTTTGTCCAGCCTACAAAAAGGAGGGGCTATAAAGCCAGCTATATTGAGTTGTTATGCAGTAGAAAGCACAGCTGTGCTGAACAAAACTGGCCTGTGACACAAGAAGCAAACAAAAGCCATGAAGTTCCACATAGGAAAAACTAATATGTTTCAGCCAACAAAAGAAGAGACTTTTAATTAACTTGTTCTCATTGAATGCAGAGATAATTAAGTTACAGAAACAACCACATTAGTGTAATCAGTTTAGAAGAACCCACATACAAAGACAGGGGATTTTTCAAGATCCATCTATGAAAAAAGAAGCTCCACTTAAACTGCTTTACTCTTTCCTTGTTAAACGCACTCTTGTGCTTTTTTTGGAGAAAACAAGACCCTGACTCCAATCCAGTTTAATCAAAACCTTGAAAGACTACCACAATTTTGGATCCAATTCTTCAGATATTTTGTATTTTTATTTCTTTCTCGTGAATGTCACCATCCACTTCATCAAGGTGTATCTCCCTTCCTTTCAGCTGCACAATAAAGACTGACAATACAACTTGATTGCATCAGAGGGCTTAAATTTCAAATGAAAAACCAAAGTGACAAGTAAAATAACGAAACCAGACAGAACTACTTTGCTAAAATATTGGGATGAAATTTCATTTCTGGAGAGGTGCAGCTCACGATTGAGATCTTCAAGACTTGGTAATGGGGACTGACTGCTTCAAAAGGGTAATTTGTAAAGATGAGCAGGTATCCATTTCAAAGCATGAGGGATCTGCACTGCTTGAACTGCATTATTCTTCAGCCAAAACAACAATCCACCTTTCCAGTGTCAGCCAAGGTAAAAGTCAATCATTGTTTGATCCATGAATGTCCAGCAAGAGTCACACCAGGCCAAACACAAAGTAATGCCTTAAAGAGGACCATTCACATCCAGAAGCGAAGCATCTGTGGAAGTGCCTTTCTGAAGTGATCCAGAATACAAAATCCTACCCTGAGGAATAAGGACACATCTTAAGAGGAACTCAGGTTAAGAAAAGAGAACCCATCCCAAAGAGGGATGTTCTTTGAGGGCTACCTGAACACTTTACAGGTGCTCAGAGCAGGGCTCCTCCCACAAAGCCCCTGCACACACCTGCCTGATAGACATGGTGAGATGTGACGGAAAGGAGGAGTCTTGCATGTGAAGTGAACGGGCTGAAATAGCATCAGGAAGCTTGTAAAAGCCCAAACAGAGATTGGTACAATAGCCAGCTCCTTTTGCCATTAACAAATTCCACACGAAAGCCCAAATGACATAGACCAAGCACCACCTCAAGCTCTCCTGCCATCTGTATGGTACAGCTGGACTGGTTCTAATCCCAGAGTCTTCTCCCAGCAATTTAAGGCCTCTGATGGGGATAGGTTTTGTATGAGTAATAAGAAATAATACCTTTTAAATAGATAATGCTCCAGACAGACTTCAGTCAGGTGGGTTAAAAATATACTTTTGTATATACCTAAAAGTTACAACTACGGAAGAAATTGTATGGCTTCCACTACTCGCTTTTCCTAAAAAAAAACCCAACCAAACAAACAAAAGAAAACCCATGTGTATATGAAAAAAAAGGACCTGTTTTTTAATTAAATAATATTTCAATGGAAGATATGTTCTGCTAGATGTCATCTTTATACCAAAGAAAGCAGATAGCTCATGCTATTTTGTGAACACGCAATAACCAATGTTTATCAAATCCTGAATAATGCCAAGCACACCGTTTGTAGCAGAAACGTCCAGTGCTTGCTGGGCCCAAAACAACAGTAACCTGGGAGGAAATATTAACTGCACACCTTGATGCCGGGGCAGAAACCATGATGGATCTCACTTCTGTCATAAGGCAAGGGCGAGCAGGAAACTCAGCAGAAAACAACCATTCCAGAGAGTCCTATATAGGAAGAGTATCCTCTGCCCTAGGAGTTAATCATGCAGATGTGTCCGTAAGGTGGTTTTTCCCCATATGTGCGCTGCACCACCCCTTGTGGCATGGCACACGCTGTCATCAGCTTAGAGGACCGAGAAGGCCACCAGATGTCCCCTGTGCTGCAGCTACAGCGTCCCCCGTTCCTGGGGCTGCAGTGGCATCTGCTGGTCACACACAGGCAGGATTGCGACCAGCTTCAAGGCTTTCTCACGTGACAGAAGAGCTTCTCACGCTTCTTGCACAATTGTTTTCTCTCCGTTGCTGTTCCTTGTTGTTGTCATTTGTTGTTGTTGCTGTTGCGTTGCTTTGGAGATATTAGAGCAACAGATGTTACAGCTGCCTGTCACCCCTGGAGATGTGAAACCTCAGATGTGAAACTATCACCCCAGCCAACCTGTGGTTAGTCTGTATCCCACCAGCAGCACAAGGCAGTGCCTTTGGATGCCTGGCACAGCTGGGCTTCTGGGAAGGCCCACGAGGGCAATTACTTCCAGCCCCAGAACTAGGACATTTGGACCTCCCCTGGTATTTCTGATGACCGCAGCTTGCAATGTTTTGATTTCTTTGGTCCTCAGACAGATCTGCATGAGTGAGCGACAGGATGTGATTCAGTCACAGGTAGAGAGGGAAAAGGCTGAACTCAATGAGACTTGTGTGCAGTGTGTCAGGACAAGGGAGAAGTTTGCCATTAGGGAGTTTCTCTTTTATCAGTGCTCAGCTCTATCTGCAAATCAACAATAAACATGGCCCAAGTTTGAAGAAATTAAGCTAAAGGATCATATTCAAATATTCAAGAATCACTTGGTCTTACAAAGAAATCACAGTTTTCTTCTGTCACAGCAAATAAAATAATGACTGGTCCTTCAGCAAGCACAGGCAAGAAACCCAACATTGGGTCAGGGCCAAAAAACAAGAGATGAAATAACACCGCTATTACAACAACTGCTGTTTTAGGCATCTTCAGAGATTGCTCTGTTGTAAAGAAATATTTAAAGCAGTACTTCAAGGCTTGAAAACTTTGCCACTTTTTAAAGACGAGCACCCTGATAAGACTTTTCTCCTTAGTTTTTGAATAATCAATAAAATATTTGCTAAGGGGTTTGCAACACACCTGAATCCATATTGTCAGGTTTTCCTCACTGTTCTCAAAGTCAGCCTGACTTTCAGAGATGAAGCTCTGAGAACCGTGAATTAACACAAGGGTGACAATAAAATTGTAAGAGTTGGTAATCCAGCCAGACACTGGAAGAGGGTGGGGGAGAGAAAAAGAAAAAACAAGGGAAAAACCTACCCTTAGGCATATGAATCTGCAACATGATTTTTCAGAGGGTTAATTACACTACAGCTTTCACAGGTCACATGCCTTGTGGGGAACTCCAGGTGCTGCTCTGCCCTCTGGAAAAGGCTGACATGGATTTAGGTGCAGAAATAGACACAGGGAAGTCTTATTTAAAGCTTCTATATTTAAAAGGCTGGGTCTAGCACTAAAAGAAAAAAATTTAAAAAGACAAGTTGCACATTTGGATGTAAAACCCAAGTTTAGCAACACAACATTTGCATTGCTTTCATCAGACATTATTCATTCAAGCAAAGTTACACAACACATTCACAGCAGCATCCCAAGTTTGCTAATGCATTGCATGACTCAGACGGTGCTGCTTTCTCCTCCGCATGGTGCTGTAGGGAGCAGGGAAGAGCTCTTCCCTCAAGACCTAATCCAGCCTCACGTGTCTAATCCGGCCCCCAGGGCACACTTGTGTGGCCCCCGCAGAGGGAGAATTGTTGCAGCAACAGCTCTGCTCTCTCCAGGGCTGTGGCCGAAGGGCAGGAGATGGCAGGAGCTGCTCAGAGTGCAGAGCTCCTGGGAAGCCAGCACAGACCCCAGCTGCACCGCAGGGTCCTGGTGATACTCAGGGCTGTATTCCCAAACTCTGCCCTGAGGCGGCAGCACTTGGCTCCCACCAGCCTGACCCAGCGCTGACAGCCCTGAGAGATCTTCCAAACTGGAATGGGGGATGACTGAACAACTCTGCCTCTACCACCTGTGGCTCAGAATCAGCTGATTTACAACAGAGCCACTCTGCAATCTTCAGTCATTCTGCTTTTTCTGGGAATGGAGGGAGGCCACTTTTACCCTGAGAGGTTCCACCCTGCCCCCCATTTCAGCTCCAGTCTCCTCGGGGCAAAAGGCTATCTTTAGTTCATCTGCACAGACACAGAACTTTCAGTTTCGATTAGATCTTGTAAGTACAGCTGTAATATTTGAAGCATCTAAAAAGGATGAAGAATTACTTAGGGTACTATTAATATGAACAATTTTAAACCGAAGAGGTCAAACAAAGGTGAGTCTATTTATCTTAAAAGCGCCCATCCAAATAGCCTCAATCTAGCTTCAGATAATATCTCAGAGTGTCACTCCAACGGAGAAACAGTATCCTAAAGAAAATAGTTATAATAACAGCCTGTAATCAGACAATTATTTTGAACCCAGCCTTTCTCATTCCTGTTTTGGATAGTCCCAAATCCTACGTTTGCCTTTGGGACTCTTTCTTGTCTTGGTCCTACAGCTCAGAGTACAATTGCAAGACATCCCCATCAGACATGATAGAGTACCTTGGGATCTACAAGAAACACAGCACAATAGGAATGCAGATTCAACCCTCTGGCCACCACTTGATGTAATGCTGTATCTTGTAGCCTTTAACTTTTATGTACACAGTAAACACCTTAACTCATAACTTTTACAACCTCACAGCAGGTGTTTGGTCTCTAAGGGCAGAGAAGGAAGATATATTTCCTCTAATTAACCATGCACATACATATTTAAGAGCAAAATTTTCAAGACTTGCTTGGTACCACCTCCTTGTAGCCCTGACTCGCAGGAGCACAGAAAAGGCAACACCAAGAATTTCTGAAAGTCTCACACCACATAACACATTTGACAACCAAGCCACACTTGTTTTAAAAGCCTAAAGGACAATCTAAACCACCTTTTTTTTTTTTTTTGCTTTATTTTGCAACCATCAGGCTGAAGGAAGGTAAAAAGGCTGAATGGCAGGATGAGTTTATCCTAGGTCATGAAAAAACAGTTCTATTTGCAGCAAAAGCTTTGCAAAGCTTCATTGCTTGGGCTGAAAGCAGCATGAGAGAGGTCTGTGTCACCAGTCAGCTGTCTGGGGAACATGCACACAGTCGTGGTCCTTTTCGGGCAGTTCCCTCCTTGGTCTGGTCAACAAGATCCCTCCCTCTCACCCGCAGTTCCTTATAGGGAAGGGGGTTTTTGTAGCGCTGTTAAATGACTCACCCTTTGCACCGTGCAGAGAAGTGTTTCACTATGAGGTGCTTTTCAAGCATGAGACAGCCAGAGACAGAAAGCAAACTTTTAAAACCCCCAGAGGGTGGGAACACAGCAACACCCTTTGTGAACCTGACTCACTATGGGTCAGCGCTGTCGGCTCTGTGCCGAAGGACACCCTGACATATCAGCGTCAGACCCCAGCCCAGACCTGCAACAGTAGCTTCAACTCTCCTAAACCAAGAGATTGAGGGAGTTGTTATTGTTCCTCTTAATGCAAGTACCACTTACAGAACTTTGATTTTTCCCTTACAGGAGCTGAATTTTCCTAAAGCTTCAGATATTTTGACCATAGCTGCTGGTGTCACCAGCCAGCAGTACAGCCAAGGAATACCAAAAGATGAAGTGTTGCTCCTTCTCATCTCTGGACATTTATCAGAGAGAAGATTTTTAACATGAAGGCCTACAGAGCCCCTGTGGCAGAGATCAGCTTTTCTCAACAGCTTTGTCAGTACTGCCTGGTGCTCATGTCTGCTCAGAAATGGGAGTGACACAGAGACAGACACATTACTTCTTCACCTGCAGCAAGTGAAAAATACTTGTATTTAGCACAATGAAAATCATCAGCCTGCCTAGCGTAGATTTCAGAAATCACATCACAAAATAACACAAATTCTCCATCAGGAGAAAGGGCACCACTCTCTTACATCTCCCCTCTTTGGTTTTGATGCCATTACATGAAGAAAGGTTTCCACTGACCAGCTATAGGATATGAGAACACAACACTGACATTCTTTCCTCAGCTTTTGTCTTTGCCTGGAATCTAAGCCCAAGTACTCAGCACAGCAACAGCAGCTTCTTCAAGGTTTTAGTAAATTCACAAGTGTCAAGTACTTGCAGGGGCATCTGAATATTTTAGAAACTTCTTTTTGTAACTTTTGCTACACTGAGAAGTCACCAGCTGCCCTCCAAACTCTTGGCACGCTCACAAGCAGTTATGTCGAAAAGCTCAAGTGAGTAAGTGTCTAAAGAGACTTCAGGGAAATGCAGCACTCGCAACAAGTCACTGCTGTTCCCCATCCACCCATGGTTCTGTTCTAGATCCGCTTTTTGACACAGCCTGACAAACCCTGAGTGGGAAACGCTGCTTCTGGAGCAGGAGGAAGTATTACAGCTATTGCATGGAGGATGCAAAGAGAATCTAAGTAAGGCAAGTTGGAGAGGAAAGGATTATGGTTTGGAAAACTGATGCATCGGAAAACTCATGCCCTCACAAACTGAGGTGACCCCAACCATACCCAAAGTTAACAAGCTTTTTTTTTTTCCTACAGTTAAGGAAAGATCATAATAGAAGCATAGGGGCCTATGAAAAGAGAAAACATTTCTCCAGACTTCGTGTTTGTTAATAAGAGCACTGACACAACAATAGAGCGAGTCTTACATGACCACTTGGTGCTAATTTAAGACACTAGCCTAGGAAAAGTACAGGGAAGCTATTAAAAGTATATTGGAAGAAAAAAATACACATTTCACCTAAAATTCAGTATTTGTTATTCTGTCTTTTTCATGTTACTTTCTCATGCTCCCAAAAACATACATTTGTCTACTAAGAGATTCTCAGCTATAGGTGTTCAGTAGACGCTTAGAAAAAGGAATCAAATGCTAAACAGATCACATTGAGTCTTAGCTCAATAACCCAAATAAAAAATTAACATTACCTATATCCAGTAAGCCTCATTCCTGACTGGAGGAGGCTTTTAGCATATAAACTCTTTAAGAAGCTGCAAATGGAGGTTTCCTGTCCTTTTCCATGGGACTTCTGGAAGAGAAATTTGTTACTCTCTTACAGTTTTCCCCACTCACTGTCTCAAAGGATGAGAGAATTACAGATCCCCAAATCTGGTTTCCTCAGCCTCTTGAGAGATGACTGAAAATGAACACGCTGCCTCTAAAATATGCCTTAACTTTCAACTCCTCAGATGTAAACCATCACTGCCTCTAATGTTGGGGGTATGATCAGTGTTGACTGAAAAGCCACCTATTTTCTTGCAACACTTCATGCTAGATTCACAGAGAATGTACTCCAGCTTCTTGGTTTTGTGGCTTTTCTCCAGATTTTTCATCTTCATCCAGATCTTCCAGCATATAGCAAGTGCATTTCCGTCTCCAAGGGATCTGGCACGTGGGTGAGAGATTTCTCCAGCAGCCCCAGAGCAGTTCAGAAGGAGCGTGAGCTACAGCCCTCCTGGAACAGCAGGACAAAGCTGATGTCAAACTCTACAGTCTCTTCTCTCAAGTTAGTTATTCACAGGGAAGTGGGGGGGGAAATAGTGCTTCACTTAGAAGGGGTCACAATTTGGACCAACCTAAAGATAAGAGTCAATGTTTATGGACTGGCCAGGCAACCACCTTTGCTTTTATCGATTGTCTCCCAAGCATCTCTTTTTCATAATTTGATCAAGAGCCTGTGGTTTTGCTTTATTTGTTTAGAGAACAAAACCCAAGGATGTGCTTCTGAGCTGAGCAGCAGGCTTGGTTTCTTACAAGCTTACCTGGACCTCGGTATCCTTTCTCTCCTTAGGCTGAATGAAGCACCAGGAAAACCTTAGTTTTGCATCCTAGCCCTGTAACTAGGATGCAAAAGTAAAAGTAACCTGTAAAAGTAAAAGCTCAAGTAGCTGTGCAGCACACACCAGAATATTCTGGCCCAAGAAAACCTTTTCAAGTTTTTACATTTGCTTTCTCAACTATTGAAAGTAACTCAAATCTGAGTTTTATATTATCCCATGGTCTTTTCTATGCAAAGATACTTGCTCATCTGCACAGGTACTTTTATTTAAATAATAATAAGCAGGTCGCTTACCAAACTGTCCTACAAAGATCTAAAAAGCCATTGAATCAAGACAGTGCCAAGGAACAGCAAAAGCAGAATTACGCCACAGGGACTCAGGCAAGGACCAAACACCCACCCAGCCTGAGCTTAACTAGAATGCCAGAAATTAGTCCCAGCTGGGTCTGGCTGGAGTGATTAAAGGCCTCTCTGTGCCCTCAGGTGACAGAAAGCCCTGAAAGTCTTCATGAGTTCTCAAGTTCCTGCCTCCAAGGATGTCTGATATGAGAAGTGCATGCACAGACAATCTAAAGAGAGAAGCATGATCAGAGCAGCTCAGGGACCAAGCCTAGGGGAGCAAATATCCTGTGATATTTATCTGTGGTTTGACAACTTCACAGCTGTGTTGTTCTTATGAAAGTAACTATTTGTTACCCATGGTGTTTCAAAGATTCATCCTTTATATCTCTGCAGTGTTTTTTTCAGGATATGAGTTTAATCTGAAAGAATTTTTTCCTTTATTCTATTTCTCTTTTCTGCCATTGGTTTGGTTTTTCCACTGTGGTTTACCTCGTCACTGTACTACCAAGCAAGTAAAAAGTTCGAGGCAAGAAAGACTTTCTGCGGAAACCTGGCTCACGGAGCAGCATTTGCCCGTTTCTTGTCGATTCAATCCACTTTTATTCTGTGCCTCTTCTAACACATCCCCACCTCACAAACACACCTTTCTGTTCTCTGCCATTGCACCCTCGGAACTGATTTTGTCCCGGTAGCCTCAGACCTCTGAAAGCAAGGCTTGAAGAGGCTCGGTGGCCTGGGGTCACCGACGAGGCGCTGTCTCTGGGAGGGATGTAGGCGGGTGACCCTGAACAGCAGCCGGGGCGACAACGCTCCTCGGCCGCCTTCTCCCACCGCGAGCGAGGCGGAGGGAAGGGGAAGGGAGGAAGGGCCGCCTCCCCCGGGGGTGCCGCTCCTCCCCTCTCCGAGTCTCAGAGGCCAGGTGGCGGCGAAGGGCGCGGGAGGCGAGGGGAGCGCTGCCGGCGGGGACCGCAGGTGAGGAGCGCGGGGCGCCTCTTGGGAGCGCGGGGCGACGCCGCGGCGACGCCGCAGCGACCCCGGCCCGGCACGGGACACACGCGGGCGGCTCTGCGCTGCCCCTCGGCACCTGCGGCGGGGCCGGGGCAGGAATGCCCGACAGCCCGGGGTTGTTCCTTTCTCTTCCAACCCTTTCGCGGCGGTTCGGCGCGCTCCGGGCCCCCGCGGGCGCCTCCTCCTCGGGGCCGCGGCCGCCCGGCACTTCCTCAAAGGCGGGAGCTGCCTTGGGCGCTGCTCCCCGGGCACCCTCGGGCCCCCAGGCACCCTCGGAGCTGCGGCAGGCACCTCCTGCCCGAGGGATACTTCGGAAAACATTGTTTCACCCCTCTTGACCTTAACCCAGGTCCATACTAGGTTGCTCTAGCACGATTCACATCCTTCTTCATTCCAGCCCAGCGTTTGAAGTTTGGGGCTGTAAGAGCTAAAATCTGCGGAGAGCTCGATCTGTAGAGCCATTGCTGCTTTTCAATAGCTGGATTGGCCAAAGTACTCTGTAGAAATCCCGAGTGGAGACAGCAGTAGCCTAAGGACAGGTTTCTGGCCTGTTTGATCCACCCGTGCCAGGCCTTGCAGCTGAGCCCACGTGGAGCCCAGGAGCTGGGGCGCGTTCCTGAGCAGATCCAGGCTTGACCTGAAGGCTGTAGGATGCAGAGCCCTGACAGTTTGGGTTTGATTGGGATTTAATACTGAGGGGTTCGTTGTCCTCGTTGCTTTGCTTGTCCCGTTTTCGAGACCAGGCTTTGTGCTGTGTACTCCGGTAGATTTACAAGTGTTTGTGTTGCCTTATCTTCAAACTGAAACCTCCTGGTCTGAAGAGAAAGTAGGGAAGTGAGTGGCTTTAGGGAATGATGGAGTGCCAGGATTAGTGCGCTGAGGCCATGGTTTTCCAAGCCAGTGTGAGTGAAAGAAAGGGTTTCACCCTCCCCTTGGGCTGCTCATTTTCACCCATGTCAGCACAGGCATTTGTGTGCAGAATTAGATGGGGAAGTGAAACCAAACTTAAAAAGACATCCCAAAAATCCAGATCAGCTCGAAAATATTTTCGCTGGCCCAAGAGCGCAAATGAGACTGCTGCTTTTCTGTAAGAAGGTTTATAGTGTGGAACAGGGGTGGGTAAGAGTAGAGTTCATCTGCCAGATTGCAACCCTGAGCTCCTGAAATGAAATCACGTAGTTCTCATCCTTTGGCCATGGATTATTTTTGAAGTTGTTTATTGATGCTTAGGAGTGTGACTAGGAGCATTTTGGCTTTTCTGAAGTCGGGATTTTTGTTTTGCTCTGAATACATTGCAACAACTGTTCTGTGCACCTGGTACTGCATTTGTGCTGAAAGCCTCACGTGCCTGGGAGACCATCTGGGGAGCTGGGTCTTGGATGCTTTAGAAGAGTCACAGCCCTTCCCCTCCACAGGTACCCCCTGGTCCAATGCATAGCTAAGCTTGTAAATCCATGTGGCACACAGCAGCACAAATTCAAAATCCTTTATCCCAGAGGCAGGAAAGCCAGTGTCCAACACAATGCCTTTATTTACCAAGGCAAGCCAAGCAAACTTCTTGGATAAGTATCAACCCTTGTTGGTTTAGTAACTGTTTGGTGAAAAGGTGTAGGCTGGCACATGCAAGAACCCAATTAACAATAGTGCTTGTTTCATAGTGTAAATTGACCTCTTGGAGTTATATGGTTATGAAGCGGCAGTTTTCTGACTTACGGTTCTCTGTATGTGTCCGTCATTTTGGAACTTCAGAGCAGACTCCCAGCCCCATTCCAGTGAAACTCATTGGTAAGGTGATCTCCCCCTAAAAGGATGGCTTTGAGATTATTCATGTCTAATATTAGTCATTTGTTTAAGGGGAAATCCATCTAATCTTTAACACATACACTTGCATTGCCTTTATGTTTACAATCGCTTTTCCTTATTCGTCAGCTTTGTCATTAGCACTTCATTTCTATTATCTCTTTGATGACAAATTTTGTATCAGTGGGGTTGACACCAGGTTTTAGATTACTAAATACTTGTTTCTAAAAAGATCTACAACAGCCTGTAATGTTGTTATATCCCCTCTGGCTTAGTTATTTTTTATGTTAGAAGCAGTCTGCGTAGGGAACTTTCAGCAGAGTCTGTGACCTGGGTTCTCATGTACTGCTGAAAGTTTGCAATAAATGAAATTCATCCACTTTAGTGCCTAAGCCTCAACTGCAAAGGCTTTTTTCCAGACAGAGAGCTGATGTGGTATCTTCTCTCCTTGGTTAAATATCACAAATCCTGCCTGCAGCATCAGTCACCTTATACCTACAAGCTCTTTCTTCTGCAGAACTCAGCTGATGATAACCAAAGCTTCTATTTGGAGCGTCTTCTCTAGTTTGGCTTGGCACGATTACTGTTCACCCGTCCTGGCAGGAGCCTGGTGGGATCTCAGACGATTCACCCTGCTGAGAAGGACACGTGCCTACATCGCTGTGCAAGTCAGCAGGAACTGCAGATCTGTGCCTGGATAATGCTGGCAGAGAGCCACTAAAGTTATTTGTCTCCCCTTGTATCTACCCAAATAGGTAAAACTACCCTCTGGATTTGGTCCCATGGGAGCAAGCTGGCAGAGCTGCAAGTGTGAACTTTGATTTGCAGAGAAAATTACAGCCCTAAGTGTACAAGTCAACAAAATGCTTTTGTTCACTGGACAGATTGCCAAAGCAGATCCTACCCACAACTGCAGACTTTATTATAGTGTCCAGGCTGGCAGATTAGCACTGTATGGTGGGAAAACCTGGGTAAAACTGAGCTATCTCTACCCAACTGGAGGCATCTGGGTTGGGGGCATGGCAAAATCAAAATAAAACAAAAAAATCCCACATGCCTATCTTGCAGGAGCAATCACAAGAGCAGAGTCTAGTTCAGAGGTAACAAGATAACACCTCTGAAGTTCCAGCCAAGACCGCTGCAAAGTCTTGGCAGCGTGCAATGATGTTGGGACTATGGAGAAATGCATTTGTTTCGGAGAGTGGAGAGAAAACATCCTGTTTGTTTGGTTGGTTTGCTTTTGCAGAGCTTACACAGGCCTGTCCCAAGATGGTTTCTTCAAGTGAATATGGGTCTCACACCTGGGAGCTCTCACTGACAGTTGATCATCAACTTGAAAACGTAAAAAAGGAATTTTCAGTACAGGTCACAGGGGACCTTCATGTTGGAGGACTGATGCTGAAATTAGTAGAACAAATCAGTGAGTAAACCTGTTTAATTTACACAGTGTTACTAAGTAATATGTGCAGCTTTCTCCCTGCAAAGAAAGGCTTCTGCCTGTTTTGAAAATGCATTGCCTCATTTCTGTGTCACGGCACAGAGAGACTATGTGCTCAGGCTCAGGGGTTTTTGTGGTCAGAACCCCTCCCTGTGTTCCACCCTCTGTGGCTAAAGCCCCTGTGTTGCCATAGTGCCAACAAAACTTTGGGTTTGCCTTTCAGTTAGACCAAAATAATTAAGCCAGGCTAACGATTCAACTCCCTTTCCGGAACGATGCTATAGGTGGGTAGTTTGGGGAGCAGTAGAGGTAGGAGATACCCTGTTTATCCATCTGGAGCAGTCAGAGACAGGATTAGTTGTTAAAAAGCATTTCAGAAGTTACTGTTTCCTGTGCTATTGTGGCATTCTAGCCAAAATTTGATCCATGTTATCCACTGCATACATCCAATAGGGAAGAGCTGTGAAAAGCCAAGGGTGGCCGAGTCGAAGTTAAGAAATGAAAGTAAAATACCCTGTGTACAGTCACAGCAAGTGAGCACAGGAAGAAAATCTGTGATCACTTCTGTCACCCTGTCTGCACACTTAGACAGTTCAGCCAGAAATTGATGGTAGCCAGAGTTTCCACTGGGTCAGAAGGCTAATTTCTCAGAGTATTTTGATAACTAATACTCAACCAGTGTGAAAAGCTTTCTATATTAATATTTAAAGCAAATGCGTAACTGATTTGTGTCAGCATCTCTCTTGAGACACAGTTCTCACCAGGAGACTCCAGAACAGGACAGGGCTGTGTTCTATTATGGACATGCTGAGGAATAGCCTCTGCCTGATGGAGCTGATGAGGAACAAGGAATGATACAAGGACTGAAACAACTTGACCAAGATCACCCAGAAGCTTTACCTGCTACTGCACATTGACACCTGGGAGGTCACCTAATCTTGGAATTCCCATGGAACTGAGAGCAGCAATACTTTATCTCTCTCCTTGTGCATGTGCTGCTGCTTAGCTGTGTGTAGCCAGGACTCCAATGGGCTCAAAGCTGGTTGTTAACACTCTGGAGATGAGCTGCTCAGTGCTGCTTCCAGGAGGCTGTGGAAGAGCTTGTGCCCATCTGGGTGCACACGAGATGTTGTGTGAGGATTTTCAGCTTGCACTGACAAGTTGTGAAGTGGGTACCCTTGTTCTTAGTCCCTATCCCAGCACAATCCCAACAGCACTGGACCATGTATAGCACCAGATTCAGGAGATACTCTTTCCCTATGGATAGCCTCAAGATTAAGGCAGTGCCACAGTCAGCACCTAGGTTAGCTCTTCAGGGAAAACACAGTTAGTTCCCAGTGACCGCCACGAGGATTCAACAAATGGGGTCTAGGTCTGAGGACCTGTAGTTGCTGCTTTAATCTAAATAAATATTCCTGTTTGCAGAGACCTGTTTCCAAACCAAGTGTTTTACATATTTGCTCCATAGTTTGTAAATAATTGTTTTGTATTTTCCTAGAAGTAGCACAGGATTGGTCAGACTATGCTTTTTGGTGGGAACAAAAGAAGTGTTGGCTTCTGAAAACCCACTGGACACTGGATAAATGCGGGGTGCAGGCAGATGCTAAGCTGATTTTTACTACTCAGCACAAAATGCTGCGGCTTCGCTTGCCAAACATGAAGACTGTGAGACTGAAAGTCAGCTTCTCTTCGATGGTGTTCAGAGCTGTCAGTGACATCTGCAAAATGCTCAGTAAGTAAAGCTAAATCTCCTCTGGCAAACAAGTAGGAGCATTTTATTGGGTGACTTTGTTTTGATGCGAAGTCCTTCCTCATAAAACTGTTCAGCTCAAAGAGAAATTTGAGGCAGTTTTTTTGGGTTTTAGTATGCAGTGCATGTCAGTGGTTCTCAGTCTCTGTGATAATTGATGCATTGTCAGAAATGTTCCATAAGCTGCAGGAGTGCTGGATAACCAAAGTTAGCAGTTTTGTAGGAATCCTTGTCCTCCTGGAGCAGGACTTGGTCCTGATTATTCTATGCCATGGACTAAGAGCTTGAGATTATCGGTGTTTTACACCAGCCTCCACCACAGGCAATTTTACTGTGATAAATAGATTTATCATCTATTATCAGTAACATTAACGATTCTACTCTGCCTAATTGTTACATGTGTTCACTTCAAAAGTAGCACGTTTCAAATGTTCAAACTTTTATATACCCAGATCTGTTCAGGTCAGAGTATACCTGACAACCCCAGCCCAGCCCATGAGTGTCTCACAGCACTGAGTCCCCAAGTCCCTACTCTTTCCAATAATGGTGCATTTCCAAGCAGAAGTTTTGGAGCATGCCAGATGTGTGCCTGTGATCAACGGGAATCAGTTGAGTCTGCTAGCAGTCCTCAAAATCCCTTCAGTTTAGGGTAAAATAGGGATTAAATTCCTCATTTTAATTTAGATCTTCAAACCTTAGCCCATTAACGCACTCTTCCTTAGAAGGAATTTACTGCCTCATATTGATCCACTTTCAATTTCATCTCCTAGCAGTGGATTGTGAAAGGTGTAGTGTCTTTATTATACCTAACAGCTCTGATATAATGATACCATAATTGTTCAACTGGCATTTGGCCAAATTAAATATTCCTACCTACATTTTCCCTCCAGACTGAATCAGTACAGGAACACTGTAACTTTGAATGAGTGAATACTGTCAAAAATGTCTTTGCTTATCCCAGACTAAAAGTGTTTTTCAGAAATGAAGTGCCACGTTTGTGACTGGGAATACCTGTCTGAATCAGCTGTGCATTAGGGAACAGTGAGAGCCAATTCATGCCTTTTATTATTCACTGTATTTCTCATACAAGACAGAATCTTGTATGAGAACTAAAGTGAATAATAAAAGGCATGAATTTCAATTACAGTGGTTCTTGCTTGCTCATAATTCAGGTATTTCATTGATGTTATTATGCTCATAGGTAACTGCAGAGCTATTAGGAAGAGAGAGCCTTTCCCTGGTGTTCTAAATGCAGTTACACTTCCTACAAAAGTAGATTTAAATCCTGTCCAAACTCACTCTCACAGCCTTGTTACAGAATTTGTGGATTTTCCATAGCTACTACTTCCAACCTGCTAAAAAAAAAAAGTTCAGATTGCAACGTGAAGCTTCCTGAAATGCTGTTACCAACCATGGGTGCTCTTTTGGATGTAATCATCTTGCTTCACTTCCCAAATTGCCACTGTAGATATCAGACGGTCAGAAGAACTCTCTTTGTTGAAACAATCAGAAGGCACACTCAAAAAGAAAAAGAAAAAAGACAAGAACAGCAAAGAACTAGCTACAGAAGATATCTTAGACCTGTGCAACTCTCCAGTGAGTTCTGGATTACCAGGTAATGAAAAGTCAATATGATTTTATTCTTCTGAATGGAAGTCAAAAAGAGGAAGAAATTCTTTGTTATGCAATTGAACCCAGGAAGGGCAGTTTCATGCAGGATGTTCTTAGAGACACAGTGGGCCTGAAATCAGTGGCTTCAAGAGATCTCCAGTACATCAATATTTTCCTGTTGTCTCTATAAATATTTTCCTTTCCATTGGTATGAGAAAGGCCATACTAGAAAACAGGTTGTGGCCCTGCACACAGGATGTGCTACTGCCCTTTGAAAATGTGGGATCACACTTAAAACGCTAATGAAATTTGGCAGCCTGCAATGAAAATGAGGAATAAAAGTTTAAAAGCCTGTGTTTCCCATTTCCAACACGACTGAGGTCTCACAGAGCAAGAAAGAGCATTTCTGTCCCTGAGGTCACTTCACCTGTGTTTCCCATTTCCAACACAACTGGGATATCTCACAGAGCAAGAAAGAGCATTCCTGTCCCTGAGGTCACTTCACCTGTGAAAGGACAAGGCCAGCTGGAAACAGCAGAGATAAGAGGCTGTCTTGAAAGAAAAGGGTTAGTTTTTAAAGTGGTAGACAGGACCATTTTTCATGGGAATAACATTATTCTCTTAACTTGCAGCCAATCCAGGTTTATACAGTAAAACCATGACACCCATTTATGATCCTGTCAGTGGGTCACCAGCTTCTTCCACAATTACTTGGTTCAGTGACAGTTCCAAGACTGAGCAGAACTGCAGCATCCTGGCCCTCAGTCATCCCAACTGTTCTCCAGAGATGCTGGCAGAGATGTACCAACCACGGACTTTGGCTGACAAAGCCAAACTTAACGCAGGGTAAGGTGCCTCTCCTGAGATCCTTTTGTTTTGAAATGATCAGTGATGTCCTTGTGCAGGCTCTGGACTAAAGTCTGTTGTTAGACAAAGGCAAATTCAGTTGAGCACGGTGGGCATAGCTGAAGGACAGTTTGGATGGCAGACTCCAAGGGCTTTAAACACATGGGGATAAATTCAACAAGTTTGTTTTTAAAATGGTTGACTTACTGAGTTCTGCACAAGTTCTGCACATTGCTTATTGTGCATGCACAGAGAATACACAGCACTCGGGACTTCCGTGGTGCATGTGGGAGAGGATTGTCTCTCTTGCATTAAATATGGATTGCCATTCTTAGATCTGGGAGCATTTAACAGAGACTTAGATGTTTTCAGTGGATTTCATTGGATTACAGAAGTAGCTGGAATTATAAACCAGCAAATACTGAAATCAAAAGTGGGAGTTTGAAATATCACAGGAAGATTCTCGTCCTTTTTTAAATGAACTTCCCATTTCTGGAGATGAAGAAGAAAGAACCTTATTGGCATCAGTCATCTCACAACTAGTTACTGCTTAGTTTCTGGCATCTAGTCCTGATGGTTTGAATAGGCCTGGAGAAAAAAAAATTTAGGAAGATCATAGGTATTGTGTTTGTTCAATGGAAGTTGGAAATCTATATGAACGCTCCACCTTCTTGAGTTACATGAATTTTCCGTGGACTTGCAGGAATTAGAGCTGTTTGTTCCCACTTTTGTTTCACAATTGCACTGAAGCTTTGCAGGTGTGATTGTTTTTCCTGTCCACATGAATCTGTGGGTTGTTTTTTTCCACAGCTGGCTGGATTCATCTCGATCACTTATGGAACAAGGCATTCTGGAGGAAGATCAACTTCTTCTACGCTTTAAATATTACACTTTCTTTGATTTGAATCCAAAAGTAAGAGCCTTGTTTTTATTGCTGTTCATTGTTTGCCTGCTTTCATGTACAGGACCTATATAATAATATAGAATGTATATAGCTGTATATAGGATTTTAGCTAGGATTTGTAACAAGCCTTTCAGAGATCAAATCCAGCTTCTTCCCCTTAGCTACGGCTGCTCTTTTACCCTCTGGACATTGAATCACTATTCCTCACGTGAAATAAGAACTTAAATATAAAGATGGGATCTGAAGAGCACCAGAAACAATATCCATATTCCCAGAGGGACTGGTTTACTTTCTTGTCTCTTTTAACAAGAAAAATTAAGGGGAAAACTACACCAGCAGTATCCTAAATGAGTCCTGCTTTTGAAATTGGGCTTAAAAATTAGATTTATGTTGCACTGCCATCACCGAATTTCACAGCTTTTCTGGGATGAAGCCCTCAGAAGTAATGAGGGCACTTTCCAGTTTGTCTGGTATGTTTTTGGGTGAAATGCCACCCCCGCTAAAATCCAAGTACATGTCTCAACTTCACCAGCCCAAAAATTTTCCCTTCTTTGCCCCAGCCAGCCCCAGAGCCATAGGATGAAACAACCCAAAATAGCTTCAGGCAACCTAATATCTCACCTCTGCTGGAAGAGGTCACACTCCAAGGTTTGCTCTCACTTCACCTACATTTCACCACCTCTGGGGCTTGAATATTTCACTGACTCAGTTCAGCTTACTAACCAAGAAGATTAGAAGAAATAATAAATATCAAAAAAGCAGACAGTGAATTAAAGCAGATCTGGCAAATGTCAAGGCAGGGTAAAGACAAAACCAGAACTGAAAAAGCCGAGAGCGGAAGAGAGGAAATGAGGAAGCAGAGTTGTGCAGGTCACATTCAAGCCAGCTGTGTCACATGTCAGTGTGGTTTCACATCTCCGTTACACCAGTCCAAGGCCTCCTGCCTCAAAAGGGGATGTCAGAGTCTCACCTTCTGCCTCATCCAGAGGCTCCTGGTTCATTTTCTGTTGGCTCAGCAAGCCCTGGGACTGTGCACACAAGAGCTGGTACAAGACAAGGAGGGGAACAAGGCAGAGGTGGGAGGAGGAAGGAAAGAGTCATTGTGGTGCAGGCCAGTGTTAGATCAGCTGATTGTGAGCTGTACCCAGGAGGTCACTAATGACCGCTGTTTTCTCTTTCCTACAGTACGATGCAGTGAGAATCAACCAAATCTACGAACAAGCCCGCTGGGCCATCCTGCTGGAGGAAATTGACTGCACAGAGGAAGAAATGCTCATCTTCGCTGCGCTACAGGCACGTACTTGAGCCAAGTTGCAAAACCTGTTCCCTCAAGAGGCAGGCACAGGTTAGGACAAGACTAGGACAGAGCCCAGGCCAAGAGCTCTGCTTGGATTGGGGGTCTGCTTTTTGGGTGAGAAACAATCAGCAGCATCCATCCTTAGCTAAACCAACTAAACTGAGTAGCAGCAGTAACACCATTATTCAAATAATTGAACCATTTACCCACACTATCTGCACCTGGAATGTAACTTTGATATCAGTATTAGTATGAAGTGTTGCTTCCCATACCACCTACCATCCTTTCACCTCTTCTTCCTGAAAATTTCTGTAATACACACATTCACAACAGACAGGAAAAAAGCTACAGCACAATGTGAAGGTAGGGACGCTATAGAGTACCTGGAAATTTAACATGACTGAGCATGGCTTAGTCTCTGACTGTATGTAATAAGACACAAACCCTTATTAATAATAAATTCCTTCCTTTTAAATGTAAATGGAGCTGCCAGAAATTCACAGCCTGTCCCTGCAGAACACCAGAGAACCCTGCTTCCAAGTTTCCACCTGGTAGGGATGGCAGGACTAGGGATTCAAGTGCAGCCCTGAGTCAGCCTCCCAGAACAGGGATAATTATTCAGTGAAGGACTACAAACACTGATAATTAAAATAGAGAAACCATTATCAGCCTTTGCACTGAAGTCACAGTGGACATGGCTGTTTCCTTGGGAAAAACCCCTGGTTCCTGCAGAACTTCACGCAGTTGTCCAAGACCCAGGAGACCAAATGATCTGTTTTCAAACACTGATGGTGTGTTGCTAATTGATATATTGACTATTGGATATTGATGTTTTATTTTAGTACCATGTAAGCAAGTTATCATTATCATCAGAGACACAAGATTCCATCTGTGAATCAGAAGTAGATGAAGTAGAAGCCGCCCTTTCTAATCTGGAAGTGACACTGGAAGGTGGAAACAAAAGTAATATTTTGGTATGTCCTTTGGGATCCCAGAATTCCTTTTGCTGTGGCAAATCTGTTGACTCTGATGAACCTTCCTGGTTCTCGATTTTTTTAACGGTCGATTACAGAGTGCGTCGTACTAAAATTATTCCTAATTATTCCTGATAGGAGGACATCACAGACATCCCGAAACTTGCTGATAATCTCAAGCTAGTTAGGTGAGTGTTCAAAATTAGTAATAAAACATACAAAACAAAAAGCTTAACCTTCCCAGAGATCTCTTGAGTTTTTCATGGTAATCTAACAGTAGATTGACAGCTATAAATTGGCGAATACCCCAGATAGTCTAACCAGCCTAATATTCTCTTTCAGTCTTTCTCTTCCTGCTTCTGACAAAGTTTCTTGGAAAATCTTTCTGGCTCCTGGGATGCTGGGTGGCTGTACTTGTACTTATTAAAAAACCCTGCTCTTTTTATTTCCCACTGCTCATCAGTCATCATCTCTAAACAAAAGAGCCTATAGTTTTATTTTCAATCACATTCACTTATTTTTGCCAATAAAAACGAGAAGAAATTTGCAATTCTCCCTGAGCAGAATTTCTGAAAGTAACCCCAGGAAGTGTATTTTTTAAACAAAAGAAACATCCAAATTACCCCTATCTAACGAAACACGGAGTCTGTTTCTTCTAATATCAAAATGAGTTTCTGTGATCCCATTATAATTTCTTGATTTATGGGTGATTTAAATGACTGTCGAGACCTCAAGTCTGTAATGCCTTTTATCACAAAACAGTCTTTGTGCTTTAGAAAGATAAAGTGTTCTGTTGTACAAATATTTATCAGATTCAGTCCGTTGACAGATGGTATTTTTAATCTGGGAACTGAAAACTGCACCTGAAAAATTTTAACTGTTGTTAACTGCTAACAATTGTTAATTATTAATTTCTAATTTGGAATTGTATTTGACATTCTTATTATTAAGGTGGCTTAAGATGAAAGGGTATTTAAGCTCTTAACAATGGTTTTTTTGTTTTTCCCCAGCAGTAAAGCAGTTTGCTTTTATAAGCATTCAGCTTATAAAGGTTATTTTGCATCATGAAAAGGTTCCTGTACAAATGATACATCACTTACCAAACGTTGTGGAATCCAGGGAGGGTGTTAAACCTTTCTTTAAAGGAACCACACCACTTTGTGACTACAATTATTTGATTAATTGTAAACCTGAATGCAAAGCTGTGCATGTCCTGCTGCTGACTATTCATATGGTGAACTTTTATTCCTATTTATTCACAGTATGTACCACAAGAGCACACCAGTAAATGCAGCTTTCATGTGGGGACAGTATTGTGGAGAATTGCAACTTTTTTTTCAAAAACAAGAAAAAGCTTTCTAAAAAGTTTTCAGCAGCTTTTTCAGGGATAGAAAAATAATTCTGTCTGTCTAAAAAAATTATAGTACCTTATTTTTGAAGAATGTCACTGTATTGGAAAACTAAAAGCCAAATTATTTGGTAGGTTTAAAAATCCAAGTTTTTTTAATTTAAACCAAAAAATTGTCATTTTCTAGAAAGGATTCTAAACTAGAACTTTTAGAAAGGGTCTGGAGAAGGCAAGAGCATATATAATACATCACTGTTTTCCAGTTAGTTCTATGCTCTTTATATATATATATATATACTCTATACCATCATCTTAGATTTAAAGGGAAATACTGGATTTTTTTTTCTTGTTTTTCACTTCATTGATGACCTTTGTCACTAGTTGTGAAGTGTTTCTCTACTCAGTGCTAATATCTCTGGTTTTCTCTCCTGGAGGGCTACAAAACTTCTATAAATTTAGTGAAGGAACAGAATTTTGTTGTGTTAGATATTATTCAGATTAATCAAAAAAAGATGGTTTCTGCTTCCTTACAATGAATACACAAGGTGGTTTTATGAGTGCAAATATTCAAGATAAGGAGCTATGAAAAACTGATGCCAGTTCTAGTGCATGTTAACAACTCAGGGGGTTACATTTGTGTAACTGAGTTAATGAAAAAAAGAGAATTCGTCTCTTAGAAGGGAATGGCTTTGATTAGGAATGGAAGAAAAAAAAAGAGAAAAATCATAGATGGGATTCAGCTAAAATCTGGAGTAAAATCCACATCCATACCTGGGATAACCTGGGCTGGATCCAGGTATTTCCCACCCCTTCCCTGACACAGGTGTGAGAAGCCCAACCAAAGCCATAGGTCTGACCTTGAATTTCAGAGGCACTACAATATTTGTGGGAGACTTAGCAATTTGCATGCATTGATATAAACAAGTGGGATTTCTTTTTTTCTTGTAGGCCCAAGAAGCTGGCACTCAAAGCTATCAAGACATATTGGTTTGTCTTCAGAGACACTTCAATATCTTATTTTAAAACCAAGGAATCTGCACAGGGAGAACCTATTGAGAAACTAAACCTAAAAGGTAGGAACTTTCCATTCCTTCCTTTTACTGTTGCATTTGTGAACTGAATAAAACAAGAAATCCCTGCTAGACTCAGGAAGGCAAGCACAGCAACATTTAATCTGGGTGCTTTGTCAGTTCCTCAGACTCCTAAGAAGGCAGATTGCACCTGCAGAAGAGACCTAAACAGAAAGGATTCAATTGTTTAACCCAAGATGGGAATATCAGAGCCCGATTTGTAAAATGCCCTGTATTTCTGAATTCTGAAAGATGAGTCAGGTAGAGAATGTGACTTGTGGGATGCTTTATTTCCAAATACTTCCACTCTACATTGAATGGGAGTGTTCCCCTCTGTCCCTGGCACACGCACACTGGCAGCAGAGGATTATGGGTGATGCCATGGGCAGGAATGCCAGAGGTTGTCCCTGCGTTCTGCTGTGGAGGGACAGGTGCAGGACCTTCTCTGGGCCTTGTTTGTGTCATGCATGGGAATTCCCATGGCTACAAGCAGCTGCTGGAGGAGGAGCCCTGGGTGTGCTCACAGAAACACCAGCACGCTGTATAGCCTCCATCTACATCTGCTCCTGCAGGGACATCCTTTGTTCAGCATCAGGGAACCAGTGCTGCCCAGGACTCATCCTAGAAGACACCTTTGAAATAGAAGATTGACCCCTGTGAACAAATGGCTCTGCATCCCAGTCTGCATATCCTTAGTAGGTCAGAGAATGCATGGGAAAAACAGCCAGGGTGGCTGGAACCTCACCGAGTAGCCTCTCCCAGCAGTTCCTGTCCATTTGAAGCGCTGAGTGTTTCCTAAGATCAAGCTGAGGTTTTGGGAGCACTCACATCCTTTCACTTCCACACTGACTCACGTGCTCCCTGAGCTCCGAGCATTCATCAGCCTGGCAAGCCAGACCAGGCAGTGAGCTGGAACCAAAGCCTTTCATTAGGGCCTAAGCTTCAAACGTCTTGGCCCTTGATCCCAGAGGAAAACAACCATGAAGTACTGTTCCTTAGTATTAAAGCTAATTAAAGTTACTGATGTAGTAATGAAATAAATTAATTTCCTTCTGATTCTCTGTGATCTAGGATGTGAAGTTGTACCAGATGTAAATGTTGCAGCGAAGAAGTTTGGAATCAAATTACTAATTCCTGTTGCTGATGGCATGAATGAAGTATATTTAAGATGTGATAACGTGAGTAATAAGACAAGAGAAAGTTTGGATGCCAGATTTATGGCAGATTGTCTTGTTTTAGAATTTGTACAGAAAAATGAGGATGCTGCAGAGAGTTTATTATCTATAGCTTTAGGAAATTTAAGAATGATGTGGTGGCCTAAAAAATGCATAATGGTTATGGATACATAAGGACAATAATATTTTGTTTATCATCAGTTGCCAAGTTAAGCTGGTAGAAAGAAAACCAGAACAATCTATTTTTTAAAAAAAGCTACAATATTTTGTTCCAATGTTTTCAGAGGACTGAGGTTTGGATTTTGTTTTCTTTTTTCTTAATTAGAACTCTCCCCATTCAGATGAGGAGAGCATGATAATATCAGATCAAACTGGGTAAAAATGTTCATTAGGTGAAAACTAGTCATGCAATAAAATTTCCAAGAGAATCTATTTGAAAGTACTGGATTTCTTTGAAAATTTAAAACCTCGGTGTAGGTGGAACTAGCCCAATCAGGGAGGAAGAACAGCATCAAACAATGGACTGGTTTGTCTTGCAGGAGGATCAGTACGCTCGGTGGATGGCTGCTTGTGTTTTAGCCTCCAAAGGCAGAACAATGGCCGACAGCTCCTACCAGCCTGAGGTCCAAAAGATCCTTTCATTCCTACAGATGAAGAACTGGACCATGTGTTCCCAGGCCACCTCTGAGCCAGAGCCTGTAGATATGAAACCTGAATGCTTCGTCTCACCACGCTATACCAAAAAATTCAAGTCCAAGCAGGTATCCTGAGCATGGCTCGATGGCTGGCTATGGGCAATTGCAGTAGGGATGAGGCTGGATCAAAGCAGTGTTTGGGAGCCATACAGTACAATCATCTTGCAATAATCATTTGGCCCTTTGCAAGAGGCCTTTTCTTTGAACACAAAGACAGGTGTTTTGGCACCTCCTCCAAGTACCTCTCCTACATCCAAACCCTGGCTTAAGTGAGTGTTCTGCTTCTGATAACACTGTCCCTGAAAGACTCTTCAGAGTAAGAAAGGTCTAAAAGCTACTGTTGGCACCTGAAACAACAGGGTCTTCTTGTCCTCTTGGCATGGGCGTCTTTCCTTCCTCTCCACCTAATTCCTTGTCCACTGCTTTTGCTGTGCAAGACCTCAGCCTGCCCATCCTGAGGAGGGTCTCCAGAGCAGTGTATGGAGCCAGGGCAGTGCTGCACAAACCCAGACCTCAGACCTTGCCGTCCATTCTGCCCTCGGCACTTGGGATCTGTCCCCAGGTACCCTCTGTGCTGCATCTGGGCACGCAGTGACGACAAAGTGTCTGAACACGGCATCAGACCTCATGATTTCTGATTTAGTGAAAGCAACAGGATTTTTGTTCTCCAGTCAGCTGAAAACTTTCTCTCTTCCTGTGTTTCCCAGCTGACTGCTCGTATTCTGGAAGCTCACCAAAATGTATCCCAGATGTCCCTGGTGGAGGCCAAGCTGCGTTTTATCCAAGCATGGCAGTCCCTCCCCGAGTTTGGCCTATCGTACTACATTGTAAGGTAATTGCACTCTCACTCATGTCAAGCTGTTGTAAGCTGGGTTCATGCTCAGTGATTTGCAGGAAGTTCTTTGACTCTCTGTTCTGGAAATATTCTCTGTTTTTTCCCCCACAGACTTTTTTTAGCTCTAGTGATTTCCATACTGCTGGTTTTTTCCATAGGAGTAGTACCCAGTAGCTCTATTCCAGGAATGAGACTCTGCATTATATCTGCCATGGTACAGACCTGTCTGGTTTAGCTTGAAGTAACCTCTCACTAGGATTAAACCCTCACCGTCATAAACTCTCCAAAATGTAAAAAATGCACATCTCATTGGTGTGCTCAGGTGTGCAGGATGTGTTCACTCTGACCCTTACTTGTTGCAATATGATAAAATGCTTATTTCTTTTGTATTTCATTAAGAAAACAGCAAATTATCCCTTTTTTAGGTTAATCCAGAAGAGCAGTGAGCACAAAGAAGGTCCCATTGTGTTCACAGCAGCTTTCTTGGACAGAGCAGGGTTCTGACCTGCAGTCTTTTCTCTTGACAAAGCACCAAAAAGCTGAAAAGTACGGACACAGCCATACTTGGAGGCACCTTCCTTAATTTGTGGTTAACACACTTTCCAGGGCTAGCTAGGAATCATCTGTATAAATGTGAAGCGGCTGGGAGCCACTCTCTGGCACAGAGGCCAGCTGGGATAGAACAGCCCACATCTGCATTATTAAACTCTGACTTCCCAAAATCCAGTAGCCTCATGTGAACTATGAGATTATGTTGGTCCTTGGATGTTCCAGCTCCTAAACTATACCTGGGAGTAATTTGAGAGAGCACTGCTTGTTTGGAGCCAGAATTCTGCCTAAATCCAGTGCCCAGAAATGCTCCCTGATCCTGTTGACTTTGCTAACACAGGCAAAGATTTTTTGCCATATCTGTCCCCACTAATCCTGTTAAAAACACAAACAAACCCAACACCTAAACTTCATTTTGTCATGGTGAATTGCTACCAACTGCTGGGCAGTGTCTCAGTGGGGCATTAAGTAAAGCACAAATTGTGTACAGGTCACATTCTTTCCCTAAGGTCCAGCTGCAGCTAAAGAGAGAAGGTTAACAAACAGGATCAAAAATACTGAGAATACTCACAACAGACTGATGAGATTTCTTCCTGCTTTCAAGCATGAAGGTAGAGGAAGATAGTTTCTTTACCAGAGTAATCTTTTCCTAGTTATTCCCAGTGCAAAAATTTCTGCCCCCCAAAGGTTCTGATACTTCTGTATTTATTTTTCATCTCTAATCAGAAGTTGAAATGTTAAAATGGCTCAGTAATTTTGTAATGTGATCTGTACTCAGAAATATGTATATATCAGTTGTTTTGATTATATAATTTAGGTTAATATAGGTTAATATAACTAGAAGAACATGTTTCAACACTAGAGAAATGAAGCAACAAAAATTATTGTTGGCATTTTTTCCAGTAAAAATATAATCAAATTCATGCATTTAGGAAGAACAGTATTTTTTTAGCAGGAAACACTGAAATGGAAAGATTTCAGCCAGATCTACCTGCCTGATTATTTTCCATCTTACACCATAGGTCACCAGCCTACACTTTTGCTTTATAAAAAATCCTGTTCTAAAGATGGGTCCAAGCTCTCCTCAACCCCAGGGTGTTGTGACTTTTCCCATGTTTTTTGCACTTCCAGAGGAGAGCAGCTGAAATGCTTTTCTACGCAGAAATCATTGCAAAGCAGATCTGCTCAAAGGTTTTGGGTTTTTTTCAGGTTCAAAGGAAGCAAAAAGGATGATGTGCTTGGGGTGTCCTACAACAGGCTGATACGGATAGATATGGCCACAGGAGATCCTATCACAACATGGAGGTTCTCCAACATGAAGCAGTGGAATGTGAACTGGGAAATCCACCAGGTAAACCTGGAACAGCTCAGCGTTCAGTCCTTGCATTTCACACACTGAAGGATGCTTTCAGAAAATATTTTCAAACGTCAGTGAGAAGATTTTGAATGTGTTGTGACATGTTATTAAATAAGCTGTCTGCAGTTTTTCTTAGTGGAGTCTGTAGTCAAAAATCAGAAACTAAAAAATCGCGTTTCAAAGGTTCCTACCAAGCTTATCACTTACAAGTTGCCCTTGATTTTGATGGAATGAAATACAGAGACACTAAGATGAATTCCAACATGTTGTGTTTACTGCTCTGTCAGTAGAAATCTCACTTTAGTGCTCTGTATAGTTTAGCTCATGCATCATCCTCTACATTGTGGTGATTCAGTCTCTATGACAGACTGAGGATATGGGAACCCAATTTGCCTTTCAAATCCCAAACTGAGATTGCAAGACCTGCACCTCTGGGTCAATGTGCCATCCCTGATTGGAAATTTCAAAGCCTGAAGCCAGCTCTATAAATTGTAGATCTCTGGGGTGGAACTAGCGTGACCTGATGTAAATGGAAGCGGTCTGTAAACTGTTCCTGCTCATGGAGTGTTCCACATCCATCTGCCGGCTCCAGGAGAGATCAGATACACTCCCTATTGCTCTCCTGCAGTACTCCCTGTGCCAGAGCCTGCAAATCTGGGTCATGTTGCTGGGTTTACTTTAAATCCTTCTCAAAAAAAACAGAATCCAAGTGATCAAGTAAGCTCAGTTTGCTACATTTTAGAACTAACAATAGCTGGAAACCCAAAACCGGGACCCCAAAGGCAGATTAAAGGTCAGCACATAACAATGGACAGATTAAACATTATTAATTAGACAAAGAGTCAGGAGGGCCATTCCTGCTCTTCCCAGTGTTCACTTCATATGCCGCTGGAAAAAAGAGCTAAAAGATTTTGTTGCCTGCCTGAACAAGCAAAATGATTTCACCACAAGAGGGCCCTGATAGAGCAGCAAATTCAGAAACAAGCAGCCAAACACCCTCAGCATCCAGCAGACCCTGAACTCTTGGCTAGCAGAGGCAGGTACTGCTTTATCAGTATTAGTGACCCAGCTGTGCTCTTACACTTCTCTTTCTTCCCAGCTTATCTCTGTTCTAATTTTGCCATTTCTGTTCTCCCTAGGTTGCCATTGAGTTTGACCAGAACGTGTTCATCGCTTTCACGTGTCTGAGTGCAGACTGCAAAATCATCCATGAGTATATTGGGGGCTACATCTTCTTGTCAACGCGTGCCAAAGATCACAATGAAACGTTGGATGAAGAACTCTTCCATAAATTAACTGGAGGTCAGGAATGAGATGAAGTAAACGCTCTTTCCTCTGCCTGCTTCTTATAGCTAAGACTACCAGAGATTAAAAAAAAATCTCTGATTGTTAATTGCTGGTTACCAATTGTTGTACATGTCAATTAATTTTGTACTATGACAGGGATTGTTGACCGTTTTTGTTAAATACTGAAGCTAAAGTCACTGGATGCAGTATTGCAACTCCATGAATGCTTGAGAAAATATAATAATCTTTGTTTCCTTTTGTACAGCTCAATGTTTTTAAATAAACAGTGTGCAGCCACTGCTCATTTTTTATCTAGTATTTTTAATTGCAGCAATCTGTTTAAGCATCCAAGACATGGAGCTTGAGGATATAGTAGTGAATTTTCTTCACTGTTACAGCCATGCAACTTCCACTGTTAAACTGGCCATTGTTAAAGACCCCAGCATTTATCAGAGCTAAAGCTGAATAAATGCATATTTTAAATCTGCATGGCTTGTCTAACACTTGCCCTGTGAACACAAAACATTCCAAAGTCCTGCAGACTAAGCTATCGAAACTCCTGTAGTGATTACTCAGTTGTTAAAAAATGTAGTACCCATGTTCACCTTCATCTATTTAAAGTGGTTCCCTGAAAGCCAGAGAAGCTGCAGAGCATTCATCTTGGCAAAACTGGATCCAAAACATTCATCTTTTGAGGAACGTTGTCACTTAACCTGGTTGAAAAATGTGCTTTAGGAACTATCTAAAATTATTAAAGAGGCCTCTGAGTGTGAGCGTTTCTGTTTCCTGTCCCTGTTACTGTGTTTCACTGCTGCATCTCACTGAACTAAGCTGTTCATGTGTGAGGGTCTGAAATGCCTATAGAAATGATCTTATATGTGTGCTGCAGAATGCAATGAGTGATGCTCAGAGAACCAGATCCCCTCTGCTCTGGAGATAGGCTGAGAGAGGGGGGTGTTCAGCCAGGAGGAGGCTCCAGGGAGACTTTAGAGCCCCTGGAAGAACTGTGAGAGAGCTGAAGATGGACTTTTGACAAGGGCATGCAGTGATAGGACAAGGGGGAATGGCTTCCCACTGATAGAGGGCAGGCCTGGATTGGATATTAGGGAGAAATTCTTCCCTGTGAGGGTTGTGAGGCCCTGGTATGGGTTGCCCAGAGAAACTGTGGATGCCGCTGAGGAACCAGATCTGTAGCCATCAGCTCTGCCTGCTGGAAGGAGCCCCACACATCCACCAAGGTGAATGAAACTTGATTCTATCCTGCAATGCAGAGTGATCAGTAAAGCAAGGACAGAATTCATGAAACTACTGGACAAACCAAAATTTGATTCACATATCTAAAGAAATATAATGACAGGTGTTGTTATATCACCAAGAGATGCTGCAGAAATCACTACATAAATTCATAAACATCACCAGAAACAGAGAGCCCAGATTTTCATGCCATGTCCTCTGCTTTTCCCCAGGCCCTGTCAGAGATTTCCGTGGAATCACTCCTGGTTTGTGCCAGGTTAAACAAACTACAGTATTACATTTTACAAAAAGGAAAAAAAGGAATACAGGGCTTCCCAGCCCTCTATTCTTCCCTCTCCTCAGCACTTTTTACTCAGGCTGAGGGACAGGGACCATTCACTTACTCACCACTTGCTTGACACAAGCCAAGTATTTTCCTCATGTTGTGAGATCCACCCAAGTCCAAACCCAGGCTATATTTAAAGCCTACCTAAGGGTGCCATGGGAGAGCTAAATGCTCATCTTAGTGCCAGCACCTCCTCCACAGACAGCTGCCTTCCAGACTCAGTCTCCACTTCGGCTTTGCAGTGAGGATCCTGACCATGCCTGAATGGAAGTTCCTCATTTGGCAATGACAAGCTCCTGTAAATTGCTCGCTGGGAAGCACAGCCCCATGCTTGCCACTCACGGAGCAGAGCTTGTCACAGAGTATTGCATGGAAGCCCTGTAGTTGCCACTTGTCTACATGACCTGAGCACAGGAATGAAGAGATGGGAAGTCTGAGCTCTCATTAGCACAGTGTGGCTCATTTCATTGCTAAACAAGCACATTCACTTGCAGTCCAAGCTGTCTGTACTGGGATTTCAGAGAAACGAGCAAATATTTCCATTTTCTTTCCTGCCCCTCCTTCAATCTTACCCCATGTGTCACCTTTAGCCTTTTGACTAAATCCTTCACTGTTGCTTTGCAAGGAGGAGCTCCGCCAGCTCATACAGGCTGGCTGTAAGCCCTATCCTTTCCCGTTTTAGGTTCAAGAAAGGGATTCCCTGCTGATGCCCTCTCTCCATATTTCTTTAGGTCATTCAGCTGTCTTTTCTCCTTGCTCCACTCACCTTGCAAGGCTTTTTCAAAACAGGTAGGGAGCAGGGAGGAAAGGAAACTTTTTATCCAGCTGATTTCAGTGCTGCATGTGGCTGTAGCTCCTCTTCCTACAAGCAGACCCTGGAGAGGTTGGAGTGGGAAGGCATGACCCAGGGCACTCCAGCACCTCCACAATTGCAGGCTGGATATGGTGGGCAGCACCTGAGAGGAGGCCTGCACCAGCCTGCCCTGCCTGACACCTGCACCAGCCACAGCTTCAAGTCATCTGTCATCCCACCGCATGTCACCGAGCACGTCCCAGCCAGGCTCCGGACATTCCCTTAATGCACGTGGGGTACCGCACCCTCCCTTATTTGTGCAATAACCTGATCACACTTGGCTCTCGTGGGCTCATCCCACCTATTTGTACACAGGGTTAGAGACCACGAGCTCAGTGGGCTGTGGAAACTGCATTATTAACTGCACAGTGCCAGATGTGGGAGAGGTTTCCCAGAGAGAGCGAAAGCAGGACAAGGGCGTCTGCCCTGAAGTTTTGCAATACCAAGATGAAATCCTGGACGGGAATGTTACTTAGATGAAAACAACCTTCAGGAAACTTATGCCTCAGCTCAGCTGCAGCCCTATTCTGTACAGGGTGTTTAATGAAACCCAAGCCCAGGTCAGGGTAAAGCACTGCCGATGTTAGATGGCTGCTGCTGCTCTTACATCAGATTCTGTCGGGGATTTCACCACTGCCTTCAGCCTGCGTTAAGAGACACACACCCCATAGTTTTCTGAAACCTCAGGCTGAATAATCCTGTTCTTCCATTCTCTCCCTTTCTCTGTAGGAAAATATCTTGCTTGTGCTTGCTCTGTGGACAGACCTGCTAAATAGTTCTTTTGTTGGCTTTAAAAGCCATTCTCCAGATTTTTTTCAGAATATTTTCATTCTTAACCATCACTTGGATCACGGCCAGTAAGAAGTATTCACCTCTTAAACTTTACAGCCTGGTACCATCCTCACCTTCTCCTGCTCGCCTCAGCTCTGCTTATCTTGGTGCCACTAAGGAATGCAGGGCTCAGCCCGAGCATTCCTGCGGGCAGAGGGGCTTTGTGCAGCCCTGAATCACCCCCGGGGAGGGGGCGTCTGGTTCAGCTCTCTGCATCACCCGTGTGAAAAGGCTGACAGAAACGCCCGCCTTTGCTAACTGCTCCCTCAGGTTTCACTGAAACTCTCAGAAAAGTGGAAAAAAGAATAAAAGGTGACATGAGAACAAGCCAAAGTGACTCACAAAGGGGAAATCTCTGCCCGCTAGTAGCAGATATTTCGAAGAAACTTGTGAGCTAGGGCTGCTGCCTGCCCTGGGAAACCTTCACAAGTACCTGGGCAGCTGCCTGAGATGTAGCAAATAGCAGAACTATTTCAGATTATGAGAGTTTGCAGCTAGGCAAAGAGCTGGGAAGATACAATACCTGCCACAAAAACTGGGCACCAAAAAAAAGCAGAAATAAACCTGGAAAATAAAAATAACAAAAGCTCATTTTCCA
This sequence comes from Acanthiza pusilla, assembly GCA_036630365.1. Taxonomy (NCBI): domain Eukaryota; kingdom Metazoa; phylum Chordata; class Aves; order Passeriformes; family Acanthizidae; genus Acanthiza; species Acanthiza pusilla. The sequence goes on along the minus strand of JAXCHO010000163.1, from coordinate 392,704 downwards.
AGGGTGCTCTGCTTCTTGCAACAGGTTCTCTGTATCGCTCAGAAATCAAGCGCCTCTGTGCAAACCAACCTCCACCCCTCTTCCACCTTCACTGAAATGAGCGGCCACTTTCCAGTCTGCTCCTCACAGTCTCCAAAATAAAGTCAGTAAGGATGAACTCATTAAAATTAAGGCAGCTTTTGGCTCACCCGGTTACTTGGAGTGTTTTTTTTCAAAGATATTAGAGCAATAAGATAACCAATAACCCTAAAATAAGCAATGAAAACTCACTGTCTGTAAACACTGAGCTAAGGGCAACAAATACAACACAGGTATTTCATAGCCTAGGGCAAAGCCAGGCCACCTCCCTGCTCCTCGGCTTCCCAAAAAGGAGCGCTGCAGCCAGCAGCGGAGGGAATGCAGGGTTTCCACGGGCCAGGCTGGAGCTGGACTTTCTTCCTCTTATACCAAATTCCTCAGATTTTTTTAACCTGCTCCACTTTGCCCTTTGAACCTCAGAGAGCGCAGAGCTCTGCAGGTACCTGCGGGCGTGCACGTGCTGGGCCAGGCTGCCCTGCTCATTCTGCCCCGCCAGGGTTAATGCTGGGATTAGCCCCTCATTCAGGAAACCATTTGTCTTGCCCTAGAGCCATTCCACAGGGGAACGACATGTGCACCTCACCCAGCCTCCACGGTAACCACAATGGCTCCAGAGAGTCCTATTGGAAGCCCCTATCTCGTTCTGTGGATGTTCTGGTGTTTTTCAAGGCTCTCTCCCCACGCACATAATGACCCACACGGTCAATAGATAAGGTCTGTGTAATGCGTACATGCAGACCGAAGGTTTTTGGGCAAGCAAGACCTTTATCTGCACTTTAGCACCGAAGTTTACGGGTCTGTGCTGCCTTCATGTCAGGGATCTGTTTTGTTGTCCCGATAAAGGAAAAGCACTGGCTACTGTTCTCCTCGGAGATTTCAATAGTTATCTTACAGTAGCAACAGAACAACCCCCCTCTTGCTTTTGGTTTGGAACAATCTCCATCAATTCATCCCTTTCTGGGATCATTTCCCTGACTTTATTCTCTACTCTCGACCTAGTTATTACTTGAACTGCGGGAATGCTGAAAAACCCAGCTCAGGGCAGGTCCCTCAGTGGGAGATGGTTTGTGCTGTCAGTTATCCAGCAAAGGATGAGCAAAGTAGCAGGAAGGGAATTCTCCGAAGCCGTGTGGTACACAGGTGCAGAACAGAGAACACAACCCACGCACAGCGGGACCACGAGAGGCCTCCCAAGGCTGTCACACGGGGAGTGAGCTACCCCACGCCCTCTCCCCATAGGCAGAGAGAGTTCCTCTCTGCGGGAGGAGCAGGTGAGGGTTTCACTTTTGACATATCCTAAGGGCCTCCTTAGAAAAGTAATTTGTCCCGCGTGAACTTTTCCAGGATTTGCTCCCAAGAGCAAGAGTCTTAGAGAGAAATTTAAACACTTGAAGCCCCTCATTGGCGCCTAAAGAGAGACCAAAGCTCATGTCAGCAGGCAGAGCCTCAGCTTTACATCATCCTGACCTGCCAACAAAGGAACACAACAATTCCTCTCCCTCCCCCCGTCAGTGGAAGACGTGAGAGCTAGGACTATTGACACTGATCTTTACCCCCCTCTGCTTAGACAAAGACAGACAGGAGCAGCCCTGCTAGAGTGTTGGGAAATAAGAGCCCTCCCACCCACCTCCTGCTAGGGCCAAGGGAGCGGGGAAAGCTGCCTGGAGCCGCCCCCTCTCAAAGCTGTATGCGGGGGAGCGAGCCTGGAACAAACCTCGCCTGAGCTTGTGGGCAGAGCCGGGAGCAGGGAAACCTGGGAACAGAAAAGAGGCATTTCACGCTGTCGGCTGAGTCACCCCAAGTGTATAAAATCAAGGCCAGGCAATCGGAGCCACTCCGAGCGGAGGCACGAGGCATCAGGACTTTTGGACAGGTACGTGCAAGCGGATGCGGTTTAGAGGCAAGGAGTAAGATTAAATCTAAAACTGGAATACAGCAATCCAATTCCTCCCATCCTCTCCCTGCCATGTGCTGCGGAGCAGGGGATCCAGCGGCTCCGGTGGCCGGGAAGCCCTGAGGCTGCTTGGCTCTTGCACGGTTTCATCTGACAAAATGGACACAGGCAACCAAAATATATTATTTTGGTGGTCTGGTGTATACTATTTCGCTGGTCCCTACTTCAAACCGGGGATGGCAGCAAAGGATAACAGTCTGAGCAAGACCTGGCATCACTGAGGGAACAGCAAGTAGCAATTAAACTTTGGAATAAGTCTGAGATACTTCACAATACATGGGGCTTCAGTCACGGCCCTACACTGTAATATATTTTTGGACGAGGAATGATCATTTTGATGCCGGGCAGCACAAAAGACAGCTCAATAAGAAAAGCACTATTTTGGGTCTGGAGTTAATTCCTTCCTCTGACACAGATTACCCTGTGGGGCCTTTGTACAAGTCATTTAGGACTTTCTTTTTTACAAAGACCAAAGCTGGGGTGGGAGGAGGGAGCACAGAGAGAGCTGTAACACTAAATAACATGTTTCTTGGCGCACAGGCCTTTGGGGCCCTGATCCAGGAGCATACTCAGTTTCTGACCACTTCCACACAAATGTGGCTCGGGAGCTGCATTTTCAGTGTATCCTTTCCCAGCAGCTGGGTTGTGCAGCCTGTCTGTGGCTCTCATCTACAGCAAGGCCCAGCCCTGTGACTGCCCTCAGAACAGGGCAGAAATGCGCTGGCAGAGCCCACATGGGTCCCGGGGTTTCGCCTTCCAATTTATGCTAAGCGGGGGGGAAGTCCTTCCTAACACAGGAAAGGCACTTCTACCTGCCCACTCCTTTGCAACTCAGCTCAGTTTGGGCAACCCTCCTCTGTCCTTGGATCCATTCATTTGTTTTGCACAACCTCACAGAAAACTGTCCCTTGCCACAGGCACACTTGACCCTGTTGTTTAGGCACCACCCCATTGGAAAATCTTCCCACTGGGCTGGCCAAACTGGACACTATGCAGTAGGACAACATGCTGCCACTGAGGGTCCTGGTGTGGGATACAACTTGGTTCATGCTTCCTGCATGAAAAACTGTAGGCACACTTAGACTAAGACTGCGTGATACTTCTGTCCCCAAGGATTCACGTTTTCTTAGGTTTGATTACAAGAGAGATACTGATTATCACGTATCACCATCTGGATGGAATAGGAAAGGGATTATAAAATGTTTTACTTTGAAATCGTTTGTAGAGGCCTGGAGGCATTTTAATTTAGCTCTAAATGTTGATGTTTTGTTTTCCTCTCCCTGAAACAAAACTGAAACAGATCTTCCAAACTGCAAGCACCTCGGAGAACGATGTTGTTACCCTTGCTCATCCTCTCTCTGCTGGTGGGGACCATAGCATATGGCCAGGTGAGCAGGGCAGCATCCAGGGATGTCCCCACCTTTTTCCAGCTGGCTCAGGAAGACACTTGGGAGAATGTTCATCTCACCAGCATGTCTTGTGAGGATCGGAAGAACAGAACCTGGATCACCCTGCAGCTGACCAACAGCAGCCTGACAGCTTTCCCCGTCTGCCTTCCAGAGGCCCTGGAGACCTTGGATCTCAGCAACAACCTCTTGGAAGAAGTGAATGGCACAGAGATAGCAAACCTCCCACGGCTGCGCATCCTCTCGCTGAGGCACAACCACCTCTGGGCAGTGAGGTGGGGAGCTGAAGCCCTCAGCAGTCTCCTCAAGCTGGACTTGAGCTTTAATAAACTGTCGTCTGTGCCATCCTGCCACAGCTCTGCCCTGCCTAACCTGAGGTGGTTGTCCTTGGCTGGAAATCCACTGATTGAAATCCAGCCACTGGCTTTTTCCTGCTACCCTCAGCTGCAGGTCTTGAACCTCTCTGCAACACTGCTCGGGCAGGATGACAGCAGAGGAATTAGGGAGTCTGCTTTCGCCATCAGCACAGATCCCAATGAGGCCATGAACAGGTCTGGAAACACCATCAATGTGCTTGATCTGAGCAGGACCTTTCTTGAGAAAAGTAAGTTTCTGGGTTTCCCACTGTAAACACGGGGTTTAGTCCAGCTGGGGGAGCAGAAGCCTTGCTGGGACGATGGCTCTCATCCTGGCTGAGCCTGGAGTGCAGGGGGAACACCTCACACTGAAAGCTGCAAACAGCTGGCCCAAGCGTGCAAGACACTCTCATGCAAACCAGCCTCCCAAAGGGAGGGAAGAGACCAAACACCGCAAGACAGGACTATTTGTCCCAGTGTAGTCACCCACCTCAATCCTAATTCCACTGTCTGCTACTGATAGTCATCCCCCTGTCAGCCCTGGGATTAGTTTTGGGGCATGCAGGAAGAAATTAGTTTCTCTTTCCAGACAGGCTGTTGAAATCTTTCTTTGTCTCCACAGCTATAGCTCTGTAGTGCTGCACTGAAGTAGCAGAGAAAGAGGCTTTTTATGCCATCCACAGCCGGCCAAATACTTCCGCAGAGGCGGGAGACAATCCCTGCCCTGAGCAATTCACGGGAGGTTTTTTCCTTTTGCCTGCCTCCCCTGCCAGCCTCAGCTTATAACTGAGGTGCTGAGGCACACAGATGTGAGATGCCTTGCCCAGCTGCTCTCAGCCTGGGGCAGAGCCAGGGCCTTAGGGGCTCCTCAAGCTAGAGGTTTCACTTCGACTCACATTTAATAAATGCACCACCAAATTTCCTCCATTAATTTGCCTAATCCCTCTTGTGGTAGTGAGTTACCCTGTTGAGTCACGGGATGGAAAGGCCCTTTTGTACAAGACCTATTATTTCAGTTTCATGCCTCTTGGCTGTTTTTCCTCTGCTAGGAGAGCAATGTGCTTTTCCTTTCTTGTACCAGCCAGAACTTTGTAGACTTCTCTAATTTCCACCACTTTCCTGAGCAGAGAAATTCTTGTTCATATAATCTCACCCAACAAGAAAGCTATTCCATATCTCTTATCAGGTTTATTGTCCTTTTTTCCTTTCTCTTCCTCTGCCCTATGACAGCCTGACTTTCAGGGAATATTACAAAAATGCAGCTGCATGGGTTTATACACTGGTGTATTGATTTTTGTTCTATTCCTTTCCCAAAGAGAATAGCTGCAGAAGATGACACATATCTACAAATTCAAATCCTTTTTCTAGGCAGAAGTTCTCAGGAATGCTCTCTTTAGGCAACAGGTGTAAATATCTTTCTGTTTCAGTTCAACCAGAGTGGGCCAGAGACTTGCCCAACCTCAGATCACTTTACCTGACAAAGATGCCACGGTTAAGAAGCCTCGCTAGTGACTTCAAGTCTCTGCCTGGTCTCCGAGAGCTGTACTGCCAGGACTCCCCTTCCCTGGGTTTTGTGCGGACAGAGATGTTTGACAGTGCTCCTCATCTGAGCCATCTCTCTTTTGAGAAGTGAGTTGTTTTCTTTTTTTGTTCTTCCTCGTGTAACACTGCCTTTGCCTCACAGCACCGTGGTGCCTGGGAGCTGACCTGAAGTTTGCTTGTTATCAGATTTAGGAAGGAGGTGTGGGCTTGCTGTCTCACACTCTTGGGTATGCCATGTAAAACCTGTGATCTGGCCTGATAGAGCTGATACAGCACAAAGAGGCAGCACGGGATTCATAGCACAATTAACTGACTGCTTGAAGTTGTGCTCCATTGTGCTCCCTTTCCTCTGCCTTATCTCCCTGTCCAATGGATGAATTCACCCAGCGCTGTTCAGGTCAGCACAGATACACTGAATGCCACTTGTGATACAGACCAGGCTTCCAACACCTGCAGTGGCAATATCCCATCAGAGGACACACAGGTCACTGAGGATTCCCTGCTCTACAAATGATGAATGCTAACAGTTTCCAAAAATCTGCATCTTGGAAGCAGACAAAAATCCTGTTCCTTTCACTTTTAGTGTGACAGATTAATGTAGTTCTTTGTTCGGGTTTAGTAAAAGCAATGTTTTAGTCCTTATTCTAAAGGTAACACCTCTTGGTATGTCGCACACTTGAAATACCGAGAGAGACAAAAAGTCTGGAAGTGATTTGTCAAAATAAGAGCAGGTGAAGTGCACACAGAGCAGTCAGCATAAAGGAAAAGGATTGGGAGGGCACTTTAAAAGATTTTTATAATATCAACTCAGATTATAATCATATCAGAAAACAAACACTGGAGCACTGGCTGTGCCTAGAAACCAGTTTCAGGAAAATAAACTGATTTAAAGCAAGAAAATCTCTGTGGATTCCATCTGCACTTGATTGCCCTACTGAATTTACACAGTACTTTCCAACACTTGCAGGAATACCAGTTCAAAGTGCTAAAAGTCATGCCCAGAGTTAAAGGAGTAGCAGTTGAAGTCCTAGACAAAAGACAGCATCTTCTAAGCATGCAGAGTACATGATGGTGGGTTTAATAACTACCTACTGCAAGGGAACTAGGAATATTGCTTTGTGCCTTACACATTGGGATACTAAGTACACTTCAGTCATTGGAACACTCAGTGTTTTCTAATTATTTAATTTGTCATCCTGTAGCTGCAACCTGAGTTCCTTTAATCCTTGGAACCCCAATTCGTCAGATGGCATCACCATCAACTTGTACGGGAATCCTCTGCTGTGCAACTGCCAGCTCTCCTGGCTGCTGTCCGAGCCCAAGAAGGTTGTTCTGCAAAAGTAAGTGAGCTTAAGGAGATAAAGGAATGCTCTTCAGCCCAGCTTCAATGTGTAAGTTGTTGAGGGACCAGACATTCACCACCATTCACCAGACATTCACCATCTAAGTTATTCAAATTTCTTGTGTGTTCTTCCCTTCCATGAGAGGTAGAAATGCAAAATAATGTCCCTTTCAGGGACAAAGCATAAAGTGTTATTAGCTGTGGATTCAACTTTTAGGTGAGAGTATTTTCTTTCTGTTTTGGACCATATTTCACTATTAGCTGAAGATAGAAAATGAGCGGCCAGAACTGAGAGCAGAAACTGGAACACTTTGGAAGATCTTTAACAAATTATTTTCTCCTTCCCCGGCCATCCCCAAAGCTTACATCACAACCAGCGGTCAACAAAACCCCTTGCAAATAGCACCATTTCTCACCTATTGTTTCCATGCTTTCCTACAGTTTTACCGACTACTTACAATGAGTTGTAGTTAAAAGAAATATTTGCATGTAAATGGTCTCTCTTCTTTTTGAAAGGCCACCAAGAAGATTTGTCATCAAATCTCTCAGAAAGCAGGGAAGTAGATTGTTGAAATTAGATAGTTTGTCATCTGGATGGGCTTAGCAGTTGCATTCTTTACCAAAACTTCAATGTCTGAGTAAATAAAGAATTCGAGCTTAGTCATTTAAAAGTCCCATGTCAGCCCACCTCCAGCTGCCTAAACCAGCTGGATTAAGGATCCTGGGAATCCTGTTACATCTCTCTGCATGTGTTCCCCGGTTACAGTGGCATTAAAGTCTTTAAGACAAGTTGCCTTGAATCCCAATGCCCTTTGCAAAAGTTCATGGCCACTATACCAAAGGATACTTTTCCTCAGGCAAAAGATATCCCTGCACCTTACAAAACCAAAAAGTCAGTTCCAGCTAAATTTCACAGTCAGTGCTGTGGAAAGCTGCCTGGACTACTGCTAGGACAACCTAGCTTTGGTCTAGGTTTCACATTCTCACTAATATAAAGACTGTTTTTTGACAGAAGGTCGCCAATTCCAATCCAAGCCGCCTACAGAGACCTGTAATGTTCTTGTGGATCTTGAGTATTCTGTTTTCACTCTGCAGGGCTCAGGAGACCTTTTGCACATCCCATGAAGATTCAGACAGACCTTCAACATCTTTTTCACTGCTGGAGCTCTACGATAAATGCCAGTCTGAGAGCAATGTTACACTGCCTGATTCAAGCACAGCCTCTCCTGATCACAATGCTTTCAACTTCACCAATTACGATGCCACTGCTGTAGTAACAACAGACTCAGCTCTGCTGACCGAAGACACTCACACCAGCTCCCTAATCCAGAGGGATAGAGTGAGCACAGCAGCATCCAACTCAGCACTAGCCAAAGACACTCACACCAGCTCCCTAATCCAGAGGGATGGAGTGAGCACGGGAGCCTCCAGCTCAGCACTAGCCAAAGACACCTATACCAGCTCCCTGAGCCAGAGGGATGGAGTGAGCACAGCAGCATCCAAGCCAGCACTAACCAAAGACACTTACACCAGCCCCCTAATCCACAGAAATGTAATGAGCATGGCAGCCTACAACCCAACGGAGCCAATGCTAACAAAGGCCAGCAGTTCCTCCCACGAGGAGGAGGTGGTTTCTGAATCCACAAGCAGTCCCCCTTCCTTTGCATCCGTAACCTCCTTCCCGGTTTTTCTCAAAGAGCTCTTTGCTCAGTCCTCAGATCACAGCTCCACAAGTCAAACTGGAACAGAACAGCTACAGAGAGGGCTCAGGATGACCGACACGACATTTCCCCAGGAAGGGCCATTCAACCAGGCCACCAATGGTTATTCCCCTGGAGGAACAGGAGTCCCCCACACCACTCACCATCACATTCACTCCTTTGCCACCCATGCCAGGGAAGGTACCCCCCAAACGAGCCCTCCACAGCTGAACTCCACAAAAAGCAGTGCTCACTCTGAACCTGCCCCCACCACACCATCGCCACATTACGTCGACGACTACGATTATGATGAACAACCACCAAAGAAGCCCCCAGTGCAACTGGCCGGTGTTGCCTGTGACTACAATCCTTGCAGGCACCTGCAGAAGCCATGCAGTGAGCTACAGAATGTATCCCGATGTTCATGTCCGGGCACATCGGGGGAAGATGAGATTCCAGACCCACCCAGGCTCAGAGAGGTGATTGAAATCACAGACAGCTCTGCACAGATACGCTGGTGTGCCCCATATTCAGTTGTTCACACCTATGAGCTGATGCTTCATGCCCAAGACAATGAGGACAGGCAGTTTGTCCTGGACAATATTTATCCCACAGCCAGGCAGTACACTCTGTATAACCTGCTACCATACACCACTTACCACATCTGCGTGACTGCTTCCAACAGTGCAGGGTCAAGCCAGACAACAGGCCAGGAAATTCCAGGTAACTCATGCACCAGATTTAAAACAAAGCCCAGCTACAAGTATGTCTTTGCTGCTCTGTCTGCAGCAAGTGGGCTCTTTCTCATTACCACAATTATTTTGTCTGTATGTTTGTGTAAGGCATGTAAAAAGCCTCAGAGTGAGCAGTATGGTACACATTTAGTCTCCTACAAGAACCCAGCATTTGATTATCCCTTAAAACTACAAACCACTAATTAGCTCTGGGTTATTGTTCTACACATTCAAAGCTCACTGTCTCCATCATCTTGGTGTGTGCTTGTGAGACTCTGAAAACATCCTTCAGCAAAACTATCAACCACCAGGTTTCATAACCCTGATGTTTCCAAGGGTGAGAAAACCACCAAAAAAAGAGCAAAACTAATAATGAAGGTAGTCACCCAGAAAAAAGTCTTTGGACTCCTGTTCCTGTGCTAAGCAGCAGCAAGCCTGGACACTAACCTTGAAAAGTTGTTTTTATGATCACCTACAAATAGAGTAGCATAAATTTCACACAGTGAGAGGCTGCCTGGCCAGCTGTCTGCCTCCAGTATCTCTCATGAACACAGTCAAATGAGAGCTGTAATCCAAGATGCATTTAGCTGAGCAAGACACACTGCTTTTATTTACAGAGCAAAACTGGGGGTTCCACTTTTAAAAGGTATTATCAAAAAAGAAGGTAGAGCTGAAAGGAGTAAGTGGGCTCAGTGACAAAGTGCTGTGCAGATCTAACTCCATTAAGTAACTGCAGTGGATGCAGGTGATCAACCTAACTTCAGGAAAAAGAAAAAGGACATTTAATTGTAACAACAGATTGTGCAGGATCTGTGGGGCAAGGGTAGTTGCTTTGTTCTGACTTTCTATGATGCTGTCCATAACTGAGTCTCCCAAGTGCTTCCCCAGTACCAGCTCACAGGCAGTAGGGCGTTTGCTGTACAGCAGTGACCCACAGAATGGGGGAGGGGAGTATGTTAACATTTGCTTCCCAGTGGATTTTAAGCAGAGAGGATGTTCTGTCCCAATCATCCGTCCCATCTACAGATTTAGCAGCTGATGACTTACCTCATACAGAGGCAAAAAGCCAAGTAATGAAACAATTTAATGTGTGTGTTGCTGAGACTTGAAAAACCCAAATCCCCTCCACTAGCAGCAGACAGTTCTGCAGACATCTTTCAAATGAACTCTTGGGTGCCAATTTCTGTACAATAATAGTAAGAGATGCTGACAATCTCAACTTTGAGCTTGCCATTAAAATTCAAAGAGATGTTTGTATAAGGGCAGGAAGTTGTCCCGATCTGATATTTCCCCATAGGTTTCGGTTCCAGGAGCTGCCTGTTCCTGCTGCTGAACACTGCTGTACAGACACAGTGCATAAAACCCCCAGAACTCTGAGGGGAAGGTGCTGCACAGTGTAAAAGAGTCCTTGATCCATTCTTTTGTGGTTTTAATGCTTTCAGTATTAACAGGAATAAAAGCTACAGAGCTATGTTCTGGTTTGGTTTTTTTTTAAAGACATGGATTCTTGGTGCTGTCTTTACCATCTACAATGTTTAGCCTCAGAAATTAACTCCTTGTGTTGTTTTGGAATAAACTTTCAACATGTAGTAAAGAAATGTTTTTATTATGGTAAATTCATGTTCTCTGATGTCCTAAGAACTTTCATCTTGTATGTGGCAGAAGGAGGCTTGTGCCTTTCTCACCACTTGGGCTTGCAGTCCTTTGCTGGGAGTTTGTCCTTTCCCCAACACTGCACTGGGAATGACACTATCACTGGACAGATACAGATTCCTGCCATGTCTGTCCTGAGGCCCATGACTCAAACTCAGAATAGAAATGAAATGCAAATGGAGAAGACAAAATGGTGTCACCTTTCACTTTAAAAAACTTTTATTTTCACATTCTGGTAGTTCAGACCTTTCTCTGGACCTAGGTTTTTATACTTATTTCTGACCTGGTTTTTCCTGCATTTTCTGGAAATGCAGGTTTAGTGAACAGGTACAGATGATTGTCATTTTAAATAAGCAAATGAGTCAAAGACTCTTTATCCCAAACTGAGGCAAAGATCATATATTCCCTTGTGTTTGTACAACATAGCTCTAAGAGACCTTGACTGGGGTGTTTGGTTTTAACAGAAACTAAGTGGAGCAAAATAAGAGATTTGTGATTACCAATTCATATTGTCTTGAAGATTAGCTCCAGAGGAGGGCAGGAAAAAAAGATACTGCAACTGAAAATAAAGATTGTTCCAACTTAACTATGAGTTAGTCCAAAGCAAGAGGACATCACTTCATATGAGATTTTGCAAGGACACATCTCTCTAAGCTTTCCCACAGAGCAGCTCATAATCACTGAACGAGAAGATTTATCACAATTGATTTCTCCAACCACTTCTCACTCCAGCCTCTTCTGAATTTCACAGCCAAGGCAAGACATTAGAGCCTCCCATCCTTTAAAAGTGCCCTTTCTGGGAGCCACACAAATATACAAGTCCTGCTCCCACAACCTCCACTTGTTTCAACTTAAAGTAACCCTCAATAATCCAGTTTCACCTGGGATGAAGAACCACCCTGAAGCACAGATGGCCCAGGGGCAGTGCCTTTCTTTTGTCTGATCACATTCAACCTTTCCACAAGTAAGAGATTTAGCAGCAGGGTTCAAAACATGGGGTTTGTATTTATCAACACTATGAGAAGTATCAGTGCTTCAAATGCAGATTTTTTTGTTCATACTACCTGTTCGTATTTTCACTGGAATTCTTTTTAGTAATGATCAGCTTGACTCTGTTTCCAGAGGAGGGAGCTCTCACAGCACTGCTCAGGACTGGGGCAAAGCAACCCAAGGGAAAAACGGAAACTTTCCCAATAAAGCTACGTTGGGAAGCTGCCCAGCTTTGCTCTGCTTGCTTGTCCCTTCCCCCTCTTCCTGCTTGCACCCAACAGCAAATCCTCTTTGTACCTCCAACTTCAAAGACATCAACCTTTGGCAGTGTGACTGGAATACTCAACCATTTCTGAAACAATTTTTAAGAGCTATCAAAAGCCAACATATAAAAGAAAATATAGCTAATACTTCACTTACTGTTTCGTAGTTCCACTTGTTCTGCTTCTCTGAGAGGAAGATCACTTGGGGGAAGTGCAGAGAGCATCAAAATACAGTTTTTGAACGGCTTGTGTAGCTTCTTTTCTGGTTTTTCTTTCTCAAAAGGAAGTCTTATCAAGATCTTTCTCCATTCACTTGTCAGTGATTTTCTTCTTTCCAAAGAAGAAACCCAAGTCCAAGCAAAGAAAGTCCACAATAGCCAACAGTGCCTGTGGGTGCATCCCCTGGTTGTCATGGCAGAAGTGCATGATGCTCCATTGCTCCACCTCTAACAACACTTGAAAATCAGTCACAGAGCATCCCAGGAGAAACACTCTGGGAAATGGAGCTGATCCCCTGCTGTACAGGAAAAAAAAAAAAAAGCCTCTTTAAGGGCCAGAATTCTTACTGGCCTTGAGGGAACAGAGAGAGACACTTTGGTTTTGGTGCAACAAATGCCATTTAGAGGAGCAGTTCCTGAGAGCCTTGTAAGCAGGTGGGTGGGAAAGCCCAGAGCAGCAGGACAAGGTGCTTCAGCCTGATCCATCTCAGTGCCAGAAGGAATCCCACTTTTCAGAGTTGTCCCAGGGCAGAGGTGTGACAGGCATTAAATGAGCCAGCTGGGAGATGATGCAGCCCAAGGCAGGGAGCTCACACCATATCCCAGGCTCCATCAGGCTCTTCATGGAAGGAAGCACAGGTTCAATCACGATGCTCCTGCAGCAAGCACTGCTCTGGAACAGCCATACTCCTCCACAGGGATCTCTGGAACAGCACGTTTGTGTGGAGTTGGAAATGAGGAGCCTCTGAGGGCTCGGGATGTTGCTTGCCAAGAAGCCTCTGATTTGCTCTTTACCTCTGAAACACAGAGAGGTGTATCACAGGTGAGAACACGTTTCATGTTTGTGGAAACAGATTTTCATAAAAGAACATGTTTAAACTCCTGGTGCTTTTTCTTTTTATCAGCCATCCAAAGGATGCAGAGTTTGTTCTGGACAGGACAATCTGTTAATCCCAACCTATCTAAAAAGCAATCAAGCAGCACAACAAATTAACACTGTTCTGAAATACATCCAGGAGGCAATGCCTCACAGCAAGGCTAGTGCTCTGCTGGCATCTAGAGGGAGAGGGGGGAATCATCTCCCCAGGTCCTCTCCCACGGGGAATACTCATTCTTTCACCCAAGAGCTTCAGCCTGCAGCCTGCAGACCAAGGGTCACTGACTTACACTACCCGTGTGCTCCTGTGTGTTCTCACCTATTCTTGTGTGAAGGGAAAGAAGGCAGAAGTGCTGAGAATTAACAGCAACAGTGCCAGACCCACACACTGTTATTCAGCAGCTTGTCTGCCCATGTCTCTAATTCTTTTTGTGGCATTATAACCACGAATTTCTCTGCTAACTTGCCACCGATAAGGAAAATGTAATTTTTTTTTTTTGTAAGAGCAAGGAGGGAATTACTGCCTGCAAAAATTGGACAAGTGCAATAAGATTTTTTTTTAAACTATTGTACATTTTAGAAGCAGAAATCAGATCACATTTGTTGCACTTACAGGAAAATAAATAGCAATGTTTACACTAGTGTCTTAGCAGAACAAAGTCACTATAAATAGCTTTTCTTCCCTCCCAAACCACAGTGCAGCCCTGCATTTTGTGCTGCTACAGAACCCTCACACTTCAGTCCTGGGTGACATTACCTACAAATACACATAATAAGGTCATACTTGTATGGCACTGTATGTATTTCCTGACACGTTCCCACAGTGTGTGTCCTCATTTTTCTTAAATTGTTTGCTGAAATGACTGTGTGAGCAGCCTTTTCAACTGCTTGCCATGGATCTCAAATTAGATTTTTTAAAGGAACAAAAGTGGGAATAGACCGTCAGAAAATACTAAACAGAAATGGAAGGAGTGGAATGAAAGGGACAAAAAGTCTTCACTAAACATAGTCCAGAGCAGGAGAAAAACAAAGAAAATCAGAAGAAATCAAGTAAAAGAATCCCAAGAATATCCATAAAAACCAGGATCCCTCATTTATTGTCTTCTCCAGGAGGTGGAAGCAGCGATGCAGCCACCCCAGCTATGCAGGTCTAGCAGCTCCTGCAGGGCTCAGCCTCAGGCACCACGAGCCAAAACTTCTGACAAACTCCAGATAGAAAAGGGGAAAAAAATCTACTCTAGGTAGAGACTTTATTCTTCTTTGAAAACTAAAATCTACATGCTGTGCAAAAAACTTTGTGCTGGGCAGATATGAGTATTGCATTTATTAAATGTTTAGAAGCTACTCAGTCTTATCAGAGCATGATTAAGTAATGGTACTTAATAACTTATCTAAGGCCATGAGGTGAAATGATGTCACCCTCTTTGTGGCAATCATTCCTTCCGCTGTCACCACTGCTGCCTTGAGGATTCTCGTTATCTCTATCCCCTACGACTAACATCCATCTCAGGAACATTGTGCCAGCAACAAACATCCCAGAACTGAGCTTGGTGCACCTTTAACTAAAAATCTCACTTCTTAGTGCAGCTGCTTATTCACACAAAGCCAGAAAATGCAGAGTTTCTGCCACAGTCAAAATTAGGTCCAAGTTCTATTTGAAAGACAGAGCACTAATGATACAAACCTCTTTTCTTTTTTTTTTTTTTTTTTTTCCCCCAAGAAACTAAGCTAAAAAAACCCATTACAACCCCAGAATCATCTGCGGGAGTGTTTATTGTGGGATTTTTTATTGTCTCACTGCTCCTTGGAGATGCTGGAAAAGGTCAGAACAGACAGAAATTACGATAAGAGGGTAAGGAAAACAATACAATGTGCTGGCAACTCTGAGTCTAAACTCAGCTGTTAAGGCAAATCCAAAAGGCTTCAGAGGGTGCTGGCTTTAAACATGACCTAATGACACATTTGGTCCTTTGGGTGTCCTGGCTGAAAGCTCAGCCCTCACCCTGACAAGTCCTAAACCACAGTGCCTGCTCTGGGTCAGTCCCCATCCAATCCCACCTTCACACCTGCAAGGACCTCAGATGAAATCAAACCATAGCCAGGGAGTTTCTGTTGGGCACAGAACGAGACAGATGAGGGTGACAGGGGATAACAAAACTCCCTTAAATCAGCCAGACAACTCATCTTAAATCCAGCACAGACCTGAGGGCTGATGAAACCCTTCCTCTGTCCTGAAGCCCAGCCCCAGGGAATGAACCCTGCCATACCAAAATTGTTAGTAAGGAACCCATTGACCACAGCAGCTCTAAACTTAGCTCAGCAACTTGCTACACACCAACTCAAAATCCAGGCTCCACCCAGCAATGGAACAAACCCTGACCCCAAATGATTTTTAGAACTGGAGGAGCTGCTTTTGCCAAGCACAGAGCCATGTGTAACAAGATGGTTGTGACAGCACCGGGTCTAACCTTCATTTCCTTCAGAATCCTGGAAAATCCTGGCTCTCAACTCCAGGGCAACAGTGAGCAGCACATGGTAACTGCTGGTAACAGCACACAGTCTGTGTTTTCCTGTCAGATCCTTTGTGCCACACCGTGGCATAACCAAACCCAAAGCCCTGCTCAGCACCAGAGAAGTTACATCTGCCACCACCCAAATTTGCACAATACCCTTGGATGTAGCTATGTCACTGAATATACACATCCCGGAGTAACCAGGAAGCTCCTGTGGCACCTCAACAAACTCTGAATTATCCCTAACCTGAGGCAACAAGGAGGTGACCAACCACAACCCAACATTCCTCAAAGAGCGCCTTCGAAAGCTTGGCTCTCTGTTGATTCCAGCTATAACATTGCATCAGTGTTAAATATCCAGGATTTGATACTTGTTGCCACCCTTGCTTGGTGTAATTTAAGAACAGGGTCAGAGTTCCCAGTGATTTTGCTCATTTACAATGTGTTTGGATAATTTTGGAGGTGATACTGATCCAGATATATCCAGACTATTACTAGTAGACCTTTTCCCCATGTATGACCTAGATGTGCATTTCTCTACCTCTATACAAAAGCTGTTTTCCTCTCTGCCTGCTAAAAATTAAATATAAAAAGGCAAAGACCATCCACTTCCAAATCCTCTCCTCAGTTATCTGTTTCAAAGGTGCATAAATCCAGGAAAAAAATAAAATCTAAAGCAATTGCTAAAAATGCTTGAAAGATGATAGAATCTTGTTTTCCCTATTTCTTTATTCTAACAACTGCCAAATGCTGGATTTTGATACCTCACCATACAAAGCTGCTGCTGGCACAAGAGAATTGTTCACCATGAGTATGTGTTTCACTTGTAACGAGCTCCTAATATAGGTGCAGGTGCTTGAAAATAGAAAACAACCTCAAGAGCTCCCATCCTCCACCTGCTTCTTATATGACATCAGCAGCACCTTGCCGCTGCAGGGACACATTTCTTGGATAATTTTCTCTACACAGGAGCACTTTAAACCCTGACTTTTCACACTCAGCCAGAGACATGCCATAAAAATTATAGGTTTTAGGTATTATGTGGGCATTTTCCTTTCAGTCAGAGCTCTTTTTTGAGCTGCTGTGTCTTGCTGTGAACACAATATAAAATGAATTCACTTTGTGGATTCCAGTATGTGCTTTGCATCTAAACTACGTTACATTTGTATTCAGTTTAGAGTGAAGAAAATAATTCAAATAGCTATTCAGAAATATAAAGAGCACGGAAGCTTCTTATAGTAATAGAGCAGTTAAGACCATCCTAGGTAAAAGCTATTTTTTCAACTCTAACTTTATTTTTATTGGTGATAAAGCCTATCTCTCTACAATGGTGATACAAGCTGAGTCTCTCGGACACATGGGAAGCTCAGGCTGTTACAAAAAATATACCTTGTATCTCTTTTTTCCCCTGTAATTCAAGCCTGTGTAAATTCACCTGTGACAAACCCGCTGCTTAAATCCCTTTTTGGCAATGGGTTCTGCGAAAAACAAGTGCTCGAAACCTACCGAGGACAGGTGGAAGGGCACAGCAAGTCCTGGATTCAGCAGGGGAAAGCTACAAGATGCCACACCGAGATTTATAAAACGGAAAGGCTGGGGCTGCCTGGCACTGGGTTAAACCATCCCTCCCTCAGTTCCCCGCTCCCTGAGGGATGAAGGCAGGATCCCGGGCTGGGAGCCCCTTCTCTCCCTCAGTTCGCGGCTCCCTGAGGGATGAAGGCAGGATCCCGGGCTGGGAGCCCCATCCCGCACCATCCCTCCCTCAGTTCGCGGCTCCCTGAGGGATGAAGGCGGGATCCCGGGCTGGGAGCCCCATCCCGCACCATCTCTCCCTCAGTTCCCGGCTCCCTGAGGGATGAAGGCAGGATCCCGGGCTGGGAGCCCCATCCCGCACCATCTCTTCCTCAGTTCGCGGCTCCCTGAGGGATGTAGGCGGGATCCCGGGCTGGGAGCCCCATCCCGCACCATCCCTCCCCTCAGCGCTGAGGGTGGGATCCCGCAGCCGCGCCCTGGCGCCCCCCAGCGGCCGCGAGCGCAGCGCGAGACAAGCCCAACCCCACCAGGCGGGAAAACGTCCCGTAGGCCCCCGAGCGGGCGCGCGGCTCCTTTATAGGCGTCCGCGCCGTTCGCCGGAAGGCGGGTGGAAGGGGGCGTTTCGCCCGGCGGTTGAGCAGCGCGCAGGCGCGCGCCGGGCAGCCCCGCGTGACGCGAGGCGGAAGGCCCCGTTCTGGAAGCATCCCGGGCCCATCCCGGTGTGTCCCGCTCGGCCCGGCCATGCCCGAGAGCGCGCCCGGCAGAGCCCCCGGCGGGGCCGGCAACAGAGCCAAGGGCGCCTACCAGGACCGCGACAAGCCCGCCCAGATCCGCTTCAGCAACATCGCCGCCGGCAAAGGTGCGGCGGTGGCGGGGGGGCTGCCCCGGGGCCGGGGGGAGCTGTGCCGGGCCCCGCGTGGGCCGCGATTGGGGCGGGGGGCGATGGATCACCGCCCGGGGCTGTGTCCGGGGGACACGAGCAGAAATTCCATGGGTTTAGCGGTTGGGAGCGCCCCGGGGTGGGCCGGCGCGGGCAGGGGATGCGCTGTTCGGCACTGACACGAGCCCCGGTCGCACTGCGTGGTGTGGTGTGTGTCTTTGTTATTCCTCGGATTTAAAATGGCTGCAGTCAAGTGATCAGGTGCAAAATTGTTCAAAAAATGAACGATGGGGATAAGTCCTGATACTGCAGCGTTTTACATCATTCCACTATTTAATTCTACTATTTAAGATTATGTGGTTTATCTGGGAACTGCTTAAAACTGGTAGTAATTTTCTTTTTGGAAGACATGTTTAAATGATGGAGTGTTTGTAGTTCTTTAGATCAGCTTGCAAACATTTTCTTCTTTTCCCAGCTGTTGCCGATGCAATTAGAACGAGCCTTGGACCAAAGGGAATGGATAAAATGGTAAATTTTGTTGTTTAAATTCTCAAAATAATAAGCTTAGTGGAGATACTGTAAATTCAACATTTCTTATAGAGGATGCCATCTTTTGCTTTAATTCCTCCCCAAGTTTCAGTTATTTAAGGGAAAGTGGGAACTAAATGGACATCTCAGTTTGGGAGATGATGTTGTCAGGGAAAATATGTCGAGTCTCAAATGAAAGGTTTGTAGCTGCTGATCAGAACTCTGTTCGTGCCCTTCCTTCCCAGATTCAGGATGCTAAGGGAGATGTGACAATCACTAATGATGGTGCCACTATCCTGAAACAAATGCAGGTTCTGCACCCTGCAGCCAAAATGGTGAGTGGTTTCTTTTCCATTTTGTGTAGATTTGAGGAGCATTAGCCACTAGTGACAGAGCAGGAACTTTCGTGCATTGTGTTCCAGGAACATTTATTTTTAATGTCACACGTGCTGAGGAGTAACAGGTCCTTATTTCTCGCCCGGTGTTCCTTATGCACTATCCCTCTGGACACGTTTTGAGACCTAAAAAAATGTGCCTAAATCTTTACCTGTCATTTAAGAAGGAGAAGTCATGTCCCAAACCATTAAGACAGAAGAGAATGAGTTAAGTTATCATCAGGTGGTCTGAGGATACAGCAGCTGCTCCCTTGAGATGTTCAATGTTCAGGGATTTGGTTAGAGATGGAAAGGAGCTTCCTATGACCCTGCTCCAGGGAAGGAAAAGGGAAACCTGTTAGATAGGTATGTGTTCAGTTTTAAATTTGGGGGAAAAAAGCTTTGCTTCTGGAAGTGATTTATTGAACCATAGGTGTATTTGGGCCAAAGATGTGTGTGGGTTTGGATAAGCAGCATGATATACATATAAATTTTGGTCATAATTTCTCCTTTAGTTGGTAGAGCTGTCCAAAGCACAAGATATTGAAGCTGGTGATGGCACAACCTCTGTTGTTGTCATTGCTGGAGCTCTTTTGGATGCCTGTTCCAGACTCCTTCAAAAAGGTAAACATGTGTATTTGATGTGCAGATGTGGTTGGAGGTAGTGAAGTCTCTTGTTCGCTTATGACAAAGCTTAAAGTAGCTGTTATCAGTTGGAAAGATGAAAGGTGTATCTCACACTCCAGGCAAATTGAGGAGTTTCATACAGAGCTGTAGGAAAACAGTCTTTGAAAATCTGAAATTAAATCAACATCAGGCTCCTCACAGGCATCACCTGAACAGCAGCAGGGATTTAGGCATTTAGGAATGCCAAGAGAACTGGGAGAAAGTGTTTCTGGGATGTCGGGGATGGCAGGGAAGTGTGCAGGACTTGTCTGCGAGGACAAATTACTTGTAATGTTACAGCTTTTTCCCTCAGTTTTAATAGCAGAAAGTAATAAGGGAGGTCATACACCCATGAAGAGTATTCTGTTGAAATGCCTTCAGCATATCCTGACCTGAGTATCTTGAGTTTTAAAATGGAAAGAGAGGTGAAGGAAAAGAAAAAATCATTGGTTTGAAAGCATGAAGTGTTTACCAGGCATTTTTTATGCTCTGCCCAGGAATTCACCCCACCATCATTTCGGAGTCATTCCAGAAGGCTCTGGATAAAGGAATCGAGGTGTTGACCAACATGGCCCAGCCAGTGGAGCTCAGTGACAGGGAGACCCTGCTGAACAGTGCAACAACTTCCCTCAACTCCAAGGTACGGCTGCACTTGGACTGGGAGCTCCAGCCCAGCCAGGCCTTTCAGCTTTTCAAGCCTGAGAAAGAGCAGTTCAGTTTTCTGTACATCCCTAAGTGTGGGTTTTCCCCCAGCGTTGCTGCTCTGTCCTTGCCGTGGAGTAGCCGTTTAGAAAAGGCTTTGTTCAGACACCTTTACTTCAAAATTCTGATGTCCAGCACTGAAATACAATGACAATATTATTCTGAATCTGCTGTTTATCAGTGTTAAGTCTCTCACCATGTTCTCTTTACTCTTGAATCCCTTAGGTTGTGTGTCAGTATTCTAGTTTACTTTCTCCAATGAGTGTGGATGCAGTGATGAAGGTGATTGACCCAACTACAGCCAACAGTGTGGACCTCAGAGATATCAAAATTGTTAAGAAGTTGGGGTAAGAAACAGTTTGTAATTAGACAGATTTTGTCTGTGTGAATTCGGCTTCCCAGAGTGCTCCAGTCATGGGTTGTGTTTGTTTTCAGAGGCACAATTGATGATTGTGAACTGGTTGAGGGACTCGTCCTGACTCAGAAGGTGGCAAATACCGGCGTAACCAGAGTGGAAAAAGCCAAAATTGGCCTCATTCAGTTCTGCTTGTCTGCTCCAAAGACAGATGTAAGTCAGACTGTGGCTAGAGTTAAACCTCATGCGCTAGGACTTAGGATATACAAATGTAATAACAAATGTTTTTTTAAGATGCTGTGGTGTCAACTCTATGCCACAGCTAGAGTGAAGGGTTGCCGGGTCCTAAAAAACATCACAGTTGGCATAAAAAAGAAAACCATTTAAATTATGAGAAATACTGAACTGTCTCTAATAGTATTTTGCTCTTATGCTGATTTGCTTTGAATTACAGCATTGGAAGTTAAAGAACATGGAACATTTTGACACTTGTTTTTAAAGTCGACTGACAGTATTTGCTTTTCTCTTTTTTGTTCTAAATAGATGGACAACCAGATCGTTGTTTCTGATTACGCTCAAATGGACAGAGTGCTGCGTGAGGAGAGGGCCTATATCCTGAACTTGGTGAAGCAGATCAAGAAGACTGGGTGCAATGTGCTGCTCATTCAGAAGTCCATTCTGCGGTACGTTAATACCCAGGCACCAGCTCTCTGTTGGTGCTCGGGGGGCAGTTGGAAATGGTTGGAAAACGGAAGTCAAACAGTCACACTTGGCAGAGTAACACTGACTGTAGCTTTAGAAAGCACCAACATTGTATTTTGGGTTTGATGACATCCTTACTTTGTACTTGGAAGAATTTGAGCCCTGGGAACTGACTCCTTACCTCTCCTTTTCAGGGATGCTCTGAGTGACCTGGCCCTCCATTTTCTGAACAAAGTTAAGATCATGGTGGTTAAAGACATTGAAAGAGAGGACATTGAGTTTATATGTAAGGTAAGGTTGGTCATATAAATGAGCAGCAGTGTTTCAAATCTACCCCAAAACCAACTGCCTAGCCAGGGCCAGTTTATTGTGATACTTTCACAAGTTTTGTGTTTTGTCTATAATGTAAGTACAGACATTTCCCTGAAAAATATTCCTGCTCTGCTGAGCAGTCACACTTCTACAGAAGGATTCAGGACAGATGTAAAAGCCACAGTCCCTTCTGCATTTTACTGCCATACACAGAAGGGCGACATGCAGTGTACTTGCTGACTCTGCAGTCAGCTTCTGGATTAATTTTTTTTCCCATTATTTTTTCAGACAATTGGAACTAAGCCTGTGGCTCACATTGACCAGTTCACCCCTGACATGCTGGGCTCTGCTGAGCTGGCAGAGGAGGTCAACTTGAACGGTTCTGGGAAGCTCATAAAGGTGAGTGAGGGACAAAATGGTAATACCTACTTAGCATCTGTCAGTAATTAAAATAACTGTTAGTTTTAAAGATTTTTACTATGGAATTTATTACATGTAAGTACCCATTTCTAAGCTCTGTGTAGCCACTGACTTTGGCAGTGCAGTGGTTTTGCTTGGCCAGACATCAGTGCTGTTACAGAGTTTGAAAGTGCCACTGGCAGGGTCTTTGTCAAAACTTCTATTTTTTCCCCAGTGTCAGAATTTAGTTTTGTGTTTTAGATCACAGGCTGCACAAACCCTGGGAAAACTGTGAGCATTGTGGTACGTGGATCCAACAAACTTGTCCTGGAGGAAGCTGAACGCTCCATTCACGATGCCTTGTGTGTCATAAGGTGCTTAGTTAAGAAAAGGTAATGTCTCAGTTTGGTTAATTAATAACACATAAAACCTAATCGTGGGTGCACTTACGTGAAGTGAGGTTTGATGCTCATTTCTGTGCTCTCAGAGCTCTGATTGCTGGTGGTGGAGCCCCAGAGATCGAGCTGGCGCTGCGGCTGAACGAGTACGCCCGGACGCTGAAGGGGATGGAGTCCTACTGTGTCCGTGCCTATGGGGATGCGCTCGAGGTCATTCCCTCCACCCTGGCTGAGAACGCGGGGCTGAATCCCATTTCCACGGTAACAGAGCTCAGAAACAGACACGCCCAAGGAGAGAAAACAGCTGGCATTAACGTCAGAAAGGTAACGAGTAACACTACATGGGTATTGGAAGGAAAATGCTTAGCCCTAGGGCTGGACTAGTGAGAGGGCAAATTGGTGTCTCACAACAGTAGCCTCCCTAAAATTAGCAGAGGGAAATTACAGCTTGTTCTCTCAGGAGAGCTCATCCTGAGCATTGATAATAGTAGATGTTCAGTGCCATACCCCCAGGACAAGAAACATCCCATGTCTTTGCAAAAGCATTTCAGCTACAGCAATAGCTGCATTTAGAGTGATCCATCAATAGGTTCTGCAGTGGAAGGTGTTCATAGGTTGGGAGTAACACCGCAGTTTATTCTCAATTGGCTGTGGGTGACCTTTTGGCTAATTTTGGCTGGATATGTCAAGTGCTTGGAGGGAGAATGTGCAATGCTTAACACTCCTGTTGCAGATGGAAGAGTGCAAGCCCTGTGATAGTCTAGGAGCTGACTCAGGATTCTGCTAGAAGAAAGTGTGCTGAATGTAACTGTAGTCTGTCTTGCACAAAGTGAAGGCTCCTTGTTCCCCTAGGGTGGCATTTCCAACATCTTGGAGGAGCTGGTGGTGCAGCCACTGCTGGTGTCTTTGAGTGCACTGACTCTGGCGACAGAAACCGTGCGCAGCATTCTCAAGATTGATGATGTGGTGAGTTGTGCTGGTGCCCTGGTTTGGGTTATCTTTCCTTCACAAGCACCAGGATATTGTCATTAATTTGCTGTGCTTCAAAATACCGTTGGGGTGTACAGAATTCTGTTTGTGTGCTACTTAAGACCATTCAGCCTTTTAATAATTGCAGCTAAAATTAAGTGCATTATAAATACTGCACCATAAAGCAAGGAATTAGAGCCACTAAAACCCCAGGATGTTTAAACAAAGAAGGAACTGTGATGTATCCTGTGATTTCTTCTGCCTAACTGCGATCTCTTTGCAGGTGAACACTCGAGGGTAAGCTGAGCAGAGAGGTGGGGACCATGGCCTCGAACTCCTGCCCTGTAGCTGGAATATGGATTCCTCACCAAAAGCGCCTGTGTGAATTGTCTTAAACTCCACCAAGACTGATGTATTTTGATCAGGTTTAACTAAAAAAAAGTTTGTTTTCAAAAGGAAAATGCTGTTTTGTCAATAAACACACAGTAGTCTACCTGAGTCTTTGCTGAATATTTTTTTTTAGAATTTGTTACACATTACATTTGGTTTTCTGTACTCCTCCTTATCTCTGTAAAGTTTAAGGCAATTAACTAGCTCTTGTGATATATTCTAAAAACACCCTTGAAGTGTTTCTCCAAAAGCTTTCCCTAAGGGAGCAGTGTTACTGCTGTTAGTGATGCCAGGCTAGAGGGCAGGAGAATCTTTGCCGTGGGAGCACATCCCATTCCTTCCTCTCCTGAGGTCTGCAGTGATTCCCGATGCCATCACATGATCCCCCTGCCCCCAGATTAATTGCCTTTCCCAAAGCTGGCTGAGAAGTAAAAAAGTACACTTCTATAATAATGCAAATTAGTTTGCCAACTTCTAATTCTTAGCCTGACATTTTGAATTAACCCTTTCATCTCCATTATTGCTCTATTGAAACAACCCTATTCATCTTTATGTTTAAAGGAGATTGTTTCTTCCATTCTCACGTTTCCAGTCATGATTGGTTGGAGCTGGAGCTTTTGAGTAAAATTCCACCATAGTGTTGACCTGCTGTTGCTGTGACTTGCCAAGCAGAACAAACAGAATAATTCAACTACTAATTAATAAATTAGACAATCGATGTAGGCATTAATACTCTGCATGAATTATTCATTGCCTGTTTAAAATTGCAAATTATGGTTTACCCCACAGGGTCACATCCAACAATGATCTCTGAGTTAAGGTACTACGATTAAAGCTTTCATTCCCCATTATCACAGAGTTACAATTCTTGACAAGAATTACAACAATTGTGTGTGATTTCATCCACAGAAAGTATTTGTAATTTCACTACAGGAAATAGGTCCATCCCTCATTAATGCCTCTGTAGCGGCAGAATGTTCCTTCTTATCCTGATTTAGGACAGAATATTCCTAGAGCAGAATATTCCTGTTTGTCCTGGTTTAGGACAGAATATTCCTAGGGCAGAATATTCCTAGAGCAGAATATTCCTACTGATCCTGGTTTGGCCTTACCCTGTAATTGCTTACCTGAAGCACAAACTTTAAGACGGAGAACTTCTTTAAGAACTTGAGCGTGTAAAAAGGTGGGCTCGCCAGTGAGAATTACAGGTGCCGACTACAGTCCTGCACGAAGTTACCCAAAGATCCGCGTGGGCAGAGGCGCGGGGGGGTGAGGCGGAGCGCTGCAGCGCCTCTGGCCGGCGGAGGAGGCGCCGGTGCCGGTGCCGGGGGCGGCTCGGGCCGGGCGGTTAACGCGCCCCGCTCCCGCCCGGGGCCGCCTCCGCGAGGGAGGAGCGGGAGCCGCCTCCGTCCCTCCCTCCGTCCCTCCGTCCCTCCCTCCGTCCGTCCCTGCGCTGCGCTCGGTGCGCGCCTGGCGCCCGCGGCCCGGGATGGAGGATGCGCACCGGGCCGCCCGCCTGGCCGCCTCCTGCCTGCGCACGCCGCTCGACCCGCGCACTCGGGTGCCCGCCGCGCTCTACGAGCGGGAGCCGCCGCCCCCCGCGCAGGTACCGCGGGCAGGGCCGGGCAGCGCCCGCCGGGGCTGTTGGGCAGCCGGGGACGCGGGGCCGGGGGCTGCCCCGAGCCCGCCCTGCAGAGGGGGCCCCGCGCTGCCCCGGCACCGCACGGGCCGGCGCTTCCCTGGGGCGCGGGGGACACACACCCGGGGACACCTGACAGATGGCCCTGCTGCAGCGCCGATCCCTTAAGGAGCTTGTGGCACCGCGGCGTCTGGAGGGCAGAGCTAAGAACTGGCCGTGCCCGGCGCAGGGAAAAGGCTCGGGTGGTTCCGCGGACCGAGAAGCCAAACTGGGCTTCTGCATCGGCACAGAGGTGAAGGGTCCTGTCCCCGGGTGTTCTGTATGGGCGCTTTGAATTCGCCGCTTTGATCCCGTAATTCCCGTTGCATTAGGGCACTGCTGGGGAAAAGCAGAGATTTTTGCAGTGAAAACCTGACCAAACATAACCAAGGCTTTTGTTTGGAATGTCAAAGCTTATTAAAATACCCCTGTGTGGAAAAGTAATATTCTAATCTTTTGATAAAGAAACTGCCCCGTGACTTTTTAAAGCATGGCACTTAAAAAAGAGCAAAATGAAGCCTTTGTGATGCAGACTAACCTGGCTGTATAACTTCTCTGACTTGTGTAAGCTTTAAAAATATTTAAAGGATATTATCTGCACACAGCTGCAAGATGCCAAACAGTATTGGAAATACAAACTGTGCAGAATCCCAGTCATTTCACAGTAAGTTATGGAAATGGAATAAACATTTATGTCCCAGCTCTCTAATGGCTCATTTTTAGAGTGGTTATGGAAATGGGAGGCAGAGAAGGTTCAGATTGCTTGTAAATAAAGGCATTTTTAGAGCTGCATAGTAATTGAGGAAAAATTATACTTTACAAAACAGTTAGTTTTTTTCTTTTGTAAGTCGTTTTGGTCATATTTCCTGATTACAGGGCAGACTTAGGAATTTTTACAGGCTTTAAATAGGACCCTTAGGATATAAATTAATATGCAATAAGATTATTCCATGTAATTCTACATTAATATATATGTACAGGTATCTCTATTTGGTGTTAATTTATAATTCATTAGAGTTAATTAGGATAAAGCAATATTAAGAACCTTGTTCCCCTTCCTTCTAGAAGAAAAATTTACAAACATCTCTTCTAGGATGGCTTTGATTTGGGTTCAAATACCAAGAGAGAGCAGACCCTGCCTCCAAAGAGAGACTGGGACAAATCGATAGACTTTTCCAAAATGTACAATTCAAATCAGGAGTATTACTTGAAGCTAGAAGAGTTGAAGAATGCCCACATGGAGACCATGGCAAAATTGGAAAGTATGTATCGGAACAAACTGTATTTGAAAGGAGTACAGCCCTTGGATAAGAGAAATTACACTTCTTCGAAGTGCTGTAGGTAAGTTCGGGGACACCTTTTAGCTGGTGCTGATCCCAAATCCTTTGCAGGCAGCTGTAAAACAGCAGGGTGTGTTTCTGGGGCTGGAAAGTGTTACTTTCCCTATCTCTCATAACCAGACAATCAGACAGAAGTCAGTTTTAATAATAGAAATGCTCATTACCCGGCTAATGATCCATGAGGTTTAGAGGTGGGTGTGCAGCAGGGGTTGGGCAGCACATTTAGGAAAGCACAGGGCCTTTCCCAAGTCAGGAAGTGCTGACTTGGTGATCAGCACTAAAACCACGATCTGGTTTGAGTGCCCAGTGTGCTGCTCTTTTCCCTTCTCTCCCCCCCAGACTCTCATTTTTGTTTCTAGTGGTGATTCCTTAGAGTGGAAGTCACTGGCTTTGCATCAATGTTGGACTGGCTCAAACCAAGGGGTTTTTTTCTCTTTTTTCAAGGGCAACTTGGGACAAGAGCTCCTATCAGCCTCTTACCCTACACAAATCCTTTTCAGACTCAGACTTAAGTGATCCCTTGGCCTCAAGTATATCCGATGTGTCTGACGGAGAATTGGTATTTGAAGAGAATGGCAGTGAAACCGGATCATCCTCATTTGCTAAGCAGCAGATTGAAAAGATGTGGGATGGGTTCTCTCTGGAGGACTACATCTCCCGTGCCAAGCACAGCCTGCCAAGCTCGCCACCCTGCAGGATGGTGCACAAGAAACAGAAAGTGCGGTCCCCCAGGGTCACGGTGCCCAAGCCTTTCCAGATGACCATCAGAGAAGCTCAGAAGAAAGAGCAGAACGTCAAATCCAAGTCACAGATTGAACTGGAAAATCACTTACTGAAGAAGCAGCTAGAGGAAGAAGCAGAGTGTCAGAAGAAATTCCGGGCCAATCCAGTGCCCGCTGCCGTCTTCCTGCCTCTCTACCAAGACATCGTGCAGCGGAACGAGGAGCGCAGGAGGTCTGTGAGGGAGAGGAGCAAACTCAAGCTCCTGGCTTCCCAAAAGCCATTTAAATTCATTGAACGAGAGAGGCAAAGGAGCGAAATCAGGAAAATGCAGTTAAAAGACATTTCCCCACCTGAAAATAAAACGAAAGTGTTCAGAGCGAAACCGGTTCCTAAATGTGTTTATAGTCCAGATTTCAATGACAAGCTGAAGGAGGAGGAACTCTACAGAGAAATCAGGATCAGGATGAGAGCTGAGGAGCTGCTACGAAATTCATCTGTACCCAACAGCAGACTGGCTTTAAAAGAAACCAGTAAGAAGAAACACAAGAGCACTGAACCAAAGCAAACACGACAGAAACCCAAGATCAAACCAAGCGTTCCAGATTTTGAACGCCTACATGAGAAATTCCAGAAACGCCTCCTGCAACAGAAAAAAGTGAAACATCTCACGGTCTGTGAGCCTTTCCACCTTCATACTTCGTACATTCCCTCCAAAAAGGGCAAGATCTTAGAGGACATTCAAGAGGATGAAGAGAAATTGAAGGAAACACGGTGGCCATTTGCCTCTCCGAGACGGAAACCTCAGATGGGGCAGTCAAGGGCAAATCCACAGCTCTTGGGAGCAGGAAAATCCAAATCTCCCAAAAACACAGAATCCACGAGACGACGGCTACAAGCCCTAAGGTGACTACTTAAGGGATGCTCTACTTTACATATACTTGAAAAGTAGATTATTTTTTTTTTTTTGTATTGGTATATATTTGGGTTTTTATTTGGTATTATTTTTTGTATTTCAACACATGTAGTTAATTTTTCTGTGCAGTGAATATAGGTCTTAATTTGTTCATATAAGGGCTTATAATATAAGACTTAGAATATTTAAATATAGTACTTAATTAGGATTTATTATTATGAAAGAAACACTAGAGCATTTTTGTCAGAATGTCCCTAGGAAGAAGACAAATGACTGCTGTTTCCCAGGATATCCTGGATCCCTTGAAAGGGCACATACCTTGTGTCCTCTCATGGCAACCCCATTTTTCTCTTGGGAATCATCTTTGCCAAAGCCTCCTTTGAAGTCTTGCTCTAGATTTAAAATGAATTCAGCCTCAGTTTATTTTCCCCACCAGGAATTCACTTGAGGAAAAGAGAAGGCTGGAAGAACAACAAAAAAGGAACAGAACCAAGCAGAAACAAAGAACGAGAAAATTCCAGAAAATTGTAATGGCTCGGGCTGAGGCCAATGACCCACATCAGAGCCTAGCTCAGATGTCTAAATCCAGATTAAAAACATTCAGGTATTTTGTTGAATTCCCCTGAATCCTGAACATCTCATTCATCAGTGAGAAGGAGAGGTTCAGGATTGCGTTGTATGTTAAACATACAAAAAAATAGCATAATCTAAGTTTAGATACTTACACATGGTAAATTAAACACAGTGCCAGCAGCTGGGAAAAAAGTGGTCACATTTAGTATTTCAAACGGGAAATTGTTGCCAATCTATATTGAGAAATACATGTGTTCCACCTTAGGGTATTACAGATTCACAGACGGACTCCTGCGTTTTCTCAATCGATGTATCAACTAAAGAGCAAATGTTTATAAAAATCCAAAGGAAATGGAGCAGTGTGGATACAGAATATCCTTGGAGAGCTGGATACCGCACTGGTGTGGGTACAGCTCTGGTGCAGCAGTGAACATTTCACAATTCACTTCTTTGTCCCAGCAGGTCCCCACGGAGGAGGGAAATTAAAGCAGGAGTAAGTGTAACAGCAGTGACTGAGGAAGCTGAGCAGGATCCAAAGTTACCTGGAGTAGAGATGCAATGCAAAGAGTGTTTGCGTACGACTGAGTACACATGAGGGCCTTCTTGGAGTGCTGTAAGCTGCCACTCCGGATGGCTCTGACACACATCTAACCCCATGATTGCTGCTTGGCCTCGTGTTTGGGGCTAATTTAACCCTTTCTGCTTTTCTAATCCTAAAAATAAAAAAAAAAAAAAAAAAGAATTAATCCTGCTTGAGCAAGCCTTGAGTGGGGCTTGTGATCTGGCCTGGCACAGTGGCACTGCTGCAGTACCAACAACTGAAGGTGCGGTTAGGTGGGGATGGTGAGAGGCACCAGCTGCTCTGCCCCTCTTGCTTCATGCCTGGGCAGGATTCTGGGGCAGAAACCTTGAATCCTAATTTCCAGTAAGCTGGCATACTGTTAATAACAGGAGCTTTATAATGTGCATGTCCTTGGGCACGTGATCTGCTCACTCCGGGACAGAAGCAGAAAACAACTGGAGTCAGAGGAGGTGGAGAATTAAGAGACACAGTGGGCGATTGTGGATGTGATTTGAGTTCATTCAACACGTTCATTCAAACCTCACGTTACAGTGTTCAGCTTAAATCAGATTTCAGGAGCTCTTGGCTGGGTGTAAAACGATGACATTGCAAAGCGAGATTACTGCCCTGGTGCTGATAAGAAGTTCACTCCCCAACATGGTGAGGAATTCAAAGATGGTCTGGGGGAGAGGCTGGAGGAAGCAGAGGTGTAAAATGCCCCCTGAATCTCATCCTTGCCCTGAAGTGCCTGACCTGTAATGCCAGAGCTGGCCCAGTCCAGAGGCACAGAGTCACAGAGGTGCCTGTCCCCCACTGAGGATTACAGCCCATCCCACCAGGATTACCCAGTGCTCCCTGGGACCCCAGAGATCATTTCGGTTATGAATCAACAGTTTCGTTATCCTGCCCTATTGACTGGGCCCTTGACAAGCCAACTCTGGAAAAAAGTGTTCCATGATCCAGAATGTGGCTGTCCCTCTCAGGAGATCGCCTGCTAAAGCAGCAAGATTCTCATCAGACTTTAAAAGTACTGACTTTTATTTAATGCTGTTAATTTCCTATGGTATATTCTGTTTCATTTTGCTTAGAACAACTGGGACATCTGTATAAAATCAGCATGTAAAAAAACCCCTAAGTATCCAAATTTTTTTAAAAACCCCCAAGAATCCAAACCCAGCCTCTATTTATCTCCAGTAGCCAGGACCTACCTCTGCTTAGCCAAAGTGACTCCTTCAGAGATGAATTGTTCAGTACTTCACTTTTATTTATCTTTAAATACAATAATGTTTAGTTTGTTATGAGCAATTTAACTTCTGTAGAAAATTGCTTCTTGTACTATAAATTAATAATGATTTCTCTTGTACTCTGCTTCCTGTAGGAACAACGAGAAGCAGAGAAGGCAGGAATATTTGCAAGAATTGCAAGAAATGGAAGAAAGAGTAAAACAAATGCCATTGCTTTTTGAAAGAGTCACTCAGGTTGCCTTGTTTCTGAACTACTAATTAATCTTCACTGATACTGAATAAGACATTTGTAGCCTAATATTTGTAGAAGATACTTGAAAAACACTTTTCAGGGCAGTATTTATCCATTTCGATCTCTGTTGCCCCATCTCCATATAAATATCAGTAATTTTTGTGACATGCTTGCACAGGGAACAGAGAACTGTTGTAAAGGTGTGTCTGCTTCAGTCACAACATGAGAAATTCTGACCACAATCAAACATTGCTGGTACAGAAAAGTAAAATCTGCTATAAAATTTTCAAGTGTTGTTTTGCCATTCTTACCTGCAGTGAATAATCATTTCCACTGGTCAGCTGCAATTAATGAGACAGAGGATTAATATAAATAAAAGTATCGAAAGACAGGCATTTAATGCCTTAGATAACATTTAACCGTTGTGTTTTTTCCACAGAAAAATGCCAGAATAGCTGCAGAAAAGCATTATTCAAACAGACTGAGAGCACTGGGGATAAGCCCAGAGTTTGTTTCAAAGAAAGGACGAGCAGCCAAATCACTTCAATTCTCCGATGCTGGAGAGTTTACTGCCATCACTGTCAGAGAAAGGTAGAGATTACTGAAGGCTTTTCTTTTAATCCACTACATATCTAATAATTAGAAATGTTTTCATGTGTAGATTTGGGGGTTTTTTTAATGATTTGTAGTATTTCCCAGGGAACTATTTGACTATGTGGTTTGCTTTCCTAATGTTAGTGTTAGTGTGTACTTTTGATTGTTTTTCCTGAATGAAACATTATTTCATAAAACCGAGGAGAGCTGCTTAACCAAACTGGTTATGTTATGTACTGCACTTCAAAGAAAAATTAAGAAAACCATTTTTTGTTTGTTCCTTAAAAAAAAATCTGGCAGTTTGCTGTACCTTTAAATTTTAAATTTTTTAAATGAGCCTTATTAAAAATAGTTTTCAGTGTCCATTGGGTGTTATGATTTAGAAGGAAGCAGAAATAAAAAAAAAAATTGGAATATCTAAGCAATACTGTCAAGTTACTTTCTAGCATAAGGAGAGACTCTTGTGTCCCTCCTTCCCTTTTCCTTCCCCAGTTCCACCCCAGCCAAGACTACCAGGATTTGTCCTAGATTACATAAAGGTTGTTTAACACCTGCTGGAAAGCATCCTCCCGGAAAATAAAACCCCACGTGCCATTTGTCTTTTCAGAATCATCAAGGTTAAAGTGAAAAAAAGGGAATCCATTGAGGAAGCAGCTGATGACAACCCCAAGTCGGAACATTCCTGGGAGGAGGAAGAGGAAGAAAATGGGAAAGGGCTCAAAACCTCCACCCCAGAGGGGCAGTGCAGTGAGCTGGAGGATGGGGACGAGGCCAGAGCCAGCCCTGATGTCCATGAGCCTAAATCCTCCGGCCAGCACGCTGAGGAGGAGGAGGAGGAGGAGGAGGAGGAGGAGGAGGAGGAGGAAGAGGAAGCAAAGTCAGGCCCATCACTTGACCAGTCCCAGGAGGAAGAAGAGGAAGA
Organism: Acanthiza pusilla; assembly: GCA_036630365.1. Taxonomy (NCBI): domain Eukaryota; kingdom Metazoa; phylum Chordata; class Aves; order Passeriformes; family Acanthizidae; genus Acanthiza; species Acanthiza pusilla. Next base: position 360,089 of record JAXCHO010000163.1, on the reverse strand, counting down.
AGAGGAAGCCAAGGCAGACCTGTCACTTGGCCATTCCCAGGAAGAGGAAGAGGAGGGGGAGGAAGGAAAGGCAGGCCCATCACTTGGCCATTCCCAGGAGGAAGAGGAGGAGGAGGAGGATCAGTCCAGGGCCAGCTCTGGGTCTGAGCGGTACCACGAGCACGAAGAGGAAGCTCAGTCAGACCCCGAGGCTGAGGGTGCCTTCCAGTATGAGGATGAGGAGTATGAGAGTGATGATTCGGAGGAGAAGGCCAGTGATGAGGGAGGGGACTGATGGGAAGGTGTCAGGATGGCCTGGGGCTCAGGAACCTCTTCCACTGCTGGCCAGGGAACCAGGAAAGAAAAACTTGGTGCTTTGCTACAGATACAAAATCCTGTGAATTTTTACCTCTTCGTTTAAGATCCAGTGCAGAAATTTTGTTTGTTCCCCAATAAGAAAGTTCCTAGTTTGTACCAAGAAAATAATTTACTTTTGTATCAATCTTTATTCCAGTTTTCTGTGACATTAGTGCACCTCTGTTCTTAAAATGAACAGCAACCTCGTTGTTTAATAATAACATTACACAGTGTGCTGTGGAAGTACTGAGGGCTCGTATGCCACAGGCTGGCAAAGCCAGGGGAGATTTTGGAGCAGGAATTGCCATTTAATCCCTGTAAAAGGGGAATCTTTTTACCTCAGGTAATTCCAGTTGTGTGAAACTGTACAAGGAAGTGCTTTAGTACCTCTTCTTACACACTAGTTACTCAGGACTTCGGCTGCTCCACAAAAAAGAATGTTTGGGATTTGTTTTTTCCCTTTTGTCATTAATACTTTTTCCTGTCTCTTTCTTGCTAACCTGTGATATGCAGTGTTGGGAAAAATCCCATCCATGTAAAATCTGTTATTATTCCTTCCTCCTTATTTTGTTACACAGTTTCTCTGTCTTTGTAAATTTTTTAAGCATTATTACTTTTATTTATTTTTGAAGCGTGAACATAACTAATGTGGATTTGAGTTTTTTCAAACTTGAATAAAATATCTGTGAAAATATTAATCCTTGCTTCACAAGGAAGTTTGCTTGTGGTTGTCTGTATTCTGTAATTCTGAAGATCTGCACAATTAATAATCACATATTACTGGTACTTGTCTCCAGGAAATCAGATTTTCTGAAAGAAGGCAGAGGAACTCTAAATTACGTTTTTTCTCAGATTATTTGAAGTGATTTCAAACAAAAAAAAAAGTCAAATCTGTTTCTAGGATTTGACAGCACTCGACTAAGTGTTCTAAAAGAACAAATATGTAATTGTTGAACTACTAAGATAGGGATTAAAAATAGCCTAAATTCCTTTGAACTTAAAGAAAGTAGCAAACCCAATGTTTTTTAAGGCTTTAGAACGAGTTGGGAACTTGTGTGTAATTGAGATTGAGTTTGTCACTGAATTTTTACATATTAACCTTAGTAATATGAGAATTAATGAACATGGTAAATGTGATATAACCAGGAAAAGTTAGGACAGCTTTTGGAGTTTATGCCTCAGCCCTTTTTAGTATTTCTGGAAAAGAAAAACAGAATTGTGTGGATTAAGGAGATCAAATGGATATGGTTTCCCAAGATTTCCCAGAAGCATTTGACACAATTTGCTGTCAAAGGATCTTAAAGAAACCAATCTTATTGTAGGAAAAGAAAGATCCTCAATGGGAGATCAAACCTGGAGATATTAAAGGAACCACTTATGGAAATCACTTGGAGCAGCAGGGCTTTTCAGATGGGGAGGATAATGAGATTTAAGTTAAAAAAAACTGTTGAGAAATTGCATTACAAACATAAAGGGATAAACATTCCAATAAGGAATTAAAAAGCAGAGAAAGCAAAGAAGAATCAGAGATGACAGAATAGAAATGGGGACAGACAGGTCACGGTGAATTAAACCTGGTGAAGCAAAGTACAGCAGTAAAAAATATTTCAAACAAAGAAGAGCCTTGTACACCTGTCAGGAGATGAAAAATAGTCTGGCCTAAAAACCAAGTCATGCTTTGACCTCTTTTTTTCCCTTTTTTTTTGCAAGGAGGATGATTTAAATGTAGACAAACCAGAAAAACTGATATCATGACAGTACTAAAAAAAAAAAAAATTAAAAAATATATATTTAAAGAAAAAACCTAATAACTTCAACATGAAAATCAAAATCCAGGTGAAGGATTTTGGTAAACTGCCAAGATGCAAAGAAGTACCATAGAAAGGAGAACAGAATACGTGGTACTCTGTCAGAACTCAAAATATTTTGATGCAATTAACATAGAGGAAAAAAAAAAAAGTCTTTTGATTCTCAGAAGGTGATATAATGGAAGCATTTTAAGGTGCAAGGCTCATTAGAGGAGAAATGCTGATGAGTTATGCTTTCAGGAAAGCCACCTAGCAGGAGGCAGAGGAATAGGAAAGTTTCTCACAGATTATTGAATATTCTGTCTTTAATATTTTAATTAATGGCCACAGCACAGAAGTAGGAGCATGTTCAAAAATTTGCAAAGAAAATGAGAAAGGTGTATCTGAAAAAAGGATTAAAGATACCACATGGGAAGAGGAGGACAACTTTGCATGTGGACTGTAGTATGAAATCATTCTGAAGTGCAAGAATAGTGTTTCTATGGAATAATTATATATATTTATGTTTTGAAATAGGAAGCCAGAAGTTTTGGATGTTGAGCTTTTTCAAGAATTCTTTCTGTTTACAATATTGCTTCCTCTAGAAACAATCTTCCCCTGTACATAATTATCACAACACCAAGCAGGTTATATTCTCTTTTCTTTTGAGGAAAAAATTATTACGCCATTGCCTTTTACAGCTGCTCCAGATGAAGAGAATAACAAAAGAATTCAAATTCTTGAAGAAAAGGTTTAAAGGCATCCCTATTTTGAAACTAATTATGGTCTCATTTAGAATTCTCAAGGCTTCTCTAATGGCAGCAAGCAAAATATTTGCCTGAGCTTGGCAGATAATAGGCACTCTAAAGATCAAAATATACACAAAAATTATTTCTAGCAGTGTGTCTATCCAATTGCCCACAAATTGAAGTCAAACATGAGTTTTGGATACAGAATACATTTGTCCAGGAATACTGTCTAGTCCATTATTACAAGATATGGCAGCTGCTGGCTTACAAACATTAAAGTAATAAAATCAGGTAAATTAGATAAAATTAGATAAAATTGGAAATAGTTTGGTGTCTGTCCTCCTCACCCTTCAGTGGAATTACAGTTTTACATCTCTGGTTATATAATATTTTGGTAATTACTTGGCTTTAGGGGAAAAAAAAAAAAAAAAAGCCCTTGCATACTTCAGCAAAACTCAAAATTGCTTCTTTCTTCAATAGGAATTCCAGGTATCTGAGGAATGCCAGATCAGAACTAAGACTTACAAATAGTATCAGAAAAATTCCTGTCCCTCCTGTCTGCTAAAATCACAGCAGTCAGACGGAGCAGAGAAATCAGGGATCACAGGGATCAGGCAAACCTGGAAAAGAGACATGAAGAAATGTGTAGGTGGTGGTCAGGAGGTGACAGGGACAGCAGGACTTCCCCCTTCAGTTCTGGCCAGTTATGATCCGTGTCCCCTGGAACTGCACCCCAGGATTAGCCACGAGGGACAATCCCCCCCGTGCTTACGTGGCTGCAGCACAGGGGAGGCAGATGTTAACAGGCCAGAAAAACTCTTATTTTCTGATCATTAACACCGTAAATGAGACCAGGATTCCACGAGCACGAACAGTACCGTGAAAGCCAGTTGCCGACAGGACTAAAAACAAGAATATTTGCACCTGCACAGCTCAGAACTTGCTACTAATAGTCAGGGCTTACTGACATAAGCAGATTACTAACAATAGTTAGGCAGGTTACAATAAGAAGGTTAGTAAGATTAGGCACGTTGCTGATTAACTGCAGCAACCACACTGCTCACACAGCCAGGAAATTCTGGTTGCCAGGATCATGAATTGTCTCAAAGCAGCCTGTTGCACATCATTCAGATGGTTCAGGACACAGCTTTCCACACTGGCAGATGTGCCTGGTTCTCAGGGAAGGCTGCCGCTAACCTGCTGTGGTTTTAATGTGTGCTCCATGCTGTCCCACGTTTTCTAAAATGGACAAAAGATACATGAATTATATTTGTAATAAGTAGTAAAAGCAAAAACAAACAAAGCCCAGCTTTTTGTGTGTCTCATTCTGATTGAGCTCAGTCCTGCAATGCCTTTACCCCCGAGGTAAGGGGAATTTCTAAGGGCACCATCCCAGCGATCCAAGCAAGAGCTCTCAGATGTGACACAAGGGCCACACAAACAGCTGGGGCTGAGGCAGCAGCACCTGACAAGGACCAGTTTGGGGTTTTGAACTCTGAGTTTTCTAAGCAAAAGAGCAACTGCAAACATTGCAGGGCAGAATGTCAGCCTGAAGTGCTGAGGCTCATCTGACTGACACACAGGGCCTGCTCATTGTGCCACTGCAAAATCCTCACTCCTGAGGGACAGTTCTCAATGGGCTCATCATGTCTGTGATACTGCCAGACTGTGGCACTTCCCAGGCCAGTGAGAATTCCCTGTACCCCTTGCCTGTTACCCAGATTCACATTTCATTCCTGGGTGAAGCCTTCCTGCCGCTGGTGCTCTGTTAATGCTGATTTAATTCAGGCCTAGCCAGCTGAGGCTGAGTTGAGCTCTCCTCGTGGAGCTGGCTGGGTACCTGTTTGCCTGCTCCAGCTTGTTCCTGACCCTGAGAACTGGCACACAGCCCTTCCTGTTCCCACAGCTCCCTCTCCTCCCTTTCCCACTGAAAGGCAGCTCAGTGCTGCCCGGAAATAGCCCTCAGTCTTCAACCAGCCACGCAACTCCTGGGCAATATTCAGCTTTGTGTGAAGGGGATCTAGGAAAAAGCTGTTCAGTTTTATGCAATAGTCCGTTCTCTCTCTCTGACACCTCACAGGCAGCACCACACCCAACTCAGCTCTCTGCCCTCCCACCCTAATGCAGAGCCAGCAATTCCGAAACGTGGGCCAAATTGCGTTTGTGGGCACACAGCTCAGCTCTGCACTGTTTACCTGTGACTGCACTCAACTAAATAAAAATAAAATTCACTCTGGAAGATGATTCTGTGAAATAGAATTCTTCTTTTTCAGTCAGAGTTACCAATCCCAAAGGAATTTCCATCCCCTGCTATTGGTGGCAGCTGAAGGGACAGGGAAACCACGGGGGGAATGAATGTCCAGGTACACGAGGACCTTCCAGCACTCTCCCTACTTTCCACCCCTTCCTCACAGGTCTTGCATCTTGACAAATAAAACCCTACAAAGCCTGAAAAACTTCTAATTACTCAGTCAAAAGAAATTCTGGAAGGACCAAGTAGCAGGATGAAAGATGCAAGTCTGTGGATGAGATTCCTGAAGGTTTCTCAAATCAGAGCACAAAATTATCCAAAGAAGCTTCACATCACAATTTATCTGCTTAGGCAAATCGTCTTGCAATAACCAGTTAGTTTCCATGATGGAGTTAGATTTTGGGAGTTTTCTTTAAATAACAGTTTCATTAAAACCTCACTTGAACGCATTACCTACACAATGGCACAGAGATACTGAAAATCTGCTTCTCCTTTATTTGTGACTTGTGTTCCATCCTAACTCACTTCCACAAGTCCTTTTCATCCATCACCCATTCAGCACAGGCCCTGAGCTCTGCTATTTCCTTCAGGCAGCATCCTGTAAAATAATGGAAAAGATCATAGCCTGATAAATTATTTGTAATTGGTGCATAGATGGCTGTGGATACAATGCACTTGCCATAAATGAGAACAAAGGGCAGAGGCAGAAGGACATACTTGATAAAGCACTTGTGCATTCTTTTTATCCTTAACCAGTCTCTGGTTTCAAAGAACAGCTTGAAATGAATTAAAAGTTTGTTTCAGGTGACAGGGAGCAGTCTCTCTCCTCTCTCCTGGCTACTTACTGTTGAACACAGTCCAAGGCTTGTAAAGCCCAGATCAAAAAATCCTTCTGAGCATCCAGTAAGTCTATTGAGCTTGCTGAAATAGTAGAAATAACCACAGGAAAACACTCCAGACCACAGCAGAAGCTCTTTCCAGCCATTTTGGTGAGGATTAGTGGAAGCAGAAGGGAAGATCAGATGACCACTAGTAAAGATGGGGGAAGCAAAGAACAAGAAGAGTTGTTCATTTGCCTCAGTGAGAACACACAAGCACAGCCCAAGTGTGTGTTTCTTACTTTTTGTTTAATCAACACAAATTACGTTTCAAATACACTGAGGGATCTGACAATCATTTCCCTCAGACTTCTGTTTTAAGCCTAGCACTTTTTTTACAGCAATTTTGGAACTATGACAGTCTTTTAGGTTTTTTGTTTGTTTGGGTTATGGCTTTTTGGAGGGAGTGAGTGGGGGGTTGGGTAAGGGCCTGGGGTTTTTTTAGGAGTTCTGCAGCATAATCTCTTTGGACTCTGTATCCCAGACAATTTGCTGCAGAGCATTTACTTATATCCCAGTCACACAAAGAACAATCATAACAAGAAGCATTGTACTCCCTGCTATAAACACTGGTAGAATGAAATAGTAAGATTAAGGAAAAAAATAGTTAAAAATAGAACTCTTTTCTTTCCAAAGGAAATAACATGATTTTCACCCCAGCCTCTCTTGTCATTGTTACAACAATGGCTCGTTTTAGGCCATATCTGACTGCACTTGGAATCAGGAAACCGTGGCACAAGTGTGCTACAGCAGCTTGTGCTTTGTTTGCAGCGAACGTCTGGGCCAGCACTGCAGGTTTCAAGGGACTTGCTGGAGGTAACAAAGCTGTTCCAGGGGGAACGTTTTCCTAGAGCACAACTCCAATCATATTCCAGGGCTCCAGGGCACTGGGAAGCTCTGCAGGTTAGGAAAGTGAGGGTGACTTCTTCAAACCACTTCAGAGGAAGCAGAAGGACTGGAGAGAAAACTGCCCCACCCTGGCATCACACATCCACATTACCTCTGACAAGCAGCTTCTCATTTTCCAGAATCAAGATTTCTCCTTCTTCCCTTTCTTTGTCCTTATGAGCTTGGATTTTTAAGTCTTCCGCTTCAGAAGAACATCTTGCTGTGTTTCGTGTTGGTCCTCTGGGTTTGCACCTCCAGAGCTCCTTCCAGACAGGCTCTTGAGCCCTCCAGTTTAATTAATAATCTGCCCTGGGAAGGGGGAAAGACACCACATGATAAATGTTAATTTTGAAAGCAGCTTCAATGTTTTCTGCTCAGAAACAAGAGTGTGAGCAGTCATTTGAAAAAGTGAGGTGGGAGGCCAGGTCCTTGTAAGAGAAGTGGATGCTTTGATGGAAACAGGCACCAGGATTTCACCCACATCTTCCTCAGGACTCATTTTGCACACTGAAAATAAATGAAAACAAATAACAAGGAAGACACTGGAGTTCCCACCAGCTGTAGAAATCTGCCATATTAAAGCTGTACATTATGTTGTCAACACGCAGAACTCTTCCTTAGCCAGTCCATGAATGTTAGTGAAATCCCATTGGTGTTTCCCCGTCCCTGGATCTGCCCAAGGGCAGCACTGATTCCATTGTGAAGCAGCAAGCTCTTGGCAGCCACAGAACACACCATGTCCAAAGGCTGAGAGCTTCCCCCTTCTCCAGCTGTGTGGGATATGGAAGAGATCCATCTTTCTCTAGACAAGCAGCAAGGTTTCGTGCTCAGGGCTCTCCATATCTCTCAGCTGAGGCCGCTGGAGATGGCAGCTCTTCACTTGTTGTCTCTCCATTAGGATTCCTTCCCAACTTCCCTCTGCCCCAGACCTGTAGGGGAATATTCTGGCCAAGAGAATACTCATTTCCTGCAACATCTTAAGATTACACTGCTCGATCTTCCTGCTGGGGTGATTTACAAGTATCTTCAAACCCCGGGGATCCTTTAAAATAAGAAGTTTTGAGCCTATGTCAAAAAACCCAACTTGGAGTGACTTCACACTCACTCTAAGGAACAATGTAAAGACTGGAATTCACCTGCACTGGAGTTCCTCCCAGCTGCTCCATCACATCAGCAGTTCTGGCAAATGCTTCCCAGGCAAGGGGAGCCCGGAATTCATTCCAGCATGTGGATCACCACAAAACCATAAAGCTCATCAGCTTTTGAACAAATTAAATTTGTGGTCGGAGACAAAAATAACATCAGGGAGTGTCCAAGACTGAGTGCCTTCATTCCCTTAATATATTTGGCCCATGGAAAAAAAAAATGGAGTGATGTGGTGCTTAAGTGAATAAAAATCAGGGAACTCTGGGGATGATGGAAACAACTGGTTGTTTCAAAGCACCCATGAGCAGTGGCTATACAGTGACAGAATTGTGAAAAAACAGCAGTTTTCTTCATCCCCTCCACCAAAGATGTAAAGTTGCAAAGATGCAGGTCATAGTCACCTCATCAGGACAGCAGATGCATTAGCAGAGGAAGGAATCAATTCAGTCAATAAAGGAATTGATACCTGTCTATAGTTAGAAAATGCCTTTTACAGAACAAGCTGTTCTTCTGGATCACTGAGAAATGAAAGAGTGTTATTGAGTTTCTAAAGACAGATACATATATAATTAATATTGTCTAACTGCCAGACATCTCGAGTGTTTCAGGATTATAAATGTTCCTTCCTTTGGTTGTTTCCTTATCAAGAGTGCATCTAACAGCAACGAGGGAAAGAGCAGACATGGCAAAGAGTTATGAATTTCCTCTCTAGAGAGCAGGGGGCTGGTATACAAAGTTTAAAGTGGTGGATAGAGAGACTACTCAGAATCCATTGAGCAGGAAAATGGGATTCAGGCTTCTCCTTCTGACCCGCTGTGGGGGGCAGGACAGCGGCTTTCTGGCTCCTCCCTCCCTAAAGTACAAATAATACCCACTCACATTCCCAGTGCTCACTGAGGTCACCGGGCAGAGAGGCCTCACACACGCAGAGTGCTCTGGAAAAAAGCAAGCTGGATTTCTTCTGGCTCAAACCCTCCAAGGGACGCACTCCAACCACCAGGGGGAAGCTGGTCCCAAGGACTAAAGGGCGATTCCAAAGCAAACCCCTTGGAACAGGGGCAGACGAGCCCCGAGCCCGTGGCACTGAGAGCTGCCCTCTCCAGACTGTCACACCTGGAGGAGATGCAGGTAAAGCCTTGGAACAGGCACACACCAAGGGCATCTGCTTCCAGCACAGTGTGGAAAGAGGAAGACAGCGTGGGGAAAGAAATGCTTAAGCTTTATGCTGTCTACTTATTTTTCTCTTTTTGAGAAGTTCAAAGCTGGCACCAACTGTGCAGAAATACTTACTTGGTGTGATGGAGAAAATACTTTCCTAAGAGTGTAAAAGCTTGCAAACATTTCACAAAGGAACATCCAACTTTCACTTCACCTATTCCTTGAAAAGGTATTTTATTAACTTATAGCGTGAGACAAACTTAGTGGTCTTATTCCAAGTAACCAGTCTTGTCAGCAGATCAAGTAAATAACAAACTGTGAGCCTTTTGTCACCACTGATGTCATCAAGAAGTGAAAATGTTGTCCAACTGCCATGTTTAATTCATTGAGAGTGTCTATTAAAAAGCCAAAGATACATAGCAGATATAATCCATACTATCAATACTGTATGTTCTTAACCCTTCACTTAATCTCAAAAATAACTTTAAAAAGGGAATTTTTGAAGTGGGTAACTAACTTGGATTTGTTTTCCAGTTTACACTCTCTAGTACTAGCAAAAGTCAAACTTCTAAACATACAATTTTACAGCTCTTCACTTAGGCAGCAAACCTGTTTCTCTAAGAAGCATTCACAGAGAAACAATGATTTTTTTTCTTCTATATATCAATAGATAGCAGTTAAAAAGCAGAAAAGGAAATATACCTCTTAATTTTTGAAGAGAAGAGAACATGAAGGAAACACTAGGATTTTTGTAACAGATGAAGATGGGGCCCAGAAGCGCAACAAAATAAAATTAATAAGCACCAACAGAATTAAGGTGAATTTTTATACAGTCTTGTCCCCCACAAGTACCAAACAGCCTCAAATTTACCTTGGTGTCACAGAGGTTTTATGTTTTTTCTTTTGCACCAGCAAAAGTCAGGAACAGCAGTTTGAAATGAACAGAATTACACTCTTGAAATGCAGCACAGGCTGCACGTCTGCACGTGCCTGTGCTCGCTATTTCTAGGAAGAACACAAAGCAGATTTACCAACCACCATTCAATCGCAATTAATCTAATGGCAAAAACTTTACCTTTCTTTCATTTGAATTTCTAAGTAATCCCTTTTTTTTCCTCTTGGATTCTTCTGAGCATAAAGTGCACAATTTTTCTTCAGGTAAAACAGAAATAGCAGAAGATCAATACAGGTTTTCATCAGAATGATAACAACAAAATCCAATATGTCTCATTGAACCATAATTTATAGTCTCCACAGAGGTGATTTTTTATTGGTCAAGTCAGTAAATTACTTTCTTAATGAATAAGTTTCAAATTAAAATATAGCCTCATGAGAGCCTCTGTAGAACTGACCACACTGGACAGACTGAGCTCCACTACAGAGGTTTGCTGCTTAGACAGCAAATTTGGTCCAGAAAACCTTACATCTGCTGCAACTCCACCAGGAATGGCACCTAAATAGAAAGTGGCCTACTATAAACCCCATAAATGCTGTCACAGGACTGCCAGAATCCAAGGGCACTGGAGGAACACCCCACAATTGCATTTTTGTAAGACTATAGAGCACCCTCTGGGTCGCAACAACCCTGGGCAGCACCATGGGCTTGGGTGCAGCCAGGTGGGCATTGGGCTCTTCTCAGATACTTCAGAGTCCCTAGGAATTGGGTGAACTCACCTGGAAAAGCCACTTATCCATCACAAACCTGTGAGTTTTCACAATTTGCCATGAAAACACTGCCAGGGATAGGAAAAAAGAATTATACCTGACAAGCAGTATCTTGAAATAGGAAGGTCTCTGTAGTTTGACTTTTGGTCCATCTCACTTTACTGACACACCTTTGTGCTCAAAAGTAGTGATAAAAAGAGGGTTCCAGGGAAGCTGAAAAAGATGAGATGTAAATTTTGATCCTGACAAAGACTGTTCAATGTAATTTCAGGCAACACAGAGCAAGACACTTGCAGTTTTTTCACATCCCTTCCAAGGGTTTGTCTCACAGGCTCACCCACGTGCAAAAAATCCGTGTCATCGGTAATGCTCACAGCAGAAATGTTAGGATTAACACACTAGGAAAACCATCTGGAGCTGAGAATGCTAAAGTGGAGAGCCATAAATCATCTTATTATTTCTACAGCACTTCCTAGAAAAGCATTAGGTAGCCCAAGGAATGGAGCACTTCAAAAAAGAAGAGTGTTTTGCCAGGATTATCAGCGGATCATCCAAAACCCAAATTCTGCTTCCTTAATTAAGGCATCCCAAATGCTCTTGTGCTTCCATGGGACTGCTCCTGAAAGCACCCTGAGCAGGACTGGGCTCCTGCTCACTTCTGTACAGAAGAGATTCCAAATGAAACGTTTCTGGAATTTTAATCCAAATTCTCATTTCTGTATGATAAAAGGTTTGCGTATGATAAACTCACCGGGATTAATCACATCCACAGAGCAGAAGCACCTCATGACCACTGAGCCCAAGGCTGTGCTGGGAATTACAGTGTGAAAATAGTTCCCAAGAGTTTATAATCTAAGCAATTAAGGCTGAAAAAGTTATATTCTTATTAAAAATAAGCCTTGTAGGCACAGTGTAATATGTTCAAATAATGACCTATCCTTGATTCCAAATTGATTTTATCAGTGTTTTTACTTTCTACTTCAGAAAAATACTACAGTGTGAGTAATTCCCCCCAAGGAAAAAGAGAAGGAATTAAGAACTGTACCTTTCAATAGAAACAGTACCTCTTAATCAATGCTTTAATGTTTTATTAAATCTCCTGCTATCAGGGAAATGGCAAAGCCCAGATTCAAAACTTACCTTCAGGTCTCCTTATTGCAAAATGGTTTTCAGTAAACAAATTTGGATTTTGAAGTTTTCTTTTAATATAATTAAAAATACATCCTTCAGGCCAGCAATATCTTTTTCAAACACTGAGGTGCTAAAATTGCATAAGTAATTTTCTGTCCAGCTGTCTGGCTTCCAAAATCCATATGCAAGTCAGGCCTATGTGAAATTAAGGAATCTGAATAGATAAAATGAAGGATACACTATGCACATTTCTGCAATTAAGAAGGAAATTAATGCATCTAATATTTATAACAAAATGTAAAGGATTCCTACTGTCAGAAGTAGAAAGCTTGGAATTGCCTTGAAAAAAAATTCCTAACTATCTCAAGCTCGTATCCACAACAAAAAGCAAAGAAAAACGTAGGCAAGTGTCCCAGCCAAATGAATATTGAATCTTAATCCAATAAAATACAACACAAATTTGTAAAAGACCCGTTCTCAGCTAACCAGGCATTTGTCTTTGATTAGATTTATTTTATTACCTATATTTAGAAGAATCACTTTCCTCATCAGTCTGGACTTGAGGAAAGCACTTCAAACGAGGAGCTGGTTAAATCGGAGACAAGAATACCCCTGCAGGATGAGACACAGCGAGCCAGGGAAGAGAAAAATTGGAAAGCATTAGGCTGTGGGAAGGCTGAAATTTATTTCATTTAATAACCTTTGAAATGAACACTGCAGAGAGGGAGGAAAGGAAAAGGAAAGGAGTGTTAATGGCACAGGTCTGGGAAGACTCGGAGGTAGATGGTAGAAGCTGGCCTGCACACTTCTGGTTGCTAAATTTTTTGGATTTGATATCACACAACCCTTTAAGAACAAAGTCATAAATAAAATAAAATAAAATAAAATAAAACAAAATAAAATAAAATAAAATAAAATAAACCACAATTCCTTGCCCCTCGTAAGACAGATGAATTGGCAGGTTTTTTAATAGCATGTAGATGTCTCCCAAAACACCAAGCCTAACCTTCTACAAACTCCCATTTATTCTGTGGAAGCAGACATTTTAAAAGGCTACAGAAATGCCTTACAGGTCACCAGTTATCAGGAGGTAAATGAATTTCTTCTGTTTTTCATGTTTTGAATCTAAACACAGAGGAGTCTGAAGACCGATGTTCCTGGACACTACAATGAAGTAACTTGAGTACAAATCCTGCCCCTAGAAAAGAAATAAAAGTCAGTGTTTCTGAAGTCCTACCCAGATTCACTTATCTAGGCAGTGTTAAATGACATAATTAAAATGTTCCCTTCAACAGCTGATATTCCTGATTCCAGCAGCACTGCAGCCAAAGTAAGATTCCAGTGCTCAGCGCTGTTGCTGCTTTTTCTGGAAGGATAGAGTGTAAAAACACAGCCGAACCAAATCGGTGTTTGAAAGTGCCGTGAGAGGAGATGACATCATCACCACAGCCCATCTGCGAGGAAGAACTCGGAGCAACAGATGAGCCAAAATCACTCCTGGCATGAAAGGATAGAGCTCCACTGACTTCAGGAAATTTATCCCAGCGTTCCTGCGTATTGCAGAATAAAATGACACACTTCATTTAGTAGAGGTGAAACGAGGTAAAAGCCACAAAGACTAATGTAACATACTCATTTAGAGCAATTTATTGTTTTCAGTGAAAATATATTTGTAGATGCTAAAAATCAAGGCTGTGGCAGCTACTAACGTGGGTCAATATGCTGAAAAAGTTGGGTGTTTCTGCAGAGACAAGAAAGAACATATGGTCCTTATTGCCAGCTAAGGGTCCCTTTTAAAACAATTTTCCTCAATCTGATTTGCCTTACAATTACCCTAAATCCTGCCATGATTGCTCTCATGGAGCATTCACAGAATTTGGCTTCCCTTGAAGATGCATTTTCCCTTCCCCTGGTTACCGCCTTTATTATTGATTTTTAGATAATCCCTGCAGTTACTAGAGAAAGGTTTTGGCAGGTTTCCCTCGAGGCTGCAGATGCCTATTACCTTATCAACAGAGCATCCTTTCTCCCCTGAGCCCTCAGCCTGGCCCCGGCTGTTTCCCTGTGCTCACTCTGTGCAGGGAGCAGCAGGGAGAGCATTCAATATCCTCTCCCTGGCAGACAAGAAAGGCCACAGCTGCCAGCCCCAGCACAGGGGCTGCTCAGCAAACCTGTCCCAGACACGGACCTGGCTGGGCCCAGCTGCAGAGAACTGAGCAATTCCCCTCCCTGCCCACAGCAAAATGTGCTGGCACAACTTCGGCCCATTTCGCCCTCTCCTTAATTGCAAGGAGATCAGTCTTATTTGAAAGACCCTTTTAACCAATGCAGAGGAACTGGAATCAGAAAAATACTGTCATTAACATTTTTGACTCAAGAGGTTGTATCAGAGAAGGGAGGTTCTTTTGTCGGAGAAATAACAGACTGAATACTCTGTTAACAAATAGAAATGACCCCTGAAGACAGGGCTGCCAGCATGTAAGCTGCATTCTGAGATCTGAGCAGCTAAAAATGAGAAGAAAAGCTTCAAGAAAGTTCTTCAAGCTATTATCATAAAATTTAGAACTAACACACTGCCTGTGTGAACAGCCATTATGGTTAAAGTATTTATTTTAGTGTAGTCTGTGGGGTTGTTTTTATTTTTGTTTGGTTGTTGTTTGGGGATTTTTAATTGAGAAAAACATCAACTGTGGATTTTTTTGGTAGGTTTGTTTCCTTAAGGCAGAGAAGGAAGAATTGGATTATAGTTTGGGATAGAGCAACCACAGAAATATAATCATTGAATGGTTTGGGTTGGAAGGGACCTTAAAGATCGTCTACTTCCAATACCCCATATTTTCTACCAAGTCAATGCAAAATCTCAAAAGCCACAAAGGAAATACAAAGAATACAAGACCTACCAAATATAACTAAAACATTTTCCCTTTTAGTTTTGGAATTGGCTATCCTATTGAGAAGATGCTGCATTTACATCTCAGAGTGAGGACAGAGAGAGAGTCTGATGGGGTACAGAGCTCCTCTGAGGAAGATTTGTGCCTTGTGTCCAAAACTGGGTAAGAGGCTCCTTTAAAAGGGGCTGCCACTCAGGAGAAAGGACAGAAACGCTCAGGGTTAAAACCTTCTCCCCTCCCTCCAAGCCAAGCGATGAGGAGATGTGCTGACAGAGACTGCAGCCGTGGCCCCAAGCCAGCCCCGGGAAGGCAGCAGAAGCACGGCCGAGCGTCGGTGCCAGGGCTGGCTGCTGCCCATCGCTGTCCGGCAGCAGTCGCTGCAGTCCGGCTCTGGAGCTGCTCTCTCCCGCAGGGACAGGGAGCCCCGGGCTGCTGCCCATCCCTGTCCGGCAGCAGTCGCTGCAGTCCGGCTCTGGAGCCGCTCCTTCCTCCCCGCAGGGACAGGGAGCCCCGGGCTGCTGCCCATCCCTGTCCGGCAGCAGTCGCGCAGTCCGGCTCTGGAGCCGCTCCATCCCGCAGGGACAGGGAGCCCCGGGCTGCTGCCCATCGCTGTCCGGCAGCAGTCGCTGCAGTCCGGCTCTGGAGCTGCTCTCTCCCGCAGGGACAGGGAGCCCCGGGCTGCTGCCCATCGCTGTCCGGCAGCAGTCGCTGCAGTCCGGCTCTGGAGCTGCTCTCTCCCGCAGGGACAGGGAGCCCCGGGCTGCTGCCCATCGCTGTCCGGCAGCAGTCGCTGCAGTCCGGCTCTGGAGCTGCTCTCTCCCGCAGGGACAGGGAGCCCCGGGCGGCTGCGCTCTCCCGTGGGGCGGATCTAACACCGTCGGCGCTTTGGCTGCCTCCGCTCGTGTCCCGGCTTGCTCAGCTCCAGCGGGGCTCATGCACAGCTGGACTGCACTTGTGCAAATGCTGCTCCCACCCGGAGCTGCTGCTTTATCCCGAGACGAGAAACACTGCTGGTTCTCCGCCAGCACCAACACAGCGAGCGTGGGCTGCTGCCGGCCTGGGGACAGGTGATTAGAGTGAGCGCGATGCAAAAGGGAAACCTTTTGTTTTGGGCCAATGAAATGATTGATTTACAGGCATTAAAAAGGTGCAAGAGCCTGAGTTACCTGGGCAGAGTGTGTGCCGAGGGCTGAGCAGAGCCACCAGAGCTAGCCGGCCACTGAGAGGCTGTCCCCAGGCACTGAGCCAGCTGACACGATCGGTGCAATTCCTACTGCTGCTTCTCCGCGGATTCACGTGAAAAACGAGAAGGAAAAAACCACACAAAACAAACCGCAAACCAGAAAATGCAAACAAAGGGGAAAAGAAAAGGAAGCCAAACAGCCTGGGAGATCAGATAGGTATCTCCCTGCTCACAGTAAAATTCTCAGTTAAATTATAAAAAAAATGTAGGCATTTACAATGAGATTGAAACAAAATAATCACTGGTGCACGGAGATGTTTTTCACTAAGTGCAGTGGAGTTTTGCTTTCTACCGAAGAAGATATAAACCTGTGGCACTCTGGGGATTAGGAAGAGAAAGGCTGACAGATTTAACTCTTGCAGCGCAAGTGTTCCACTACAACATGATACCAACACGATAAGGCTGAAACCTGATCCCAGCGTGACTTTCACACATCAGAATGTGAATCCTGCTACTACCACATACTTTAACTCTAAACACCAACAGTTAAAGTGGCAGCTCATTTCCATGGCATATGTATGAAAAAAGTCTCACTTGAGAAGAGGCTCTTGGTTTATTTATAGGCAAAACAGCTGCTTTGTGCATTCCACGATCTAGGCTGAGGTCTGCTCCCAGTCCTGCATGCACGGAGTTACCTTGTGTGGAAGTAAAACGTGGAGCCTTTTTCACTGGATGAGACACCTCCCGTGGGACGCGGCTCTACTGGGAATTCTCTTTACTCATAAGAAAAATGATTATTTTTGATGGTGGTGGCAGACTAACCCAGACTGCAACTCTGGTTACTTCACTTTAGAAAACCAAATGGTTTTCACAGCTGCTCTCCTCTCAATTTCCGTCCTGAAATGGGCATTAAATATACAACAAACAAAAGCAAATAATGGCCTCCAGTCAAATTATTAGAGGAGATCAAGAGGTTTCTCACCTGCACACAGGAATGATTCCATCCATACGCACACAGATGAAGGAATTTTCTATCACTGCTCACTTTCACCTACTCCGCTGTGCATCTGCCACCCTGCAGCTGAACTAGAAAATATCATGCACTTTAGTTAGTTAACACTGGGTACCTGAACGTGTATCAGGACAAACAGGCACAAAACTCCCCCATATTATTACAAATACAAGTGGCAAGAATTTTTTCATGTTCTCTACATTTGCTCTCACCTGATAATATTCATTGCTACTACAGGTTTCCAGGTCTCCCTAAATATTTCATTTCTTATGGATTCACACTTAAATCACGCCACTGAAATAGCCTACACTTCTACCCTCTTATACTTTTATGATCCTTTTAGAGGAGTTCTGTATCATTTATTTAGATTCATTATTGCTTTTTTCTCTAAAAGCCACTTCATTTAACAAAGCTACCACTTCCATTTTCTAAAATACATATATATATATATATTTATTTATAAATGGGGTGGGTGCTGGCGTGTTCTGACATCATGCTCAGCATCTTGCCAAGCAGCAAGCTGCAGTTTTGCCAGTCTCACCCTGGAGGAGAAATCAATGACAGATTCTAGATCCTTTATGTGCACACAGACTACAAAATGTCAAACAAGCATAAGCAAGCAATTCCTTTTCCCTGGAATTCCAGTCCACTCTGTTTGCCCAGTTCCAAGATGTCAACATAAATCAAGAAAAGACTCAAAGATCAAGACACAAAAAGACTTCCTACTACTTACAGTTTCAGAATGAATCTCTACAGTCATGAATAATCCCAAATGCACTGTCAGCACAACACACTTCGCAAAATGGAACATTTGCACACACACCAAGTGAAAGAATGGGAAAAACTCATTGCTGGTAATTTAGACTCTCCAAATACAATTGGGAGTATTCATCAATCCGGTTAAATCCACTCTGTAGTTTACAGGCACACAAAACTCATACAAAGTACTAAATGCCAGCACACACTCAGGTATTAACATCAATTTAAATGATCAGTTTAATTAAAGCAGGCAAGTTCAAGCACAGACAAGCCCTGCAGTGAATTGCTGCTGAACAGACTGGGGAGGGCAGAGGAACCACTAAACTGTAACTGCTTTTTCCCCTTTTCTTTCCCCAAGCACACTCAGTCTAATCATACACAGTTTGTCCAAGCAGGAGCACTGTGTGGCTTTTCCTTCTCTTTGTTTTCCCTGCTTTCTCGAAAGCTGTAACAACTCCTCGGCTCTTTTCCCAAGGAAGGCTGCCAGCTTCTATAAACAGACTCTGAAGCTGGCAGGCAGCAGGCACAAGTCTGGTTGCAATATCCCTGCTTTGCCATCTATTCCTGCAGACACTTATTCCAATGCTTGCAAGCCAAGGGTATTTTCCCTTGCTTTATCTATTCCATCTCGAGCAGCAGGTAAGATAAATTCCCTCAGAGATGATTCCAACTCTCCCCCAGGTGATTCACACTACTTGAAAGACTTCAAAAGAGTTTTTCCTCCCTGACATTGCCAGAGCTGCAAGTCAGTATCCTGCACACAAAACCCATGCTAATTTATTCAGTTCTCTTATCTCCCTCCTTTCACTCTCTCAGCTGATCCAAGGCATGCCAAGTTCACGGTGCTCCCCTAACGCTGCACTGCTGTTCCCTTCCCCTTCCAAAGGGAACATTCTCTGTATCTATTTAGCAAGATGGCTTTTAAAAATAGGAACACAAAATCCAGTGCTGAGTTCAGGATAGTTATGGGAGATACAGCAGGTGCAAATATTCTCTTACACAGCATTTTCTGATGATATGACAAAGGGAAACTTTACTTGCAAAGGGCTTAGAAGGACTTTTCAGGGTAATTTTTTATCCCAGTGTTTTCCAGATATGGTAACCAAAATCCCTTTCAGCCTACAAGTACTAGAAAATGTTTCAAAAGGCCAAATTATATCAGACAAGACTGAGCTTTCTGAAGAGGGCCAGAAGGTGTCTGTGCCTCCTTAGTTGCATGGTGTCCTCTAATTTCCTACTTTCACCCATTTATTACTGTCACAGAATTCCCAGTTAGAGATACAGAATTTAAAGACAGCACAAGTTCAATGTGGGTAAATAAATTCAGATAATACACCCCTCAATTTAACATGTAATTTACTGAAATTTGGAGTTGGGCCCAGACATAGCCTTACAGATAGACATAGCCCTGTACTTTGTGTGATGATTCAGAAAGTCAGCTCATGGTGTTTAGAGTCAAAAACATCATTGAACAATTTTGTGGATGAGAAACATGCTACTGTTTCATTTGGATATTTTTTTCTCTCTTGCCTGATGCTGAATACACAGGAGTTAATTGGAGCTCAGCCTTCCATTTCCTAGCACTGCAATTTTTCTGTGTTACCGAATCCAACACATTAACGTGGCAGTCGGTTGATCCCGCTGAACCTATTTCAAATCCAACCAAAGTCAGTCTAAAGATTTCCCTGCTTTGCAGTTACTTCTACACATCCATTGGATCTTTCTGTTCAATGGCAGAAGCAGTGGGGAATGTGTTTGCTCCCTGCAGAAGCAGACACAAGGTAGGGGAGGGGCAGTTAAACATCCATATGAAGATATAAAGTGAAATTCAATCTCACTGTGAAGCACTCGTACCTCAGTCCCCCCCCCAGAGGGTCACCTATCCCTTCAGGGGGCAATACACTGATAAAATGACCCTATGCACTCCTGCTGGTGCATCTTGTGTCCTGTCCTGGTGTGCTCTACAAAGAGCTCCGGCGCTGACAAGATTTGAGTGTGCTGTGAAGGTGCTTTGGAATTGGTTAGAAAAGGCTCACAGACAGCAATGAGCTGCACAGGGCTCCTGGTTGAGAAAAGAAAGCTGGGAAGGGGAAAACTATTTGGTACTGAAGTGTGAAAGATTTTTACTGTAAAGCAACAAAGCTGTCATTTTCAAATTACAAAACAGTACTTCAGAATACAGTATAAATGCTAATAAAGACTACTAGAAAGGAAAAAATAGTTTTCCCAAGCACTGACAGTGATTATGAGTGGTTTACACAGCTTTTCCTTCTGATTTCTCCCTACAGTTTTATTTTCAAAGACCTCAGACACTTTCTTGCTTCAACATTTTAGGAGCAGGCATCTCATCTGTTATAGCAAAGTAAAGCACCAAACCTAAGTCAAGCTCCTCTCCATTTATTCTACTATCAGCTACAGTAATGCTGCAAGCCAAAAATCTAAAGACAAATTTTGGAAGTAAGACAATGCCTATTTACAAACAATTACTGACTACAGACTAATTGCATAATTGTTTCCACAGTTTTCAGCAATGCAATCTGTCTTCCCAGTCCTTTTTCCTCAAACTGTATCAAGCACTAAGAAGTTTTGCTGCCATCTTTCAAGCTCAACACTCCACACCAAAACGCTCTCAAACTACACATTTTTCTAAATGACGGAATGATTTAGGCACATCAGTGTTTTTCAAACTGCTTGTGCTTAAAATATTCTGTTTGAACTACCCAGAGTTCAAGAAGTTTTAGAGATGCTGTTTTTGCTAACACTGACAAATACGGCAAAAAGCCAAATCTGCCTCCTCCAGGCTTCAGAAGGCCAAACAGGAATAAACGGAGACACGAATCAGCCCAGAAATGTGGGATTAGAAGATGTGCAACCAAATCTTAGCCTCATTGGAGTCATTACAGCAAAACTCCCGTGGCACATCTTCAGTGGGTACGAGGGGAACCCTCTCCTGCCAAAACATCCTGATTTAAGGCACGAGCCACTCCAATTTCCAGCGCTGCAAAATGCTGGATCTCAAATCCAGCAAGGCAAATTACTAAATCCTCTTGCAGGGCTGCCCTGCTTAATGTTGGCAGGCAGCATGCCTGGAGTATCAGACATTTCTCGCTGTCTCCCGTTCCCTTATTTGACTTTGCTGACCCCGACTGAGATATGGAGCATCACACCTCATCCCAGGCACTGCAGTCCTGCCCAGTCCTCACTCTCCCAGATATCCCTGCTGAGGCTGGGAGATTTATTTAGAGGCACAGGGGTTCAAAGAGGTTTTGCACCTCTTCATTAAGAAAGAGATTCTCTGTAAGCTGCAGGTAGTCTCAGGTCAAGAGCATTCTCCTGAAGTTCCTGCTCTGCTTCATGAACTGCTTGTGCTGTGAGCCTGATTCATCATTTTGTCGCCAGCTGGAAAAGTCTGCGTAATCTGCAGTTCTACTCAGCTAAGACACTCAATGCACAGAAGTGACCCCAAGAACTTACAAGTCCAGTTTCACAAAACCTCACAGTTGTTACTGCAAATCCATCATCAACAAATACAGGATATGAATTTAGCCTGCACTTTATTGGAATAAACTGCTAAGCATTAATATACAGGCTGCAACCAGTGTCTAAAGGGATATTTTCTTCTCCTAACACATCTAGTAGAAGCTTGAAATCCTTTTGCTAGCTAGGCAGAAAGGTCTTTTTTGTGTTTAAAAATAGCACTAAAAGAAAAAATACTTTGATTCCCCAGCACCAAGTGCTTAAGGTTGTTTAGAAGTAAGTAATTGGTAAAGCCCAAGAATTTAGTACAACACCTTTCTGTTATTTCCAAGCAGTTAAAACCAGAACTTCGAGAAGCAGCTTTTTTGGTACATTTTTATCCAGCTTTTTACAATTCTTCCCACAAAACGTCAGTCCTATCTAAAAGGGAGAGGTCTGAGGCTTGATATCTCCTGTACAACTGGGATAAATGATACTGCTGGCCAAGCAGTTCCAGCCAAAGGAAGTTTGTGCAAGGGATATCTCCAAAGTGACCCCGAACACACTGTCTGATGCTGCCTTGCTCAGGAGGGGAGAACACTGTGGAGGGCACTTTCTCCAAACCCTCTCTTGGCTGAGGCCTGAGGACAAAACACACCAGGGCCATAGGAAGGGATCCTGAGGATTTGGGGGCTTTGGACCAGCTCTGTGAGGCTCTGAATTATGGAGGCTAAATGACCAAAGTCAGTAATGAACCAAAAACATTGCAAGGCTTCCTCCTCCCAACACTGGTAGACAAACATCCATATTTAAACTATACGGCTAACAAATATATTTTCTCCAGATGCTCTGCTTATCTTCTGAATAATCTCTTGAAAATAAACAGAATTGTATTTTAAGGATGAATAGATAGGTCATTATTATTAGTAGTATCATTCTGCATGCTTATATCCCCTGATGAATGTAATAGCTATGGAAAAGTGTCAGGAAAAATGAATCTCAATAGCTACAGAAAAAGTTCTTTAAAATCAGAAACTGATCTGCACACAGGCACAATTCAAAAATTAAAGCAACTCTGGACTAGTTTCAAATGTTCTTACCCAGGAATTTCTGTTACAGCTGTATCAGTGACAGCTGCAAATGTTTGGAGAAAGAAAATCACAATTTTAATAAAATTGCTGTGCATGGGTACTCACTAAGGAACAGCCAGAAGTACATTTATGAAGTGCAGAGACAGATCTCTCCAAATAAGGACAGCAGATAATTAAAAATACACATCCCCACTGGAATAGGCACTGCAAAGGGAAACAGGGCTCACTGCGGACAAGAAGAAACATGAAGATGAGTGAATGTGCAGACTCTGGAAAGACAAAATGACTACAAAAGGAAATTGGTCAGAGAACAGAAACGGCAAACATGGGGAGGGCATGTTTTTGTACAAATTTTACTGGAAGTTTGGTTTCTTACAATGACCTTGGCTGCTGGCTTGTTTAGTTGCAGTAGCAAAACACAAACAAATCAGGAAATTCCACAGTCGCCTGAATCAAAAAGTGGACAGAAGAAAAGGAAAATGACAAAAATGTGAATGATTTTTGGCAGAAATTCAAGTGGAAAAATTGAGTTCTGTTGATATTTTTGTGATTTCCTTTTAAAATTCTCTTTAAGAGATTCTTCTTATTCGTATTTTATTTCAATGTTTTGTTAAGAGAGTATCTCGCATTTACATACTTCAGCACAACACTCAAGCTTTTTATCACTTAAAGCAGTTGCTGATAGTGTATTGGGAGATGTTTTTCAGTATTAGGTAATTTACAGCTTGAAAATCTCGGTGAACTCCATCCACACCGAGTGTGTGACAGCGCCTGTCAGCCTGAATCAGTTTTATTTTGGGATCATGCTGATCAGAATATGCCAACAAAGGCACTAAGAAGCATCAAAGCAAAAATAATCACCTCTGAATTAGGAGGCGTCTTCCCATCACTGACTGCTGACATTTCCTTGAGGATTGGGCAGGTGGAGGCCTCGCTGGGTTGCGTTTTTTGTGAGCACTAAGAGCACTTACTGACTTCAACCAGGACCTAAACCAGGGAGCACAGAGGGATCAATGCCTGTGCAAAACTCAAATGTAACAAGCCATAAAGCTGCACAGTGGCTGATGACTGGCAGGAGAGAGAACATGACTAAGAAAATGTCCTGTATTCCTCCTTGGTGTGTAACTTACTCAAACACAACCCAGAAAAAAGCCATCAGCGTGTCTTTGATACATGTATTAACACTGTTATCCTACATAATGTGTCAAAAATTGTTGTTGCATGTGAGTTTCACAAGAAATAAGTTTCATAACTACTATTCTTTAAGCTTCCATGATGAGCAGCCATGCAGCAGTGACCCCAGCACTGGGGAACTGGGCCATTTTTATTCTCCCAGCAAGAGAAAAAAATGTTGCTCTGTATGGAACATAAAAGCAGGTTGATAGATCTAAAATATGGCAGAACAACAAAATCTCATCTGCAGCTAAAATAGGAGATGAAGTTAAACAGGAGGGGAAGAAGTAAAAGAAATGTAAATCTTCCTTTTTGAACAAGCACTTGTGTCCCTGGGTTTCACCTGCCAGCTCCAGCTGCGCACAGCAATTCCACACACTCTGCTCACAGGCTGCTGCTATTGTCTTAGGGGACTTTTGTTTAGTCTGTGGTACACGGCTGCGTTCTAAAATAATAATAAAGGACAACTCTGCATTATCAGAACTCATGCCAAGCAACTATAAAGAATTTTGATGGCTCTTTCATTTCACATGAGGCTTTAATCTGCAACAATTACCTTCTTCCAGCATGTGTGTGTTCCCTCTTTGTGACTGACAGGGAATACAAAAGCCAAGATAAGTGATATTGGCTACAAGCCACTTGCATATGACCTTTTCATTGAAATGTTTAAAGCTTTGGCTGCTCCTGAGGTTTAATCCTCAGTCCCTCACTTGGGCAAAATGCTTATAGATCTGGAATTTTTCCTACAATGGATTAATTGAGCCATTTATTTCTGCTGCCTTGCTTTCCCAGACAATCTGATCACGTGGAGCTGACTCGAACACACACCTTCATGAGATCAACAAAAAAGAGGCAGAGTTGCAGTTATTTCTATATTTCTTCCATGTCACAACCTATGAATACCAGGTAGGATGTAAAACATCTGGAAGAGAGTCAGCATGCTCTAAATGATGCAGGATTCTTTGCAAAAATATTCTTCCAATAAAATGAGTCCTTTTGTTTGTGTCCGCCACTGGACTCACTGCTAAAATTATTTTAACAAGATGTCACTGAAGTTATTGTGTTGTTGCAGTAGCTTATCCTGTGTTTAGATTCTTACTACTTTAAAACTGAATAAATAAATCAGCATAAGAGGAAAATATATTTTACTGAGACAACTCAGTGCCCATTACCACAAAGCAAATATTCAAGAATCACTTCTAAATGACCAGTAGGTGCCATTTTCAGTTTGTGGCTGATTTGTGACTTTTTTTAACCTCTTATCCAAATGATCCTAGATATCCTTGACCTCTGAGGATGCTGGAAACGACAGAACTATTTGGAACCCAGACTGCAAACAAAGCTCTTGGATTCCACATGGCTGCAGACATAAGCAATGTCCCAGCAAAACTAAAGTTGATGGGTTTGTCCCATTAATAATAAACCTCCCTAAAGAACTCAGAGAAACCCCAACCCACCAGTGCTACCACTGAAAATCACCTCTGTGGGAAAAAAATATGTGTAAATGATAGATCAGAAGATAATTGAGCCTCTGCCTGTCTCTGACTGAACTCAAAGCTGCTGCTGGAGCAGACAGGTTGTTCTGGAGCAGTCCTTCCTCCCAGGATACAAACGGGACCTGTTCTGTTTGCAGGGGAAAGGGATTTGTTCCAAATGGCTGCACTGGAGGTAATTCTCTGTGCAGTTTTCACAGGCTGCAGTGACTGACACTGCTGCTGCAAGCAAAGAAGGTGAAAGTTGAGTGTTTGCAAGATGTGCTAAGCCACTAAGGCAATTCTGCAAAGGAACAGATCTTCAGCCAACAGCAAAATAACTTCTTTTGCTGACCAACCAAAGTTATGACAACTTCCTAGATTTCTCTATTTAAAGATCAAAATATCAAGCAGAATGTATTTGAGGTATTTTCTTCTTATAAAAAAATTCTCTAACTTAAACAGATGCCTGCTCTTCCCGTAGGACTCTTCCCCAGCAATGGCCAGAGGGTGGTGTGGTATAAAAAAGCCAGGGGGGATCAGATTAGGGCAAGATTTAATTCTTCAGTTTTAGAAACAAGTGGTGTTCCAGCTGGATCAGCCACCAGCAGAATAATTGTCAAAGTTTGACTTTATTGATGTCAAGGGACTGCTCACAGCTACCTCAGAGCTGCTGCTGTTTGTCCTGGTCACACTCTTGATGCAAAGCTTTCCCTGCGACACAGAGCAGCAGCTCTTGAACGAGGGCACTCTGAAACAGCACAGACATTTCAGAGATTTCTGAACGTTCCCAGGTGGCTTTCACATCCAAAACGCTCAGTGTGACATCGCCCAACTTTACAGCAGCTGCCCCAACCTGGAAGTTTCACAGTCATTCAAACCTATGGGAACTCCTAACCCACTGAGGGTGGCAGCTCTGCACAAAGGCTTTGCTTTACCATCCGACTACAATTCAGCCTTAAAACTCACACCCTTCCCAGTGTTTCAGATGGACAGGCTGCCAGTCTGCACAGATATCTGTCCCAAGAGCCTCCAACACCGCAAGGGCTTGACACCAAACAGCTCACAGGGCTGCAGCTTTGTATTGTGGCCAGCACATCATTAGGAGGTTTGACATGTAACAAACATTAGAGGGCTAATTGTTGAGCAATTATCTATTCAAACCTGAATTTTGGAATTTCTCAAAACTTCTGGTGTTTTCCCGTGGTCACTGTGGGAGAACGAAGCACCATGAAGTCTTCATTGCCTTTAACCAACCATTCCTGCCTGTACCTTTCAGCTGTGCTGACATAACCAGCGAAGAGAATTTGTGTCTATTGACCACAAAAAAATCACACCCTCAAATTAAGGACAGTGCTAAACAGGTCATTTTGTAGGTAATTCCCAGCCTCCTCTTCTAAACAATCCTGTGATCTACTGCCAGATTTATTCTAGTGTTGACTTAAAAAAAAGAGTTGGAGGCCAAAAACCCTTAATGACTTATTTTTAGTGCACATTTTTGTACAGATGCATTATTGTTTATAAGTGTTGTCAGTGTAAAAGGACAAATAGCAAATTCCAGATTCATGATTTAGAGAAAAAAATAAAAGCACCAAATTTCTGGAATTGCTGTTTTAATATGAACTCTTAGTCATTTTAGCCTAGTAATAATTAAAACCCTCACAAATTTGGTAATATTTACCAAGACTTACCATCTCTGGTCACACTAGAATTCATCAAAACTCTGTAATTAATCATCTTGATGGATATGAATCTGGTAAATGTACAAACTGTCAGACACACCCACGGACACCATAAGAGGAGAGCTCTGCCAGTATTTTCTTTACTTCTATAAACCATCTTTCATTTAGAGTGTTTAACTTCTTGCTAAACATTTGCAAATGTAGGATACTGAAATAATGTAGCAGCAAGCAAATTGTGAATCAAAGCCTTGAGTTCTTCTCATCATCGATTATCTGTTTTGCTCATGTAATGGGAAACAAAATGCTACACCCTAAGAGATCTGTCAAAAATTTAAATTAAATATACATGATCCCTGCAGTGATTAAAGTTCATTTTAAACATAACTCAGTGGAAGTCTTCAGGTTCACATTTATCACAGTCATATTTCATTTTTTTTCTGCTAATGATTTATTTTGGTGCTCAGAAACTCAAAGTGCCATTAAATAAACACAGGGACTATCCCTGCATGGGAGCCTAAATGAACTTGAGAGCTCCTCCATGATCTAAAGTAGTTTTGTTGTCAGTCTTGATAAAAAGAGTAGGACTAGAGAGCGGTACTCAAATTACACCCACATTATGTAGTTCCTCCTCAGGATCCTAGAGACTGGGGAAGTAAACACTGAATTACTGAGCTGAAACTGAGAACAAGTTCTAACAGCCTCACACTCTTCAGCTGAACAGGGAGAAAGTCACTTCAATTCAGCTGCTCTTTTCTCTCAGCAGGGGTTGCTTTATGTGGCATAGAGAAGAGACTTGGATGTGGGAAAACATTCTTAATATTAAACACTCTGAAAACTCTCCAAGGTGTCTTTCTGTGCCTAAGTAGATCTCAAAATGTGGCCACTGAATGTCATTTTTAATTGGGCCTTTGACAAAATCAAACAGGAGAAAAAAAGATTTTTTAAAAAGTGATATGAGAAGTTATTTATAAAAAAGTGAAAGTTGGTTTGTTGAGGGGTGTTTTGGAGAAAAAAGTATGCTCAGCACCTCAATACACTGTAACATAAAGAGCCAACCTCCAAGTGATCCTTCAAAGATGAGAAGACATGGAACATCAGTGGAACTTCTTGTGTGAATATCTCCCTCAAACTGATGTTTAACTAACAGATACTAGGAATGGGAAATATTAAAAAGTTTAAATCCAGTTCTGGCTACATGACAAGTGCTGAAGTTGGAAATAACTCGCTGACTCTGAGTGTATTCTCAAGAGCAGTGCCCTGTATATAATAATCACAAATATGCAACGCTGGGTGTGACTGCTCACATTTCTTTTGTTTTGATTTGTCCTTGACTGCTCAGGGAAAAAACCACTCTAATATTCTGTGCCATTAGTCATCTCAGAAGTGATTATCTGTTACAACAAGAAAACTCCAGCCATGCAAAAACAAGTACTAGTAAAGCAAGCTGCAGTGAATCTACTGCTCATGCTATAAAATGTGTTTATAAACTACACATGCCCCAGTATTCAATGTGAAAATAAATTTCTCATCAGGTTTGCAAGCTCAGAACCACAGAGAAAGTAAAGCATTTGCAGGTAGTACAGTCATATCCATGTATAGTGGACACCTCAAGCCGTCAGTATTTTTTTGCCTCCACTGAACTTTATTCTCTTGCATCCTTTTCCCTGTCGCCTGGCAAGAACTAAAATAAAGGATTTAGAGTTGATGTGCACACAGATTCCCTCACTCTCTCACCATGGACTTGTGTAAAAATGAAGAGCTAACAACAAACACCATCTATTTTGTAAAAAATAACAGCACTTGAGGACTGTTAGTTAAGATTTGTATGATCCAATGTGGTAGTTGGCAACATCTGAAAATACTTTTCTCTTACCCTGGCTGAGAAGCAACCAATTGTGTCAGAACTGTGCTGCAGTCCCAGTCAAGCAAAAGACCCAAACAAAGGAATTGCAGGATAATGTGAACAAGCAGCAACATTTACAGCTGGGTGGCATGACCCTAAAACAGATAATTCACCAGGGCAGGAAGATCCAAGGGTTCTGGGTGTAGATCCATTCCACAAGAAGTACATGGAATCACCCAATTGCCTCAAAACCCACTTTACCTACTAGGTCACATTACTTTGATGTTTAAGCTCCAGACAAGCCCTTAACCTACTTTGAAAGTGCCCAGTGGAGCACATGCTCCAGTTCCAGAGGGAGGAGAAGAGAGAAAAATCCCAAGTCTGCTTTACCTGAGGGAATGGATGTGGGCACGGGGAGCACAAGGTAAGAGGGAAAAATAAGGCCCACATGCTCCAAGAGCATTCCTGCAAGCGCAGCTCCAGCCACGTGTGTTCCTTACTGCTGCACAAAAGGTGCTTCTCTAAATGTCTTTTGGAGAGGGAGGGGAGCCAGAAGATCCTCAGGACTCTGGATTCCTCTCCACTTCCCAGCCCTATCCCAATGCCAGAACGAGCAGCTGCTTCCTGAGCAGGGAATGCAACATTATCACCCCCAGCACACAGCAAAACCCAACCTTCTCACAGGGTTTGGGGCCCTGAGGCCTAAGGGGAAGGTGCTCAAAAATTTATTGTGCTCTGCTCCTTTCTGTGTTGAGTAACAGGTCCCAACCTTCCAGTCATTTTCCCTGAAGGGTGAATTCAGCAGCTCGTGGACTTTTTTTAAAGTTTAACACCTTCAGATCCCTCATCAAATGTAAGCATATTTCATCTTGGTCAGCACTTTCCACAGCAAATTTGACAAGATGTATGCTTCATGCTAAAAACCAAGAAATCCTTTTTAAAAAAAATATTGTTATTATTCTTTCCAGTAGTATCCGTAACATGCCAGCAGTTTCCAAACACCCTGTTCTTGCCTTGAAAAGTTCACAGTGCCTGCAACAAAGGCCACGGGAGGAGGCACACCCACACCGCTGGCCTTGACGAGAAACACACACAATAACTCTGTCTGGGTCCTGTGGAATTCTCTGCTGCTGCATGGAGTGGTACCACTACTGTGTCCCATTCCCCTGAGCAGAGGGATCCTCGTCTCTCAAAGATGCCAAAATAAGATGGCACAGTTCTGGTGTGACTGACTTTGACAAAGATAATAATCCTTCACGAGTTTCAGTCATCGTGAGTCAGGACCGTCACCTTCAATAACTCCTCTAAAATGTTCTTCACTGCGTTCTATTGTCCAGACAAACAAATGTAAGGAGACAAAACAGGTTAATAAAAAAATGCAACAGTGTGAAGAAGTGAGTACTCACATAAATCATTTCAAGATGAAGTTAATGTAGTTTTCATCCCACCCCACCCCAAATATTTTTTACGTTTGGGTGACAGTGGCACCTAAGCTCAAATGTCTGTCGCTTACCTAAGGTACAAACCCAAATGCTTTCTTTAAACCAGTTTAAAAATATTACTTGAAGTTTGTAAAATAAACCAATCTTTCCTAGAATAAAAACAAACTCAAAATTCAGTCACCACCCTGCCCTCTCCAATAGCACAGGTGAGTTTATGCAGTGGGTTGACACTGAGCTGCAGAGTCATAACTCCATCAACCATGACAACTCATAAAGAAAAAGAAAACAAAATCACAAGAGAAACATTCTTGCTGCATTCCGGAAATGATATGAAATGTTGTATGTTTATCCAAACAAAATAAAGCCTCTGAGCCTTTAGAAAAAGGTTTATTTCTAGAGAAGTATTAATAACGCTGAAGCAGAGACTCAAAAACCTCCATGCAAATAACCATATCGAGATGCTTTCCCATCTACCAACACCTCACACTCATCTGAATCTAACATGAGGCAAGAACCTGGCAAAAACCTCTCCTCTGTGGGTAATAAAATGTAAAATATTGCCTCACTTCTAATCAGATTATCACATGAAAGGGAAAACTTTTAAAGGCAAATTACACTAATTTAATCTGTATTCCTTTTTCGAATTACATTAGGATTTCATCCCAGGAGATGCATGACAATCCCAGAAGCTCAAGACTTCTAAATACCAAACACCAACAGTTTCATGGTAAAATAGTGAAGGTTTTTTCACTCGTTTGGACGCAAGAGCCGAACCACAAGGTGACATCATCAGAAACTGGGTGATTTTAGGCCAAAAATAACAATTTGTGTCAAGGAAATTCCTTGTTTAAGGGGAAAAATGCGTCATATGACAACAGCAGGGCAGAGCCAGGATTTTGGTGCCTGCTAGCACAGAGAATGCAGCTGTGACTACAGGGAAAGTCACCTTGGAGTGTAACGCAATTCCCAGACCATTCAAGGCCCAGAAGAAATCCATTTACAGCTGAGATCTATATAAATATCACATGCAGGAGAATGCCAGGACAGTAATGTGAGAAGGTGGGAAAGGAAAATGGACTATTAAGAGAAGGCAAATGAGGAAATACAGCTCAGGGATTCTTTGGTTGGATGAGAAGGAAGTTGTGAATGATGCCTGATGTGGGGCACTGTGCTCTGAGATGTTCCTCAGAGGGCCAGGGAAGAGATTGCAGCATTGCCTGGAATAAAATACAATAATTTTTTTAAAAAAGGTTTACTTGCTTTTGGTACTTCAGGATTCCAAGTGGGAACGGGTTCTAATAGAAGGTCTAGTAAATTTAGTCTTAAATAAGGGACTCAGCAACAAAAATTATAAATGGTGGTGTAGTAAATGAGAACAGCAGCTTTTCCTCAGTAACTAGATATTTAGCTGGATAATCCCTGAGGATTCCTCCAATCCCAGATAAATTCTCACCTGGCCCAAATCAGAGCACCCTTCAGCCCTTCTGAGAAGTGCCCAAGGGCCACTGCAGCTGCCGGAGGTCCCAGGGACCTTCATCAGTGCTCTGTTCCATACAAGCTGCACCCAGCCCTCGAGAAACAGGGGGCAACAAGAACAGGGAAGAGAGGAAAACACAGGATATTCTGAGATAACAAAAACCACCACATTAGCTTCTACACTGCCTCACTCTGGAGCTGCCTGTGTGCAGCAATCCCCAAACCTGCAGGGAGACAAAAACATCCTCCAAAGCCAGGGGAGAGCAGGAACTGTCACATGGAGGGGCAGCTCTTAACAGAGCTCCTCTCGTGAGCCACCTCTGTGTGTAGGCATTTGTGATTCTTTGGTGTAGCAAAACCAAAATTAAGTTTTAAAATTACCAAAAGCAATTATCAGGTTGGGGGGAAATTCCTGCAACATCCTTTCATAATGCACCAATTTTCAGACAATTCTCTGGCTTTCCAAGCATTTGCACAATAAGATTTTAACTCCGTGGTAGGAAACTCCTGTGACAAAATTCTGTATGTGATCTTGTGAAAAGGAAGATGGTATTTGTTTAAAAAGAAATCTGATTGCACTGACTTTAGTCAGTGAAACTCTCACTGAAACACTCACAAGCACAAAGTGTTCTCCATCAGAATATTTTATGGCTCCAGTTCACTTGCCCATCTTCTTGACACCTTCTATTTAGGTTAGTTCCTCCTCTTCATTTGAATGAAATCACGCATCTGGCACTTTAGCCATTAACAAACCTTTCCTCTTAGCCCTTGTTCAAACCCTTCTTTTTCCTGATTATCATTTTAATACAGCTTTACATAATTTTAATATGAAAATAATTCCCTATGTGTCAAGTTTCAGAAATAATTATAGTATTAGGGCTACAAGCAATTGTAGCTGCAAATGATTAGAAATTGGGATCTATTAAAAAAAAATCAGCAAATAAATACTCAATGTGCTATTTGTGATGTGATCACAAAAAGCACCAAACTGTTCCTTGTAAAAAAAAAAAAAAAATCTTATCTCCTGACCACACTTGTGTCTTAGGACAATTCCAGACATGCGACATTGTGCAAAGAAAAAAAACATGAATAGTATCTACCAAGGCTGAGCTCTGTTTTTCCAAGTTTTCTAATCAGGCAAAACAAAAGATCCTATATTTCTTACTAGAGGAAAAAAGTCTATTTTGCTCAAAGAATGTACTTCTACATATACATCATTTTATCAAAACTACAAAGATACAGTGTCTAGCATCTGTACAACAGAATGTTTAATTCATTTGCTTGGTCCAGATCTTTGTTTTAGTGAAAAAACTAGGAATTAATTTTCTGTGAGGAATAAATCCTGAACAGTTCTTAAATCAGGGTACACAGCAGTGGCAGCACTCCGTCCCAGTAAGGACACCTGACATGCAGATTAGCCCCAAGAGGAATGTTTTATTGATTATAGCTTGTCATATGACAGTCCCTCTGCTATTTATGTACAATTAGCATCAAGTTTCATCCTGGGCTACTGCCACTTTGGATTTCATTTTACTTGGATCTGACTACATCCACACGAATGCGTCTCCTACAGTTGCATTCCTTGGTGTGGGAGCTGCTTTCCCCTGAAATTGTTGGGATATATTTTCAATAAGGACCTAAAAATGCTGCATTTCATGATTTGTGCCTTCAATCCACTGCTTTCAAAAGGCACACATCACTAATCTCAGGCTCAGTAACATTTCAGGCCAGGACACAGACATGAACTCAGATGAAGGCTTCCTTTAGCTTTTCACCCAAAAATGAAGTTAATAGATTACAGTGGTCATTGGTACCTGTGTTACAGACAGCTCAGGAGAAAGGCAAGCTCACTCTTCCAGAACCATGAGTAATCTCAATAAAAAACTGCATGGGTGGGTCAGGCAGCTCTCAGTTTAAATGCAGGGAGCAGCGCCCCTGACCAGGAAAGCATTTTCTCCCAGGACGTTGGGTTACTCACTGCCCAGAGCTGCAAAACACCAGCCCTGTGCTTAAAAGAGAGGTGGCAGTGAAGCCTCACGTGCAGCACTTTGGATTCCTTCAGAATCTGGAAAAGATTTTATGGTGTTCTTTAACAAAAAACCAAAAACTAAAACTAAAACAACAACAAAAAATTTTTAAAACAAAACAAAACAAAAAACCCAACAACAACAAACCAAAAATCCCCAGAAAACATCAAGAAACAAAAACGAACTAACAAAAAAATTAAAATTCGCCTTAGTCCTGTGTGACTCTACTTTTATTCAGCCATTTTAGAGTTTGCCAGAAGGGGACACGTGATACAGTTAAACATCAAACTCCATGGTCATGTGGGGACCAAATCCTACACCGAACAGAAAAGTTTCAGCTGGCACCAGCTGAAGACAGACCCCAAGCTTTGCTCCTTCACAGACCCACGACAGGGCCATGCAGAGTTAATCAGGATCCTTTTAGTTACTATCTCTTCCATATAGGCCTCAGGCAGTTTTATCAATGCAGAACATTCCCGACCTTCCTGTTTTTCCTTCACTGCCCTGCAGCCACCCCAGTGCTAAGCCTGAGGGTATTGAGAACACCATGGCAGACTGTGGCCCAGCAGGCCCAGGGGACAATAAATCCAATTTCAATATAGCCACGCACTGCTATGCTACTGGGGGACCAATATTTTCTATTTCTACAGGAAGTTCAAACTTTATGAATCCACTTTGAATTTCCTAGAACCATAGAATGGGCTCCAAGTACACACATACCAATTGTTTGTTTTAAACCAACCAAAGTTAAGATACCCATTTTGGAGTCAAATGGAAAAAGAGTTACCAGCTCCTAAAACAGTAAAAAGAAAGTAGAAAAATTTGTATTTTCTTGGTGTGAGGTTCCAGTTTAAAAGACAAAGTCTTGCATCCATACCCATACAGTTTGGTGTTTTGGGTTTTTTTTTACTTTGAAACAATCTGTTGCCTTAAGCAAGCTTTTTTTCCTAGACCACTGGCTGACTAGAGGGATAAATTCAATCAAATTTTTGCAGTCTCCAGCTGAGCCCGATGGTAGATCCCTTCTGCTCTCCCAAGTAGGTCACAGAGCACTCCTAATCAGTACCAGTGTGCCATTCTGATAATCTGTGGGCACTCACTGGCCAGGAATGGATTTTAAGCGCAAGCCGTAGCCAAAACACAGCACTGTGAACTGCAGTGGGCTCTGTCAGTGCTGGAGCTGACCTTCTGCAGTCTCAAGGAATGCTAAACAAACCGAGCCCTGCAAGTCACTGCCACCCTGCCAGACTCACATTGAACAGCTCCAGGGACACAGATAGCACCCAAGGCAGTCTGAGAGCAGCCTGTGCTAATATTGGCTGCTGCAGCCCCATTGAAAGAGTCATGCCAGAGGTCACAAACCATTCCTGACAGCTCGGGGGGAGTCTGTTAGAACTGGAAAAGCAACACTCACTCACCTGCTGCTTATTTCTTGTCTTAAAGCTGTGTAGAACTGTTTAAGACTTAAGAAAAAGACTTTGCCTTCTCAGAGCCTGCCCAAGGTATTCTAAAGGGCAGCAAAAGATCATCCTCCGGATTTCCCTTACGAAGGGAACTACACATCCATGTCTCAGTATCACCTCTAAGTGTTATACCTCTCTTCAGTCAGTTAATATAACAGGAAATTTATTGTGATGTTGCCCATGTGCAGCCAGTATTGAGAACTTGGCTTTCAAATGGAAGAATAATTTGTCTGTGTGGCTCACAAAAGAGAAGAATATAGAGATGAAGAGGATCCCTCTCTTTGCATTTTAGCCACCTGGTTGTTGAACAGAAGTTATTTTTCCACGTGAGGTAACTGGACAGGCTGTTAGAGAACAGGATTCCCACACAGGAGGAAGCTTCCTAAGAACAGAATTCATGCCTGAACTTTTTTTGCCCTGCAGGCTTCTCAGGAAAGACAGTTCCCTGCACATACTGAGATGTCACAATGAAGAGACAAATGCCATCTTTACCTCAGTCTTCATGGAAAAGAGCATGATTAGACATTTAACTAAAGGGGGACAAGGATTCAGCTCAGAATATTGCTTTTCTGCCTTTCACAGACATGGGAATAGAGCTCCTGAAAAACTGCCAATGTCCATTCAAGTGGTCAGTGATAGGAAAGATGTGGGCTACTGTCTTTACAAACAATTCCACGGAGGAGGGTACGAGTGTTAACGTTCTTGAAATGGATCTTAATTCCTCTTAAGAAAGAGGGCAACGTGTGGCCAGGAGTTTAGGATAAACGGAGGCTGCGCTCTGTGAAACCTCGAGAGAGAAAACTCCGCGGGTACGTGCCCCAGTGCACTCTCTCCCTTTATTCCAAGAAAGTTGCAGGACTCCTCTGTCTCCTTGATGGATGCTGGCTTTTCACAGTGTGATTTCTCTGCACATCGGGAACAAGGCTAGAAAGTAGGTCTCAGTTCTTTTTCTATAGGGTCACTCGGTGGTCATCCACGGACCTTATGGTGTTTTATGGAGCAGTTCATAAGGAAGACCTAATTTCAGGGGTAGTGCAGATTATGGCTAGCACAGAGGTTTGGAGCAGGATTCCTGTCTGGAGGTTCTCCTGCTCCCGTTAGCACAAAGCTGGGTAGCCATTTAAATCAGCCTGCCTGACTTCCTGTATGAACAGCACATTAGAAGCACTAAAAGCATCAAAGCAACGTTTGAAATGCTGCAGTTATTACATAAGGTTGTCGTTACTGACTTAAGTAATTCTTTGCTAGACTCAGTGTTAACACATGGCCTCTCCCAGTGAAGGGATGTGCAAAATAGTAGCAAGCAGGTGCTAAATACTCAGTAGTTTGCAAGACACTTGTGGGGTATATTGCTAAAGCTTATCTCTATGGTTTCATTTCCATGCCTGCTATCAGCTTGTTCTGACCAACACTGTAAATCAGGTCTCTAATGATACTCTAAACTCATATTCTGAATTGTCTCTGTGCAGTGTCAGAGTTCAGTCACCAGCGAGTGATGCACTTCCCAGTATTTACAACCATACAGGTTGCCCTGTACTTTAAAGTCACCCTGAACTGACAACATGCCTTGTCTGATAAACTTTGAATTGCTCCAGCTCTTATCTATCCTGATAAGAGTTTCTAGAAATGTGCAGATATTTTCAAACACTATAAAACACGTCTTTATTTTTGGGTGTCTCTAAGCAGAACAGCCAAACCACCTTCAGGTCCACGACGGTCCAGATTACTGCTGGTTTAGGTCTCACAGACTTCCCAAGACCAACAAGTTCCTGATCACTTCCCTGTCTTATCACTGCCTTTGTAAACTGCAGAGATCCATGGCTGGGAGAGATGATTGGGAATGTGGCTAAGCTTGTACATTTGCTAAAAAACTGCCTGGATCATCCCAAGGTGTGCAAAGAAAAAAAAATGTATTTGTTAGGACTTAATTTGACATACTTTTCAGTAGGGTCTTTGGTATTCACTGTAGCAAAGGCTGCATTCCATGAACACTTTGAAAAAGTGAAGCCAAAAGATGTAATAAGGAAAGTGTAACACTTCCTTACTATGAAATCATCGAAATAAATAGCTAACTCTCAGCCTATGCCACTGATACGAGAGAAGGAAGAGCAAAGGAGCGCAACGCTTGGTACAACCACTTGCTAAACAATGTGTATTGCTTGCTTAATATTGTAGGGCTTGCCAAAAGCAGGATGGGAGATGTAAGACTATCGTAAAAAGGAAAGCAACCATGGCCTGGTTCCTATTCCCTGGACCCCTAAACCAGCTGAGACTGGCACCGAGGTTTAGACTCAAGGAACCAGAGAGCAGGCACAAGGAGAAGTGAAGAGTTCAACCCTGAGGAAGACTCATTTACTTCATCTCGGGACCCCTGCCCACGACCACCAGGCAGCACTGCCCAAGCGCAAGCATATGGAAATAACTCTGAAGCTCATTATAATAGGAAGCGGGGATAGGTCAGGAATGTGTACAGACATGTTGGGCAATTCAATGAATATGTGACCTGTAACCCGATATAAACCGGATGGAGTACCCCTGGGGGTGCCCATGCCTTTGGGGGAGCGATCCCCCGTGCGCCCCAGCGCTGGAATAAACATCCCTACTGTACAACCCTTAATGAGTTGTGCAGTCTTTCCGCCAGTCACTGCCACGTCTTTCTCGACTGGAAATCAGCTCCCAGGACTTGAGCTGAAGATGAGGGAGGCATAAACACGGCAGGAGCTGTCTGGCATCTCTGCACCCCACACAGCACGGGCCATGGCTGTGGATGACACCTTCCAGCTAAGGAAGACAGGCAGGGAAGCAGAGGGATTTGCAGCTGGGGAGCCAGAACAAAGCCCAGAGCTTGCTTCTACCAGATTCCTTCGTGATGTGCTGATTAAAAGTTGCTTGGTACTTTTGACCCTTAGAGTTCCTCATTCCCTCAAAACGAGAATAACAATACTGTACCTCATTAATTTAGGCTACATGCTTTTTATGGCAAGAAATAATGTCAAGAAATAAAGTATCCCTGTCAGGACAGCACCTGATAGAATGAGAGTTCAGACTTGAGGCACTACTGAAATATCCACAGAACAGTCAGTTAAGAGCAAGAAAAAACCCTCATCCTTTCCAAATAACCAGACCCAAAACACGCTGCATGACCCACAGCTCCAGCTACAATTGTAACATGCATTTCACAAGGTTTTCTTTCGGTACTTCCTTTTCTATTGGAGGTTCACACTAGTTAATGAAACCTCTTTGTAACTGCAGCACATTCATTGAGAAGGCATTGGGGAATTCTTACTTCACACTGGTTAAACAATTCACTGATTTATTTACAGAAAAACTGTGCCAAATAGCTGGACTGTTGTCATGAACCTTCACCCAGACCTTTTTTATAGCAGTTACTAGAATGTAATGTAAAATTAAATTAAACAGCATTGAATGAGTTCCTACCAAAAGTTAAAAGATAAATTCCATGTTACATCTAGCAAATGAAGTTTGGACAAACAGCTCTTTCTTGTGGATGAAAGACAGTTTTACACTGGGATTTACCACTGAATTCCACTCCATATCCCTGTGAAGCATAAATAACTACAAGCAAATATTATTGCCCAGCTGTGTACGTGTGCTCTGATATGACACACAGGGAAGGACTAAAGACAAGTCAATTCTTATCAAATCCCATTCTATTTTTGTCCATCACTTTTCTCATACTGAGTCATGCTTGCTATCATTTTTATGCAGAATTATCATGCCTCAGATCCCGATAGTTTTCACTGAAGAAATACTGATAAAAAACAAATATTTGTGGTCTCTGGCACTATAAAAAGCAGATTTAGATTAGGGTGATTAAAGCAAATCTCCTTTATTAAAGATACATGATAGAACACCCTAAAGTCTCCTCAAGCGAGAAGAGCACTCAGCCTTTTCCACGAGGACTCTCCCGAGCAGGTATCACATTTCCAGAGGAGCGGGGCAGCTCCTGCAGGAGCAGCGATTCGCAGCCCAGCTCAGGGCTGTAACTTTCCACTGCCCAGCCGGCTCCTCGCTGTGCCCCAGGCTGGCCTGACCTTTCCCAGCGCAGCCCCTCGCTTTGGGCCGTGCGTGTGCACATTCCAGCAGCCAGGGCAAAACCGGGAGCAAAGCTGGTGAGAGGGAACAAGTGAGAGAATTCCAAAAGGAGAGGAAATCAGGGAGCGAGGTATTTTGCTACGTGGGTCCTGCTGCAATAAAGGAGACCCCGATCCAGTTTCCAGCGAAGTTTGTGTTGCATTTACGACAAAGCAAGGAGAGTCAGGCTCTTAGGCTCTTATTTTGTCATGAGCACAGAACGCACAGAGAACAGGCATCTTTTCACTCAATCTCTGACCTAACTGACACATGTGGACCTGAAACTGAGTTTGCAAATTAGGGCCCTAAATACAAAGCCTCTGCTGAGAGGAGTAACAATGTCTTACCTCCACACAGCTTTTTTTAAATAACTCCTCGTGTTTTTTACAGACAATATGAGGAGGAAGGACACGCATACTTCTCCCTTTCCTGTTCTTCCTACCACCAAACTTTCTCTTTTGACATACGAAAAATCCAGCTCCTGCTCCCTTGTCCTGCCAGACCCCCAGGGACAGCAGCCAGCCCCTGCTTGGCACTGTTTGTACCATGCACAGGGCTTTGCTCTCAAGTCCAGAGCAAAAGAATCGGATGTCTGCCTTGAACATTCACTCCTTTGTGATCCTTCACCTTTCCTTCTCTCACCTTCCAACATAACAAACCTTCCTCAAAAGGGCTGGAGCTAAGCTCCTTTTAGCTGCCAGATCAAGGTTATAAACTGTGGGAGCAGAGAGAAGCCTGACTCCAAGTCTGCTGGGCTTTCAACGCCAGCTGTCTGCTCCCTGTTGTCCTGGAACATGGAAAGGGGTGGCAGTGCCATGGGAGGCATGTGAAAGACCTGACTGTGTGAGCAGGAACAGAAGCCATATGAGGTCAAGGGAGGAGCTTGGATCACTCCTGTACTGATACTAAAAGCAGGGCTGTACAGTCAGTACAGAAGGCAGCAAAAAATGAAGTGCAAGTTTCACCTTGGAGGGATGGAGGAGTTTGCTCCCAATGTGCAGAATATCAGGGAAGACATCAAGACAGAGAGAAGGGTTTGATGCAAGGCTTGGGGAGGCTGCCCCAGGCTTGTTAGGCCTGGAGATTCAGCCTTTGCTTAGTTTTAATGACAGTAGAACTTTAGTGTCTTACCATGACCAGTGTTTTGCCTTCACTGTTCTCAGACACAAAACATAACCCCAAGAGATTAATTCCATTTGATTTTAGTTAAAGCCATGAATATTTTACTCACAGGAAACAGCATGAGACTTCCTGTGATCCAAGGCTCTAGCATCCTTTCTTTCCAACAGAGCTCCCTTAGGATGAACAACACCTGCCAAAGCCCAGAGCTATGTCCGTGGTGGAGCCCGTGCATCCAGAACAACTTTTCCAGTTGTTCGTGATCCACAATAACTAATGGTCTCTGTTTCCCCAAATTCATTGATTCCCATAATGCCCAGAACTACTGATTCTGTTCTAAGGGCATATTTTCACCACTGATAATAATTTCTATGATTAATTTTTACACCAGTACTCTCCAATCATCTCTCCTCCCAAAGGAGATAGATTTTTCCTTGTGTTTTAACCTCATGACTAAATGATAGCAGGGATTAAGAATCATTCCAATTGGCTCTTCATATCCTCCAGCAGTATCTCAGCTTGTCTCCACCATGATGTCCTCTGAAGACAAAACAAACAGTGTGCTGACTAATCTAGGTCAGGAATTGGTGGCTGTTACTTCTTTTCCTGTCTCAGCAGGATGAAAGCCTGCTCTGTGCCACGAATCCTTCTGCAGGTGTTTTTACGGCAATGGTGGGCCTTGGGACCCTGCTGCTAGAATTAAAGAGAACCTGCCAGCTCCTGTCACAAAGAAGTACTTTTAGTACCACGCTGCCTCGAAATGAATCAACTCACCTATGTTGGGAACAAATGCAAGACGACTGTGCTTTGCATGGGCACAAGCCCATAAAGTCAGGGATTTGTATAAAAACCTTACGGATATATGTACACACGGCATATGGAAGCCGTGGGACTTTCGCCAGGTGTATCCATGACAGCAAGACCAAAAAGCAGAGGAACAGAAAATATATTTGTAGCTTAAGAGAAACAAAATTCTTAGTGAAAAGCATTCCCCATTTGTATAAATTTGTCAAAAAACACTGCTTTCAAGTCACTGGGATACAGTAGTATCTACTAAAAATGTTTGTATAAACCTGCAAACATTAGAGCACCCACAGCCATTTTCTTCTGATTTCAAGAGATTGCAGACAAAGTGTGTTTAGTGTATTAAAGAAGGTAAAAGTTTACTTCAAACGTAAGCAGCAGTTTCCAGCTTGCCCGGCTTTTCTTCCAGCAATACAAAGTAGGTTAGATTTAAATTCCAGTCTGTAATACTTCCCACTGGAGTG
The DNA here is from genome assembly GCA_036630365.1 of Acanthiza pusilla. Taxonomy (NCBI): domain Eukaryota; kingdom Metazoa; phylum Chordata; class Aves; order Passeriformes; family Acanthizidae; genus Acanthiza; species Acanthiza pusilla. The sequence goes on along the minus strand of JAXCHO010000163.1, from coordinate 318,648 downwards.
AATCTAACCCAAATTCACAGCCTTTTACATATGACAAAGAGTGTAAGAGTAGTAATAACAGTCATCAAAAAGGGAATAAGAAGGAATAGAGAAATCAGGAGCTTCTTGAGGTCTAAAAAGTGAAAATGTGAGAGGTGCTAGAATCCTGTGGGAAACGTATTTTCAGCCTTGCTCCTGTCTGGAGCTGGGGACATGGAGCTGCAGCAGTTTTGCTCCTCTCAGGCTGTCAGACACAAATTGATATCTTTCTAACAGTAATTTAAAAAAACCTCGCAGCAAATTCCAGTAGACTTTGAAGGGAAAATAAATAAAGAAAAATTAAGAGCTATATAGAGGAACAACAGTGTTGGAACCCAGCTGACTTCAAACAAATTACATGGACAATTACATGCTTCACTTGCATGAGTCACTGCTCTGATCATAGTAGCTGCACTGTTGCAATAATTAACTATTTCCCCCCCCCCCCCATGAAAATTCATGTTAACTGTGCACTTACCACAGTTTGTTTTCCCAGGCATAACAATCACTCACAAAAATACCAAAGATGACTGTTCGGGGCATTTACCTGCAAGAGAAGAAAAAAATTGAAACATCAAAAAGCTGAGTATTTTTAACACCTTTCTGTGTCATTGTATTTAATCCACCATTTCATACTTGGATAAAATCCTGCTTTTCTGAAAGCAATACTATTTTTGCTTAAATCGATATTTACACTTTGAAGTACAATCTAAAAATTAAACTAATTTACTGTATTGAGTTTTGTACCTGTATTTGTAGCAGGGGACATATGTTTTAGTACATGCATATGCATTTAGATAATTCCAAATTAACTAAAACAAAGATTTGGAATATCCTGCCCATCCAACTTTTCGAAGTATATACAATTAGATCACTAACTATACGTATCAAAACCAACACAAAAATACATTACTAGCTGCTTATACATTATTTTTAACCAACAAATCTAAAAGTCCTTTGCAAATGAGGTAAATACCTCTCTTATGGACAGGGTAAACTGTGTTTTACTTCTAACAGACCCAGAGAGTCCTCATTTCTAGGCTAGGTGCCTCTCCTGTGGACTACACTTCATCTGGGAATGAATTCTTGAGTGTGTAAGCAAGTGAAGTATCTGAACCCCTGAACATGATACTGAAGCACACAGCCTTCTAAAAGTGTAAAGGTTTTTTCTCCCCACTAAGGATTTCTTGGATTTTCTCCCTTGGCATAGAACAACCGTAACTTGAGGGACACTGAAGCATTTGTGGATCTGCTCTTTATGCCCTTGACAGATAAATAAGTAAAAATCAGCAATAAAAGAACAAATAATATTTACAATCAGAATGTACACCACATGTATTAAACACACCAGTGATAACACTGATGATACTGAAACAACCAAGAATTGAATGAGACATCTGAGCCTTATAAAAACCCCAGAAAATACAATAGCCTATTATGAGGCTGTAGGATACAAAGAGGTTTCAACTAAAAGGCCTTATGTAACCTTGCACTGAGTTGGGCTGGAGTCTCCCATCCCAGCAGCTTTATTTCTCCAAGCTTAACAATGGAACAAACATCAGAGGAAACTCATAGGGGAGAATGTGTTGGGGGGAGGTGTATGCTCAGTTATAAGTGATCATGACATATGTTTTAATTATGAATTATTATAGAAAGGGTGGCTCCCTGTAACAGGTCTACACAAAGCATGTTCACATTCACAGCACAATCTACACCAGCTTGGACTGTTCCATTCTGTTGAAACATGACTGACCTACCTGTATGAAAGTTTTCCAGAGTCTATAAAAATGTAGGGATAAAGAAAAACGGCTGGGAAGGCAGGGGTGGGAAAAGGGTTAATGTGTGAGTTTGCACTTAACACGGAGAAGACATAAAATAGTAAACAGTGTTTTTGTTATTTCCAGCGAGTTTCCTTCTCTTACACGCTGCTCACTTGAGTCAGACACAACTCGGGCTCCGAGCTGACCCGCAGCTCCCACCGGCACCAGTAGATGGCACAAACCATTTATTTCACTGTATCCATCACCAGATTTATTGTAATGTCTCCGAGGCAGAGAATCGGGACCCATCAGCTTCAAAGCAGCGCTGGGATACATCCCTCTGACATAAGAGCAGCCACTCGTTATAATCTTTAAATTAATCGTTTGTTCTAAAATATATATCTATATAGAGCACTAAACAAAAATTTCTCTTATATACATTTAGATACATTACGTACCTTCACAGGTACAGGTGACTATAGATAATGATGAGAGACACCAGAAATCAGTCAATTGCAGTAGTTGCTAAAATATCTTGTGCCTTAGAAAATAGAAAAATTAATTAGAAGTGTAGAAGTAATACAAATCAGGCTAAACTCACAATGAGGGAAAACCCAGCCACTTATTTTAGAAGTAGGTAAAAATTTAAAAGAAACAGCAAATGATCAAACCTGTCAAAAACTTTAAGAAAATTTGACAAGGAAAAAAAGAGACCTAAATACTTGTCTAAAGAAAAAAAAATATAATCAATCCTACACTATCATCTATGAAATCCACATGATTTCTGAAGAACAAGAAAAATAGACACTAAATTCATTTTTATTATTTAAAAAAAGAATATACATGCCCCTGGAGTAGTTGCTTTGCTGTTACAAACATGTTGGAAAACCCTAGTTCCTGGAAAGGGAACAAAAAGGGGAATTACACTGAAATACAGGGCTGGGGAAGCAGCTCGTGTCCTGTAAAGCACAACACTTGCTCTTGTACAGATTTGACAGAATTCCTGGAATACTACAGGAAGAAGAACCAGGCTGCCTGACTCCATTTTTAAAGTTGCAAATATAACCTATAGCTACCTAATTATAGGGTTTAATGATACTTAATTTGATATTTTCAGAGAAATATTATGACATCATATCATTTTACAGGGCAAACCACTTAGCTTAATAGCTGCTATTCACTGCAGAAGCACACATTAAAAGCTATGCAATCACACGGTAAATTATGCTCATATCTGTTGGTCAAATTACAGCTTAATAACATGAGAAAAACTGTAAACAACGTGAAGATTCGTTGTTTAATTATTTTAATAGAAAGTAATTTATCAAATAATTACGAAAAATAAAGAAACAGCCAGGTCTAATGGGCTGGAATATACAAGCAATAATGTTTTTCTGCATTAAGCCAGGAACTCCTGGAAGAGTTGCAGTTCCACACCAAACCCTGCTTACACCAGATTATGTGTAAGGCCCAACTGACTAAAATTTGGGACAATTTAGTCTGGGGCATTTGACAAGACTGTGTTTGGATGGCAACAATATTACAGATAAACCCAGAAATAACAGACATGCCCACCACTGCAAAGAAACCATATTAGCACAGATAAATGACTTAATGAAATTTAGTGTCACGTTTCCAAAGCAGTGTTAGGGCAACATCATTTTGCAGGGTCAATACCCTAATTTTATTGCTGATGTGGACAGCTGGGCTGTTTGCCTCGATTCCTGAACAGCTCAGATATCCACAGGGGTATCTAGGGGAAGGGGTCCCTGCCCAGGGCAAGGGGGTGGAACCAGATGGGCTTTAAACCCCTTCCAACCCAAACCATTTTGGGATTCTCCCTGGGAGTGACAAGCGGAAAAATGTCTCTTGTGATTGTTGACCACCTTTGCTGCTAGAGAAGTGAGACCCTAGAGAATCTGGCGGTGGCAAATCCCAGTCATATCCTTCATATACAAAGCTTTTTACCTCTTTGTCCCCTTCCCACTGCACATCATCTTAAAACTCACCATGGAGGAGGTACAGACCCATTGGGTGGAATTGCTCCTGCTCTGAAGGGCTGGTTTGTTGAGGAAGACAATGACAGCAGCATGCACAGTTTTGATCTTCCCACGAAGGGCTGAGGAGGGAATCAGAGATAAAGTGAACAGGAAGCCAAGGCAAATACCTGTCTGTCTCCAGGACATGTGAATTCCCTCCTGACTGGAGCTCTGTGCTGCCTCTCCACCTGACTCACAATTTCTCTGTAACACATTTCTGCTGAAATGAGCTGCACTGAGTACACCTGCTAGTAGGGCTGTTTATAGTAACCCACCTCCATTTTATTTCAACACTTTACAGAATGATCATAGGAAAAGCTTAGTTGGCAGTTCTGGGAGAAAGAAAAAAAAAAAAAAAGTAGTAAGAGGGATTAGTCATGTCTGTAACCAACATGGAACAGTGCTGATAGTCCTTCATGGTGGAACCAGGCAACAGTCACTGTACTTGTCCTGGAGATAAGAGAAATGTGTTTCCAGACTCAGCAAACTGCCACTGCTCCACTCCAAAGCAGCACAAGAGTTAGCCAGGGTCGAGGTTTTGCTTCTAACCAGGCATCCTATCAGTGCTGATTTCCTGGTGCGGACAGAAAGCCGAGTACAGACTAAAAGAGATAAACTGGGTATCTTTAGGAATCAAAGGAAATTATAGCAGTGGACTTCTCTCTGATGGCTGCACAAAGTGAATTATCCTTGTATCTCATAGAGGATGTCCATATAAATACAGAAACATGGATAACCTAAAAGCATTTGGAGTATGGGAATGCCTTTGCTAGGCCTGCACTGGGATTATAAACCCAAATTTACAGGACAGACTTGGAATTTCACGGACCAGTACCCTAACACTGCTGACAGGAGTACTGAACTAAAACATCAACATCCCTAATATCCCCAAACCTTTACTTCAAAATGCAGTTTAGAATTTTGCATCAGTAGTAACCTAAGGGCAGATTTGCAGTAAGTGAATCTCGGTGAGCCAGAATTTTTTTGGTTTTCCTAACCCCACAAGGAAGCAATTGGGAAAAGGTTTGAACAAAACTCAGATCCCATTGTCTAAAGAAGGAACATGTTGGACCAGAAACAGGCCAACAAGACAACCTCAGCAGGAGATAGGAGGAGGATTAACAAATGAAATTGCTGTTTGACAATGAGTGTTGCTGCGATGGGAAGCACAAAGGACTGGCTGACAAAAATAATGATTAGATTCACAAGAGGTTTAGATATGAGAGGATGGAGCTGATGATTTATCTCAGCTCAGCAGTAAAATACTCTTGCTATTGGCTATTTCCTTATAAACCTGGCTGAACAGCCCCCGCCAGGACACAGAATACGTTAAGATTTGGTGGAAAGTTTTCTTACAGTACAAGTCATGTAACTACAATCCTTCTGAAACATCAGAAAAATTCTCTTTATTACCAAAGAAAATACGAACAACATTATAAAGGGAAGTTAGATTACAAAAAAAACCCAAAGCTATGCTAGGTCTCTGAGAAGACTTTAGGGGTTCATTCTCCCAAACATTGGGAGACAGAAATAGGCATATTAAATTTGAAGACTGGTCAAGTTCTAAAAATTTTCCAAGGTCCTCAAAATTTTATGTTCTGAAGGCACAAAAGACAGACTTTATTGTTGCTGAAATTAGCTTCCCTGGGTCATAGACTACTATTCAGAGTGATTACAAACTAAAGGGCTTTTCTCCAGTCAAGGAAGGGAAATAAATGCCATACTTACAGTATTTTAGCAACTCTTGCCACTGAGAATTTATTGTCTGAGAACAATGAAAATATATGCAAAATAACTCAATTGATAAATGCTGGCTACAATCTCTGGAGGAAAAACAACCACCCCAAAACCAGAATAAAACCTATTTCTTTGGAGCCTTGCCAGCTTCTCCCAGAAACACACTGGTTTTGGATGCCTTCCAAGGCTACCATCTCACCTGTGGTAGCAGTGGTCTTGTAGCAAACACCTTTAACTTCACAGTTTCTGATCAAAATTATTTCTTCTGCAAGCATGAGCAAGTCAGAGTCCACAGACTTCTCAAGTCTCACTTTGTGGGAATGTTGCGAGACTTCTGTCCTACATTATTTTCTGACCTGGAAAATTTTGAGGGGGATGTCATCAGTCTTTGGCTCTGCGTGTGTGCACTGTGCCTTCAATTGCCAGGGCCTAAAACTTGTGGTACCTTCAATCACAGTAAAAAAATTATAAATGCGAATTATAGCTCAGAGGTAGAAACGCTCTTTTCCTCTTGTGGGTAGCAATTGCAAAGCTACAATTAACCTCAATTAATAGGAAGGGTAAACTTTCTACAAAGAATATGCTGTTCAGGTGTTCTTAGTGAGAGCACTTGGCACTGCTTCATGTGTCTGTAACAGGGAGCTCTGCTGGGGTGAAAATTAAAGTGGCTAAAGTTTAATCCAAGTGTAAAGTAGGTTTTTTCCACCCTATACCAAAAATAATTCTGCTAATAAAAGTTACCCGGAGAAGTTAAGAGTTTGTTTGGATCCTGAGTGCATCAATGGCCCTTCGTTGCCCTGAAGAGCTTCCCCTGAGCCCCCCATCACACTCTGGCCACTGACACATTTAAATTCAAACTGAATTCCCTGCTTCTTCACTGAGGTCTGTGCTCAGTCCCGCCCCTGCTGCGCCAGACTCGAGTGGACTCCCTGGATTCCTGACCTCCAGGCCGCCTCATCACCACACATTTGTGTCGCTTCTGACACAGTCATCACATTTCTGCTGATCACTGGGCTGCACCCACAACCTGTGAGTGCCACCAACGCTGCCCAGCTACTGCAGAAGTCATTTTCTGCAGCCCTTACCTTTGGCAGCAATGGAACAATTAAACTCTTTTCCATTGCTCTCACTGTTCTTTCCTCCTATTAGAATAAGAAATATTCAAAGTGGCAATTTCCACTCTATATACAAGATTGGTGGGACTGACGGAAAAAGATCAATGTCACTAGAGAGAAAAAATGGGAAAAAATTACTAAATCCTGTACAGAACTGTCCCCTTCATGGTTTCTACTGTATTAAGATTTACATTTTCAACTCATCATGTCTCTCTCATATCCCTTGAGATATATTTTATATTCAATATACAAAAACTATTTCCTGTTAGCTTTCTCAGCATTATAATTGTAATAACTATGCAAAAAATAGCACTCCATGCATGCTATTTGCATGAGTTCTGCATCTATCCCAATGACCAGCAATAAGCGCCTTTAGTTTAATCTTTATGTCATCAAGCCAGGCTGCTAATTATTTACATACATTAATGAACTTTTAAACAGTGCTTGCTGCCTGAAGCAGAATGTACTGGACACTGCATTGTAGGAAAAAAAAAAAATTACATCCCTTGAAGTCAAAAGTTTTGACTTCTTAATTTTAGATTTTTGATTTAAAACTTCCGCATTCATCTGAGATGACCATGTATATTTGAATGTAACTTGGCTTTTTGGCTGTACACTTTTGAGGGGAGTTCCTACTGCCTTGTATCTCATACAGTTGGCTCAGTGTGAAGGGGGGAGAGCAAACATCACCACCTGATCAGTGGCCTTTGACTTGGGAATGCCCTCACCTGGCCTAAAAAGGTGGGTACAGCGGAAGATCTGAGTAAGAGACTGAAAAGGTAAAAATCTTCAAAACCAAGGGGATACATTTTGTTGTCTTATTTTCCCCTTTTTTTTGTATTCCCAGGAATATATATGTCCTGCACCCCTCTTCTCACTTAATCCTAGTTACATACCCATCCCTACTGAAAAAAATGTTTTCGACAGCCACACTGATCCATATCCAGGTTAAAACTAATCACTTTTGTCAGGTGAGATTTCAGTGCTGGCTTAAAGCACGTGCGAAACTATGGCCCCATTAATCAGCAAATTTTATCTAATTACCAGAAGCCACAAGGGATGATCCTACTGCTGTAACATTTCACAGCTCCCATTCCCAAACTCGTTGGGTTGTGTTGTCCCCTTCCATCAGGCTTGTGACCCAAATACCAGCACATGTGAACAAATTCCCATCCCCCCTGAGGCCCGGTTTGTGTCTGCTCAGAAATTACTGCTGTTCTGCATAGCGAGTTCTCAACAGAAATTTCTCCTGATTTGGCAGCCCTGGCCTTACATGCACCTCGTTCCACCTGGGGTCAGGAGGCAGAGGGAGGTGTAGGATCAGGATGGCAAACAAATCCAGGCGCCTCTTGCAATGTTGTTCCCTGACCCCAAATGCTGAGGAGATGCCTTTGTTTCCCTCCTGGAAAATCTGTTCCATTCAGGCTTTCAGAAAATGGAACCATTTCATTCCTGCTAAACTCGATAGTTCAGATTAATAGCTTGTCACAGAAACACAAACCATCTCACATGTAACAAGGATCCATACAGGAGAGAGGAAAGGCCTTGCTTCTGGACTACTTAGGAGGCAACACAGGGCTTTTACAGGCCCTTATCACCCACCCAGCAGAGTAGGGCTGACAATGGCACATTTTCTTCTAGAACAATCTACTGCAGCCATTTCCCCCCCCCCCCTCCACCAAGAAAACAACTGAACTATTCTGAAAGGTTAGAGATTAGACTACTTATTTAAAAGAGGTGAACCATTTTAGTCTTCCCATTATCTGTTTCCATCAGAAAATCTCCATGCTTGCCCCAGAGTTCCCCTTTGTGTCTAGTCTAGACTATCATAATAGATTTGACAATTGTTTTTTATTACATAACTTTGAGAAACAGACTCGGAGAACTTGGTTATTAGAAAAATTCTGCCTTGAATAAGATAGGACAATGTGTGGCTTTTAAAAAGCAAACCATGAATGCCTCTATTGTTGGTTTGCTTGCAAAGTTGATTTCTCAGTCTAGAAAAAAGCAAAAGCCATTAAAAAATTAAATATATTTTAGAATGTGCCAAACAGTAACACCCATAGGAAGATTTCCTTTTCCTACACTTCCTCCTGTGCCTAAGGACATAGTGGAATTCTTCCTGCATGGAAAAATAGGATTTGACCTTAAATTGCTGTTCCAAATGACAGCAAAGTGACAATCCCAAACCAACGCTAGATAATCATGGTCACCAATTCACCAAGTTATCTATTAAATCATCAAAGCTGGACATCCTGCCAGTCACTCGCAGCTAAGAACTCTGAAGTACTTCTATCAGCCTTTGTCATTATTTGCTCCTCCAGGCTGGATACATTTCATACTTCTCTGGGGAGTGAGGTGTAATAAATCTTTGTAAAGCGCTTTTGTTGTATTCATGGCCACGATACTCCACTATTTAGTGAAGAAGTGGCCTCACTGTGCCTCTCAGCTGGACAGCCGACACAGGCAGGTCTTACAGGACATTTTGTGTTAAAAATAAGGCTGCTTTAGATGTGGTTTCTGCTAAGTACCTTTATATCAAACTATTTTTGGTGCTATTTTGACTTCCTCCATAGTTCAACCTTCCAGATTACTTCTGTCCTGCTTTACACTTGGAAGGGATTGAAAAACTTGTTAGTGGTGTTAAATGGAACAGAGATTCCTGCTAATGGATTATTGATCATACTTGAGTGATCTTTAGAGTATCACAAGCAGAATGCCTTTCTCCCCTTTGTATAAGAATCTAATATTAAAAATATTAGCATTATTATATGCTAATTATTTTTGTGAAGGAAAGCATTAAGCACAAAGTACATCTCTGCTGTAAGAGGAGGTAGCAACTCTATTTTTAACCACAGATTTTATAGGGTATTTCATCAAAATCGCAGAACTCCTTTACTAAAAAAACCCCCAGTATTAAAGTTCTCCATTACTTGGCCATAACCACAAGCTTTATTGGCTAAAACACATCACAAAGTAATTTGCTACCTCCCCACAATAGCGATTTTAAACAGAGCAAGAATGAAGGACTTGGCAGATGAAAAGTGCAATTTTATTTCATGCACATCGTCTTAGAAACTTTTTTCAGTTTTGTGGGTTGTATCTGACAGGCATCCTGAAACTAACCTGAAGTCCTTTTCCATTTATAATCCAGGATGTACTAGGTAGATTTGGGTTTAAGGCTAATTTTCTGTTAGGTGACACTTAACTAAATCATACCCTATTTCTTTCCCACAGCTGGAGTCAGAAATGCCAATATTTTAGTTTTTATAAAGTCAGTTTTCAGAAATTACCTGTGCAACAGGCTGGTCTGAAAATGATATATAAATCCTCATCTAAGATCCTGCCAGGGGAAAAAATCAGCAAACTGGAAACCCTGCGAATACATCCTGTTTTCAAGTAATTTTGAAATGAGGTTAGAGTGGTTAAAGGCACCCCAGGTTTGCATCTGCACAGCGCTGTCACACTGTGCTAATCCAGGCTTTCACTCCGGCCCAGACAGCTCCCTGGAACACTCACAGGAGAACACATGCTTCTAATTACCCATTTTCTCTGTGCAGGCAGCTCTCAAGACCTGCATTTCCCAGATTATTGAAATCTAATTCCCCAGGAAGAAAACACATCCAGCATCTTTGCTGCACTCCTAGAAGGAAAGAGGAAATTATAAAAGGCCTGTCTGTCCACCCATACAAATTGGTCACCTACACCAGCATCTCGTCACACACTTCACATTTTGGGAAACAACTGCAGGTATTTTGACCTGTCCTTACAAGAGAAGTGAAGCTGGCTTTTGCCATGGAAGTGTGGTGACCTCTGTCACACAAGGAATGTGTGGCAGCCCTGTCATTTTTAGTCTGTGTTGCCAAGTTTCTCATTCTACCCCGCCTACACGACTGCTTATTGGTACCTGAATGCAGAGCTTATGGGGATGCTCCCTTAAAATAAAATTATCCAAAGGATTCTCACAGGAGAAAAAGGATTCTAAGGATAGAAATACTTTTTTTTTTTAAGTTCTAATTTTCCCTTCACAGTGGAAAAGACCAGCCACAAAGGAACGTGATCAAAGACTAAGTTTAGTCACAGGTATGACAGAAGAGAGCATTTTAAAAATACAGCTTGCCAAAGGCTGAACAATAATTTATGGACTGAAATAGAGAAGTGAGTGAAAAGACATGTAAAGCTTAAACAAACCCACCCCCACCCCATCTAAAATCAAGAAGTTCACTGTGAAAATATGAAAAAAAAAATAAGCAAGAATCCTAATGAATTGGATCATGACTGTGTACATATTAGTCATGTACATTCAGAAAGCTACAAGCTCCTCTTCAAAAAGCTCGGGAAGAATGTGAGAGCTTTGACTTCAGCACAGTGTTGTTTGCCCACAACCGAAAGCTGCAGTTTACTCCCAATTGTTTCTTAGTATCGCCTCTCCAAGAAAAATCTAAATAGTGATTTAGTTTCTACTCCTTCCATCCTTCTACCTCTTTCTTTTTCCGAAATAAAAAAGAAAAAGAGGTTGCTGATTTCCAAAATGAGCAAGCTAAATAATCTTTTTTTGGAATTATAGTCCTATGTTCACCACTTGGGGAATACATTTTGATTTCAAGTCTATTCTCTATAGAACTGGGAAGGGATAGCCGAGCTGTACACATGACAGCATGGGAGGTAAAGACAATGCATTAAAAACACCTGGAACTGCTGAGGGACAATTTAGAATTTAGCCTCAGTTATGAAGCTGAGACTGGACTGAGATAAATCACTCACAAAACAGTCTCTCTCGAAGGAGCTCTAACCTGTATTTTATCCTGATGTGTTTAAGAATTGGGCAGCCACTGAATCCACTGATTATCGTGGAAGTGACACCACCACAGTCACATTAACACCCTGGATTCATGTCCTGTGATCCACAATCCCAGCTATGGGAGGATGCAAGAGACTGGCTGTTACACCAGAAAGGGCATAGCTGTGAGTACAAAGTGGGGTTATTTCAGTTGAAATTAGATTAATCACTGAAAGTTATCACATGCCCACTAAATAAGAGAGAGGACAGAGAGAACCAATCTGGCAAATATCAAGAATTTCCTAAAGACAAAACATTGATCTTTGGTGGATCTATTCCTCAGCTGCCATCTGGAGTTACTTTACTTGTTAGAGAGAAAAGATTGTTGCCTCAAAAGCCAAAAGATCAAGTAACACCCCAAATAAAGGCATTATCACAATGAAGTTAGCAGATCCATTCTAAACACAAAGTGGACCTAAGTAACAGACAATTGCCCAGAGACAACTGTTAGATTTAACACTGTGTAAAGTTTATTGGGGAGAATCAATGGTCTCTGGCAATGGCATTTAGAGCACTGAACAGTATGGAATAGTTTATCTCAGATCCCTGAACCTTTGCAGTTTGATTAACCGACTTTCCTTAAAAAAAAAACCTTAAGGTGCTTTAAAAGTTTTAATAGGTTAGACCAAAAAATAAAGCTAAGAAATAATATCAAAAGCAGGTAAGTAAAAGAAACCAAAACCAGCCCAAAACCAAACCAACAAACAAAAGCCCCAACACTTTCAGAACTAGTGAATGTTTCAGAGATGGCCAAATCTGGTTTAACAGAAGGACGATAAATTGGGATTTGCCTCCTTGAAAGATTTTATTAACATGGCTTTGTGGTAGTCGCTGTATCAGCAGAACAGCTCTGCTGGGACACACAGCAGACTTCACACCATCTTTCTGACAGTCACAGAAGATGGTTCACAGCTGCAGATTCTAGAATTGTTCCTAGAGCTGAGCCTGACAGAATTTGTGCCAAGTTTATTACAGTCAAACAGTTCTTGAAGAACAGCTGATTTCTCTTAAGTTATGAGTACTACTTTATAGCTATATAATGCAAAAGGAGTATTTATGTCTCATTGTGTTCACTTGTTTACATACAGAGACGCATGTTAAAGACTTCTTTCAGTAAAAATTTTGTAAACTGACTTATTTGAAGAACTTGACTAGGACAAGAGGGAAATTTCTTACCTTTGCCTTCTCACCTCATTTCAGCATCAGCACAATTTACAGGAATATGGCAGGGAAAATTTGGCTAACAGAAGACTTCAGTTATCGGTAAGACACCAAAAAGATGACATCTTAAGAAGACTGCAGATGGAGAATTTGTTCCCTGTAATATAGAGTGGTTTTCCCAGTGGTTTTTTTCAGTTCCTTCTTAGAATCTGTTTTTCATGGATTTGTACATACTGTGAAAAGTTATTTTACAATTTGAAGTTTAATGCCTAAACCTTTCTGAGAGCTATTTTAATTATCTCAAAATAGTCATCAACTGATTTACAGTTCATCACTTTAGGAAGTTTATTGATTAATATATCCCTATCTATCTTTTCCTCAGTCATGTTTCACACATTTCATACCTTTACTCTCTCAACTGTTAATTACCAATCATCTCTGAAATTGTGCCCATCTGTTTACAACATATTGATAATGAGGTACCCAGGTTTAGTTAAAATATTCTGCGAGTGTTCTTGAAATTACTTTAGGCCACTACCCTGCTGCTGTTCCAAGCAATGCCCACAGACACTCCCTAATTATGTTGTCCTTTTCTTTACCCTGCCACCAAGCAAAGGAATACCTAATTTGCCCTCCACTTTCTCCCTCAGCTCTATTTTCCAATTCTTCCCTTGTACTGAACTTCTCTTTTTTTTTTCCCAAGGACGCATCAGTTTTATTTCTCCTCTCCACTCAGTTACATTCAATTTCCTGTTTCCAAGATTTTTAGATTATGTGTTGTATTATTTCTTCCTACTTGTGTTTGTAACACCTGACTTAGGCTCATCTGCAAATGCTGTTAATATTCTTCTTACATCCAGCCTCTCTGAAATCATTGATCTGGGACATTCATCAAAACAGACCAGTTGCTTTCTTCTACACAAGAATAAATGAAACTAAATGCAAAATTTGTTTGGCCAAAGCCACAGCAAAGGCGGAGTCAAACAAAATAATCTAAGAATAAAAAAGTACATTAGAAGCTCTCCAAACAGAAAAAAAAAATAAAACAATTAAGAAAGGCAGCAGATGCTCAGTGAGAAGAAGGATACTCAGGCAGGATTAGTTCTGCCATTTCTAGAATGACATGAAGCAAGAGTGGAAGTACAGAACAAATTCTCTGCATTCCTTTCATTAGCCAAACATATTTCCTGGTCCTATCATGTCAATAATCCCAGAACTAAGCGGACAGCTGCAGGAGAAAGTGGAAACTACAAGGCATCTTTCCGTGCTTTGAGAAGAAAGCTTTAGCAATGGACACAGCATGACAAAGTGAAAACTCTGCAGTCATGACACGCCCCCCATAAAGGCATGGATGGGGAAAGGGCCTTTCCTGAAGGATGAGGTGGAGGCTGGAGCTGTTTACAATGACACTCATGACATTAACAGATTGTTTTAGTTGTGTGTTGCCCAGACATCCTTGAAAATTTACAGCTGGCAATTTCCTCTGAATGCCTCATTCCTTTCACTTCAGCCTCACTCAACACCTGCCTTCTCTTTGCCTTATTTCCCCAGCTCTATTTTATTTTCTTCCCTGGTCTTCCCATTTACAAGTCCTACTTCACCAGTCAAGAACTTATGACACTAATGTGATGTTTTTCTCTCATTTGTACGACTCCTCCTGCTATTAGAACCTCAGCTTTCCTGGATGTACAACCCCTAATGTTGGCACACAACCCAAGAAAATCATACTGGTTCTGAAAAACCAAATTGACCACAGCTAAAGGAGATGATCTGCTAAGAAAATTTACAGGAAGGTTGTCGAAAAAGAAAAGCTTTAAAGAGTGAAAAAACCTGCATGAAAGATAAGAGCACTACACAGCTGTCTAGCTTTGGGGTGAAAGGTAATAAGCACTGCTTGCCCATCCACATTACCTTTATTTTGTGACACTCTCAGACTCACCCCAAAAACTGTGAGCAGGGACTAGACAAACATTTAAAATACATTAACTCCCACAAATTGTGAGGCCCCTGTGAAGAACAAATAGACCACAAAAGCTTAGTTACTTCATTCTGCCCACAGAGTTCCCACTCCCTGCTTTAGTTTGAGCTACTGGGTGCCCCCTCACCCATTTTTTTCCCAGCCTGAAGAGTCCCAGCTCCCTCAGTCCCTTCTGCACCTTGGAGATAGGCTCTGTTGGACTTTCACAGGGTTCTCCACATCTTTCTTGTGGTGATGGGCCAAAAACCAGGCATGGTGTGCCAGATAGAGCTACTGAGTGACCAGCAGAGAGAAAAGAATCACTTCACTTGATGTCCTGGTTATGCTCCTTTTGATCCAGCCTAGCGTGCAGTTAGCTTTTATCACTACCAGGCCACACTGCTGACCTGAAACACAAGCAAATTTTTCTATTGATTCCAGCAAGGCCTAAATACCAGACTGAACATCTAATAAAGGAGCCAACAGACAGGGAACAGTGGCAACATAAAAGCAAGCATAAGCTTACAACAACTCCTGATAGCATGTGTGTGAGAAAAGTTGTGATCAGATACATTCATCGTGCTAAAACAGCTGCTTTTTACTGACTGCCCGGAGTTTCTGTGCCAACCTTCACCTGCCTCCTTACGGAAGAGAGATGGGAAGAGTTCAGTTTTCTCAGACCACAGCCTGCAGGAAGATAGAAAGGCTACTTCTAAAAAAAAAAATTTGTTGTTTGAGATAACAGATGAGCCAGGAACTCTCCCCTACACAAGCACAGGATTTAGCAAACAAACTGGCAGAGCCAACCCCTGCTGTGTTTGTTACTACTGCAATTTATTAAAACCACATTGCGATCTGGGGCATTACCAACACCTAATGAAATTGTGAAGTTGCATCTACTCCCAAAATAGTTAACATTCATTTAACAAACACATTCAAGGATTTGAACGTTTTTCTGTTATACATACACAAAAAGAAAATAGAGGAAAACCTTCTGTGCAAGCAGGAGTTAAAAAAAGAATCTGACTTTTTGGTCTCTTACATCAGTTTGTTTTGAACACCAGAGCTAGATAGAACATCAAAACACACATAGGAACTGTTTATTCTAAGTGCTAGAGTTACAACCCTGCTTTTAACCCACCAACAGCTTGCTATGTCTGTCCATTCTACTGGAATCACTTTCAAATTCAGCAGCTCCAGTGCTATCTTCAATTACAGTCACTCTGCACAAGCCAAGCCACCAGAGCAAGACAAACAATGGGAATTAAACAAAGCACTGTTACCACCCTGACACAGATGTTAACAGGATGCAGTTCCTCTTAGGCATGATAAAAAATAAAAGAGACCATTCACATTCCAGCTCTTCAAGTCTTAAATGCTGCAAAAATTTTTGCAAGAAATTTAACTGAGGAGTTCAGTACAGTAATACATCACACAGGACCTGATTTGGCACCACATGGTCTTGCATCCTCTGAGATTCTTGCATCCTCTGAGATTCTGCCCAAAACACAAATCTGTATTTGAATACAAGATTTCCCCAGCTGTCCCAGAAAGTAAAGAAACCACATAACACACACACACAAAATAAAGACTGGGGAACTGGAATCCCCACAGAACTTCTAGAATTGGTCAGGCAATCAGGACAGTGTAAATATGTGTAATTAGATTTATTTATTCAAGTTTGTTACCGTTTTCATTGTACTGGCAATCTTTCAGGGATGACTACAGATGCCTAACTTTAAAGCGTTGCATTACGCAGAAGGTATCGATTAAAAAAATCATATGGAAAAAATACAGGTTTTGAGCCTCATCCAGCAGTTACATGGCTGAGCACACACTAAAGCCAGAAAGCCCACAAAGGCTTGAAAAACACCTAAGTGTTCTTTTTATGACATTAGCAAGAGCACAGCCTGCTAGATAGAAACTTCACACCAGTGGTAGTTTAGCCACTACTCCCACTACTCTGGAGTAGCCTCCACACCACAAAACACTTTTTTTTCTTCTTAAACTGTGCAAGAGTGCTTAAGCATCCCTCCCATATTCCCAGCCATAGCACAGGTGAACACCACCTTAACAAAGCTATAGAGAAAGTTTCCTTCGGAAACCACCAAGATGGCATTCCCCAAATCGAAAGTGTCACTTCCATATCAAACTTCACTGACCAGCGTAATGCCATCCCAAAAACACTGTAACTGATGAAAAAGAAAGTTTGTTCCTAGAAGGGCGTTTAAATACTTCAGAATAGTAGCCTCCTCATACAAGTGAGTTGTACATTTGTATAACTTGTCTTTTTAAATAGGGGGTAAGGCTCTGGAGAAATCCACAGGTAGGTACAGAGTACTTTCACCGATAAGTGAGAGCAAGCAGGTTCTCTGCTCCTTCAGGCAGCGATGGGATGCGCAACCATAGCCTGCTGAGTTTGTGTAGCCACTGAAAAGCCCTCAGATCACCCCTGTTCACGTTGGCTACCTCATATGCACCTCACACAGCTCGAGATTCGGATAAATCTAAAGCCAGCCTTGCCTGAAGCACACTTGGAAAGGCAGCTGCAAGGGGCTACTGCAGCCAGCTGGATAGTCCCTGGACAAAGGTACTGTAGAGGAGGGGACACACACCACAATTATGACCTGTACAGGCTTTAGTAGAGAGCACAGGACTGCTGGGATAAGGGGTGGCCGGCACGCACCGAGGGCTGCTGCCCCTGCTGCTCACAGGGCCCACTCTACACCTGAGATGTTCTCCGCTCCACTCCCTCTGGGAGAGATCTGTTGGGCTAGAGCCCGCCATCGCCACACAGCCCTCACACGCAGGGTGCCCCTATTTCCTCGCTGCACTCCCCGGAAACAGCGCCTCAGCACTAACGGGATGGTGCCCGAACCCCTTTCCCCAAACCCCTTCCCCTCACGGGCCAGCACCCCCGAGTCCCTTCACCTCACTGAGCAGAGCCCACCGAAAACCCCTGTACTCAAACCCCTTTACCTCACTGAGGGAAGCCCCCCGAGTCCCTTCACCTCACTGAACAGAGGCCCCCAAGACCCTTCCCCTCATTGAGCAGAGATTCCCAAACCCCTTCTCCTCACGCGGACCAGCCTCCGCCAGCCCCTTCCCCTCACGGACCGCCCCCGCTCCCGCCATTGACCCCCGGGCACGCGCCCGGGGGCGCCCAACGGCCGCGCCTTTCCCGCCCCCTCCCGCCGCAGCCCCGAAAGCCGCGCTCAGCCGCGCGCGTCACGCCGCCATCGCCGCCGGCCAATGAGAGCGCGGCAAGGCCTGCGCCCGCGCTTTGTGAACTTGGAGGCGGGGCCCCTCTGAGTGACAGCTCGGCTCGGCCTATCAGAGAGCTGAGCTCCCCCCCTTAGCGCGTAAAGCACTGCTGGAGAGGGGGCGGGTCCCCTCTCCTCACCCCCCCCGCCGCCTGCTGCTCCCCCCGCCCCTCCGAAGCGCGCAGCGGATTGACAGCCCGCCCGACCAATCAGCGCCGCGGCCGCCTTCGCGGCGGCACATCCCGGGACCAATGGGAGTGGAGGCTGGGCGGGGCCCCCGAGGTTTCCAAACGCTCCGCGGCGCCATGGGCTGAAAACTAAACCGAGATGGAATCTCCCAGTCTGAACCGGTTTGAGCCGGTTCCGAGCCTGTGGCATTAGGAGGGGGAGACGCGCCGCGCTCAGTCCCCGCCGCCGCTGCCGCGTGTGTGACCTGCTCGTAGGGGACCCGCACCTGAGGGGGCGAAGTTTAGTGCGAGCCGCGGGGGGGGCGGCGGGAATGGGGGCGAACTGAGCGCCGGGCGGGGAGGGCAGCAGCCGCAGGGGCAGCGAGAGCCGGCGGGGCCGGGCCTGGGCGCCGCGGGAGGCGCAGCCGGCTAGATCCCCCCGCACTAGCGAGGCCGGAGCGCCGCGCCGGCCGCTTTCCCGGGGCTGAGGGGAAGGCGCGGAGCCGAGCGCGGAGCCCCGGGGACCGCTGCGGGCGCCTGGTGCAGCCAGGCCGGGCACGCTGCGAGGGGAGGAGTGGCGCCACTAACCCCGACCCACCACCGAGGAGGGATCGCTCGCCTTCCCCCCCCCACCTTCTGCCGTGGTGGTTTTTTCCCTCCTTCCGTGGTGGTTTTTTTTTTCCCCTCCTTCCGTTTTTTTTTTTTTTGTTTTGTTTTTTTTGGGGGGGATATTTTTTTTTTTGGGGAGGGGGTTATTTTTGGTGGTATTTTTTTATTTTCGTTTTGATTTTTTTCTTGTGGCGTGTGGTGGTTAGAAACTTGGCTCGCTCGCCCCTACTTTCTGAAGGAAGAGGCTGTGAGAAACCCCTAGGTAAGCGAGGGTTGCGGGGGGGTCGCGATGGGCAACGCGGAGGGGGCAGAGGGGGGCATTTTGGGGGCAGAACGGGGGGATGTCCCCATGCGGGGGTCACAGCTCCTGGCCTGTGCTAGGAGAGATGTGATGGACTCCGTGGAGAAGCCCTGAGGGGCGGGGGTGCTCTTGGATGGGGTTTGGGGTACGAGCATCCCCGGCCTGGCCGAGCGCAGCCACGGGTGCTGCGGGGGATGCTCCTCGTTAGGAGGGGGCCGGGCGGGCTGGGATCGGGTACGGGCAAACCCGGCGACATAATCTGTAAATTATTAGGAGTGGAAGTTTCCAGAAATATTTTTTTGTGTGTGTGTGTGTCTGTGCAGCAGTATTGAAACGTCCGCCTGGATCACGTGGGGAGCCCTGTATAGAGCGCAGGGCTGGAGCCCAGGGGAGGAGGAGGAGGAGGAGGGAGGGGCTGCGGGGCCGCCGCGCTCCGCAGGGCCCCGGCCCGCCCGACCCACCGCCCGGGCCCGTTCCCCGCCGGGAACCGGGGCCCTGCCGGCCCGAGCCGGGAGCCGGAGGGAGTGCCCGGGAGCCGGGGCGCTGCCCGCCCGCCGGGGCGCTGCGGCAGGAGCCGGGGAAGGGCCGCCGCGCTGGGTGGGTGTGAGTTATTTCCAGCCGAAAATGAACGCTCCGAGGTGTCGGGCAGATGTTACTTAATCTGTCATGTCCTTCTCCTTCACGTGTGTGTGAAAGGGGCGAAGGGAAGGGGCGGTTTCCTTGCCATTGCTGGTGTGTGGCGTGTGATGCGAACGCGTTTGTCGTGCGCTGCGTTTCAGAGCCACTCACCCCTCCTGGGTGGGATTTACAAGTGATGCAGCTAATTCCTTGGAAGAAGGAGGCAATTCATTTGCATTGCGTGCTTAGAAATGGGGCACAGTGACTCTCCCAGGGTGGGTTTGTTTTTTTTTTAGTCGCTGCCCCCAATGAGCTTTAAATATCTGGGTTGAAGGTGCTGTAGGATTCACGGTGAATGCTCAGCATTTCTTACTATTAAATGCCTGCTGTTATTCCTGTGTGCAACATGCCAAAATGAATCGGGTCTACCACAACAAGCTGACTGTTGTGTTAAAGGTCCAGGGTCATCGAGAGTTGGGATAACTGTGTAAACAGTGCTGTAAATGCAGTTCTTTTGACCTTCGGTAGATGTCATATTCTTGCTGTGTTGTAATTAAGATTTTTTTTTTAATTATTATTTTTTAAAAATTTTTTAAACTTTTTTTGTTTCTGTTTGCCTGTTTATTGAAGAATTTAGCAGTGGTGATTCTTGGAGCTGAGGCTTAAACCTGTTCCGGAGTTCAGGCCTGATGGGGGAGGGAAAAGTGTAGGAGTACAGTAAATCAGAGATTATGAGCTTCATGTGGGTATGGTGTTAGGAGTGGGAGATCGAGTTGGTTGCAGTTGGTGTTGGCCACAAAGCCGCCATTTCTGTGTTTCGGCTGGCGAAGTAGGTAGGTCATTTTGAAGATAATGCTGGGAGTGGCGAAGGGCTCTATTGAAAACATTTCCTTTCTGCTTCCATGTGGTGAATAACTTCTCTTGGTCTCGCTGCTCCTCCTTGGCGCTCTCAGGGCGGCCTGAAAACCACCGGAAGAGGTTCAGGCCTGAAATGAATGGTCCTACCTGAGGAGCGAGTGGCTCTCGACATTTATTGTAGTGTGGAAACCGCTTCCCGGCTCCGAGTTCAGCCGTGGAGGCCAGATGTGGACAGAAAGGGGCGTGCCTGGGAGCACGAGTGGCTGGGGGAGCCTTAGCTGCTCTGAGGCTCTCCGTGGCTGCAGTTTCCTTCTAGAGGTGCTGCTCACTGCCCCTTGTCTGCCAGGTGACGTTTTCAGTGTCCTCCTGAGTTAAAAGAATGAAGAATGAAGTCAGCTTTTCCTGCTGTTGTGTTTCTTGCTTCCAGACTTAACGTTGCAGTTTTGATAACATTAGGAGTTGGGGGAAGGAAGAATAGGCATGGAGCATTAATTTTAATTTATTGTGTTCTCTACTTGATGTTTATTTTCTTCCAGTTTTCCAGGTACATGTTGTAAAAGGACAACTGGATGTTGAGATGGAGCCCTCAGTGTGGTTATGTTACTGTAGTAATAATGCGTTTTCTACTTGAAAATCCAATTTAAATATTTGGATTCGAAGCTATTTTTTTATATAGCAGTGAAAGAAATTGCTCGACACTACTTGCAAATACACATTTCTAAACAAAAGATTTTTCTTGACTAAATGCTACTGTAAGACTTTCACTTAATTAGTAATTACTGTGGTTGAGGCACAGGTTTGTCTTGCTCCTTACTTTTGAGCATGACTTAAATACATAAAGCATAAACCAAATTCTTACTTACACATGGAGTTATTTAGTAAGAGCAAATCTGACTTTATGGGGTGTGTTTCTGGAAGAGTTTCAGGTTGTATCTTTCTGAGTATGCAGACAGCTCTGGTGTAACTTTTTGATTGATCTTTCACTTGTCCAGACTTCTGACTGTTTGTTAAGTGAGCAGTTTTATGTGAGATTTCTAGGTTTACAGGGTTTGAAAGGAGGGTGAGTGGCACAGAGGTGTGCTGTAGGTGGCAGGGTGGGAATATGTTAGAGTTGCCATTGACTGTGAGAAGAGGGCAATAAACTTGATCAGGTATTTCCAATGTGGGGGAGGATGGTGTGAAAAAGGTAGAGCATAACTTAGCATCAAAAATTCTGTGTCTTCTGGCTTGTTTTCTTGCTTTTCATGAATGTCTTTATCTTGCACCAGTCTCTGGCTGGTAAAGAATCTTACATGCATACCCCACCTGACTCCCTTTGCATAATATCAAGGCTGCTATATCTAGGACAAAGAGTTAATGCATGTGTCCCTGGCTTTAGGGGACCTGAAACCTCCAGTAGAATTCCATTTCAGTTTGAAGTGATCTCACGTGGCACACAGAGTAACCTGCTGATTTAACAGTCCCTTTGCTTCATGTTCTCCAAGTGCCTTCAGTCAACTTAGTTTCAGTGGTAATTTTTTACTTGTATATGGTTAACTTGGAAGGTGGTTTTCTTTTTTTTGCCCAACTATTTGAAAAATGCCCTCTGGCTAATTTCTTGCTCTGTGTGTAGATCACGTTTCCCCTCCATACCCCAAGTGTTAAAAAGCTTTTGGAACTGAGCTTCTGAATGTGCATGTTGGCCTTGGGAACTCGATACTCGCTGAGATTGCCAGCATGGGTTTTGGTTGTAGTGACACAAGGCTTTTCTACCAGCAAACATGTTTAGGGACTGGTTGATAGCTGCTTTGAAATAAGTCCTAGCGTGCTGATAAACACAGCCCATTCTGTAGTCAGACTCTTAGTCTGTGTTTTACCTGTTGCAGACCCTGAGAGTTGAGCTGGAGTAGTGATGTGTGAATTTTTCAAGGAGGGGGGGAAGTTTGTCCTTGTGTGTGCTCCACAATCAAAGCAGTATTGTATTCAGTTTTATCTCCTACTGCTAACATAAGCATCTTGTTTCAATGAGACAGACGAGCTAAGTTGAAGCACTTGCTTTGAAGCTGCATCTGATAATTTCCTATTAATTGATCAATTTTTTTAAAATTTATTTTGCAGTAATCTATGCCAGCAATTATGACAATGTTAGCAGACCATGCAGCTCGTCAGCTGCTGGATTTTAACCAGAAACTGGATATCAATCTCTTGGACAATGTGGTGAACTGCTTGTACCATGGAGAAGGTGCACAGGTAAGATGGACTTGGAACCTATATTTATTGACCATGTTGAACCTTACAGCAAATCAGCTGAGCAAAATCAATTCATTTCAATAACAATCAGTTATATTAGTGAATTTACTGAGCTAGTGACTGGAATATTACTGGCAGTCACGTGAAATGTGAATTCACATTGAAGTGACACTTGGAAAAATGTTTGTTTGGTGTATGTTCATTTCTAGCTTGCCTTTTGCTGTTGAGAATTATTAGCAAATACAATTTGGTGAGGACACTGCTGCCTGCAGCTCACCTTCTCTGTCTTAGTTTGTCAGAAAGGTCTGAGCTACCTGTTACTTGTCATGGACAGGATTGTGAAGCCATAAACTTAATGTTGGCTTCAGTGGAGAATTGAATGTAAAAGAAAAATCTTACTAATGTTATTGCTGTATTTGTATTTATAAAGAAGCATGTAATGCATATTTAATAGAAGAGTTTATTCCTTTCTTGTGTCTGGTCTTTTTTATTTCCCATTACAGTTGCACAGGTTCTTCTTGCACTCTTTTCTTTGGACTTGGTGCAGATTGTGAAGTAATAAGTTGAAATGGAGGGTCTGTGCATTTGTGTGTTTGCATATATTGCCTTGAAAGTGAATCTTGTATTGCTTTTATCTATTCCTTGAACTATGGAAACAAGACTTAAATGTTGAGACCAAGTATTGCTACAAGGGTGTTGGCATAGTTCCTCTTCTGGCAGATTTTAATTGTTCAGGCTCAACAAATTGGGAGTTTCAGTGTCAGGCATCTCTTACTAAGATAGTCTTGCACAACAATAAGTGAATTAAATGGGACAAAGTAGCTGATGCTTTTCTATTCTTTCCAGCTGTTAGAGTAAGCAATGATATACTTGCTTATACTTGCTTTGTGTATCTTAGGAAAAAAGAAAAAGCACTTTTGTAATGCTTATTAATATGAATTCCAACAGGTTTTGAAATACCATGTAGTTTTTAAAAATATTTGCATTTTGAGTGCTTGTATGTAGTTTTTTAAGTCCTTTAATGACAGAAAACTTCTTGTGGCTTTTGCTTAAAAGTATGGACATCTATAGCACTTGTTTTGTGTTATGTTTTACTGCCCTACAAAACAGGTGATGCTTATAATATCGTTTGGTTTGAAGAGAGCTGAAAAAGTTGGAAAGGTTTACAAGGAAAATAAAGGATTAACACTAAATACAATGATCAAATTGCCATTGTTCTGGCATTGTGAGAAGTTGCTTCACTTAAAACAGCTGGGAAAAGTCTCCAGTATTTAGAAAATTAATGCAAAAAGAAGCAAAAGTTAAAGAGGTGGTACTTAACTGGCAGAAGTGAATTATGATGTAAACTTCAGTTAAATAGGTGTACTAATATGTGTCACCTCAATGAAACTTTGGTCAGCTATTTGAGTACATTTCCCAAGTGGAGACATTTCAGGGAGTCCGAACTTTTCTCTCTTCCAGGAGGGTTCAGAAGTTCCTGCAGGAAGAAATGGTTCTCTGTGGAGTGTGACAGCTCAAGTCCCATTCTAAAGAGTGACAGGAATAATAGAAGTTTAGGAAATTAAATGTTAAAACTGGGGAGATTACCAGTGGTTTTCCTGGAATAGGTCAGGGTAAAGTCAGGGTAAAACAGGTTTAGAAAGCAACCTGAATGGCCTGTGCTGAACTTGCTTTCAGATTCACCTGTCTCCTCCTTCTGCTTAGTTCTTATCTCTGCTTGCAAAACTGTTATCTACTGATCTATATTAGGCAAGAAAGAAGCTATTTTCTGTCCTAGAGATTTACTTTTTTTTTTCTTAGCTCTTTTGGGTATGCTTCTCTGAAAAGAAGGTGCAACCCCAGTGCAACAGATGACTAAGGAGATTTCATGCAACTCATAAATGTTTACCTGGACTCATCCCAGCCTTTTAATTCCATTCATCTGTTAGATCTTTACACGTCCAGAAAGATTATTTGCAAATTTCTTTTTGGTACGAGCAACACCATGAGGCTTTGTTCTTGATTAACCACTATTATTAAATTTATTCTGTTTATGAAACTGCAGGGTTTGATGTCCAGAAAAGGGGTTAGCGGGTATGAGAGCAAACCTCTCTGTGTTGGGAGAAGGATATGGAGTTGTCTGTATTTTGTAGGTGTTGAAATTTGATCCTGGAATACGTCACCAGTATTAGAAGCAAACAGGAGGCCAATATAAGAACACACTTGCAGATTGAACCTGGAAGTAATACAGCTATTCTTTCCTTCTTAAAACTAAAGTGTATTAAAAGTGCTGGGTTTTCTTTTTCCTGTTTTTCTTAAACTCTGATGTCATAACAATATGGCTGTCCTGGTTGTGGTCTTTAACAGAATATTTGTGTGGTACCTGTCCATATGAAGTCTGCAGGGACTTGCTGGTCCAGTTGCTCCACTGTGCTCAATCATATCAAGTAGGGTGCAAGTAGTATTGTACAGATAGTTTAGGCATCCTTGCTCCTTTCTGTTAGAACCTCCAATTTTGTTTTTTAAATCCCAGGCCAAATTAGTTGGTTTCTTCAATTTTATGTATATAGATTTTGGGTCTTGTTAGGGTTTCTAAGTTACTGAAAATACATGCTTTTTCCCACTAGTTAATGATTAGCTCAGGTATGTACTTGGATGAGACTAGAAATCTGCATGGCTGTAGTAAGTTCTAGCTGTTGAAGTTAACTTTAAAGCTTTAACTGCTTTGTAAGTCTGTTGTATTGGCTCTACAGTGCAGTGAAAGAGTAAAGTGAGTTCTGTTCATCGTGTTCTAAAATGTCCATCCTATTGGTCAGGTAGTGGCTGATGCTTGTAGGGGGATACAATTTGCAGCAAGATTTGTCAGTACACTGCACTTTTGGAAATGGCTGACTTCAGTTTGGCTCCCTTAAAATGCTTATGGACATCCAGGCTTTTGAAAAGGGTGGCTAAAATGAATTCAGCTATTCAATGTGTAATTGCTTCAGATGAGCTTTTCAAGAAACCACAGCATCTAGAACAGTAATTGATAATGTCAGTCCCAAGGAAGAGCAAACCATTAGCATGACCAGCTCCCTTCCACCAGCAGGTTTTTATTAGGATTTTGTAGGTTGTTAGGTACACCAAGGATTCCTCAGAAGTAGGGATTGGAGACCTCTAATGCTATGCTCTGTGGTTCTTCAAAATAAAATCAACAGTTCCTCCATCAACAACTTTGCAGCATGATACAGTTCTCCTTAAAGCTGGCACTTTGTATGAATGTTTCCACTGGAACTAGAAAGTTTGGGTGTCCTAGAATGAAATTTGATCTAGATGACTTTGTGGAAGGGGAGAGAATATCATTCCCTTGTAGGTTTTCCCTGTACCGTGTGCTGTTCTTGCAAGTTCACTGCTGGTCTGGATGAATCATTCAGTATGGAAGAGTGGAAGTGAGTAATTACTGTCCTGCATCAATTGGCTTTTGGAGTTGGCTGTTACCAACTTCAGCTGTCACAGAAGGAGGCTTAAGGGACTTGTTGCTGCTGGTTGAGTTCTGCCTAACTCTTAGATAAGTAATTTAAATGAAATTCTACGTATTGGTATCTTCACTGACAGTATATAACTTCTTAAATAATCTAATGCTAACACTTTTTCAAATCAAATTTTCTTTCAGCAAAGAATGGCACAAGAAGTGTTGACTCACTTAAAAGAACATCCTGATGCGTGGACAAGAGTTGATACTATTTTGGAGTTCTCTCAGAACATGAATACCAAAGTAAGCAAATTAACTTTTATATATTTGGTTTTCCTCTTTCTTCCATTCATAAACTTTGAGGAAGGTATCTCATTTTTAGCCATAGACTTTCTTGATTCAAACCACATTTTTTTAATTGTCTTGTTCTCAAAGTTGGCTTTAAACAAGAACTGTAAATGAAAAAAATATTCATACCTCCTTTTACATTGACAAGAGTTTCTCTCTTCCCTTCCTTTTTTTTTTTTTTTTTTTTTGAGGATGAGGTAAATTGGATACACAGAGATTTTTGAAGGCCCATACAAGCATTATGCCAGTTCCCAAGATTGGTTTTGTGTCTATATAAATCTGAGTAATGAAAAGTCTCCTAGAGCCACATTCTGTCCTTGGATAAGTGCTTGGCTGTTTGTGATCATAATGAAAGCCATGTGCACGTAACTGAGGAGAAAATGTGTCCCTAGGTGTGTTAAAGACAACACAAACCTTATTAGACCAAGGTTTTGAGCAATCAGTGAAGGTTAAGCAGCCCACAGTTTGTAGTACAAGATCAGTTCTTTGCTACTGCGCAGAACACATTTGCTTTGTACTGCTGTTGGAAATCCATCCATCGTGGTATAGAGGCTAAAATGGGCAGCGTTCAGGGCCTTTTCTGCAATTTGAAATGCTTTACCTAAGACCTGTGAAGTTTGAGCCCAAAAGATTATCAAAATGTGTTTTCACTGTCTTAAGTTTGATGATTATTATCTCAAATAACTGACATGCATGTTTTTCTGCTGGATACACACTGTGTTCAAACAGAAAAAATTGTGTTTGGATGGTTTCTGAAATCATGTGGTATTCATGAAGCAGTTCATATTTTTTTTTCATTGCTCTCTGAAGTTGAGGGGAAAACAGTTTAAAGAACTTCCTCAAAGTAACACCTTTAAGCACCTTTAAGTAACAGTGTTTGCCTGTTTGCTTGCCTGGTAAACTTTGCTTTTTATACTGACAGACATTACTAATGTTTAAGTTGATTTATCAACAGTATTTTTAAAAACTCAAATTTGTCTTGTGAAAAATGAGATGATTAGAGGAACAGAAAGAAAGCAACAGGTAAAGAATTCTTCAATTTACATAAATTGCAAATGATTTGGTGCTAAATTTATGCACTATGACATTTGGCTTTTATGCAATCATATTTTTTCTTTAATTAAAGCTGTTAACACTACCTGATATTAATCATAATGTTCCATTATGTTGATTGCTTGTAATAGGAAGAAAAGGGGTGTCTTCCTGTGCAACTGACACAGCTAGGCTTTGACGGCAGGCCTCCACAAGGTCTACCCTTTTGATTCCCTTTAACTGAATTCTGTTCATCAATTGTTTTTTGTTTCTTGGGAGGTGGGAGGGAAAGGGATTCGGTGCATAAAATAAGTAATAAGGGTGCCATAGAAATTTCTACCATGGGGATCATTTCATGGGGGTTTTTTGAGTCTTTGCTGTTGCCTGTCCCTCATCTTCATAACTGGGCAATGAATTAGTGATAGACAATTAGCAACAAGCAAACTAGGAGCAAATGAGTTTTTGAAAGGCTTCCATCTTACACAGAGTTAAGATGTGTTCACATGTACTGTTGCTGTAGTTGATTAAAAGGCAGAACTTTGTGATTGGTATCAGTGACTTTTTTGATCAGCAGTGCCTATCTTTATCAGAGAAATAAAAGTAATTAAAACTACCGAACCAAATGAAACAAATTAAGAACCCCAGAAGGCCCCTTGCAGAATGTTGAGGCTGATGGAGCCCTTCCAAGGTTGGTATGGCAAGGAGGGTGTGCAGGTGAGGGTTGTGCACAGGGATTTTACTGCTGCTGCTGCTGTTCAGTGTCACATGCAGGTGGTAGGGCAAAGGAATATTTTTAGGACTGAGGAAGACACAAACAAGACACTACAGAGGGCAGAACTGAAGTCACACAGGTACAAAAGAATGAGTAGAAACCTTTACAGCATGAACAGCTTAAAGTCCATGAACCCAAATAAGATGTTTGAGCAGGTAATGAGGGATAGGTGTGGCAGATTGCTAGAGGTGTCTGTCCTTTTCTTTCACTTGAGGAAATTACAAGTGAGGGAAAACCCACTAAAAATGAGGTCTGTTGTTAGGTTTTTAATTTAAGTTTCATTTGGTCTTATAGTGCTTATTTAAAATGAACCTAGATTTGCCATTCTGTTGTAAAAGCTAAGTAAGTTCACTTGTGGAAAAAAGTTTGAAAGCAAAATGAACATTTCTAGTAGGCCAATACCTGAAAAATTAATGTGTGTGCCTGTAGAATATAGAAATTCCACTAGAGTTTAGATGTGCTTCAGGAAAGTTAGCACTGTCTGATATAAATATTCATACTGTCAACATTGTTAGGAGCTTTTGTAAGTATGTTTTGTATTGTGAGCCTGGATCAGTTGCAGATGGTGTCTGTAAATTTTTAGCAGTGGCTGAAGTCACTTCCTGTGAAGCATTTTACTTTAGAATGTTTTTGCACGTTTTCCTTAATGAAAATTCCCTTGATTTCGTTTAGCTTTTGTGTCATGTAATTAAGTCCATTTACAAGCTAAAATCTAGTTGATAAGCTTTTGCTGCTGACCATGGAGGAAATAAAAATGCCCTGCCAACTTTCTGCAATTCATAATTTTTCTTGGTGCCCAAGATTTTGGAAGGGGACAGAATATTTTGCAAATGCAGGATGTGCACCTGAAACCTCCTGGGAATTGGGATCAGATAGAGAAGCACAGGGATGTGTAGGTTATGTTAAGATGAGAACAGCAAAAATGCTCTTTTAATGCAATGTGGTTTGGGACAGTCTACATTGTGTTTTTTAATTAAACTAAAGTCTGTATGATCCCTTTGGTCGAAATGCTAATGATCCTACTTTGTGTAACAACTAACCATTTTAAAGAGGAACTCTTATTCTCAGCCAAACTTGGAACTGTGAAAACTTGAGTTTACCTTTCAGGCATTGATGTGACCTTTTTTTTTTTCTTCCTAATCCACTGCAGATAAAGTAAATGCAAAACTCCTCATCCCCTTTTCTCTCCTGTCTATTCATGCTAATGGGGTTTTACATATTAAAGTTCTTTGATCATATCATGACAAACTTCTTTCCCTGTTACTGTGAGTTGGCAGTAGGGACAAATGGGCAGAGGGAATGGCCGTTTGCAACATTAATGGTTTCGGGTAAGAACATAGGAAGGAATTCCTGAAAGGTAAAATGATTTCCAAGAGCTTATTCACATTTTTCTTGTTCTTTGACTGAGCACAAAAGTTCATCTTTAAATAGTAGAAATAGCTGCCATATTGGGGTGGGTATTGAAATTAAATAAACCTGTGGGTTGTCTTGCTGTTCCTAAAGTAACACACCAGTGAAGTGTGGGAAATACTTTCTCTAGAAAGTGCCAGTGTCAGGACATGTGATGCTAAGACAAGAATTTTTTTTTCCAGCTCTTAGAGGAACAATAGGAAGCTTGAGACACCATCCAAGCTGCTAAATATTTTAGGAGCCTGGTTGGGTTAATACTCTAACTTAGGAGCAGTCATTTATGATACAAATTCCTATCTGGCTGCTACTTTTCCAGATAGCCAAAATTGTCTGCCAGAGGGCTTTTCATTATTGTTTTTTCCCTCCTCCTGGTGTGAGCATGATCAAACAGCAGGACTTAGTATAGCCAAGAATAAAACAAGAAAATACAATGCATGAAACCTCAGTAAATGGGTGAATAGACGTATATTAAATGAAACTGTTAGTTTAATGATCTCGAAGTCTTAGATGTTAAGTGTGAATGTGTGATTGAATGAGAGTCCTGCAAGTTAGTTAGTCCTACAGTAATGTACTCACATTTTGTCCTTCTCCAATTTCAGTATTATGGACTGCAAATCTTGGAAAATGTGATAAAAACAAGATGGAAGATTCTTCCAAGGAACCAGTGCGAAGGTAGGGAGGGATTTTTGTATTTTCCTCATAACTCTGTATTAACTGAGATTTGGACTGTCAGTCTCTAATTTTCGGCTTCAAATACACAATTTTAGTAACTTTCTGTCGTGTGTTATGAGCATCTGAGCTCCTGAATGATGAAACCACGTCTTTCCTTTCTGTGATAGTGGTCTCAGTGGGTTGGTGAACAGCTGAAATTCTGTACATTTGGGAAGGAGATCTGACTGATAGTTTAGAAACATCTGTGGTGAGCCCCTGGCTTTGAGGTAGAGGTTTTGATTCTCTGTACGTGGCACGGGAGAGTTTCTTCACCCTCTCTGAGCTGTGTGTGCAGCCCCCCAGCAATGTTCAGAGTAATTTTCTAGTAATCTCTGTGGTCCAGTTTTTACCCTGTGTAGATTCCTGTAATTCTTTTTGAGTCCTAAGCAGTTACAATGATTTTAAAGTAGAAACACTAAGTAAATGCACTTTCTTACCTATTGATGGTCGCTCGTTCTGTTAGGCAGTGAGATACTGTGCACTTGGGTTTAACTCATCTAAGTGTATATAAAGGCAGAGTGCTGTAATTGGTGCAGTGTAGGGTAACCCCAAGTTTCCCATCAATGCAAGGAAGCTGGAAGTCTTAAAAGAAATGCTGTGTTTGGTTTATGGGTTTTTCCCTCCCCTAGAGCTTGCAATGTTGTGACTTTTAGGCGTTGGCTGCAGTAAATGGAGGGTACTGCTGTGGTACAGGGTTAGTGCATATTCACATGGCTGGCTTTCAAGATATCATAATTTGGACTTCATTAAGTGCAGCTTCTTTAAATTCATGACATTGAATGTTGTCACCATTCTGTATTGGCTTTTTACTAAAAGCTGGTTTTGGAACTAATTAGAACTATTGCAGATTTCTATGTTCTGCTGTGAGCTTTTATTAACAGCACTGAGACATGCTTTAAATTTTTACTGCCAGTGCTTAGGTTCTGAAACAATGTTAATGAAAACAGAATTTCAATTGTTGATGAAAACAAATGCACAGAGAGAGACTTTTACAGTTTTGTGCTTGTTCTTCTCACCTTTCCCCCTTTCCTTCCAGCTGTAGGTTGACAAAGGGTGAGCTGTCTTTTAAAGTAAAACTGAAAGTGATGTTTCCATTCATTCTGCTGTTGGAGGCTTCTAGGGAAGAGCTTCAACTAAGGCTCAGACACAACTATGCCCTTTTGGGAAACTAAAAGAGCACCTTGCTTAGCTAAAGTTAACTGTTCTTTGTTCTTTCTATTATTGGAGTGTCTTGGTCATATTTTGTTACATTCTTGACTATGAGCGCTTAGTTTCAGCACTTGGAGGTTGTTTTCCTAAAGTTTTTGGCTGTGGGAGCAGAGCAGGAGGAAGAGGAGTTAGGAGTATTGCCCACTGGTGAAGGGAGGTGTAGTAGAATAGATGTGGCAGGGGTGGACTTGATAATTTGGAACTGAACAAGTGCCAAATACAGGATGTAATTCAGGAATTAAAAGTCTTAAAATTCATGCTCTTAATGCATATGAGAGCTGAGAAATAGTGGTGGTAGGGCAAGGTTGCTGCTGGCTGTGCTTTGGGCCATGTTATCTCTAATAGTGACAGTGGTGCTGGAGTGGTTCCTGCCACCTGAGAAGATGCAATAACTCCATATGTTACAAGGCAAAATAAAGTTACTGTCTGTAGTTGTGTAATCATCTTGAAGTATTCTGTTCTTACTTTTCCTGACTTGCATACCTATAAAAGCTCCAGAGGAAATTTAAAAAAAAAAACCTTTATACTAACAAAAGCGTGTTGTTTGTTCAGCTTTTAAAATATTTTCCCCTGCACAGAGCCAAACTAAAATTGTGAAATTGACTTTAATCCTGTTTTAGGGAAATTGGGTTAGCTGGCTTTTACTTGTGTGGTAGAAGAAGAACCAAATGTATTTACTGTACCCATGGCATTTTATCCAGCTTGGCCTCAGTGGTGTAGGAGGGAGAATCTGTTTCATCTCTAATCCAGTCTGATCTGGTCTGTGGTGGTTGTTTTTTAATTTTTTTATTTGGCTGATGATACTGGCTGGTACAAAAGAACTCCTCCAGAGCTCATTCAGGTGGCTTGATTACCTGGGAGATAGTAAGGCTGGTTAAATTGAGGTTTCCTTGACTCCAGCCCTTCTTTGGTTGACAGGATTTTCCTGTTTGAAGTGTCACTAGTGGAATGTGTGTGCAGGAAACTGAAACTCAGTATACAAAGGAATGCTTAGCGACATGCAAAGCAAATCATGCAGGTTTCAAAGTTTTGCCTTTTATCTTAATGTCTTAAAGATATCTTCTGCATGTCTGGTTGGTTTGTGTAGGAAATGCAGCTGACAAATCTTACTATTGGTTAAGAGGAAACTAAATGCATTTGTGAGAAAAACACTGTTCCCCCTTTGTAGCAGCAGCAGTGCTTAAGAGTTAAAGTCAAAAACAGACCTGAATTAAGTGGTGAGTAAATAAAAAAAGTTTTTGAAACAACTTCCCTGAAACTTGTTGGGGAGAAGTAATGCGATGTTGTCAATTACAGAACTTTTCTATAAGTTGGACTGTAACTTTTCTTAAAGTTTTGTTTTGGTTTTTAACAAGTTGTACATCAAAATGACTTGTTGGGCCTTGAGGTTAGCCAGAGGTTTGTTACTGCTTCTGTCTGAATGCTTTGAGGTTTCAGCTTCCAGCCTTGAATTTCAAATGCAAGGAGGAAAATGTTCTCTTCAGGTGTGTTCTTCAGACTTGGAACTCCGTTCTGAAGTTTACTTTTGTTTTAAAATAGCTTTTGGTTTGAGCTTTTCTGGCCCTGCTTTTAACTTTCATAAAATAACTTTCTGTTCCTGCGGTGTTGTTGTTTGTAAGCATTTTTGAAGAGTTCGTTTTTATCTTTCCATAATTCTGAAACAAGAATTGGGCCAAACAATTTACAAGACTAAAATACTGACGTGCTTACTCTGCTTTTTGTTTTTCTTGATTTTTGGTTTGCTTTTGGCGTTAGCAGTTTGGACCGATTGGTTTTGTAGACAAAAGTAGAGTTTATGGGTGACAGAAGGGGTAAAATTCAGTTAAATCTGATGCTTGGCCTGCACGTTCAGCCTTGAGACACGTTTGGTCATAGCCCCCAGCAATGGGTTAGCCCTGCTCTGTGTGATTTATTCAGTCCTCAAGGAGAGTGCTTGGAATGGCTCTTAGAATTACACAAGTGATGTCATGTGGTTTTCATTCAGGCCTCTCCGAGGCGGGTGATGTATTCCAGAGCATCCCAGGCAGTGCTGAACTTGGCTGATTGCCAGGCTATTGTGCCATCATTCTCAAGTTGAAGTTCTCAGCTTATTAAGGTGTGATACTAAATTGCTTTAAACTCCGATATCCTTTAGAGCTGATTGTTTAATAATACTCAGAAAGGATGGCATTTGATTAAGGTGCTGTGGTCTCAAAAGGATTTTCTCTGGCAGTGTGAAAACCTGCCTGGAAAGAAAGGCTTTTCTGGTCTTCAGTGCAGTGATAGGTTTCATTAATCCTACATTGTGAAATGAAGTACTGTTCCCTTGAACAGAGCAAGCTTGTCTGGAGTGTTTGGAGTTGGAATGGATAAAGCACTTCTTCATTATGAAACACAAATTGCCTGTACAATTTTTCTCATTCTGAAATGAAAAAGTGAAGTGTTCGGAGATGTAGTTGAGTGTTTTCCAGGAACATCCTGGAGTTGAGTGTAAAGCTTTTGATGCAGTGGAAGCTGCTGTAGAGGAGGCTTTTCTGTGCAGTGATGAGATATTTTAATGGAAATCCTGGCCTGCTTCATGAGGAAGATGTTCCTATGCTTCTCTGTAATGAAGGGGGGATGAACTACATGCCACTCCTGTGTGTGTGTGAAGACAAACTCTGTGCCTGTTACCAGAGTTTTAATGAGTTCTCTGTTGAAAAACAAATAGATCATGGATTGATTTGGTTTACCACTACGGGGGAAGATGATATGTGGGACTGTATGGGAAAGCACTGTTTCTTAAAAGTAAGATGGTATTTTGACCACATTTTGGGACTAAACAACTCAGTGGAAGTGTGTATGCGTACAAACATCCCCAGAGGGGACAGCTCAGCTTTAGCATTTGAAATTCTAATTTTGATTGCAAAATAATGTTAATTTGCTGAGTTACATTGCCCACCTGATTAATTTATGCCTATTATTCTTCAATATAAGCAGAGACTTTATTAATTTTAGTAAATTAGAGTGATCTTGCTTCTGCAGCACCAGCTAGAATAATTTTTGACACTTGTTAATTGCTTGTGCTCTGTGACACAGTTTTTGGCACTTGTTAAGTGCTTCTGCACAGAAGGCTGTGCTTGTGTGCCTTGAGGACAAGAAGTGAGTTTGTTGCAGGTGTGTGTTTGCTGATTGTGTCCATGGTTATTTACCTGCTGTACTGGGCTGTGACAGGAACTCCTGTGCTCAGGGTACAGAGAGTACAGGAGAGGTCATGGCTTCCTAGAGCACATCCAAAGGTTAAACTGTAGGAGATTTCCTCAAGTTCAGGCTGCAGGAATTACTCATGTTGGATAACGTGACGTTCCTCACTGTTCCAGTTCCACTCCAAGCGTTGCGTAGCTCAGGTCACTTAGGAGAACAACTTTCCCTCCAGGAAGAGTTTCAGTTTTACTGGATGTTTGTCTCTCTGTCAAGGAGCAGCTTTCACAGAAGGATGACAGTATCTAATGTACATCCAGGAATGTTCTAAAAGGCCTCGAGTTCATGCCCTTGCTCCATCATCCCTTTCATGGTACCTTGTACAAAAGTACTTCTTGGGCTTTGCTTTCCAGAAAATGCCAACAGTGAGGCTGGTCCAGGCCAGGAGCAGGGTCTGCTCCCTTTGCTTGCAGGTTGTCCTGAGATCAGAGCAGTTGTCAGGTCAGATGATCTTTGAAGAACATTTCGTGTGTCCTGGGTGTTGTGGTTGGTGTGGCGTTTGTTTTGTTTTATTGGAAGCTCTGTTTTCCAGCGCTGTCTGTCTCTTCCTGCTTGGCTCAGTGAAAGGCCTGAACTTGGCAGTGGTGGTGTTGGCATCTTCAAGACTTGTTCAGCTGCTTCTGTGATGGCAGGAGACCTTCTAGGCAGTGGCTGTGGGGCTTGGGTATGTCCTGTGCCTTGCTCCTTAGCATAACACTTCTTAGAAGTTCTCCTAAAACTTATCCCATGGACTACTACCCCTGAACAGTTTCTTGGACACGTTCTGCTGAAAAATGGTAATGAGCCTCTGGGTTGATTTTCATTGGAATATAAATTTGACATATATTTGGTCTGCTGAGAATTATCTTTCCTATGGAATGATAAAGAAATGAGCTATTAAATGTGGAGCAGAAACCACAACACTTGAAGTAAAAAAAAAAAAAAAAAGTAGAAAATTACATCTGAGCCAAAAAGAGCATTAGAGAATTGGATAGCTGCTGCTTTTAAGGGATTAGGAATATGACTTTGTTCATTGGATGGAGGACCTCAGGAGCCTGCAGCATGATGTGTGAAAAGGAGCAAACTTCTTAGGTTGTCTTTTGAGCTGTGGTCACTGTTTTTACTTTATTTTTATTTTTTTAATGGAGGAACTGTGGAGCAGAGCAGCTGTTCTCTGCTGGTCTCAAGGCTGGATCGATGGCAGCACAATATTCAAATTGTTACTGAATAGCACGATGATACCAGTGATGCAGCAAGATGGAAAATACCATGGATTTGCAGTCAGAACTCCAAGAGCAATATTAACTTTTTAATTCCTTTTAGAAATGCAGAGAGTTGCAACAGTAGGCTTCCCTTAGTGGTTTGGCAGATGGTTATAATAGTTTAGTTCTGGCACTGCAATCTTATTTCCATATTATTTTGGGGGCTTTCATATCTCCTTTGTGAATTACTACAATGCTTCAGCAAAGTGTGTGATTTAGCTTTAAAATATCAGATCAGGCCTATGATGTCAGACCAGTGCTTGGTAATAACTCTTACCCAGTGACTGACAGTGCTACTTACTTTATTAATGATCATTCTCCTGGAGAAATATGGATTGATCCCAGTTGATGATGATGAATAGTTCCACTTGTAATTGGAACTACCTGTAGAACAGCTCCTGTCTAGTATGTATCTAATGGCTCAAAGTCTGGATCTAGTTTTTCCAGATTTCATGAGGATGCAATTAATAAACTGTCCCCTTTAATCCTGTTGCTCAAGCCTGAAATGAAAAAAAAAAAAAAAAGCTAAATTTGGTCAAGTCTTAGACAAGCTTTAAAACTTAAAGCAGAGGCTGTGGATTATGTCTTCAACAGAAGACATTCTTCTCCTTAAAGTGACAGCTTCTGAAGCCTTCAGCATATGCATGTTGTCTGCGTGAGTCAGCTGACTTGTCTTGTTGGAGAAATGATTGAAACGAGATTTTTGGGTTCATGAATTTGAATAGCAAAGCATCCACCGATTCTCAAACTTCCTTACGACAAGAAAACACTTGTCCGGTTTGAAGTGCGGTGTCAGAGCTGAACTCCTGGAATGTTCACCTGGGTCGTGACTCCAGGCCCTCTGTGCGTGCCTTTTCCTGAGAATCAGGTGTTTCTGTACAGAATGGTTTTACACATGGATATTGTCACTTGGGAAGTCATCGTTTCTGTGGATTAAATAATTAGGAGTGAGCTGAGGGTTAGGTGGCAAAATGAAACTTCGAGCAGCAGTGCCTGGGGGTTTTTTTGGTTCTGTGGTAGAGCTGAAAACTCTAATCCAAAAACATTTGTAGAGGGAACACAACAAAATGAACGATGTAAATGTGCTTTGTGCCCCTGCTTGGCCAATTGCCAGTGTAAGCAAAGAAAAGAAAAAGCAATAAAGTAGAATTTATTAAGGGTTTGTGGACTCACAGCATCCATATATGCTATAGAAGTGCAGTAGTTCACACTCAAATTATACTGTATTAGTGAATGAAGTTTTAAGTTTTGGTCTTGTAAGATTGCACAGGGGAAGCTTTGCTAAGCTCTGGCACAGTGTTTGAATTTGAAATGCTGTGCATAGAAATTCCTATCTTCAAAATGGGTTACCTAAGTAGACCGGAGCATCTCTGAACTTCTACGTGCAGTGCAGGTGATGTATCAAAGCTTTCAGTCAGTGCAGTTTTAGCAAACTCGGCATTAAAACTGGCGTCATGCTTAGGAAGTTCTGTTTATTTTTGGAGTTCACTTTGATCTGGTACAAATTATTGCAAGGACACTCCAATCCTTAGTCTGTTTTCCTTTTGGTTTATTGAAATAATTCAAGTGTAAAGCCATTTTCTAAATTTAAAAAATCCTGTCGGGATTGATACAGGTGTGTTTTTTCCATGTAGCACACAAGAAGGCTGCTCACTGACACATGTTTATTCGGTCCTTAGAGGTGTTTCTTGTTTAAAAACATGAAGAATCTGAATTCAGAAATACTTGTAGCTACATCTGTGATATCTGGCATAGCTGAAAATAAATTCCTACCTCTTCTGCAGGTATTAAAAAATACGTTGTTGGCCTAATTATCAAGACCTCATCTGACCCAACGTGTGTAGAAGTAAGTGAAGAATTCTCAGGGGAGGATGAGGGAAGGGAGTGTTATGCAAAAACCTAACTCTTCTCTTTTCTTCTCCAGAAAGAGAAAGTGTATATTGGGAAACTGAATATGATTCTTGTTCAGGTAAGTCACAGTTCATAACATTTGAATTATTATTATAAAGTCTGACTTTGCTGTGTGTCTCACACGTGGCTGCTTCACTCTGCAGATCCTGAAACAGGAGTGGCCGAAGCACTGGCCAACTTTTATCAGCGATATTGTGGGAGCCAGCAGGACCAGTGAGAGCCTCTGTCAGAACAACATGGTGATCCTGAAACTGCTGAGTGAAGAAGTGTTTGATTTTTCCAGCGGCCAGATTACTCAAGTCAAAGCTAAGCATTTGAAAGACAGGCGAGTATATCTGTTTAAGTCTTACTGAATAGGGTAGACTTTGTGCTTGCTGCTAAATGCTTGCTCTCACTTGGGGCCCTTGCGTGAACACCTCCAGTGGTATAATTCCATTTCTGAGCCCAAGAGGGTTACTGATTTTTCTTTGTAGCAGAACTCCTAGGGGATCCCTAACTTATTTTGTATACATAGGGATTTATACCTTGCTGCAAGTAGCATCTGTTGACTGATGGTTTCTACTTTTAACAGAACATTCAGCATTGATTGTATTTCCTTAGCCAGAATTTGCAGGCACAGGCTTCAAGCTACTTGAAATATGCATTATTACCATGAAAATGGGGAAAAGCCAGGTGGCTTTTGAATGCCTCCATGGGCGTAGGTCTTTAGGACCTGTCTGGTGTGCGCAGATGTTTTGATTTATGGAATGTGGAAATGCTTAGTTTTTAATTAATTTTTTTTTTACAGCATGTGCAATGAATTCTCTCAGATATTTCAACTGTGTCAGTTTGTGATGGTAAGTCATATTTCGTTAATAATGTTGTCAAAATTCCCCCCTTTGTGCCTAACAGTGTCACAATGTCATAAACTCTAATGGTCATTTACAGGAAAACTCCCAAAATGCTCCCTTAGTCCACGCAACCTTGGAAACCTTGCTACGATTTCTGAACTGGATTCCTCTGGGATATATATTTGAGACCAAGTTAATCAGCACACTAATATACAAGGTATTCTTGCAAAAAAATTACAGCTCTTTAAATTTAAATACAAGTTGCAGAAAGGCTGTGCAACACTTCTGTAATACTCTGTATTTTTTCTTCTCTCGATAGTTCTTAAATGTTCCCATGTTTCGAAATGTCTCTTTGAAGTGCCTCACAGAGATTGCAGGTGTCAGTGTAAGCCAGTATGAAGAACAGTTTGTAACACTTTTTACACTGACCATGATGCAGTTAAAACAGGTAAATGTTTTTTAGAAACCTCTTTTTGACTTTCATATCACAAAATTTCTGTAGAACCTAGTTGAGTTCAAAAGTTTATATTCATTGTAGAGCTCTTGACAGGAAAAGTATTGTTCTTTGGTGGTATTTCTGGCTTGATCAGAAGATGCCAGGTGTATTTTTCTGACTTGATTGCAGCTGTATTTCTGCTGCATTGATTTGATTAATTCAAGAGATGTTTTGAGCACATGGGCTGTCTGATGGGGGAAATGTGTACTATGTGTCTCTAGGACTAAACTGACCTAACTTCTGCAAGTTGCTCTTTAATTTTTGAACAGATAGAAACATTTCCCATATAAAGCCATGCATCAAATTTATATAATTTGATGGTTCCCCTCTGAGCAGTTCAGATTCAGTACATGAGTCTTTCCCTCATTGTGTTTGTATTACAAGTGTGCAGTTGCAGGGTTTTTTTGACAGTCTTTTCCTCTCTTTGCAATGTTGGTCCATCTTGGAGGTTCTTCATTAAAAACAAAAGAACAAGATATTTGTTAATACACAGTAGATGTTGTGTATAAAAAGGGAAATTCTTGATGATGTCTGTGTTCTTTGTATTAGATGCTTCCTTTAAATACCAATATCCGACTGGCATACTCGAATGGAAAAGATGATGAACAGAACTTCATTCAGAATCTCAGTTTGTTCCTCTGCACGTTCCTCAAGGAACATGGTCTACTTATAGAAAAAAGATTAAATCTGAGGGAAACACTAATGGAGGTAAGTTGCTTGGTTTATCTGGTTTAAAAATGTAGCAGGTATGTTCTCGTGCTCAAAGGACATGATATTAGTGTAATTTCTAGATCATTTTACTTCAAGTGGGTAAGAGAAAAAGCTAATCACAAATACAAAATCCCTTCAAAGTGTTTGTTTCCTAGTATGCTTCAGTGGCATTTTGTTTTCAGTGATCCTGTACCAATACAGTGTCTGAAGACTTAACTCTGTCTCTCCTTCTTCTTACTTGTTCCTCCACGGAAGTGTCAAATAGTGCTTCAGAGTAAATGAATATATTTTTCCCATGGGTCTTCACATACCCCATTTTCTGTTTAACTCTCATATGAAGAAGGTGTGTTGCTCTAAGTTCATCACTCTGTGTTTTCATGGAGCCCCCAGAGCTGCTCTCTAGGGTCCAGTACGTACTGTAGGGCAGTTCTTCCTTCCTTACATACTTCTTATCTAGTTAGCCATTTCCCAAAGTTTAACAGAGAAACTTCAAATAATCCTCAAGGATGAGACTGTTTCTGTGTAATAAAGGTGGTGTGTGTCAGTGGCAGGGCCTTACCAAGTGACTGTGACAGTAAAACCCCTGGGATTGTGGCAGTTACTGGAGATTCAGATGAGAATGAAGGGCTGGAAAGGCTTAAACACTCAGGGTACTGCTTCATGCTGCTGGGGGGGTAGATCACAAAATTAGGGTTTTCAGTTGTGGGGTTCTAATTGTGAATAACAGTTTTGCTGAGGTTGAGCTGTCCTGTGGTGAACTTTTTGCTACTGTTGCACTGCAAAGGGATGAAAGTGGCTCCATATCCCCTTGAAGCACCACTTCCCATGCCCACAATCAAGCCCTGGGCAGGTTTGGAGGTTATA
Organism: Acanthiza pusilla; assembly: GCA_036630365.1. Taxonomy (NCBI): domain Eukaryota; kingdom Metazoa; phylum Chordata; class Aves; order Passeriformes; family Acanthizidae; genus Acanthiza; species Acanthiza pusilla. The sequence continues at coordinate 277,792 of JAXCHO010000163.1, read as the reverse complement.
GGCTGAGGAACTGAGACCAGGTTCCATTGGGAGGGGGAAATACATCTTGCAGGTGGATTAGCTGTAATCCAGTGTGTCCAGCTGAATTCCAGTCTGTGTTCCAGCCAGTGTTCTCAATACATTTCTTCTGGAGGTGGTCCTCTACAAAAAAAAAAAAAAAGCACATATTAATAAAATTGACTGCAAATATCAAATTGTAGCTCATTTAGATGATGGGCTCAGAGGACTATCACTTTTCTATTTTAAATAGTTCCAGATAATTCCTGAATTTGCAAGTAGTAAGCTTTCAAAATAACTGGGAATCGGGGAGGACAGCTCAAGGCTCAAGTTTCTACTTATGCTGAGTCTGTGTAGATGGATGAAGCTGTTGCATGTCCTTTGCAATTCTGTGTAATTTGGAGTGCACTTTTTAGGTACTTGCCTCTTGTCCGGCATAGCTGTGTTAAATTCTTCTTTAGAACAGACATTTACAAAACTGGATTCTGAAGACTTTCAGTCTTGTATAGAATGGTGAAATGTTTACCGAAGTTCTTAGGCTTGCCTAAAACGGTTGCAAATTCAACTTCTGTAACCTCTGGTTTCATGGAACCTAGGTACAGGTTTTCTTTAAAAAGCTCTGTGTGAAATTCCTGCCCTTCGCTTTGGAGGTAGCAGATCTCTTGAAATTGTTCCATGGATTCATTGTGTCTCTGTAGACTAGCAGAGGAATCTGCATAAGTTATTTTAGTGAAATTAATGTAAAGATTAATGTATGGCTGTTCTGAATCCCTCTTTTGACACTGTAGGTGGAGATGCTGAATCAGGTCTTTACCTTTTAAAATGCTCTTAGGTTGTTGTAGTACCTAAGCCATGAAAATATCTTCAGATTTTATAATTTCATTCTGTTCGTTCACTAATGGGCAATTGCTTTGATATCTTTCACCAGGGACTGCATAATAAGCTTAGGCAAAAAAAATTTGTCTGTGTAGTTTCAGTTTCTCTGGTTGGTATCTGAGCTTGTCAGAATTGCATCAGTGGCTTTCCCTGCTCAGCCTGCTCTGGCTGTTCTGTCAGGAAAGAAGCTGAAAATGTTCTGGTAGATGACTGGAGCGGTATCCCAGGGTCAAAGGATCCAGAACAAAGTAGCAGTAACAGTCTTGAGAACAGCAATCACTGACACCAGCTGCTGAGGGTTTTTGAGGTTCTGAAAATGCCTTGCAGAAGCTCCAGAGGCTGCGAGTTTGATAATTTACAAACAGGCTGGTTTGGTGATGGCATTTTTTAAGATGTCTTCAGGCTATTTCAGATGTAAGAATACAAACATGCTTTGAAAATAACAATAATTGACAGGAGTCCTTGGTTTTGAGTTGCTCTGCCAGTCACAACTCTGACTTGTAAGTAATGTCATTGCAATGTTCATGCCTCTTGTTCTAAACTCTTAGATTAATTTGGCATTTTGTCAGGATTTAGATAACTGACCTTGAAGCAATGTGGTTTGATCTGCAGATACATTGAGTAATTGGATGTTTAAACCACTCTTTTCCAGGCTCTTCATTACATGTTGTTGGTATCAGAAGTTGAAGAAACTGAAATTTTCAAGATTTGTCTGGAGTATTGGAACCATTTAGCTGCTGAGCTCTACAGGGAAAGTCCGTTCTCAACGTCTGCTTCTCCGCTGCTTTCAGGAAGTCAACACTTTGATGTTCCTCCAAGGAGACAGCTTTATTTGCCTGTTTTGTCCAAGGTAATCCATGCTCACGTGAAGGCACTGTAAACATTCAGATACTGTAGAGATTTTGCTTCATGGAAGGCGTAACATAAGAAAACTTTATCTTTCTTTGAATAATTTCTTTCTTTGATAGTTTATTCAACTCCAGTTATATAATCAATGTGAAATACTTTAAGATTATACCAGTATATGATAAGAGTATTAATGTGATGTTTCAGCTTTTTAAAGATACTTAATTTTAAAATGAATCTGAATTAAACAGTTTCTTCAAACAGAAAGGCTGGAGTGTTCGAATTGGAGGAAAACCTGGGTGTTTGGGAAAAGTGGTTTTCAAAAGACCTCTAATATGACATAAACATTTTGAACCTCTGGAAAGTGTAAATACTGTATAGGTTGGAGTTTTTTTAAGTACTCAGCTTGTTCGTTGGAGGGTTTCAAGAAGTCACCAGGCTCCATCCTGCATGGCTTGTTAGTTGACTTTTCTCTGTAGCTGGATATAACCTTTCTGTGGTTGAGGCTGCCTGAGCAGAGCACTCTTGTGGAGCTGGGAGTGTGTTGGTGTTGGAGTTTGATGCACTTTGAACTTCCCCCAGGTCCGATTGCTCATGGTCAGCCGCATGGCCAAGCCTGAAGAAGTCCTGGTTGTGGAAAATGATCAAGGGGAGGTAGTGCGGGAATTCATGAAGGATACGGATTCCATAAACTTGTATAAAAATATGAGAGAAACGTTGGGTAAGTGAATTTGGCTGCATTTGTGTGCTGTGGGTCTGTGCAGCTGCATCGGTGTGCTAAGTGTGCTATCTTAGGATCTGAATTATTGTGTGGGTAAGATGGTTATCAGCAAGGAGTACTACACGGACTGGAAAGGGAGGAGGCAGTGGCTGCTCTGAAGTTTTTTGTTTGAAGCATGTAGTGTTTTATAACCTGGTGGAGGAGTAATACACTACTTAATTTTGTCATTAGGTGTTGCGGCGATAAAGAGTTTCTTGAGGCAGGAAAAAAACAAGAGTCCTGATCGCAATTTGAGGGAGCCAAGGGAGTAGAGTTGTCAGAGATTTAGGACATTAGACCTTCAGTATTAAATCTGTTTTATCAAATGCAGATGGGAACACTGAGTGTTTAGCAACAGGTTTATGCACTAGGAATGTATGCATGGGAAAGCTGTGAGGCACAAACTCTATGTGGGTATTTTTATTCTCACCTTTCTACTTGGGATGTAGGTATAGCCAGTGTTAAATTAATTGTTGTAATACATTTTCATGTGGAATGAGAAAAACATTTTTGTTTTGAATGAAATGAATGAATGAAACAATTACTGAATGTCCTGAGCCTAAGTTGTATTGCCAGAGACAAGATTATTTATATGAAAATGCAGGTTGGGTTTACATTGCTTATGTTGTATTACCTATAAGATTCTCTTGGGGAAAGAAAGGGGTGGAGAATGTGGTGGAAGCTGTATTCTGTGGTACAGTAAAAATCTATTTCTGAACCTGGCCTTAAATTGCTCTTGACTTGCTGGGATTTAGAGTTTTATATTGGAGGCACTAATCCTATTACAGGCTGTTGCAAGTGACTGAGTTGTGATACTTCTTCCACCTAGACCTGTTCAGGAGCACCAGCTCGGCTTTAATTGTGGCTTATTGCAAGCAGCAAATGTGGTGACACTACAATGCAGAGCTGAAGAAAATGCGTGGGCTTACACACTGTATAATGTCCCCCATAGGCAGCCAATCCCAAATTCCCTAGAGACCATCAGTACAGATGCCTTTTGATAACAATTTGCCTTGGCATCGTGAGGGACTTGCATTGATTTAAACCTTTCACATCACCTGCATGGGATGTTTTGCTGAGATCTCTTAGAACAAACACAGATTCCAATCAAACTTACTATCCACCTTTAAAATAGTTTTAACAAATTTCTGCCTCAGTTACTACCTCATGCTGTCATGACTTTAGGAGAGAACCATTACATTTTACCTGACAGCTTCAGTGGTATTTTGTGTAGCTTATGGAGCTGAGATCCAGCTTGCTGCTTTAAAATGTTCCACGTTGATGTCTTTCAGTTTATCTCACACATCTGGATTATGCAGACACGGAACGAATTATGACTGAAAAGCTTCACAATCAAGTGAATGGAACTGAGTGGTCGTGGAAAAATCTGAACACCCTGTGCTGGGCTATCGGCTCCATCAGCGGCGCCATGCACGAAGAAGATGAAAAGAGATTCCTGGTTACAGTAATTAAGGTATGGTGGGGCAGAACTAACAGCTTGGTCACACTTCAGTTTATGCTGAAGAAACCAAGCTTGCAGAAATACTGCTCTGTGATCTTAGAAAGCTGCCTTGGATGCAGGGGGATAATAAATTAGTGGGAAATCTTATATCCTGAATTTAGAGGTGATAAATGAGTTAGCTATGAACAATGCATTGATCCTTTTCATCAGATAAAATTTAGTTCATGATGAAATATATTCTTTAGGGATGCAGAAGAGATGAAAAGGAATTGCTTATGAAATACAGCAAAGTGGCAAAGTAAGCCGTGATTGTAACTAGCCTAGGATCTTGCTCTTCTGTTGTATCTGTGTTTTCATTGATCAAAGTTAGGTTAATATGCAGATAATATTTTTACAAGAGAAATGGACTTTAATAAATCATACAAAGATTCTTACAGAATATTTAGCTTTAAGTCATACAGAAGATATAGTTAATTTCTTCTGTTTGATGTGGAGTCTGTATTGTTATCTGTCAGCTACTCAGCCAGTATTACTCCTGTGAGGCTTGTTGAACTCCCCCTGCAGGAATCCTTGGTTATATTTAAAATGGAGATTCCTTAGTTTAAAACACAATGATCAGGGTTTGGATGAAACTTAAATGATTGCATCACCCTGATCTTAACCCACTGGTTTGGGCTTTTATTTCTTTTTTTGGATTTTGAACTTGATTATGGCAACCATCTTTAATATAGCTGCTTACAGGATGTTAATGCTTCTAATGCTTTTAATGGAACTGGACAAACTTGAAGAGGAAACTGAGAATCTTTTGTGTTGTAGGATCTCCTGGGACTCTGTGAACAAAAGCGAGGAAAGGACAATAAAGCCATTATTGCATCAAATATAATGTATATAGTAGGTCAATACCCACGGTTTTTGAGAGCTCACTGGAAATTTTTGAAGACAGTAGTCAACAAGCTGTTTGAATTTATGCATGGTAATTATCTGCTTTTTTTAATTTGCTGTTTTAATTATTTTTAAAAAAGATGCCTATACATGGAGATGTGAGGGGGAAAAATACAAAGCAGTAACTGCTGTGATTTCATTTAGAAACCCACGATGGTGTCCAGGACATGGCTTGTGATACCTTCATCAAAATAGCACAAAAATGCCGCCGACACTTTGTCCAGGTTCAGGTGGGAGAGGTCATGCCATTTATTGATGAAATCCTGAACAATATTAATACAATCATCTGTGACCTTCAGCCACAACAGGTAGGTTTGATTTGGGGTTGTGGATAGTTCCTGAAGACCAATGCAAAATTACTTCATATTGAAATTTAGGGTTTTTTTGCAAGGGTTGAATTATATTCCTTAGTGTTTGGTAGGAACAGTGTCAGGGTATAAGCTCCACAATCAATTTGCATTGCTGAGATCTCAGCTGAAATGCTTGGAAGCAGAACTAAAGTGTGTTTAGCTGGAATTTTGATTTCTGGAATGTTTTAACAAAGAAAGAAGAAGCTGAATTTAACTTTGTGGTTCTGCATTGTGAGAAGTCAGTATCCTACTGTAACAGTATATACCTACAGCTCTTGTGTTTGTGAAAGAGGGGGTGAGGAACAATCGAAAAAGGGAAAATCCAAAATCCACTCCTTTCAAAAAAGAAAAGTGAAATCTGTCTGGGAAGGGCATGGCTCATGAAATGAGAGTACTTTGCACCCGCACTAATGTACTGAAACTTGAGGCAGAGTGGATCTGGCACCTGGAAAAAGATATTTTCAGGATCGATGGGAGCCAGTTCACAGTTCAAAGGTGTCTGGTAAAACTGAGTTTTCTCTTGGTCCTTTTTAACCTCTGTGTTTGTGGTGTTGCTGTTCCCATCAGGTGCACACATTTTATGAAGCAGTTGGATACATGATTGGGGCACAGACAGACCAGACTGTGCAGGAGCATCTGATAGAAAAATACATGTTGCTGCCCAATCAGGTGTGGGACAGCATCATTCAGCAGGCAACAAAGGTGAGCTCATACATTTTAACGTGTTCTGTGTTCAGGTAAAAATCCTGCTAAATGTTTGCCTTGCCCTGGGTTTATTTTTCCTTTTAAGTGCACAGAGCTGGGCTGGGCTTCATTACCTGATGCCTAAGACAGAGACTGATATGACAGTGAAAGTGTTGTTTTGAGAGAGGAGACTTAAATGACAAAATGAATATTTGTTTAAATCTGATTTAAAGTACAATCTGCTGTTACTGTACAGAATTTATTTCAGTACTTTTTTCTAATACCTCTCTCACACTCTGCTTTTGGATAACAGACAAGTTAAAAGTACTGAACAGAAAAATACTGTTCACTCTTCTTTTTTTCCTCCTACCATTCTCTTAAAGTACATATTTTGTTACTTTTATCTTCCTTTTCTTTCAGTCTTTCAAAAACACTTTTATTTCCATACATTGAAGAACAACAGTCTTGCACTGCACAAGAGACAATCCATTTGCAGTTAATGTAATTAAGGGCCTGCAACTTAAGCAAGCTTGAGTTACTTTTCCTGCCCTGCCTTCTCTCAAGAACATACTGCTTTTTCTTTGTACCCCTTCTGTCTGTTTTCAGCTTTTAATCTCCTTAGTTTTACTTCTTTCTCTGACTAGAGAAATGCTTGTTCCACTGCAGCAAAAATACTTCTGCAGAAAAACAGAGTGAAGTTTTATCCTGACGCTGTTGGAAGTCGTGGCAAATGCCATGAAATAAACAGCAGGATCACTATAAAACGTCCATAAATTTGAGTGATATATTCTTTAAGGCAGCGTATAAAATAAATTGTTTAAACTTAGGCTTTGATATTGAAAGCCAAAGGGTGGTGTTGTATTCACTAACCAAGATGAACTCTAATTTTTTTCACAGAATGTTGATATTCTAAAGGATCCTGAAACAGTCAAGCAGCTTGGTAGCATTCTGAAAACCAATGTAAGAGCATGTAAAGCAGTTGGCCACCCTTTTGTGATTCAGCTTGGAAGAATTTATTTAGATATGCTGAATGTGTACAAGTGCCTAAGTGAAAATATTTCTGCAGCCATTCAGGCTAATGGTAAGAAATTCCATGTTCTTCCTGAAAATGGGGGTTAGCAGTGTCTGTCATTAGGTTTCAGAGCACATCCCAATTAGGTTAATTTTACTGTTTGGGAAGGTGGAGAAAGACTGAAAGTGCTCACTTAAATCTTTTTTTGTTAACAGTTGTATTAAAATGAAGAACTCCCAGCTTTAGAGGGAGGAGGAAACATCTATGAATGAGCAAGTTTAGGAGAGTGCAGAACAGCAGGGATGCTTACTTAGAATTAATCGGCCTCTTGCTGAGATGAAGTTGTAGCCTGTGCTCTTTTCGCTTTTCTCTGGTTTTGAGTATTAAAGGACTGTCTGTAAATAGGAATCTCATTCATTCCTTCAGAAGATGTCAGCAGGGTTTTGGGATGAGACTGTGTGAGTGAAGATGCCTGAAAGTCATGGTAAACCAGGCTTGCACTCAGAAGGAATTCTCAATTACCTCCCCTATTTTTACCAGATAACTTCGGGTCTGTGGCATCTCAGTACAATGTGCTTCTCTAGTAGTTCATTACAAGATGGAATGAGTCAGTAGTTGAATTTTGCTGCGCCCAGTTTTCTGGCCAGTGCACAAGATGTACTTGGAAATTGGAATGTTAAATGCAGCTTGGTAGCTGAGCAGCTGGTTACCTTGAAGCAGCTTCTCGGAATTCAGAATAGAAGTGGCTGAGAAATCAATCATTTTTCATTCAGCTGATCTAATGGCCAGAATTTATGATTGATTGCCAGACACAGTGAAGTTGAGGAAGCAGTTGCTGGGGCTGTAAGCCTGGTGAACTCCTTAAGCAGCAACTGTTGTGATTGCAGTTGCCTCAGAGAATGCTTTTACAACTGGCAAAGATCAAAGACAAAGGAAGTCTTTAATAGTCTTTATAATTCAGTTATGAAAACCAAGAATTCTGTGTTGTTAACATTAAGTTAATTTGGTGGGGTTTTTTTTTGTTTGGGGTTTGTTTTCTTTTTGACACTTCACACAATTAACTGAAGCTTTAAAATTTTCCAGGTGAAATGGTAACAAAGCAGCCCTTGATTAGAAGTATGAGGACTGTAAAAAGGGAAACTTTAAAATTAATTTCTGGCTGGGTGAGCAGGTCCAATGATCCGCAGATGGTAAGTTGGATGCATTTTATACAAATAACTCCCAAGACAGAATTGGGAAGAACTTTGGTTTGTGTTCAGTTTGTGGGCACAGGAACTTGGTTCAGGAGGTGTGTAAACTATAATGGAGAAAGTACAATCATAAGAGGTAAGCCTGAGCAATGTTCGAGATGCTTCAGTTAATTTTAGCAGAGAGTGACCTCAGAGGGAGTCAAGGAGATTTAAGATGGAGACAGAGCATGGGAACCTATTTCATCTTTCTTAGGAAAAGTGTCACCTGTAACTGAATGAAGAACTTGGCTACAAACTGTGCTGGAGACTTTGTTCAGTAGCTGCACTGCTATAACCTGGCTTACTCTTCCAACCAGGTAGCTGAAAACTTTGTTCCTCCGTTGTTGGATGCAGTTCTCATCGACTACCAGCGGAACGTCCCGGCCGCTCGGGAGCCCGAGGTGCTCAGTACCATGGCTATCATTGTCAACAAGCTGGGGGGACACATCACTGCTGAAATACCTCAGATCTTCGATGCTGTTTTTGAGTGCACATTAAACATGATCAACAAGGTATTTATATTTAAAATCTAGGATAAGACATCTCCCTCTGAATACCGTTGCAACATTTGGTATCTTGTGATTGATCTGGATTTTTTCCAGTTACAAAGCGCATTTGTGGCACTTAATGAAATTTCTGCTCAAACAAGTGTACTTGGTTTATAGTTGACCTGTCCAGTTGGATGTCTTAAATTGCTTTAAATTTCTCTGGTTGGCTCTTGATTTAAGCCAGTGGTAATTTTTCTGGGGCCTTGGAGTGCTGCACTTCGGGAAGCAGAAGTGTACTTCAGTCAAATGTCAGTGTAGGACTAACTGCTAAAATTGATAAATATTTAAAATATATTAATACCAGTACTGATCAGTCATGTTGAGTATTTCCTCCTTAAGGCAGTTCTCCTGCTATAGTGTGCAGTATCTACTGACTTGCTCTGCTTAATGGAAGATGTTATCATGGAACTTAAGGAGATTTGGCTTTTTTCCCCTTTTCCTTGTAGGACTTTGAAGAATATCCTGAACATAGAACAAATTTCTTCTTGCTACTCCAAGCTGTAAATTCTCACTGCTTCCCAGCCTTCCTGGCCATTCCACCTGCACAGTTCAAACTTGTCCTGGATTCTATTATTTGGGCTTTCAAACACACAATGAGAAACGTTGCAGATACAGGTAAATGGAAGTGTTTAACACAGATCAGAGATTTTCTGGTAGAATGTTGTTCTTTTTCTTCTTTAATCAAACTTAGCATATTGCTCACAAGATTCTGTACTGCATTCGAACAAGAATAGAATTCCTCTGTCTCAGCTTCAAGGGGTCAGCCAGGTATCCATAGATGGGCTGAGATGTTTGGTTGTTGTTTCATTCCTGTAGCTGGAAGAGAGCACTGTTAGAGTTTCTGCTTGCTTTCTTTGCCATGTGAGTATTGGCACTCTTCTGAAATGGCTGAAGGGATGCACCAGCTCAAAATGGTATCACCAAAAATTGCAACACCACTGAGTTTTGTAGCCATTTAGCGATGGGGAGAACGGATGCCATTCAGTTGCCTTTCATCAAGTAAAGTAATTTGAGTTTCCACGTAAATCTAAATATTAAAACACCTTTCCTTGTTTAATTAGCCAACACTTGTCTGGATAGAGGGTTTTGCTCATCAAGTGCTGTGATTGGCTCTTTATGGTAATGATATGCTAATAATATGATAATGAAGCTGAAGGGGCGTGCCACGTCTGGGAGGCAGTGCCGTCTAGTGCCAGCCCAGGGAAGTGCCTCACAAAGCCATCATGGGCCATGCTGGCCATCCTGCTGCCCATCAGAACTTCTTGGGATATTTGTGTTGTTTTGGAAAAGGCTAACATTTCACAGCTGATCGAATATCGTTCTCTTGGTCACTTTTTTAATGCTTGTTTTGCAGGTCTTCAGATCCTTTATACCCTACTACAGAACGTTGCACAGGAGGAGACCGCTGCCCAGAGCTTCTATCAGACATATTTCTGTGACATCCTCCAGCACATTTTCTCCGTGGTCACAGACACCTCGCACACTGCAGGTGAGAATGTGCCTGTGTGTGAGGCAGGTGATGGAAATACCCTTTGAACATCACAATAATGTAGCACATCCTGTTCTGAATAACAACTGCGTGTGTCTGACTTTGATCTATGCAGGTTTGACAATGCATGCGTCAATCCTTGCGTACATGTTCAACTTGGTAGAAGAGGGAAAAATAAGTACTCCTTTAAACCCTGGAAATCCAGTGAACAACCAAATGTTTATTCAGGAGTATGTGGCAAATCTCCTCAAATCTGCATTTCCTCACCTGCAAGAGTAAGTGTGCCATGATTCATTAATGCTTCTCAGTGGGTTCTTACCTCTTGGAATTCTAACTGATGTATTTGCTGTTAGTGCCCAGGTTAAGCTGTTCGTAACAGGACTCTTCAGTTTAAACCAGGATATTCCTGCCTTCAAGGAACACCTAAGGGATTTCCTGGTACAAATCAAGGTATGTTGGGTGTGCTTTTCTCAAGAAATTAACAGTTTTCTGCAGGATATTGTTGGAAAGCATTGGGCAGTGTGGAGTCAGCGTTTGTTTGAGAAATAGAAGTTATTTTGCATCTTTTTAAAATGCAGTGACAGTTCTGTCCAGTGGCTTGTGTAACTGAGTGATGTTCATGGAACCTGTTTCACTGGGATTTAATTTCATGAATTGAGCTTGAACATCATTGTTTGCGTTTCACATTGTACGCACAATCCTTGTCTTAGGACAGCTGCAAAACTAAATCTAATGGGAAATAAGTTGGTTTTTAACTAATTTTTCTCATTCTGCTAGGAATTGGACCAGTTGTGAAATTCACTACAGCAATGCTGTGCCTTTATTTTTCTAAGCATGCTGGAATTCTAAGATTGTAGGAAATAGTTTGTTAATTAGTTTTGAGACTGCAGTTGTCAGGTATTTCAGAATTGTAATGATTCTGCTTTAATGGTGATACACTCCAAATGCTGGGTTACTGTTGCATCCCATTCTGCAACACATGGTGAACATCTTTCAATAGTGCTGTATGTTAATTGTTACCTTAGGAGCAGAAAACCATGCAAGTAGCCTGTCAGGGAACAGGAAGGGAAGATGTTTCCTCTGTCATTTTGGAAGCTTATTGCTCTGCCTAAAGCATTTGACAATAAACCATAATGTTTTTATGTGAATTATCACAGGAATTTGCAGGTGAAGACACATCAGACTTATTCTTGGAGGAGAGAGAAACAGCCCTTCGGCAGGCTCAAGAGGAGAAGCATAAACTTCAGATGTCTGTACCTGGCATCCTTAATCCACATGAAATTCCTGAGGAGATGTGCGATTAAAAACAAAAATAAAACAAGTTTTGCAGTTTTCTTTCTGTACAGCTACTTTGTTGTGATAGAAGAAAACAGCACTTGGATATTTGTTGACCAAAATGATGCCAATTTGTAAATTAAAATGTCACCTAGTGGCCCTTTTTCTTATGTGTTTTTTGTATAAGAAATTTTCTGTGAAATATCCTTCCATTGTTTAAGCTTTTGTTTGGTCATCTTTATTTAGATTTGCATGAAGTTGAAAATTAAGGCATTTTCAAAGTAATTACTTCATGCCCATTTTGTGGCTAAGGGGAAAATAGGCAAAACGTAACTTGTAAAAGACTATATTGCAAAATAATACAATTTCCTGTAAGAGTATCGATTTTTAATTTGGGGTCATTTTCTTTCTAGTCTGTCCTGCAGTCTAGGAGAAAAGGTAAAGAGTAAAGCAGATTGAATTAATTGTTAAGCAGAGGATTCTAGTGCTGCGTTTGTTCTGATCAGTTAGCAGCTTTCTGGACTGAGTGGTAAGGCTATAGGCTACGTGTATTTGCAAGTTGTATGGCAAGTTTGCAGCAAGATCATGTGCATATCATCCCATTGTAAAGCAACTTCTAAAGAGTATGGGAACACAGTACAGTTAGTTATTTTTACACAGTTCTTTTGTTTTTGTGTGTGTGCTGTCGCTTTGTCGACAACAGCTTTTTGTTTTCCTCAATGAGGAGTGTTGCTCATTTGTGAGCCTTCATTAACTCGAAGTGAAATGGTTAAAATATTTATCCTGTTAGAATAGGCTGCATCTTTTTAACAACTCATAAAATAAAAAAAAAAAACTGGCTTTTGAGATGACTTATACTAATTTACATTGTTTACCATGCTGTAGTGCTTAAAGAACACTACTTAAGAGCAAAATAAACTTGGTTTACATTTATTTTTCTTTCTTTGGCTTATTCTTTTATTGGATGAAAATGCTGTGATCATATTTAAGATTTGTATTTGAAGGTGTAGGAAAAGTTCCTTGAGGTCTAGATAACTGTTGCTTCTGGCTTGCCTCATCTCAAGGACTTTGGCTGTGCTTGAAGTTACCGTGAACTAAGTTGGGTTCCATTTGGAAATACAGTAGCTGTTCTGACTTACCTCCATGGATAACTATTCCATACTACGTTACTATAAAATGCCAGGAATGAGGTACTCTTGCTCTTTCTCTCTCTGGACTCTTTGCAATTTATTTCAAAGAGGTATTGCACTGTATCTTGACTAAACAGTTAATAATAGTCCATGTTAATAACACGTGTAGACAAGATCTACAGTTATTTTTCTACCTAAAGTTTTGTAGTTAAATGATTTTCACAGATTTATGAAGCAGTATGAACACTAAGGTTGTGTACAGTCTTGGCTTCCCCATCTCTGTCGTGTCTTGTCTCTGTTCTCTGACAGTCGATGTCAAGCTCTCCCCAAGTTTTTCCATGATGTGGTGTCCAGTCTCCAGGTTGTCACTAGGATGCGAAGTGTAGCCATTGTCCCAGAGAGCTGTAACACGAGGCTAGGCAGGCGTGCTAGGGGTTGTTGTGTGCCCCTTTGGGTACTGTAGTTAACTTTGTGCTGTGTGTTCCTTTTGAAGTAGAAGTGCATGAGTTAGCGGTGTTCCTGTAGGATGTAGCTGTGACCGGAATGTTTGCAGTCCCAAGTGTCGGTCCCTTTGTGTTTGTGAGCATCTCTCCCTTTGTTTTACACGCTCGGCCCTAGGAAAGCTCAGCCTCTCCCGCAGGAAGGGCCTTGGGCAGTGTCATTGTGAGCTGGCACTCCTTGGAGAGGTTCCTCAAGCCCGATGGCTGGGACTGTGTACAGCCTCCCAAAACTGAGAATTACTGCCAGGGTTACAAAACTCATTTCTTACTCTCCTTAAAGCTCCCAATTCCAGCTTTTTCATGTCTTCCTGTCAATGTGGAGCTTTCTGTTCCACCCTGCGAAGGCAATATTGTCTTTATTGGGCAGTTTAAAGTGCAACATGTGAAGTCCTGTTAAAGGACACGTCTGGAAAGGACATGAAATGGCTTGTGACCAGGCTGAGTCGCAGCATTAGAGCTAGAGATTACCAAAAGCTGTGCAGAGAAGTAAGAAAAAGGTTATTGAATGGAAATAAATCCAGCCAATAGCGTGATGTCAGATTCCAGCCCATGAGTCACAGAGCTAAACACTGAACTGGTTCTGATGTGCAGTGGCACTGACTTTGCATTCAGAACAGTTCTGAACACACATGCATTTATGCACCTTCCTTCCTTCAAGGTGGAAATTAGTCTGAGGCTTGTGGTCTGGTTGTTCACTGAGGATTTAAGTGTGACCTAAACTCTCAAACAACAAACCCAAAATGTATTTTTATGTTGATTCAGAGAAGAGTTGTTTTATTATTTTGATATCTTATTAATTATCTAGTAACAACATTCTAATCTTAGGTTTTGCTTCCCTTTTAGATCTAAAAATTTAACTGTGGTCTTGTCTTGTTCTCTTTAAGATAATTGGTGCCTTTCCCTGATCTCTGCAGCTGCTATAAAAATGCAGTTTATGTGGAGTTCTGGATACCATTAAAGATTTGACTTGTGTGTGTGCATATTTCTAGTGCAGTTATCCTGAATGTGAAAAAAAAAAAAAGACAATGTACATTTAAGAAAGTTCTAGTTCTAATGCACACTGTAAATCAAAATATATGGATAAAAAGCATGAACCATCATATAAACATCTCCATAACTTGTAACTATATGTAAACCAATGTTTTGTGCATATTTCTATACAGATTTTACAAAAAAAGAAAAACAACAAAACAGTTCTGTGTACTCCAGGTACATTGATAAATACAAATATTTCGGGGTGTTTTCTGTGTTTACATGGATTGATTGTCAGCTGATGAAGACACCCCAAGTACTTGTTTCAGGCTGCCATGATGTGTTTGCTACTGTAACTGAAGCAGATTATCTTCCAAAGCATTTTAGGTTAGTTGGTTTTGGTTTTTCTAAACTAGAATAATTTGGTGTGTGTTAATCTGATTGGTTTAAGTGAACTATTTTCCAATAAAGCTAATATTTATGCAAAAAAAAAAAAAGCTTTAGAAATTCTCATCTCTCTAGGAAGCTTTAAGAGTTACTTCTGATAGTTTTTAGCACTGGAAAGGCAATAAAACATCAGCCTCAAGGGGTGGGGGGGGGGAAAGAGGAAAAGATGCTGAAAATAATGCGTTAAAAGGCAGAGACTGCCTGAGGTGAGGAACTTGCCTTGGTGCTGTGACGAGGGGCCAGACTGGCCCAGAGTCCATTTATCACTGGGTAAATGATTATTACTGATCCAGGGCTCCTGTGGTGCTGGAAGCTGTGTCTAAACTTCCTTCTCCCCCTTACTAGGTTTTTTTCCATGTGGTATGGAGCAAAATTGAAATGTTGGAGATAGCTCCTTGAAAGCATCTTGGTGCCAAAAATCAGGAAAAGAATAATTCTCTCCATCTGTCCATCAGGAATGCACCTCTGCACTTCATTCCTTGAGACTGCATTTATTTTTAGGCTTTCAGGTTCAGGACATCCTTGCTTCATTGTCTGAGGCTGCCCCTGGTGGCAGGGCTCCCTTGGGAAAAGGCTCAGCCATTCCACTTGAGAGAATCATCTTTCAGGTTATTATCCCATACACAGTGCACCTCAACTACCTAAAAGTCCCAGATTCCACACCTACAAACCTGTGAGCACTTTTTTGTACTCTTAAGTGCCTACAGGGAAAGATGGGATTGAGGAGGAATATATTGGAGGTTATGGATGAAAACAAGACACAGATTTTCATTTTTATTTACTCCTTTTAAGTTACAAGCCAAACAGCCTTTTTCCTGGGTGATCTCTTGGGTGGTCTCTTCCCAGTCTCACATCAACATGTTTCCAGGGGCCTGTTTTTCGGTTGTGAACACCCTTTAAATCTTAAATCCTTCTAAATAGTCTCAGCTTTTCCTGAGTCTTGAAGTCTGCAGTCTTTCATGGATTCTGTGATTTCTGCAAAGACTCTCAGGTGGGGAGGGGAGTTAAAATTGTTCTCTCAGGGTACATGTGTTGTAGAGCAGGCTCCAGCCCACTTCTACCGCACTGCTGGCTATTTTAACAGATACGTCGATAACCACACAGGAAAAGTTCTCCAAAGGAACATTGCAAATGTGTGATTTACTACTAAAAAGCCCAAAAGAGGTCCAAATGTCCAACAGAAGCTGCCTGGACCACTTTGGCAGTGGTTCAGTTTCTGATGGCACTGTCTCTCGTGCTCAGAAATGTCTTATCTGTACTTCCATGACATTTGTGGCCCAAGATGGCCAAATTTTGAGCATATTCTCTATTCTTTGGGGTAAAACAATTTGGATTTG
The DNA here is from genome assembly GCA_036630365.1 of Acanthiza pusilla. Lineage (NCBI taxonomy): Eukaryota > Metazoa > Chordata > Aves > Passeriformes > Acanthizidae > Acanthiza > Acanthiza pusilla. The sequence goes on along the minus strand of JAXCHO010000163.1, from coordinate 261,936 downwards.
TCTTTTCAGGGTGCTGCGACACCAAAGTCTAGTTAGACATGAATGCTGTGAAAAAGTTTAAAATGCTAAAAGAGCAAGGGAAAAGTCAAGTGCTGAAACTTTAAAGTGGGTAAACCTAAACTGATCCTGTTGCACGTGGCTTCCAATGATTCCCAGCAGCATTCCAGACATGAGGTCACAGATTTAACTGGACTCCAGTACTAGCTCAGTGTTGGGACATGAATTTTGGAAAGGGTGCAATATTCTTGTTCTTAATCCAATCCAAAACTTGGATTAAGAATTTTAGTTTTGCCCAGGTCTTGCATTTATCTAAGTTATTCCTCTAGAAGAACTGTGCTGGCACTTTACCAAAGCAAATATTTCCAGATGAGGAGCGCTGCAGTCAGGGGAAGGGAAGAGTCCTCCTGGGGATAAAACAACCTTGGCTGGGATAGCACACAGAGAGAATAAAGGTTAAGAGGAAAAACAAAGCATGGAAGAGCAGGAGGCTCACGATCTCTGTAACCAGGCCACTTACAGCTCTTCTGCTTGGAAGTTAACATTTAATTTAAAAGAATTCAATTTAGTCTCTAGTTAAAAAAAATACATAAAAATATGTGCAGTAAAAGGAATTTAGTTTTCAATATTGCATTCTGCTCAAGAGCAAGAGTGACTCAAGGTCACCCATGCTCTTCTGCTGTATTCCTTGAGCTTGGCATGTGACACCACGCTCCAGAAGGTCCCTTCTGCTGACTCTGGTGTTTACATGGTGCTGCACTCAGATCAAACAGCTGATTTGTCAGGAAAATGATCTTTGAAGATGTTCTGGCAGTTAATTTTGAATCTGTTAAAAAAGTTCCTGCAAGGCCTGTGTAAGGGAGAAAGAGTGGACAGAAAAGTGCAAATTCAGATGATGCAGATTGTAGAATGAGGTTTTCTACAATAACTGAACCAATGTTGGACACACAGAAGGTAGGGCAGCACAACATCAAGTGAAAACTAACATGTAAATGCACAACAAAATCCTCTGATCTACCTTTTGATGGACCTCAAGCTTTGAAATGGTTGCCGTAGAAGAGAAAGGTGGTCACTACATTAATTCAGGCAGGAGCAGATACATAATGGTAACATTCTGGACTCCTTTTATTCCTCCATTATGAGTTCTCAGGCTAGCTGGAAGAGATGAAACAACCAAAAAAGGCTTTGCAGGGTCCAGTACATCTGTGTCATTTTAATAACTAAACCAGTTAGCTATTAAAGAGTTATTATGGAGGTTTAGTGACGTAACTAGCTAGTTTAATAGCTAACTACCTCGTGGTGGTTAGATTTCTATCAATAGAAAATACAGAATTTAGAAATTACTATGACTGTCAGCAATTAAAACATCTATAAATTAAATCTAAAGAGAAAGATCAGTGAAAAGTTTCAGGGAAGTTTTCAGGTTTTTACTCACAGTCATCCTCCTCTTCTATTACTACGCTTTGTTATTCCCAGAAATCACTTGAATTATGTGAATTAAAGTGACAGACAAGGAATCTGTGTCTCCTGTAGACTCTCAGGTTAATTTTCTGAATTAGTTTAAATTAGGAAAAAGGAAATTTCAGCAGGGAGAATATTAAGGAATAGCTATCATCGTTGATGAACCTAACTTGGAAAGTATTCTAAAGCAAGCAGTGACAAGAACTCTGGGTGAAATACCATTGCAGTATATTCCTGACTTCCACTGTAGTTGTTTACCTGCTGTTTACAGTAAATTGTCCCTTATTTTCAAACAGCAGTGGAATTTTTTATCTTAGTTTAACAAAGTGGTGCCTCGAGGGTTGTTTGGAGGAGTGTTCTGTGCCCTGGAGTGGGAGGTCACACACACACAACCACCACGGTGTTATCAGCCTGGATAAATATGCGCACGGAATTAAAAAAAAAAACAAACAAACAACCAAAACAACAACAGAACTGTATCACCACAATGCCATCAGACTTATTTCAAGTGGAAGAAATATGAGACAGCCACTGAGGAATTAAAAACAACTTTTTCTCCCCCATCCCCCCCCCCCTCGGTGATTCTATTTTACTTTCTACTGAACTATATTACATCTGCATTGCGGCTATTAATAGATTTGGGGTTTTAATCCTGTGCACAGGCCAGCAAACTCGAAGCGAACAGAGTAACACACGAGCTCGCCACTGGGTGGTACTACAGAAATAAAAAATAGCGCTCACTACTCGGCAAGTGCCTGCTTCGGGGAGAAAAACGAGCCAAGATCTATCATGTGATCCATATTCCAGTTACATGTACCTGGGAGAGGGAGCAGAATTAAGAGATGGCAAAAAAAAAAAAAAAAAAAAGTTGGGCTTTTTTTTTTTTTTTTCGTAATGGAAAACAGATGTTTGCCTGAAAATTTGTCACCCACGAGTTTGAAACCTCGTTCAAAACATACCCAAGACAGAGTGAACTAACTGGTAGCTGTAATCAGCATAAATTACGTATCTCCAATTACCGTCTTTCGTTTGTTTTTTGAGGCAGACCGCGTCTTTTATTTAGACAGGGCTACTTCCAGCCAGTCACAGATGCCATTACTCATTGAACACAATAAACCACGCTCCAAGAACGGGGGCAAAAAAGAGCAGGGCGGACAACTATGAGGTAAAAACAGTGATTAGCAGAAAACGCCACCGCAGCCCTCCGAACGCCCATTTTGGGGGCCCGGCTCGGCGGCGCCCACAGGTGCCCCGCTCCCCTCAGCCGCGCCGGGCGGGAAGGAGATGGCGGCGGCTCTTCCGTCCCGCGCCCCGACGGCGGAAAACGCCAATAACCCACCCTAAAGACCTGGAAAACCGCCTGGAAGCTGGGAGCTTCCTCGCTACGGAGCTCGGCTTAGCGTGCTAAGCGCTCCCTTCAGGCGGGAGGTCCCCGAGGCAGCCCGGCGAGCGCGGCGGGAGCGCGGCTCCGGGCACCGAGGGAAGGGGTGGCTAGGAGAAGCCGCTCCCCCGGCGCTGTCACAGCGGCGGCGTACGCGCGTTCCTGGCGGAGATTCCCGGCCGCGGGAGGCGGGAAGAGGGCAGGGAGAAGGGGAGAGGGCAGGGAGAGGCGCTTCCCGCCCTTCGCCGGGCGCGCGCCCAACCGCCGCCGCCATTTTACCCTCCCGCCCCCTTTCCTCCTCCTCCTCCCCGCTCGCCATCCCGCCGCTCGGAGCCGCGGTGGGAAGGCGGGGCGAGAGGGAAAAGAGAGGGGGAGGGACTCGGCCACCTTCGCCTCCTCCTGCCTGGTCGGAAACTGCCGAGCGGCGCCCGAGCGCCCTGTCCCCCCCTTCGCTCCCGTCCCCTCCTCCTCCTCCTTCCCCCTCAGCAAAATGGCGGCGCGTGGAGTCCCTGGGAGCCAGTGAGTGACTCGGCTTCTCCTCCTCCTCCTCCCCGCCGCTGCCGCCGCCGCCACAGGCTCATTTGCATTGATCAGCCGCCCCGGATCCCAGACCGGCCCCTGCCTCTCCCCCCCCTCCCCTTCTCTTCCCATTCCTTCCCGCCCCCTCCCTCCCCTCCCCCCCGGTGACCCCCGCCCCGGCCCCCATCAATCATCAATCAGCAGCACCGAGCGGATCAATCAATGGTCGGGAGGAGGCGGCGGCGGCGGCTGCTGCTGTTAATGAACAATGTGTGAGAGCTGCGCCGAGCTGCTGGAGGTGTTAAATGAGAGTAAGTGCGGCCGCCCTCCCCCGCTTCCCTCCCCCCGGGCCGGGACCCCGCGGACCCTCCTCTGCACCGGGTTACAGCCCCGCTTCGCCTCCTTCCTCGCCTCTCCCCGCCCGCCTCGGGCCTCCCGGGCGTGGGGTTCCCTCTCTCCCCGGCCATGGAGGAGCTCCCTCCATGCCCTGCTCGGCGCTTCCTTCCCCCTTCCTTCTCCGCTCCCCGCGGCCTGGGGCGGGCCCGCCGCCGCCGTGTCCCCGCTCCATCCCCCCTTTCCCTCGGGATCCGCATCCCCGGCAGCCGCGGCGGGGCCTGGCCGGGCTGAGGAGCTGCCCGGGAGCCGCTCCGGGGACAGCCGGGCCTGGGCTGGGTCTCTTTTAACCGGCAACAGCAGCAGCAGCAAAGGCAGTTCGGAGTGATCCTGCCTCCCCCTCCCTATGCCTGGCCTCGGTATGCGGTGCAGGTGCTTTTCGGGCACCGATTCTCCCGAAGCTGTGAGGGAAGCGGCGCCTGGAGGAGCCTAGCTCGGCTTGGCGAGGTTGGGAAGGTGCTCCCGGGTGTTTGGCGTCGGGGGTGGTCTCTGGCTCCCTCCCGAAGTTTCCTCTTCACGAGTGTTACCGGCAGGGTCGGAGGGGTGATACAGCAGGTGTTCCCCCCGCTGCCGCTGGAATCAGGAGCTTTTGGGCCACGAAATTCCCTGTAGGCCTCGTGCATCCCTTCGAACTTGCGCTCCGTGGCAGCCAAGGTACCTTCCCAGCTTCTCAGGAGCTCTGCCTCACGAACAAAGACCAAAAAACCACCATTTGTACAGATGCTGAGGAATTGAAACAACTTATCAGCTGAAGTTTGTAATGAGAGGGAAGTTTAACTATCTCGGATCTTAGACATGACATTTTTCCTGGTTGCACTCCGCAAATCCTGTTCCAGCAGAGTGGAGCACAGAAGCTGCCTAGAACAGGGTTTGGGTAGAGTTGTCTTCACTCTCCTGAGGCCCATTTCCATGATCCCACAGTAGTTGAATGTTGGCCTCTTTCTTGCTGGGGAAATAGGGTATTCAGTCATGGCCAGCGTTTCATTTGAGAAGTAAAAATGTAGGTGTAAAAGTAACTTTTATGAGAGTTTAGGAGAGGCTGGATTAAATCAGATGATGTAGATATTGCACACCAAATGGTTATTTAAAGAGTAAGTTCAAAATAAGACTAAATTATCAGTGGTATACGATGACAGCTGCTTGTTGGAAGAGAAAACTTCACTTGGTTTGGATGGATTGATAAGTAATCATTGCTTAAACTTGATTGTGATTGGTATGGTCACAAAAAACTTGTAACATTAAATTTGGTATTTCAAGGAATCCCTGAAATTCCAGTATGAATTGATTTTAAGGTAATTGGGATTGATGTCGATAGATATTTCCCTATAGATAAAGCAATGTCTTCAATCACTTTAAAAATTCTTTATATATATATATATATGTATATAAAACCTAGGGTATGGATAATTTAATGGTTCTGCATTATATAAGATATATCTCTGCTATTAAGTAGAAGGAAATATGCCTTTTAAAGTCAGAATTTATTAGGAAAATTCTGAAATACTACTGCTGTGTAGTTAATTGCCAAAAATGCTGCTTAAGTAACATTAGGTTCGGCCTTCCCTTCAGAGAAAGAAGCACAGTGTAAATCACCAGAACTATTTGGTGTGTGTGTTTGGATACAAAGACATGTGATGGTGCTCCCTTCTCACTGGGTGAGACTGAGTTGTGAGGGAGGGACGGTTTCTTCTATAACTTCCAGTTGAGTTATTTGTGTTCCTTAAGTAATAATGAAAGGTACATAATACAAAAATGATGGTTTTTAAAACACTGCAGCAGAAATGAAAAGTGGTAGTAAAGAATGAGGTCATGCCCGAAATGTGTGAGCCACAGGCTGCCAGCAGTTTCCTTTTCTGCCCACGGAGCATTTGGGATCAGCTCTGCACCGGAACTACCCAAGCAGGGTTTTCAGAGAGGTCCAGGAAACAGCATCTCTTTTCTTTTTGAATTTTCTTGCTAAACAAAATATTTTTGTGTGGCCGCACACTGGCCTTTGTCTTCATTTGCTGTTATGTGTACAAAATAAGATTTGGTATCATTTGCATGACAGGTCACTTGGAAAGGGAATTGACAAGCGGTCTCAAAGTGATGTTTGGGAAGGAACATGTGAGGAGCTCCTGTTTTCTTCCTAAGAAGTTGCCAATTAATGGGTGACAGAAGGGTGAAACAGAACAATTCTACAGACAGGCATATTTTTATTAGAAGCATATTAGTCTCACTGTAAACTGCTAGAGTATTAACCCACCCCACATAACAGCGTGCAGAGCTGGAGATTTTGTCCAGCAGTGACCTTCGTGTAGGCCCAGGGTTATGCCCTGGGAAGACTCCAGGTCCTCAGGTCTGATTTTGTCACAGGCAGTCAGTGGTCCTGGGTCTGTGGCTGCTTGAGGTCCTGAACTGGAAACCTGTAGATCGAAAAGCCTTTTTTTTTTTTTTTGGCCAAAGGTGTGTAAGTATGCATGTATGTATTTAGCAATGCTTCACTGAGAAGCAGGTAATGTTTTATGGATAGAGTCAGCAATGTTGGGTTTTTTGGTATATATATTTTTCTTCTTCTCTTGCAGCATCTTGATTTTCAGCATTTGATCTCCATATTAAACCCAGTAAATTCCCTGATCTTGAAGTTATTTCCTGAGAAGAAGTAGTAATTTCAAGTTATGATTTGATCCGGGAACTCAGTAAAATGCAAATTCCCCTATGAAAATACCCAGACTTTAGAGGAGTTTTAGCACTATAAGACAATCTGTTCACTCAGAGCAAACAGTCTTAATATCTCACTGTAGGTTTCTTAGCATCATTTACATTATCCCAGGCAGGGTTTAATAGGAGTAAAGTCTATAAAAAGTCTAATTATTTTTTAATTAATCTACCACAATATAAACATTTTTAGTAGCCTTTAATAGAAGGGAAAAAAAGGAAGACACAATGGGCTGCTCTTTAAGATAAGGCCACTTATTTACAAAAGGCTTAAGAACAGATTCTCATGGCATTAATTACAGGGGCTCATTTAAATGTGCACACATTTTACAGGAGAAGTGCATTGAGGACATTCTGTGCTTTTATGTTAATTTACAGCATTCTGTATCCCAGAATGAACCCTGTTACACTTTGCATTCCTTGGTTTCTTTGGATGCCAGGTCTTGTCAGTCTAGGAGGGTTTATATTGAGTTTCACTTGTTCTTGAGTAGTATTTACATTTCTGTGCTGTCCAGAGGCCCTGATCAGGACAGCTCTGTTTTGCTAGGCACTGCACGGATACCCAGATAATCTTAACCCTGAAGTAAGCCAGAAAATAGAGAAATGTAACATAAGAGGTAGGTTAGAGGTCTGTCTCAGGCCTTTTCCAGGAGTTCTGCAGGTCGTTGTGTCCCACCTGGAGCCACAGGGATAGTCTGAGCTGCCTGTAGATCCATCCACGCCATCCCTGTGGTTTCACCCCCAAGCACTGAGGATGTGAGCTCCGTGCTGAGTGTTTGTTGAGTGCGAGGCTGTCCTTGTGTGCCTGGAGTGCCTCTTCTTAGCTGCAAGTGCCAGTCTGGTTCTCAGAGCAGTCCTGAGTCAGCGTCCTCACAGTCCTGGCTGTGGCATGTCCCAGAGAGCCCAGCTCAGCTTGGTTGCCTGCGAGGCTTCCCTTTGGGACTGCAGCTGATGTTGATGTGTGTTGACTTAAAACTCCGTAGACGATTTTGGTTTAGGTTTGGTTTGTTCTTCTTGTTTGGTTTGGGTTTTATAAAAGTAAGAAACAAAAAGATTACAGCATGGAAAAATAGGTTTTATTATGTAGTGGCAGTCGTGGTTTTAGGTTACCTTGGTAGGCCTTGGTTATTCCCAGTTCTTGGTTTCTGGGAACAAAGTTTGTTTTCTTCCCAGCATTCTGCTTCACTTTTTTCCAGTGATTACCTCTTTAGCCCATTTTTTTCCTAGCAGCTCTGGAATCATAACATCAGTTCACACTGATGATTAGAGACTTCGAGATGGTATTCTATTACACCAGCTTGTAGGCTATTTTTCTCCTTACATTTTCTCTTTAGCAGGCCAGAAAAATAAAAAACCCCAATGACCAACCCAAAACAATGCCCCCTGTCATAGTTTACTCAAGCACAGGAGATGAATGTAGCCTCATAGTGTTGTTTTCTGTCTGTTACTCAGCTGGCCTGCAGAACTACTCCTAGAATTATCAGGTCCATAAAACACTTGAGGTACTGAAGTGCTTTACTGTTTGTGTAGTTTAAGGATAGCCCTGAATTTCGATGCTGGAGATTCTTGGCATGACTCCTTGTCATGTTGTTCTGGCGTGTAGGAAGTACAAAAAGTAGCCTTGGAGGTTGGGTGGGGGTGTGTTTACCTTGGGTTAGGTGAGAAATTGTATTCCAGAACATCCCAGCATTCCGTTTGCTCTTTGGGATCTGGAGAGGATCGATATTTTATGCTGGGAGCGCTCAGATACTGAGGATGTGTTATAAAATTATTACAGATATTGCATCATTAACATCACTTAGTCTCCAAGAGCTGCTCTCACTTGTTCAGTGCTTACCTGTAAACTTAAGGATTGATTATTCTATTACCTCTAGTTTTTTGTGCAGATCTAAAGTTTCATTTGGCTGTTAGATGATTCTTCTCATGCAAAACTGTAAAAATTGTCTCTGTTGCATGGCTTGTTTCTTTCTTTCTTTTTTTCTCTGTTTTAAAAAAGATTTGTCTTTTCTTTCCCCTTAAATGATATTTCCATGCTTAAAACCTTTACAGAGATGCTGTGCCCAACCTTATAGATCTTTGCGGTCTTCTTTTAAAGAAAAGAATGTAATTTGTCTACAACACTGAAATTCAATAATTTCTTCATGTTTACTCTTGTCTTTGACCCTTTTTAAGGCAATGAGCAGCCAGGCTTAAAGGAAAATGAAAATAACCTTTTCTTTATAGCAGCATTGCCAGATTACAGTTATGGACTGTGCTGAAGTGCTACTCCAAATGAATTGGAGTAAACAGGGAAAAAATGGAAGGAGGAACTTGTATCCTTGCTAACTGTGAACTTTCTAAAGTGAAAGGGAAGGTGACACTAAGACAAAGTTGTTTTAATTTGTTTGTAATTGTAAAGCAGTTGAAGAAAAAACTCTATGACTTTAATAACTAAAAGTCTTCTAATTTTGGAAAGATATTTCAGCTTTTGTTCTGTACAATTATTTTGGTTATGTTATTTGATGCGATCAGAAATGATTTTGTCCTGAGACTTTTCCTGTTCAGGCTGCTGCAAACTGGTTGCTTCTCATTGCTCAAGCCACTTGATCAGTGATGCTGAAGATGAGTTACGTAAATCCCATTCTGCTGAGTTTTGTTGTGAGTTACAGACCATTGACGTGTATTTACTGAGATGCTTCTCTTTGTAAATAGGGAAATCTTCTGTTGGATAAGTACTTGGAAAAATATCCTCAAAGCCACAAGGCTTTACCATTGTAGAGTGGATTAGTTAGTGGATAACTTCAAGGAAAATGAAGGAAGCAAGAAAGGAAAGGAAAACATCCCTTGCTTCATGTTATAAAGATACTTGATCAGTGTAGAGCTTGAAGTCATCATGTTTCCCACGTAGGAAATCTTTGTGTTAGATTTTTTTTCATGTGTTTTGGTGCATACGGCTTTCCCTCCATAAGGGCAGTTTTCAAGGCACCCAAGTTCCAAGCAATTCGTGAGCCAAGTCCAAGACAGTGTGCTTTAGGCTATCCTGGATGTTGCTGGCGTCAGTTCTTATAACAGAGCAGCTTTTGGACCTGTCCTTGGATGCAGAGGTGGTGCAGAGTGTAGTGGGGCACTGTTGAGAGCAGATGCTTGGGCTCAGTGTGACTCTGGAGTTTGGGGGGAAGATCCTGGAGGGCAGACCTGGCTCCATTTCCCTTAGCCTGCCTTCCAGGTGATGCCTTGGCTTTGGGAGATTGATGGTTTTGTCTGCCATGGAGACACCTACAGGCGTTATGAGCCTTGCCCATTCTTTTACTTCTTAGAATTCCTTTTTGCTTCTTTTTCTTCCGTGTTAAACAGTAAAATTGCTAATACAGACTTTCTATCTTACAGGTTTTAATTCCTTACTACTTGATTTCTCCATGTCACTGCAGTTTGTGTCTCTCTTCCTGTGTTCAACTAACACTGAGTCAGAAAAGCAAATCCTGGAATCATGTTCTGTGTTCAAGTGATGAGCAGTCTGTGATTTGGCATTTTAGTGATTGGGAGGGAAGAGCAATGTTTGCTTCTTGGTTCCTTTTATTTCATCTGTTTTCTTCTTTGAGTTCTTTTCAGGTAGCTAATAGGGATTTTTGCAGCCCAAGCTACACCTTTGTAGTTGGATGCTGGGACAATGTGAAAAAGAATCTTACCATCCTCAGGAGCAAGTGGTTTTACTGATTACTCGGTGCTGCTTAGAGTAACAGCATGCTGCAATTAAACAGAATTGTGGCCATTTAATTTCTGTTGTTTAAGTGTCTGTTGAGGTGATTTCTTCTTTCATTTTGTGCAGCAAATTGACAATTTCGAGAAAATGTGAAGAGGTGAGAAGCCATTCTTTTCACTTTGTTCCTTTCCTTGTATGGGAATTGATTTGCAATCTGAATGCTAAACATGGACATGCAACTGTGAGGATTTCTGTGGTTGTTCTTAACACTTAGTAAAAATATCCAGCTTGTTTGTAGATTTGCGAAATTTTATTTCTGGAGTTGTTCAGATCCAGCACGTATGGTGGACGGTGAGCTTCTCAAGGGAACTCTGGTGCAAATCCATTTCAGTTCTCTGCACTTGTATAGAGCCACTCAGGAGATTTAGAGCTGGAACAACTGGTAGAAGTTGTTGAAACTTGACAGAAAAAATCCTTGTGGAAAATGCGCCTTTGGGAGTTGATCTTTATTTAGCTAATTTGTAGAAAAGGCTGTAAATAAGATTTGAGAAACACATGACAATTCAGACACGGTTTCTAGATCAGCATCCCTGCAGATCATTGGTTTCTTTGAAGGAGGTGAGTGGCAAAACTTTGTTTGTCTTCTTCTGCACTTTCCACACATTGAAGAAGCCTCCAGTTCATTGCACTGACTTCCACTTGAGAGTTTTTAATCTATGTAATTGTGTACAGAAAGAGGGGATATGTGCTTAATGCTATGTTTTTCAACACTGTGTGTCTTTATCTTTCTGTTCTGCTCCTCAGCTCATTTTGGGGGGACTTGATAATATTTAGTGAGAGTTTAATTTCATCTTCAGGAAGTGTTCAGTTGCCTATTTATTATTCTGTGACACGTAATTATTAAATTCTTCATAATTTCGGTTTCAATACAAACCCCATGGTTTTCATCAGCAGTGAAATTACTTTTAAGTGGGTGTGAACTGAAAACCAGTCATTTTCTGCCAGCAGTCTCTGTTCTTTGCAAATCTGGTCATCAGATTTCCTTCTAAACTCTGTGGGCATCAACAGAACTGACAGTGCTTTCACTTGCATGCTCTTTCTGCTTGGAGAAGCTGTGAGCAGTCTGGAAATGGACAGTGGCATGTTTGCAAGGGAGGGCAGCTCCACAAAAGCTGTAGAGGCACCAGAATATCCATATCTACTGAGGAATTTGGGAAATGGGCTGTCTGTGAAAGGCTTGTGTAGCACAGCTTACCCACCCTTGTCAGGCACCTGTGTTCTGGGCAGGAGGTGTGTGGTGGCATTACATTCTGGGCACACAGTCAACAGTTGATACAGGAGACTGAAAACTTTATTTCTCTTCTTGGAACTGTTATGGGATAACACTGGGGAGTTTGAGCTCAAAAGCTCCGTGAAAGTAAGTTCTCCTGCTTAGGTGAAGGACAGTCAGTGCAGTAAATCCTTGTCTGTATTGGCTGCCTTCTTTCACCGTTAACAAACTATTAATGGTTGAACTATTTTTTCCTCTGAGCTGCTTTTTTCCTTAATATTTGAAGTGAATCTTCTACCACAGAGTCTTAAGTGGCAATGCTTGATCTGCTGATGTAATATTTAGAGTAGATGCAATCTGATCAAGTTGATCAGAAATTGAAAACAGTTTCCATCAGTGTTTTGGAAACTTGGTGGGTCTGAACAGCAGTGCCAGTTTGAGTCTCCTAAAGGAGTTGGCTTTGAACTCTGTGTAGCCATAGCTACCATGCTGTCCCATGTGCACTTGCTGATCTGAGACTTGTAAAACATTTGTTTATATCAAAATGACATCTGTAATTACATTTTCTGGTTGTGGGGGATGCTTGTCATGAAACTTAACTGCTGTCTTGGATATACTTGTATAGACCCCATGCATTGCCTTCAGCCATCTCCTTATTTTTCTTATTGCTTTCAATCCCTCAGCTTTTAAAATTAATATAATTGTTTTATCCAATATATTACCTAATATACCATGTGTTTTGGGAGAATTACTAAATACAGATTATCTGGCATAAAGGAATGCAAAATTTGAGTGTATATCTGAAAGTTGAGAGAGACGGTGACTTACTGCTTGCCTGTCCTTCCTCAGTATTTTATTGTCCTTTCTGAATGAGTTTTGCTGCACCTGTGCTGATGGAAGCAAATAAAGCCTTGGAGTTCAAATGCTGAGCAAGCTCTTCCTTGGCTTTCAATGAACTGCCTGAAGCCCCATTGAGGATAATGACCCATTGCCCATTTACCTCTCATCTCCTTGTTTAAGCAGGCTTAAATATACTTCGTAAGAAATGAATTAATCATATTTGCCTCTCACAGATTTTGTCCCTGAAACCTGGAGCACAGTCATTACATGCTTTTGTTGTAAATCTACTGGTAATCTGTTGCTTCTTACAGGCCAGGGTGGCTCAGTCGTGGGCCTTTTCTTTCTGGTTGTCGGGGAAAGCTGCTGTTGTTGTCTGAAACTGATTCACAGCGTGCCAAGTAGTACAGCTGAACTAATTTGCAAAGTTCTCTCTTGAAAATAGAATGCTTCCTGGAGTAGGTATTTTAATTTTTGCATTCCTTGCTGCTTTTAATTAAGACTAATAGAAAACCTCTTTAGTTTTTGGAACCTCGTTCGTGCAATTAAATCTTTGTTCTACTTATAAAATAGTTTGATAGACTGAGTTCTGTGTCTTCACCTTAAAGTAGTGTTTTAAAAGAAGTTCAGAGCTGGAGTATTAGAGAAAAATTATTCAAACCCAGAGTCATTCAAGTACTGATACATTATGTTATTGAAAGGAAAGAATGTGAGTACTCTCATTTAAACTGAAGGCAAGCAATCCTTTATCTGAGCAGTAGTTTTGCCATTGACAGTGTCAGCCCTAGCTTTGAAATTTACTTTGGGATAATTAGTGATACGCTAGGAAATGCTGGTTTATGCAGTGCTTGTCCAATCCTGCATTGATTCCTCAAGAAACTTGCAGTGACTGTTGTCAAAATATTATGATGGGCAGCCTGACTTTCCACATCTAGTATGTGTTTTGGTGATGTCAAGCAGACTTGATTGTGGAAATACTGCCTAAATTGAGCTGTTTTTTTTGGTTTTGCTTTGTTCATTTTTTTCTTAATTAAAAGAGGAACTTCAATATAAAGGAAAAAACCACAGTCTTCCCAGAACTCTGACATCTTGTCTTGGAGTCAAAGACAATGCACAATATTGAGTTAAAATAGGACTCGAAAATGAGAGTGCTACCTCGTCTTTTTTTTTTTTTTTTTAATTTAAACTCCACTGAGTGGCACAGATGCTTTGAAATTGCTTTGTGGGTTTTTTTTCCGTAGTAATATGTAACTTGGCTTTCCCTGGAGAGGGAGGACTGCAATATCTTGGCTGCTGAGAATCCCAAGATAACAGAAGCATTAGGCGGTGCAGTGCAAAGACCCCACAGATCTTTTCACAGACTCCTTGTGTCTGCCATGGCTGACATGGAACTGGTGCTGATGAGTGCTGCTGGACCCAGGCTCAGCCCTGCTGCACTGCCAGGCTTCCATGGCAATGCAGCAGCCTGGACATCCCATCCCACTGGCCACGAGCAGCTTTGCACATTCCTGCTGTGCTGGGATCAGGGAGGAAAAGGACAACGCAGAGACTCCTGGTGAGTCTTCTTGGGCCAGCCGAGCCAGAGCAAGATGCAGTCTGGCCCAATTTATTCCACTCATGGCCACATACTCCACAAGCTGGTCCTACCCTGTTTCCTGCTGGTGTGTAATGAGAAAGGCCATATGTGCATTACACAGTGTTTAACTGATGGAAGCGTGTTCTGCTCCTAGAACCATTGATGGGAGTCTTCCACTTTCTGTATCCGTGCTGCTCTGTGCTGCATGGCATACTCCTTGTTCCTCAGTCATTGGCATAACCCAACCTGAATTATGTATTTCACATTCCCATTTCATCCAGGCCAGATCTCCACTGTTAGGCATCTATGGATTCAGTATCGGTGAGCTTTGAGCTGTGGTTCACTGAGTGGGGAAGATGTACATGGTGTAGTAACACAGGCTTGGCTTTGTGTGGAAGATGCAGTGCTGCCGCTGGACCTGGCCTGGCTCATGCAGCAGCACAGCTGTTTTATATTTGAGATGCTGTATCTATGAGTTTATTTATATTGTAGTTCCCTGGGGTTGTTCTGGGTGGAACCAGCTCCTGTGTGCTGGGTAGATCTCGGTATCATCTCAAAATTGCATTTAAAACAATGTGGAACTGTTCCTGGAAGGAGTTGCTGTGGCAAGTTCTCTTTGGGAAGGTGGAAGTCCTAAGATGCTCTTAAGGACAATTGTTGGCTTAGTTAGACTTCCGTAGCCATTCTAAAGGGGGCATTTCAACCCAAAGCAAACATGGCTTAGCAGGATGAAACCTTAGGGTGGCATCACTCCTACAAGATGCCAATTCTTACATTTCATACAGCTTCCCAGAGCGAGCTGCTGCTGTTTTGCTCCAGACTGCTTTATTATGATTAAAGGAGAACAGGTGTTTGCTGGAGAAGATAAGGGAGATGGGATGGGAAGGGAATTGTAGATATTGAAAGAGAGAACTTGTTGGTGTTTGCAGAGAAACAGAAGATAAAGGTGGCAGTTACCTGAGGTCAGCTGATTTGCCCTGCTCTGGTGAAGTTGTGTCTTAGAAGTGCTGTCTGGTTGATGAGGTATCAAGCCTTGGTATCAAGGCTTGTTTCTGCTCTTTGTGTAACTGTGCTGTGCACTGGAATACTGAATTAAAACTCATCAGGTGCTTCTGATCTCGTGGTGGCTGTGAGGAATTACTCAGGTGCTGAAAAACCAGTAAATGATGGTGGGGACACCAGCTGTAATTGCTTTTTCCTTGCTCTTCTGAGTCGCTCCTGTATTTCCATTCTTAAGAACACAGTATTGTTTAGACTTGCAAACCTTTGTCGACTTTGTTGAAATCGCCTTTGTTCGAAAGTTTGTGCCTGAAACAATAACAGTTTGTTTTTTCTAATGAAATGAGACTCTTAAAGTTGCTAATTCCTGTCTTTAAGCCATTGCGTTGTCTTCAAAATATTTGTGTTTTAATATTTATGTACTTCCTAGTCAAAAACTTGCAAGAAAGCAATGTATTTACCAAGTTGTAATATTTATAAAGGCAAGAAGTTTAGAGTTTGATGTAGACTTAAAATGAATTCAAGTGTGTTGTGGGCTGGAGGTGGGTAAGGTTATCTGTAATGCTGTGCTCTAGTGGTGTGATGAGTATCATCAAGGTAGCATTAAAGGCACTCAAGCATCGTAACCAGGCCATTATAGAATTTTATAGCTGTAGTGCTTCGGGTTACAGATCTGATTGTTCCTGGCATTTAAACAGTGTTTCTAATATTGAAGAATTAAACTTTTTGTATTTTCTAGTACATTCTGCAGTAGTGTTTCTCTTTGGGTATGTGTATCTAGTCAGTATTCTGGGATGCTTTTGTGTTACGGAGACTGAGAGGTAGAACGAAGACTTTTTTCCTCACTGAAAAGTTGTAGGGAAGTTTGGACAGTTTAACTGTGGCCATTGAACTTGAAGCTTACACTGTTCTCTTAAATACTTGTCAAGGATGACTCCATAAAGGTCAGGAACAACTCTGGTGAATCAGTCTAAGGCAATTATGAATTCTTTATAATAAAAAATGTAATTCTGGTAGGTGAAAGTAGAAAGGGAATGGGAGATGCTGAACTCTGTGGCTATCATCTTACATGCTGTTGATCCTAAGCAAAAAGAAGCCTCCTACTAATTGCTGAGAACATCTCAATGCATTGAAAAAAATGTGCTGGTTCTCTGTGTGAACAATGGTACTCACACAGAAGCGTTTATATATATATTTTTTTATATATATATATATATATGTATATAAAAATTTCTTTTAAGATTAGTATTGCTCCTAATACTGTTGTGTTTAGCGTATGGCTCATTTCCTTTGTTTATTCTGTATCAGTGAACAATTTCTGAGAATAATGTTCATTCTGCAAGTGCTCTGGTCTTTCCCATGAGAAGCTGATACCAGACGAGGCTTGGGGGAGGAGGGGGAGGGAGCACAATCCATAGGCAACTGTACCTCATCACAGTTTGGAATATGGAGAAATAAGAGTTAGAGGTCTCAAAGAGCTTTATATTATTTACTTTTGACCATGTTATGTTTCTGAAAGTAGAGAAAATATGCTTTTAGAAATGATTCTTTTTGCTTGCCGTTTGATTTTGTACTTGGTATGATGAGTGACCTTTGGATATAAGATATTCCCCGCAAGTCTAACATGATGGTTGCCCTTGAGGTCTAATTACAGTGTGTTCCTCTAGCTCGGAAGTTCTTGCTAAAAATGCACTTAGGAGCTGAGCTTCGTTTGGCCACAGTTGAAATTGTATTGCCCCGTACCTTGCAGCTGATCTGTATTTTTCTCATCTTCTGTCATTTTCTTGGTTTAGTCAATTTATTTATAGGGTTTTTTCTGAGTTTGGGAGCTCATGTTGTTTCTAGTACTGTAACACACTTCTAGCAAATCACCCTTTTGTGAAAGATTAGGTAAATCACCCAAGTTTTCATTTAAAGCTAGCCAAGTAAAACAGGCTGGGGAAGAAGAGCCTGGAGACTTGAGAAACAGCAAGGAAATACTATTTTTAAATTTTTTTATATCGTGTGCTTTAACTTCTCATCAGCTACTTGAATGAACTATTATGTTTTAAGTCAGTCTGATTTTTAAAATTTTTTAAAGAATATGTGAAAACTTATACACTAGAAGATGTTAAATCAGGTTAGCTGAGCAGCTCAGCTCTTTCTTCCATGGTGTTTCTGTGATAAGAAGATCTCTAAACCAGCTTGTTGTGAAGACTCAGAGAAATGAGACCTTGCAAGTATGTGGAAAGACCCCATTTCCTGCATTATATTGGTAGAATATGTTTAGCTGGAATTTACCTACATCCTAGGTAAATCCTTCTTTCTTCTGGTTAGTTGTGTCTTGGATGGATCTGTTTAAGGCCTTCAATATGCTGTTTTTATGAGACTCTAATAGTAAGCACATCTTTGCCCACAGATGAGCAATATTGGGGTGAAGTTGCTCCAGATGGGGTGGGGCAGTTTTACAGCTCTGGTTACTACAAAGGTGTTTACTTCTCCCAGCTTCACATTCCTCACACTTCCCTTCCCAGCTTCCCCTGCTCACATAGGTGCCAGCCTGAGTATTCCATGGCTTACAAGGCCAGCAAGACTGTGGGTAGTTTTCAGCTGGATTGGCAAGTTGGGTTTGTGCCGTTCCCAGTCTGACTCTTGGGGTTCCTGTGGGAACGCTGATGGTGTTTGAAATGGATTTGATGCCATTGTAATGTGGGCTTGATTGGGATATATTGATCGGGAAATTGGATCTAGTGCAGGGTAAAGGTGTGTGTGTGCATGGAAGGGAAGAGGGAAAAGGAAGGGCTGGAGAATGGGAAAGTGTAAGAGGCTTTAACTGAGAAGAAAGATTTGGTAGAGCAAATTTAAAGGAGAAGAAAGTTGAGCCGAGAGATAGGGAAAGAGAGCGTCTCTGACTGCCTTCTGAGTGCCTGGAGAAAGGAGCAGCCACTGCAGACATGAAGGAGCTGAGCCTCGGACTGGAGTGCCACTGCTGGGCAGGAACTTACAGATCCTGGAATGCCTGGCTGGAAAGCTCTGGAGCACGGATTATCAATTCTTATTGATGAGAGCGCACAGGCTGCCACTTTGATGAGGTTCAGAGGCTCTCAGAGCACACAAGGATACCTTAGTGCATCCTGTGGGAATCACTGCCTTAAGTGTGAAACTAGGGAGAGCTATCAAATCAGTTTGCAGGCTTGGTGTAGTAGAAGTTTTTGGAAAAGTTTGATATGATGGATTTGAAACAGTGAAAGTGTGAGGAAGTGGGGAGGCAGCAGATTGAGGAGGTTCTGAGGCATGGCAGAATGCTAGAATATGGGAGAGAATGAAGGACATGCTTGATTCCTTGAAGTGAATGAGTGGTTTAACTACTGGCCCATTCAAGGTAGAAGAGAACTCATTTGAGAGGCAGACATCATCATTTGGAAGTGAAATCATGTGCAGCAAGGAAGTTCTTACAGAGCTGACAGAAAATGCCCAAGAATGACAATGAGTGTGTTTATTCCTATTGCCTTTCTGTCTGTACCAATTGAAAAATTAAAAAAAATCCTAGAAATGCTTCAGAACCAGCTGTTTCTGTACTTCAAGCTGCGTGTGCCCCTAAACAGGCGCTGTAAACCAAGACTATCCACAGAGTTGATATTCAGAATAAGAGAGGAACTCAAAAGCCTAAGATTGAAATTTTGGTTGTGAGGACATAAATTAACTGAGCTGAACAAGGTAGGTTCTGCTAAGGAGCAAAAAAGAGCTCAAGCTAAGGCCCAGGAGGAGAAGCCCTGTCATGTGTGTCACTGCCCCTTTTGGTAGTGGGACACACTTAGCTCAGCTCCATGGAAAACTGCAGCCTCAGCGTGGTTCCTCCTGTTTGGAGCCTCTGAGTCTTTTCAAGAACAAACCCAGTATTATTTCTAGGTACAGAAACCCAAAGGGAAGTGATGTCTGTAGCCACTGTATTAATTAGCAATGATTAATAAATAAGACCAGTAGAAGTTGGTCAGTGTGTGAGATGTAGAATGCGTAAACAGGAAAATAACAGGTTTCTCCAGCTAGTGCAAATACCTCCCTATTTTTTGACCTGGGGCGTAAGTTTCAGTATTTCCATAACTTCTCTATTCTGTCTTCTTTACATGGCAATTGTAGCTTTTAAGGGCCCAGTTTGCTTAACTTTCAGTTCTTTATGATCTCAAAGAGGGAAATTTGGGAGTCATTCAAACTTTTGCAGTGAAATGTCTGCTGTGGAAGTTGGAGTTACTGTCTTGCTTGTTAGAGTATGTGTTTAATTAGTGTGATGTGAGGACAAAGGAAGTTTTAGGAATGTACATGGAAGATCCTACAAGGTAGAATTAGGTTTGTTGCTACTAAATTGTCAATTTTTTTCTGTCAAGTTTGAAGGAATTCATCTTAGTAAAACTGTGCTCACAGAATTGTGAGAAATGGAGGTTTTATGAACCTTTCATGTTGGGTAAGTTGATTTCTTTTTTAGATACTATCTATAGCTAAGGATCTGTCTTTTGTGGTAAGTTTGACCTAAATTGTGTGATGGAGTTCTTGGTTTCTTCAGTGCTGTGCTTTGGCCTTAAGAGAGTCAACTGTCATGGTAATTTGTGGTGTTTAAAATAAAAGATGGTATTGAGTGATACCCATCTTTTAGTCTGCTTCTCCATCTTGTGCTTTGTCCAGTGTCTAGTAGGATCTTTAAAGCCTTGTAGGAGTGAGACAGAAAAGTGGTTTTTAAAGTTCGATGGTATCCTGTTCAGAGGCTGCTTTTTGTATGTTTTTATATTTGTATGTATGCATATGTATGAAAATGTGGACGTATGTGCATACGTGATGTTCTTGTTTCAAAGAAGTAGTAAGTATTTGTTCAGTGTGGTTATTCTGTGAAGTGGTTTTCTTCTGAGCTCTGCTTTCTGGTCCAAGCCCACAGACTTTCACTAGCTTTAGTTTTTGGAAACCTGTATGGATAGATCACACAGGACCTTGCAAGGCTGAGGTTGGAGAGGAGGTTGAGGCAGAGATTGTGGAGAGCTCGCTGCTGTTACAGAAGAACCTGTCCCACAAAGTTTGCTTGTGGAGGGGATTTGTGAGCATGTAATACTTGAAATTTTGAGTGAAATGTGGAGATGAAAACCTAGTTGTGCTATAAATGCAAAGATCCACTTAAAAGGAATGCTGACCTTGATTTGTGTAGCAATTAGATAATTGTACAAGTGTTTGGAAATTTAGGACAAGGAGGAAGCAAGAACTGTGCATTGGTTGGGGAAAAGTTGGGGAAAGGTGTGTGGCCAGGAGACAAAATGCAGTGCCCTGGGATATACTCAGTTGCTGCTTAAGTGCAGCTGTGAACCTACTGATGTTGGCCTTATTGGAGTGTAGGAGCATTTCTAGAGGGAAGTGGGACATTTGATAATCCCTCAGTGAAGTGTTTGGGGTTTGAACTCAGTGCAGAACTATTCTGGTTTCCTCTGTAATAAATGTGGTAAGCTTTTATCATTTTGCCAATTAGTGATTCATTATGGTTAAATGTCATGATAGATGTGTCTATATTTGAGAGCAGTAATCATCAGCTCAGTCTGAAATAACCTTATATGTACACAGCACATTGTTCTTGATAGTTTTGTTGTGGTTTGGGTTTTGTTTGTTTGCTTGTTTTTCTGTGTCTTTATCTGGTCAGGAAGAGGAAGTTGAGGTGTCATGGTCATTTCAAAATGCAGGCGTTTAAAAATCTGGGGGGAAAAACCCCCAACAAAACAAAAAAACAAACCCAAGGCTTCTGGTTAATGAGTAAAGTTGTTGAAAGTCCATGCTTGAAAGTGCACATCAATCAGGAGTTCCCAGTAAAGCTTATGAGGAATATTTCATAAAAATAGGATTACAAGAAGGGTCTGTTCTCAATCATGAGTTTTTGCAGCAGTATTCAAGAATATTGTGCACTTTGAGTTTTCAAGTCACTTGCATCTAAGCCTTACCTCTGTTAACCAAATCTACATGTTTTTGCTTCAATAAAGTATTTCTTTTTTGTGCTATCAAAGGTAATTTCTAATAAAAACAGAACAATTGCACGTTGTTTTTTTTCCCCTCCTAATGTGTTTATGTTTTTGTTTTCTTTAGTATCAGACATTGAAGGTGGTGATACATTGCAGCTCAGAAAGGAACATGCCCTCAAGATATTTGCTTACATCAATTCCTGGACGCAAAGGTAATTTTGGACTGAGTTTGAATGCTGAGGATCCTGGATCTCAGCAGCAGTGTTCCCTTTTTGTAATACAGTAGAGTGATTCGAATTAGCAAATTATTAATGTGTGGTACCTGGAGAGTAAAGACTATTTTACTGCTTACAAAATAAAAATAAACTCGTTACCCAGTGCATTTTGGGCAGTGCATATTTTGAATATCCAGTTGGCATTCTGGATGCTGTAATAATTGTGTAGAAAATAAATAGCTATATTGTGATGACAAACAATGTGTCTTGCTGCTTTAACATGAAGTTTTGTGACCATCTTCTGTGGAGGCAGGGTAGGGTAAGAAGAACTTAAGAAAAGGTGACTGAATGGAGCCATCATGTTAAATTTTTCTCCATGCCCTAATATTCTGAGTCAAGGTGATGAAGGGTTGCAGCCCACAGCTCCTAAAATGATTAAGAAAATGCTTTGCACATGGTTTTCTTAAATCAACTACATTATTCCTTTTAATCTGGTATTTAAATTACTGTTGGTTGGGGTTGTTTCTGTAAAGTAGTGATGTCAGCTATTCCGCTTAGAGAATAGCTCATTCTTACTTCACAGCTACTTACTTTTTTCCAATGCAAGAAAATACATGGATATTACTTTTTAGAAAGAATCTGCAATAAGGATGTTCGGAATTCAGTGTTCAGCAGTAGTTACAAGACCAAACTGAATCCACTGAATCGTAAGAAATATTAGGAAAAGCATGGAGGATAAATTGGAAAACATTTTCAGGTATTCAGAAGACTCCATAAGGAAAAAAAAAAAAGAAAGAATGCCACATTTTGGATACCTGTGAAAGTGGAAACCTCCTCTTCCTCATTTTGCCCAAAGATTATAAGCCAAGTTCATTGTCTTCTGCCATGTGTTTTTAGACACAGGGAAGGAATTTCTAAATCAGAATAAACAGCAGGCACAGAAACCTGTCATTTCTTGACAGGTCCTAGATCCCAAGTTTGTCAGAGAACAATTGCAACCCAGTTTTCCAGGTCATCATCTGTTCAGAGTTTTGTTCTCTTCTACTGTTCGACAAATCCAACCTGAAGAAGAAAATAAAGATTGGATAACATTTAACTCTTTATTTTCTTCTGGTTTCTTTGTTGCCTTCCATACCTAGTGGTTTCATACTAAAGAATCTATAGAACAATCCTTAAGCTATTCACAGCAGAGTCTTGACAAGGATGCCAAAGGAAGGAGTGGTACTTGCCATTTTAATTTCATATCCTGTCCCTACTCTGCCAAGTGGGCTTTTGAGAGTTCTGCTTGTTTTGGGTTTGATGCCTAAAAACAGGCTACCTGAAACAGAGGCCAGGACAAATTAGGAGTATAAAAAGTGGACAAATTTATTCGAGGCCTTCAAGGTACATTTGGGCAAGCAAAGTCCCCCTCTGGGACTATACCCAAAAATGCACACTGGGTCACGAGCCCTTCACCTTTTACAAGTTCTGTCCCATTAGCATATTGGCTCCTAATTCTCCAATCACACCCTCAGGTGATGATGTTCACCACCCCAGGCCTGCCCCTCCATCTCACAGCTGTTTACATGTTTTCGGGCCCTAGGGCAACGAATGTGTCCTTGGGTCTCTATTCAGAGGGATTGTTTTGGCTAGAGGTGCTGGGAACAGAGGTTTTTGGCACTTCATAAGCACTTTTATAAGCACTTTATAGCACTTTTATATAGAACTACACCAAGTTACCGATACATGAAGAGTAAAAAACTAGAAATTATTAAGGCATCACTTTAAGAACTATATTTTCCTTTGTTGCCTATAGTTTAAATCCCTGCTTTCCTTCAGGAGATCACATGGCAACTCATCCTGAGGAGCACCTTTTATTTCCACCTGCATGTAGTGTTTCCATTTTAGTTTTCTTCTGGAAACTGTTACGTTCAAAGAAGTAGGGTGTTCATTTTTTATAGATCTTTGATTTTTGGTGGAGCTCTTTTTCCTAAGAGCACCACATTCCAACAGAGGAAGACTTAGAGACTTATCTCTGTCTTGGTAAAAAATTCTCCAGTATGTGAGAAGGACTCACCAGACTGTTTTCATTGTTATTGAGTATGATTTGTTTCACCTAAGTGGGGCAGTAATTTGCAGGCATAAGTGGTGGACCTTTTGTAAATAGTTTTTCCTAAGGATAAGTGCTTGAGGATACTCTTGGTTTTGCCTGCAGTTTGTTGTCATTTGTTAATATGAAAATACATTTACAAGTAAATGGCAAGAATGTTTTTCAGGTGGGTAAAGACACACACTCCACTTACACAATATTAAAGGGATTTTTCTTCCTGCACAGATGGAACAAAAGGGTTTAGATGCTTCAGTCACTGTATCTGTGCTGGAATTAGGGAATCCTGAATGTTATCTTTTTGTCTAACCCACTAAAATAAAATGAATACCTGTATTCAGAAAGTATGTGCTTTAAGAGCTGTAGCTCAAGGGCATGTTTGTGTTCCATCAAGAGGCAGCACCCTCTGCCTGTTATAGTTCCGGGTTTTCTTGGCTTTTTGTCTTAAAAATTATGATTCATTAAGCCCCATTTCTAAATTAAATGCTGTGTTTGCAGAAGCATTTTTAATTGTTAATTATTGATAATTTCTTGCCCTATCTTTTGTCTGCTGATTTCTTTTAGAAATTGGGCATGCAGTTTTTATATTGTTTTAGTATCTGAGAACTCTGGTCATGGGCTGGAGTCCACTGTTCTCTATCTAACAGGAGATGGAGGACATCTCTAATGCAAGACAACTCCCAGTTTATGTAGCAGTTACACAGCGTAGTAGAGTCTGAGTAAGAAAGAGCAGAGTCCATCTCCCAGAGTCTCTTACAAACATGCCGAGTTGAATTTTGTTCTTTAGTAAGTAAGGGCCCTGCAATGATGGCTTTCTGTCCTGTGTTCTCTAGGATTTAGATCCTTTTACAGGAGCATCCTCCACCTTTTTTTTCACAATGAGGAAGGTGCTTGTTTGTATGGAAGAAGCAGCTGTTCCCAGACAACAGCTTTTAGGGTGTCTACCTCAGGGGGTTTTTGCACCCAGAATCTATCTGGCTTACATGGTTATCCTTGCCCACAATTAAGAGTTATGTTAGACTTTTTGTACTTGATGACTTAATTGATATTTTAATTCTATTGTCAAAGGGATGGTGTAGAGCTTTTCCATCTTGTTCTTTGCGGTTTACAGTGTGTCAGTAGATAATCAGGAGAATAATCTCTGAGCCTGCCAAGTGAGGAAAGTACTGAAGATACTTGAGCTGCTTTTTCCTATATGGTTAAAGGGTATCAGTGTGCATGGGATCACCATCCAAATGCAGATAAAGGAAGTGCACTTACCTACTCCATTAAAAATAAAATTACTTTGCAGCCCTGTTGATTTGAAAATAACAATAACAAGTTCTTACACAGCTGACAAGAATGTCAGGATGATTTATTGCAGTAAAGAGCAATAGAGAAAACCAGATGAGGAAATGGAGTAAGAAACATACTGAAAAACATGACTCCTTCAGTAGCATAGTGACCTTGCCCACAAGACTTTTTTCCTATATTTTACTTGCTGTAGCGGCTGCTAAATGATTAAAGGGACTTCATAGTTTTGGTAAGCATTTGGAAATAATGGGATGTTCTCAAGGCTTAAGGAGGGCTCCTTGACTCCCACTTGCTGCTGCATAGAGTCTGTTTCATTTGGATTTCTTTTCTTTTATGACTCGATTCTGTCAAATAACTTGTTTAAAATGTTTTAATATGAAGAGTTCTCTTGGTTAGTTACTTGTTCTGATTTTAACGGTAGGAATTTTTATTTATGGTTCTTTCTGTTTTCTTACAGACAATGTTTGTGCTGTTTCAAGGAGTATAAACATCTGGAGATCTTTAACCAAGTAGTTTGTGCGCTTATTAATTTAGTGATTGCCCAAGTCCAAGCTCTGCGGGACCAGCTCTGTAAACATTGCACTATTAGTATAGATTCAACATGGCAAGAGCAGAATAATCGTGCTGATGAGCCCCTGAATGTAGAAAGAGAGTCTCATGAAGAAGAAAATGGAGAACGACAAAAATGTTTAGAGAAAAAGTTTGATTCTGCAAGAACTTGTATCCTGGGTGAGGAGGAGCCTGCAAAGAACACTGATGCTTTTAGCTTATGGAGCACTGATGAGAAGGAGAAGTTGCTGCTGTGTGTGGCAAAAATCTTTCAGATTCAGTTTCCTCTGTACACAGCTTATAAGCACAATACTCATCCCACGATAGAGGTATATCTTCTCCTTGTGTCTATCTTGAATTATTTGGTGAAGGGTTAATTGTTCTCATTAATGATTAGATTGTTTGGTGCTCGTTGCTTTCACACAGGATGGGCACGTTCAGCTCTCCTGTTGGCTTCGGTAGAACTTTCCAGAGAGACTTTCTAAATGGCACATACTCTTACACTTTCTTCAAAATACGCTTAATTGTTGTAGGTAATATATTGATAAGTGTTGGATGGAACTGTGCACTGAATTATTGTACTGTTTAAATAACAGGAAGGCAAAAAGGGAACTATAGCGAAGCCTTTCCTCCAGAAGGTAACCAATTAATAGTTTACTAATTTCTTTTCATTGCAATCTCTGGTTCTAGAAGCAAAGCTTCATGGACTAAACTTTGTGCAAGATCAGACTTGTTAGAACAGCTGGTTAATTGACTGGAATAACTGAGCTCTACACAAGTTGCTTTGTTCCAGGCTGCTGATTTTTCTCTCTTATTTGTTATGGGTACCTATTTTCCCTGTTTTCCTCGGGAAAAAAAAAAAGAAAAAACACAAAAAAAATTTCAAAAATCCTGCCATGCGTAAATCACAGTTTCTGAAATAAATACGATGGGTGTTAGCATTTCCTAGTGGAAACAACACATTTTTGGAAAAGTTGGCTTTTGATACAACTCATGGTAGTCTAATAACAAGTAAACAGTTCTTTTACAATATTTGTATGCAAAGATGTCCATTTGTCTATATAAGAAAAGCTTCTATCCAGCAAACTTTTGAGAAAGTCAAAGCAGAGAATTAAACTGGAGCTGACCACTCTTTTTTTTATTTTTTATTTAGAGAGTTCTGGGAGCTCCCTGGAGCTCTTGAGTGGTGAAGTTTGCTTTTTAAACTGAAGTCCAAAATGAGAAGATGCCAAGTCATATATAATTATGTGTGTTGGGCTGGTCACAACATCTGATCAACTGTTTTTGAATGAATGGTGCCATATCTGACAGTAAATGTAGTTAAAACTCCCAACAAAGCAGTTTTTTTTAGGTGGGCTGGATTTTGGTTCTTGTCCTATTCCAAATCTTATGGGCATAAGTGAACAGAGTTAGTTTCAAGTGTGTGTGTATAGATACAGACTGAAGTGATTTATCTTCTGCACTCCTGTGGGACATGTACTAAGGCTGCCTTCAGAGGAATGTGGAATGAACAATTCTGGAGCAGCTTTTCTGTGGACTAGCACTCTTGATTCTTTTAAATGACTATTTCATGTGGTTTTTTTTTTTCTTCTCTTTGAATTTCACTTCCAAACGATCAAAAGAAAACCTCCAAGTGCCTGATGAGTTATCTTTTTCCCTTGGTGTGCAGCCCTGGAGTGATTTAGCCCCAGATCTGCCGTAGGTTGCCGCACTCTGATGATGCCCATCACTCCAGACATAACAGTGTATATATTATATATGTATCACCCTCTTATATATCACTTGAATTATCAAATACATTCATTAGCTATCCCAAAAACATAACTTCAGGGGAAGCTGGCAGTGAAATCCACTTTTCTGAGGTACAGGCAGGTAAGAGAAAGGTTTTTTCCTTTTCTGCTAGACTTTTTGTGTTTCCAGGTTTGGATTTTGGAGGTGTGCCAGCCTGCCATATTTGCTGTGTACTTTTATGGGGAGAGGGGATTTTTTTTATTTTGCTTTTAAAAGGTTCCAGCATCAATAATTTTTCCTACAAACTGCTGTTTTCTCTGTTTGGGAAGCACTAGGGCTCTGTTATTCTAAAGTAGCGTTAGCTACTACTTTCAGAACTACTTTCAGCTCCCATGAGTAACTTACTGAGGTTTGGAATTTAATTTTGGATTTCAGTGTAGAGCAGCTCTTAGCTGAATTGAGAAAGCTATTAGTCCCAAGTAACAAGAACACTTCTTGCTTTGCATCAGGCTTGGTATCAGTCCTCAAGAGAGCCTAAAATAAAACATCCCTGGTTTAAGTGCATTATCTGTACTTGTAAGTTAAACAGATTCCTGAACAGCCTAAATCTGCCAAAAATTTGTTGAGAGAAGCTGGTGAAGCTCTTCTCTCCCACTAAGCATTTCTTTTGCCCTGGAAAAAGGGAAATTTGCTGATGCAGAACAGACTCCAGTCTCCACTCTGACTGATTCCAGAAATTCCTTGTTCTAGATTCTTGAGGTGAATTTTCGCAATTTCATGGAGTTACCATGTCCATTAAGGTTTCACTTTGCCTAGAAATGACCTACTAGGCTGCCATTTAAAGGGTTCCAGTGTAAGGCTTTCCCATGGTGTTGTTACCTTCAGGTAATGATTAGCAGTCAATGTTTTTGTTGTCCTTTGCTCTGCAGACACCTCCAAGGGCTTTGTTCTTAATGGCAGCAGACAAGTCTTGAAGTCTAATCCTCTTCTCAGCTGCTTGCCAAAGCTATTTTACACTCGATTGTCTGGTGGAGAAGAAAAACACTCATGTGGAAGCAGATTTTCCCTTGCTCAGGAGTTCATGAAGTTGGATGGAAATGAGCAGCAAAGTGAGACTTGTTGGTAGCTAGAATGGTGTCCACCTGTAGGATCATACAGATCTCTCCTTAAATGATATGGGCTGAGAATTGGTTTTGTCCCTTACAACATCTCTAAAGTGAGACTGAAGACCACCACAGCCTGATTGGTAGCCAGAAGGGCCATGTACGCACCTCTCTTGAAATCTGTTGTATTTTTGGTGCCCGGGGGGGTCTTTGTGTCTGTTTTTCACCCTGAACAAAATTAACTCAAAATATTTTTATAAATATGATTGGTTGGGTTTTTGAGAAATGTTTGTACCTTGAATTTTTTTTTTTTCTTTATGGGATATTTTTATGAGCTCTTGCATACAGCGTGGTTTATGACTGTATGCCCTATCTTTTTCATACTTTGTGCAGCAAGTCAAATACCTGGAATGGACACTTCAGAGGAGGGGAAAAAAATCTATAGAAGGAGGCTCTTAAAATCCTGTAGAGAAAGAAGCAACAATGTGAAGTGCACTCCTGAACTTTGCACTGTCTCAGCATGAGCAATGAATCTGAAGGGAGTTACCTGACCATTTAGCACATCTTGAGAGAGGATGAAATGAAAGAGGAAACAAAATCAGTTGTTGAGGTGTCTGTAGCTGCAGTCCCCGACTGTTTGGGGTCTTGTGCTCTCTGCTTCTCCTTTTGAAGTAAATATTTTCTTGGAAGATATCTGTGCTTTCTGCCAAGGTTGTGTCCAGGCCTGACCTCAGCCAGTGCATTTTATCATGGAATGCTTGGAAGGGACCTTAAAGTTCATCTCATTCCACTCCCCTGCCATGGGCAGAGACACCTCCCACTGTCCCAGGTTGCTCCAAGCCCTGTCCAGCCCAGCCTTGGGCACTTCCAGGGATGGGACAGCCACAGCTTCTCTGGGAAACCTGTGCCAGGGCCTCACCTCCCTCACAGGGGAGAATTTCTTCCTAATACCAAATCTTGCCCTGCCCTCTGGCAGTTTGAAGCCATTCCCCTTTTTCTTTTTGCTGTATGGCTTTGGGACAACACTATCCCTGCCTGCCTCTGTCAGAGTCCCTGTGCAGTTTTTCTGCAGGTGGAGGTGCTGGAAAGCTGCTCTGAGTTCTCCTGAAGTGATGGTGGGTTTTAATGGCATATTAGATTCCTGAGGCATTCTCTTATTTCCTCATAAACTTAAGCTTAAGGAACTCTCAGACTGTTCTGTTTCCCATCTGCAAGAAGAGAAGTCACATTTCCAGACTCAGTCTCTCAACTGCAGCCTTTTCCAAGCTTTGCAGGACCCGTGCAACAGCCCTCTGTGAGTTTTTGATTTCTGCATTCTAAGAACTGCAGTTCACTTGATAGCAAATCTCTGGTTTTTTTTCAAGAAAACTAATGAAATTTCTCACACCATTTCTGCAGTTTTCATGAGCAGAGCACTGAACACCTTTTCTTGCTGCTTAAAAACATACCACCTACTGCCTTCAAAGCTGTTTTAAAAATAACTGTTAGAGTATCACGAGTTCAGGCATGACTTAGAGTTCAGCAGAAGAAAAAAAGAAAATAAATGCTTAGCTATAATATGAGCATATTGAATAATTCAAAATGTTTGTATCACACTTAATCCATCCAAAATTGCTTGCCTCCAGCATCCTCTGGTACGGTTCTAAGAAGCTTACTCCTACACAGCTATTTAAAATATATTCAGGAAATTTCATTTAAAACCTTAACTTTATCTTAAACTTTCGTTTCATTTGTGACTATCAGTGCTGGGTGTTTGGCATGGAGGGGTGAGAAGAAGAGGAATGTGTGCTGTACCTACAAGTATCCATGGCAATTTTGGGTTTTTCAGCCACATTTTATACTTTCAGTGCCCTTTTGCCCCCAGCAATGTGCATGAAACCCACAATACATTACAGCCCTAATAAAGAAACTTCCCACCCTGTACTCCCCAACAAGTGCATGTTATGGACATTAAAAAGAAAAGCTGTTTTCCAAACAGTTTTGAGGTTAGTACTTCTAGAAAATAGATTTCTTGTTGCAGCAAGTAGCTAACAGAGTGGTAGGGTGATAGAATTCCTTCCCCTTCTTCATATGGGTCACTTCTGTAAGAGTATGACATTAATTTTGTAGGATGTGTTTTGTTATGTATAAAAATGTAGAAGTTGAAATTAAAGATTTTTAGTATTTTGGTGGCAGTGAATATTTTGACATTTTAACCCTTTAAATCATGACATGTAAGGTGTCCTGGATTTCATCTAAATTCAGGTGTTTGCATATATGTCTCATCTTTATTAGAAATTGCATTCCAAAGTAGCTGGATTGGTTCTGTTCTGTATTTCTCAGGCCGGTGTGACAGACTGTTCCCTTTGCCGTATTCCTGTTGAGAAAATTGGTGATCTGAACAGGGGTGGGATTGAAGAATAATCTGTTAATCCAGCCTTTGAGAGCCACTGCTGAGATGTTCTCCAGAGTGTATTTGTGTATTTATATATATTTGTTAACAGTGGTAAAAAGTATGAAAAAGTGTGTTTTGAAGTGGAGCAAAGCTTGAGCTTCCGTCTTCCTCTGAATTAGGAATTTGGTTTTTTCTGTTGTTGACTGTGATACCTAGTAAATGGCAGTTGTTTTTTTCTGTTCTATAAATGTGTTCTTAATGCTTGTGTTAATTTTAATTTTTTTCTTTAAACAGGATATTTCTGCTCAAGAAAGCAATATATTAGGGGCGTTCTGTGATATGAATGTAAGTTGTCCACTTTTAAATAGGTGCACATTTCCTAGAAACTTAAAATAACCGTGTTGGATTTGTGTTACACTAATGTAGCTCTTGAATTTCCTGTATGTCTGAATGATCTAGCATTGATTCTTCTCCTGTTTTTTGGCTATTCCTAGGATGTAGAAGTACCATTGCACTTGCTTCGTTATGTTTGTCTGTTTTGTGGAAAAAATGGCCTTTCCCTCATGAAGGATTGTTTTGAGTACGGAACCCCTGAGACGCTGCCGTTTCTTATAGCCCATGCATTTATCACAGTGGTGTCTAATGTAAGTATTCCCTCTAAACTCTTCCACTTGAACCCAAAAAGCAAAATGACTGAAGTCTGGAAGAGCTCTGTGGGACTCGGGAGGGATAAAAATGCTATAAATTGTCTTTGTTGGGAATGTGAGGTTT
Organism: Acanthiza pusilla; assembly: GCA_036630365.1. Classification (NCBI taxonomy): domain Eukaryota; kingdom Metazoa; phylum Chordata; class Aves; order Passeriformes; family Acanthizidae; genus Acanthiza; species Acanthiza pusilla. The sequence continues at coordinate 231,042 of JAXCHO010000163.1, read as the reverse complement.
GCACCTCCACTGAGCATTTCGTTATCCAAACCCTCTGCCTCTCCTGGAAGCACACAAGTTGTTTTCCAAGTTTGTACCTAGATAGGAAGATTGTAACAGTTCCAAAAGATACAAGGATGTTGTCAGAGGCCATTTCTGTCCCTGAAATTGTGGCATGGAAGTGGTTTTAGTTTCTTCAGGGTGTTTTAACTTCATAGCTGTTCTCTGTGAGGCACAAAGGAAAAGCCTGTGCATTTCTTTCCTCATTTCGTGTGATTTTATACCATTATACACATTTGCAGCATAGAGGTAATCATCTCTTAGTTTTAGAATGCATATCCTCCATCATTTCTACATTTTGAAATCACAGGGATTTTTGACTGGCAGAATTACGAATTGATTTGAAGGAGATTGCTGATAAAAATAAAACTCAGTCCCTGAAAAAGGACCCAGGAAGACTTAGTGTAATGTGAGGACAGAAGTTGTGACCTGTGTTGGGGATGGGCCCAAAGGAAACCAGCAGTTTGTTATGCCTTGTACCAAGGGAGCTGGACATCATTTTGCCACTGATTGCGATTTAAAATAAAATCAGATCCTTCCTTCCACACATCTTCCCTCCTTCCTTGTTGCTGTTCCTGCCCAGCCCAGGAGGATGTTCTGTGTAAATATTGGAACCTGGGTGCACAGAGGGAACCAGTGACTGAAAAGAAGGTGGTACTGGGGGTCTGTGTCCACTCTCCTGATCCTTTTTTGGTGCAATGATTCCTCACTTGGAGGTCAGAGAACACCTGGGCAAGGCCATGATCTGCTCCATTCTTTTAAACCTGCCCAGGAGGGCTGGTGCATCACCTCTCTATGTTGAGCTGTGAGATATGTTCTCAATTTGTGAGATATGTTCTCTCCTGGCCCTTTTTGTGTGATCTGATGAGTTCTTCGTCTCCAGCTGCTGTCAGTGCAGTCCTCATCAAACCATCTGCTGGAAATGTGTGCTCTCGTAGCCTATTCTGGTTCAGAAGGAGATTTTGATCATGGAACAAAACGTTTTTGCATGTCTGATTTTTGTTTTATTTCTTGTGAGAAGAGGCAAAACTCCTTGACCAACAAGTGGCAGCTCCCTCTCACAGCAGCACACTTTTAAACAAGCATTCTGACTGCACATCCCATTTCCTGGATATCCCATACCAGTGCAACTGCCTTTCTTCTTTGTCTTCTTTGGAAGTCTTTCTTTTTCTCCACGTAAATTGTTTATTTTCTTTATTCTCTAACCCAAAACATATCTCAGCAAAGTTTCTCCTTTCAGATAGTTACGTAGCAACTTTACATTTCTCTTTTGCTGAAGTAGGTAACACTTTAGCTGTCTCTTGCCGCTATTTTAGATGAGTTCTATGGTTAAACCTGGCAGCTAAAATGAAATTCAACCCAAACCATAACCAAAAGTACTGTTTCTTCAGCCTTTTCCAGCACTGCACTTTTCCCATTCAGCCACATTCAACCAACATCTTCCTGTTGAACTCTGTCTGGCTTTGCTGGCAAATCTGTGTGAGTTGGAGGAAAAGTATTTAAAAAAAATTATATTTAGATTTTCTTTTTATGTATTGGTTCACTACAGAAAGTGTAAGGGAATGTTTTATGTGCAATGTGCTTTATTCATCCACTTGCTGCATTTTGGTGTCACTCAGTGTACTTGTCAGTGCTGCTGCTGACTTTCAAATGCAATATATTTATTACAGCCAAATGGGGCAGATAATTTTTTGGACAAAATATATTTTACCTTGCCAATATTTAAAAAAATACATATGTTTCTCCACCTCTGTAATGATGGATGAGCTTATGATTTTGCCTTATTTGTTTTTATAGAATTTCACTGTATAATTCATATAACTTAGGTAAATATGAACAATTTAATAAATGTTTCTGATTGTGAAACAATGCACCAAACCCTACCAAAACAAAAAGAAGCATTCACAAAACTCTGGTTTTTTGGTGAACAAGATACTGCTGGTCTCAGCAAGAACTCTGCCAATCTAACTTGGTTTTATCCCAGTACATTTGAATTTATGAGATTCAGAAATACTTATTTCAATAATAGTTCAGTGAACAGCTCTGCAGTGTCAATTGTTAACTTGTTCCCAATGCGTGAAGCCCAGACCAAAGTGTGTAGTAACCCTTAAGGAGATTTTCACAGTTGCAGTAACTCTTGAGAATGGCAGTTAGGCAGCCATTATTGTAAAGACTCCTTGAAATACCCATGCTGGAATTTGTTTTTAAGTCTGTAAGATGAAGGTGTTCCTTAAGTGTTCCAAAATATTTTTTGGAGAGATTGTTGTGTAAATGAACCCATCAATTTCTCCTTGAAAAGTTCTTAAAATTTCTCCTTACCCCTTAGGGGTAAGTGCCAGGAAGCAGAATGGGTGAAGCTGGAGTCAAAGAAGTAATTTTCTAAAAGCCAGTACCATTCCAGTTCCAGCAGACAGGGCTGTGCAGTGGTGTGGGGAGCACTGTGCTAGAGGAAGGTGATTATTTCATTTCCTGCACTCTCCAGGTGTTGAGTTCCGTACTCGGTTCCCCCTTTCTTCCCACATTTCATTTTCTGGGGTGCTTGCTCAGTCTCGCTCCCTGCTTTGCTGATCTCCTTAAAAAACACGCAGAGAAAGCAATCACCTAAAACTTGTTCTGGGGAGGGTTTAAACCTCACGTACATTTTACCTATGAAACTTCAGAAGTTAGGTCAGAAGTAAAAGCTGTTGAGAGATGCTCTGCCCTTTAGAAATTAATTACCTCTGATAAAGAGCAAATCATAGAAAAAAGCCTCTCTGAAACCTGAGAACAGAACAGATGGAGTGAATACTTTGTCTTAAAAGCAGGGGGAAGCAAAAAGTGATGTAATTTCATGTTGTTTTTTGTCATTTTACAGATGTTAGTTGATGTTACTTTATGTATGTTATGTCATTTAAACAAATATACATATTTGAGTCTGTGTTCAAAATCACGTTTTCATTTGTAACATGTGAAATGATCTATTAATTAGATTCTGAGGCTGAAGGTTGTATGTAATGCAAGTTTACAGATTAATAATACAGAGTGAAAATTGCAGTGAAAACTATAAAAACAAAGTGATACAAACAAAACAATAAAAACATTTCATACTTTTATTTCACAAAGAAATACATTTTCTTCGGTGTTTCCTACGAAACAGAGTACATGATGTTAAAAATCAGATTGTATAATTACAATAGTATCTTTGTCATCCTTGCAGTTCCTTGTCAAAATGTTATTTAATTCCTGTTTCTAGAACAAGCATCCTCTAGTTACACTTTGTATCTTTGGGATGTTAGCATTCTTTCCTTCTTTGAGGCTGCCAATTGGATCAGAAGCTTATTCCAACTGTGGTCTTTTTGCAATGTGAAGATTTGGCTGGTTTGTCTTGCTAAGTAGGTTATATTGTTACTGTGCAGTGCTTGTTGCCTTGTAAAAAGTAAGTTCATATATTTTTGTCAGAACTGAGTTATTTGGCAAATGCTGGAAATGCTGAAAAGAAACTGGTGTAAATTCGACTGCAGCCTAATACTTTTCTCTCCTGTCAAGAAGGAGAATGTACATTTTCTGCATATGGAATTCAGTCCTCAGGCAGAACTTCTTGCATCAGTCGCAAAGCTGAAATTCTTTCAAGAGCAGAGGTGGGGATGCACAGGGCCCTGAGTGAGTGATGGGGTTGGCTTTTCACAAGGGCTCTGTGTGCACATGATTAAATTGACGTGGGCAGGAGCAGCAGCTGCTGCTGTTTCATCTGTGCTCCATCCCTACCTGGCACGGAGTAACAGGTTTAACAGGCTCCCAGCTCCTTTTTGAAATGCAGATGGGACTTCTGATTTTGCCTCTGGAAGTCGTTTGGTTGGTGCTTTTCCTCGCAGCGGTGCTAAGTAGCTGTTTCAGGGCTTTTTTTCCCTCTGCGTGTATTTGCTTCCTGCATTCAGCTTTGCAAAGGTGGTAAAGGCAGAATAGTAAATATGAGAAATGTAAATATGGTAGTAAAAAGCTGTGCTTAATCACTGCTTGTAAAAGATAATCTTATTTTATAGGATATGTAAGCCTGAGAAGCAAAACAACACAAGTCAAACAGTGTTACTTCATTTAGGAGTGGTTTGCAAGGAACTGAAAGAATGGAATAATTTTCATGTAAGCTTCTAAAGAAAAAGGAAAAAAAAACCCCACAGGGCTGAGTAGCAGTTTTTCGTAGTGAAGAAACTACAGAAAATACAAAAATAAGACACCTGGGCAGCATGATACTATTTATACAAAGTTTATATTTTCCAGTTGACTAGCAGGAAAGATGCAAATCCTCTTTTTAAGTCACAGAAGCATTCCTCAGATAACAGCTTCGAAAATCAGAAAATTACAAAGTTGAATGAAAACTACCAAGAATGCCTTTTTTTTAAAAATGGGGTTGCGCATGTAAACGTACCAACAGTATTTCAGTTTTTTGCCATTCTCTTTAAATGTCATTAATGAAATTTTTATGTATTCATGTTTTTGCATTATAGATCAGAATATGGCTACACATCCCTGCTGTCATGCAGCACATTATACCCTTTAGGACTTACGTTATCAGGTAAATTTTTATTTTAAGAATTTTTCTTGTGGGACTTTTTCTAATTTCTAATTGCAGCTGATACACTTTTAACTGTACAGGTTGTTGCTCTGACTGTATCATTTCAACAAGGAGGGTGAAGATAATGTTTAGAGTTAGTTTGGGCAGCTCCTTACATCTGATTTCAGTATCAATCAGATCAATCTTGTTAAGAACATTCTGAGTGTGACATCCAGCCCCACTCTGACATGTTGGGTCAGGTTCAATTGTACTACAGTGTCCCTTAGTGTGATATCTTCAGAAAACTTTGCATCAAGTTTGCAGTGAGGTGATGTAAGTAGAAGAGCAGTCTGCAGTCACTGAGATTTCAGATCCTGAGTTTGAACACAGCTTCACATTCTGATGTTCTGTATTTCCAGCTGGCAGGAACTGAAGTGTGATCAAAAGTCTACTCGCACTTTTATGTAGCTAAATATATCCAGTCCCAAAGATTTTCTTTATATCAAGCTGTCTATCATGAAAAACACTTTCAAATGGAAGTACTTGTAAGGATATTTAATTATACAAGCAATTTTGTTTTATTGGGTTTCCCAGGACAATAGGAACGTTTCAGTGAGTTGCTGATGAAATTATCTGTGTGTGTGTATCTGCCTGGAGGTGGAGGGGTGTGGTCACAGCTAATTCCCCTTCCAGTGGCCCGACACTAACTTTTCCTTGTGTACTCCACTGCTTTTGCATAGACCCACAGCACCTCCAAGGCTCTGGATTTCCTCTAACTGTAATATTAGAAATGTACTTATACTTGTTACAGCAAAAAATGTGCCTTTACATATTATTTTGTCTTAACTGTATCAGTATGAAATAACACTCAGCAAAAATAATTACATTGGCAACAAACAGGTTCCCAGGACAATGAGACTGGGAATTGTTTCATATTTTAAAATGGTCTGGTTTTATTTTGCCTGTAAAAATTTAAGTACTGGCTTGGCTGTCGATCTGCTTTGCTGTAATGTGGTCTCTACTAAAATGATATCAGCAGAGAGAAGAGTATTTTGATCTTTTATTAAAACACATCACTCCTGAGTTACAGTCCAGCCACGTGCGCTCCTTTAATGCTGATGTGCTATCTTTGAAATCTTATAAAGGTAATTATTAATCATGAAGCAGTCAAGAGAGGGCAGGCAGAGGATCTTCAAGTTCTTGTCTCTGTACATATTCCATTAATGGTTGTTGGTCTGCCTGGGAATTTGGTCATGAGCCTTCCCTGTCTTCTTCCAATGTATGGAAATTAAAAAGAGCATCAAGGGATCAACAATTAGAGTTAGGCTGGTAATAAGGAACGGCTTGAGTGAGACAGAAGAACACATCCTGTAGTTTTTTCTGCTAATCCTTGCTTGTCATCCTATAATTCTTAAAACATTTTCTGTTTTATAACTGTAGGTGTACTTGGGGTCACTGGAATGTATAGAATTTTTTTTTTCTGGTGTTCTCCTCATGTCTTCCTTTTTACCTATTGGAACATTTGCATCTGGTTTGAAATGTGATTTGTCAGCAGCTTTTTGCCATAAATGATGCCCTTGATGTCTGTTCATAGCATTTACAATTGATTTCACATCAATCAGAAAGGTAACATTGACACAGGGTACATCTGTGGAAAACCCAGTTTGAAGCAGAAGGCAACGTTCTCCTCGTTTTTGTTTCTCAGCTGAACCCTGATGGGCTCTGAGGTTTCTCAACGTTATGAAATGCAGAGCTTTTTTAGGGAAGATTCGCTTACGGAGTGGGACATGAAGCTTGGAGGCCATATAGCAAAAATAACCTCTAGTGCTGTACCTTTATGTGGGACAGAAGTGAACACAGATGCCTTCAGGGAAAGATGACTTTCTTGAGGGATGCAGCTCACCCCACGTGGTTGTCAAACTTACAGATTTTGTCTTAGCAGCTTGGGTCTCTGGGTCTCCATCTGCTTTTACTTCAGGAAGAAGGAAAAAAAAGGGGACACAATCCTGGGCACAGCAGCACAGCACCTTTGAAACAAATCCTGCAGAGCTTCTGCTGCTCTGCAAACTAAGAGGGTTTGGAGAGGGTTTCAGTCTAGAATGAGCTCCTGGGACTCTGCTTTAGCTCCAGTTGCTGCTCCTGTAGATTCCTTGCAGGAACTGCATTTTGGAGGGCTGACCAGCATGAGCAGCAAGAGACATCACCTGACTGGTGTCTTAGCAGCCTCTCTGATCAGCTGAGGTTACCCTTTATTTATGGATATTTCCTCAAGGGGCGAATGAAGCGAGCAGCAAAGTGTGGTTTTGTACAGAGGAGACTGCTGCTGGAATTTGCAGAGATCATGGACACAATCCTGTCATTATTTCTGCTACTAGAAAAAGATGAATAAATGTTTTTTTCTGCCTGGTCAATGGAGCAGAGGCATTCACATCTTGCCTCTGAAGGGCCTGTGTCTTTAAGTGGTTTAGGAAAGAAATAAATAATTAAATTTTAAAAATCACATGAATTTAAATTTACATCTTTCAGTAAGGAAGTAAAGTGATTTTGACCTCCTCAGAAGGAAGCTTGTGCTGATCCTTATCCCTTAGAATTCTGCATTTCAAATTGCAAAATTCTCATTAAAGGAGACTTACAGAAGTGGCTCAAGAAAATAAGTCCTGACTTATTTCTGCAGTTACGAGGGTGAGTTGTTGATGTCTCTTTATGACTAAAGACCTTGCTTCCATCTGCCTTGAGACAGAGGGAGAGATGAGATGCTCTGCATGGTTCCAGGTCCTGAATGTCTCAAGAGTGCAGGACCTCTCAGCAGTGTTGAGGACAGTGTTTTTTCAGTGGTGAGACTGTTGATAGAAGATGCCATGGAGAGTTCTGTCCTTTAGAAAGTGCAACAGTAGCACTGAGCAGTAACATACTTGGTTCTGCACCTTTCTGCTCTCCTCCCCTTCTCCCTGTCCCCTGCTGGAAGATGGAGCTGGAGACGTTTTTTGTGAAGGATTCCTAGCTCTGCCCCAGTTAGGCAGAAACAGAACATTCTGTGCTGGAGCACATTGAGAGGAAATTCTAAGTGGCAGTGGCTCCTGTGTGGCTGTGGCACAGGGCACACACAGCACTGGTACATGCAGAGGATAGGGAGGCTTCAAACAATGGCTGATCCATGATGCTTCCCATAGAAAATGCAGCTGAAAGAATTCAAATTACTTGTCTGTTAAAAATATTCATCTTAAGAATTTGGGGGCTGGGGGAGTACCCAAGACCACTCCTTGCTACTACATGTCATGACAACCTCTTGTAATGAGCCTTGAAGGTTTTAATCTCAAAAAATATTTACGTCCTCCAAAAAATCTGAAAATTTAAAGTACAAAGAATAGATAAGTCAGAAGACAGTCACCTGACACTTCAGGAGCACTGATGCATTCTGCTGGATGCCCTTTTGCAGCTGTGGTCCAAAGGAGTCAGATTAAGGGAAGAAAGATGGTTTCACAGCTGAGTAGCTGAAGTCCTGAAGCATAAGATATGATTGTAAGCATTATGTTAGCATGGAACTGCATGTTGAAAACTGAACTCTTATCTATCTCCAAATACAGCAAACTGGTGTAGTTTCAGTAGGCTAAAACTGACATTTAAAAGAGCTGATATGTGTGTTTATGTGTTGTTTAAATGTAGATAATATCTATTAATTGATTATTTGAAGTATGCCAGGCTGGCAGGACAGGTACTGTTCATATGTGGAGTATCCTTTCTGTACATATATTAAAAAAGGTATGTTTCTTTCTGAAAGTCTCATTTAGGCAAAACCTCCAGATTAAGTAGCTTACACATGTCCTGGTGTATCATTCATCTCTTCCTTTAAGACTTAATGCTCATCAGACTGAAAAAGATAAAAATGTAGGAATTAAAAAAATAATGAAGGACAGAATGGAAGCTATTATTAAGCCATTATATGAGTCAGTCACACATTCACATTTCTATATTGTCTATACAGTTCTGATCCTTCCATCCTGCAGATAATAACAGAACTACCTCGGTGGTAGGAAGGGTGACAAAGAAGGTGGCAATAAAAAATTTACGTTGAGAGGAGGAGAGACAGAGTCTAGGAGGGTTTTTTTTTTTTGACAGGACAATTCATATCATGTATGAATGATACAAAGATAATAAGTAGGAAATGGTAATTCACAGGTTTTTGAAAACAAGGAATGGAGTGTGTGCCATCCAATTGTCAGTTTGCAGATTTAAGAAGTGAAAGGAGTTTGCTTTTCACTCAAGCATAATTGTCAAACTGGCACAGGTTAATGAGAAAGCCAAAAGTATAAATAGAAAGAGATAAATGAATTCACAGTAGTAGATAGGTTCATCCATTTTTTTATACATGGGATAAATCTTTAATCCGCTTTTTAGAGTGGCTATTTTGGGTTAAACAGACCTTTTGCCTTGCTCCAATATCATTGTTCTTACATGAGGCAATGCAGCAAATTTATAGGTAGTCAGTGTAGGGAGGGATTACCAGTGCTAGGTAAAGATTTCTCTTTCGTTAATAATAATGTTAGACTTCTAGAAACATAAAATGTTACTGATGCAGACAGGTTTAGACCATTGCATCTTTCCACGATAAAAAAGGCATGGCCTACTCTGCTAGTTCCTATGGTTTTAATCTTAGTAGTAAAGATGTGATCATGTTTGATTTATGACCATTCTTAGTAGTCAATAAATTTTCCAGGGCTGGCTGCAGTTACACTTCTCAAGAGAAGTTTGCCATCTCCACTAGTTTTTTACTGCTTAGAACAGCCCTGTTGTGTTACACACCTGGGCTGGGTGGTAACAAGTGCTCTGTTCTCTGCAGCTTTCTTTAGGGCCTTGGCAAAACAGGTGATGTTGTTAAAGTGCTTCTGAAGGCATGAAAATGCACCTACGCTGTAGTTTCACTTATTATAAAGTGCATTTTTTAAAAAAAACACACTCTGGATACCGTAATACAGAAAATATGACACAGGTTAAAAATGTAGATGTAGTGTGAGTTGTACAGATTGAAGTAGGTTGGACTGATAATGTTGCATTAAAATAAGGAATGTTTTGTTTTATGAGCTAGATTAATGTAGTTGCTTCACCAAACTTTGTGGTGTGAGGAAAGTTTCAGGTTCAAGTCCTGTTGCAGAAATCTCATGAAGCCACCAAAGCACCCTTGCTTTGTACATCTAGGTGTGTCCATTCCCCCTGTCCAGTGCATACAGACACTCACCTGTCCTTGGTAAAATGAGAAAAGTCATTATATATTTGAATATATTGCAGATCTCTGTACCTACTTTTTTGTCACTGACTGTGGGAGCTTAATTATGGCCTCTAGTCTGTCATTCACTGCCTCTCCCATAAAATAAATCCTCACTATTGAACTTGCCTTTGGCACAGCTGGACAGAGATGCAGGATGTTCCCTTGTCACTAGGGCAGGACATACACGGATGGTGGCTGCAGCACAAGCAGTGCCATCACTGTTTGCTGATGACAAATCACCTCATTTGCTAATCACAAATGATTATGTTTGGGAACACAGACCAGGACATTTTTTCCACAGAGTGTAACTGCTCTCACCTGTCTGTAGGTTAAAGACAGGTCACTGGGTCTGCTTTGCTGCTGAACTTTTTAAATGAATGTTCCTTTTCCATCCCTACATTGCTTCTGTTTAGAAGTCATAGCACAGAAGAAGCATTTTCTTGCCAGGATTTGATTTCCAGTGCTCCACATGAGAAGATAAATTTCACAGCTAAGAGCAGTGAATGATCTGATTGCCTCGGCCTGGAATGGTCCTTCTTTTGTCTCCTGTTAGTGATCTGTGATTCCTGTCATACATCTCCAGTCTCTGGGATTATTTGCACTGAAGTCTCTTTTCTCTGTTTGACAGTGTTAAGTATCATTTAAGTGTGTTTATTTTAAGGCCTCTACACAAGAGCTGTGAAAAAGAACCATCAGCTAAATAAGCATCAGGGCCTGTACTTTTGCTTTTTAAAAAAAATGTACTGATGTTTATATGATGTCAATGCAAAGGAATGGTGCATAAATCCGGTTAAGTGTAGTTTAATATCTCGTGTGTTTTTTAACAGATTCATGCATCTATTTGGCTGGTCTCCAAGGACAGATCCAGGCTTAGGCTGTCAAACAAATGGATTTTTAACGCATTTCTGTGTAGTTAAATCTAGTTTGGATGTAGCTGAAACTTCAAAATGCTGAAGTACAGCAAAAAAAATTAATTATGCTAACTTTGCATGCATGTACCTTTCACCATGCCATCTTTAATGGCATCAAAATAAGCTCAGGGAAAGCTTGTTTCTAAACATTTCTCTGTTACACATTCAGTTAGAAGAAATTCTCAGTTGTGTTGTTGTTTCATATGTGAACTTTACTGTCATTCCAGTACAGATTTTCTAAGTGTTGGCCTTGTAGTTGCTTAGGTAAGACTGGAGTTCCACTGGGTCCTGTCAATTAGTTTTGATAAGTAATTATTTCTTATACCTTCCATTTTCAAAGAATATTTGTATTGCAACTCATTGTGTGGGATTAGATGACCACTCATCTACGATGACTGCAAGAGAAAGGACTTAACCTGTTTAAAATTCTTCAGCAATTTATTTACTTTTTAAAATGCTGTACATATTTCTGGTTTTCCTTGGTGTTCTTAATTGTTGCCAACTTTTGATAGTGGAATTTTAAGGCTGAGTACTCTTAGAGCTGTTGGAAATACGAATTTGCTAAAATCAAGATGGTGCTCCAGGAATGTTCTAGTTTGAATCATACCTTTTTTGGTTTTTTTCCATTTGTAATTTCTTCCAGGTATTTATGTAAACTGTCAGACCAGGAGTTGCGACAGAGTGCGGCCCGGAACATGGCAGATTTAATGTGGAGCACAGTGAAAGAACCATTGGATACAGCCTTGTGTTTTGATAAAGAAAGTCTTGATCTTGCATTCAAATACTTCATGTCTCCAACTCTAACAATGAGATTGGCGGGGCTGAGCCAAATAACAGTAAGAACTTTTTAAAAATATCAATTATATTCTGCAAAAAAAGTTTCTTGTTGTGTTTTATGATTTACAGGCTTGTTCAGGGGGCTTTTTTTTAATGTGTGAAAGCAGCAGGATCCTCTTACATGCAGCCTTAGGAAATTACAGCCCTGATGGTGAGTGTAGGGTTTGCTGAGAGCTGAATCCAAGTGGTGGCTGTGTTCTGCACCATATGGAACTGGATCACGTTACCTGAACAATTCACATGCTAAACAACACACTTGGAACTGTGTTTTGTGACAGCTGTGTTGAAATGAAGTCCCTTGACACGGCAATATTTGTTGTTTGGAAAGGCTTTCAATCTGTTTGCATTTTTACCTTTGCAGCATCTTGACTCTGCTGCAATTAGCTGCTGCTTTGTATTGCGTAAACCTAATTTTCTGTTTGTTAGTACAGTCTGTTTCTCAAGAGAGAGCATTTCTGCATTAATTAGCAGAAGACTGAATTGAAGAGGTAGATGTATACAGCATCAAATAGAAAACAATTAAAACCAAAAACATCCCCATCTTTCCTTTTCCCATGGAAATGCTTCCCATTGCAGCAGGCAGGATACATTGGACCTTCTGTCATTGCTTCCTACTCGTGTTACAACCACAGAGAAACTCCTACAGGAGGGTGAAAGGAAAGTTTTTTTATTCAGCTGAGCCTTTTTGGTTTTGTGTTTTGGTTTTGTGTTTTGTAAACACATTTGGCCTCCTCTGTTCTAACTGATGGCTTGGTATCACTGAGGGACTGTCACTGAGTACAAGTTTACTTAAACTTGATTTTGCTTCTCACTGTAGTTATAGATAGAAGTACTTACAATTTAAGAAATGGCAATTTAAAGAGACCTGTAAGTACTTTCAGTCAGATTATTGCTGACTTCTAACTAAAGTAAATATTTATTTACATAGGTCACTTACTAGGTTGTAAAAAAAGACTCTGAACTACATCCACGCAGTATAATTGATCTTAAAATATATTTCCACTTTTGCATAGTTCCAGCTACATTAAATTTCAGTTCCTGTACTTTCCTTTGTTTTTATACAGTTCTCATTGTTCCAATACCGGTGTGTGTCTTTTTATGTATCCTTGCCAAAACAAAGTCTGAAAATTAGAATGCATCGACTGCTTTATTTTCTCAGGCATGCAGTGCATTTCAGGGAGTGTGAAGTTGTGTTAGTTACATGATTTTACCTGTCGTGATTGATAAATATTGCTGTAAAAATGAGAGTTTTTAAATAACAGACATGTATTAACGGAAGAAAAAATTTACAGTATTTTTAGGCTAAATCCAATAGTTTTCAGCTTCTAAAAATGGAATATCGTATGCTATTGTATGCTAGTGAATTACTGAGTCTGTCTCTTTTTTTTCTGTGACTAGTCTTTAAAACTGCTCTGGAACACAATTTAGTCTTCTTTCTCACTCAAGTCATAGAAAGTTTTATTTTTGTTGTTACCTTGTTTCTCTCCCATTTCACCTCTCAGCCACCTGTTGAGGTGATTCAACTCCAAAATACCTTCTTGTGTCTCCACTATTCCCTCACAAATAGGACTTGGTTTTCCTGTCCTCTCCTGTCCTTTGGGGCCTGGCTCTGGAGATGAGAGCAGGGCGATGCTTTTTGTGCTCAGCTTTCTTTGCCGGAGCCTTTCTACCTCTGTCCTTCACACCTCACACACTTGTGTTGCATCGACTGAGTGTCTGGGCACAGGTGGTTTCAGTTTCTTACGTTTCATAGATGGTAAATACTTGTAAAAGGGATTTTATTCCCTGTGGCATTTCGAGGAAACAAAACATGAAGTGAAAAACCTGTTAGGAGGTGAGGGAGAGGAGGGTGTTGCACCACTGTCCCACATGCATTTTGTTTTGCGCTGCTGTGGGAGAATTCCAAGATTTCAGTTGAAGGTATTGTGAAAATCGTTTGCAAATCCCACTCTGAGAAAGAGCATCTTTGTCAGAATTCCTTTGGAGAAGGATTTGGTGTGGGAAATGTTGATCAATGTGCGACCCTGGATTTAAAATCAGTGATAGGAGCAGTTCAAGACTGTCACTCTTTGAGCCCTTTCAAAACATTTTCATTTGGAAATGAATCTTCAGAAAAGTCATTGAACTTCTACTGCTTTATCTGACCCAACTCTAATTTCCACTCCTAAATCTGTTTCATTTGAAATTCTTTATTAGTAACCAATCTATTAATAATTGTGTGGTCAGGCTCTCGATTCACAAATTTCAGTGCATATTTTCAATTTTGTTTCTTCAAAACAATTTTCCCATGAAAATTTTTCAGATTAAGCACAAATAAATCTGTGTGTAAAGACTTGAGAAGATTAGTGAATTCACCTGAATTATACAGTGCATGTACTAGACTTGTTTCAAGAAAGGAATAAATATTTTGGCAAAGTTATGAAACAAGTTTAATTTCAAAAATTCACATTACTAGACCTTTAAGGTTCTTTTTTTAAATCAAGATGCCAAATAAGTTCTCTTATGTAATTTTAAATATTTTCAAAGATAATTATGTACATGTAAAGAATTGGATCCAGAGCCGTGTCTGGAAGGTGACACTGAGAGAAGAAGTGGAAAAGAGATGTAAAACTTTCAACAGGCTTTTTTTTTTCCTTTGTAATGTCTTAAGTTTTCAGTTCACACATGTTTGAAAGCTTCATTTCATGTAAAAATACATGGGTTTCATTCTGTAATTTTGTCTAAACAACTTAAAAACATAAAAAGTACTATAAAATTTGTTTAGTGTCACTAATACCATTTTGAAATACAAGAAAACGACCTCACCAAATATTTGGATAAAATTGTAATTTTTTTCTTCCTTTTTCTAACTGTAGAACCAACTTCATACCTTCAATGATGTGTGTAATAATGAGTCATTAGTTTCAGACACAGAAACGTAAGTAGGAACCTTATTCTGAATACTTCAAGTGTTTTATATGATTGCAGTTCTTCTCTGTTGTTGCTATGGATTATACACAGTGGGGGAGTGGTGATAATCTGAGACATTTATTAGAAATATTCTAATCAGGGGGTTGATAAATGGTTTTGAATGGTAACGTTAACATATTTCTAAATGTTTCTTGGTTTTGTTTTTTTCTGTATTAAAATGTAGAGTCAAGGTAAGCTTTAGAAAAATGTAAATACTGAAATAATAAATACTTACAATGGTCCATTATCTCCATTATGATGTATAAATAAGAACCAGCAAATTCTTATCCAATTCATACCATTTTTGCCATTTTCTCATTTCTCTGGATTATTTATTTAACTATTGTCTTGCCATCACTGGCTCCCAGCCTTTTTGTTAGTTCTCTGCTGAGTTTGTGAGGCAGTGCTATTTTTTTTTTCTTTCAAAGTCCTTATTTGTATAACTGAGGTGTGTTGAACAATTTTAAAGGGACTCACATAAACCTTCAAGACGATTCACCTGCGGGATTGTGTTCCAGCCAGGAAATGTATTTATTTCTGTAATAACTCTGAACTTAATGTTAGAACCGTCTAGAATTTAAACTAAAAATGCATATTTTGGTAGTTGAAATGACTGCTCTTGTGAAATAACAGGCTAAGTGTGTAAATTCTAGGGTTTTACTCACCGTAATACACCTTTCACGTTTCTCTTGGGGGGTGATGTTCTCTGTTTATCTTGGAGGCCACAGACACACACTCTCCACCACCTTTTGCTCATTCATGGGAAGTCTGTCTCAGCAGCAGTGTCTTGATTTTGTCTAAGTACTTCTATTACAAATGGTTTTACACTTTCGGAAACAGTCATGGCCACAGTACTGTAGATTTCACATAAAAAGCACCTTAAATATTTGAAGAGAAATTTGTGGGAATATGTTGGTATTTTAAACATAAAGAACCAGAATCTAGGGCGCTTTTGCTTCTGTGAAGATGTGAAAATACCTTGGGAATAAGAAATAAATAGTAAATACTCCAGGAGAGGAACAACTGGGAATGTGAGGTTGGCTGGGGTGTTGCCTACACTGCACTGCCAGTTCATGGTGTGTTGTCACACTGGGACTGCCAAGCTTCAGATTTATCTGGTTCTTCTCCTTCCCTCACACTGAAAATCTGAAACAGAGGTAGTTTTTAACCACTAGTAGCATTAACAAGTGATTCTGCCGTTAAACCTAATACAAAGCTGTTTGATTTTCTGTGTCAGATGTAAAAAAGAAAAGTTATGAACGTGGAAAAAGAGAAGGGTGGTTAAATTTCCCTGCAGAAGAGCAGATCCTCTGCAAGAGCATCAGAGTTATTTTAAAGCTGAAGGAAATTGTCAAATTCTCCTTTGGGATATTACTTTCTTGGCAAGGGCATCTGTAAACAGGCTGTCATTTGAAAGGAATGCAGCATGAACAGAAAACCTTCTTTTCCACTTTTGTAGTATGGGATTTTTTAAAAAGTCAGAATTCCAGTTGTTCTGGTGTTTTACCTGAAAGGTTGGTTGCAAATTAGGGTCAAATATTGCTGCTCATCTTCAGATATCTTTTGGAGTCACTGATGTCTTTCCAGCCAAATAATCAGAAAGGGCTGGAGCAGAGGATGGGGAAAATGTCTCACTTCTCCAGTTTGTTCAGTACAAAGCTTCCCTCTTATTACAGACTCTGCTCATGAGAAATTTTTGGATGAAAAGGCACTTAGGGAGTTGGCAGTGAGTGAATGAGCAGCAAAAGGAAAGCTTTTCATTCCTGTGTTCTTTCCTTAGTGGAGAAAGGAAGTCTTAAGTTTTATTTTGTACCTTTGTAGCCTCTGCAGATTTGCCAAAAGAAGATGTTCTGCATTATGTCTGGTCATCCCCATTATACGTTTTGACTTTTCCAGATGCGTTTGGAACTGTCAACCTTTGGGATTTCTCCTTCTGTATCTTGATAAGGTGGGTTTGCGGGAGGTACCTTTAAAAAAAAAGCAGCTTGCAGTTAGTCCTAGCTCTTCCTTGTTCAGAGTGAATATCAGGATTTTTTAGCAAATATTTGCAGCACTGGCTTCCCACCTTTATCCTCAGCACTGCAGTTTTTCCATGGTAAGGCAAGCGAAATCATCTTGTGTCTAGGAAAACACTGGATTTCCCAAATTGCACTTGAAAGCAGCAGAAAGCTAAGACAGAGGAATCTACTTTGTAGCTGTAGGTATTTGTGTGTCTTTTGAGATTTCATTTCCCTGTCTTCTCAAAGGTTGAGGCTTTGTGGTGACTGAGGACATGTGTGGTCCAGATGTGGGCAATATCTCAGCCACTCAACTTCATCATATCCCTCAGAGATGGACTTCTCATTTAGCTATTCCTGCCTCTAAAGATAGAATCAAATTCTTTGCAGTCTGAGGTACTGAGGAGTGTGAAATCTATTGAAGCTAAAAATAACAAGACTGAACAGAAGAGTCTCCAAGTCTTTGAATAAAGTGATTCCTGCAACTGTTTCACTGATGTCACACAGTGAAAAATGATGATGCCTTTCAGGAAGTGAAAGATACTCCTTTTTTGGTGTTATTTGGACCACAAGAGAAAAAAAGTGATGTTTTTTTCTTTAGTGAAGACACTGTCAGCTGCTGGAAATAACGTGTAAAGAGAGATTTTGTTTTGCTCTTCACTTGGCAGGCAGCCACGTATTAGGGTTTCGGGTTCCAGGTTGACACTGAGACAACTTCCTGACTCATTTAAAAACCTTGATTACCCTCACTTTAAAAGCTTCTTACAGAGCAAATTCCTTTCACCTGTGAACAGAAAGAACTGGACTATTTCCTCTCCTTTCTTTCCCTCTCTTTCCTTATTTTTTGAGATACTCAACTGCAAGTTTTGTGTTGCTTTTTCCCTTCACTGTAGTTTCTTACCTTGTGTTAACTCTTGCTTTCTCAATTTTTGTCTAAGCTCACCAACTTGAGTTTCTGGCAGCGTTATTTAAATACCTCTGCTCCTCTTTCTCTACCACATTTCAGGGATCTTTTCCATTTTTCTCTTAAAAAAAAAAAAAAGAAGTGAGTTTTTTCACTCAGCTCACTAATGTTTCTGTCTTGTGGCCCACACAGTAGTTAAAGAAATATTCCAGATAATGCCAGAGTGGTGGTTTCGGAGCCTGCAGAGCATCAAAGAGGAAAATTTGTGCTCAGAAGCAAAAACATGTGCTTGAATGTGTGTTGGGAAGGTGCCTTCTGTATCCTCTTTGCATTTCTGATCCTAAATAGTTGAGATCAGGGTTTCACATCTGTTGTTGTGTTGTAGATCCTATTTCAGTGATGTTGTCAAGAGGTGCTAGTGTTCCTCCCTTGCAAGCTGCCAGTTACAGAGCTGCCTTTTTTATCTGAGCTTTTACATTCTGTTTTTCAGTGATGTTGGGGACTCTCTGCTGTATTTCAGCCAGCTCTGAGCTGCTGTGTTTTTGTAGCTTTGTGGGGAATTGACTGGTTGAATAAATAAGGTTTTCTTTGCAGGGGGTTACTTTGCTGTGGGATTTGTTCCTGGATTTGGGTCATCATGTGGGTACCAAGTATTGCACCACAGCCTTAGATTAAAATGTTTCTAGGACTTTAACTCAGTCCTTTCATGGAGAGACGTTCTTTGACCTACCAGGAAAATGTGTAAACTGTAGGATAAGAATGAACAAAATTCAGGCTCTGTTCCCCCCCTTTGGAAGTGCAGTTCCCAACCATCAGGTTACATCACCAACCGCACAACTGCTCTCTTCCTTGCAGTCTCACAGAATGCCTGGGGAAACTCATGTCAAAAGTGCTTGAATTTCATTTCTTGGAAGTCAACCAGTTATTTTTGACAGACATGAATATTGGTGAATTTACATTAAAAATTCTAGGGAGAAACGGATTAAGTATTGTGTACATTTCCAGTGCGAGAGAGATTTAGAGACAATTAAATCAGAGTAGCTGCTACCTTTGCATTTTTATTCTCCTCTCCTCCTTCAGCCACAACCCAGACCCACAGAGGAGTATCAAGTTCTTTAAATAACTTTTCCTCTTGCTATCCAATTATTAAATCCATGGAAAAATAGCTAATATATGTTACTCCCAAGGTGAATTTTCTTACTCCTAAGGTCGGTCTGATTTGGGTATCTGATTTGTAGAACCATTCCTTTTGCTTCTACTTTCATATGAGAGAGAAAAGCACATCTACACTTTGATCATAATGCATGATTTTCACTCTGGCCGTTTCCTTTAATACGAAAGAGTAAATTTTTTCAAGAAAACCTTTCCTGAAATGGAAGTGTTCAGGAAAGAAGTCAGACATTCTTCATTTCCACTGAAATTCACTTTTTTTTTGGTAAATCCTTGAATCTGATATTGTAAGTATATGTTTCTTAGTAAATCAGAGAACAAAAAAACTTAGTAGGAGTAATAACTTGATCATTTTAAAAGGTAGTGATTGATGTGCCCTCAGCCAAACTTTGTGGGAGAAACAATTCTCTTTGGGAAACACAAGGGCTTCATTCTGCCTTCCACAAGGATCCTCTTGTTTTTGGTCATCCTCAGCAAATCCATATCAAATGCACATTTGCCTTCAGAAATTTGAGATGTCATTTTACCACAGTTGAGCTCACCAGTAGGATAAAGAGTTTGTTACTGCTGAGAATACATCCATTAAAAAAGGCAATCCTTCAAAAGAATTATCCATGGTTTTTCAGAAGAAACATGTTGTGAATTAGACAGAACTGCCATGGTAATTTAATAAAATGTGAAGGAACTCGCTCTAGAGGAGAGCTTTTATTCTTTCCTTTGGAGTGGTTAAAATGCAACATGTGACTGGATACAAAGCCTGATGGATATTGGGCCATGAGCAGGAGTATTTGGACAAAGAGACCCCGTAAGGAGTGTGTCCTTTCATTCTGGCATTGCCTGGTGAGCCTCGCAGTGTTTATTTTTCTGGGATTCCTTCTGGAAGCTACAGGTTGAAAAATTCAGATCCAAGAAGGAAGGAAAGGTCTTTCTTCAGACTTTGTTAGACAGAAGTGCAAGTCCTGGCTGAGTCAGAAGTGTGCATGTGCCAAAGTTTGGGGTGGGGTGGGCACCTTTTGGGTGTTGGGATAATTGGGTTTTGGCTTGATTTTTGAAACGAGGCCGTGGCAAGTTAAGGAGATCTTGGATTCATGGAACAGATGTAGTTTATCTTTTCAATCTCTCTTGGAGCAGGTCCTCTGTCAAACTGTGTGTGAGAACTAATTTATTGATAAGCCATAAATGATAACTGTTGGCAAACTTCTGTACCTTGCAAGCCAGTTATTACTTCAATGTTACACGACCTTATCTTTGAGCAATGTAAGAATATTTGATTCCCTGTGTCCTGGAATTACAGCAGAAGAGAACAATATAGAAATGATGTGGAGTAATAGGAACTTTGCTCCTTGAGTTCAACCATGAGGAACAGGCAGTTCAAAACAATTAAAGCACTGGCAGTGTGCCCCTGAATAGTGAATCCTGTTTGGAAAACCTACAAAGGCAATCTCTTTTTTACCTAAAGAATCCTGTTTTCTTTCTGTGGATGATAAAGATTGACAATCCTGGATTTTAATAGTGACCATAAATGTGACATGGAGAGAAGTGGTAAAAATAACTCTTCCTCAAATCCTCTAAGACACCTCCTCCCTCCATCCTTTCCTCTCCTCCCTGTGAAACACAGCACTGTTATTCCAGGGCTGTTTAAACCAAAGGCTGGGCTTTAAATACTCTGATGTCCTGTAATTGCTTCTGGTGCCAAAATCTGGGTAAACAAACGTTTGCTTGAAGAGAAGGAATAAAAAGGAGCTTATGAAGCAGTTTCCAGGCAGGGCAGCCCTTTCTGGAAGTTCAGCTTTTGTTTTGGAAAACTCTTGTTTCCTTGTCCTGGTCACTTTGAATGTTTGCTTATGGAAAGGCAGTGGATAAAGTTCCCTGTTGTTATGGATGAAGTCAAATGAGAATTTGGAAGTATCTGTGTGCTGCATGTAAGTATGACCATGGAAAACATAGTTTGGAAGGGTGTGAGAGAATCTAAAAATATATATGTGGCTTTCTTTAGAAAATAATTTCTGTCACTCCCACCTTTAGCTACATTTCAGTACTTCTGGAATTTCATCATAAACTTGGATTAATAGTGTCAAAATCTTACCTGTGAGGTCTTTGGAAGTGGTTGCACGTGGTCTGTTGAGCATTAACTAATAAAATTGGTAGAATTATTGGTTACGTTGGCTGATGATCCAGAGGGGAAATGTTGATACTTGGCATTAGTCTTCCAGCTAAAGAAAAAAACCATGGAAATCATTTGCTTCCCACTTGGAAAAATGAACATTGACTATGGTTTGTGTTCAGAAGGTTTTTGTGCACTCACTACAGCTGCAGGTATCAACTTGCAGGACATGCTGTGGTAGAGAAGAGCACAGAGTAAATATTACAGACAGATAATTTTACATTTCCACTCTTTTTTCATCTCCAGGTCAATTGCAAAAGAGCTTGCAGACTGGCTTATCAGCAACAATGTAGTTGAGCACATTTTTGGACCAAATTTACATATTGAGGTTAGTATTTAATTATTATTATTGTGGTAAAAACATGGAGGATTAACTTATTGTTCTAGTAAATCTTTCCTCACTATGTTCTCACTTTGCAGATCATCAAACAGTGCCAAGTGATTCTGAATTTTCTTGCAGCTGAAGGGAGGCTAAGTACTCAACATATAGACTGTATTTGGGCAGCAGCACAGGTATATATCAAATTTTTATAATTGCAGGAGTGATAAAAGAAAAACAAAATAGAAAATAAGTCGGTTTTGATTTACATTCTTAAAGCTGTTTTTTTTTGCTTTTTCTTGGCTTGGCTGAGTGTTTTGCTGACCAAAATGTCAAGTTAGGTAACTGCCACAGTTACTGGGTTATTTATTAGATGCAAAAAATCACCTGGACTGCTTTTGTACAGGGCAAAAAAGGAAGTTGTATAGCAAGGACAAAGTGTTTTCACCAAGAATGGGGATGAAGATTGTAGGGTAGTTGCAATATTTTTACTATTGTGCTAAATTGCCTCGCTCCTGTGTATTGTAGCTTCCATTTCTGGTACTCCTGGGGGGAACAATCAGGTGAAAATTGTGGCAGTGAAGTTTACAGCTGTGCTACTCTGCTGGTGTTAAAAGCTATAGAAGGCACTGAAATTTTATTTTTTGCTTGCTGAAGCTGGAAACTCTGATAGGCTTTTGCCTTCAGAAAGATTTATACGTGTGCTGCTTTTAATGGGTCGCTCTGCTTGTTATTTTAGGTTGTGACATTTTTTATTTAGAGGATTTGAATACAATAGAGATGAGCAGGGCTAGGGAACACACTGTTACACAGGTTAGAATTTCAAGAGG
Source organism: Acanthiza pusilla (assembly GCA_036630365.1). Taxonomy (NCBI): domain Eukaryota; kingdom Metazoa; phylum Chordata; class Aves; order Passeriformes; family Acanthizidae; genus Acanthiza; species Acanthiza pusilla. The sequence goes on along the minus strand of JAXCHO010000163.1, from coordinate 209,131 downwards.
GTGTTCTACGTGTTTGGTATTTCTTTGTGCTTTATTTCAGTCAAATGATACTGAACACACATTCTGAAACCTCTGTGAGCCATTGCCATTAAAACACACAGCTGGAATGTTAATAAATGCTCATTAGAATAGCAGTTGCTCCAACATTTTTCACTATCAGAGTAATTAATAATTACTTATTTCACACTACATTTTTAAAACAATATTTTCACTTCCTTGATGTTCCCACACAGTATCTCACACAATGTTAGACCTCTGGATTTTTTAATATATTTTGTACTGCTTTAAGAATAATATAGTTACCTAATTTTGATAATCCTTACACAGTTTAAGTGTTCATTTTTGACATACTGATATTTTCAAAATATGTTTGATATAAAAATTAAATACGTCCTGATTACTTCTTGTCAAAGGTCTCAAACCTCTAATATTGTTTAAAAGGCTGACACTTTTAGACTAAAAGAATAGAAGGCCTTAAAGTGTATTTTCCTCTTTTTAAACTAACTTCTGGGCAAAAATTAATCTTTCCTAAACTGAAGTGATCTCAAGGTGTTTAAATGCATCCTTGTGTAGTACCCACGATTCCATCCTGTTGTCAATCCTGTGAAAGTTGGCCTGTACATAGTAAATTGCTGACACAGATGTTTTAGTGCCAGCAAGGCAAAATAAAATGAAGTATGAAAAAGCCCTTTTGAGGTGCATATGTGGTGACTAACATAAGAATTTTTTCTAGATGTTTCCTGTAACCATTATATTATTTTTTGAATAACAACATCCTTACAGACGTAATGAAACTCTTCTAAGTGGCTCTGAAAAGCAGCATTTAACCAAAGAGGAATCATCTAGGAACACTGTCACTTTAAAGTGGAAATAGAGTAGTTAGCTGAACACATTGTCATATTTTTTGACATCCATTACTGGAAAGACAAAAAAATTCTTTATAATCCTCACCCAGTTCACACAGTCTGTTCTCTGAGTAGTCCTTATTTGTATTTACCACTGCTAATAAGGTAATCATTGCAATTGCTCCTTCCCTCAAGATTTAGCATTTAAACTAACATTTTAGATGTTATATTTAAGTTCAAATGCAAAACAAGCTCCCAGTTCTTCTTTTTGCCTAATCTGTCAGAACTAGAACTAAGGGAGGTACTGTTACATTTGATGTGTACATTTGAGGGCTTTCCAGTGTCAAAATTAACTTAGTCAGAATTGCAGACCTGGTGGAGTTTGGAATTATTCACAAAGTCCTTCCTGAGAATCTGTGCCAATATGTTTATTTGCTGCAATATTTGATTTATTTGTTTATTTTGCTGTTCCTGTTACCTTCTCTGTTTGTACCTTGTAGCTGAAGCATTGCAGTCGTTACATACACGATCTGTTTCCTTCTTTGATCAAAAACTTGGACCCTGTCCCACTCAGACACCTTCTTAACCTTGTCTCAACTCTTCATCCCAGTGCTCACACTGAACAGGTAAAGGCAAGGCCAGCAAAATCACTGCCGTGAGAAAAGCAATTAAATCAGAGTGTTAAACAACCATTATGGATTTGTCTTCCTGAAGGAATGCAGTAAAAGGAATATTCACTAATGCAGAAAGGGGAACTCCATGAGTAAAGTTGTCATGTTTCTTCAATTACACCTTTCCTGCCTTTTGAAGTATAATCTTTAGAGATTTTCAAAGACTGCATAACCACTGCTGGAAGATTTTAACTGTGTGATGTTTAAAAGTATTTCACACAACATGATTTAGTTGATTCATTTATTTTGGTGAGTTTATTTTAGTGAGCTGTTGTATTGGCATAGAGAAAGGTGCAAAGTGGATATTTATATCCAAAATCTGCTGCTTAATGGTACTTTTCCTTGGTTTTGTTTCCAGACCTTGTATTTGGCATCCATGCTGATAAAAGCCCTGTGGAATAATGCACTGGCAGCTAAGGCTCAGCTGTCAAAACAAAGCTCCTTTGCATCTTTACTGAGTACCAACCTGCCCATGGGAAACAAAAAAGGTGTGTGGTTTTCCAGTAGGTCTGGGAGTTAAATTTGGAATTTTCATAGTCTCCTTGTTGAGTTTGGACAAAAAGCAGGTATAGAACTTTTTCCTTTAAGTATTTTTTTAAATAGTGTCATGCTGGCATATTTTTCCAGCAGAATTTGAGGCTGTAGATGAAAGCATTAAATCTTTGTGAGTGGATTTGGAAAGCTTTGTGTTTCAGATCCATTCTGTTTGTATAGCTAAAGTAGTCTGTATTTTTCTTCTTTTTAATTCAGAAGATGATCCATCAGTTAACTATTCTTGTTCTACTGCGCATCTGTGGCTTAATAGCTACATAAATTCTTATAACAGCTTACCTACTTTTTGATATTAGGTGCTGTTTCTGATTTGGTTCTTTTGTTTTTTACTTGACTGTGTCTTTCCCCGCAGTCATTACTAAAGGTACTGCCAAGTCACTTTACTCTGGTTTCCCTTTCTCTTCCTATTGCTGGTTTTTATGAATCACAGACAATTATATGCTGACAAAAAGATTTTTAAAAGTCACTTATTTTTCCATCCTGCTTTTTTCTTTCAGAAGAAGAGGAGCTCAGAAGAGCAGCCCCTTCCCCTTGTAAGTATAGTTTTAGTTGTACACCACATTCTGACTTGTTTAATACCACGGTGCTTTTCTACAAATGTCGAATTTCAACAGAGGAATTAATATAAATTTAAAATTCTGGTTTTATGAGAAATCAAATGATATTTTGTGTAGAATCTCACGAATTTGTATGAGTGTGGCAAGAAGAGACATCAAAATACAAACTTTGTAGTAAAATGCTCAGTGTTGTAAAACAATTTTTTAGTGTTTAGGTGCACAGATTGTTTGAGTTATATCCCTATTTGCTGGAAGAATGCTGTTGGATTCAGCATTTGAGGCAGATTTATGCAGTGCTGATACATTCCAGGAATTACCTATCACAGATTAACTGGGAAATGTGCTTTTGAATTAGGGTCACCAGCAGCAAGCCCTCAGAGTAGTGACAACAGTGACACCCATCAGAGTGGAGGCAGTGACATTGAGATGGAGGAGCAGCTGATTAACAGAACAAAACACGTCCAGCAGCGACTTTCGGACACAGAGGTAAGAGTGTGAGTCTGGCAATTCTGTTACACTGAGTTGCACGGTTTTGCACTGAGTGAGTTTTGCACAATTTTGCTGCACAGTTGTTGTTGCCTGTTATTAGCTATAATAATGATTTTTTTATCAGTATTTACAAACCATCTCATACAAATGCACTCCTGCATTTAAATTGTGTTTCAGTTAGGTTAGTCTCTCACTTAGGGACTGCAAGATGTTGTTTCTGTGTCGCACTGTGGCTCTGTGCACGTGCAAAGTCTGCACATACACCCTGTTAGCAACAAGGTAATGCAAAAAATCAATTATTAAATCTGAACCTTGCTCGGAGCATTTTGTCATCAGCAACCAAATTGAGAAAGAATGAATTGAAACTTGCAGGTTTGACACATTTCCTCTTAAAGGAAGAACGGTGTTTGAATGATGATGATGATGATATTAATTATGTATTTCCAGTGGTGCTTTATTTTTTCCACCAACCTTAAACCCAAAATACTTTCAGGAATCCATGCAAGGAAGCTCTGATGAGACAGCCAACAGTGGTGAGGATGGCAGCAGCGGCCCTGGGAGCAGCAGTGGCCACAGTGACGGATCCAGCAACGAGGCCAACTCCAGTCACGCCAGCCAGTCCGCCGGGAGCCCCGGCAGCGAGGTGCAGTCGGAAGACATCGCCGACATTGAGGCTCTCAAAGAGGAGGAGGATGAAGAGGAAGAAGACAGGAGTCACAACCCCCAGAAAAGCAGTAGGAGCACGGAACTACGAGGCAGAAAACTGGAATCGCAAACGGGCATTTGTCTGGGAGATGCGCAAGGGACGGCGGAGAGGAGCGCCGCAAACAACGGCGCGGGGAAGGACCACGTTTTTAACACGGACTCGGTGCCGCCCGTGGATAATCGCATTCGGATGCTCGACGCTTGTTCTCATGCTGAGGATGCAGAGCACGACATGGCAGGGGAAATGAGCACTGCTCACATTTCACAAGGCTCTCAAGATTCTTGTATAACTCACACAGGGGACTTCCTTGGGGAAACTATTGGCAATGAATTATTTAACTGTCGACAGTTCATTGGGCCGCAGCACCACCACCACCATCACCACCACCACCATCACCACGATGGGTAGGTAGCTTGGCAGTTCTTCTGGCTCCTTCCATAACAGAAAGAAAAGCGGTAGCAAAATCCTCCACTTGGGCAGAAATTGGTGCATGGACATTTTGCTGTAGCTCAGGATAATTCTGTCTTACAGAGGTGATTGTTATCACAGACAGTTACCAAGAAATCTGATTTCTTAACATCTCATTAAAGGTTTCTGTTAAGTTTTGGTATTGAATAAATCAGACAGCATTTAAGAAAATGTTAAAAATGTTTTGGAAAGTGCTGCATTTAGTTAACATTAAGAAGCCAACTCAGTCGTCATGGTAGTGAGGCCTTCAGTTTATTTATCTGTAATTGTTTTTCCAATTCATACAAGGTCTGCTGTTCAAACACATGATTCATCCTGACTTTAGCTTTAGGGAGATGTCTGCTCACTTGTAGTCTGCTATAAACAACTTCCTCTTTGATATTGTCCATTCTGATATTCTTCTTTTACAGGCATATGGTTGATGATATGCTTAGTGCAGATGATGTCAGCTGCAGTAGTTCTCAAGTCAGTGCAAAATCAGAGAAAAATATGGCAGATTTTGATGGGGAAGAGTCTGGGTGTGAAGAAGAACTTGTACAGATTAATTCCCATGCTGAGCTAACATCTCATCTTCAGCAGCACCTCCCTAACCTGGCCTCTATCTATCATGAGCATCTGAGTCAAGGTAAGAGTGATAAAAGGTGAAAAACAGTTGTAATTTTGAATTAGTCTCCAGTAATTAACACAATTAAATTATTTTAACCATTTATTTATATTTGTCCAAAGAAACCATGATGACTGCTGAGAACTTAATGTTTCTCCAAGAGATTCCGTTTTGTATCTGTGTTCATTTGTGAACGCAGAAACATTCATTGTGTTTATCTTTGAAATCCCTCACCTCCCCATTTCTGCTGGAGCTTTTAATGCAGGTTAAGACAAATAAAGGCACAAAAGAACCTAATAAGTGTTTTTTCTAATAGGTTATATAAGTGGAAAGAAAGGTGGCACTGAAATGTAAAATTGTCTTTATTTTCCTCTCTGAAACCTTCTGCAGTTTTTGTTCTGATGGGTGCATAGTACTGTGATTTTTTACATTTGACATCATAAATTAACCTGTAAATGAATTAACCATAATGGGCTCTAGGAGAAGATAATTCTGGAAAAATGACTTAAAATATAACTTAATACTTTAGGGAGCTTGCTGTAAAGGGCATTTCATGCTATTTCGTCTTACACTGCCAAGTCTTCTAGTTTACTTCAGGGTGCAATTTAAGATGCTAGTAAAACACTTCTCAAGAATTATATCATCTTTCCATATGCTATTTTGGCAGCTTTATTTTCTCTTTTACCCTCTTTTTAAACATAGTGGAGGGCAAGGTTGATGAAGGGTTCATGCTTTTCTTGACTGCCCTGGAAGAACCAAGTTTGCTCTCGTCCAGCAAACAGCAAAGCCACTGCAGTTTATATATTTCCCTGAAACAGCTGAGTAAGAGGTTTTTATAATAATTTCAGCCTGACATTGAAAATTTGGATTTTTTTCTACACCGCAGAGTTGAGTAAACTGTTCAAACTTCATAAATCTATAAATCAGCATATTTTTTCAGTATTTTCCATAGATATTACTTGTCTAACTGAAGATTCAAATTATTGTTTGAGCATAAGGCCTTCAGTGCAGATTATTTTTGACACCCCTAGTTTTGCATGTGCAAATAATTACAGAGTTCTGTGTGCAGTCTGAATTTTCTACTTGTCTTTGCTGTTACTAGAAAACAGTATCAAATAGTAGATAAACAAACGGTGCCAGCTGTGGGCGCAGAGAGGAAGGAAAATGTCTTAGCAGTGTTTATGAAAACATGATGAGTTTCTAAAGTCCTGCACTTGGTGCTCTAGCACATGTAGGAATGGTGTTTGTTTTTCCTGGTTTGAGTTGGATGGAGGGAACCGTGTAGTAGGTGGGGAATTTATTGAAATGTGATTCTTTCCTGAGTTCCAGCCATGGTGTTATGGAGAGAGCTCCCTTTGGACCACAGCACTACAGAAGGGCTTAAGAAATATTTTAATTACAGTGTGAACCAAATTAAAAAGCAATTGCATCTGCAATTTTTCAGTGCTGTTTTTAATTGCCCTTTGCCATTAGCCAAAAGCAGTGTAAATATTAGCCTAACTGTTGGCTTCTTGTATGGTCTTTCAAGAACCCATATGTGAAAAAAGGCTGCAATTACAGTGTTGTTGCACTTTGAAATAGCCAAGTTAACAAACAAAATGTGTTGCTGTTTGTGCACTTAGGGAATAACGTTCAATTCAGATGGTTCTTTCTGTTTATTCACTAATGGTTTGTATTTCTTGTCCAGGACCAGCAGTTCATAAACATCAATATAACAGCAATGCAGTGACAGACATTAATTTGGATAATGTTTGTAAGAAAGGAAACACCCTGCTGTGGGATCTGGTCCAGGATGAAGATGCAGTAAGTGGAATACTGGGAAACACTATTTTTTAGAAGAAAATAATTACATAATATTCACTGACCTTCCTTTCTGCTTGCTGTAGATTCATCTCTCTGAAGGGTTAATAAATGAGGCAGAGAAGCTGCTCTGTTCCTTGGTGTGCTGGTTCACTGACAGACAGATTCGAATGAGGTTCATTGAAGGCTGCTTAGAAAATTTGGCAAACAACAGGTAACTTTAATAATTATCTTTTTTTGAGTTTCTATTTTTGCAACATACCAGAAATCCAAGTTGGCTGTAACAGTTATTTCATTTTATAGGAAGACAAGTTAAACTAGACAAAAGCAAACAAATGAAAATAGTTTCCAAAGTGTTGTGGATGCTTCTGATACTCCTTTTTTTTTTTTTTTTTTTTTTTGCTTTGGTGCCCTGAATTTCTCATTTTGTTGCATTTGTCTGTTCTCCCTTATGCCAGAGATTACAGCCTTCTTGTCTTTGGTAAAATCAGATCTGCACCTCAGTCAGTCGAGTGCAAGGTCAGGTGCCTTGGCATAAGCATTTTGAACTGAGTATTTAGATTTCACATACCAAGGGTCTAATTTCTGTGAGGAAGTAACACCTTGAGCTCAGATAACTTGTTTTAATACCAGCCAAAGCTGTGAGATTGTACAGTTTGAAGACTGGCAAAAATGGAATTTATTTCCATGATATAAATGACTGCTGGACATCACGTGCTGTGTTACGGTGTTATCTTTTTGTTGAGAGCTGCATTTGTGAGATGAGTTACAAGTACACTGAGAGATCAATCTCACTTGTATGTCCAAAGAGTTACACGTAAAGAATTTGAAGTATTTGTAGTTCAGGTTCAGAAAACTTCTTGGTTGACATGATGGGAGATTTCACAGGCACAGGGAGAACATGGATGTGCTGGAGCACACCCAGAGGAGGCCACCAAGTTGATGAGAGGGGTGGAGCCTCTCTCCTGTGAGGAAAGGGTGAGAGAATTGGGATTGTCCAGCCTGCAGAAGAGAAGGCTTTGGGGTGACCTAATTGTGACCTTCCAGTACCTGAAGGGACCTACAAGAAACATGGAGAGACCCATTTATGAGGGCCTGGAGTGACAGGACAAGGGGGAATGGCTTTGAGTGGAGAGTAGGTTTAGACTGGGTATGAGGAAAAAATTGATTGTGAGGGTGATGAGGCCCTGGCACAGGTTGCCCAGAGAAGCTGTGGATGCTCCATCCCTGTAAGTGTTCCAAGCCAGGTTGGATGGGACTTTGAGCAGCCTGGGATAGTGGAAGGTGTCATGGCAGGGGAGTTGGAATGATTTGATGTTTAAAGTCCCTTCCAACCCAAACCATTCTGTGGTTTACAGAGCTTTTCATTAGTCTGTTTGCTCACATTACCTGAGCTTCTTAAAGGAACTTCGAAACTGATTATTTCAATTCTGTAACAATCACATGACATCATTTCTCTCTTTCTCCCTTAGATCAGTAGTAGTTTCACTTCGTCTTCTTCCCAAGCTGTTTGGAACATTTCAGCAGTTTGGGAGCAGCTATGACACACATTGGATAACAATGTAAGTAGGACCCTGTCCCCAGCAGTGCTGGGGCTCTTTGGTGTATAAAAAGCCTTTGAAATTTGGAGAGTACACAGTACAGCATTCCTTAGCAGAACAAACTGTGTAACAGTTTTCATGGCCTCAAAAGGGAGCGTTCTGTCAGTCCTGTGCCTGAAAATAACATTAGGAAACCTTAGGGATTGCGAGGGAGAAGAGAGTACAGTACTGGAAATAGTCCTGAATTCATGGTGGATGGAAAATTGAATGTTTACTTTGGGGTTATGTGTGTGCCATTTTCCTGTAACAGCTGTCTGCTTTCTGGGGCTTTTCTGATCTTTTCAAGCAAACTGTAATACTTTCTGTCCTTTAATTGCTGCAGGTGGGCAGAGAAGGAACTAAATATGATGAAGCTCTTCTTTGATAATTTGGTGCACTACATCCAGGCAGTCAGGGAGGGACGACACAAGCACGCACTGTAAGTACACAACTGACTTGGAGTGCTTCGTATTTTATGGTTTTAAACATTTCTGCTTTCTCCTGTTGCTCTTGATGTGCTCTTCTAAATAAATACTTTTTATATGGATATTTCATTCTTAGGGAGACAAAGGTCTGTAAAAACAACATTTTAAATAGCTCCTTTTTCTTAAAAACCCACAACTTGTGTGTCATTTTTGGTAGACATCATGTTGAACATTTGTGTACAAATAAAACATGAAGGTTTAGATACTCAAATTAATTTGAAGTGATTTAATAAACTACAACTATTAAAATGTTTTAGTTTTAAAATTTGTCATTAGCCTTTGCATGATTTTTTTGTTTTAATGCATTCATCTGCACTTTCTAATCTGTATGATTAAAATCAGGTGTATATAAACAAGCGATACAATTTCCAGCTCCCTAATCCCAGAGGAACAGACTGTTCATGTTTTGACAGATGTCAAAGGCAATATGGGCACCCACATCTGAAAAATGTTGCTATTTATGGGTCCAATTTAACTTCTTCAAATCTAACTTCATCCTTTATATCAGATGTTGCTTTAGTGAGGCATTACTTTAAAAGGTGGGATCCTTTAAATTCAGGCAAAATGATAAATTGTTCTGCTCTTTTGACCATCAGCCTTTTACTGTATAAATAGAAATAAAGTTTTCATATTCTTTACTAAATGATAAATTGTTCTGCTCCTTTGACCATCAAGCTTTTACTGTATAAATAGAAATAAAGTTTTCATATCTTTACTAAAATATGTTCATAACTTATATAAAAATATTGTTATTAAAATATTTTAGTAAAGAATATTTGTCATCTGGAATTGGAAATGAAGAGTAGAAATATCAGCATTTTACAAGTTAAGGGGGAAAAAGATTAAGTAGATCCTGCAAGGTGACAAACACTTGATACACACTTGAATTGGACTGTAAGACAAAAAAACCCCACCCTTATTCCCCTTCCCAAATCCCAAAAAAAAAAGTCGTTATTTGGTGACAACTCTTGTGTCGTTCCGCTGTTTGAGGCAGTTCTGCAACATCTTCACCTGGGGTCTAGTCCATGCACTGAACTAGAAATTCAGAAAGAAACTTGTAAGAAACATTTATGCTTTTAAGAAGCATATGTATGAGTGGGAAAGAAGTTATGACAATAAACAATTAAATGAACTTCCATTTTTGTCCAAATTTCCATTTAGATACAGCCACAGTGCAGAAGTTCAGGTTCGTCTTCAATTCCTGACATGTGTGTTTTCAACTCTGGGATCTCCAGACCATTTCAGTGAGTATTTGGGGTTGTCTTACCAGAGAAGCACCTCAGAGTAAGGCAAAAATACTTCTTAGGAATCCATGCCAGCTTAATATGTTATTTTAAACATACAATTTCAAATAATCTCTTGACAGAGCTTCAAAAGAAAGAGGATTTTTTTTGCAAAAGCACAGGACCAACCTTGAAGCTCAAATTCTGTTGCAGTTCTGTGAGAACAAATTTTCACGTTCTCTGTGCTTCAGTTTTTCCAAATAAGAGGATTGTAGTAATTACTAAAGGAAGATAATACATTATGTACTTCTGGGCTTTAGTTTATGCCCATAATGTTCCCAGAGATCTTTTACTGGAGTACTGCATTCCCAAAAGGAATAATTCTCTATATTGTAATAGTGTCAGAAATTAATTTCCTTTATGAAGAATGAAATGACACTTTTTACAATTGAACGGAGGAGTTATTTTGGTGGTCTCATTATAGGTAGTGCAGGTTGTCATACAATACATTTATATGTCGTGACCTGACATAAATATTCTGATTTTTCTGTGTATATTCTTGGGCTTTGTGGGATATTTGATGTTATAAAGCAGCAGTTCAAAAGACTTCCCTAATTGTAGGGTTGAGTTTAGAGCAAGTGGACATCCTGTGGCACTGCCTAGTAGAAGATTCTGAATGTTATGACGATGCACTACACTGGTTCTTAAATCAAGTACGGAGTAAAGACCAGCATGCCATGGGTATGGAGACTTACAAGCATCTTTTTTTGGAAAAGGTATGTCGAGAGTTAATTGCAATCTTAGAATTCCAGTAAAAGTGTTCCATTCTGTATCAACACTGTTTAATGTATTTCAAATTGTTTCTGTGGAAATCATCTCTTCAGTAGTCCAGGAGGGCCCCACTTGTCATGCAAAGGTTTTTCTCTGCTTGGAGAGAGGAGGGGAATGGATTAGTGGGAATTCTTTTCACACTAGTATTTGCCTCAGTGTTTGTTTACACATTGCCCTGTGTTGCATCTGCAGCTGTGCAGCACTTTTATTTCAATTTGGAAAACAAAAAATAGCTGCACAAAACTATAGTTTGCTTTATGTTGTACAGCTTAACCTGACTGAAAAATTGACTTTGCTTTTTGGGAGGGGCCTATAAATCTCAGCAATACCTCCATTGAAAATACAAACATGCAGAGCTTTTTTCATAGGGTCCCATCCATCCTTTTCGACAGATGACATTACAAAATGGATAGATTGTGCAATAATTAATGTGGTCTTGTTCTTTCCCAAGGTTACACAGGTTTTTGTCAAGTTTTGCACATGTATAAGTTTTTTTTGAATGGATGTCACGTATGCTAACAAATTCTTCTGCTGTTGATAAGTTAAGCAGCTGATGTTAAAACCATTTTTTCCCCTCTGCATTGTTCCAACTCAAATCAGTGGTGAAGTGAACTGTTTAAGCCAATTGTAGTTGATTTTTTGCATTGTTTCTAAAATTCAGGGTGTGATCTTTTGCAAAAACAAATTCTAACTGATCTACTACATTTGAATATCATTAATAATTAGAGTGATTAGTAACAACAGTGGTTCTGGAATAAACGCCCTGTAATTGCTCCCTGTTCTATCACTGAAATTCCTTTGCATACTAAAGCACATTGCTTTTGTTTAGATGCCACAACTAAAACCTGAAACTATCAGTATGACTGGCCTCAACCTCTTCCAGCATTTGTGTAATTTGGCTCGACTGGCTACGAGTGCTTACGATGGTGGCTCCAACTCTGAGGTAAGCCTGGATTCTGTCCTTGCTTTTCTTCCCTCTGCCATGTGTGGATTTTGTCTCTAGAGACAAAGATAGGAAAGCATAAAAAAGTCATACATGTTGCCTGCATCTTTTTGTGCAGTTTTATCATATTTTTATCATAATTGAACTGTATCCACTCTTGCATTTAAGGAATGTGTTTGTAACATTTGCTTTTCTGCAAATGAAGAAGATTCAGATCACATTCTATTAGTCATATTTAATTCTGACTAGAAATCTGTTGTAAAATGTGTCTCCATTTATGTATTATGTGCTTTAGAAGGTTTTTATCCAGAGAAATTGCTTCATAAATAATATTATGTTTAAAGTATATGGTCTGAATTGATTTGAGACTTTTTTTTTCTTGCAATGAATAGCAGTTATAATTGTGGGTTTAAGGGTTCATTTGAAAGTATTCTTGTTTGTCAAAAATGAAAATTCACTATTCTGAATTTCAGCCAGTTCTCCTCAGGAGTTTCAAAATGTTTCTGTGAAACTTAGAATTTTGTAGTAATTGGTGTGTGCAGTGAGAGCTCGAGCAGAGAGAAAATGTGATATTCTTAGTGGTTGAGTCAGGAGGCAAATAAAATGTCACAGATCAGAAAAACCTCACTCCCTGTAAAACGATGAGGCGATGTTTTGTTTCTGTTTGTCAAACAGTTGTGTGGCATGGACCAGTTCTGGGGCATTGCTTTAAGGGCACAGTCTGGTGATGTCAGTCGAGCAGCCATCCAGTACATCAACTCTTACTACATCAACGGTATGAACTTCAATTTTTATCTTTTTTTTTCTGTTGAAAGTGTTTTAAAGATTACCTAGCACTATCCTTCTTTTATTCTTAGTATTAAAATATGTTGTTCCAAAGCTGTGCCTATATAATTTACTTGAACTGGTATTACAGGTAAAACTGGTCTGGAAAAAGAACAGGAATTTATTAGCAAGTGTATGGAGAGTCTGATGATAGCTTCGAGTAACCTGGAGCAAGACTCTCATTCAAGTCTGACCATTATTGAAAGAGGGCTCTTAATGCTGAAAACACACCTGGAGGCTTTTAGGAGAAGGTAAAAAATTCTGTTGATATATTTGGATGCAGAATTCCTTTCTATTCCTCTTACCATAATGATGAGTGTGTTGAGAGTTGTTATTGCTTAAGGAATGGTTTCTTCGTGTAAAGCAAAGCCAGTAGGAAATAACTGTAAAAGGTAAGAAATAAAACTTAAACAGTTCCCAGAGTAGTCCCTTGTTCTTGTGTAAATATGTGTGGATGGGGTTTCATGTTTCCCTATCCCTCACCAAAGAAACTTCTTTAAAGCTATTTTAATTTTATTTGCAAAATAGTAAAGATGTCAGTAACTTCCTCTTATTAAAAAAAAAAAAAAACAACCTAACAACTCTTCGCAGGTTTTATCTTTCCTCTCATTGTTCAGCGCACATTTGTGTTAAATAGGCTTTGACAGAACCACTTTTCCCATGTTTTTACCTGCTTCCTAAGGTTTGCATATCACCTGCGACAGTGGCAGATTGAAGGCACTGGCATCAGCAGTCACCTGAAAGCCCTGAGTGACAAACAGTCGCTACCTCTGAGGATTGTGTGTCAGCCAGCTGGACTTCCTGACAAGGTGAGTTAGAATTCCTCTGCCAGCTACATCCTATCAAATGTTAGTAATCCCATAGTGCTCTTGGGAAAATAAAACACCTCTTTTCTTGCAGATGACTATAGAAATGTATCCGAGTGATCAGGTGGCTGATCTCCGAGCAGAAGTCACACATTGGTATGAAAATTTGCAGAAGGAGCAGATAAATCAGCAAGCACAGCTTCAGGAGTTTGGCCAAAGCAGCCGCAAAGGGGATTTCCCTGGTGAGCTGTTTCTACCTGGAGATTTTGCCTTACAGGGGTTCATTCATTTACAACTTAAATGATTGTGGGGTTTTTTATATCCCAACTAAGCAAGCATTAGGATTTATATTCTTTAGCTGTAGTTCTAATTAATATCACCCTCACTTCTAATTAAATGTTGTTTCTTAAGTACTGCCATTTGAAATAGCAAAGAAAATGTGCATCTGTCAAAAGTCCTTAAATCTATCCAAGTTCCATGTTCCAATAGACTTTCCCCCACATTATTTTTCTTCTTGTTGTTTGAATTATTTTATTTTCTGTAAACTGGAGATTCTGTTGCACACAACTTGATAAAGTTCTATGTTTCTTTATACCTTATCCTGTATTTCATCTAATTCATACACTTCTGGCTCTGCCATTGATTCAGAGTTTGAAGCCATAATTCAAATTCCTAATTTATACCCTACATACATGTATTCCAGTCAGATGGGAGATTTTCCTTACTCCTGCAATTGCTTTTTAATTTATGGTCATCCTTAGCTGGTTCTTCATCCTGCTTTGATGCTCCTCATTTGGAATGTCACCTTGCTCCTGAGATGGCCATCGCTTGCTCAGGATAGTGAATATGCATCCTGTTGTTGTTCCCTCTTAATGTGTTTGGGAGTGAATGAGAATTCCTGCTTTATCCTTCGGGAGGATGTTTTCTAAATCCTCTTGATGTTACATGTTACAGCATTCTTATCAGTTATTGCTGTTCAAAATGTTACTGTTTTCTAAATTCTGTGTTTCCTTGGGTTTTCTTTCTTATTCTAAGCATGAGTTAGCATGTAATGAACAATAATGTGAACAAATTCTGTCCATGTGTATCTTTCCAACACCAGTATTAGTATATGTTTAAACATCACTTCGTTTTCATAGTTTAACAACTTCTAAAAACATGTTTTCATGAGACACAATGTAAGTAAACCAGACTGAATTTTGGACACCTTACTACCTTCTTTGTAAAATCATTTTCCAGCCACTCATCAGAAGCAGTTTTAGTAAAGGAATTGTTTTGTTTTCCACCAAGTGTAAGCAAATAGCAGAAAACTTTTATTTTTGTTGTAACTGGGATTTTAGAAACACATGGTCATGTTGGGCAAAGTGTGCTTGTAAGAAGAGAGGCTTGATTGTCCGCACCAAATGACATTAAATTCCTAATCTTTTGATTCTTCTGGTTTCTTGTTCAGTGCTGAGTTCTTTGCAGGGTGTTCTCAGTTTTTCTTTTCTGAAGTGGGTGTGACTTTTTTGGTTCCAGCTTATATTTAAGGAAGATTAATCACTGCCTCTTTGACTTTACCACAAGTGTGTGGTACAGAGGGATTTTGTTGATGATCACAATCATTTTCCATTATCCTTCTGTGGCATAGTATCATTTACTACAAAATACGGAAAGCATGGTTAAATTCGTATTATAAACACTTTCCACTACAAGATTGGGTAATCCCTTGTCAAAAAGGTTATTTCTGAATACATGCAAGTAAATTTAGTTTAATGTAATAACTAGTTTTCTTGAGGAAATTACACGAAGTTTTTGCCTCTTTCTGTTTTCTACTGAAGGGTGTACTATTACAACTATGAAACAGTTTTAAAACTGTGAGTCCAGAATTTTGCTGAAGTAAACTTTTATCCTAGGTGGCCTCATGGGACCTGTGAGAATGATTTCATCTGGGCACGAGCTGACAACGGATTATGATGAAAAGACGCTCCATGAGTTGGGGTTTAAGGATATGCAGGTACTGCCAGCATGGGGAGCAGTCACTGGAAAGCATTGGCCAGCACTTTGCTTTTGTGTTCTGCCTCTGATTCCTGTGTGTTGGGCTGTGATTGATGTGTGGGGGTGATACAGCTCAGGCACAGTGAGGTGTGCAGCTGCGCCATGAATGCCTTAAGTGAAAGCAGACCTCTGCAAAGTAAAGATTGGACTACAAAATAAAAATCTATCTTGAAATTTTGAATTCTGATCCTTTTGGAAACGTTCCATGGCTTACCATCAAACTCTGTTGCAGATGGTGTTTGTCTCGCTGGGTGCCCCCAGGAGAGAACGGAAGGGTGAAGGTGTCCAGCTCCCAGCTTCCTGCCTACCTCCTCCTCAGAAGGACAACATTCCAATGCTTTTACTCCTGCAAGAACCTCATCTCACCACCCTTTTTGATTTGTTAGAGATGCTTGCCTCTTTTAAGCCTCCTTCTGGAGAAGTGGCTATGGAAGATAGTGAGGTAATTCAGAGTAATTTTATTAAAACAGTTACATTTAAGTTTTATTTAATTGGATCTGGTTTTCCTGTGTAGCCTATTTTTTTGTGTACTCTATTCAATTGCTAAAGATGTTTATTGTCTGCTTATTCATATACGGTAAAATCTTTATCATGTTTTTTCTTATTTTCTTAGCAATATTGTTCTGATATATTTGGAATGTTCCAAATATTGTCGAAGCTGTAAAAATAATTCTTAAGAAACAATATTGATTATTTAAATAGATATGGTGACTCATACTGGGAATTGGCTTGAAGAAAGGTTTGTAAAGGTTTTATTGCAAAAGCTCAAGCTTTGTCTTGTGTGCCATCATTAGCTCGTGAGAAATTAAAGTCTAGTAGACTTGAACCCATAGTTTAAGTTTTATGTGCATTTAAATATTCCAAAATATGTGATATGCTTTAAAGATCATCTAACTTAGTTTCTTGCAAGTTGAGACTTCAGCTGTCATACCTTAATTATGGATTTAGTTATCACATAGGAAACAGCCTTTTAATTAAGGATCAATACATTTTTGGGCATTGAAATCTCATTTTCTCGAAGAAGTTCACAATGAGAATGGTTGTTGTTTGGCTTGTCAGAGTGCACGGTGTGAAGAGCTCCATCTCCACGCAGAAAACTTATCCAGACGTGTCTGGGAACTGTTAATGCTCCTACCAACGTGCCCTAATATGTTGCAGGCATTCCAGAATATTTCTGATGAGCAGGTGAACAAAGTTTTACAAGTTTGTCTTTTTTATATGTGTTTTAGCTTCCAGTGTTTTGGCTGAATTTTTCCCAAATAGGAAATGTTAAATAGTAAATATGTTAAGTGTGCTGAGAAACAGCTAAACCTAATAAATCTAAGCAGATTTATTATTTGTTATATATATGTTGGTCAGCTTATCTCCCAAAATATGTTTTTATCATTTCTATTCAAAAATTATTTCACAAAATAAAAGAATAGTCATACTAATTATCACAGTCTTTTGGCTTGAATTGAAAGAGCAGTTTCTTCATCTGCAGCCTGGCTTTAAGACTATGACCCTTGTAATAGTGATACTTTTTACTCTCTAAGTTCACAGCAGGGGCTGGTTGGAAGTCGAGTTGGTTTTGTGTCCTATAGATGGAAATTTGGCCTCTTTAAAAGTGGTTGAAATTACAACCTGCCAGATTTTAGATATTACAGCTCTTTGTGCACACACGCATCATTTGGTGGAAGTTACAGTTCAGACTGTAACATTTGCCTTCCTCTAATTTAAAGTTGTGTGTATGTGCATGCAATGATGTTGCATTTTCATTATTCAGATTGTTAATCATGTACAGAAATATGCTTGAAATCATCTAATTTCAAATAGCAGATGAAATTAAACCCCAAATAATTTGTCCCTGCCACTTGGAAAATCCTCTCCCTGAATTTTTAGATAGATCAGCATTAAATATAATAGTGTTAATTGGTTTCTGTCTTTTTTTTTGTCTCTTAAGAGTAATGATGGCTTTAGCTGGAAGGACCTTCTGCGGATAAAAAGTGCCCATAAACTTTTGTATGCCCTGGAAATTATTGAAGCTTTGGGAAAGCCCAACAGGAGAATAAGACGTGAATCTACGGTAATTTTCTTGCACAGAATATCTGTGTTTCTCTGAACCCAAGTATATATTGATGATTGATTTTATAATAGTATAATTCTTTAGCTGTTTTTACAATTAATTGTTCTTTTTTATCTTTAGGGAAGTTACAGTGATCTTTACCCAGACTCAGATGATTCAAGTGAAGATCAAATAGAAAATAGTAAAAACACGTGGAGCTGCAAGGTTTGTTTTTCCTACAGTATTCCATGATACCTAATCCAGTTTTTCGAGACAGATACAAAATGAAAACCCATTTAAAACATTATCTATCCTAAAGGTTTTTATCTCAAATTTAGGGATAACATTTGCAAGTTTTTCTGTGTTATCAGGCCTGTAAATTTGCCACGGTAGTGTACCCCTGTTTAATTCATTTTCACAGAGTATCCAGCTGAATAGGTGATCATTTATTTATGAATTTATAAAGCTTAACTTGGTATCTAACTGATTTTGGTGATACTTCCATATCTGCTTTTTCTCATATTGGTTCCGTAATATGCTTACAGTTTGTTGCTGCTGGAGGGCTCCAACAGTTACTGGAGATTTTCAATTCTGGAATCCTAGAGCCTAAGGAGCAGGAATCGTGGACTGTGGTAGGTGTTTATTCACCCTTTCTCTCCAGAAGAGCATACCTGCTATTTGTAAAGCCTTTTAATACTTTGAGCCTTTGTTACAGTTTTTTTCTATTGTGAAATAGATTAATTCTCTAATTGAAACCACCAGAGTCTATGCAGTATCATCTTTTTTTGGAAGAGTTTATTTAAAAAGAAAAAGTATTCTGCTTTTTAATGTTTTAAGACCACCCTTCCTGTTTTTCTATATTTTTGAGGGGGCTTTGTCCATTTAAAATTGTAGAACTTAAAATTGTAGATCATGGAATCTTAGAGGGGAAAAAAACTGCATTCCTTGCTCAGCAATGATTGCAACTGCATTTATATTACTGTTGCATATCACACTTCTTTAAGGATGTCAAAAGTAGCCAAACAAGAATGGAGTACTTTATTTTTGCTCTTTTTTCTGCTTATTTTAGGGAAGGTTGTTATTTGGGAAATTATTTATTATAGTCTGTATTAAAAGCAGTAATCTGTTAATTATCATTCCCTCTGAAGAGGCCAAGAAATACCATTTTCCCTTGCTGTCAGTAAGACAATTAGCATAGTGGCTGTGGTGTTAATAAAGACACTTCCCAATAATGAACATGATTATTAGTCACTCTTGCATAATGTCTTTTTCATTATTATTCTATCGTTAGTTTGAACTAAATTCAAGTTACTTCTAGCTGTTTATCCTTTATACATTGCTGAAGCTCTTCATTTCAAATTCCATAGTAGGCGTTGAATTCTTTGTCAAATAAATCCCTCAAAATCGAAGATTTCATTCTCTTCCCCTTGCCAGTGGCAGCTGGACTGTCTCGCTTGCTTGCTGAAGCTGATCTGCCAGTTTGCAGTGGATCCTTCAGATCTGGATTTGGCTTATCACGATGTCTTTGCCTGGTCTGGGGTAGCAGAGAGCCACAGGAAAAGGACGTGGCCAGGCAAGTCCAGGAAAACAACGAGTGACCACGTGAAGGGCCTTCATATCCCTCGTCTGACAGAGGTAGGAGACAAACAGAGGCTCTGGGAGCTTTAGGAAAGGGACTCCTTTCTTATGGGAAGCCCTTCTTTTGGTAATGAAATTATGTAGTGGAAAGGTTAGTAGTAATAATTGGTATCAGTGATATGAATGGATATCCTGCTTGTTCTCTGAAAGAGTATTTTAGTAGCTTTAAACCTGGCAACCAAAAGGTGTTTTGGTGATTGGTGAAGATGTTAATTAGGAATTCAGAATTTCAGTGCTTTCCCCCTATTCCTTAGATTTTGTTTCCTAAATCAGAGTTTTTTACAGTAACCTGTTAAAACATGAGCTGTCCCTGTCCTTGCTAAATCCATTTTGGATTCCTTTAATAAACTCTAAAATAACTTTATTAGGGATACCCGAGTCAGTGTATGATGAACTTACCTGCAGCTGTAAACCTTCCTGCCACATTTCTGCATGCTAATTCCCTAAAGCAGTCCAAGCACATGGAATATTTTGGCATCAGGGAGATATTCATTGTAAATTGACTTTCTTGGGCACAGGACCAGCTGTGACTGCCAGAAAGTGCAGGTCTGAACCCTGAGCTGGAGCCAAATTTCCCATTTGTTATTCCTGGAAAGACCTTAACTATTCTATAGGTATTAGCCATTTCTGACAAAACAAATCCCTAAATCACTGTGGCTACTGTCATACAGGGAAATTATCAAATGTATTAAATTTTTAAACGTGTAAATGCTGCTGTCGGTTTCTCTAACTGGTTTTAAATTTTTAATTGTCATATGATTAATATTTTTGATTGCAGTGGATTTGATATTTAAATATTTAAAGATTTTCTTCAGGCTTGGATTTTAAAATTCTGTGTAGTCTGTCAGGTTTGCTGAAGATGAATATTTTAAGTGAATGTGTAGTCAATAAAATGTGTTGATCACAGAGATAGGCAAAGTTTATGTGTCCAACCTCATCCTCAACCCTGTCTTCTCAAGCCTAAAGTTTTTAAAAGGAAGTGAGTAGTTTATGCTTAAAAAAAGACTATGTTTTTACTGAAAGGATTGAATAAATGGTTGATTTTCCTATTCAGTTGAATTGTCTTTCTTAGAGAATGAAATTTTAGCATCTAGACCTAGTCAGTGAAACATGGGATTTTAGATCTGCTTTAATAAAAACAGTAAATTGTTAACTGTGAAGATGCTGTGATTTGCCTTTGGCTCTTCCTCCTCTACACAGGTGGGTTTATTTAGATTCACAGAGTGTGTATAATTGAAAAACACATCAAAAAGCTTGTTGTTATATTAACTTGTGTTTTTTTTTTTTTTTTCTTTTGACTTCAATTTTTAAAGGTGTTTCTTGTACTTGTCCAGGGAACCAGTTTGATTCAGCGACTTATGTCAGTTGCTTATACATATGACAACTTGGCACCTAGGTACAATATCTTTTTATTTTTGTGATAAAGCCGATCGAGTGTGCGCATTTTCATCGCTGCTTTAGTTCACGAGTACAGGGCTCTCGCAGCTGCCGTCCCCACTGACAGCCACATCAGAAACTGAAGTCTGGAAGCTGTAGACTTGCTTTTCTTAGTCACCTCCTGCGGTGGTTATCCTGCCCTCAAAGGAGGGGCAGAGAGGAGAGGGGTGAGAACTCCGTGGTCAGGATGTAAGGCATGGATATATAAACTATATGTGACATGCTCTCAGAAATTCTCTTGCCAAAATCACTTCCTTGTTTTCTCCAGAGAATTCCCAATTTCAAGGCAGCGTAAAGGAGAAATTGAAATAAATTCAGTTTTATGTTGCTTAGTCATCTGCCAGTTTTCACTTATTTTTTCCATCCTGCTGAAATTACTGTTTTAGCCATTGTGCAGATACTGAAGGCAAAATTTTCCCTGTTGGAGGTTTTGGTCCTGTTGCCTTTTTGTCCTGAGAAAAGCAATTCTGTGTAAGGCTGCATGGTGGCAGTCAGGCTGATGCTGGGGAGGTCAGGTTTTTGCTACATTGGTGGTGTAAAATTATTTGATTCCGAGTAATAGATAGTGAATTTTACCATATTTTTAAAAGATTGTTAAGGACATTCAGAACATTTCCAGTCAAGTCTGCAAGTGTGCTTACTTCAACCTCTAGTTGAGTTGCAGGAATAATTTTAAGTATATATGCTATATTTTTGGTTTCATAACCTTTTGTTGCAATTAATAAAATGTAAGTAAATAAGTACAAACGTTTAAAGTTTGCAAATGTTTATTCAAAGTGTGGTTTCTTTGTGAAGAAAACTAGATTTCTTCTGTATGGGTCAGTTCTTAGCTCTGTTTGACATCTCTATTTTGGATAAAATAAAGGGATTATGGGTAGTTCTTGGCTTTTAGTCTCACAGTCAGTAAAGCTTTATGGGGGTGACTTGAAGATTTTCATAGTTTTATTATTGTTGCTAATTTTGAATACTGCAAGAAATGAATCCTTTTAAGATGAATAATTTTCCAAGTGGTGACTTAAGAGTAACTGTGTTGTGCCTTGTGTGTACTTGTATTTCTAAGTGATAATCTGTTATGTTCTGTGATAAAGTTCAAATGATTTTATCTTCTTCCCATCAGGGTGTTGAAGGCTCAGTCTGATCACAGATCAAGGCATGAAGGTCAGTGCTGCAAAACAGCTGTGTCAGGAATTAATAATAGGGACAGCAAATTGATGATAATAAGTTATAATTTTGATTTATTCCACCATTAGAATGCCAGGGAAATACCCAAGCAAAATGCGGTCCAGGTTTTCCCTGATCTACTTTCCGGCAGAACTCCAGTCCGGGTTTTCCCCCCCAGACTGGATTTAGGGTGAAATCCCATCGTGGGTATTCCCTGATCCTCTTTCCAGGGGCCATCCACTCTGGGTTTTCTCCCCACTCTGGATTTAGGGTGAAATCCCATCTGGGTATTCCCCGATCCTCTTTCCAGGGGCCATCCACTCTGGGTTTTCTCCCCACTCTGGATTTAGGGTGAAATCCCATCTGGGTATTCCCCGATCCTCTTTCCAGGGGACATCCACTCCGGGTTTTCTCCCCACTCTGGATTTAGGGTGAAATCCCATCTGGGTATTCCCCGATCCTCTTTCCAGGGGCCATCCACTCTGGGTTTTCTCCCCACTCTGGATTTAGGGTGAAATCCCATCTGGGTATTCCCCGATCCTCTTTCCAGGGGACATCCACTCCGGGTTTTCTCCCCACTCTGGATTTAGGGTGAAATCCAATCACGGGTTTTCCCGATCCACTTTCCAAGGGAAATCCAGTCCGGGTTTCTCCCGATCTGGATTTTGGGCGAAATCCAGTCCAGGTTTTTCCCCGATCCACTTTCCAGGAGAAATCCAGGTGGGTTTTCCCGCAGTCCTGATTTCGGATGAAATCCAGTCCGGGTTTTCCCCCAACCTGGTTTCCCAAAGCAATCCTCTCTGAGTTTTTCCCCAGTCCTGTTTCTGTGTGAAATCTGGTCCAGGTTTTCCTGATTCAGTTTCCAGGTTAAATCTGATTTGAATTTTCCCACATTCTTGCTCCCAGCCTTGATCGCCAAACTTTCTATAAGACTAGGAAGGGGGAAAATTCAATTTTATGTTGGGAATGAATGTGGGGCAGGGTTTGGAAGCATCTTCTGCTCAGTGAGTTTTTCCATTGGCAGCAGCTGCATCCCTCTTGTCTAAATATTCATGATTAGGCTCATGGCAGAAATTCCGCATGAGAATTTTCAGCCTAAGTGGCTTCAGTGAGGAGGAGACAAACAAATCCCATACAGCACTTTATCCTATGTTAATAACCAATGGCAGAGGCATCCAGGCAGGATCCTACCAAAATGTAACAGTTTGCAAAGTGGAAAACAAGAAATTCAAGTGGAAGTTAAGGAGAAAATGAGAGAGCTACTAAGAATAAACTCCTGTTGCACCTGAAAAATTGAAATTAGACCTTATCCCAAGAGCAGCTTTCTTTATCCTGCCAAGAGCAGCAGCTTTGTCGCCAAGGCAGGAGGGATCCCATCCCATTAAAAGCTGTCCCACACACCCTGGGACACATCTGTAACTGGGAACGTTCAGGCCTTGTGTGCTGTGAACAAACCCCAGTACATATTGGCCCCAGCAATTGCTGTCATTGGGCGGGTCTGTTCTTGGGTTCTTGCTGGTGGCAGTCTTTCCCCTAAATAATTAAAGATGAAAAATGGTTTCTCCATTGGTAATTCATCTGAAAAATGGGGTATTTGGAAGTGTAGTCCTTGAAAGCATTCTTGCCTTAGTACTGGAAGAATGATGACACTAGACAGAGTCTGAAGCACTCCAAAGTACTCATTCTTGCTAAAATTTCCCTACAAAGATGCTACCTAAGATTTTTCAAACAGGGGGCTTCAAGGTGATTGAAATGGAACTTTTGTTTGAGGCAACACAAATGTGGCCACAGGAGGTAAGTGTGAAGACATGAAGCACCAGCTACTGGTTAAGAAGTAGAGATGCAGGGAAGGATTGTGCCCCCCACTGATAATATCTAATGTAATTGAATTATTAGTACAGTATTTAATCAGCATAGTGGTAAAGCTCTGAGTTGAGGTTGTATCCTATGCGCCAGGAAAGATTTGGTCCTGCCTGTTAGTGTGCCTGAAATAAATGTCCCTTGGGCTGGAGCTGTGCAACGCTTTACCCAAAAAGCCTTTGCTGTTCCGTACAGTGGGATTTCTCTCCTTCCCTTTCAGTCACTCACTATTCCATGTGGCTCTTGGTGAGCTGGGCTCACTGCTGCTCCTTGGTGAAATCCAGTCTGGCCGACAGTGATCATTTGCAGGACTGGCTCAAGAAACTTACCCTCCTTATTCCAGAGGTATGGTAAAAGGGAAGGTTATTCCATTCCTGATGAGTGCCTTAACTTTGGTTTGCCATGAAATGCAAGACGTGCAGTTTCTGCTGAAAGGAGCAGGATCTGACTCAGTTACTTGCAGTGCTGTGTAAGAAGTGGTCATTGTAAGGTGGCACATCTGTGGTCGATGGCCAGCCACGGTATAAACTCTGACCTGTGTTCTTGGCTTCTGTTGGAAGGTCATTTTTTCATTGTAATTTGTTAAAATTTCGGGGAAATTGTTGAAATTTTTGGGTGGTGCCACCTGACTTGAGTTAGCTTAAATGTACTTCCCCCCCTTCATGTTTTTACATTATTAAAAAAAAAATAAAAATATTTCGCTATACTTAGAATCACAAAATGAGGTGAACGAGAATTGATACAAAAATCTTTGTTATGACCGAATCTTTGTCTAGCTTTAAGTAGTTTTTCTCATGTAGTAAAAGCTTAATAATTGCATCAGCATAGTCACAGTAGAAAATTTTTGTATTTTCTAGTGATTGCTTAAAGGTGCAATGTGGGCATGATGTGATAATTCTTATCTCTTTCTTTATTACTCAAGCACAGAAAAAGCTTACAGGCTGACTCCGTTTAAAATCCCTGGAAATGAGAAAGTGCAAACTTCCAAAGCTGGATTAGAGATTGACTGTGGATTTCTTAATAAAAGAAAGAAGAAATAAGTTCTAGTGAAATTTAATTAATTAATTAAATTAATTAGTAATAAATAGTTAGTAATGAGTAAGTGTAAATTCAGGATTCATGTAGATTTCCTTGATTTGCCAGATGTGCTGTTTTCTATTCTAGTCACTGTAATCTTCCCTGTAGAAAATACATGACTCAAGAGACGCAGGGCACAGAAAAATCATCTTTTTAATTAGAAAAAGATGTTTTGCATTTTTCTGTAAGCAATTTAAATCCACATTATTTGTAATACCAGTTTTTAGAAAGGCATATTCTACCCTGATAACCTGATAGATATTATGAGAGGCAATCACATACCTGTGAAAGAAAAACATACAAAAGGAAAGCTCTTCCAAATAATACCTGCAATCATTTAATTTTACTATTTTCTCTACAGACTGCAGTTCGCCATGAGTCTTGCAATGGTTTGTACAAATTATCTCTCTCCGGTCTGGATGGGGGAGACTCAATCAATCGCTCCTTTCTGCTGCTGGCTGCATCAACCTTGTTAAAATTTCTCCCTGATGCTCAGGCTCTGAAACCCATTAGGGTAAGTTTAAGGCATGACAAGATTTTATCAAAGATATATTTAAATACACTTTTCTAATATAAAAACTAAAAATGGTAGCGCATTTTCATTATGTCTGACATACTGTTTCAGATACACAGAGGTATTAAGACTTCTGGTTTAGCTGTTTCCAGAAGCTTTTGGAAAGTGCTTAAACTGTGGCACTGCAGTAAAACACAGCGTGGCTGTGCCTGGAGAAATGCAGAACAGCTTTTAGGGAGTGCACTTGTTCTTGAATTTCAGTGTCCACATAACAGATACTTAAAAAGAGAGTTAAATGAAAATGATCTACAGAAGATTTTGCAATATTTCTCTCATTTTCAGAAGAGTTTGAAATTAGAGATGCATTAACTAATATTGAATCAGCCCAAGTTTCTCATGTTTTGTCCAGTCTCATACTGAATATTTTTGCAATTTGCAGTGGGTGGGATGAACTCCACATGATTCTACAGATTTTTTACAGGTCTGGCAGATCATCCTGACAGTTTTTCAAGA
Organism: Acanthiza pusilla; assembly: GCA_036630365.1. Classification (NCBI taxonomy): domain Eukaryota; kingdom Metazoa; phylum Chordata; class Aves; order Passeriformes; family Acanthizidae; genus Acanthiza; species Acanthiza pusilla. Next base: position 183,465 of record JAXCHO010000163.1, on the reverse strand, counting down.
AAATTAATAAATATTGCAGAAAAAAAATAGGGCAAAAAATGTTTTACAACGCTGTTGCCATTGTAAAACACATTGTTCATATACTTACCTTAGAGGCTTGAAGAAAGTAATACTCTTGTAACACACTTACTCTGTTCCCTGGGATTTTTAAAATACACAGTTATTTTGTGTTGCACTTCAGAACAACAGCAATTTCTTTCCACAGATAGAGGATTATGAAGAGGAAACTGTGCTGCGACCTGGTTGTAAGGAATATTTTTGGCTGCTGTGCAAACTTATTGATAACATTCATGTCAAAGATGCAAGTCAGGTTGGTTTGCTTTGCATTCATATCAGTGTTTCTTTTAATTTGTGTCTTCAGACATTTTTTCATAAGATATGATGAATTGCTGTGAACAGCTCTTGGATCTTTCCCATCTCCCAGCTTTCCCCACTCTGATGTGTATTTAGTGGCTCTTGGAAGCTTCAGGCAGTGACTCTGTAGAGTCAAGAAAGGGGGGTTGTTATAACACACAAAGAAGGTGAACTTAGTTGAAGGTCACAGACGTGGGAATACTGTAATTACCTGGGAGATTCACTGTTGATAATTTCAGTGTGTTTCAAGGAGGCGCTAATCAAATATTTGATTAAAACTGAAAGAGTTAAATTCAGATTACAGCCATTTAGCACAGGTTAGCAAACTTACGTAGAGCATGCTTGAAAATGAGTTTTAATTGTCTCAGTTTTTCTGTGTGCAATAGTAAAATTTCCTCCAAAAGCAGTCCTTAATTATTTCCCATTTTCTTTGTTTTGAATCAGACAACCCTGCTTGATTTAGATGCCCTGGCGAGACACCTTGCTGACTGCATTAGGAGGTGAGCTTTGCCCACAGTAATCTCACCTGTAACTTGCATTGTATTTGCTGTTAGTGGGGCAGAGTTGTAACATTCTTTCCTCTCTGTCTATAGCAGAGAAATCCTTGACCATCAGGATGGAAACATAGAGGATGATGGGCTCACAGGACTGCTTCGCCTTGCAACCAGTGTTATTAAGCACAAACCACCATTCAAGTTCTCTCGGGAAGGCCAGGTGAGGACACTGAAAGACCCCTAAGAGATCAAAATAGTGTTTTCTATAGAACATTTTCATTGCAGGGCTCAATATGTGAATGTATCTCATATTTCTAGCCTTAGGATGATGGACAAAACCACACATATTCCTTTATTAACAAGTAGTACATACAGTCCCTTCCCCTTCTAACTATATTTAATTCCAGCATAGAGCACTTAAATCCTTGAAGTTTTATTAATTTTCATTTATTATCTTTAGATGTTTTTACTATTGATCAGTCTTAACCAGTTTAAGTCCTTAATGACAGCTGGTTTTGACCAGATCCTGGGACAGTCTGATCTAAAAGTAGCATTTAAGCTCCACATCTGTTACAAGAGTATTACATTCCACCTGTGCTTGTAAGATGGGGGATTGGTGAGGCAGGGGAAGTTGCAAAAAAATTCTTGTTTTGTCTTTGGGAACTACATTATGTTAAAAAAACCAAATTGGTAAGACCTGATTTAGACTCATGTTCTTTTCTGTATACTCTACAGAACTTCTTATTGGGCCTTCAGTGAGGTTTCACCTGCACAGTAGGCTCCTGTGTCTAATGATGTTGTTTAAATCCTGTCTATTTGCTCTGTTACCATAAAATGGCCCTGGAGGTAATTCGATTGTCCAAATGTGGCACTGCTGACAGCATTTTAAGACTGCTGCTGCAGTTCTCCTGGATAAGTGTAGTTTAAGTATGGAGAGCTTGCAGATTAAATTAAGAGAGTCCAATCCACAGAGCACAGTGTGGAGGAGGATGTAGAAATTAAAACAAAGGCAAGCAAAGGTTGGATTGATGTAGCTTGGATGTATGGAAAGCATAAGAAGAAAGGAAAAGGGAAGCTTAAGTAGAAAGGAATGATAATACCCAGAGTCCTAGAGCACACTGTGTGCATGGAGTGTATCACAGAAACGTGATTTGAGAAATCACTGGTGAATGTGGTCAGAGCAGTGTCCACAGCAAACTTCTCAAAAAGAATTTGGCTTTTCTGAGCGGCAGGGACTTCTAAGTTGTCATTTTCGAAGTCATCATCTAGTATTTTCTAAAATTCTGTGTACAGTTAAGAACACTTGTTAACTGCACATTATAAAGTGCATTAGTGAAGGGTTTTGTGTTGTGTTCAGTGCAACAGAGCAGGACTGTGAAACCACATTGGTTCCCTCTGAGCAAAGGCTGGTGAAGAAATGTCCAGGAAAATACACTGGCAAATACATGTCCTGCTCTGCCTTTTCTTCTCTAGAAGAAACTAGTCTTAAAGTTCCTGAAAATACATATGTCTGGTTTGTTAAATGAAGTTATCAATCGTAAAATCAATAATATTTTGTTATTCTTTTCCAATGGGCATGTTCTTCTTTAGAACTATAGTACGGTTAACAGTGCACTTTATGCAGTATAAAGAAAGTTGTTGAAATTTCTGATTCAGAACTTTTCAAGTCAGAAAGTTCTGTATGATAGAGGTCTGCAAAGTCTACAGAAGTTCCTAGAAAATGTTAATATATGATTTATCTTCTTAGAACACATTCAAGCTGCTACATGTGCCAATTTAACTGTTTTACAGGAGTTTCTGAGGGACATCTTCAACCTCCTGTTCTTGCTGCCCAGTCTGAAGGACAGACAACAGCCAAAGTGCAAATCCCACTCCTCCAGGGCTGCTGCTTACGACTTGTTGGTGGAAATGGTGAAAGGCTCTGTGGAGAACTACAGGCTGCTCCACAACTGGGTCATGGCACAGCACATGCAGTGTAAGAACCTTCAGTCACAGACAGCTTTGGAGTGCTTTGTGGCCACTAACTCTGCTCTGGGAATTCCACTTTCTACCTCTGCAATTTATCCCCCATCACCTGGGGTAGTGTCACAGAGCTGGTGTTGCTCACCTAGAAAACTTAATCCCAGGAATAATTTTCATATGACCTCTTCTTAAATATGCATTATTTAATATATGTGGTCCTGTTAAATGACACCTACACATGGGTACCATTGGATTTTACACATTTCATCAGCTTGTGCTGGATTTTAATTTCCCTTTTTCCTTTCTAACTTGAAGAAACATGGAATATTTATATATGAGCCCCACCAAGGTACTGGAGATGTGCTGGCTGGGAACAGCATTGTCATGTTTTCAGAGGCTCTGATATCCTTGTAGTTGACTTCAGTCTGTACCCAGATATCTGCATACAGAGCTAAAGCAGTTCAGCTGTGCCTTTTGGCTTTCATGCTTCCTGCCTTTTGGAACTACAACTCCTATGTATAATATGGAAATTACCAAAATTTCAAATTAGTTAATGTTTTATCTTTGATTTGCAAATCCTCATTATGCATTTTTGGCTTGGTAGATTTCCTTTCACATGCCCAGTTTAAATTCCTGTAACCCGAGGTTCTGCAATTTATTATAATCTATGGAATTGATTTTAGTGCCTTACAATTCAGGAAGCAAAAAGGAAATCTGATCATAATAATGTTCAGTGTTCTGTTCTCATACACCTGGGGCCTTCCATGGGCTCCTGTGCTCAGAAGAAATGCTATGAAGAATATATTTTGTGAAAATACTGGATATTTATGTTTGCTGTGAGCACATTATCTACTGCTGAGGTTGTCTGTATCTCTCCAGGTGCATTCATTCATTTTTTACAATTACTCTTTTCCTCGCTCCAAATCCCAGTAATTCCTTGGTGCTGAAGTTTTCTGTAACATTTACCACAGTTTTTTCTTTCTTCCAAGTACTCTCCTCTAAATTGTTTGCTCCTTCCTGAGGTCACCAGAGCCATCTGCTGTGTGCTCCTGCTCCATATCCAGTATTTCTCACTTGCATCAACGTTAATGGTATTACAACAGGCAGAGTGCTCTTCTCTCTGTGATGTGCACCCAACACGGGATTGTGATATCTCATTTGTTTAAAGGCTTGTTATTCCATTGATATGATCCAAAGATTATTAAAACTGGGATTTTCCACTTTGTTATCCCTGTAATCTTGTTAGTCTTCAAAAATCTTACTCTTAGGCCTGTCTCTCCATTCTTCTTAGGAGAAACATTAAGGAAAATATAGACATTTCCAAGCTGTCTTTAGTTTTAATGTGGTTTCTTCACAGGGAGGGCTCACAGTTCATTCAGGCTGATCTTACTGAGGAGTGGATTTAGATATCTTCAGTTGTTCATCAGTTTCTGGCTGTGTTTTAGAGTTTTGCTTTTTTAAAGACTGATAAAACCCTTCAGTTCAAAGACCAGGTGCTTTGCTTTTCCAGGAAGTTTAAGATCATGTCTGGTGTTGTGGATTGAGCAGAAGTATCAGCAGAAGGTGGAATATAGAGAAATTCACGGTCATTTTGAGAGGAAAAAAAATATCCAGCTTTATTTTGCTTAAAATAGAATGTGAATATTGCAAGTTTGGTTTCAAGTTTCCCCATCCCTTCCTGAGAAAAAGCTGGTTTCTATAACAACAGTGAGGCATAAAGCAGACAGACATCAACGAGCCTCAAATTTGCCTTCCTAGTTAAGATCCATATGGAAGAAGGAAAAATTTCATTACACAAATGAAGGCAAGTCACTTAAAAAATCCCAGGGTTGGGAGCACAGGATTGTCCTGAGAAAGACTCTGTCAAATTCCTGACTGCTCTGTGTCAGATGGAAGGAGGTGGAAGATACTCCAGCTGGTCTGTGAAGTACAAAGTCATCTGATTGCTTTGCAATTACAGCTTGATGAGCTCTAAGCAGTGATAGATGCTGAGCCCTTCCATCAGAAAGGGTGAATTAGGATGTTGTAATTTAGGGATTGCAATTAAGGCAGGGAGTTTTGTGTTATTCTGCCGTGCTAATGACCTTCTTGAGGAGGTGAAATGTGCAGGGGAGCTTTGTTTCAACTGGCTGACCAGCCCAGGTAACCCGAGGTCACACCGCTGAGATTTGTTGAAACAGGAGAATTCAACCTCTTTCCTTCCTTCCTTGAAGCTTCAGGGCTAGTGGTTGTTTTGATGCCAATGCCAAAATGAAGATTAGAACTATTATTTGTTGTGCAACAGAACATCTTGTGGGTCTGGTCTCTGAAAATGTGAGGATGCCAATTAGTTTCCTGAGTTTCTGTCTGATAGTATGAATTGAGAAGAGTGCTTAATGAGTCTTTCATCTGTGACAAAATAATTAAGGATTTAAAGTTTAAATCTTGAACCCCACATAGCTTTTATGGACTGTAAAATAAATCCACACTATTTTGGGGGATATTTTTTCCTCTTTATCTGAACATATACTTCAATAGAGGTACTGAATTATTTTTGGAATACTCTGAGTTTTTGGAGGATGATATCTTTGGGGATGAATAGCAAAGCTAGATGCACTGCAAGTTTTTGTGTCCAACTTCTTCGATTCCAGGGAAGATTGTCTAAGCTGGTTACCATCTTCCTGACTGGCAGACAAGAGCTTTCCCATTCTTCTGATTTCTTGGCAGCCATATCAGAACAAGGCTCATTAAAGAATCTCTCAGACCTGCCAAACTTGTCTGGTGCCTCCCTGTGTAAGAAATCCATCGCTACATCTGGTATGAAATGCAGAGGAATAGAAAGCTTCGAGGAAAAGAAAATGTCTTTTTCATTTTGATTCACTTACTGCTTTGGAAAGCACAGCGAGCCCCTTGCAGCCCAAGTGGTGTGGCAGGCAGGCTGCTGCTCTATCCAAAGATTTTAAAGGTTTTCCTGAGGAATATATCACCCATTGTCCTTAAGATCAGGCACAGTCTGCCTCATGCCTATAAATGCACAGTGCATAACCAGGTGACATTTTATTAATGTGAGCATCAAGCTTTTAATTGTATTTCGATTTTTGCAAATTGCGCTTTAAATTTATTGTTTTCCTGCCTGTGTGATTGCTGTTTTTCACAGCTTCCCATGCACCTTACAAGTGGGATTATTGGCCCCACGATGATGTCCGTGCTGAGTGCAGATTTGTGGGTCTAACCAACCTTGGAGCCACGTGTTACTTGGCCTCCACTATTCAGCAGCTGTACATGATCCCAGAGGCCAGACAGGCAATTTTCACTGCAAAGGTGAGTGTGGGGCTTGTGTATTTGGATAGAAATTTCCATTCAGAATTGGTGCAAATGCTGAAAAAAATAGAGATTTGCTTCTAAAACTTCCTTCTAGATAAACAATATTTTCTCCGCAGTTAGCTTGCTTTTTGTTCCGTTGGATTTTTTTGCTGGTGTCTAAAGTGAAGAGGGATTTTCTTAAATATTTAATGTGGTAGGTTCTTAGGGTGGCATTGAAATAAAACATGTTCTAAAAGTCATATTTCTGTTGCTTTCAGCTAGGTGGATTCAGATTTGGGGTTATGTGAATTGTCTGTTGTTTCTTAACTCTGGGTTATCATTTTGTTAACAAATGTTTTTCCCTGAATGTTTATGAAATCTCAGAGTGTGTATCTCATGCTACCAGAAGTACAGCAGGTCCTGTAAATTATTATACATTGGTTAACTTCCAGAAATGCAGTATTATTACTTTGAGCTCTTTATTGTAAGAGAGAAGGCATCATTTTGGTCCCTGACATCCACAGGGTGGATATAATGGGTGAAACACCCTAATCGGCAGTGACCTCATCATTTTCTGTTATTGTTAATTGCTGCTACTTGTCAGCAATTTATAAATGGAATTGCCATTTATAAGTGAAAATAAAACAGAAGAGAAGCACAGGAAATGCATTATGTAGAGGGTTGTTCAGAACCCTCACAACATCTGTGAATTGAAAAAAATTACTCCAAAAGTGCTAATATTTTGTAATAACTTCGTAAAAGCTCCTAGCTGCAATAAATTTTTAGAAAGTAGAGTTATTTTTGTCTCAGGTTTAAGGTTCACTTGGCAAAAAAGAACCAAAAAAGTGTAAAACAAGTATGAAGAATATAGGTGTAAAATAATATTGTACACAATAATTTTTATTAATTGTCTATAAGAAAGTTGCTGAGTTTTTATTTGAATGTCACATCTTTTTAATGTCTGGTTTTGGAAAGAAATCAGCAAAAAGATGAAGTCTTCTTTTATTAATTTCTTTTAGTATTCAGAAGATATGAAACACAAGACCACTCTACTGGAACTGCAGAAGATGTTTACATACCTAATGGTAGGTGTGAAAGAGGGTATTTTAGAAAGTAAATTTTTTGGGGGTGGGGGATTTTGGGGAGGGTGGGAAGGCAAGAAAACCATAGTTGAGGCAAGGGGCCAGTTTGACACTGGTAATTGACCTTATTTTCCCAAGGAAGGATTTGTCTGACTGCTACAGGAGCCCTCCAGGTCGGAATCTGGGACAGTCCTGCATATGGATTTTAAATATTTAAGGGATTCTTTGTACAGAGTTCTGGTGAATCAGCAGTATTGAATTACAGATGTGCTGGGGACATGGGGTTTCCCTGGTGATGAAATAAAATACATTCTTTTTAGTCATTGCGTTTTCCTTGCTCCAATATTTAAAGATTAATCCATTGAAATAAAGCAAAATTTGGAGGTTCCAGGACTAAACAAATGTAAAGCAATTCACAGGTATTCGCTGCTATTAAAATAGTGAAACAATTCTGAAATAATGAAAAGAAAACCTGAGGAGGGTTGAGTGTCTTGACTCTGGCTTTATATAAGAAATTCACAACCACTTTGAAGACAAATGAGGAAAGGAATTTTGACCTCTAATGCCTGCCATGAATCATAGAAATTATTAAATTAGGTGTTGACATAAGCAGAAAATAATGTAGGAACACAGAGTCACACAAAGACTGACAATTATGTAAATCTTGAAGACTTTATTCTAAAAAAGGCAATATTTACAGGAGGTACTGTCTTGCTACACATCCTTAAAAGAAAACAGTGTAAATAAAGTCCTGCATTCCCTGTGTGCAAGGCAGTGGAATGGAGATATATTCTAAAGAATTGCTTTATACTGCAAATTCTTTTCTCTGGCTCAACACATCCTGTTGAAAACTAGATGATAACAGGGAGGGGTCTGAATGAGAATGGAGCACTTGGCAAGATTTAAATCAGCAATGTCCAGAAATATATAAATACAAGCTGATGTTCTCACATTTTATTCTGCATCTGAACCGATAATGCAGAAGCTGCACGTGTCACCTATTCAGCCAAGATATTTTATTTTAATGATTTGTTTTATGAAGTATTTACTAAATATTTTTAATATTATTTTACTAATGATATTTTACTAATTGGTAGAATACTAATGGTAATCAATTAGTTAAAAACTGCTTTGTATTTCATCAGAAACATTTAAACATTTAGGAAACTATCCTGCCTTATAAGCATATAATATGTAAAAGTGTGTATTTTTACAATAGATATTTGTGTATGTGTGTGTGGTACGTTTGTGTAACTTCGAAATAAAAGGATTTGTGTTGATTTGGTTTGGTTTGATTTCTTTTATCCAAAGGAAAGTGAATGTAAGGCCTACAACCCAAGGCCTTTCTGTAAAACCTACACCATGGATAAGCAGCCCTTGAACACTGGAGAGCAGAAAGATATGACTGAGTTCTTCACTGACCTCATAACAAAAATAGAGGAAATGTCTCCAGAACTGGTGAGTTACTAAGAGGGAGCAGAAGGGAGCTTGAAAACTTGAGGGATTTGCTCAAATTTCCTTGACAGAATTTATTCTTTCATTCACAGAAAAATACAGTGAAAAGTTTGTTTGGAGGTGTTATCACAAACAACGTTGTTTCTTTGGTAAGTGTTCCTGCTCTACCCTTACCTTTTAAAGCTTCTTTTTCCTATCTTCACAAAAACTGTTATTTCATTGCTTTTCTCCCACGTTTATTCAGGACTGTGAGCACGTGAGTCAGACAGCTGAGGAGTTCTACACAGTGAGGTGCCAGGTGGCAGATATGAAGAATATTTATGTGAGTAATGCCAGCGTGAGATGAGTCCCATAGATCTCAGTTACAAAGGGCACAAAACACTGCCACACACTTGAAAATGTCGATGCTTTTTGTCTGCACTCTAGTTTTGGGGTGTTTTTAGGTTGTTGTTATGAGGTAATTTAGTTCCATCTTTTCAGGGCAATGTGCCATCAGCTGGGGCCGTTTGCCATTGACTGTTGTTTTACAGTCAATAATCACTATTTACTTGTGTTTTCAACATGCTGTGACCATTTTACATGAAACTGTAAATGTCAAAAGATTTAACATTTACAAGTACTACTGCTTATTAAGTTAATTTAAACTTTACATCAGCATAATTCCGTGTTTTCAAGCTTTTTAAACAACCATCAATCCTGACATTTGATACTTGAATTTAAAGGACTTGTATTCTTTGAGACAGCTTGGAATATTGAGTACCATTTTTATGAGTTTGTTCCTTAATTCTGTGTGTGGGTTAGAGACTAGTTTTCCTGTCAAACTCTTAGTTCAGGTGTGTGCTCTTCTGTGAAAAATTTTGGGGCTTTCTACCACTTTCATTTTCATAACTTACGGAAATGTTGGTTAAAATCAAAGTATTGAAAGGGAGGGGTTTGGAAAGCAGGCCATGTAAATATCAACAACATAGAAATATCCAAGATAAATGTAAACTCCTTTTTTGTTTGTTCCATGTAGGAATCTCTTGATGAAGTAACTATTAAGGATACCCTGGAAGGTGACAACATGTACACGTGTTCTCATTGTGGGAAGAAAGTGCGGGCTGAGAAAAGGTGTGGCTAAGAAGAAATTCTTAATGTTTCTTTTTAGTAAATTACTGAAATTCCGTTTGGAATAACAGGAATCCTTTAGATGGAACAGGACTGCTCTTGCATTCAGTGTAGGCCTATAAAGATGTGATCCCTGTGCAAATCAGAAAAAAGAAGGAAATCAAATTTCCAAAAGAAAGAATCTAAAGTATCTTAGCAAAAGATGACAGGGAAATGTTCATGACCTTTTTTAATTTAAAAAAAAAATAGAAATTAGTACCCCTTGAAACGTTAGTCCTGGATTTAAATGCTTTCAAAGGTTGGTTACTCATTTTGCAGGATAACTGCTTAGGTTTCATACATCACCCCAAATTTCTTAATTAGAATCAGTAGATTTAAAAATGCTTCCACGTTTTGAAAAGTCTGCTTGTAAAGTAAATTAAAATTTTATGTTGTCTTTATATTGCAGCTAACAAATTTCTTGGTTGGAGTTGGAAAACCTCGTTGTTCCAAATTACATGGGTGGAAGTAACTTACTTGAAAATCATTATTGCAAATTTTGTGAGATTTAATGCAGGAGATGTTCTGCCTTGAAACTTGTCTTTTGGAAGAGAGTAGAGCTCCCTGCAGTGAGGGGATTTGCATTGGTGAATTCATTCATGGCTCATTTTATGATACTATTTTAGAAAACTCTGGTTCCTGCCGTAAGAGTAAATTTGATGTTTCTTCCAAGGTACAATGACAGCCTAAATAGAATTGTTCAATGGGCTGAATTTGACCTTCCTGCTGTCAGTCAGTCTGCCCTGCTCTGGGGCATTATAAGAGCTGAATTTTATATTTACATGCCTTAGTGGCAGATCTCCAGTGTTACAGTTGAAATAAATGTTTAAAACCTCAGTGAAAATACAACTCACCCTACTAAGTTTTCATAAATCATGATTATTTCTCATCCTTCAGGGCGTGTTTTAAGAAACTACCTCGTATCTTAAGCTTCAACACCATGAGATATACATTTAATATGGTGACCATGATGAAGGAGAAAGTCAATACCCATTTTTCATTCCCTTTACGTTTGGATATGACACCCTACACTGAAGATTTCCTCATGGGAAAAAATGACAGGAAAGAAGGTATGCTCATAAAATGGATTCAGCAAGCTTTGGCCCTTCTGTGTATCACTTCCTGTATACAGAACAGAAGAAAACAAAGAAAATATAATCAAACATAGCTTTAATCAACCTATATTGCTAAAGTCATACATTGTATTTCATATAAGAAAAACAGCCAGTTTTTGGTTTCATGTATTGTTCAGTTTGAATTAGTCTTAAATTTGTTTTTGATGTGTGAGAGAAATTGCAAATCATTCCATACAGTTTGTGGCTAATGTTGAATTTTGGGCCTTTGGGAAGTAACTGATTCAATATTGTGTTCCATTGTTTCAGGTTTTAAGGAAGATGGTGGATATTTGAAAGAAACTGAGAGTTATGAGTATGACCTGATTGGTGTGACAGTTCACACAGGAACAGCCGATGGGGGGCATTACTACAGTTTTATCAGGGACATTGTCAATCCTCACGCTTACAAAAACAACAAGTGGTGAGCTGTGCAGTTTCTGTTTCCATATTTTCAATAACTAAAGCTTGTTGACTTTGTTAGATGCAGTAATATGGGGATACATCCTGTAGGTTCCTCTGACAGGCTCGGTGCTGGAATTCGAGAGGTGTAAGGATATTAATTTATTGGCCTACAATAAGGTTAATAAATTAACTATTAATAATTAAGAATTTATTATTTATTGTATCTATCCACACAACTATCCCAGTGCTGGAGCTGGGATAGTTGTGTGGTCCCTCGGACACAGGGGTGGCAGGGAATGCTGTGCTGACCTCACCACAGCCAGGCCTTGCTTCCTGGACTAGACTTTCATTAGTTCAGTATGAAGGAATTCATAGATTGCCCTTCATAAAATCTGCTTGGTGCCTTGGATGAGGGTGCAGCTCCATTTATGGATGTGGAATTCAGGGAGGGGAAGGGACATGGGCATGGAAAAGAGGAAGGGTCCTGCTGGGAGACTAAAGCAGGGAACACTCTGCCTGTCATTTCTGATGTGGTATCTCCATTTCTCACTGAAGCCCTGGACTAGGAGACAAGATTTCCTCTCTTCCTATTCTCTAGAAGAGCTGGAGCAGTTTTGAAACAACCCATGTTTTTTGCCAGTGGGATCCACAGCAGTACCGCCTTCTGTGGTCTTATTGGAAGGAAGTCACTTTGGGACCCAGATTTTCGTTTGCTGGGATCTAAAGAAGACATTAGATATTAACAGGAATATTTCAATCCAAGGAGTCATCGGAATCTTTGTTTGTTAGGCTTTATTTGCCCCTAGAGATGAGCAGCAGTTGTTTCAGAGCTTCTTCCTGTCTTCCAGGTACCTTTTCAATGATGCCGAAGTGAAACCCTTCGATTCTGCCCAGCTTGCTTCCGAATGTTTTGGTGGAGAAATGACTGTAAGTTACGACCTGAATTTTTGTCATATTCAACTCTAATATCTGTTACAATCCAGGCCTTTTGATGAGGTTTTAAAAGAAACCTGTCAGAAGTATAGTACAGGTATCACTAATGAAGCAAAGTTAATTAGTGAAGTGTCTCTCCAAAGAGGTCTTCCTTTACTATATCTGGTTTTCACCATCCCATTTATTCAGGTATAAAAAAGTGAGTCTGCAGCTAGCCTAGGAATCTTTACTTGGGTGGCTGTTTGCTCAGGCCATTGATGAAGGAATAATTACTTCAAGCTTAGGTGTGTTCTGGAAAAACAGGACATTTTCATCTTTGTCTATGACATCAGTTGGAATATTTTTACACACTGTTAATACAACACTCAAATGTTCTCAGGTTGTGCTTGAATTGATCATTATTTATAGCTGTAAACATGATACAAACCACATTATGAATAACACAGTATCTTACTAAAGCAGTCCTGTGCATGGAAAAACTTTTCTTGTCTGGGGAAGACACATGCTGAAAAAACCCCCAAAAAATTCCTTTGTTGGGCAAATGGATAAAATACCTTTAGGTGCCTATAAAGAAGAGGTGTCAGTGAGATGGATGAGCCAGGAAATTGCTTGGGATGGAGGTACAGTATTGCAGAGCAGCTTTGAACATTCAGAATAGGCCACTGCAGAAGAAAAAAAGAAACAAGACTGCTGTGAGCAAGAACTAAATTGTCAGCAGCCCTTCATAAATGTAATGAAATAAATGTGCAAGTGATCTATCACTAACTGTTAATAACCAGAGCATAAAAAAGCTTGTAATAAATGGGTTTACTTTCTTCTTGACAGACAAAAACTTACGATTCTGTCACTGATAAGTTTATGGACTTCTCCTTTGAAAAGGTATTTCTCTTCCAAACACTTGTTCTATGATTATATTTCTGATTCCATGATTTCTCTCTCAAAGCAAAAATTATACAGATTTTTTTTTCTCCAAGACACACAGTGCTTACATGCTGTTTTATAAACGGATGGAGCCAGAGGAGGAAAATGGCAAAGACTACAAATTTGATGTTTCATCAGAATTGCTGGAGGTACAAGTTGATTTGTTTTAACACCAATTTTAAAACACTCTAGGAGACCCTAAACACATCAGAAATCTGAATAAACATAGGGTAGCAAGAATAATTTGAATCACTAAGGTGGCAGTCCTTCCATTCCACTGTTTTCCTTAGGAAATTGTTATGGGGTAGGAAGGGAATTAGGATTTATGTGAATTTTAGATATTTTCTCATTCTAACCTGTATATGGGATAAATTCCTTTTTATCACCTGGAAAATCCAATGTCCCTGTTCCCTCTGGCCAGGAGCATTGCTTTAGCATCTGCCACATTCCAGGTTCTTAATTTGAAAAGACTCTTCATCCCTAGCCAGCAAATCAGATCATGCTTTTTATCCTTCTCAATGTTAAAAATATTAATAGATTTTATCAGAGTTAAACTAGTTTGATGTGAAAACCACTATGAACTGATTTGATCAAAAACATCGCTTTTGAGAGAGGAGCAGGGGACTTGGGATGAAATCCTGTTCGGGTTTAATGATGGAGAGGCAAATCTTACTCTCTAAGAATTTATCAGAAATTCACAGAGCTCATCAGGCTTTGGGTTAGACTTCAGCTGTGGATCTTTTTAAACCTCTTGGGCCGGTTCTCAAAATTTTAGCCTAAAATTCTGAATAATGGAGTTGTGAAAATGAGGCCACAGAAAGAGGAGAAGGTTTGAAGCTCTGTTCTGCAGTCCTGTGGCAGGCAAAACGAATACTCACTGTAGTATGAATAAAACAACTTTGAGACAATTCTGTAAACTAAAGAAAGTGTTCCCAAAAATAATTCTTCATACCAAAAATTTTTTGTTTTTTTAGCCTTGGCAGTCATTTAAATACTTTTAAAATCATGCTTAAGTAGTGAAATAAACTGCTTTCTTGTATCTGATGGTAGCATTTTTTCTTCAGTGGATATGGCATGATAACATGCAGTTCCTTCAAGACAAGAACATTTTTGAGCATACATATTTTGGGTAAGTTTTTCTTTAAAAATGTAATATTAATGCTTCTTTTCTTCTTGCAGATTATCATTATTTATTTTAATTAACAAATAAAATTACTGACTCTAGGTTTATGTGGCAGTTGTGTAGTAGCATCCCAAGCACACTACCAGATCCAAAAGCGGTTTCTCTGATGACTGCAAAGGTAAGGATTTTCAAAAGTATATCACATTATATTAAGTTTTTCCTTGTTTACATTTGAATTCATGCATTCTAAAATAATGGTGCAATTTTTTTTTCCAGTTAAGCACTTCCTTTGTACTAGAGACATTTATTCATTCAAAGGAAAAGGTATTCTATTTATTTGTAAATTCTCATTAAGTAGCTGCATGAATCTAGTGAAAAGCATATCTAGACTTTTCATTTTCAAAATGGGATTTTGGGCTGTAAAAGTAGCATAGATAATGCAAAGTTAATGTGTAGAGTGTCATTTACCACACTTACTGTGAGCACTGCACAATGGAATATAATGTGTATGAAAATGTATGGAGTGGTATTTTTCTGTAGGTGCAATGTATTATTAGTTCATAAAATGTTCATTGTTTATAACTATATTCTGATGATTTGGTGCTTTACTGAACCATTTAGAAATGTTTAAAGTTTATGCTGGAATTTGTTATTTGAAGTTACAGTTTTTTCTGTATTTCTTTTTACAGCCTACAATGCTTCAGTGGATTGAACTGTTAACAAAACAGTTTAATAACAGTCAGGCAGCTTGTGAAGTAAGTGACTTAGGAACTCAGCAAAGTACAAACCAACTTTCTATATATTGTTTAACTTTCCTGGAGGTTCGTATCCCTGGAATATTTTGGACTATGATCTACTGTATTTGGTATATTTGTGCACTATGAGATGAAATTCCTCCTCTCTGATTACTGCAGATTCTGGGCAATGACCTAACTTTTATTTGCAGAAACCCATGTTGAGACCACAGGCCAAAATCATTCTGTCACTGGAATAAGAGACACCCAGTGACACAAACTCTTTATTTGAGTGATTATTACATAGTCATTTGTGTAATTAAGATGTGTGTAAATTAAATCACACGAGAGACATGGAAAGACAGACATGGAAAGAATTTACTGTGGTCTTGTTGAAAACAATTTTGCAATACTGAAGAAAAGTTTATGATAGTGTTTCTGTGATAGTTTAAATGTACAAGGAGCCCAGCACAGACTGTGAACTGCATTAGACTTTATTCAGCAGAAAGGAATTAAATCCATGATTCTTTTATAAATTGTTTCTAGGTTGATAAATTATGTGACATTCAGTATTTGGGTGGTACAGTTCTCAGTGGGGAGTAGTCCTAAGCTGTTTGAGTGAAGACATTTAGTATAGCAAAGACTGCTTAGGTACAATTAAAAGTAAGAACGTTGATTCTTTATTTTAAACTTTTTCCGTGTGACTCAAACAAAAAGGTTCCAGGAGTCAGAAGATTCAGCTCTGTTATTTGCTGAGTCTAACTTGGAATGAGTCATTCTCTGTTAGTTTTATACTTTTTGGGTCTCTGGAGGCCATGAGGCTTTTCCAAGTGTTAAAATGCAAAAAGGATCTAATTTGGGAAGCACTGTTTAATCCTATCACTATTCTATAAGATTCTTCAGCTTATGCTTTATTGGAAGCATAGTTTTTATTCAGTTGACATCACTTTGCAGGATAAGTGTGTCCTTCCAGATAATTTTCTAATGGCATGCAGAGCACAGGGATAAGAAGATGCTGGATATAAATTTATATTGCTGTTTACTGCTGTTGATCTTTATTTCTTTATTCCTTCATGCACAGAAGACATTTAGATTTCCCTTGGATTAAAACTTGCCTATTCCTTAATAATAGTAACATCGATTTCTCTTCAGACTTTAATATCATGCAAAACAGAAGATTGGACTAGAGCAAGTTTGGAACAAAACTAACACAGTATGTATCTTCTGCAGTGGTTTTTGGATCGTATGGCTGATGATGATTGGTGGCCAATGCAGATTCTAATAAAGTGTCCCAATCAGATTGTGAGGCAGGTAAGAAAAAATGTTCCTTACAAGTCAGGTGACTGCTTGACCTGTGACCAGAACCAGACAATTCTGACGGCAGATACAGTGATTCTGACAATTTCATTGAATACCTGTAATTGTCTGATTAATTGTCTGATTCTTCTCCATTCTTGCATATGATCTAGGGAAGATATTTGGCCATGGGAGTGTTACTGTTTGAAACAGCACTGATATTTATGTGGTGCCAAAGCCGTACAGTCAGGATCACAAAATCACAACAGAGGCAGATGAAGCTTTCTGTGACTCCCTCATGATCTCTACAAATCTGAACATTTTACATAAAAAACCTTTTTTTCTGAATTAGTTCAACAATAGTTCATAAAAATCCACATTCAGAAAATAAAAAATAATAAACTGTTTACATTCATTATTCCTCAAAGCTGCAATGTCAAACTTCTGTAGTGAATTTTTGTGGGTAGATTTAATTTTACAGTATTATGCCATAGAGCTTTGTTAATACCCATTTCTGGAAATAGTTTCTAAAAACCACTCCTTTATTAGGAGCATTTGGACATTCAAAATGCAGCTATT
This sequence comes from Acanthiza pusilla, assembly GCA_036630365.1. NCBI lineage: Eukaryota > Metazoa > Chordata > Aves > Passeriformes > Acanthizidae > Acanthiza > Acanthiza pusilla. The sequence goes on along the minus strand of JAXCHO010000163.1, from coordinate 166,587 downwards.
AGTAGTGTCACTTACATGTGTACTTTCTTTGTACATTGTTAAGGTATAAATTTTAGCAATTACATTATCTCACCTGAATTCTTCAGTTGGATTTCTGGTTATTAAAGTGATATTTCCATACAGACCCATATATAGTTTCTGTATGCAGTGCATAAAGAAATCTGTTTCATGGGGAAACTCTATGCAAGGTCTTCTCCTCATGAATGCTTTACAAAATAAAAATTACTGGAAGGAATTTCCTTCAAATTTTCACTTTAATTCCTATGAGCCAGTGGTGAAATTTTTTAAAAATCTTGCCAGAATTATCAAAATGTTTCAGAAAATAGAGATAGAAGAAAAAAATTTATGAGCAGCAGTTTAGTCATGTTTCAGTGCACAGCAATATTAAAAGTTGGGTTTAGGGTTCCTCCATGAGATCTGTTCATAAAAACTAGGTTTGACTGTTCTGTTGAAATACAGTCTCAGCTTTACCTCTGAAACAGAACCTGTGAAGAGCTGGAAGTGGGACTGGAGACAGAATATTTGCTTAGAAAATACATATTGACCTTTCTGTGAAGGACTGAAGATGTGGAGTTCATTCTCTTGTCCGTTTGCAGATGTTCCAGCGCCTGTGTATCCACGTGATCCAGAGGCTGAGGCCAGTGCATGCACACCTTTATCTGCAGCCAGGAATGGAAGACTGGTAAAACAAACCACCTGCAAACTTCTGTTTGTTCCATGCTGCAGCTGCTTTTATTAATCAATTACTCAAAACAGTCACGTGAAGCTGAACTAGTGCTGTTTGAATTGTCCTTCATTATTCTGCCCAAACTGCTCTGATTTATTTAAAAATACTGGCAGGGTTGCAAAAGGCAGTGTCAAAGAGACATTGTTTGAGACATTTGCTCCCTCAGAGTAGGTTTTCAGCATGGTCTTTATTTTCCCTGTCAGTTGGACACTGCACGTGTAAATCTCACCACTTACACATGAGAATCCTACTGTGAATTGGATCCAGAGGCACAGGGGTGGAAGTTTTTATTTGTACTCCCAGTAAAAGAGGCTGGAGATGAGAGGGGTTAATCCTATAATAAATCTCTTCATCTGTCTAAAAAGAGGAAGAACCCTTTTGGATTCTACTTTGCATATTATCAAGAAAATTGTCACTTTATCCCCAATTATGCAGTAGTTACACTCTTTTTGATACATGGTGAGAAGAAGAAGAAAGTGTTTTTTCTTTCACTCTTGGGTTAAAGTCGTGATTGTGGTAATAACTTTTTATCCAGGGTGAAAATGACAGAGTTAGTAATAACGATGCTGCCAGATTAAAATTCAGGACATGATGATAGAGTTTTCGTGGCAGAAAGTGGAATTTAATTTTCTCTGTAGAAGAGTCTGACTGGTTTTTTTTCATCATTTTGGTTCATCTGACTTTGGGCAGATGGCTGAGGTTGAAGGTGGATGTTTTCTGCCTTGCCAGGATGCTGTGTGTTCCACAGTATAAATAGCTACAATTGCGTTCTAGTGAAATTCCACATGAAAATCAAGAATATGATTTTAAGAGATCCCCAGTATTATTTTTCTAAGAATTCTTTTCCTGACCAGCGTCTTGATTCAGAGCACTAATTTGATGAACCTTTCAGCATTTGAAGTGCCAGGCTCTGGATAGGGTGAAAGATCTGAGAGCAGGACAGAGTAGAAAACAGGAATTTTTGGTGAATTCCTTTGTTGGGACTGACCCAGGATGATTTTATGCTCCATGTGCTGTGTGAAATACCTATGCTGGCTCTCGTTTTGCTGTCAGTTCGGATGACATGGACAGTCCCGTGGAGGACATCGGGAGCCGCTCGTGCGTCACGCGCTTTGTGAAGACACTGCTGTCCATCATGGAGCACGGGGTCAAACCTCACAGCAAACACCTCACGGAATATTTCGCCTTTCTTTACGAATTTGCCAAAATGGGAGAAGAGGAAGTGAGTGTAACCTTGTGTTGGGGGAATTAGTGGTGTCTGTGCATGAATGGATTTTCAATTAATTCCATCCCTGTGTATTTCAGAGCCAGTTCTTGCTCTCTCTGCAAGCCATATCCACAATGGTCCATTTCTACATGGGAACCAAAGGGCCTGAGAATGTAAGTTTGAATATCTTCTATGACAGGAATTAATTTTTCATATTTTGTGTTTGTGATCATTGGTGCCATCTTGAACCATCTCTCAGCTGTAAATTAAAATTGCTTCACTTCCAGATTTTTTTTCAATGTTTAATGGAATATAATATTTAAAAAAAGATGTTGAATTAACTGATTTTGTTTAATATAGAAATAGATACTGAGCAGAAGTAATTAAAGTTGCCCTTAACTTGATGCTACAGATAATGCTGTTAACTGTTGATTGTTTAATCCTATTGTACAATTTAGGTTCTGGTAAAAAAAAAAAATTACCTGCTTTTTTTGCTAAATAAACCATATCTTCAGCTAACCTACCACTTGCATTTGTAAACACAATGCAGCTTATGCAAAATGAATGTATCAATGTGAAAACCAATTGGTGAGATACTTACCTGGTTTGATTCGTGCAAGTTGATGAAGTTGTTTGGAATGAAGGACAGGATAGATGCCAAGGCTCTTTGAAATGAAGGCTCAAAATGTCCATACTGAAGTTTTATTTTTTTTTCCTTAGCCACAGGTTGAAGTGCTTTCTGAAGAAGAAGGGGAGGAGGAGGAGGAAGAGGAAGATATACTTTCTCTAGCAGAGGAGAAATACAGGCCTGCTGCACTTGAAAAGATGATTGCCCTGATAGCTCTTCTGGTGGAACAATCTCGCTCAGAAAGGTAAGAGCTTCTGAAAAAACAAAATAAATTCTAACCTAAGCTGGTTCAGAAAGGAGTCAGAGATTTTATGGGTTTGTCTGAGGGTTTTATTGTGGGCTGTTTTAAAAGCATAAATAACCCATTATATATACATATGTATAGTATATGAGCCCATTACATTTTTAATTATTTCAAAGAAAAAGGGTTTGTCATTGTTAACGAAGTAAAAGACTTGGGTTAAATACTTGAACACATTCAATTGCCCACATTTGGATTTCTTTTTTTATCTCATCTAAGTACAAAATTTTGGGGTTTTGGTTCAGTTTTATGTCAATACCTTCATTGTCTCTTGTATATTTTGAAACGGAAGAATGTAGTCTAACACTCAGTCCTGTATGTCTCACTAACCTTAATCATGGCTGAAGTAAAATGATCATTTTCTTTTGTATTTCAGGCATTTGACCTTGTCACAAAACGACATGGCAGCGCTGACAGGAGGAAAGGTAATCAAGCTAAAAACGACTGCTTTAGCCTCCAAAACCCCTCTGTGTGTGCGTAGCTGTAGGCAGTCTACTGTATCTGCTTATTTGTTGCAGGGTTTTCCTTTTTTATTTCAACATATCCGTGACGGGATCAACATCAGGCAAACCTGCAACCTCATTTTCAGTTTGTGCCGCTACAACAATCGCCTGGCAGAGCATGTGAGTATTGGGGACCTGTAGCTCCTTCTTGAAAATCTTATCTATTAAGTGTCATGGGGTAATTGTTATTATTTGAACTGAATAAACACAAGTCTAAGTGAGTTTTGTTTCTTTGTTTTCAAGATTGTGTCCATGCTTTTCACATCTATAGCAAAGCTGACTCCTGAGGTATGTAAACACACAACCTGTCTGTTAAATAGTCTGTATTCATATTTTGCTGGTTTCAATTACATAAATAATCCTTTGCTAATCAGAAATCTTGTTTGGAAGGTGATCCATGGAAGTTTTTGTGCCATTAAATGAGGTCTAACTGCACTGTCTGTGAAGTTTGCTGAAACAGAAATCTGCTGTGCCACTTAACGATAAAAGTTTTATTCAAACCAAATAACTTTCCTGGATTTTCCACCACTATTAATTTCTTTTAAAAATTGGTAACATTAAAATATTACTTCAAGAAGAATGGAGATAAGTAATTATTGTCTGGTTGTTCAAGATTTGGGGCACTATTTTGCAGTTCTGTGCAGGCAAACACATTTCTCATTCAGACTAAATTCCTGTCCTGGTAATAACAGAAATACTGAGAGTTCCCAATGGATTTCAGATGCAAAATATGTAATTATAGTTGTAACCACTTTTTTGAAATGTTGTTAAAAGCTGGGTGAGTCTTGGCAGTATAAAACCTCAAAATGGGATGCTTTTGGATAAACTTTCCAGGATCCATGTTCCATGTTACACAAATACATTAAAGTAATGGCTTATGTGAGCTAGTGAAATCTTCTGTAAATATAAACCAGGATAAACCGGTGAATTCTGCAACAATGGACGGCTTGATTTTCTTCCTTTTTCTAGAATAATGTCTTGACTTAGAACGTTACTGTTGTTTCCTATCTATTTCCTATGATACATATATTATATAAATATATAAAATATTTATATTCCCTATAACTTCTAGACTGATCCTGTCTCGTATGATCCTGTTGCATTGCACTGACTGTAACAGCTTAATTCTGCTCTATCCATGTGGGGATATAGATATATATGGATTATGTACAGATTAAATAGTAGCAGATTAAAGTATTATAAATGTTCACGTCTGAAGTTCATAGAAATCTCACAGACATTGGGGTTTTAAAAAAAATACTCTAAAAATGGATGAAATTAAGTAGATCAAATTGGATATTTTTCTTTTTCTGCATTACAGGCAGCCAATCCTTTTTTCAAATTGCTCACCATGCTCATGGAATTTGCTGGTGGACCTCCAGGAATGCCACCCTTTGCTTCTTACATTCTGCAGAGGATATGGGAGGTACAACATATAAAACAGAAGCTAAATTTTCTTTCTCTTGTTGGTTCTTTTCTGTCTCTCTTGCATTTCATTGTCATCCTTCCTGCATCAGTCCATGGTTTTTTATTACTGTTCCTCTTCTGAATAAACAGCAACCGCCAATAGACATTGAAAAGTTCTGTTGTAACTTTGAATTTATTTCAGCAGCATTTGGGTTAATGGCTCTTTCAGTTTAACTTTAAATTTTAGTATAATGAGATTCATAATAAGGGTCTAGAATGCTTTTTCTAGACAAAAAACCCATTTTTGTCTAGAAACATTTTTTTCCACATTGTTTTCTCAGTTATCCCTTTGCAAGGACTGTAAAATGTTTCAAGACCCATCATTTGTTTGGGGATTTTTTTTGGCCTTTATGTACAGATTCCTTGAACATTCATTTGATGTTTTTAATTCTCTGTAAAATGTCCATTAACGCTTCTAAACCCATAAAATAGTGCCAAACTGAATGCACAGACTTGGGGTGTAGAACCCACTTTTACAGCTTCTAGGAGTCATTAGGAAGTGATTGAGCTCTGCAGACAGTGAGCGATGATCGTCTCTTTCTTGGACATTCCCTCCGGCCATTATCCAGGAAATCTGACAGAGCAATTTGTCATTTTTAAATAAAGGGAGGAGATTGTTCTTAAGGTGTTTATTTTTAAATTGAGATTAAAATTTTATAAGCAGAGTTATGGCCATGTCAGCTGCTCATATTCTTCAGGTGGATTAGAGGATTTGGGAACAGCTTCAGCAACCCAGTTACTACCTCTGATTCCTTAGATAAGGTAAAATTTTTTCTTGTCTGGGCACCTGGGCCTTGAGGTTAAAAGGAAGTAGTTTCTAAAAACTAACGAACAAGCTACGTTTATTGGCCTCATGTCAACAGATTTCCAACTACACGGAGCCAGAAAAGCACAGGAAGCCACATTTTCTCCTTATTTTCTGAAGGCTTGCTGACTGCACAACAGCACTCATTGCCTTTAAAAAGTGCTGGATGAATTTATTCCTTGAAATTGTATATTCAGAAAAAAACATAATAGTTACCCTCAGCATGAAGCTGTGTGAACATCTTTGCATACCATTTATGTTCTTTTGATGTAGCTTATAAAAATACAGATTCAGTGTTAAGGTTCTGTATTAGGTATTTTTGTAAAATACTTGTTTATAAAGACAAGGTTGTTCCATTTTAGTGCTTAATATTTCAACTCCTAAATATCTCATAGTATGCAGAAGGAATAGGCAGGGTAATTTCCTGGACTTACACTGAACTTTCAAAAGCTCTGAACAAGGTTCAGAAGCACAAAGCAGTGAAATTTAATAAGGGTTTTCTTTGTGTGCAGAGCAGCTCAGTCTTGCAGGTGCTTTGAAAGCCCTAAGTGATTTTAAAATAAGAAATGTTGAAAGTTATTTTAGGGGTTTTTCATACAATCAGCGCATGTTAGGAGAATTAATGTATTCCTTTTGATTTCTGCACTCTCCTTTAGGTCATTGAGTACAACCCGTCACAGTGCCTGGATTGGCTGGCTGTGCAAACACCTCGGAACAAGCTCGCTCACAGCTGGGTCCTGCAGAACATGGAGAACTGGGTGGAACGTTTTCTCCTGGCACACAACTACCCTCGAGTGAGAACTTGTAAGTGAATTTTAATTGAAGAAAATCAGTCACCTGTTGCAGCGAGTTACATGCTCCTGTGTTTGTCTTTTCTTCCTTTTCCAGTTGTTTTAGAATTGCTGGGGTTTAAAATCTTAGTAGAAGTGTGGTGCCTCATTCAGATGTGTTACCAGTTTTGATGGTTAACAGGTTTTTTTTGTTTACATTTGGTGACTTGCATGATACATTGGTAGGTTCTTTATCTTAAGTGGTTAATCTGCAAGGTCCAGGAAAACCTAAAGAAGGAAAAGAGGTAATCGCAGAGGTTTTCCATCACATAGTTGTACAATGGGTAGGAGTAGTACTTGTTGTTCTTTCACAGTAATTTTCAGTTGAGTCCTTTGAACTTGTGGATCAAGGAGAAGCCACCTGTGCTTTCTCCTGAATTCCTCGGTGTCCTGGCTCTCTGGTTTGTTCTGCCAGGAATCACACTGTCACATTGCCAGAGAACATTTTCAGCTTTTCCTATGTCAACTTTTTTTACAAAGGGGATTCTACAGTGCAGGCCACTGAACTTTAACACATTTCAGTGGCTAAGATGGGAAAACTGGAGGCACAGCTTGGCAACAGGCTCCAGTTGTAAATGTTTCTGGGGAGGTAATGACCTCTTGACTGAGCAGTGGACAGTTCAGTCATGGAAAACATCTGGGATGCATTGTGTGATGGGATCTGTGATCACATTCTGTGCTGGGATGCATTGTGTTAGCACAGGGAGAAGCAGGCAGCAGACAGGGATATAGGTGAAGGGCCCTGAAAGCACATCTCAGCACCACTTTTAACATGCTTTGTACTACTCTTATCCACTTGGATTTTTATTCCTAGTGTGAATATAGTAATACCAACTTCTGTCAAATGCTTTGAAATCTGTAAATGGAACATGCAGTGCAATTTAATTGCTGTTTACATGGTTGTTTAGCAGGTATGTCACTGTCAAAGGTGTAACAAATCTGTTTTTATTTGAAGCCGCAGCCTATCTCTTGGTGTCGCTTATTCCAAGCAATTCCTTCCGTCAGATGTTCCGATCGACCCGCTCTTTGCACATCCCCACGCGGGACCTGCCCCTCAGCCCAGACACCACAGTAGTTCTGCACCAGGTCTACAACGTGCTCCTTGGCCTCCTCTCACGAGCCAAGCTCTACGTTGATGCTGCTGTTCACGGCACCACCAAACTCGTGCCCTACTTTAGTTTCATGACGTACTGTTTGATCTCCAAAACTGAGAAACTCATGTTCTCCACTTACTTCATGGACTTGTGGAACCTCTTCCAGCCGAAGCTCTCGGAGCCGGCCATCGCCACCAACCACAACAAGCAGGCCCTGCTGTCCTTTTGGTACAACGTGTGCGTGGACTGTCCCGAGAACGTGCGCCTTATCGTGCAGAACCCCGTGGTGACCAAGAACATTGCCTTCAATTACATCCTCGCGGACCACGACGACCAGGATGTGGTGCTCTTCAACCGCGGGATGCTGCCCGCCTACTACGGCATCCTGCGCCTGTGCTGCGAGCAGTCCCCTGCCTTCACCAGGCAGCTGGCTTCTCACCAGAACATCCAGTGGGCCTTCAAGAACCTCACCCCTCACGCCAGTCAGTACCCAGGAGTAAGTGACCGGCACCAAAATGCGCCATTCCATCCTTCCTGTCTCCCCTCTCACCCGATGTCTCTTTGAACTTAACATATCGAGGGGCAAAAGTATTACGTGTTTTCTGGTGGAAGTAATTCATGTGTTTAGATGCACTTACTGTACTTTGTGGGGGTTTGTTTTGGGGTTTCTTTGCTGTGTAGCAGCTGGAGAGCAGTTGTTGTTTTCTGGAAGCAGACACTGTTCAATATTCCAGTCTAGTCATAAGAAACAAGGGATAACCTTTGATGGTGGTCTCCACAAAGGGGGTTGGATTGTAACACACAGCCTTGGAGGAATTCCCAGTTTCTTCTTTGTTTTCAGTTTCTGGAATAGGGCCAAGTTTTAGCCTGTTGCATTCCAGTGGAGGACGGCCTGGTGCTCCCCTTGGGAACACCCACATGCCTTTGGCAGAACGCTGGGAGTTGTGCTGTCACTACAGCACAGTGACCCCTGCAGTAGCGAGCCGGTGCTGCTTAAAGTAAATGTGTGACGGTCAAACAACAAACAGGCTGACAAGGGCTGGAAGAGACAAAGGGCTTGGGTTTTAATGATGACACAGTGAATATTGCTTTGGGATCCTTCAGGGATGTGCAGGGCCAGAAAGAATACAAAGCTTGCCATCACTGTGGAGAGGAGGAGGATGCACGGAATCTTCCACATTGAACTTCTGGCTAGACCAGCTCACAGAGAAGTTTTATGCTCCGACAGTCCTGTTGCTCTCCTTGTTGGCATCTCCCCTCAGAAGTCTCAGTTTGTCTAGCAAGGGACCTGAGTTACTCCACTGTATTTAGTGTTTCCCAGGTGTGGGACTGCAGCAGGTTTTAGCATGAGCAGCTTTCTGAATGTTTGGTCCCAGAGATGGGGATTTCAGATTGCTTTGTATGTATATACACCTGTGGCAGTGGGCTGTCCTCTTAGGAAGCACCAAAACATCTAATTTTATAACTTTGAAATAAGAACTAAACCAGAACACACTGAGAGAGCTGACTCTAACCAAGTATTTCTGTGTGTTTTAGGCAGTAGAAGAGCTGTTTAACCTCATGCAGCTGTTTGTAGCCCAGAGGCCAGACATGAGAGAGGAAGAGATAGAAGACATAAAGCAATTTAAGAAAACCACCATAAGCTGTTACCTGCGCTGCTTGGACGGACGGTCTTGTTGGACGACTCTCATAAGGTACAGCCCTGCACTCCTCCAGCATCTCAGCTGAAATTCCATGCTCAGCCTCCTGCCATGAGCAAAGCTGGGATTCCAGCTGCTGGTGTTGGCAGCTGTTACTCTGGAGCAGAACTGTGATGTAGAAATTGTGCCTGCAGGACAGTTCTATTGTATTGTGTCTTCAAAGAGTTTTTCATTTCTGGTCTTAGGGAGTACAGCTCAAAGTGCTGCTTGGGCATTCTCAGCAGAACTGTAAATTGCCTGTGCATATAGGTCAGGTCTGGGGTTTTAAATGGAACTATTGATGCACTGAAACCCTTGTGGGAAGGACAGACTGTGTTACCTGGAGGGCTACATGTGCTCACCTGTCCCAGAGCACAGCCACATTGTCCCAAATAATCTTTATGTTGGGAGAAACCATTCATTAGCATAATCCTTTCCTTTCTGTTCTGCTGTAAGCATAAAATACTCTGATAGAAATGTTTTCAGACATTGAAAAAGCCAAATGTATGCTTGGCTGAACCTATTTAAGTGTATCATTTAAGAAGCATAAACTTCTGTCTTCTGAAGTACATTATTTTCCACATTTTTGCAGGGGTTGTATGGGAAATATTTCTGTAAAGGTTATTTATAAATTACTTCCCATAACAAAAAGAAAGTCAACAGTAGAGGCATTTTTAACTTAAAATGTCGGGGGTGTAATGATGAGAAGAATTATGTTCTTTTGGGGTTTCTTTGTCCTTTTGTGATTATTTTCCAAAATAACAGCATGAGTATAAGAATTTTAAGTTTGGGATGCAATCTTCAGTGTTCTAAATGTTTGAATTTTTTTCCTAGTGCCTTCAGAATATTATTAGAGTCTGATGAAGACAGACTTCTTGTTGTGTTCAATAGAGGATTGATTCTGATGACTGAGGTAATTACTTCGTTATTTAATTATAGCAAACATCTCACCTTGGTACTTCCCCTGTCAGGTTTAATAAGATTCCTTTTTAGTACAGAAAAGATCAGGAAATTGTTTGCTTCTCAGGACAGAAGGAAAACCACCAACAGATTATGCTGAGAGGAATAAATTTATGCTTTTTTGGTATCATTCCCTTTATTACAGGTAATTGGGAATGAATGGCTGAGTGCAGTCAGACAGCTGTTATTGGTTAAAAAGTGTTAAGGCAACAGGATAAAAAGCAGAAATAACTTTCAGGTTCCTCAGCTGCAGTTGTGATTAATATTTCTGACTCTTCCTTGAGGCGCTCCTGAGGCAGTGCTGCCCTTCTTTCCTGCCTGTTGTACTTTTGTTTGCAAGGAGTGGTCTGAAAACACATGAACTCGATTTCTTTCTGATAAAACTAAAGCTAAAATGTATTTCTGGAACACATTTAATATATTCAAGTTGTGAGTGGGCATTTGGTCCATGAGACCAGACCAGAGTTAGTTCAAAACTGAAAGGAAAAATAATTAAATAATGCACCTCTGAAATGGATACAGTTGGAATGTCAGCCCCTGCCCCCAGCAGCTTCACTCTGCAGATCCACATGTCCTGATGAGTGCAATATCCTGGATTCCATTCAGCACTTCCATTACTGAGGTGATGGATGAGAACCTGTGTTTATTAAAAGGGAAGGATCCCTTTGAGAACAAAAATAAAAATCTGGATGTGTTGGAGAAAGCATAAAAACAGCATTCAGTTCATTCTTGGCACGTGTAGAACGATGTATTCAGGAGAAATATTAAACTGGTAAAAAAATCCATGGTGCAAAACAAGTGGCTCAGAGGTAGTTGTGGGTGAACAGAAAATGGGATTTTGGAATAGGTTGCTGCAGGAGGGGGCAGCCAGCACAACTGGAAGTCGTCAGGAGGACTTGGAGCAAACATCTGTCAAGGATATTTAGTCTGACTTTAGGCACATGGGTGGACTGGATGATGCTTTGAGGTTGATTCCAGTCCCATTTTTATATGGTTTATATAAAAAATTCTCTTAACTCTTTGTATGTCACTCATTTGCATTTTCTGGGAAAAACTGTGATAGAAGGAGCTGGAATTACAGAAACAGTGAAGTGCTATTTGAAAATTGAGTTTTCAGGAGCTTGTTACAAATACAAGCCTATAGATGAATTAATTGTAGTTAATTACTCCAGAATAGCTCTTCCTCTTTATTAAGACAATGCCTCCATCCAATAAGCTGGGTGTAAAAAGTGAGGAACTGAGCTTTAAGGTTATCCATATGTGAAACATAAGTAGATTAAGGTACATACATAGAGATGTTTGAAAAGGATTTTTTAAGCTTAGTTAGCCCTCATCCATAATAACAATGGATAGTTGCATTTATGAAGAGCATATAATACAAAATGAATTTATCCTGTGTAAAACATGGCTAGAAATTAGATAAAACTAATGTTACTTTACAGCTTGAGGTTACCTGGCCTTATGTTTTCACTTGTTGGCTAGAAGGGCCTTGCCTGGTGACAAATGACTGCATTGAGAGTTGTCACATCCAGAAAAGTTTTCTACTTAGAGGTGGCTGTCTGTCTTTTATCTTCACTGTAATATAAAAAGGGCATGGCAAGGGTTTGTGTCCTAGGGACCGAGGCTACTGTTTCTTTATCTTTCAAATACCCCAGCGGATAAATATCTTTTCTTACATCCTGAGCTAGAATTTTTGCAGTTCGGAAATGAGTTGCTTTTCCTTCCCAATATTTCTATAAATCACCAGTGCCCAGAAGGTATAAAGGGAGACGTAATTCATCTGATGTACAACCGTATGTCCTTCAGCAGCATTTTGAAAAATGACTGGCATCTATCTTAATCCTATCTCTTTTCCCCAAATTCATATATCTGTGTCTGTCTTTGTACACCTCTGGTATCACTTTGTCTGCTGGCACAGAAAGTTTGAGATTACAGGGATATAAAAATACTGTGTCTCAAATGCCACTTTGTTCATTGGGTTGCAGATAAAGGTGTGAAAACTTGGTCATTATTTTGAGCTGGTAACACAAAGCTTTTACCTTGAAAACAAATGAATTTTGTGATTATATCCAATACCATGTATTTTTTTGAGCGTGAAATATCCTGTTTGAGCATAAAATAAACGTAAATGTATCTGCAAGGTAAAAAGAGGAATACTAACAAGTACCTTAGTTTGGCAACACAAAATTTTGGCTTTTTTTTTTCTTCTTCGCAGTCCTTTAACACGTTGCACATGATGTACCATGAAGCCACAGCTTGCCACGTGACTGGAGACCTGGTAGAGCTTCTGTCCATTTTCCTCTCGGTTCTAAAGTCCACACGTCCGTATCTGCAAAGAAAAGGTTTGATTATAACTCTTCAAAGGATTATGCCTCTTTTAATCAGTTTTCCTCACCCAAACCCTAGTGTTTTGCATTATTAGCTGTGTTTAAAAATTTGCTGTATAGTAGGATATATGGCTATTAATAGATACTAAGTTGTTAATAATTAAATTTCTTACTGAGTTAATATGAAAGTAGATTCCATCAATTTAAATAGCAGTAGACCAGTGAGATTTAACAGATTCCTACATGGACTAAGATCATGCTAGAGGAAAAAGAGATTCCTCAGCAGTAAAATTCTGTGCTTTATTTAACGAGCTTTTGAGCCATGAGCTAAGCAGCCTCCTGGGATGTTTGCATTTGCAGATGTGAAGCAAGCTCTCATTCAGTGGCAGGAACGGATTGAATTTGCCCATAAGCTCTTAACTCTGCTCAATTCCTACAGTCCTCCCGAGCTTAGAAACGCCTGCATTGGTAAGTCCTGGCCATGCAGCACCTGTCCTGCACAGGGACCTGCTGCGAGATGGAAATGCCACTTATGCAAGTGCACGTGCTCTGCTAGAAACTCTGGAGGTCGGGATTGTGGTGTAATAGTGTCAGTGCCTCAGTACTGATGTCCTTATTCCAGAGAGTTCTGGGTTTGTCAGGTTTCACTGAATATTGCTGTATTCAGTTAAGGCACGCAGATTGTGGGCACAAGAAGTCAGCTGTCACTTTGTGAGAACAGTTTGCCACCTGATAAGGGGCGTGACTGAGGAATAACTCCTCAGTTCAGGTGTCAAGCGAGTTGAGAGTCAAATCCCAAATCTGACATTCAAATTCGAACATGAACTAAAACTCCCCTCGGAAGTGTGGAGACCAAGTTACTCTGAGAAAAAGCTTTTCCTGTTCATTTTATGAACCATTACTGTAAAGTGTAATAATGGAAGTAAAGCTTAAATAGCTTATAGAAAGAAATGGATTTGCTTTTTAAGGTGTAGACATAGATATGATATACAAATGTCTGTGTTGCATTAGCAGAGCGATTTCATAAAGATCCAGGCTTTTCTAGTTTAGGCTTTTTAAATATTATTTAACGGCTTGCTGATAAAAGGCCTAACACTGTGTTCAAAGTACCTTTTTTGTGTGATCTGTGTGCATTTCCCCCTATTTTGAGTATTTTCTCGTCGTCCTCCTGACCGTTGCTGGTTGCCATTTTCCAGGCGTCAAACGTGCTCTATTAAAGAAGAAGCAAAGAGGGTAATTTTACTGAGGTTCTCCTCTCTCCAGGCTGGCCCCTCCCTGGTGGTTGCTGCACCACTGAGCAGGGTCTCTCCCAGTGGCAGAGGTGAAGGGAATCGGGACGGAGTCAGGGGTGTCACTCAGGTGTTGCTCACAGCGGAGCTGCAGCAAAAGGGATACGAGACAGAGTTTGCAAATGCATGAGCCTTAAGTTGAACTGTTTGCTGTTAAGAAATAACAATTTGTAATAGCAAAAACAACTTTTTGTTTGTAGATGTCCTCAAGGAGCTTGTACTTTTAAGTCCTCATGATTTCCTACATACTCTGGTTCCATTTCTACAGCACAATCATTGTACATACCACCACAGTAATATCCCAAGTAGGTATTTCAGTGATTGTATTTTGAAGTTCTCTTACACTATTATTACTCTATCGTGTTCCTTGCTGATGTCAAATATTGACCTTTTTAATATATCCCTATTTTATCCGAACTTACACTACAGTGTCTCTTGGACCTTATTTTCCATGTCGTGAAAATTTGAAATTAATAGGGGGGAAAAGCAATATTCGTCCTCCACGTCCCGAACTCAACATGTGCCTCTTGCCCACCATGGTGGAAGCCAGCAAGGTATGTAAACAAGTGGTCCTATAAAGAATTGTTCCTCTGTTGTTTTCCCATTTTTATAAAAGTATTCTAAGAATCCAGTAGCTCAATGCATTTACCTTTTCTTCGCAAACAAAGCATAATTCTTCTTCAAGATGTGTTGTCCTCATATACTCCATTCTAGATGTGCACTCCAGAAGCACCATTTCCCTGCCCTTGGGAACACAGTACATATTCCAGACACTGTAAGGGTTTGGGCCTTGTGTTAGGAAAAAAACCCATAGCACACATTTTGGTAATTTTGCAGTCTGTCTGTGGCATTTATAAAGGAAATTGAGGCACCACTCAGGGATTGTCCAGATGGGTTTCACACTATGTTAAGGTTTATTGCCAGACAGCCAAGTAGATCCCGCAGGTTCCATTAGAGTCCATTCAGCTGGGACTGAGGCGTAATGTCCTATTTGCTTGGGTAAAATCCAGTGCCTGAAATGTCATCTAGGGCTTTTTAAGTCTTTCCACTTCCCATTTCCCTTCTGTGGGCTTCCTGATGGGATGCCAGCTTTGGGGGGCTGCTCCGTAGTGACTTGCCACGTCCCGTTGTTACAGCTGCAGCAACGGTGGGATTCAGCTCACGTCACTTTGCCTATCTAAAAGGTCAGCATCCAGCTCTAACTAACCACAGCTACCCTGAGAAGGAGAGAAACAGCTCCCCTCCTTCCCGTGCCAGGCTCCTGAGTCTGGATGAGGCGACTCCCTCTCCGCCAAGTGCAGGGAACAGCAGTGACTAGATTTTGGATAGCTAAAGTCAGGTCAGGTGAATCCCACCCGAAAAGGAATATGTATGGACAATCATTTGAAGCAGGAGAACTGGTTACTTGCTGTACGGTAACTGTGGTTCTTCAAGATGCTTTGTCCACACAGATTCTGTGCTCCTCCTGCTGTGCTAATTCCGAGTCCTGTCCTAGGGGATTCTTACGGGTGAAGGAATTGAGTGGTGGTTGAAGCCGCCATACCCCTTGTGCCCTCAGGTACAGTGGTCGCAAGGACACACTGGGTGCAGGCACAGCCCCAGTGGACACAGCTATTCAGAAAGAATCCAATCTCCTGCACATGGGGCCTATGTGCACGTAGATGGGAATCTGTGTGGGCAACACATTTCGAAGAAGCACGGTTACTGTAGGGTAAGTAACCCTTCTTTTTTAAAGCTTTCAGAACGATGCTGTGTCTATTTGTGCACCATCAAATTGACTGTGTAATCCCAAGTGTTTGAAAAAATGTTAGAGAGCCAGAAACTTCTGTAGTGGGTTTCCCCATCAGGTATCCAGAGGTAACAGATGTGACTCCACATAATGTTAATATTTGGACTTCAGAAGTTGTCATATTACATGACACAGTATTTTATCCTTTATATTGAACTCCTAATACATAAGAAAGCAGAATATTTTTAAACCTCTAGAACCACATCCAGTCACATTGCCCTGTGGTTTTGCATGCTTGTTTTTCATTCAGTTGCTTTGTATAAGGTTGCATTTGTTTGCTGTAGTTTTAGAGGTGTCCTGTTGGCTCTCTGCTCTACAGACGCTAATGCCATTTTAAGCTTGTCCAAAATATATTACAATATTGACATATATGTATCACTGGGCTTGAGATGTTCCTGAAAATTCTGCTCTGAAGCTCAGTCTCGAGAAAATTCTGGTTTCTACAGATCATGACTGACAAATTATGATTTAAAAAGCAGTAGTGTATATATATTTAGGTGTCTGTACATGATATAAAGTTACTGCATTCTTTTCTCATCCTCTTCAAGCCATGGCATTTGCACAGCTTTGCACCTTCTCGGTGCTGGCTCAGAACCCTCCAATAAAAGCTTTTTCTGGCAGGGAATTGCATTTGCCATCCCTCCTCCCATCACACCCTGGTGCTTGCCAAGGGCTGGCTGAGGAGGCACCTGGAGATTCCCACTGTTTTCCTGTAGCACAGGATGAAACATTGCAGAGCAAGTGACAGGAAGGGAGATGCTTTGGGAATCTGGGAGCTGTCCTGTGGCTTTGTAGGTTAAATGAGGCTCTCTTAAATCTTCAGGGCAAAGACGATGTTTACGACCGGATGCTGCTGGACTATTTCTTCTCCTACCACCAGTTCATCCACCTCCTGTGTCGAGTTGCAATCAACTGTGAAAAGTTTACTGAAACTTTAGTTAAAATGAGTAAGTATCAAGGTGAAACAGCCGAAGGATTTTTTTTTCTGCCATAACTTTGAGTGCTTCTACACTAGGTTTTAGATTCGGAGTTTTTAAGAAAAAGCAGAGCTTGTGAAACTTGTTGTATTTGGATATTATTTCTTTCCACAAAACTGTTACCTGTATTTAAGATAGTGTAGCCTTACCCATATGACTGGCATGTTTCTGGCCTGTCCAGAAAGGAGCTAACCACTGAGAATTGAGTCTTATTTTGCACTTAAGAGTTTAATACAGGACTCAGTAAGGCTATTTTTTGGTGGTTGGCAGTTTAAATGGCTTTGGATCAGATCTGGAATCCTCAGCATCTCATTAATAGCAATTAATTGGCAACATTCACATTTTTCTGTTCTCACACAAACCTGAGGGCGAGTTCCTCAGTGTGCATAGACCTCAGTGTCACCCCAATAATCTTGTCAAAAAAACAATGACAGAATGTTCTTTTATCCCCTAAATCACCCATCTGCTTGTTGTCACCCTTTTCCCATGTATTTATTAAATGAACTGTAAAAACCCGACAGACGGCATTCTGACCATACAAAATGCTTGGAATGTGATCCTATAAAATGATAGAGCATCTTGGCACTGCTTTTCTGAGGAATTCCCCTGTGCCCCACGAAGTTCTCCCACACTGACTTCCCTCATGCCCTTGCAGGTGTCCTGGTTGCTTATGAAGGTTTGCCTCTTCACCTTGCGCTGTTCCCCAAGCTCTGGACTGAGCTTTGCCAGACTCAGGTGAGAGTCAGCTTGAAAACCTACAGAACGGAAACACAGGAGAAACACGCTGAATGTGGGACAGAGATCCCTGGATTGTAACTAGTGGGTGGTGTGCAGTAAAATACCTCTGCTTATGTTGCTGCTGTCAGATAAAATCTGCTAAATCAAATATAAAAATCTGGTCAATTGGATTTGCTCCTTGTACATCCTGTAAAAGCTTAACCCAGCAGCTCCCCACAGTAACTGGTGGGATGGTGGGTGTGCAGAAAGCCCCTCAGGCTGCCTCTGAAATTCCAGCTTTTACATAGCACAAACACTGCGATGATGAAGGAAAACTGAGATGTCACAGTCTGGGTATCACTGCAGAGGACCCTGTGATTGGCTCACAGACCAGGAGGCTCCATCCCTTCCTGTAGATGAGCTGGCCTTCCTGGGGAAGTACTTAATCACAGGAAAATGGGAAATAAGAATTGTCAGTGACTGATTTGTACAACTTACTGACACCTGATAGACCTCAACTATTTCTCAGTGGGTCTGGCCTGCAAATCCAGTGCTGACTTTGCTGTCTTCTCTCTCTCTCCCAGTCTGTGATGTCCAAGAACTGTGTAAAGCTCCTCTGTGAAGATCCAGTTTTTGCAGAATATATCAAATGTATTCTGATGGATGAAAGGACCTTTCTTAACAACAACATTGTCTACACCTTTCTGACCCATTTTCTTCTCAAGGTACGTGGTCTTTTAGCAATAATTACTACTCCAAGGAATGCAGTCATTGATATTGCTTCATTTTGGGATGCTGTTTTCACAGCTCCAATTTTTTGTGGCTTTTAAGAAAATACTTTGTTTCCACAGGTGCAAGGGCAGGTGTTTTCTGAAGCAAACTGTGCCAACTTAATCAATACTTTAATTACAAATCTAATAAATCAGTATCAAAGCCTAGAATCTGACTTCAGCAACCAGAGAGTCGAAATTTCCAAAGCAAGCTCTACATTAAATGGGGTGAGTCTTCCATAAGCCATTCCAACACGGGCATGGTTCAGGAGGCAGCTCATTGCCTACAGAAACCCTTCTGTGCCCCGTGCCAGGTGTCAACCTCCTTATTGCACCATCTCTGTGTGCAGATTAACCAAACGCCAGCTTGAAACGAGGCCTAAGTTTGCTTCTCTGTTTCCAGGACCTCCGAGCACTTGCCTTGCTGCTTTCAGTGCACACTCCCAAACAGCTCAACTCGGCCCTGATTCCAACTTTACAAGAGCTTTTAAACAAATGTAGAGCTTGTCAACAACAGAGGAACTCATTACAAGAGCAAGAAGCCAAAGAAAGAAAAACTAAAGGTTTGGTTTTGCTCTAATGGACGTTTATAATGTACTTACAATTTATAATTTTTTATATATATATATATATAAAAAAAATATAAAATGGATGTTTATAATTTACTTATAATTTTTATAGATACATATATAAAATGGATGTTTATAATTTATTAATAATTTATATTTTAAAAAGATATGTATATATGCATATATATTTAGATATATATATAAAATACATATTATATATTTAATTTATATGTTTATATATAAATTATGTATTTATATATTTTTATGGTATATCATATATAAATAGACATATATAAAACATTTATATAATTTTTAAATATATATTTTAATATTATATATAAAAATTATATATATATATATATATATATATATATATATATATATATATATAAAATTTATCACCCTGCAGTGATAAAATAATCTATTGCAATAATTTAATACAAACTTGTGTTAAATTAATGCAGTAGATTATTTTATCACTGCAGGGCGGGCCATTCCTTGGCTCCAGTTCCACACAAGAAATACCATTTTATTCTGGAGCTGAAATTCATGAATTGCATGATACCTCTGTAAGGCAGTAAGTGCTGTGTTTAATGTGGAGAAGGATGGGAGTGTGAAGGGCGTGTTCCTGGGGCACAGCAGGGCAGTGCCTGTCCCCTGAGCGCCTTTCCCTGTCCCTGCAGACGATGAAGGAGCCACTCCGGTGAAGAGGCGGCGCGTGAGCAGCGATGAGGAGCACACCGTGGACAGCTGCATCAGCGACATCAAAGCTGAGCCCCGCGAGGCGCTGACCCCCACCAGCACCTCGGACAACGAGACCAGGGACTCCTCCATCATCGACCCGGGCACGGAGCAGGACCCGCCCTCCCCCGAGAACAGTTCTGTCAAAGAGTACAGGATGGAAGTGCCCTCTTCGTTTTCCGAAGACATAATGTTGGCCGCGCGCTCGCAGCACGCGGAGGAGCAGCCGGGGAACGGTAAATTTGAAGAATGCAAAGAGTTCAAAGACCTGCAGACTTCCAAGGATTCCATGGGAGCCGAGGAGGACTCGGAGTTTCCTTCCACGTCGATTTCTGCGGTTTTATCTGACCTCGCAGACTTGCGGAGCTGCGATGGCCAAGCCTTACCATCCCAGGACCCCGAAACTAATTTATCAATCAGTTGTGGCCATTCCAGAGGACTTTTTAGTCACATGCAGCAGCATGACATTTTAGACATCCTGTGCAGGACCATTGAGTCTACGATTCACGTGGTCACACGGATATCCGGGAAAGGAAACCAAGCTGCTTCTTGACATTGGATGGAGCATGTCTGCTTTTAAGTCTTTTTTTTTTTTTTTTTAATCCTCCTTCTTCCCCCCAAAAATGCTGTTTGTATAAGTTTTGCTTATTTCTGTTTTGTGCTTCAGTTTGTCCAGTGCTCTCTGCTTGAATGGCAAGATAGATTTATATGCTTAATTCTTGGTCAGGCAGAACTCAAGATTATTTTTTTTTTAATTTTATTTTATTTTGCATCTACCGTACACTTTCTTAAAGGGCAATCAGATAATGGCTATGTTTTATGTAATTAAGAGTTCACTGTAGTGGCTTTCATTTAATATGGCTGTCTGGGAGACAGGGCCTCCTGGCCCTGTATGATGTAATTTAAACTTATGGCATTTTTACTGTGTATAATATGGTGTCCTCTGTGCCAGTTTTGTACCTTATAATCGAGGCAGATTGCCTCAGATCGCTGTGGTTCTTATTATCAAAATTAAGTTTACTTGTATACTAAACAACCACAAGAAATTTGATTCTGTAAAGAATCCTCTTTAGCTGTGGCCTGGCAGTATATATATGGTGCTTTATTTAACAGAATACCTGTGGAGGAAATAAAGCACACTTGATGTAAAATTAATTGTTTTATTTTTATTGACATGATCAATTGCTATTCTGTGCACTTCATTAAACTGATTGTGATGACTTTTCATTTGTTTATAATATGTTGCTTCAGTCTTTGGATTTCTCAGCGAAGAACTTCGTAAGTGAAACAGCAGCAGGGAGAAATGCTGCTCAGATGTTCAGATTTGGTGTCAATGTTGGTGCTTGTTTACTGTGCACGATGTTCGGTCTCACAGTGGAGAGGGACTGCTGGCTGCTGTTGGAACATGAAGTGCTCACAGAAGCCAGTGGAACTTGGCATCTCATTTCCCTTTTTTTAACATCTCTTTTATCATTTTTCTCCTGCACCATTTGTAGACTTCTTTTTCCCCTCTGCTCTGGCTGTGCTCCCTCACTTTTTGACAGCTTCTGCACCCCTGAAATGCTGGAATGACTTTATCATCTCTCCCATCGTATTTCCCTGTTATTTCTGAGTAATGCCAGTTTCCCCTGCGACCTTTTGGACTGTCAATGCTACTGGTTTAAATATCTGATTAAACTCCATTTTCAGCTTCATTTTCCAGTTGCTCAGCTCATTTGTTTTTCTATTGTCTTCATCTACCTTGGTCTTTTTTCTTCAAAATTCTTTGATTCCATCTACCATTTACTGTAGTTTTGCATCACTTGCTTCTCCTTGATTCTGTGATGCTCTTGCTCCGTTTGAATTTACTCTCAATGGTTATAGCCTTCTGTAATTATAAACTTCAGAGTCAATTTATATTCCCGTTTATTTAGCATTTTTATCCTGCATTTACAGACACTGTTGACACTGGTAAGTGCTTAAATTGGTCTCCTCGTGATTCAGACATGAAATAATAATGGTTTTGTTCTCTTTAGGAATAATTTTATTACCCTTTCTGATCAGCTTCTCCCCAGATTGTAACTCCAGAGAAATCATCAACAGCTTCTAGTCAAAACTTCTACAATCAGTTCATCTGTCAAGGAGAACATTGGCCTGTGGATCAAAACCTGAGATACAGCAGCTGTTGTAACCCTTTGGGTGAGTAGTTTCACTTCATTAATTACCCTTACTAAACCTGTGCAGCTGATGGTTGCTGTGTTGTCTGAGCTGGTGCCCTTTGCTGGCTTCAGCATCTCCTGCAGGATGGGATCGCATCAGAGTTTTGCCATTGTGGCTTTTGGGGTGGTTTTTTAGCTCATTTGCAAGCAGACCAACTCTAATCAGTAGCTAATAATTATTTCATAAAGCATACACAAATCCTGCACCATTAATCATCTCAGGATTACCAGAAATACAATTACTCTTACTGCTCTTCCCTTACATTACCTCCTAATTTCCCCCTTGAGTATTCCTGCACTTTTTACAGAGAATTTTCTGCCAGTAGTTTTTGAACAAAGGGCAGCAGTGTCTGCACAAATGTATTGTGCTTTTCCAGAGCCTCTTTCCAGGTGTTTGTCCTCTGTCTTGCTCACCTTACATGCTCTGTAAGTCATTATTTCTCCCAGAGTATTCCCCTTCTTTTTTTAAATCAGTCTTCTGGTTTGTATTTCTTTGCCTTCAAAAATGTTCCCTTACCCCGCCTTTGAAAACCCTTTAATGCTAAACCTTTTTATCTTTCAGTGGTTTCCTCAGTCTCCTAAAGCTTTCCATTTCTTCCAGGCTTTATCCCACCTCTCATTTATTATTACTTATTTCCTCCTGGAAGTTCCACCTCCCATATAACACCTTCAAAATTTTTAAATAACCTTCTCCAGGTTTGACTCTGGCACTCAGCCTGTTGAGATCTGTGAATATTCTTGGCCATAATCTAATCATGTAAGATCCCACTGAATTATTTTCCCCCTTTGCTTTTCTCAGCTAACTAATCATTTAACGTTTTTTACTTTCTACTGGAAAGGCTAAGAGAAACTTTATAATCAGTTTTAGAGGGTCACAGGGCTGTTCCTCCTCATTTTCTAGGGGTTTTGGCAGTCCCACACCTGGAGCAGGCAGCATGATGCTGGAAGCACGAGTAAATCCTGTCTTCTTTACCACCAGTGATGGGCAATTGCTCCATTCCAGCAAGGGCAGGAGACAGGAAAATTCAGAGGCATTTGCTTGTGACCCTGAGGTGGAAGGGGATTTCGGGCAGGAGAGAAAATGGGTGAGGCACAATTCCCTGAGACACTACTTAGGCTGTAGTTTCACTGTCTGAAGAAACTTGCAACTGCATGTCACAACCTACTCTCAAACATTAAATTGCTGCAAAATCTCTTCATCTACCCACAAAACCTGCTGAAGCCTGAACTGTCTTAAACCTTAATTTCCCTTTGCCAACCACTACCCTAAATTATTTTTGTATTCAAACCATCTTTTCTTCCTTGAACCTTGAGAAAAAAAAAGGTAACTAAATTGTGAGCATTCAGAAACAGATGCTAAAATACGACACTATTTAAGAGGCTGTTCCCCACCCACCACCTGGACACTTGCAGTGCCACACCCAGTGACTGCTCTGTGCCTCTCCTGGCACTGGGGGGGCTTTGTTCTTGTTACTACCACACCTCACCTCAGTTCAAAGGGTTAATAACTGACTGCAAACTTTTCAGGAGAACCTGGCCTGTAGCAAGGAGCAGCACGTCTGTATCCTCTGGATGATGGAAGCTTTTTGGGTGGTAAGGTTGCCATATTTGGCATTCTGTAAATATAAAATGTAGAGGACTTCTAAGAAACATACTTAGTGTGGCAGTATCAGTTTGTGGAGAAAATGAGCTTGATGTAAAGTCACATTTTTATTGAGCCAAGCATGTTTTCCAAAGGCAGCCCTGCCCTATTGTGGTCAATTTGTTTCAAATTGCGTATTTCATTTGTACACTTTTATAAAGCATTTGAGAACTAAGTTATCCTTGCTCACCTCGAGATGGTTTAATTAGGAATTACAATTTGTTCCTGTCAGAGTTCTCTTAACAGTTGTTCTCTTTGAGGTACAGCATTGCAGAGGGCTGTAAATCGTTTCAGTGGGAGGTTTTACAGAACTGCAGAAAGAAAGCACTATTACTGTTTGTTTCTTCCTGAATAAATGTCACACTGAGGTCAAGGGAGTACAGTGCATGCAGACTTAATAATTACATGACATTGTTAATTATCTTTCCTAAAACTGCAGTTGGAAACAATCTGCAGTTGAAAGCATCTAGCAAATACTCCAAGAGGCTGTAAATGATAACCCCCCATTTCTTGAAATGGGTCAGCAGTTTTGTAATCCCTTTCAGCTCACCTCTGCTGGGAACTCCATCTCCTACATGGATTTAATTTTGCCACTTGATACACGGAATATTAAGGAAGTGGAAATGCTTCCTATTGATTTGTGTAGATCACCTACCTCTGAGGGCAGGACTCACTGCAGCTGAATCATCATCACTGTCTGAAGTTGCAGGCAAGCAGAGCAGAGATCACAGTCCCCGAGTAAAGCTGTTTATATATGCAGTCTGACTTGCCTCTCATTCTCTAAAAACCCGTAAATAGTGCTTAAACTATGTACAGTCTCATAGAAGTGGGTCTTTATTCTTCCCACAAATAAATTATCTTTTTTTTTTTAGAAAACCAAATGTTAACAAAGTATAAAAAGTAATGCCCTAACAAAACTACAGTGCTGTTATCATTCCATGTTGTCTTTTGATTGCTGCAGTAAAATATGTATTTCTTCAAAATATTGCTTCTTCCAACATTGTCTTGTACTTTCTTCGTGGGAGACAGGAACCCCTTTGCATTCCAACTCCAGTTCCGACTGAGCCGCCAGGTCCTGGAAGTTCAAGGCCACTGTTGCATAATGTTCTGAGGGAAGAAAACAGGACCTTTCAGTGAAGTGTTTTTTAAGGAATCACATTTTTTGTTGCTGGTTCCCTCTGCTCTGCCTGTGTGAGCAAAGCCTCTTTTCACAGCTCTCCGGTCCCTGGGCTGTTCTCCGAAGGACACGGACCAAGGGAGCGTCCAGCCAAGGCTGCTCCCTGCCAGCTTTGGGCCTTCTCCCTGCACAGGAGCCCTCCAGGATCAGAGATCCTAGGAAAAACTCACCGTCAGGCCAGCTCCTACACCGCCACTTCAGGACAATTCTTTGGCTTGGGACCTGTGGGAAGATAAGAAGGTTTTCCTCATTAGCACTGGAGAGAATTCCCATTACAATTCTTCCCAGAAATAAAGGGAGAGGAGCATTATCTTATGCAATATTGGGCACGTGCATGTAAACAAGACCAAGAATGGGGTTTGGTTTTGAAATAAACAGTTTTCATGGAGCTGTCAGCTTGCTGCATTCCACTGTTCTGTTTTTGCTGTGTAAAAAGATCAGGACTCATTGATTACTGCACATGAAACATTGATTTTCTTGCAGACTTTGAAACAAGGACAAAGCCCAATTTTTCCCCACTGAAATTTTTAAATGTGACCGAGTGATTGTGTTACACAACCCAGCCAGGCCCAGTACACAAGTCAGGTACTCCCTCAGATAGTCTGAAAATGGTTTTTAGGGCATTTCAAAAATGCAGCTGAGCTCTAATTATCAGGTTTTCCCTTCAGCTGGGGACAGGGTAACATTTGCCCTGAATAGAACAGATCATTTCTCCAGTTAAAAGGGATATGGATTTGGGAGATGTCATTCCTCCTTGTTACAGAGGATGGTGCTGAGTTTTCTCCTCCCCGTGCTGGTCCTTAGGTGTGTGGTCAGTCCCTCCTCTTTCAGTGAGACAGAAAAACCACACAACATCAGAGCAGCTCTTTGGCTTTGAAATACAGGAACTGAAATATGCATTAAAGCTGAAATGTCACAAATTTACACTACTTTTTAGCTCAGAGAAGGAGCTCCTCCCCGCCCCCATTCTTAAAGTACAGAGTAGGAGCTTTTTACCAGTTCTGTGTATTCACCGCTGACACAGCCCTCAAACATCTGAAGTTTGCCTCCTTTCTCTGCTTCAATCACAGCTGGGCACTTGGAAAACTTCTGTACCAACTAGGAAAAAAAAACCAGAGCACAAAATGCACGATGTTGGGAGACAAGGAGGGGTGCTAAAGGAATTAACTCCCATCTACGTGGAAGTCTTTGAACACTCATCGGGCTTTGGATTTTATATAGCATTGCTGGGGTGGTGGCAGGGTCCAGTGAGGTAACACAGTGAGACTGCAAATGCTCAGAAACTTGCCCTGGTAAATACAGAGCAGCCAGCACAGACACAGGGACAGACAGAACTGGCTGTTCCCAGACTGGGAAACGAGGGAAATGGAGCAGCAGCTTTAGCAAGGTGCCCAAGAACTGCCAAGAGCCATTTCTGTTTCCCAAGGGGAGCCCTGGGATTGTAATTTAAAGTTCTTCAAGACCAGCCCAGACTCTTTTGAAGGACACAAACGCAAAATTAGTTGATTGTGTATTTCAGACCCTATAAGCAACAGTAACATCACCCCCAGCAATTAATCCAATTAACCTGCAAGCTGTGGGTAACAGCAGTGCCATTACTTGAGCCCTTCAGGCTCCTGAACATCAAATAGCAAAGCATTTTTTAAGGACAGCATGAGGAAGCTGCACCCAAACCACATAAAGATGCAGCTTCACTTTGATTACTTGGCTTTGTTAAGCTAACAAATGGCAGAAAAAGGTCTAAGGCAACCTAATAAGCTCTCATCAAATGGAATCTGCATGTGACACTGTGACTGTGACATGTTTATCACCTACTACAACTCTTCAGCTGCATCAACATCCACGTTCAGTTAAAATGCCTCCTGAAATTATCACTTACTTCCTTCTTTGTGAAGATGCTGTACAGTTCATCAGCTGGAGAGTTGAAGACTTCCCTCATATGTATCCTCACTGTTGGGATTTTTACTCCAACCATATCAGGAGATTGTGGTGTAACAGAGTCCTGCAAAGCAAAAAATATTCACGGGAATGAGTACAAAATCTTAACACATCAAAGTTCTGGCAGGGCAGGACTGCTGTTACCTGCACATTCTCAATCACACATCAGTATGTGGTAATTATACAATGTATTTCTGTATTTACAGAATATTAAGTAATATTCTTAATATACTTAATATTAGTATATATTCTTAATAATAGAGTATTATTAAGCAGGAGTCACTAAATTCTGTGCAAAAACCTTAAGCCAATGTACCTGCACGGTGTTCCCGCTTGGTTTGCGCTCCGTGGCCAGTTCCTGACCAACAGGAGCTTTTGTTGGCAGAATCATTCCCAGGGTGAACTCTGTAATGAAGAAGAGCACTTTTCAGTGTGAAATTGAGCTGTTCAACCCCCCTGACATTCAGAGACACAGTGAAGATCACCAAAACCCTGGAGAATGGGTAAAACTGTGCAGGAGCACTGAACAGGACACAAAACTCAATCCAGTTTCCCCACTTTACTCTTATGTTTCCATAAGGAACAGATCTAACAGCCATTTCCCTTAAAAATGCTTTTCCAAGTTACCTGACCCCCAAATTAGTAACATCTGCACAGACCTCTGACAGCACAGCAGATGTTCAGATCAAAGAGCAATAATATCCAAAGAAAAAGGTTTGGCAGAAGCCTAGAGTGAAACAAAATACAGAATGGGAGCCATCCCTGTTAGAGGCTGCTTTCTTCTGAGTTCCCAGTGTTAAAAGAATCCTTGGATACCCTAAAAATCATACACAGTCATTTCTCAAGCCAAAAATTGCTGGATCCAACTTGGGAAAATTACACAGCATTTGACAGAAGAAGAGATAATAATTTAACAAAGTAGTTTACAATCACAGAGATGCACCTGATATAATTCATTTATATATATATGTGTGTGTGTGTGTATGTATATATATATGTCTATACACACACATTCCTTTCTCATTTTAAAGGGATGGTTTTGTAGGAATGAAAGCAACAAGGATTAAAATCAGTTGAGAGCAAACATCTGCCTAAAATATTTGAATTATGTTTGAGAATTTTTTGAGCACACCTTAGTGGCTCTTGGGAAAAGCTGTAATTTACAAAAATACCACTGTTCAAAAAATAGGAAAATTAAAATTTGGTTCATCTTTGGTTTAGAAGGACTAGTGAAAGTTTATAAATTTAGTAACTGTTTGGGATAATAAAACCTTTGATTCTCAAATGATAAATGGCAAGCTTAAAGATTAGCAGAGACTGCATTTGCAGAGCAAAAAACAGAATAAAGACAGCATTTCAGAAATTCTAGAAAATAACTAATTTAATTAATAACTGAAAGAAAGAGGCACAAAAACAAGGCAGCAGTTCTAGCAAGGAAGGCAGTTTCCTAAAACATTTAGGTAACAAAAAGAAACCCTAATATTGGCCAATGCTAGTAAGGCCAAGCTGAGCCCTGGCAGGGCCTGTGTGACACAGCACAGCCTCAGTCACTGCAGAGCCTTCTGGACATGGCCACGTTTGAGACCAGGCAAGATTCGGAGTGTCAGCACTGATTTATTTCATCTCAGCTGGTGACAGTTAAAAATAAAACCAATACAAACCCAGGGATTTGGCAATCTTTGATCAAGCTGCTCAGGAGAGGCGCCTGCACAGGAACACTCCCAAGGTGCTGTTCAATTCACCTCTTCTAATTTATCTGTTTTAACTTACCTGTTTTAAGTGCTTTCAGGTAGTCCCTCAGGGCCTCTCTGACTTTGGTGGTTCCTTCAGTTCTCATCAGGTCCTTCAGAACATCACCTTCCCCTTTCTTCTTGCTAACATTTATCTAGAAACAGAAAAATTACAGCATCTAAGAGACCCTAATCAAGAGCCTTTTGGGTTCTGGCAACAAAGGAAAGCATTTGGGCTTTATTTACTATGCTCAGAGGACAGCTGCAGTTTCAAATTCATTATCATCTTGGGTTAGCCAACATTTGCTAAAAATAAGTCCTCTTAAGGCATGAATAAAAGTAGTATCTCCACTTAGTTTAGTTCATCAAGAGCTGCTACTCAGCAGAGGCTGAAGGGTCTGTGGAAGACCAGTGTCAACCATTATCCAACCAACACGGGGATTCCTTAAGGTCTTGGGGGTGGTTTGCTGTGTTGGTTTGGAGGGGTTTTTAAGACTACAAACAGATTCCTTCTCAAATTTGTAGTTAACACATTGTTACAATCAGTAATAAGCAAAGCAAACTGTGCACATTCCTCATCAGTAAATCTGAGAGCAGAACAAGAATAATAAACAAAAGCAGGAAATCAACTATCCACGTGTAATTACCCCACTTAATAACAGATAAATCAAAATACGATGCCTATATGTCGATTAATACTTTATTTAGGAATTCTGAACCTGTATAGCCATAGCAGTGTTTCACACCTACCTCTGTATCATCTACCTCATTTTCTTCTGACAGGTTAGGAATTTCAACAGATCCCTTATGTTTCTCACCAGACTCTTTCACTGTACCTGTATTAACATAACGAATTCTTAAATGCATTATTAAACACTATTTCCCCACAGCAAGAGTTTTACACTTGGAACTCAGTTGTACGAAAGTGTTACCTGAAGGGAGCTGCCTCAAGGCTGACCTCAAGGAAGTGAACAGCAACCTGAGCCTCTCTGGGAGCTCTGTTCCCTATCCAGGTGCACCAAGGGATGGACACAGCCCCACCTGTTCCCTGCACTGCTCTCCCCTGCAGGTGACAACTCTTTGACACTCTACAGCAGCCTGTCACCGACACTGAATGTGCATCTAGGGGTGGGCAGGGGAAAAATCACCTCCTCTTCCCCTCGGTGTGCCTGCTCTGGATTCAGAGCTCCCTGGAATGCCAACCATGCCCTCTTCAATTGAGTGAAAGCTCCCAACACGCAGGCAATGTTACCAGGAGACACACGTGTATAATGCAGATGCATACAATTCACATTTTTTAAAACAGGAAAATCACATGCACATTTAGAGCGCTTGATATTACTTTTAGCCACTTTATAATCACTGTACACTGCAGACAGACTCAGCAAGGACAGGAATTCTGCTCCGTTTCTGCATCCTTTGTGGCCAAGGCCCACCCCCCCCCCCCCCGAGCTGCCCCTGTTCTGCTCTGCCTCAGATCTGCACTGCAGAGATTGAATGTAAGGTCTGAGGCTTCTTCATTACACTGAAGACTCTCCCCCTTTGCCTTGCAAAAGCGTTTTGTTATTTAAATTAGCTCACTGATTAGATGACGATAAAATCTCTTCAGAAAGCAACAACAGAAACATGCAGGTCTATCAGCTCAGGGTCAGAACATAAAAAATCCAGCAAGATGCTGCATCGGCAAAACTCTCAGATTCCGCCAGCCCCGGGCTGAGCACCACTGCCTAAGGGGATTATCGTGAGGGCAGATGCACTATTTCTGGGGATTCCCACTGGCACAGGCGCTGTCTCCATCCCACTGCTCCTTAACATCACTCTCATTATTTAATTACCTCCCCGAGCCCCCATGTGAGCGTGGGGCACCGACAGAACCCCACTGGTCAGGATCCCAGCCAGGGACTCAAACAAATGCCCAGGTGTTTCCTGGCAAGAGGAGAGTGAAGGACTGTTGGGAACACAAAGTGCAAAGATCCCTCACTCGGGGCCGAGGCAATGAGGGATTGCACAATATGCAAAGCCTGTTAATCCACAACTACAAAACCACATCCACACGGGGAAAGCTGAACGAGACCTCGGGGTCTCCCTGGAGAACCTGCCACTCAGTAAAGCCACGGAACTGCTTAGTGCCATCCTTAGAACACATCAGGGCCCACCACAAATCCACCTCAGTGTGCTCATCCCTGCTCTCTTCCAGCACCAGGATCAGAACAGGAAAACCACACAATGTGGCCTTTGCAGACAATAAAGCCAATCTTATTTTTGGCTGCTCTCCACAGAAAGGAAGTGCAAGCATGCAGGAAGAAGTTTTGGGGAGCAAAACACAAACCTGACTTAATTCAGCTAATTCTGTTAGCAATTTTCACAACTCTTAAAGTTTCACAAGGAGAGTGTCTGTACTAGGCAGCCAAGTCCAGCCAGTGAACAAACAGAGCTGATGGTTCAACACTGCGGAGGCAGAACATTGGTGCAGCTCTACATTTTCAGTACCACTGTGATGTAAACAAAGCTTTACTACCTTTTTATCAAACAATCGTTATCTGTTGGAATTCCACGGGACCTCAGTAACAGACCTGAGAATAAATTATTTTTTGGTTTCCTGCCAATCCAGTGTGAAGACCCACCTACAGCACACCTGCTTTAAAAGGACAAACATTTTCATAAAGTTTCCATCACAGTGTGGAATAATCTATTAAAATTCTCATTACATCCTCTAAGAAATGACAGAACAGCCATTTGGCTCAATCTTAGTGCCATTACGTATCCTCAATTCCCCACTTTCTTGTTTCTCTCTTATCTAAATTGCTAAGCACAATGTTCTTCCAACACTGGACTTTCCAAACCAGCAGAAAATCTCAGGATTTTTATCATTTGTCCTTACATACCCACATTTTAATCATAACTTGAAGTCCTAGTTATCCTTGAAGACTTGGAGAACTAATTACAGCAATTACAGTTTTTTAGCAGTTCAGTCTGAGTTCTCACTTCTAATTTAGAGTTCTCAAAACACACAACATGATGGCTATCATTAAGAAAAAATCATCAGCCTGGTTTTTCTTAGAATTTCCTGTGCAATAGGAAAATTAAGCTCTCAAAGCCATGATTCACTCAGTGTAGAAAAGCACCCAGCACAAGTCAGAGCTGTCTCTAAACACTGACCAGCATAAAGACCTTGCAGAGAAAGTTTACAAAGAACATACACAGAAATAAACAAAATACTGTCTGCCTACTTTTATTCTCTGAAATAAGCCACACAAAGCCAAGCTGGCCTGTGTTTCTAGCTTAAGGTGATTTTAGCTGAACTTGGAAGTCAAAAAGCTGATTACAGTTGTTTTATCTACACTGATTTAAACTGCACAACAGAGTATAATGTTTATCTTTGTTAACATCTACATCCCAACTCTAAGTATGTTCTTAGTTTATAACACACTTGAAGCATTTAAAACTACCTAAACCAAACAACAGTACCTAGTTTAAAGTCCCCTCTTATTGTGTAAGCAGACTTCAATTCCAGATCTGGTCTCAGCAATATTCCAGTGGCCTGGGAAATAAGGACAGTATTCAGGGAAGCACTGCCTGTCACTTGGCACTACAATATCCAGGGACAATATCCCATGCAGGGACATTCCATCAGCTGCTCCTGCCTCTTACTCCAGTGCAAGACACAGGCCACAATTTGCTGACAAGTTTTAGGCATCTAATAAATGGAAAGAATTCCCTGATATCACCAAAAGCCAAAATGCAAACAAAGACCTTGTCATGGGACAAGCACAGCAGGGGGCAACTCCAAGAGCGGGGATCGCAAACTGATATGGCACAACAAAAAAATTCATGGGTACAGCCCCCCGCATCCCAAATAATGAAGATTTATTTCTATTTCCCCCTAAAGAGTTTTATCCTCATGTAACTCGTAGTCCTCCAAGCAAACTACCGTTAGTTTTTGGAAACAGCTGTAAGCTGACGTTTCCTGGGTTTCCCTGTTCTCCACAGGAAACACAGCTGCAATTTGGGCACAGCGGAACTAAACCAGCCCGGGCACTGCTGTCAATACCACCCCAATGCAGGCATTTACTGCTTGCACAGCCAAGTGAGTAACCCCGTGCGGACACACCGCGACCGCAGCGCTAAGGAATATGTGGCGGAAAAAGCCTGGCTGAAGGGGAAAGCGCCCAGCTCCGGTTTCAAGGTTATTTGAGAATACGCATTTACACAGTGGAGGCCCACGTGGCTCCCGCGATCTCCCCACAACTCTGACTCACTGCAGCTCACCGAGACATTCGCATTTTGGCAGCCCGGAGGGAACAGGTTCCTCTGCAGAGAGAGGGACAGCTCCGAGCGCAGCAGGGACCGGCACAGACCCCGCGGCAGCGCTGCCACCGCCACCGGCGCGGCGGGGCCGCTCCCCGGCACGCTGCCGTGCCCGGCGATCCCCGCGGAGCCCTCGCAGCCCCCTGTGCCCCGTACCTTTCCAGCTGAGGCGCAGGTTCCACTCGTAGAAGAAGATGAGCTTCCCTTTGCGGCTGTTGCAGGACGCTTCGCCCTCCACGTGTTTGAGGTCGCCGATCTCGCAGCGCCCGGCCTCGCCCTCCACCACCAGCCCCTCCAGCACCTCCTTCAGCTTCCTCTTGGACCAGCTGGTCGCGTCCCGCTCCGTCCTGCCCCGGGAGCGGCGGGGTCAGCGCCGGCCGGCCGTTCCCCGCACCCAGCCACCCCTGCCCGCTCCCGGCGCCGCTCCCCGGCCCTCACCAGTGCCAGTTGTTCACGTTGGTGGCGTCCGCGCGCTCCTCCACGATCCAGCGCGGGTCCCCCTGGCCCCACTTGGCCATGGCGCTGCCCCGGCCCCGGCCCCGGCCCCGCCGCGGCGCCGCCTCCGCCGCCTCCCCCCGCTCCCTCCCGGCCGCTTCCGCCGGCACCGCCAGAAGGTGCCAGAAACTTCCCCGCCCCGCCGGAGGAGGAGGAGGAAGGCGCGGCCCTGCCCTGCCCTTCCTCCCGGCGCGGAGGGCGGAGGGAGCCGGGGCGGGAGGGCTCGGGATCCTGCGTTGGGTCTCACCGCTCCTGTGCCCGGGAAAAGCCGCTCCTCCGGGGCTGCCCCCGGCTCCGGGGGCAAGGCACCGCGGCACTGGAAAAGAGGAAAAATCCCCGTGAAATGGGAAAACGCTGGTTTGGATGCACCACGCAGACACTTAGGCGCAAAAGAACAGAATGACTGATGTCCCGAAATTACTCCAGTCTGAAGCAATGACAAGACAACGCCTCTGGAATCGGGTTTATTGTCTTGCCCATTTGACGCGTGCCGAAAGAAATTAACGACAGTGTGAGCTAGCGCTGCTGCTGGGGAAGCAACCCTGCAGTACAGCAATGCAGCCCTTCCCGCATGCTGGTTTTTCCTTATCCGTCCCTTACAACAGCAGCAGAATTAAAATCTGGATAGCATTCCCATATTCTTATTCCTTATTTAATTCTGTTCCAATAAGTCCCATTGTGGTTTTTCTAAAGATTTTCTTCATCAAGTGTTCTTATCAGAGAGATACATCATCACCAGACTCATCATCACCAGACTCATCATCTTCACGTTCATCATCTTCAGGCCCTGCATCCAAAATCACCGCCACTTCTGAAAATTTTACCCCTTTCAGGTCTTTCTCAGTGGCAGGCAGTGCGGGATGAGATGTTAAGGAAAGAGCTGACGTCTGGTTTGTGTCTGTCAGAAAGGAATCCTGCAAAAAAGCATAATGCAGGTGAGGCAGAAAGCTACAAATGGTTGAGTGTGGACAAATCTTAAGCAGTAGAAATCATAACAGTGTGTCACTTTCACGTGTGTATATGTACATGTGTGTTCTGTCTCTGGAGCTAGCAAAGAAAGCATTGGTTTTACGGTTCTAAGTTTTAGGAGCAGCACCTGAGAACCCTTTCCTGTACACATTCCATAGAGACAGAAGGCAGACATCATCTCTGGATCAAAGTCTTCCTCCCTATTCTAGGCAGGGACAAACAGCTACTCCTGTAATTTTTTAAAAATTTTTTTATAGAATCATAGAACATTTTGGGGTGGAAGGGACCTTAAAAGATTGTGCAGCTCCAACCCCCTGCATGGGCAGGGACATGTTTCACTAGATCAGGTTGCTCTAAGCCCTGTCCAGCCTGGCCTTGAACACTTCCAGGGATTATTACTTCACAAGATTTTTTTTTTTTTTTAAGTTGCATCACGGATTTACTTTTTTGATAATTCTTCAGTTATTTGATGAATAACAATAAAACACCTTTCACTGCATGCTTTGCAGTCAAAAAGCTCATTACCTGTTTTGTTGTGAATTCCACAGTGGGCTGGGCCTCTACATTTCTACTTTCAGCAGCTTCTTCAGAGACTCCATTTTGTTCATGTTCACTCTTGTAATCCAGCAGCACTGTCTCCAGGTAATTGTCTTTTTCGGGGGCCTGAATTTCATCCTTTTCAGCATCACCTCCTCTGGTCCTTTCCAGGTTGTCAAATGACATTATCTCAGTTCTCCTAAGAGAGTTAAGAGAATTCATAGCACCTTGAGCTGAGACAAAAATCTCAGCCTCTCTAAAACCAAGAGCAGCTGTACACTGATCTCAACATTAGTGGGATTTTACCCAGGGGAATGTTAAGTAGCTTCTTGTATCCTGCAAGTTCTTTTTTGCATAATGATTAACAACTTGCTAAAGAGTAAGTAGGAATTTGCCTTTGATAGAAGATTAAAAGGTATTAACTTCCTTCAAGTGTAGAGATTTATAACTTATTATTGTGAGGGGCGTTAAAAACGGACCTATAGCCTAGTGGAAGATCCAAGGAAAATCCTATGGTACCAGAATAAAGTAGAACCGTGTTTTTTATATGCATTTTTTAATAAATTTGTGATAGCAGCAATCTACTTACCCATTATTCATGTGCTCTAGTTTCGCTAAGCTTTTCAGACTTCCATTTTTGTCAATTGCCCACGGGTTATCGATGCCGTCCACAATTTCAGCTTTCTTAACCAAATTCTTCTTCCCATGTTTTCTGAAAATAATACATAATAATAATACATAATAATAATAATGACAATAAATTTAATTAATTATTTTTGAAGATTGGCTTTCTAGTTGCTTTAGAAACAGAAGATGAATTATTTGTGTCATAAGTTTAATACACAGCATTTACTTTCAGTATTATTCTGGGGATTAATTTAGAGTATTTCCTGTTTTTCCATAGTGGTTGCAGTGTAAATGTTTGCTTCCCTTCTGGAAATTATTAGTTTTCCTCTACCATGTGGCCCTGCTGCCACTGAAGTTAAGCAGCAAAACCTGCCTTGATTTCATCATTCACAGGGTCAGGGGAGACTCCTGTGGGTTTATTACAGCTAATTCACATTTCACAGATTCTGCTGCCCACATTTCTCTGTTTTAAAAGTATTTCTTTCTGCTTTTGCTGTGTGACAAACACAAGAAGAAACAACTTTCAGTTGTGTGCGGCGCATCCAACGTAGCCAATCTTAGGCGATGCTCCCTGCAAACGCCAGCAATTCATCAGACAAACATTTTTCAAGGTGACATTGAAAGCAACCCAATTATCTGGAAATCTAAATGGCATTGTGAAGGCAAACCTCTGTGTACCTTTTCTTTTTCAGGTCCAGCAGGACGTAGGCCAGGAAGGCGACGAAGGTGCCGGCGAGGAGGACCCCGAGCACGATGGCAGCCACGCGCTCCGAGGACGCTGGGGCAGCTGGAGCCTCCCCGACGGCAGCGCTGACGGATGCTGAAAATATCTTCTCCAGCTCCACCTCAATGTCACCCTTCTGCTCCCTCAGTTTTCTGAGGATAGGAGGGGAAAATGGGTGTGATTTACCAGACCTTCATTTCGGCTGGGGAAGTGGTAAGGAAAATACAGAATATCTGTCCCTGGTCTGCCAAGACCTTTTCCAAGGATTCAGACTTGTCCTGCCTTTCATTGAGGAAAAGCTCTGTTCTCAAGCACTCAGCCCTGATGCTTGCAACCTAAAATGCTTGGACAGTTGAACTAGATCCACATCAGTTTCGTGTTACCAAAGAAATGTAAAATACACCTAAAGTGTGAGTTTTTAATCAACATTCTGCCACTCTGAAATCAATATATATACTAATTATATTCTTTCTGCTTCTGATTTTTTTTTCTTAAACTGACTTTTAAATCTGTTTTGCACAATTAAACGACCTGATGCATATTTTTTGCAAACTCTGAAAATTAGCTTTCAGTAAATAGTGAAAAAGCTTTCTGAATTCTAAAAAATCCTATCTGCATAAGCTCTGACACTGAGAAGTCAGACTGTGCCAATACAGACCTTTTTACATCTTCTGCAGGTACTTCCTGGTGGGCCTCATCAAAAGCAATGATTTTTACTTGGGTTTCATCAGTGCTGCTCCTTGCTTTTCTTTCAGTCTCCTTGGAATAAACATCAACGATGTATACATTCCATCCGAGTTTATTTTCCAGGACCCTGACATCATATGAAGAAGACATTTTTAATTAACTGGGCAATGACAGATTCTTTTACCCTGGAAATCAAATGAAGCATTATTTAATACAACACTTGGCAGATATTAATTGATACTCATAAAAATACTTTGGCAGGTATTTTAATCTAAGCACATAAAAATACAGGATTATCATCAGCAAGGGAATTAAGCTATTTGCAAAAAAAGTTGGGTGATTGAATAGCAGAGGAAAAAAATATCTCTAGATTATTATAAACAGTGAAGGTGGGGAGGAAGGAAATTTAGTCTCATAATCATCTTCTCCATTTCCACAGAGATTTTTGTGCTGGATTGGACCAGTGGCCCAGAATCCATCATTCTCATAGCAATCAGCGCCAGCTGCTTCCAAAAAAGTTTTCCATTTAATTTTTACCAACAAGAAACTGGCGTCATAATAGCGGCAACATCACAAACTCATTTTTCCAACCTTCAGAGTGATGTCCCTTCATAAGCACAGGACTCAATCTTTCCAATGTAAATATATATTTATGTATAGCCAAACAAAAATCTTCCATCTTTGTTAACATGGCAGAAAGGCCCAATTATGGTTTTAATTGGCCATCACCCATCACTGGCTAATCCCCTATTCCTGCAGGGCTGGGATGTCCTGGAGAAGCTCTGGCTGTGTCACTTCCTGTGGGCTGTCAGATCCCTATCGCAAAGGGACTCGAAATTTATTATTAGATATTGTACCAGAATAAGCTTCACAGCTTCAAAAATACCTTCGTATGTCACCAATGTTTCTTTCCACAACGTTGATCTTCTGATTAAGCACCAGCATCACAATGTTGCTACTGGAACTGGAATCAACAGTTACCTAATAAAGAGTCACATGTGAGATTTTCTGAAGCACTTGTACCTCTGTTTGATCTAAAAAAACTCCAAACAAACAACCCACTAAACAATAACAAAAATGCTCTGTTATAAAGTAATTGTCCCGCAAAGGTCAGGTTTTGTGGCAATGAAAATGGTACTCTTAATTCGAGTACGTAAATATTTATGTATCTGACAGCCTTATTGACGGTGTTAAGTAATTTCCTTTTTTTTTTTTTTGGCCATTACCAAACTTAGTCCTTCTTGTTTAAAATTTTGACATGGCAGTAAATCAGGATAATAATAATAATAATAATAATAATAATAATAATAATAATAATAATATTATTATTCCTTACATTGACTGTTGTCTGGGCTGTGAGTCTTCCTGTGCCTTGGTCTGCAGCTTGGACTTCCAGATAAAATGTTCCAGCCTTTCCTGCTACAGAAACTGTAAAAATCTCCCCTGTGTTTTTGTTGATGTCGAATTCGTTGGTTTGATCACTCGCTAAGCTGTACTGCAGAAGTCCATTGTCTCCTGAGTCTGGATCTGTGGCCTGGGTTTTAAAAAGGTGGTTTGTGACACTCAGCTTGGGCTTTTGGGCTTCACATTGCTCTTCAATCGGTAAACTAAGAGCAGATTTAAGAGCTCCTTTAATGCAGTGAAAGAAAACCAGGAAATACTCTACCTGGACTGTAATGACAGGGTACTTGTAGGGCACGGAGTTGGGAATGCGGGCAGAGTAGGAACTGCTGGAAAACACGGGCTTTTCATTCACATCCTGCACGGAGATCGTCAGCATGGCCACGTTCTGGGCAAACAGCTCTGCGACACACACGAGTTAACAGCAACAGCAAATCCCAGCCCAAATTCCAAAGGCTGGGTCAGGCTGTGGCTTTGCAACGTCTCTGAGCAAAAAGTTACCTGAGCGCTGGACTTGTGCGGCAGGTGAGACTTTTTGATTTGCTGTAACTAAAATCACGTACTGGGAGACCTCCTCGTAGTCCAAATTGACTGCTGTTCTCAGCTCACCGCTTTCAGGATCCAATCTGAAGTGATCTGTGGGGAAAAACACGGACTTTTGCTGCTACAGCTGCCGTTTCCCTTGCACCCCTCCTGCCTCTCGGGTCTCAGTTGCTCTGGGGATGTTTCCACGGCTCCTCTGCTCTGAACTGTGGGAAATTCAGCATTTTCACTGGCCAGGCAGCAGAGGCATCACAGCTGGGTGGGTTCCTACCCCAGACCAAACAGCTTTCAAACGTGTAAAGGAACAGTATATGTGAAAAGTAATTTCACATTATTTCACAGATAAGACTTGCAGCTGCTCCTTGCACAACTCCATTTTTTACATAATTCCAAGTGTTCTCTCAGTTTCTACGTACTTGCTTTGTTGTGGGCCAAAAGGAGCCTGGGCACAGCTGCAAGAGCTGCAGGAGGGCAGATGCCTTAACATAAGTGCAAGGAAATGATGGACTAAAAGTGATTGGCAGGGAAGAAGCTGCTTGTTAACAACATTTTCTATGTGGGTTCCCCCAGTCTCTAAATTATTCTAGTTTAAGAGAAGCCATTTTTTAGCAAGTTACCACCCTTTCTAAAGCCAAAGATCAGCAAAGTCAATGCTGAAAAGCTCTAAAAGAAATTCTGTGTACTCTTCTTTAAAAAAAATAAATTAACCATGTTCTCCATCTCCTCATTTATGCACAGCAACACCTGGCATGCAAAAGACAGGTTATGATGTTCTCTTGGCTATTTTAACAGTACTCACCTTTTTCATTGCCAGATACAACAGTGTAATCAATAGGTTTTCCTGAAGTTTCAACCACAGCAAAAGCATAAATTAAATAATCCACTCCTGTGTTTTCCGAAACAGAAATGCTAATGCAGGAAATAAATGATAAATCATAATGTTAAATTTGCCATCGGTTGTTGCCCAGTCAGGCTTTGAAATTTAACTCTTTAAGAGAGAGTTCTCTCTGGAAAATCTTGCCCTCTCCCCCCTAGTTGTTTGCTGGATCTGCCCAAATTTCAGAGTGCAGTGCAAATCCTGGTTTTGCAGACAGATTTTGGGTTATCCTTGAGTAAAGCTTAAGGAAGAATGTTTTAGAGTGTGCAAGAGGAAAGGGACAAAAGATTTGGCTTACAGAAGCTGCAAAATAAAGAAATAAAAGGCAATGCCTCAGTTCACATTCACTGAACCCCCAGCATAGCAGAATTTCCTACGTTTTGCTTTAAAAAAAACCTGAAACTGATTTCCTTCCTTCTGCATGGAAAAATATGAAAATGAAATTCAACTTTGCTCTGTTTTGCACTACCTGGAGAACACATCCCAGTTATATAACCTGATATGAAAGCCTCACCTGATCTCACTTTTGTTAAAGCGAGGAACGAATGGACGGTTGTCAAACACATTCAGAGTAACCACAGCAGTGTCATTTAAAGGAGGAGAACCTTTGTCCTTTGCCATCACTGTTAGGTGCATCTCTCCAGATCTAGACAGGTTCCCAGTTGTAATTATCTTCCCCTCATTCAAATCCTCTATCAGGAAGAACGGGCTCACGTTAGGGTCCGGGAGGATGTAGTACTCAATAAGGCCATTTTGCCCCTGCCATGAAAGGAACACAATTTCATGGAACTGAGATTATATTTTGAAGGGTAGGGTAAACACTGAAAGAAGAGATTCAAAAAACATCTAGTGAAATGACTTTGAAAATAGTGATTTGTTTTTTTAAGAATGAGGACTTGGGTTTAGCTATGGTAGGATGGGTGCCAATTTAAAAAAAACAAACAAAACATAAAGCAGAAGCAAATTCACAATAAGTTGGTCATTTACAGAGTAAAAACATGGCAAAAAGGTCTAATGAAAATAAGTTAGATGTCTAGAGGGGGCCAGTCAGAGTAGTGAGGGTGGCACAGGGAGAACAAGTGCCACTCTGCACAGCTGAAGGAGGAGTTTCATTAGTGTCTCAATGCAGATCTCACACAGTTCAGCAATTTTCAAAAGCAATTACACTTTTTATACAAGATCATTGAAAAGGCTGATTGAAAAAGGGCTGTTAAATGATTTGCAGCAATGTACCACAGCTGCAGCTATTCTAACCAAAATTATGCATGAAGAAATAGGAAGGCACCTGCTACACCTATTTTGTTGTCACTTTGAGATGTTTCATCTTGTAAATGATATAATTACTAGCGATGTTGTCATGGTGATCTGGTTGACTGCTGGATCTCCCTGCCAGTGCCGGGATACTGTTTGATGGGTGTAGTACAGATGCATCAAACAAAATTGCATTGAAAAAAGGGGACAGAGCTGGGGTGCCACACTTCAGAGGAGTTTGGCAAGCAGACATTTCCTTGTTCAAACCACCTAGATGATGTTTCGTTTTTACAAATTCCTCTACCTCAAAAGTTCAAATAACTTCAGAGACACTAAATTGCTTCAGTCCTTGTGTACTTTGGAAGGACTGGTGCAGATCTATGTAGAAAAGGGAAACATTAAAGAAAATCCAGCTGAGGAAACATGCCCCAAGCCAGGGAGTACATCACTGTCGAGGCAGAGCCATCAAAACTCTTGATTTCCAGTTCCCAGGGCTGGTAGTTAACCAGGATTCACTTTCTGCTACATTTGGTGCTTGTGGAGCAGGATCTATTTGTGCTGCAGCCCACAGCAGTGTCAGGGTCCCGCAGGAGGAGTTACCTGATCGCTGTCGGTGGCGCTCACGGTGATGACAGGAGCACCCACAGGATTCACCGTGTTTATGGAAGCGGAATAGGAGCTCTGGGCAAACACCGGGGCGTTATCATTCACATCAATCACTGCAACACTGACATGGGTAGTTGCCTGGAAAACAAAGTAGTTTCCTGCATTTTAGAGTATTTAGAAGGTCTTATTTAGCATTGTTTTTTTCTTACTTGCACATGCAGCAAAAAGTATAAATCAGGTTTTGAAAATGCTGCTTGAGTTAAATGTTGCTTGAGTTAAATGTGAACTCAACATCAGAGATCACGGCAGGGTTTTAACAGAAGAGGCGGGAATTCAATGTTGCAGTAGGGTTCTACTTCTTGAAAAGTGTCTGATTGAGTAAGAACAGGACATGTTTAGTGTCCTACGTGCAGTTAAGGAAACCACACATGTTCTAGTTCTGTTAAATAAGTATCTAATATCTTTTCAAATGAAAGAAATACAGCAGAACTAGAGCAATCTGCTGAAAATACTTCTTCTCCCATGAAAAATTACCCCATCACTTACAGTTCTAACAGCAGCAGGCAAGGGCTGCAGTTCCCCAGCACAGGTCAGTCAGCAAATGCTTCAGGGTCGAAGCCTACCATGCATAATTTTGAAGCTTTTCAAATAATTAAAGTACATTACTACTCATTGTGGTTAAAGGCTGTAGAAGTCTGACTCTAAACATGATGAGGTGACTCATTTATCGCACATAATAAATAGCTCGGATAGATCTTCCTCCCAAGAGTTCAAAATCCACTCTGAAGTGTTGCTGCTCATTACAATAATGGTCTCTTACCTGGTAGAAAGGGGCAGATTTATTGTTGACTGCAGTCACTGTAAGGTTGTATTTATTCATGGTTTCATAGTCTGGAGAGTTCTTTATCTTAATGATGCCCTGTATTTCATCTATCTCAAATATATTTTCTCCATCACCTGAGATAGATTTAAACAAGCAACATCCATTAATACGTCTTAGAAGCTCTTAATTAACTACACTCTTAAATAATGTTTGCTTGTGTGCCGAG
The DNA here is from genome assembly GCA_036630365.1 of Acanthiza pusilla. Classification (NCBI taxonomy): domain Eukaryota; kingdom Metazoa; phylum Chordata; class Aves; order Passeriformes; family Acanthizidae; genus Acanthiza; species Acanthiza pusilla. Next base: position 124,448 of record JAXCHO010000163.1, on the reverse strand, counting down.
CTCATCAAAACAATTTTAAGTAGTGTTTGGATAACGTAGAAGAAGAGCAGAAATATTTTGAGTGGATGGGCATTTGAAACATGAGCCAAGAGAATGGGTTAATGAGTTTTGCAGATGCATCTGTCACCCTGGTGATGGACAGCACCCTGGAGTTCAGGGGTCAGTCTGTTCACAAGTTCCTCCAAGCCTGTGCAAGTTTTTGAGGCACTTGTGCAGTGTTCTGACCTTCTGTAGGTTCACTCTCATTGGTTGCAGTGGTTCTGAAGGCAAAACTTGGCTCCTGCCAAGAGCTCTCACAGGAGCTGTCTCTGAATTTATTGTCTCTAGTGGAGGTGGGCTGAGTGAGCCACTGGTGTAAAGAGAAACCAAATTGGCTGCCAGAAGATGTGGCAGTGACTTCTAGTGGTTTTGGCCAGGCTCAAAGTGTGTATGCATATTGGAAATAAAAGACTAAAAACATATAAAACTGTATTCACATAGCTTTTCATGGGCCTTACAACTAAACCAACTATTTCAGCTCCTGCTTTGGTCCAAAGGAATCTAAATTTCCATTTCTGTTGTGTTCTACAAGGCAGGGATGAATCAGGCCCTGGACTCTTATTCCTCATTCAAGAAAACTTCTTTTTTTCAACCAAATTACTCCTGTTGATTGCAGCTATGGCAGTCAAGTAGCTAAAGATTTTTTATAAAGCTGATGATTAGCAGGATTAAGAATGCAATTAAAAGCACAATCTGCAAATTTGTTACTCAGACAGTTTGAAAATTGTATGAGCCTAAACTAGTAACATTCCAAACCAGGTGAAAGTGAACTTTTTCTTGGCTTTTGTGAACAGAGGTTAGGAAATAATGTGGATAATACTATTTATCCTCATAATTGTATAGACAACAAAGTGACAGTGCAGTGGCAGAATTCCTTGTTACCTCTAAGGTTATATAGAACAAAGGCATTGTCTCCTGTGTCTCTGTCTGATGCTGTGACTTTTCCAACTCTGAATCCCACGGGCACGTTTTCACTGACACTGAGTTCAGCCACTGGATCAAAGACAGGCGGCCAGTCATTAACATCAGTGATCTTTATGACCACTGTGCAGTAACCCCTCTTCTTCTCAGGGATTCCATCATCTTCAGCGTAAACCACAATCTGCAGGTTACAGTTATTGGTAATGAGAAATCATACAAAGAGGCTCTTGCATGAGGATTAAAAAAAGCTTGGTGAAGTGTAAACTTTGGAATATTCTTAGAAATGGGAAGTTCAGTTCTGAATTCACATCAAAATGGTTATTGAAAACTTAAGGAGTATTTGGGTCAATTAAAAAAGCCTGTGTAGAATCAACAAACTCACCAATATTTTTCTTGAAGCAGAGTAAGATCATAAAAAATATCCAGCAGTGGCAACAAGAAAAAGAAGATGAACTGAGAACCATATCTGCAAGATCTCAGTCCAGCACAGATTCAAGCCAACAGACAGCACTGAATAAATGTGCTGTCATTGTGAAATTAGTTACTCATGTGCTTGCAGGGCAGGTGGACAATGAGCTGTGCTTGAATTCCATTAAAGTCAAAAGGCAGTGGCTTGTTTTAAAAATGCCTCACACCTTGAGATGCTCATATTCTAAACCAATGCTGAAAGCGTTCCAGCGTTATCAAACCAAACAAAAGCACAAGTGTCACCTGTTATCCAAGAGAGGGATAAAGAGTTCTGAATAAAGATTTGAGAAATCTAAAGCAAACCTGATACTCTGTAGGTTCCTCTTCATAATCAAAGGGGGCAGTGGAATAAAGGATTCCAGTTGTTTCATTTATCCTGAATTTTAGTCCTTGTCCATTGAGAATGCCATATGTTAGGAAACCATTTCTACCTGTGTCATTATCCTGAGCTTTCAGCTGGACAATCTGAGTGGCAGGTGAGTTCTGTGCAGGAAGAAAGATTGAGGCTCTCAGAGACTTCTTTGCTGCAATTTCTTGAATTATGTGAATGAAAGGGGGGAACTAACAGGTACAGTAGTGTAGACATTTTAAAACCAAAATTATACCATTTTTTCAGCACAGTAAGAGGGTCTCTTGTTTTCTCTAATTTACAGAAAGTAACTATTTTCCTCGCCCCATGCCTGTACCCGTAACTGCAATTTTCAGAAGAAAAATGCTCATGATTTCAAGCAGCCCAAATGTTAACCTCGAGCATCAGACTTGCTGTTATTTCTGTTTAACAGCCTCTTCTGCTGTGAAACTCAATGAATGTTCCCAACTTAAAAATCATGTTTCTTTCTGAACACTATTTGACTAATAATTACTCTTACCAAATAAACAATCTAATTCTTCCTTTTTAACAATGTTATTGGCATTAAGATTGACAGAAGGTACCAATGTTTCACTTGCATGGCCATTTGAGACCTGATCTAGAGTTATTTGATCCAACAGGGCATCCACCAATTCCCACTGTGTAAATATTTCACACAGAAATCAATTTTTTAAGGCCGGGAAATGTGATTCCAGCTCTCCTCCATTAAACTAACTGGGAACATTAAAATTAGGTGTAATAAGTGAACCTATGTTTAGCTCAGTGGTAGAAATGGACTAGATTTTAAATCAGTTGTGGCTGCTAAAGAGAATATATGTGGATCAGCTGGGGATCCCAAAGGCAAGGCATGTGCTATAGAAAATACTAACATGATCAATGTGCAGATTCAAGTGTGAAAAGTGTTGCTTGAAAATTGAAGAGCGAAATGTTGAGCAAGACGCTTTTGCATATTTAAATGCTGTGGCTTCTTCTGTAGAGAACCACAGTGTCTGAAAATCTGAAATCTGGCTTGATCTCTGCTGCTGATCACTTGTGGCAGCAAAATCACAACAGATTGTGCATGACCAAGAGGAGAACTATTGCTAAACTGGAGACTTTGCCTTGCTGCTTCTCTGTAGGAAGCTCCCTTACAAAAGGCTGAGTGAGAGCCTGTGAGGTGCCTGCCCCATCCAATAGATTTTGAATGCACCCAAATATTCTCTATGTAAAAATACTCAAAATGGAGTGGTAGTTCTTCCTTCATGGCGCCCCTTATTAGAAAAGATTCACTTTTCCTTCCGTTTGTCCACACTTCTAGATCCTTCTTGTTGTGTATTGGGATTTTCAGCTTGAAATAAACCTCAAAACATCATATGGTAGAACAGAACAGCAAGCCTGACCAGTTCCAGAAGGTTTACTTGTATACTCAATGAAAGATTTTTGTTATTATTATTATTATTATTATTATTATTATTTTGAAGATTTATTTTTGGGATTCAGTTTGGACGACATTTTCTTACCTCTGCCAATCTCTCTTCTAGTAGAGAGGATGGGAAAACTGGAGAGAAATCATTTTCATCAATAACTTCCACCTTCACATCAACTTCATTAAATATGGCAGCATCAGATGAGTCTGTTGCTCGTACCTTGAAATTTACTGGAAAATCTTCCAGTTCTAGATTCTTACTTGTTCTTGTGATACCATTGGAGGAATGGATAATGAAATACCCTGTTAAAAAAAAAAAAAATCAACCAGAAATTATTCTAGTTATGATTGTTTTAGTTGAAACTGAAGATACAATTCCTCCAGTGAAAACTATAGATTATTTATATAAATACTGTATGCTACAGTATTCTTCAAAGAACAAAATTAAATTCAACATTTTTACAAGGTTGCCAAGAATGTCAGATATATCCAGGGCTGTAAGTAACAAATAGAAATAATTCAGAAGGTCACATGGGAACCAAAGGGGAGAAAATTCAATCCACCACTCTCCAGTCAGGTCTTCACCTTCCTCTGAAACAGTCAGAGATTATTTGTCCCTGTTTCAGTTAGAAATTTTTATATTTCCTAAGAAGTCCCGTTCTTAAGGAAGGTGAGGAATTCTGCAGCTGGCTTCAAGATCACAACTTCATACAAAACACTTTACAAAACAGAAATAGAAATTGGCTGTTTGATGATTCAATCAAATCAGCTCTGTATTCAGTAAAAAAAGACGAGACAAAGCACTGATGCACTTGACCACATCAACTTACTCTAGGCGCTCACATTTGTTAAGAAAACGTTGCTGAGTTCGTTTTTCTCCTAGAAGTTTTTGTGCTATTGGCTACTTTTTTCTCCAGCCAGTGTACCTTTATGGCTGAGCAGGTACCACCTGATCTTCCTGCAGCAGACACAGCACACAGCTGGTGAAGCCAGCCCTGTGTCACGTGGCAGAAATTCAATTCTGCTATTCTGACAGAAATTCAATCGTGTGCCCACACCTGATCCAGATCAAGCTTGTACACTGGGTTCATTCACAGCATTCATGGCTGTGGGACTGAAATAAGAGCAAAAGGAAGGGGAGAAGGAACAATCCCAGTGCTCGGTGCTGTGTTTGTTGTTTCACAGCCCCTCTTCCTGGTACTCCACACGGGGAGCTCACCCTTCTCATCTCCAGAGACAATGCTGTAGTTCACAGGGAGCTTGTACAAGGCGCGGATCTCCACCACAAACGTGTCTGGGGGTGTCCTCTCTGGCAGAGGGGCAGGGTGGTAGGCTGCTTCTGAGAACACCGGCAGGGAGATATCCATGGGAACGACCATCACTGACACCTGCAGTGAAAAGGACATGGCCCCAGGGTTATGTTTCCAGCTTTAGCAAGAGCTTGCTTATTGAGGTGTGAGACAGCACAAGCCCAGGCCTTGGCCAGCGAGGAAAAGCCTGGGATTGCTGTGTGCCCAGTTTGACACTGCCCTGAAGGCAGCAAATATTGGTGGAAAACGCCAGCAGCCTCCTCAGTTTAGGTTCACCTGGGTGCTTTGCTAAATACAGAGAGGGATTCCAGTTCCTCACATACAGCCCATTCCAAAGGACTTGCCTAAGTACCTCTCAGAGAGATTCACTGATGCCCAGTCTTCCACTGGAGAGGGTATAACCAGAGCAGGAGCTTGTAAGTACAGTATTTTGGAACTATTGTAACTAAAAAAAAAACTTTTAAAAAAAATCGTGTCGGGTGGTAAATAAATAATGCCTACTTCTTCACAAAAATAAATTATTTCTAACTGTTGTCAGACAGCTGCTGTCCACTCCTCTGAAGAATGATGGCCTGGAAGTCTACATTTTAAGGTTGTTGAAGACAATTTTCTATGTGTCTTTATCCATATAGATTTCTAGTTCTTTTTTTAATTCTGCTGTGATATTTAGTGGCAAAAGATCATCAGCAAGTTATAAGCACTGTGTAAAAAACCTTTTTTATCATATTTGCATTTCTCACTCTTCGATTTAGAAATTATTTTTTCTTACATTATAGGAAAATAAACAGGAACACTTTATTTGCCATCTCCTGTTTATTTAACACATACTTCCATGACATCCTTTCTGGCTGCCTCACTCTTTGACCTTGCCCAGAAGTCTCCACTGCTCTAATCCTCCTCCTTCACAGCCTGGAGCTTCTGTCTGTCTTTTCTGAAATGGAATGATCACAACAATTTCGGGTGGTGTGCCAGCAATTGCTAGGGCAGCATAACTTGGTAACTGTTATCTTGTAGCCTGAAACAGCAGTGACTCTCTGACATTCTGATTCCTGGTGTCCATAGTTTTGCCTCACCAATACCCATTTCGTGGTGTAGTTATGCTCACTTTAGAATGAAACAATCTGGGGAATAAGCTGTGCAAGCAGACATTGAGGTGGAAATTTTAGTACCTTTACAGAGGTTGAAAGAGGTGGCAGACCTGAATCCGTAGCAGTGACATTCAAGGAGTAATACAGAGGAGCAGTTTGTTTGGATAAGTCTCTTGTTAACCTGAGCTCTCCTGTGGTACTGGAAAGACTGAAGAGGCCTTCTGAGTTTCCAGCTGAAAACAGAAGAAGTGTTGGAGATGTTCCCTGGAACCAGCAGAGACAAGTGACTGAATTATATGCCCAGGGCTGAAGAGACACAGCATGAAATCCTGATCCGTACACGTGACCTGGAGCAAGACCCCCCCTCTAGTCCAGCCTCTTGGCTCAAAACTTGGCCAGCAGTGAATTCAGCACAGGCTTTGCTCCATCAGGTGAGAACCTCTGAGGACAGCCTCTCTGGGAAACCTGTTCCAATAATTACTGGTCCTCACGGGATTTGTTACCCCTTCTATCCAGTGAGAACCTGCCAGTTCCATTTCTGACCGTTCTCTCTCGTTGTGGTATCATGCGGTTTCAAGTCAGCAGTATCAAGTATCCCAGTTATAAACAGCCATAAGATTTCGTTCTAACACACCTGAAATACTGTAGGAAATGCCTTCATCATAACCCTTGTCTTCATCTCTTGCATTGATGTCTACTACCAGTGTGCCAGCTGTAGAATTGTCTGCAAGGATCTTGTAATATGAGGGCTGGTCAAACACGGGTCCTTCTTCATTGACATCTTCCACAGTAACTGAGAAAGAGTCATCACATTTGGTGAGTTTTACCTAAATGGTTAGAAGTTATTTTTTTCAGCTAATGCAAACCGACACAGCTCCTCTAAATGAGAATATGTCCAGTCATACTGATCAGAAGTAGGGCTGGCCAAAAGAAATCTTTATATCTTTTTTCCCCAACAGAACAAATTTGGTTAATTATTTCACAGAAGAAAGCAACAGCAATCAAGCACTGTTATTTTAACAACACTAAAAATCACTGTCAACACTGTTTATCACCCTAGAAACTGTCCTTCTGTATACAAGCAGAAAAAACTCCTGAATTATGTTTCTTAGAAACCCTTTCAATCAAAATGTCAATAGGTTCTCAGAAAATGGAAAAAAAATTGTGAATATATTGAAGGAAGTAATGTCAGTTTGAGTGAAAAATCTTCATTTTTGACATGGCAAACTTTTTTGAGAAAAATTTTGTCTGACTGTAGTGAAAAGATCACATCATCATTTCTGATAATTTATTCTAGCAGATTACACATATTGAAATATTCCCTAAGGGAAACAAAAGTTCGTTTTCTATGGTAAAGCGGAGCTACCTGTAATATTTGCTGTGTCCTGGAGAAGTGGCTCTCCAGGATTGAAAGCTTTCACAATAAACATATACTGGGAATGACTTTCATAGTCCAGAGGTTGAAGGGTTGCAATATCTCCAGAAAGTTCTCCAACATGAAATGAAGTCGTCTCTCCAGTTATGGTGTAATGAATGATGGCGTTGTAGCCTATATCTTCATCTGTGGCTACTGCACTCAAAATCTGAAATAAAAGGGGAAAAATGTCAGAAACAAAATGTTTAGAGTGGAATAAAGAGAGCGGAACCAGATGATCTTTAAGGACCCTTCCAACCCAAACCGTGCCAAGATTCTAAGACAGAGAAGCTTAAGAACAGAGGGATGCTGGATATGTGCACAACTTCTAGAGCATTAAACATCTTTAAAACATGTTGCCCATAGATCCTGTGAAAAGTCCAGTGTGGCATCACCGCTGGGGACAGAAGGGAAAGGGGGAGCAGCTCTCAGTCTGTGTGGGAGTTTTAGGAAGAATCAGTGGGACAGGTACTCCACTGTCACACAAACCAAACACGCTGTGTGATTTTACAGGCCCCGCGAAGTAAAAAATCGTGTTCACCAATGCACAGCCGTGAGAGATGACTGCCCCTCCCAAGCTCACACAGAGAAAGCAAGTGCAGAGCAGCGTGTTTATCCACACACCACTTGTGGAGGCTCATTCTCCCGCACAGTCACGGAGTAGGATTTCTGGGGGAACACTGGTGGGTTGTCATTCACATCTTCCACAGTGATGCTCAGATCTAAGCTTGCAGATTGTGGTGGTTTGCCAGAATCAGTGGCCTGGGAAGGAACAACTTGTCATTAAAAACAAAAGTACCTTGACACAAACTTACTTTGTCAGTTCGATTTTGCTCCAAAAATTCTCAGCTTTTGCCTCTGAAGTCTTTCTGCTGCGCCAATTATCCCCCAGTGACACTTCTCTAGCCCCGTACTTGATTAGTTGCCACATCTTCCTGCAGCTGGTGTTCTCACCCCATCACATGCTCTGCCTCATTTCATTAACAATTAATCAAAAGCTCGAGCTGGGATGCAGATCAAACATGTCACGTGATCAGATGTGGCACTAATCAACACAAAGCTGTGATACAGTTATCTGTGCTGTGGCAGTTAAAAGAATAAGGAAATCCCTTGCAGTTTGAGGGTTTTAAGTGCCAACAAAGCGAGTTGTGAAGAGCATCCGGTGTGTGGCAAATTCACAGTCAGTTTTACACCGCACAATTATCTGCCATAGAAAATTCTAATCTCTATAGGTGCACATATACAGTTTTCATTTAGTTTTAAAAAGTGTCCACTTTAATTAACTTGAAATTTTTCATAAGACACTGCTCGATTTTTGTTATGTCTCCCCTGTATCTTCCACGAGTCCTTTGACCTGTTAAATAATTTGCTAGCAGTAAACATGTCCTTCAGATATATTTGTACTTGATGGCCAGTGCTGGAACACTTCTTTGTTTGCACAATAATTAATCTGATTAGCAGCAGTAAAAATCAATGAATTCAGCTAGAATGAATAGATACCCTCATGGGTGTTGAACTTAAGTTTATACTTTCACTTTTTTACTTGAAAAATCTCATTTCAGGTATTTTTTTAAAAGTCTAAGGACATATAGTTTGGAAAATGAAAAAAATAAGGAAAAGGGACAAATAACTTGGACTGGACTCAGAAATGCTTTGCAGATGTCACAGTCAGCTGTTTTGTGACTATGACCTCTAAAATTTAGGGTTCATGAATCGTTTATTCACTAATACCAATTTACAGGCCAGAAAACAGAGCTCTGCATACAAAACATAAGGAACTGTCAAAATTCATTCATGAATTCTAATGGAATTCTCTAAGTGGTTTTCTTGTGATGGCTCAGTGTTTTCTTTTTTTTTTTATGTTGAGAATTCTGTGAACTTGCATCAAATTTGTCAACTTACCATGACTTTCAATTCATAACTGTCCATAACTTCTCTGTCTAAGGATTTTTTTGTTGTCAGCTTGCCAGTAGAACTGTTAATATGGAACGTTCCAGCGAAATCATCTTGCAGGTAGTACCTTATATTTGCATTATCTCCTGTATCCAGATCAGTAGCAGAAAATGTGCCCAAGTCTAGACCAGCTGCGTTCTCAGGAGCTGATAAATTAGTTTGGATCCATGCTGAGAAAACTGGAGGGTTGTCATTGATGTCTTCAACTCTCACAGTGACCTATATTGAAAAAAAAAAAAAGGAAAAAAGAGACAAAAATTTAAGCTGTAGAACCTGTATCTAAAGGAGAATTTTAACTTGTTTTAGTCTATGGAAGCCCATAGAAAAACAAAAAAACCCCCAAGTAACAAACCCCCAAAAACCAAATAAATACAAAACAACTTCAGCATTTTTCAGCTTTGAGCATTTTCACAACCTCTGCATTTTTTTTTTTGTTTTCTTAATTCTCAGCTGCAAGGTAACATATATGTGAGATAAGATACTCTAACTGGAAGAGGTGAGCAGAATTAATAACCTGGGGCTTTTTGGCTCATCTGCCCCATGCATTTGACAGAATTATGCACAGAACCAGTTGTGGTGTTAATCAGTTTCTCTGGCTATGGGCTGTTCATAAGGAACTCTCAGGGAGTGACACAATCTGTGAAGCTGACAATATCTCCAGATGGTACCATCTCCTCAGGATATAAAAAAAAGGAAATTAAATAGAAGGCTCTCAAAGCTTCCCGTTTGCATGGCAGAAAACACGTATCTGAATTTTGCTCAATTGTTAATATTTTCAAAAAATATTTCATGTTCCTTGATAAAAAATACTTTGAAATGCCCATACCAAAGCAACAGCTGTGTTGGGTGGCACCAGAGAATCCACAGCTTCCACGAGGATGCTGTAGAGGTCTCCTTCTTCCCGATCCAGGCTGGCAAGAGCCACGATGTCCCCTTGGTCATTGATGAAGAACTTGTCCCAGTGGGTTTTCAGGGAGTACCCAACTTGCACAGCTATGCTTCCAGTCAGAGCCTTCACAGAGCCCACTGCAGTCCCTGGGGGTTTGTTTTCCTCGATGCTGTACTCATAGCTGGACCTCTCAAAAGTCAGTCCAAAGCTGGTGTCGTTTACCAGCAAGTAGAGAGTAACAGAGACTGAAGAGAGAAAGCAAATTAAAGTAGTGAAGGCACTGCTAAAAACCATAATGATCCGTGCTCTGTTTCCTTAAGCTCTTGAGGAGCTAGTAGAAAATGATAGAAATCATCATGGAGGAAAGAGGAATGATAAGAAAAAAAAAATCAGTTGTAATAAGGATTGATATGTAACACAAAATATGATGTCTTTTATACCTACCTAATTGATTTTCCAAAACAACCTCACTTCCCTGATTACAGAAGTGTTCCTTCAGTGTGACAGGAGAGCAAGGATCACCAATCTGAAGCTAATGGGATGTGCAGGTGTTTGACACTCCTTAAAAATCTGACCCTTAGTTGCTTGGTGAAAAGAGAGGAGGGATATACCTAAAACTAGGAGTGCAATTTCTGTCGTGACCACTTGTCCTATTTTAAGAAAATCAGTTGTTTCTCCTGTTCATGATAAAGTTAACCTCCAAAAACACAAGAAAATGTTACAAAAATACTACGTGATTGAATATTTTTAAAAGAACAGAAACACAGTTGAGGATGATTTGCCTGCTTCTATTTGTTTAAATGTGTCTAATTCTAAGAAGATAATGGAAAACTGAAAGAGAAATGCATCATCAATATTGTCTGAATATATCTTTTTAGAGTGACAAGTATGATGTCCTGGTTTTTGTACCATAAGTACAATTGCAGTAAATGAATTTTAAAAAATACTATTTTGAACCAGGGTTACTAAAACCAAGTTTTCTGTTCATATAATCAGCTTAGAGGAGATCAAAAGGTAAAAAGCAAATATTCATCATTGCTGAAATGTGACAAGCTTTTTTTGTCTGCTTGACTTGACAGAAACGGGATTAATGTAAAATTTAATATTTGCAAGGGCTATGTTTATATGGGGAAAAAAAAAAGGGTAAAAGATGGTTTACCATTTGATGTAAGCTGAGGAACTCCATGATCAGCAGCAACAACTGTCAGTGTAACAGCGGTGTCAGCTGTGATGTGGTCCAGGTTAGTGCTGAGGGTGATTTCTCCAGTGCCATTATTTATATGGAAATCATCAGAATGGTTCATGAGGCTGATTAAAGAGCAATCAGGAGAGCATTCATATTAATGACCTTGGAAGTGCCATCTACTTACTGCTACCGTTGTAAGGAGCACTCAACAAACAATATTTGCCTATTTTTAAAGAACAGCTTTTAATTGCTGTCTTTAGCTTAAATATATTGGCCTTTTATTTCCAAGTAAGTCTTCCACCATGAAAACGTACAGCATTCATGCCTTCAGTTCCCATTATACCCCACGGCTTTGATGTTCCCACTAGGAGAGGGCAAATATTGCACACTCAGCTGCATATTCAGCAGTAGAAGAAACCCAAGTGACATTCATCTGAAGATCTGCTAATTCCTGGTGTTCTATGAACTCTCACAGGTAACTGGATTGCTCACAAGTAATGTGTTTTAGGTAGAATGCCATAGCTAAAAATAACCTCTTTCAAAGGCAGTAGTTTTAAACATCCACAAGTTTACTGCTCATTCATCTGTCCCTCTCAATCTGTGCTTTTCATGTCAAGGTATCCTGGTATTTTCCATGATACAGGGCTCATAGAAATATCTTTCTCCACTGATTTTTCTATGCATAGTGCATTAAGAAAGTTAATCTCTTATCTTCTCCTCCAAGCAAATAGAAGATACCTAAAAAGCATCAGAAATTTATTTACTTCCTACCCAGAAACTCCAATGTATTATTCAAAATTTTAGAAATTCAAACAAATCTTGGCTGCAGGTTTTTGTTGCCAGTTTATCATTTGGTTGTGTCCTCTCTTATGACACAATCATGATTTGATAAGCTCTAAAACACACAGTAATGACTGTACTGCTTCCTAAATGTAGAAAATCATAACTGATTACAGTACTTGTAAAATATTTATGAAGAGATCTTATCCTCCTTATGATCAATAAAAATACCTTTCCGTTTCTCTCACAGCAGATACTTATTAACCACACAGAAATGTACCTGTACGAAATGACAGCATTGTTCCCAAGGTCAAGGTCAGTGGCAGACACTGCCAAGACAAACTCTCCTTCCTTTGCTGTTGCCACGCGGATGCTGGCTGAGTACTGCGCCCTTGTGAACTGAGGAGGGTTGTCATTCACGTCTAACACTTGAATGCTGACGTCTGTGAAGTTCTGGGGTGTGACAGGAGAAAACCATGATTCAGAAAATGCTCAGATTGTGCCAGTAAGAGGGAGTTCAAATGAAGCATAACTCCTTACCTGCCTTCGAGGCACTCCGTTGTCAGATGCCACCAGGAGCAGCTCATACTTATCTTTGCTCTCCCGGTCTACAGAGCCAGTAACCAGAATGGTTCCATCCTAGAGAAGGCACAGATCATTTGGAGAACTCTTGTATGCAGAATTATCAAAAGAGGTGAGGGATTGAAATAATCTTTTCACTTTTGGACTAGTTCATATTCCAGGCAGCACCTGACCGGAAATGTCTTAGTTTTTGAATATCAACACGTATTTCCAACCTACAGGGCAGGGCACGTGCTGGCTTTGATGTGTATTAGAATGGTACTGCCTGCTCTTTTCACCTGATGTATCTTACTCTGCCAAGTAACTTCATGAGCGGCAGTGTCCAAATATTGCTTTCAGCATACCCAAACCCTTACCTGCTGGATGCTGTATGGATTATCCCCATCCTCAGCTGATAAGTAATAAGAAATCCGTGCGTTCTCTCCCTCATCCAAATCAGTGGCGGTCACATGTCCAACTCTAGTGGAATTATCCAACCTGTATTCCCCTTCCAGAACCTCAAAACTGTATGGCTGCATCTGAAACTCAGGGTTGTTATCATTGACATCCAGAACAGTGATGTGGAACAAGGCACTTGAATTAAGCCCATTTGTTACATTATCAACTGCCCATACCTGAGAAAGTAAGAAAAAAAATGGAATTTTAGTTGACTGCATTGTCATTTTAACCTCTGATAAAGATATAAAAAGGCATTCAAGGGAATGAAGTAGAGATGAGCCAAAGCTGCAGAGTCTCTCTCTAGATTTACTTGTAAAGTGAATCCAGATGCAGTCTCCCTGTCCAGTTCTGTGTCATTCCTTAATGAAAGTGTTCCAGGGAAATCCACAGTAAATGTAGTGCTGTTGTGAATAAAGTATCCCTGAGAAAAGCCAGCCTAAAAAGAAAAGATAGTTCATTTAGTTAATTTAAATTTAAAATTATTAATATTTAAGTTAAAAAATAATCTTGTTAATACTAATACCTGACATTTTTATAAGACCTCTCATTACAGAAGTACAAGTGGTTTGCCAGGTTTATTAATTGAAATCCTACACCCTGAGCTATTGGAATAATAGACTTCTTTGGCAAACAGGAACTGAGTTATGTGGAAGCACTTACGGGCTTCCCTATTTGGGTCCTACACCTTCTCTTTCCCTAGAGCTCTCCAAGACTTATCCCCATGATGCAAGGGGCTGCAAAGCAGAGCTCAGTGGAGTCTGAACTGAGCATTTATGCTGCTTTAAAACTGACATGAGCAAGAATATTTCAGCAGATCAAATCTCTTCCTCCAAACCATGTCCCCAAAGCCACAGATAAATGCAGAATGCGTTTATAAAACAAGGGGAGAAAGAAACAACTTGTTATAAAGCAAAGGGAAATTTTGTAATTTCCTATTGTAGAAGAAACAACTCTATCAGGGTTGCAAATTGTTTCTCTCTCTGACTAAGATAATATGAAGGGTGAGTTTACCAAGTTTAGTTTACCAAGCAACATTCAATTAGAAAAGATTATTTTGACATAAGAAGCAATAGGACAGAATTTAAAAAAAAAATCTTTTCTCTGTCTGCTGTGATACATTTATCTCATATGCATGTGCAGAGAAGCAAACAACACTTCCTGTCCTGGATCACATATGCAGTGGGAGAGAAGCTCTCCCCATCTTCTCTGAGATAGCCAGTAAACTATTTTGTACAAGGTCTTAACTTCCTTGGTTAGGGAAGTTTTACTGCTGGCTCCAGAGAAAGCAAGACAAAGTTTTCATGACCCAAAAAATACTTAGTGCTGACCATTTAAGAAATCTCCATTTGCCCATCTACTACTATGCTATTTTGCTGATTAATAGAGAAAAACATGTCATTTTGATTTATCGAGATGAGATTAATGTGGTACCTACCTCGTCCTTGTCAGCAACACTGAATGTGTAGACAGGACTTCCCTTCTGATGGTTTTCAAACACAAATACATCATAAGATGCCTGACTGAATTCTGGTGGGTTATCATTGACATCTTTTACATGAACAACTACAAGTGTTCCACTGCTGAGACTTGGCTGACCTCCATCTGATGCCTCCACTTTCACTTTAAATTTATTTATGGTTTCATAATCCAGCTGCTGGCTCAGGCTGAGCTGGCCCGTGCTTGAGTTGACAAGGAATACTGGAGAGGAGGTTTGAGGTTGCTGCTCAACAATTTGGTACGTCACGAGGGCGTTGGCTCCGGCATCCCTGTCAGTAGCAGACAGGTTCAGCAGGACACTTCCCAACTCTTGGTCTTCAGGGACCTTCACTCCATAGCTGCTCGATGAGAAGACCGGGTCGTTGTCGTTCACATCATCGACGATGATGGTCAGGTTGAGAGCTGTAGATTGCACAGGTTGGCCTTGGTCACTGGCAATCACTGTCAAGTTATAGAACCCTCGTTCTTCTCTGTCCAGCATCTTTTCCAGAAAAATGAATCCTGAGCTGTCAATATCCATTTTTCCTTCTCCACCCTTCAGAGTGTAAACCACTAATCCATTAAAGCCCTCATCGGCATCGGTGGCTGACACTCTGGTGATGTTGGTTCCCACTGGCTCATTCTCCAGAATGACAATGGTGCCGTTGGTTTTACCGAACACAGGGCTGTTGTCATTGACGTCTGTAACACTGATAAACACCGTGGCATAGTCAGTAGTGTTTCCATCTGACAAGGAAATACTGAGAGTGTAATTTTTCTGGGATTCGTAGTCCAGTTTGGTTTCTGTTGAGATGACACCCTTGTCATCGATGGCAAATGGAACAGATTCCGTCAGCACTCGAAATTTGACTGGTATATGGGGATTTAAAGCCTCATACTCTACCTGTGTAAGACACACCATATTATCAGTAAGTTATTTAACACAAATAAACCACTGTCTGGAAAAGAATAGTGGTTCTAACTACGTCCAAATTCATTTTATGGTTGATATTGTGGCTTGATATCAACTTATGATTGACACTGTGTCTTGATTTTTACTTCTTTTAATGAATTTTCATTCAGATACTTGTTAACTTGACAGATTCTTTAAAAGAAGCTTAAAAATCAAGCCTCAATATCCCAAAAAATGCAGAGAGGACTGCCTTTTATTGGAATGTGAATATATATAATACATACATAAATACATAATAAAATACATAATAATATACATATACATAATAAAATAATAGATTGCACTTTAACCTTTGGTTCTGCCTTTCTTTATATGAAAAAAGGGGGAAAATTAACTTGAGATGTCTATAAATCAAAACACTAAGACACATTATCTTCTCACTGCTTTGGTATCAGACCTCCCATGTGACCCATGTGACCCTCCCATGAGACCTCCCCCTTCAGACCCAAGAAGGAGCTATCATGGTGCTTTCTGGTGCTCTGCTTGTCTGAGCATTTTTTTGATCAAAAGGAAGAGCAAGTTCTAGAGCCTTCTTTGGAAATGCCTTTGTGACATTTCTCTGATGGGAATCCTCATATCATGTCACAGGGTTTTAGATTTATCACCAAGAGATGAGGAAATATTCCCTATGCCAAGCTTTGAGGCACTAAACCCTTTGGAAGGCGTCCAAAGTCAACAAAGGGCTACGCACAAAAGTTTCCTTTCTCAAGCAGTTCTGGGGTTCATTTTGTTTGATTTGGAGAGTTGCTTTGGGGGTTTTGGGGTTTTTTGAAAAAATGTTAAATGGTAGCAGATGCTGTTTGCAAAAAAGCCTATTTGCAAAGGTTTAACTGGACGCAAACCCACCTTTGTGGGTGGTAAGCTTCGTCTGAGGGATATACTCTGCTGCATGTGAAGCTTGATATGTAGAAAACACAGTATCCAGTTATCCATGATTCAGGGAGATACGGATATTTAGAGCACACGTATTATGGGATTTTCTTAGAGCTACCATGTCCTATAACAGAGATAAAGTTCTTCTTACTTGTGCTACTTCAACAGGACCAAGCAGCTCTTCTTCCACAGACACATTGTACATCTTCCGAATAAACTGTGGTCTGGAATCTCCAACTGCAAAGATTTCTACTGGCACTGATGAACTTCTTGGAATGGTCCCACCTGCAAGCAAAAGGAAGGAGTTTCCCAGCAGATGCACAAAATACCCACAGGGGAAAAAAAATTTTAAAATCCAACACTCTTCCATGAGTACTGCCTTTTTTATTTTTAACCCTTAGTGCTACCGTTATGGTACTGCCTGAGAGGTCCTCACCAGGACCACAGACAAAGGATGGACCCTTTGTATCCATATTCCCCCCAGTACCCATTTTATCCATGTGAACATAAAGTTGAAGACACAGAGCTCACATTGACCAAATCATGGGAAAATCACAAGGCTGAAAACCACTTTGTATTCTCATGCTACCAGGAGATGCCATTCCTAGGTTACATTTATTTCTGCCCTTATTCAGGTCATGAATGTTCACTGAGTTCTCTATTACTCTTTTAAAACAAAGAAGCCCTCAATAACTATGGCTAAGGAAATGCTGTTTTGTGCTGGTCATCCTAAAAATGAGCTTGGCATCTCAAGTTTACCCACATGGATGTGCAAATAAGGACCAAATTACTCAGCATATTTTACTTTCCATTTACTCCTGATTGACCGGTGAGTGACTTATAAATTTCTGACTTCTGCCTGAATTTCTGTTTCCTATGCTGTGCAACACCAGTCAGTAAGTTAAAGGAAGATGTGATTATATATGTGTTATTTCACATGTTCTTCCCACAGCCATAAAGAAAACAGATTTGCTGTAACAGTCAGCAGAAATAAAGTTTTATCACTGATGCAGCTATTACTTTGGATGAATAAGACTTTATTCTTATCTTCAACAAACAAGAGCAGATAAAAATGTATTGCATTTTTCAGATAAAGTCTGTGAACCTATTTGACAGCATTTGTTCAAGTAAAAAACCAAACAAACCCAAAACTCATAACCAGAAATGGCTGTTTTGACCGGTACTAAAATCCTGTCTTACCATCAGTAGCTGTTATCCACAAAACAAACTTCTTAAGCTGGTTGATTCTTAATGGGATTACTGTTTTTAAAGTGATTTGTCCTGTGGATGTATCCAATTCAAAGTGTTCATCTTCATTGCCACCAGCTAAGATGAAGCTTATCTCCCCATTTATACCATCATCCGGATCATCAGCAGCAACCTGGAGGAAAAAAAAAATTATTTTACTCTAGTTTCTGTGCTTTTATCAGATTTTTATAAAATTTTATACCATTTTAGATATACAGAAAAATCAGGGAAATATAGCTGCAGTTAAATTTGGTTATACCTTCCACTGTCAACTTCCTATATAATTCCTGGGTTAAACCTCAGTAACAAAGTTTGTTTTCCGATGCACACGCAGGATCAATCCAGCAGCATGAGCAAAATCCTGCTCCCGTGGAACACATGTGATTTGCACCAAGTTTCTGTCTCAGAGAACTGGTTTCATAGTAATTCCAAAGCCACTGGAGGCAGATTGTTCAGGAGATTTCATCAGGAGCCATGAAATCTGCACATCTGGGTATGAGCACTGATAGTGACTCCTCATAGATCTCAACTCCTATTTCCTGTTTTATTTGGTTAACTGGTTTAGTATGTTAGAAAAAGTATATTGTATCTAAAAATTATCCCAATGCTCCAGCATTCAGCAGCCTTTCAGAAATGTTGTGCTGTTACTTCAGTTCCTGGACTCTAACAACATTCAGTTTTTATTAAACACTTCACAACAACTGAATTCAAGAATCTTATTTTCTGTCACGTATTTGTGAAATTCAGGCTGGTGCACAGTACCAGAATAAAAATCCTTTATAATTTATTTCCTAATCTGGGATAGATTAAAGTATCCAGGACACTGTGATTATGGAATATCAATAGCTCTGAAATGAAAGGTGTGTTGTTTCTGAACTGAGAGGAGTTAAAAAAAATTCCCAACCTAATAGAACTGCTATGCAAGTTTAAACAAGGATTCATGCATGCATTCAACTAAAAAATGTCATTGTTGCTTAGCATTTCTAGTACCTGAAGAATGGCCATTCCTGCAGTCATGTTGAGGAAAATGTCTTGTCTGTATGGTGTGTCTCTAAAGGTTGGGCTGTTGTCATTTTCATCGAGCAACAATATGTTGATAGAAGAGTTCACCTCTTTGTAAGGTGGCAAATGGTCTCTAGCAGTGACCTGAAAAAGTGATGCCATGAAAAGATTGTGTGGTTCAAATGCACATTCTGTAAGCAGTGAAAAGGACAAATGAGAATTGCAACTGTGTCACTGGTGGTATTTCCCTCCTGTTAACTTTGATGTCAAAGTCTGGATTTGATTTTCAATTAAGCTGCTGATCCATACTAAAGGTTTGGCTTCCTGCCGGGACAGATCAGGTCTCACCTGATGGCCTCAGGTTACCTGGGAAAGGAGCAGGCTTATTTTTAATACCTGTAGGTGAATAGAGGGTTCTCTCTCCCTGTCCAGCAGTGTGGAGTTCCTCACAGTTAGGATCCCAGCTGGACTTAGCTGGAAAGGACTGTCAGCTGGAGTGAGAGTGAGCGTTCCCTGGAAGCCTCCCTGCAAACAGGAAAGATATTTGCTATTAAATAGGGCAATCACTGAGCTAGTCCCTTAGGATGCTTTCTTCTTATTTTCCATGTGGAGAAGATTAAATTTTCTGGTTTAATTGAGATTACAGTTCCCCCTCCCCCCCAAAAAAAAAAAAAAAAGAAAAGAGAGAGAAACAAACAAACAAACATGGAAGAAATAACACCCAGGCTGAGAATGACTTGCAGCTTTGTGTCCATTTTGCACTTCTGCACTTTCAGATTTGGGACCTTATGCAAACCAGAGGAGCTCCAAAGAGAGCCAAAATTTATTCTTTGTCTGCAGTACTCTACCCCTTAAAGAAGTGAAACTAAGTTTGCTTTGCTTAAGCATATTTACATAGTCAGAAAACAAAAATTCTGTTCACAATAGCTGTATAACACAAATTTATTTTATATTACATTTCAGAAATGCAGTATTTGTGGCAGCCATAAAAACCACAGTCTTTTTACCTCATCCTGGTCAGTAGCTGTTACTTGAAGAACTTCCATCCCATTTGGGAAATTTTCTGGAAGTGAGATATTGTAACTTGATTGTGACAGTACCGGATCGTTGTCATTCACATCTCCAATAGTAACCAGAACTACTGCATCAGCTGTTTTGAAAATATTGTCCTCCTGAGCTGCCTAGAAAACAGAGTTTATAGCTGTAAATTCCATACCCTGGTAACAACGAGCTTAACACAAGGACATGACAACTGCATATTTATAATTAATTGATTTTTCCTTTATTTTGGTTTTTAAATGGCAGGAAGGAGCCTTGATACCAATTACTATGTGAAATACTATTAACAGCAACTTGGATTTACATATTATTTTCTGAAATTGAGACTAAAATACCAAAACAGTTTCTACCTGAATGCCCACCACAAGATATGGGCATTTTTCTCTGTCAATTGAGGTCTTTACTTCCAACACTCCAGCATCATTGATTGAAAAGGTGTTGTTATAGGCTGGGGGGTTCACTGAAAAGCAACAAATTGGGGAGGGTTAATGAGAATGGACCGGAACAGTAATCTGTCCTTTGTATCAGCGTTAACTTCTCAGCCATAGCACAAGTGAATAGATATTCCACAATAAAAGTCTGTTTTTCAAACATTCTGTCATCAAAACAATTCCTAGGAATTTTACTCATACTTCAAGGGTCTCAAATTAAGCATTTCATAGGTTTTTGGCAATTACTTCAGGAGGAGGAAAAGCTCCTGATGGAATTATCTCTCTAGATGGTCCTGAATGGAAATTCTTTGATCAAATTGAATTCTCTAGACTGGCTTACGATTGAAATCAGGAACTGATTTTTGTTTATAGGAAGGAGGTTAAGAACATCTAAACATTTTAGAAGTAGCTGGACCCTTCAATAATGACTGAGAATAGGCTGTTTTAGCTCGTGGAGCAGCACTGCAGTGAAGCTGTGTGCACTTCAAAGACATCTGAACACACCCTGCATTTTCTTATCATTCTCTTCAGTAATAGCCAAATGAATCATCATGAATTACTGTGTCACTGTCTAGAAGAAAATAAAGGCTCTTACCTAGTTTGATGCTGTAAACTATTTTTTCATTTATACCTTTGTCTCCATCTTGAGCCAAGATCTCTGGGAGAATAGCCAGAGGACCCACCTAGAAAACATGCATTAACCTGATTAACTTGAAAAAACCCACACATTAACTTAAAATTTTTCATTAGATAGGTCGCTGTTTTGATTAAAGTAACAAGAAACATGTATTTAATCACTGTGATCCAGAAAAAAAATTTCTTTGCCATAACTGCTTTATAGAGGAAAATTATGACCAAAACACTTGATGGATTCACTGTGTTTAAGAAACACTAGATTATGAGGCTGCAGTCACAGATGGAATTTATGTTAAGAACATTGAATATTTCACTTCCATTCCTCTCCTGGAAAACAACACACAAGCCTATACCGCAGCCCTAATAAAAGCAATAATTTAAAAGATAAAAACACTTTAGAAGAGCTAAGATTATTCCTTTCAGAGAATTAAAGACTAATTTCTAACAAAAGGGACACCGGAGGTATAACTCTAAAAGTATATGTGGTTTAAAATATGTTAACATGAAGATAATGACATAGAAATAGGGATAATAAAGATAATGAACCTTTTTCATTTTAGAGGATTACTCTGATAATATTATACTGCTGGTTCTTTTCTTAATACATACAGAAACCTGAGTCAAACAAACACAGTCCACCAAGAAAACTCTACTTTATGTAGAAAAAAAGTTACAAAAGTAATATAGACCATTGATTGCCATTCAGATCTTTATTTTTGCTTACTTGATTCTAATGCAGTATGAAGGAATTATACTATTTAAAACGAATTAATTTCAGGACTGATGGACAGACAGTTGCCCCTTCAAGTCTACAGTAAAGGCCCTGTTAGAACAGGAATTTGGGTTTTTTTCCCTTCCCCCCCCCCCCCAAATACAAAATAATCTGTTTTTATCACAGAAAATTCTATGCTTCATATAACATGTGGCCTGTTTATCTGGGAGTTGGAGGCCTATAGCTGATGACTTTTTCACCAGTCAGCACAGAGCAAAGCAGCCCTGGGAGGAAGAATCCTTGGAAAAAGAGCACTGTGGATAGCATATTTACAGCAGCATTCAGTGAAGAGCTTTTACCTGGTCTTCACTGATATTTCCATTGTACATGGACTGACTGAAATAGGGGTTCCATGTATCATAATCTTGTACATTAATTATTAATGACGCGGTGTCACTGTGGTTTCCAAATATTTCCTGCATCACAAGGGAAAGAAGAAAGTAAGAACCACTATAGTGAAAGAAGTGGAAAATATAACAGAATATTATTATATACATTTTGCAGCATTTTTAACCTGAGAACTCTCAACCTGTCAGATCTTTCCATTTCTGGAAATCCAGTTCTAGGAATAAAACTATCGACAGGTAATCTTTCTTTAGTTACTTATTTTCTATCAGGCACATAGAATATAGCACTAGTACATTTGTTACAGCTGTACTATTTGCTAGAGACCATAATAATCCTAGCAAAATTACTTCTTTTTAGTTCTAAAAGGTAATGAAGGCAAATACATATTCAAATGTCAAAAAAGACAAACAAAAACCCTAGTAATAGGCAACAAAAATATGAGATATCTTCCATAATAAATAGGCGAATATATGTTACAATAGTGGAGAATGAATCTATACAATATTAGAGAATATACAGAGAAAGAAACTTGGGCTGGTATTTGAGAGGAAACTTAAGCAATGGCTCAAATACTAAAAATGTGCTACTTTGTCTGCAGTATAAGGCAAGCTGCAGACACAGCTTCTGGTTTGGGAACTTCCAGAGTTGCAAATTTGTAGAAACTGTGATGCTGTAAAACAAAGGAATTATCATTGTAGAATTATTGTGGGTCTCATTCGTCTTTTCGTTTGTATCATACCTTTGCTTGGACTGTTAAATTGAAAAAGTTGACCACATTGTAATCCAGTGTTTTTTTCACCATGATGTTTCCATCGCCTTCCCTTATAGAAAAGTAATCCGAGTTTGGGCCCTATTAAATGAATAAATCGAATATTTTATGTTATTGATGATGAAATATATTTTCTTTTCCCTTTGTTTCACCTTTATTATTGGACTATTTTTCATAAAAGTCCAGGAATCTCTCAACCACCACCAATGGGAAGAAAAGGGCTGATCCTCCTCCACACATTCTATTGCCTCTCCTGTCACTGCCAATAGAATTTCTATCTGATTTATCTTATCCTATGGCACGCAGGGGAATGGCATCAGCTTCCCTTCACCAGCTACAAAAAGAGCAGAGACAGCAAGCTCAGATGTGAAGATGTCCAGTGCAGATATCTAAATTTAGTTGAAATAATCTTACTTCAGTTGGCTTGAGGACTGGAGATCAACAGCAAATCAAATATGAGCTTTAAAAAGAGGGAAAACAGCTTTCACTCCTGCTGCTGCAAAGGACCACTGAGTTCCTTAGCTGTAGCTGAGGAGTGTCACAAATCATTCCACAAATTTTCAGAAACAAGATTCAGGCCTCCCTGCATGCCAGGCTGGTCCTATGGCATAATTTTAAAAGTCTCCTGGATGTTTTGCAGATGTTGAATCTTCACACTGCAAGGGAGGACCCTGGGGATCAAGTCCCAGGCTATGGATCTATGAAATGCAGACTGGTGTTCACAGTTTCCAGCTAACAAAGGTCACTCACCCAAAGACTGTAAGTAAGGAGGCGGAATTCTCCTGAGAAGTCCTTATCCTCGGCTTCCACTTTTATAACTGTGGAATTTATTTCAGCTACCTAAGGAGGAAATAAAGGTCATCAAATGCTCAGCCTTTCCATATCCTTCCTAACTCGGGGCAGGAAACTTGTGCCACCTGCTTAGCAAATGGCTTCCCCTTGCCGTTTTTGGCTGGGAATGTTTCTCCATCACCCCACTCCCACAGCTGTATGTGCAGCCCAGCCTTTCTTTTCCACGGGAAGGAGCCGGTAAGTCCCATATGGGTGCATGTAATGAACTAACCTCAGTGTGGTCACATTAGAACCTCCCCAAAAAGGAATTGAAAAGTATCACAGGAAAAAAGTAGCAGCATTTGCCATAACCCACCTCTGATACTGAAGCAGTATAATTAGATTGCTGAAATTGCGGAGCATTGTCGTTTACATCTATTAATTCTACATGCCGTCCGTTCTCTATCCCAATCTTTGTAGTGGAAGCAAAAAGACACGTTAGAAATTACAACAGTGACGTGGCAGCATTCTGCTGACATTTAATTTCATATTAAATGAGATCCTCAAAGAGACAGCCTTTCATTAAACTACCATTTAGAATTAGGGAATAGAGGGGATTAGACTACCATTCCTAATGTACCATTCCTAAAATTAACTTTTTAAAATCTACCTTTGTTTTCTGTGAACAAAAATGCTCATTTCAAACAGCAGATTTCAACAAATTGTCTTCTACAAGGTACTCTGAACTCCCTGCATCATAGCTTTAAATTAAATAGTATTGCAGAAAATAATCATTTGCATTAGACAATAAATGCAGTTATAAAGCATGGCTTGTACTTACTCCTCCAGTCCTTTGGCAAACAACAGCATACCAGAGAACTTTACTCTAAAATTGAATAAACAAGTCAATAAATAATATAATCTGTGAACAAATAATACGATAATCGAAGATAATTTATGCCAAAATTCTACAAAATTACTTCTAATACTTTAATCCTCAGCTGTACCAAAACACTCTGCTTAAAATTAACGCTCTGTAATTACTTTGATAAATATGATAAAGTTCATTTGACTGCCATTCGTCTACTACTGATACCCACCTACCCAGATCCCAGCAGCCCCTGCACCTGAGTGCTCATCCCAACAAAAAGTTAACAGAGAATAGAGGAGAGCATGCACAAGAAGCATAAAAAGTGTTTTCATCCATTTGGAAAATATCCAAATGAGAAATGCAAATGTAAAAAAATCGTAAGTCCATTTTCATCCATCACAAACATTGATTGTAACGGTGTTTTTTACAATATATCTGGTCTGGGTCTCTCAAGTACAGTGCTACTCTGAGATGGCAGTGTCCAAAACACCAACCCAGTGCTACTCTGAAATAGCACTCATATAATAAATTGTCTCTATTTACTCTGCAGTACTACATCATTTTGACATTCAGAGGCAACTTCAGCCAGGAAAAACACTGATATCGCTTTCTGAATTCCTGGTAGTCCTCCAGAGCAAGAACTGCCTAGGAAGAAGGATCTATCCTTTTGTGCATCAAGCAACAGAGGCCCATAAACCTATTAGTGTGTGAAGTGCTTATGATTAAGGATTACTTTCTACCAAATTATATCTGCTCAATCTCACTTTGATGAAATAATTCATGTTCCTGAGAGGTGAGTTGTAAGACAAGTGGCACCTGTCAAAATGCATATTTACAGCTCTCAGTACAATGCATGACTAGGAAAGAACCTGTCTGGCTGTCAGATGACAGGAAAGTTTACAGTTATAGGAAATTGGAGACATTTAACAGATGTTACTGAGAGCTGGATATGGAACTCTACTGTGGCAATTCACTTTTTTGAATCACCAACCTGTATTGTGAGAGAACGACCAATTAAAATGCATTGTCTTAATGATATTTTTTTTCACTTGTCAAGAAAACCTTTAAAGCCTTTCTAGGCTTTATATGCAGTAAAAATAATACCTGAAGAGCCTCAACATCCAGTGCCTTAACAGTCCTCACAGTTGCATTTCTAGATCCAGAATTAGATACCAGCTGCACATATTCCAAGTGTTCAGGGTCTCCATATTGCTGTAATGTCAGTTTTACATCGGGTGGGATATCTGTAATCCATTCTATATCACCTGTAGGAGAAAATAGAACAAATCAGATTGTTTTACGGAAAAGAAATCCATGGGTTCATTTCATATGCATTGACAACTTGATTACTGGTGATCTTTGGTTGCATTTTATATTACTTTGGCATTTTCAGCTCTACTCTAAGATCTGTTAAAATCCCCTTAAGTACATTGCACAAGTGCATCGATATGTTTTTAAAATCACACAAACTCCATTTTTCCAATAGATTCACACTACATGTCCAGAATTTAAAAGTTTGACATAGTTTGCACCTAAATTTCCACCTTGGTTTTTGGAAAATAGCTTTATGCTGCAAATTTTTTTTTTCCACATTTACTTTGAAAATGTAATGAAATTCAGGGAATGTAATCAAGTCAGTGAGAGGCTGCACAGGATAAGTTTCAGTATTTTCCAACCACAAAGGCCTTTCATATATTTTAGCTGAATCTATCAGGCAGGTTAGAATCCAGCATGAATTTGGATTTAGGTGGTAAATGTGTGATCTTTCCCTTAATGTGTCTATTTGTACAGGACACAAACACAAAACACTGCAACCTTCAAATCAATTCTTAAGTGATTTACTACAACCATGCAATTTAGGATCTATTCTCCTGAAAATATGAAGATTTATTTGTAATTATCAGGATTCCTGATAAGATGGACTGTCATTTCAGTAGTGTGTGTACTACTTTCTTGGTTAAACACCAAATCTGTTTGAAAGTGTGTTGGAGATGTATCTTTTTAAGCCACCCAGCATGATGCTGCTGGCAATTTTGTTTAATAAAATTCCCTTACTCATATCATCAAGACCTTTGTGTTTATGGAATCATACGTATCTTCTCATGGCAAACATTATCTGGATTGCAAACCCAAATTCCCTCTCCTTTCCAAAGTCTTTCCTGAACAGGCCAAATATTTTCCATTATCTACAGGAAATTGAAAGCTGTGTTTCTTTCTTATTCACTGGTTGTGCACTCCATCACTACTAATTTAAGTTAGTAAATGCTTTCTGTAATAGTCCCACCTCTAATCTCTACGTACAGTCTTGTGCTCTTGGTTTCCAAGTGTTTCAGGAATATAACCTTATCTTCTTCCAACAGCAGGGAGTGTCTGGAATGCTGTCAGTTACCAGCCCAGAGACACTGGACTTTAATTGTGTGTGAGGAGAAAGTCCAGTGAGCTGACAGTGAGCACAGAATAGCAGGGTTGGGTCTCAGGGATGCAGCATTGTGTGGTATCAACCTGCAGTGTGCAGTGCTGAAACTTCTGGAAGAAAACCTTCCAGGAAAACAAAATCCACCTTTGCCTGCTGCCATAGGCAGTCTAGTCCTCCATGCAGAGCTGGATAACATCCAGACAAGAAGTATCAAGCAGCTGCCTAGGAAATAGCATTCTCTCTAGAGGAGAAAGCCCAACAAAAAGTAGTACTGGGAAAAATGGAAGCTGGTTGTCCCTCTTGCTTTTTCATCAGATATGTCAGCAGGTTCATTCACACATATAATGCACGCAGAGGGCCAGTGTTCCTGCTGGCTGATTAAAAATTAAATGGAATCAGAGTGAAAGGTAGGAATTTTCCTTTGTAACTCCATGCAAGAGTCAGACACAGCAGCTATGCTTCCACAGCTCCAAGAGAAACGTTGCAATGGTGACTGTAAAAATACCTCTGCTTTGGATCGTACTCCTGTTCTGTATGTTGTTCAAAGCTAGAAGCAGTGAGGATTGCCTGTGGATAGTCAGCATGGGCCTGGCACATGCTGCCATGAGATCCTAAGGATTATGACGTATCCCAAAGGGAAGGCTTTGGCCATAACACTTTGACTATAACTGGATCTCCATTAGGGACATCAAATCCTGACTGGACAAGGTGAACTGAGAACATTTTCTGTATTTGTTTCCTTTCCCATTGCCTGATCTGTGCATTCATACAATGATATCCTTGGATCAGGAAATTTGGGATTTATATTTATTTATTCCACGAGGCATATAGGCAGCTGTTGCATCCAGCCATGAAGACTATTGTAAAGCAATTAATAATACAGACTCATTATAAAATACACTGATTACGTGAGGCATTAAAGAACTGTGTGCATTTGGGAGTAGATCGGACAATTCTAGGTTAGAATCCTGATTTTACCTATATATCCATCCAAAAAGCTTGAGAGGACCTGTGGCTCGGGTGGTGTATCACAGTTTATAGTTGTGGTTTCTAGAAAGAAACAGAAAAGTCATGTACAAAGAACACAGAGGAACCATGTCCAGAAATAGTACAAGGTAAATACCCTTATGCTATGTAAACCCAGTGAGCACACACTAGTTCCAATTAAGTTCCGAGACATTTATCACGGTGGCACCTTGAAGGGTTCAAAGCAATACATGACAGGGAACAGGCACACATTGTCCTGGACCCAATCTAGGGCTTTACTGCCAGACAAGAATGAGTCACTGCTCAAAAGTATCCTGATGAGCCTTTTGTGGAAATCATAACTGAAACTACTCTTGTACCTTGGCCTTGCGATTGTTTTCCACTCCCAAGACAGCTATAAACACAAAGCTGTTCCCCACAGAAATGTTAGCAAGAATCCAGGAGCTTAGGGTGAAGGCATATTGGCAGATTTACCTGAAATTTACCCTCCTTAAACTTTTAGAGAAGTAGCACTTAGGGAGTGTATTTTTTTTCATGAGAGGCGGCTTTCCTAAGTGGTTTATTGTACCTCAGTCACCTCTCTACATTTTCTCTAGGTAACAAAAGTGATGGATTTTTTTTTTAATATCTGCAAACTAAACACACAGAAATCCAGAAGTCTACCAGAATTATCCCCCCTTCCCTGACTAGAATTCATCAGCAAAGCTTCCAGAATGCAATCTATGCTCTTATGGATGCCTGTGCAATTTTTGGGGTCTTACATGGGTTTGCACCAATGCTAAGGATGTCCCCACTCCTGTCCTTGCCCTCCTTGTGTATATTCAAAGGGACATTTGGGATAAACAAGTAGTGGGCTATGTTTTCCTGGTTAGGTAGATGTCTTCATATTTGCATCACTCTACAGGATCTCATTTATAAGTGAGCAGAGGACAGATTTCCACACAAGTAACTGAATAGAATCCTAATGACTATTTCTACAGCAAGCAGCTGCTGATTATGGGTCTAATTCACTGCCTCCATCTCTGAGTACGCAAAAGCCTGGGCTCTGGACTAGTGAAAAAGATAAAAATTGGCAGTTTGCACTTTCTGGAAGCCTCAATACATCAAACAGAAATTTTAGTGGAGTACTTAGAACAGAAGTAACAATGGTAACTACTCCAACCCAATTTAGCTGAGCAGCAGCAGCAAGGAATTCAGCTGATCCCAACTTTAAAACTATCCATCCACAGACTCAGCTTTAGCCTAGGTATTTCATTTAAACATATAAAATAAGCAAACCCCCAAAAGTTCAAAGAAAACTTGTAAGAAACCCTTGTATATACAAGAGCATGGTTTTCAACTTTCCATCACTCAGTCCCTGAAAGCCCACACACCACTTCCAAGGCCACAAAGCTTGCTTGTTTAGATGTTGTTTTATCAATAAATCAAAGTATTTGAAACATACAAGTTTGTGATTTGTATGAATTTAATAAATTAAATTTTGTTCCATTTCAATAAAAGCAGTAAAATACTCAGGCATTTATAAACATAACACTACTTACTTTGTGCATCGAGACAGAGGAACGTAACCCAGCCGACCAAAGCAAAAACCAGAGCTCTGGCAAGAGCCATGAGCGCTGCAGGAAAAATATCCAGCTGAAGGCAAAACCAGACGGTTGCTTCTCATATAGAATACTTGCAAAGAATCATTTCATTTGCCGTATCATTTCTTAGTTATTATCCTGACAATTGCTTCACTGAGAACAAGGCAAAAGACTGGAATAAGCTTCTGAGAGCAACCCACAAACTATATTACGTGCTTATCATTTCCAGTTTGTGAGATCAAAGTCCTTTTGGGCAATAAAAAATAAACCAAGAAGGAAATTGACATTTCTGCTGTAATGCAAAATGTGACAAGTGCATTTTAATTTTAACATTCAAACTAGGCATAAGAATAAATTAGCAAGATGTCCTGAGCAATATGAGAGAAACAAAATTAATGGGGTGTCAAAAGGCAAAGGGATCAGCATTGCCCCTTTTGATCTTGTAATGATGGCAGAGTACCTTCCCATAACTGTTTCACAAGGAATAAATACAGAATTCCTATTTGAATACTGGTTACTATTTGATTTGATATGATGAAAGCAGACACCTCTGAAGCGTGTGTAGTATTTTACAGATACTACACACTGAAAATAAGTTTAAGAGGCAGCTAAAACATTTTACTTCAATGGAGTTACCTAAAAAAGAAACCCCAAAACCACCCGTATTTTATTAAGCTTGTAGAGAACTTCAAAGACTACAAACGATGGAAATAAGCTACATGATTGAATGTGTCACTTATAGGTAAACATACCTTTAACTGGAAGGATCAACTGATTACACAGCAAGGAAACTGCTGCCAGCCCAAGGTCTTTTTGTCATTGTGCCAGCATGTTTAGTCACCATGGATACTAAAGTAATTACTGTAGGTTGAATGAGAACATAAAATACAATAAAACTGCATATGACAACCAAAAATAAAATTACAATTGTGCTGTCCTTGCCTTGAATAACTGAAATGTGGGAGCAACTCAAGCAGAAGCAATTAAAGAAATATTAAAAGTTCAAGCATAGGCACTGTGTTTTTTGAAGAAAGGCCACATGCAGCAGTGATTATGCCTTCAGTGGTGTTATTTATTGCTAGTGCCAATCGCAGGTAGGTAATTTCCCTCCCTGGCTCATTGTTCTCCATGTCCATGATGATCAAGCCTTAGCAAATTTATATGGCAAAATAGGAAGGCAGGTCTGTGCACAAAATGCCTTCTGTGAAAAAGAAAAAGGAAAAGAACTTCCCTTACCTCAATCACCAAACACCGTGGGGCTACCACAGCCAGGCCAGAGCCTACATAAGCTGGGATTTGTACCATAAAGTTTTAGCAACCAATCCTCTTGCTCGCTGGAAATATCCATGTGCTGGAAGCCTTACTCCACTGATGAAGACCTGCTTTTGGATATCCCAAACCAGAGGGAAGGCAATGCAGCCTCAGTGTCCTCTGGGAGCTCAGTTAGCAGGAAGGCTGCCAGAGAGCTGGCAGCTCAGCAATGAGAGGCAGTATGAGACCTCAGAGGATCAGACTCCAGCAAGATCTCCCACATTATCCATGGGAATCAGCCCAGAAGCTGAAGGAAGAAGGCCACTAGTGCACACAAACCCCTACAGGCAGGTGTAGAATGAAAACTGCTGCTGAGATGCAGCACAGCACTGTTAATTCTCTCTTTGGAAGCTGCAACAGGGGTTTTGCTGTGAGGGTCTTGGTCTAAGGCAACAGCAGCGCCTCCCAAAAACTAGCATTCAATGCCCCTATGATTCCCAAAGCAGAGGGGCTCACAGTCCTGTTAAACTGTGCCAGTTGCTGTACTCTTCCACCGGGCTGATGTGCCTCAGCCTCCACCATCAAGGTGCTCAGAGAGGACAGGACACTGACCTCAGGGACACAGCCATTCCAGTCTGTCACTTGGCCTCCAGCCTGGAAAACCCTTTGGCTGGTTTTATTTATAGGTACAGCCAGGAGGGGATTCAGCAGTGCATCTCTTCCTATGATAAGATAAATTTAGCATGAGTCATGTCTTCTTTACCTCCTCAAAAATGGGACTTGATCTTGGAGGTCTTTTCCAACCTAATGGATTCTATGATTGTGTAATTATTAAGAAATGGAGAAAAAAGCTCAGAACACAGCAGTACAGTTCACGAAGATTAGTTTTCACTGAGCTGCAGGAGGAATGTCTACAGGGTCTGTGCGTGCTGCTCTCCTATTATTAGTAATAATTTAAGGTGTTACACCAGCCTAGAGTGGGGAGGGAGGTGCCTAAATGGAAGCAGAAACTTTATCATCCAGTGGCTCAAGCAAGCATCTGATGCACAGGAGCAGTTTCCCAACACAATTTCATATCTCTGAGCACTCAACAAGAACAGGAAACAATGATCTTTTTAAAATTTATTCCCTTCTGGCCAACTGAAGGGTGTTACTCAGTCACATCAAATACATCCACACTATTCATAGACTAGGGCAACCATATGTCCACACTTCTAACACAACATCATTTTCCCTCGGAGCCATCACTGAATTTAAAATTCTGTCCCTTTCTCCAAGATTGCTGGGTATCCAGGAAACAGGCACAGCTCCAGAGTGCAGTAAGTTAGTTTATACCCACGGGTGACAGCAGGATGTATGCTGTAACCTTCCCAATGTACCAACTGCACATATCCAGGACATCCAAGACATCCATACAACAATTCCTAGAAACAGAATCATGGAAACTAATGGTATTCATAGATTTAACAGATTGTACCATTTAAACAATCTGCACTGTGACAGTGCAAAGCAAAGTTAAATGCTTTTTTAAACATAGCTTAGTCTGACATTTTGCATACTTGGGTCAGTTGTAAGGCAGCACACAGTAATCCAGCGTCAAAACTTGATGCAGATAAAAATTCTCTTAAGTTCTTGTAGATTTGGAGTAGCTCTGCATTTAATGATATCCTGTTCTTGACAGATAAAAAGCCTGTATGAGGATGCTGCAATTTAATCAAAAATACACATGCATGATTGAGACCATCAAAGAACATTTATGCACATACTTAGTTCTTAAAAGCATCTATAAAAAAACTCACACACTTCTTAAATTAATAATGTTTATTTCCATTAAACCAAGACAAATTTTCAAAATTAATACAAGATAAAAATTCAAGGTGGTTGGGCAAGGGGAAAAAAGGTAAGACTGCACATCATGTGTATTATTTGTATATGCTCAAAAATATTTTTGAGTAAAACAATACTGGCACATAGAACTGGCACTTTCCCATGGAACAAAACCAGCAGAATTTTCCTTTCTCTTCTAGTCAGTAGTTCTATGAAAACTAAACACACACATGCAGCCTGCAAATTTCATAGCCAGGTTTACCATGGGAATTTGGAACAATCCTCTATCAGAAGTCACAAAATTGTAGCAAAACACTTTTTCTACTGCATTTTCCATACCTGATGGATTTTATAATACTTTCAACAAACAACAATAATTTTTCCCATATTGACTACAAGTGCTTCAAACTGCACTAGCACTTGAAAACAGGCCTGGGGCACTCACGAAACCTTATTTATTTGATACAGATTAAAGCACTCCTGCCTGAAATCAAAGCCACTGAAATCCAATTCTGCCTGTTGGTTTCAATGGGCTCCAAATTTACTACAGCACTGGACAAAACACACAAGTAACACTGACTTTTAATTGCTTCAATAAAAATCTTCCACCTTGAATGCAGTATTTTCAAGTATTGCTATTCTAGTCTTCTAACACCTACCAACAATCATCAAGAAACAGGACAAACAAAAAAGCCCAAATGGAGAGAAGAGCATTTAAACAAATCTCCCTCTCCCTACCCCACCCCACCAGGATCTTGCTGACTTAATTCCAAACTCACAGTTTACTGTACAGCCAGGAGCTGGAATAAGTTTTCCCTGAGCGCTCTTTCTACCTGTTTCAAAAAGTCAGAACGTGTTTCCTTGAATTCAGCCATTATTATTATTATTATTACTATTATTGCCATTTTCTTTGCTAATAAGCAACGTATTTTCTAGGCAAGTTATTTCATTTTGGTAGCCCTGGATTTGTATTCTATTGCTCCAAATACAGAACTTGAAAGTGCATCTGACTTCTGAACAGTATTAATCAGGCAGGTTTCAGGGAGTAACTAGACCCAAAAGATCTATGTGCACAAGCCTTTGTAATGATACATCTCCACTGAAAGATGCAGAATTAATAACAAAAATTTAGTGGCATAGCATCAGAGTTAGAACTGCTTGGCATCTTAAAGTCTGGGGTTTAGAAGGGAACAAAGCTCTGTCCTGTGCAAAAGCGGTCAGGAATGGGGATGAGTATGGGTTTCATATACAAGAAAAGCAAGTGGTTCACATGCAAGATGCAATGCTGCACCGTCATGGCATTGAGAGCATCTTTGGAGGTCTAGTCCCTACCTGCTACCCACCTTCAGAGGAGTGGGAGTTGTGTGGTGTACAGAAGGAAGCCTCAGAACTGCATGAAAATTTTGCTTGAACTAGTCTAAGTCACAGGTATTGTCATGGACTTTGAATGCAAATCCCCAGAAGACTGACCTAAAATGTACCGTCACATACAACACAATATAAATACACGAGGAGACTTGGGTTAATGCTGCTGACTGCATTCAGAATTCAGTAGTCTTGCTTCTTCCTTTTCAGTATTTCTAGCACACCAAAAGGCATATTAGTGTCTTCCCCCATAAATAAAGTTAGTCTGATAATTTAATTTTGTCGATTTATAAAATATTTTCTATGCAACTTAATACAATAGCCTAAAAAAACCAATTAAATTTCAATTTAAGAAATAGTATATTTACAATTAAAATAAGTACAGACCTTATTGGATTTGCATTCATTAATAGCACAAAATAATTTACAAGGCTTAAAGTAATAAATAAGTCACTGGAAAGCTTTCAGAAATGTGCATTCTCCATATGCCAGAGTGTAGTGGAGTTTCAGGAAGCAGGAATGAATTCTGGCTAAGGTGTGTCCATGATTTCTTATGTTGGGCGGCCTTGACCAAAACGAGTTTTTGACCTGGATTAAAAACACATAAAGAACATACTTATGTTATTACTGTAGGGTTTTTTACATTATTAACACAGGGTTTTGATGTGTTAAGTTTTTGGTTTTTGAAAGGAGGGCAAAGAATAAGCTAAAAATCTTGGCTAATACTTTTCCAGTTTTCCATTAAAAAAAAAAAAAAAAAAAAAAATCATGTTGGAGCTGCAGTGAACCTCCTGCCAGCACGGCTCCAAGAGTTTCATCCTCCCAGCTCTAGTTTATTTGACAAAGAGAAGCTTTCACACCTCATATGGCTTAAATCTGGTGGAAGGGAAGCTAATCCGTAAGAAGTGGGTGAAATGAGGCGTGTTTTTCTTTAAACATCCACCCCCCCGAAATCCCTGTGTTTTTTTCCTTGCTTTTATTTTAAAATCTTACCTGGGATTCTTCTCAGCATTGCTTTGTCGTGCACTGACCTGCACTGAAGCTTTTATCTGAGCTTCAAGTCTAGAATAAATGCCCCCTGCATACTGGAATCCAGAAAAAAAAAAAAAAAAAAATCAAGTTTTGACATTACTTCAATGTAATCAATGACTTTCCATACAAATCACTAATATTCCGCAGAACCTATGACATACTACGTTATCACAACCCAGCACTGAATTTTTTAAACCCATCCTATTTTGCCATGATCAGTTTTTAAAGGCAGTGAACTTTAAATATTGTTTTAAACTATAATCCCCCAAAAAATCATGCTTGGAACAAAATGAAGATTTAGCTTAAGTATTGAATAGATAGTATTTCCATTTACGTTTAATATTTTTGTTAACCAAGGCTCAGTTCAACTCTGAAAACACTGCATTTTGCCAGGACAAATCTTACTTCTTTGCTGTCTTTGGACTTGATTCGATCAAGGTCTCCCAGTCTCATTTTTATTAGGTGCCCTGTAATCTCAGACATTCTTCTCTGATCTGTCAGAAATAAGAAAGGATATTTAGAACAGAGGTTTTCCTTTATACTGAATACAAGAAGTATTAGACACAGACTTTAGTGATACTGGATTGGTTATTTTTTTCAGTTCATATAAAAATCCTTAACAACCAAGATCCTAAATCCTGATGGCATGATGGAGCCTCAGCAGCCTTGGCAGATACCAGAATCAGCCTGAGGCACTACACTGAGATCAAAATCTCTGGAAATGGTTTTGAGGCAGAGCTTTTCAAAACAGCAAAATTGCACAAGAGTCTCAGGAGAGATTAAAAAAAGGCAGAACAAATTAATACCATTCTGAATATTTTAGTCATAGAGAATGGGAAAGAGATAAAAGTGGATGTTTCTCTCTTTATCTGCATAGACAACAAATGCCACAGGGATGCAGGAAAAAATATCTGCATACTTTTATAATCATGAGATGACACAGCTATAATCTCTGTAGGTTATGTGCTGACGTTCCAAATAAAGCACATAAATCACACAAACACCCCAAATCCCAGTGCTGTATCTGAGATTAAATCCACCCCAAAAAGGTGGAGCTCACTATATTTAAAGAAAATTATCTGGATCATTTTCTTCGCATAATATTAACTTTACGAAAGCTAAACTCATGCAAGAACAGACCATCTTCTCTTTGAGCATCTTGGTTGTATCTCAGTGACCTGGAGGCATCCCATTTGTTCTGCTGCATGCTCACTCTGGAAAAGAAAGGTGCACACCCAGCTATGAGGAACAGCTAACAAAGAGGGAGATACTAAAAGATCTCTCAAGGGCCTTGAAAATGACTTACATGAATGGAGATGCATCTCGGGAAGTTGACTGTCGAAGAAAGAAAAGCACATTAAATGTGTTTTAAGGTCAAGTCCAAAACTTAGAGAGAATTCCTCATTATTTAACCCAGCCAGAGAGCCTGGATTCACAGCTGTGATTTTACCTTATCAGATGGCTTCTCCTTTTTCTGAACACTAGGTGAAGAAACCACTTTCTTTGGATGCCTGTAGGATTTCTTTAATTTCTCCTTTCTCCCTACTAATGGAAGAAATATCTATTCATACCCTCAGATACTTGGAATTTCTCAACTACACAGCTCCTAAAGTATTTTTCCCCTCTATCTATTTCTTTACAAATAGTGTAAATCAACAGGCTATTTTCCTTTTTTTAGTGCTGCAGGCATGCTAACACACATTGCTCAAATGCTTTTCTATTAGAAATATACAGAAACTCAAGTATATACTTAAAATGCAGCATAACAGCATAAATGTTTAAAATTTGAAAATAAGTCCCTATGCAAGTTACATTTTCGACCATATTAATTCAATGAATAAATTCTGAGCAATATCAGATCAAACAACTTTAAATTTAAATTACAAAAATTTTCTTTCAAAATTTATATATATTTTTTTACAAACTGGTACAATTCCAATCCCCCTTTGAGTAAAGGCAAAAAGAACAAAGAATTGCCTCTCTTCAAATGAATCATTAGTAGGGTGAAAAGGAGATGATGCTTTTTGGCTTTCCATGTTCCTAAACCCATTATCACATTAAATAAAAAGGAAAAAAAGTATTTTTGGATAATATAAAGCTTAGCTTCAATGCAGACACAATTTTAGCCACATTAACCAGTCATCCCTCTATGCAATCAAAGGAATAATCTGCAAATTTTGTTTTGCATGTAAGAACAGTCATGTAATTGCTGCCTTTTCTCCCAACATTCACTACATGAAATTTCATTAATTTGATCATTTCCTGCAAAATAAGTGCTTGATAATTCCAAGGACTTCTCAGACATGAATAGTTACAGCTTTCCTTGTTTGCCAGTGACTTTTGATGGCACCAAGCAGGGCAACCACAGAAAAACTAGAAACAAGATTCAAGTAACATTGGCCTTTATTTTTGAAACACCTAATATTCAAAATCTAATTCCAGAGAGGAGGACTTGCTGTACCTGGTTTCTTGCACACTTCTTCTTCATCCCCCACTTCATCCTCAGTGACCTCTGAGCCAGTGGTGTACTCCTCCTCTTCAGATAACAGTGATTGCTGTTTCTAATCAACATGAGGAGAATCCAGAGATTAAAAGTGAGGCTGGGTTTCTATTACATGATATATTACAGCTGTTCTGAAGGAGCTGACATCCAGCCTAACTCCCTGTCTCAGTGATGTAACAATGAATAATTCCTAACAGTTCAGCACAGAGTTGTGGAAATACTCAGTAATGTGATGTTTACATTGTTTGAATATATCTATACGCATATATCTAAATTAAGTGGCAATGAGTGTATCTATACACATATATCTAAATTAAGTGACAATGAGTGCCTAGTAATGAGTAATGATGTAGCTTAACAACTAAGATGCAGAACACCTCAGACCAGCCAAGAGACAGGTACTCAAAACCTTGGATTTTGATTTATGTTTCTCTCAGCCTAAAAAACTATTAAAACTGATGTATGCTGTTCTAGTGTGGTTTGTTGTAATTACAAAAACACTTAAAGGAATTTTTTGTTTCTATTAAGGCCCATTCACACATACTTTATACTTTCTTGTAAAAAGTGTTGCTATATACAACCTCCAAATTAGAGCAAAAGCAAGGGAATACATTTTCTGTCTCATTAGTTAGAAAATAATAATCGAAGCTAGCTCTCTGCAAGTACAGAAGACCAAATATTTAAAATAATGAATAAAGTATTTTACTAACCAGCTGCAAAGTCCAATTCTTCAGAGACAAAAACTGCAATCACAAAGAGAGAGAAGGGCATGTAAGTTAAAGAACTAACAATAATTAGAATAAAAAAGTGTGAGGAATTCTAAAAATAGGAATGGTATGTTACAGCACAGCACTCTACACTGGTAACTCCCAGAAGGCCTCCTCCCAACCTGAACTCTACGTTTTGGTGGAATGACTAACCCCAAAGAGGATCTTACACATCTTGAAAGCAGAAAAAAATCCCAAACCAACCAACCTCAACCAAAACACCAGCCAAGTTAATGATCATCTTTTGTGAACTTGCAGCAGTCATGTGGAGAACCTCAGATACATCAGCAGACAAAACCAAGGCCGCAATTACTTAAATATTGCCACACTATGTATTTTACAGCTTGACTGGATCCTTAAATACCATCAGTTTGAGAGTGGGGTGGAAAGCACAGACATAAGAAAAATTCCCTCTCATATACTGAAATATTTCCAGCAGACATGGGAACGAGTTTTGCCTTTTCACCAAACAGGAATTTTGTGCCTATCCTATCCCACAATGCTCAGCCGGTGTGCTTCTTCCTCCAACAATATATAGGTTTTATTTTTAATAAAAAGCTGTTCAAGAATTTCTTCAAAGTACCTTTGTAAGAATCCTCATTATCAGAAAAAAGGAAGGAAAAGCATTAGCACTCACAGCATTGATTTCTCCAGTTTTGGGGCCCCATGGTGTATTTGGTTCTGCAAGCACATCACATTCAAGGCCTTTTTCATCACTGAGCCCAATACCAGAATCACTTAAGAGAGAAATACATAAAACAAAAATAAATATTTCTCTTCCACAACTTCAGAATCAGTCTCAATTTACTCAACATGTATCCAGAGAGCAGACAGACCTCCGAGTCAGCCACATTACATTTTGATAGCAATACATTCAAATATAAAGCTAGGAGTGAATGCTTAAGAAGGCTGAGTGACTAAATGCCTGCTTGAAAGGTAAAAGTACTTGTTCTTCAATTCCCAAATTCCAAGTAAACAACCAAAAATAAATTACCCTTAGAAAGTCCTGTGACTCATTTTAAAAGGGAGAGAACTCAAATATAACAAGCCCACGTGTTCACTGTTGAAGGCTAAGTTATTTCAGTAACACAATACAGCGTTCTCACCTATTCTCATCCTTAGTGAAAGGAACGACTATAACATCTCTATGATGCAGCAAATCATTCAAGATCTGAGTAGTCTGAGATGTCAAAGCATCCCCATCTTCACTCTGAGATGGCAAAACATCGCCATCTTCACTCTGAGATGGCAAAGCATCCCCATCTTTACTTTCTGGAGGTAACTCAACCATATGATCCCTCACTTTGCAGCCCTGCAATACACAGAGACAGGAGATCAAGTATTGGAGGTAATAGGAAGAACTGATTTCAGTCAGCATAGTAACAAAAATTCAACTTCTAAATTACAATCCTTATTTTGGAAAAAGATCAATTATCATAACCTGGTTTCCCCCCCACTGTGAATTACGCTCTTTTAAAAGGGACCTGGTATGAAGTACCTTTGGGAGAGTTGTAGGGTCAAAACGAAGAACTTTTTGGTTACAACAGGGATACACTCCTGTGCCAGTTGAGCCCAGAGCACTTGCTACACCTGGATAAAGAACTGGCTGCGAATGGTACTGGCAGTGGGAGAATTCAGTACACAGGAAAGACTACATTAGAAAAAGAGAGAGAGAGAGAGAGAGAGATGAGATGACCTATGGAAGTAAAAATTTTGTACTGTAAAGAATATATACCAAGCTTTATTACCACATATTTTCCAAACTGCTTTAATCCCTGCTTCACCCCCCAAAAGTCACCCACAACAAGCCAAAGTGAAATTATACAAACCTGGTTACATCTTGAGCAGGTCAACCAATTGACAGTCCCCCATAGACGCCAATAAACATCCCGCCAGGATTTCAGTTCCTCATGGAGACCAATTAAATACTCATGGACTTCCCAGGTTTTGTCTCTGAAAAGGCAAAACATCAGAGTCATGATTCCGTTTTGATTCTGCCACCAGAATGGTGAGGTGGGAGAAGGAGCAGACCAACACAGGTTTCATTGGTGAAAAGCCTAAGGTGGAGTTACAGGAAGGATACAATGTGAGACAACCGTTATTAAATTCAGAGCATGACAAAAGAGCCTTTATTCTTTCACAACATCCCAAATTCACTCACAAAAAATAATTACAGCTTGATTCATCTCAAGATTCATAGGCTGCAAATTTGTAAGTGAAGACAAATATAGTTTATGTATCTGCAACACCACAGTAATTACTTAGCGAAGGAATAAACTTTGAAGACACAAGCTCATGCCCTTTTGATGAATGTACATACCTGACAGTTCTAGTCTTAAAAATACAGAACTTTGCTCCTTCTTAGTGATCAAATGAGACACACCTCTTCAGAATTCAAAAGAGAATATGCAAATTGCAGTGGGGCATGTTATCTTCAGAAAGAGCAGACAAAATATTCTCCCAATTTTAAGTCCTGGCCTGATCTATTTTCATTAAATATGTGCCTAACCTAGGCTAAACAAGCCGTACTTCCAGTTGAAAGTTAGTTCTAGGCACGACTAGAGGACCAAAAATCAAAAATGATTTTTAAATCATTAAAGGTAGAATTGTATTAGCTCCTGAGCCTGAATTCATTAGTGGCCAGCATCACTTCTCAGTAAACATATTCTGTGTAGCAAAGCATCACAAGAAGCACAAGGCAAATAATTAGAACCTAGATAATCCTCTGAGTAACTTTAAAGCCCTGCACATTTATCTGCTGGGAATTGCAGAGCAGCTACATACACTCAGCTTAAGTGAAGTAATACAGTTAATGAATTTTACGTGACTAATCACCAGTGATTAAACAGGTCAGGACTGGGGCACAAGATTTGGTTCTATGCAGACTGTTAGGCAGAACTTACTCCACAGCTTGGAATAACTGGTGGGAGCTGATATGGAACTGCTTTTGTTGTTCTAAACAAAACAGATCTGATAAGAAAGGTCTGTTATTAATCTCCCACCATTCTCCTTAAAGCAGCATGTGTGGAGGGAGGGAGCTGCAGCTGATCATGTTCTGATCTTCATTAATAAGAGAATCCAGCTGTTCACAGCCATGGATCAAACAGACAGAATTGAATTAAACATTTGTGCCAAATGAATCAGGCTTCATACAGAGCAGGCCCTAGAAGCACCTCTGACAAATACTTCAGGAACAAAAAAACAACTGGCAAAGTTTATTTATAGCAGTATTTAAGCAGGTTGAGTATTTGATTTGACAGTATGAAGTCAGTCTAGAATACAGTCTTTAGCCTTTCTTCTCTGACAGAGTGGGGTCTATCCTTCACTAGTAAACCCTGCAGAAATGCAGCACTTAATTAAATCTGTCATCAACTACACACATCTTAAAACCATCTGATGAAGGAATTAGCTGAGTATTTTCTATTTAAAGCAGTGCCACCCAAAATAACCCTCCCAGTAATCGTGGCTGCAGTTTTCCCATTTCCATTCAGCAGCAGCACTGCTGAATGAATTTCAGTAGTACATCATCATAATCACACCCCCCCGTTTTATTTTCTGCTAGGTAATACAAGAAGTTGAGATATTTCATACACTTTTCACATGTCTGCAACTCCATTTTGTAATGTGACTACTTGAATATGTAGTATTTTTTAAAATCACCCAAAATCACAGAGTTGAAGAAACATTTTTATGCATGGATATATATGTATATATTCACTACCTTATATGAACATAGACAATATTCCCATGTTGGTCTATGTTGATTTTTCCTGGTATACAAGGAATTCTCCTTTCAGTTTCTTTAGTCAGCAGCTTTTTACATAAACAACACCTAGATTTAAAAAAAAAAGAAAACAGAAAGAAAGAAAGCACTGGAGTAAGAGCAGGACTTCTAAACACAGGGACTGACCTTGTTATTGAAGTAGCAATATAAAAAGACCATACCTGTATAATGTTGCTGCATTCCCTCTGGAATCTGGATTTACATACTCTGGATCAAACAATCTCTCAATCTTCTTGCAGAAAAGTTTACTATTAATGACAGCAACACAGCTCACCCATTAGAAAAAGCTGAAAATTGCTTTATGTACAGTGAGATTAACAATTACATTCCGATAAGCAAAGTCACTCTCAGAAAGTAGCTTTTAATATAATTTTCCTTTAAATTATCTGGTTCATCTCATTTTTACACAGGCATGACAATAGAGATCCTTTGATTTTTCCCCTTTATTATATTGCATGCCAATAAAAACTGCCAGCTTTTACCTTAACTAGAAGCAAATATTAGAATTAAGGGCAATTTCACAGCAAAAATTACAATCTATACTGACTAAAATTCTCTCTTACTATCACCTTGCTTGTCTGTCAGTCTGCACTCCAATAATTGGCCCTTATCTTGATAGTAAGATGGAATTCCTTGTGTATGAAACAGCATTCCAGCACAACTACTCAGCCTTCCAGCCATCCTGAATTCTAAGTCCAAACATTGAGTTCATAGGATGCTGAAGCCAAACCATTCTCTACCAATTAGGAGCATGTCATCCCATAAAAGGTTTCTCACCCTAATCCTGGCTACCATATGAGAATTCATTAATAATTCATCCATGCCATGCTCCTAGTGTGACCTTTCCTTTTGCTCATTTCCTATAGAAGCTCTTTTGCCCATAATTTTAGTATAAAATTCTGAAGTCACATAATGATATTCTGCGTTAAAAATACATTACATGAGAATATATAAAATATTTCATTTCAAACTCCACAGTCTTAGCTGTTATGGAATATGATCAAAAAGCTCAACAGCACTTCAGTAGTGTATCACAGGGCAAAAAAAGTTACCTCTTAAATTTGTCTCTTTTGTCCTTCAGCTCTTCCACTTCATTGTGCCTGAAGAGATCAGCAATGTGTGTAACAAGATTAGCGTTGATACAGTTCATGTTACATGGTGTGGCTACAATAGCATTCATATTTTTGTGACAATAATGAATACATTTTTCTACCTAGGAAAAGTAGAAACAGGAATGTTAAGGAATTCTAGACAAAAAAAAAAACATACTAATTGCTTCAACATTTTTATTTTTTTAAAGTGTGCTGTTTTGGAAAACTGTTTCAGTCAACTTAAAAATAAAAAAAACAAACCTCAGATTTGCCTAAAGGAGATGCTGAATTAACATGACTTAGTTTATGCTCTCCTCCAAAAATTTCAGCAAATGATACCTTCCAATCGCTTGTTTAAAAAACCACAAAACACATGGATCTCAACTTCAGCAGCTGTGCTTTACTGTGGGTTACCCCAATAACAGAACTTCTGCAAACATTTTAACAAAGTCAACAGATATTCCTTATACAGATCTGGAAAATCAGATCCTAAATTGCAGACATGTCATTCATGTAGAAAGGATACAAAACAAGCACTCTAGATCAGGCATCTGAAGGCAAATCCAAGATCACACTATCACATTTAGAAATAACTCCAGGTTTTATTGCATTGAGATTCTGCAAATATTGGATTACCGCACTGAATAGGAAAAGCGGTAAGAATCTCAAAATGCTCTCATTGCAGCACCTGTTTATGTAACAGCCAAAGCACAACAAACAAGCTGTTAAGACACCTAGTAATTAACTGTGCCCTCATGGCAGAGAATCAATCTCTCTTTCTTAATACTTACTAATGAATCCATCTTCAAAAACTCAGAAGAAATAAGGATGGATATGACATTTGATGGTTCTAAAAGGCAACAGAAAAAAGGTGGGTTTTTTTACATCAACTTTTTTTGTAATTCATATCACATTGCTCCCGCTTCATATTTAGCATCTGGTTTAGCTATTGTTTTAGCAATGAGCCTGTCCTTCTATCTTCTAGTATGTAGAACCTTTTAACCATCTTAAGAAACAAACTTTTGGTTTACCATTTCAGTGGCCAGAGTACAACTCTAAGAACCTGGAATTTCTTAAAACAGGAAAACGTGGCTTTGCAGGGATACAATGACTAAACAATTACACAAAAGGATTAACTTCAATCTGTAGCCATCACACCCAGCTGAGATTTTCTCAACATAACCTTTGCATTGCAAATTATAAACAAATCAAGAGAATAAAGTTATATTTTTAAAAATGGCAGCAAAGGCTCATTTAAAAAATTTAAAACTTGCCTCAAATCCATAAAGGCAAAGGCTCTTCTACCATTGAATTGGATTGCATTGACATTGTAGAAAACATTGCAATTGTACCAACAGGGAGCAGAGGAGAAACAAACAAACCAATCATCAGCATTTTAAATCTGCCACTCTGTCCTTGGTCAGAAGAGATTTGAAGAGTCTTAATTAAAAACATCACAAACCAAAATATATTAGGGCTTT
The DNA here is from genome assembly GCA_036630365.1 of Acanthiza pusilla. Lineage (NCBI taxonomy): Eukaryota > Metazoa > Chordata > Aves > Passeriformes > Acanthizidae > Acanthiza > Acanthiza pusilla. Next base: position 80,289 of record JAXCHO010000163.1, on the reverse strand, counting down.
TTTACTGCTTCAACTTCCAACATGCTTCCTCAAAGCTGTCAGTGCTGACAAAGCAGACATCTGCTGAAATGACCAGAGGATCTCTGTGGCAACGCTTTTCTAACAACTGACAAGCTCCAGTCAGAAACAAACAGACCGGGGCTGAACTGCATCAAACCATTCATATTCAATTAGTACAGAACATAATGAACCGACAAGAAATTATCTACTTTTACCTAAAGTGGGCATTTCATTAGCCTCAGAGTCTTTAGAGTTCCTTTTGACGTATCTTATCAGCCAGTCAAAGATGTGAACGTCACAGTGCACGGAAATGTCCACCTCCTCCCAGCGCTGGGCATCCACTGATAGGTACTCAGCAAAGTATTTCATCTCTGAAATCAAAAGGTCTCGAGGACACACAAAATCTTCTTTGAGGTTTTTGGCTTCATCACACACATGGATCACCATATTTGGCCTCAAAAGAAAAAAGCCACAAACCAAATTAGGAGCGTAAGCAAATTAGGACACCAAATCCCAACAATCTCATCTCCAATTCTGGATCATGCATTGCAATACTAATGATACCAACAGGGTTTTACTGACAGAAGGAAAACAAATTGCAGTTATTAACTATTAATAGATACTATTGTTGGATAGGTGAAGAAGACAGATGCATATTCTCTAGAGATAATCAGTGTGATTTCATTAAGGGACCAGAAATAGAAAATGTCTAGCTCCATTCCCCAATTTTGTCACCTGTTTGTTATAGGATACTACCTGAATTATATGGAGAACTCATTTGTTCTCCTTTTTCAATTTTCTTTGAAAAATAAGCACATATAGATGCCTAAGTTACTGAGGCACCAAGGGCAATAGCAGAAATTTTCACCTGTGGAAATTAAGATTGATTTATGGTATATTAAAATGTCTGTTTCTAAAGAAAAGCTTGAAGCTAGAATCAGTAAATGCCATCTCAACAGAGAGATGTTTAGGTTTCAAACAAACATTATTCTATGTGTAATTATATAGTAAGGAAACAGGGATGTGATGGAATGAAAGTGACCTGGATGGCTATTTGAATTCATGGGAAAATTTTTCATTTACAGCTTTCTTTTCCTGCTTTTACATAGGACAAATCTACGGTCAAGAGTATTTTTTAAAGGGTAATTGAGCATCAATATTGTTTCACTCCTTTTTATAATCAGGTATGTTTCCCATTCTTGCCTCAGTAGTGATCAATCACCCAGAGGAACACTATGCACAGATCTATAAATATCTTATTGCACACAACACGTTCTCAAACCTACTCCTTGTATTTCTGTAGCAATATAAGGTTTCCAAATTTCTTACAGCATTTATTGTTTCCAGCTGTTTTCCTTCCAGCAGTAGAAAAATATGAGCAATTTAGACATCTTTCTGTCAGTTCTACAATCTCCTAGATAACAAACACACAAAGCTCTTCTTACCCCTGGGTTTCATCAGTGCTTTCTCCACTGTTATGTACAGCACCTTTCTCAGATTCTGAAGAACAACTCCTTGTGGAGGTTGCACTGGGCCTTCCTTCAATGTAAGGAAAAAAGGCTGCATTAGAACAAAAATGCCTGGTCTTTTGCTCTTCAGCATCTTGGAAATGCAAAGTATGGCTGTCATGGTGGAGCAATGGCACACAGCCACCAACAAATCTGCTTCCATAAGGGCTACTAAACAACCCAAATTCCTGCTCTGAGTGCCATGTACTGGGAATTCACACCAGCAGCATTCCTGGGTTGCCCAGACACTTGGGTGCAAACCCACATCAGTCCTGGCTCAACAAAGAACATGAGAGTCACAGCCTTCAGCACTTCATTCTGGGAATGCAACCCATTCCTTTAGCTCTTCTTGTCTGCTTTGTGGGATGCGGCTCCTAAGACCCTGCCACATCAAAGCTTCTGCCAGGACATAACTTCAGACTACCCCACTCCTTACCCATCATGTGTCAGCTTTGGAAATAAGCAGCTTCCAAGCAGAAGCGCAGAAGACTCTTAGGATGTGTTTGTTTTTGCCAAATTTCTCAGACACGTGGCTTAAACCAGCTGATCGTGTAAAACAATGTTCAATGACATTCGCCTGGTCCTAGAGCTACATCATGGAGGTTATTCCAGGAATAAATGACAGATGCAGTTCAAATAGCTGATCTTCCCAAGGCACTGCAAGCAGTGGAAATTGGACACACGACCTAGTGAAGTTCAGGAGTTTGAGATCTGGATCAAGGGTTAAAACAATGAATGTCTTTTCCAGCTGTGAATGGATCACTACAGTCCAAAACCTCAATAATCTTGCCTAAAGGTCAGAAAGATAACTATCTTTTTTAAACAATGGAAGGGCACATATCTGTCTTCCACTGATGAAAACCCTTAAGGTGGTGATTTTCCATGTTTATGCCATTCTCTCAGATTTCTGGGAGTTCCGGAAGCATCTTCTCCTTTCTTGTTTAATGTAAGGGACTGTACTCTTCTGAAGAAGATTAAGACACACATATTCATCTCGTGGCTAAACAACTATAGCAGACTGACAGCAAAAATGATATGTTTCAGAACACAGGAGTTGTGGCCTTCAGGAAAGCAAAATTATCATACCAGAGGCACAAGAAAGAAAACTTTCTCCAAAGACGCAGCCTAAGGCTTTGCACAGTTAAGTCTTAGTAAGGCCTTAATACGGGAACACAGTTAACAGAAGGGGAAGATTTATTCAACAGATTCACTCCCAGTAAAACCTTGGAAAAGGCTGCTCCAGCCACAGCTTTCTGGGCAGCCATCCCACTGCAGGCAGGTGTGGTGAGAACCCTAGGTTTTGAATCAAAGGTGTGAGGTTTAAAAGAAGGGACTGTGGAAATCTGTGGCATGAAAAGAGTTCTGTCTGCAAATATTAACAAGTACATTGTGAACACATAGAGTTGTTTACTGAAGGAAATAATCCTGACAAGAATATGCAACACAGCGAAACTAATGGGGACATTTGAACTTCACTATACATTTCTTTGTATCAATTTTCGTTCCCCCCTCAAAGCTTCCAGACTGATTGACCTCTGAAAGTTTGTAATAAATACTTTGGGTAAAAGGCTATCCTATGTGTTTGTTTACTGCCATGAGATGCATTCAGGGGGACTTAACAGCAGTTTGCCTTATAATTAGCAAGTATTAAATGAGCTTTTGTAACTCAGCCAAAACCAGAATCCACCTCAGAATGAGTATGGTCTGACTTGTTTTTTCTTGCTGTTACTCATGACTACAAACAAACGCAAACAGGCCCAAAATTCTTGATCCTAACAATAAGATAATGTGGATAAATCCACTAGGAAGCAATTAATTAAACAAAAAACATTTACAAATAGGATTTTCTCAAATCCCCAATTCTGAAATGTAGAAGTGCCTCACAAATAGTAAGAAGGTGAGTTCACCCAAGCCTGTGAGAAAAAAAAAATAATTACCCTAATTTCATATCAACAAATTACACATAAACAGGGCAAATGATTTATCCAAAGTCACAAAGAAAACAGAGAGCAATCTCAGGCTAGGATCTTGTCATAGGAAACATTACATTTGTGGACCAAACTGCATTGATACTCATTACATGTATTACATTGTTAAAAAGAAAACATGCACTAATTGTCTAAGGAGTTCTAGAAGTGGAGTTAGCTCATTAACTGCCCACTGGGAAGCTACTAATCCTGTAAACAGAGACCTGTGGGTGCCAGCAGCCTTTATCCCACATCATGCATGGAACCACATAATTGAAAACTGATGGGAAGCACTTTCAGTCTAGACACTCCATATACAGTTTTCCAATATCATCCCTTGATTAGAGTTATTAAAACCACTTTATTCAAAGTTCTAACAACTGTGTTTCCTGCTGCAAAGAGGACAGTGAAAGCTGCAGTGAAGGCCATTTTAACAGAGAACACGTTGTTTAAGCGCTTCACTTAATTTTTTGTCTGTAATTTTTTTTGTCTTAATTTTTAGCACAGAAAGTGTTTATTCATTACCGAAGCAAATTTCTCATGCAATACATTTACCAAGCCCTACAGTCACTGGAACATCTCAGTCTAGACTGAAAATCAGAGAATAACTATCACACATTTAATTACAACTTCTGACAGAAGCTGTGCTTAAGGAATTATTAACCATATTTAATTGTGCTGTGATTGAATTTACAGCTATTGGGATTGGTCCTCTTCTGCCCAATAATTACTGGGATACATAACTGACTAAGACACATTTTATGTCATCAGAAGATTGTTGTGAAGCAAAAATTAGCTATGCCATGCTCCAACTCCTATGCAGCCATCCACAGCAAACACAAGGCTTCTAGGTGGGAGGGGAAGGTCTGCCCTCAAGGGATTACCTCCTCAGCTTCCTGCAGCTTTTTGTCACAATACTCTCCAGTTATTTTAATAATGCTGCTTGATGTGACTTCAAATGGCTGTAGGTTAAACAGTACACCACCGAAAATCCTAAACAGAGGATTCAGCAGAAGGATTTATGCCTTTTGGAAGGTTGGTTATCAAAGATACCCAAGCAAGCATTGATTCTTAAACTAAACTAATGGAAAGCAGCTTGTTGTATGCATTGTATTTATACTTAACTTTCCCACGATGAATGACTATTATTCCTGGGTGGGCTTAACCACTCAGGACAGAAGCATGCACATACTGATTATCAAAGCCAATATATTTCAGAATTACTGAAAACATACCAGTTATAGTAATGGAATCCTGCCCAATAGCAGGCTCCTGAAACTCTGTCTGTGTATCGAGCAAGGAGGATTTGATGTACGTAGCTAAAGTTTCCACAGGACTCCCACCAGCAGCCATCAGGGGATTATATTGGTTGTCAACAGGTGAACTTCCACTGCTTTTTAGTTCATCAAACCTTTTTGCACACTGTCACAAGATTAAATGATAGGACAATGAAGCAGTAGCTTTCAGCACATTTTTAATAACTATGATTTGAGATGGATATTGTATTGCACATCTTTTGCACGTGAACAGTTACTGATATCAAACTTAAAATGCTTCCTACTTAGTGCTACAGGAAAGTACATAAATACACAGTATAATAAGAGTTACCATAAATAAAGACTCTAACAGAAAGAGAAAAAACTAGACAGAACCTGTTTCAACTTTCATTTCTTTAAACCCTGTGATTTTGAACCTGATTTTCAAAAGGGAAAGCTATGGGGAGAGTTTGAACTCTCCTTTTGTATCTAATTCTTTTACCAAAAATATGGGCCAAATGTTATTAAGAGTGGCTACAGAAATTCGTTCACAATTACCATTCTTTTACTTTATGACCTCCAATCCAATTTGGACAAAAGGGACTGGTGCTTCCCACTGCAGTTCTATTATTTTTTCATTCCCACTGCAGTTCCATAAACTTCCCATTCCCTGTTTTGATGAACTAGAAAGTCTTTCCATTCTGTAAATTCATACAAACGCAATCATAATTATAGGTTTGGTTCAGCAAAGTCCTACACAGAGGTAACTTGCACACACAAATAAATCTACTTAATTCTACAGGTGATCCTCCTGTGACACAGGTGTCAAGCCCCATTAAGCAGCTGTTTTTACTTATTTATTTCCAGTTGAGTTAACAGAGATTGCTTCATGCCAGGTGCCCCTTTGGGCCAGGGGCACACAGTAACACCCTTCTGATACTCAGAGTGTCTCAAATTTGGGAAGCCAGTCTACTACATACAACAGATAAATAATGGTACATCTATGCTTTTATGTAACTGCCTTAAACAGGGATTCCACATATGTGAGATACTTAGCTGTTTTCAAACAGAGTAATCAGACAGGCACTAATCAATCACATTAATTAATATGAGGAGAGAGCTCACTGATATTGTTATTTTATTTGCTTAACGTGCACAGTGCTGTCTGCATATTGAAAGGTGAACAGTAGAGACATCCCCAAGCACTTGAAAGGCAGTAACATTCCACAGCAGCTTCTACACCCAATCCTTCATTTTTATGTTCTAAATACAAGGTTACAGCAGCGCCCAATAGCACTGCTATAAATGTGACCTGACACACTTGATTAGGTTTGCAAGAAAGTCAAGACCACTGATCTGTTTTCTTTCAGCTTTGCTGAATCACAAGGGCATTTTCCTCTCTCAGAAATAAAAAAGTCAAAATTATTATTTTAAAAAAAAAAAAAAGGCATTTCACCAGGGAATTCAGCAATCCAGAAAGAGAAGTATACAGAGGTTCTTCCAACCCAGTTCCAACCAAAGAATGAAAAATCCACATCTTGTAGGATCAAAAAAGAAGCAAGTGCACTCTGTACCTAAAAGAGATCTATAACTCCTACTTGTTTAGAATTGTGACAACAAGCGTCGAGAGTTATTAGGATTCCCAGTAAGGATACTCCAACCTACAGGAGGTTAGTGGGTACTGGCATCCTTTCCATCCAAGTCTTAGCTATGGATTTTGGAATACAGTATCACAGCTACCCTTTTTTATTACACTTTTTAGTTTTTCCTTTCCAGTAATTTTTATCCTTATTCTGTGTAAGTTCTAATGAAATAAAATGCAGAATGCATTTCTTCATTTGAATGTTCAGGTTCCACAAAACAAAACAAAACAAAACAAAAAACAAAAAACCAAACCCAACAAAACTCCCACCTTTTTTCAATCCACTGCTCATTTAGTATTTTTAATTCATAAGGTGTAAATTACTTTAGGGAAAAAAACCCCTTAACTTCAATTTCCCTCCCTCCCCTCAGAAATGTTTTCTTCTCCATAAAGCACTGCTTAAAGTATACAATTTTTTTGACTAGTAAGCTCACCTCTTTGGATGTATATCCTGGAACGAGCCTTGCCACACTGTCCCAATTGATAGGCTGAGGAACACCAATTAGGGAACACAGGATCATATCCAAAACCATTTGGTTGTTGTCATAGGGAAAGTTATTGTTTTCTGAGAATCCACGACTCATCTTTGGCTGCTTAAGCCTAGAAGAGAAAGAGTTTTTAGCAAGCCTCACTGCATGGTTTGCCAAAGCTTGATCTACGTTACCTGCAGAACTCCATAAATTACTGTGGGAAGTGTCTACCATGGCATTACAGTCAAGTACAGAGGCTTTTTTGGACAAAATTTACATCTTTTCAAAACCCTGAGGGAGAAGCTGATGTGCAAAACACACCAAACCCTGCAGCAGTAGGTATTATCCACCATTCCTCTGAGTTGTCTGATTCCAGGGGGGATTCACCCCCTGAGACCTCTAATAGAAGAGAAAGGCTTCCCAAAATCCCAGGATAAACAGCCTAAGTTACAGAGGTGCATTTTAATGTAAATTTACTCACACTCAAATACAGTTATGGCTTCCCACAAACCTTCTACTCTCAGCTTTGCTCTCCTGTTGCTCTGCCCATCTGTTTAGCACACCTGACTGCCATTAAATAGAGGCCAAGCCAGGACACCCAGTTAAGGGCTATCAATACTTTGGAGCCAGTAAACAACACCTGGATGTCGTTCAACTCTCATCCCAAGGACCTGACATTCCTAACTCCTTATTAGCCAGGATAATCAGCGCCAAAAACCTCTTATTCCTCAGCTTCAAGCTGAACACCAGAACAAAGCATATATGGACAGCAGTAAATGCCTTAAAAACCAGGATTGTATTTAGGCTTTTTTCTTTTTCCAAGTGGATTTTATGTATAGCACCAGGGAACAGAGTAAAAGTTCAAAGTACTGATTTGTCATATGCTGGGAAAGAACCGAAGGCTTTAGTCAAGGGTTTTGCGTTCAACTAACCCACAGCCAAAGAGCTCAGTAGGGACTCAGACTTGAAAGCAACTTGGACCTTATCTGAAGTACCTTACACAGATCCCATAAATAACAGAACTTAAAAGCCACACACAAATCTTTGAATTATAAAACAAGAATTATAGAGAATTTGAGAGAAAATACATCTAGGTAACACCTGGTAACTTGTTACTAAAAGCATACTCCATGTAGATTTTTTTTTTGCACCACTCTCTTTCTAAAAGAAAAGACGCTTAAAATACACAAAATAGCCCTGACTTTTTCTCCCTCTAGAAGCTGTTCCAGCCCTTTTTTCTGTTTCTTTTGTTGGTAGAAACAGAAATCACAGCAGCAGGTAACTGTAAGCTTTCATGCTCTCAAAAAAGCAGCTAAATTAAATCAGAAAGAGAAAACCCAGAACCCACCAGGAGAATTCTTAGGTTTCCTACAGTCATGAGATTTAAAAAGAAAAAAGCCACAAAACAGAAAACAAGTCCAACAGAAAATTTCATACCATTTTAGCAATTCTATCTAAATGAAATCTGCTATTAAACACGCCAAATAGCCATTTTTAAAGGAGAAAAATCCTCATAGATTATATGCACCCAAAATTTCCAAGTAAAAGAGATGCCAGTATCAGGAAAAAGTGGATCAGTCCCTGAAGTCACTGTGTCCTTATCCCTCACCCCTGAGAGCACTTTCAAGCAGTGTCACTGTGGTGATTCTGTGGTGGAGACTTCTCTCTGTCAGCGTGCAGACAGATGTCGGTACCAATTATATTTAAGCCCCTGAATATCTCCCATTTCTGTTGTTAGGAAGAGAAATAACCGGGCCAGAACAGGTCAGCACCAGTGGCAAACCTCAGTGGTTATAAAACACAGAGCTGACTTCTTGTGCTAGTTCATACAAATGTAGCAGCTGGTTTAAAAATATGTTTGGATGAGATAAGTAAATGATGGAGCATTATAATCCCCTGGTCTCGCACCATAAAATAGGCTTAATGCAAGTAAAATTACCAGCAATGTGAATATTCCATAAATCACCATTTTGAGGACTAGTGCTATGGGATGATTACATGGGGCAATCAAAGAAAGAAAGCAGACAGAAAGAAAAGCATTTTTTTGCAACAGTTCTGAGTCTATAATTTACAGGGGAAAATTCAGAGTCCTTCACTGGTAACAAGTTTACTACACATCAACTCTGTGGACCATGAAGCAGTCCAAGCTTGAAGGGATGACAGGTGCTCTAAAACATGATGACACATTCAGAGAGAATCAAGTCTTTGTCTCTCATATTTTATTTTTTTTAAATTTGCTTATTCTGCACATTAAAATACAGTTCTGTATATGCTCATTACTGCAAAGACAAATGAAGGAACAGACTTAATTACAGGCATATAGAAGTGTTTTTATTTATATTCTGGAAAGAGCACAGGACTCCTCTTTGAAGCTTTATACATGACACTTAATACTTGTCTTTTTGTCCTTTAGGAAACCCTGTTGGAGATATAAAGACATATGCAAGGTTCTGTCTCATGCAAGAACCCTCTAAAAGCAACAATACAAAGCCCATAATAAATCATATTCTTAAGAGAAAAAGAAGCTTCTACAGATTCTCTGTGCTCTGTTACTGCAAGTAAAGCTCAGGTTAACCCTTTCCTCAACTATGAAAACTGGAGAAAAAAAAGCTTCCAAAATATTTAACTCTAACCAACTCATCTCAAATGCACAATATAGAAAGACAGGTGAGAACGGGAACTTCTATTAATACTCAGATTTCTAAATTAAGTGGTGCAGAGGTTAAGAGTCAATTCATTATGGAAACACACAATCTGATTTGACATTTTCGTTATTATTTAAAGTAAATAATTAATGTGGAAATAAAGAATTACTGCCCCTTGCACATGCACAACCTGAGGGAAGGTGAAGATGGTGGGATGGGCACGAGGTTTCCATCCACAGCCCTGAAACGCAAGGAAGTGATGGTGCAGAATGAGGCGGGGGAGAGGAACAGCAACTTTGTAGCTTGCCCACGTACCAGCCAACACGGAAAATTTTACGGCGTTTAAATACAAAAAACAAAAAAAAAACCGGTCTCAGAGACCCTACAAGTGCAGCAGCCTCCTCGTGCGACGCCCTCAGAGCGGGGACCGCGACAGCCCCCCCGGGCGCTCTCCGCCGGGACCCCTCCCGGGCGCTCTCCCGGGTTTACCTGGCGGCTCCCAGGCGCCGGGGTCAGCGGTACGGGACGGGCAGCGGCTCCTCCTCGGGACGTGCCGGGATAGCAGCGGGACAGCGGCGCGGCTCCGCCAAGAGACGAGCGGGACCCGCAAGCGCCCGCTCCGCACTCGCCGCGCCCTCATCTGCCGGCACCGCCCGGCCCCGCCCTCACGGGGAGGGGCGGCAGCGCCGTAGGGGGGGCGGCCCCCGCCAATGGGCGCGCGGCGGGTGACGAGGCCCCGCCCCCTCACGCCGGGCACAGCCAATGGGACTGCGCGGAGCGTTCCCGCCCCGCGCGCGCGGCGGCTCCGCCTTGCCGCAGTGCAGCGGCGGCGGCGGCAGCGCCCCCTCCCGCCCCGCGCGCGGCGTCCGGTCGCCCCGGCAACGGCCCGCCCCGCGCGGCGTCACGGTGACGTCACGGCGCGCCCGGGACAAGTGACGCGGCGCGGCCTCGGTCCTGTCCCTGCGGCGGGGCGGGGTGGGGGACACTGCTCGGAGCCGGGGGTGACGTCACGCCTGCCTCGCCCCCGCTCTGTGTGACGTCACACCGCCATCCCGCCCAGCCCGGTCCTCCGAGCAGAGCCCCCAGCCCTAACTCTGACACCCAAAATTCACCACCGCGGTCCCACCTGCCAGAACGCTGCAGCGGAGGAAGAGCCTGGGCACAAGAAGTTCTTACTGCCTGCCAAAATCATGCGTCAGACATTAGAATTAGTCTCGTGATATAAGTACAGCAAATTAATTAAGCAAGAATGTGTTAATGCACTCCAGGCTCCCACCAAAGAGAAGGAGCCTCAGTTTAAGCTTCTCTCAGGTTTTCAGCTGATGTAAATATTTGATACACTGTTAATTATATAAAGAACAGTAACAGAACACTGGACTTAGAGCTAATTACAGAGAATAGCCCAGCCACTGGGAGTGGTTCACCAGAGTTATTCTGCAAAGGGTCAGACCGTCCCAATCCTGTTAGTTCACCCACACAGTTTGTGTCCTACTGCATCAAATATTCCCAAACATTTTAAAATTACTTCCTGTGGGAAGCTACCTGTGCCTGATAAAGATCAGCCCAGATCCCCATTTCCCTCATAAAAATCCTTCCCAATCACACTATGTAACTTCTGCTCCTTCTTGATATTTTGGCAAAAATCATGGATATTAATAATTTTTTTTCCAAAAGCCCTACTTGTAAACTCTGGAGTAATACAATGAGGCCAGAGAATGCAAAAAAAAGCATAGGAAAATTCAGAAAAAATATTCCACCAATCTAGAGAAGTATCTGAAATCCAAATTCTCTAAGTCAGTCTGAGAGCTTCCCTTAGGTTACAGTGAAAGCAAAAACCAATGATTTCATACCATCCACAGAATAAGCTATTGCTGGAATATTGCTGTATTATGATGACATTCAGTTATTTCATGATTAATGGAAACCTGATGGCATGTCAGAGAACTGGAACATATTTTTTAAATTAATTTTTTAATTAACCTGTGCAGAAGTGCAGTCCCTGTATGTTCATTTTCCTAAACAAGGAAAAAAAACCCCAATATCAGTATTTGAGAATAAACAAAAAAATCACTATATCAAATTTCATTCATTTGCTAGATTCTATGCTTAATCAGTTACAATAATTCAAAGGTACTGGAACTGTCTTTTTGTATTTTTCATTTCTGAAACCACAAAACTGTGTTTATTCTCTGACAGCATAAATAACTCCTGTCATTTGCTCGGGTCTGATAGTTCCATGCCTGTTGTGAAATTTAGGGAACTTCAGCGGCTCGAAGCAGGTTCAGAAAGATGCAGGGGTGCCCTGCACTGCCATCATGCCCCTGTTACCAGTTAAACCAGTTACACCAGAAGGTTTGCTCCAAGGAGAGATTATCCAGTTGTTTGAAGGCTGAGCTCCATGTGGCCACAGAACCCAGGGGGCAGATTTATCAGCCCAAAGCTGCTTCAAATCAGTCTGCGAAGGAAGCCAGTCCCAAGAAACAAGGAGGAGGGAAAAGGATGTGTCTCACCTCCTGTGGATTCATAATTACCCTTACAGCCCAGAATTGTACAAACCCAACACATGGGCCACACCTGCATGGATAAAAAACTGGAAGGAGTTACATAAGAACGTAACTTTTGGTCTTAGGTTTTGTAAAACAAGTACAGTTCCACTACTATTGCACACAAGATTATTTCTACAATGGTGCATGAAGAAATCCCTGTGTTATTTTTCAACTTTGTACCTCTTCTGGAATATTTTCACTGCAAACAGATCAGATTTATAAGAAACTGCATTTGCTTTTGTATTTACCTCACCAGCAAATTTCACCAAGACCACCAAGTAAGTCAGAACAATCTTAGTATTCCAGATGGAGTCTAATTCCACACAAGGAAGAGTTTTTGAACCTGTGCAGAAGTGGCCAATTTATTAAGTTTTACTAGACAAACAGAGTATTTTAAATTTATTAATCAGAAAGCTGAACAAAGCTTTGAACCTGTGCATGCTCATGTTCTGTTTGCACCCAGAGAACCACTCAGAACTGGCATCTGTCAGTAGCTCACATATTCAAGCAGAAAATGGTTGATCTACTAAACAGTATCAGTAAGATTTAAGTAAGAATAAACTAAAACCTTATATAAACAGATGTCAAAGCTCTGTTACAGACTTCTAGGTCTGCTACAGATACATAAATAATTCCAAAGAATAACATAAAGGTAACTTAGCATGTACAGACCTCAAAATAAATAGCTGATTGCCTAATGCTTAAGTTAAGCAGTATTTCAACAACCTTTCTTTCCTGATATCCTCTTCTACACTCTCCTGTTGCAGCCACAGCTCCTTTTGGTCTTCTCCCCTTCCTAAAGTTGTGCAAGTCTTGAGCAGCCCGTCCACCAGCCTTCTTTTTACCCAGTGTTCATTTAGATCTTTTTTCTGTAGCCTGGCACACGGACAGAAACAGACAATGAATTGCCGCACATATTTTACTTCAATGAACTTTAATACCCTTCTTCAATCAGTACAATTAATTGTGAGTTAAATAACTACCTCAATTTCCTCAGAGCCTTCTTTTCCAATTAAAGTAATTGCAGGATTGAAAGGATCAAAATTCTTGTTGAGATTTAATAGATACAATGATGACAATGATTTGTAGGCTAAGTCAAACTAATGAAAGACAACTCAGTTAAGAATAACCCATCTTCCTATTAAAAAAATTGTTTTCAAAACAGTATGTTAAAAACAGACTATTAAGGTTGGCTTTTGCATGTGAAGATTGGTTGATGAGTTTAATTGATGGGTGTTGTTAATGGTTGTTGTTGTTTAATGAGTTTGTTGTGGGTTATCAGATGTTTTGAACCAGTACTATCTCCGTTTTGTATTTCATGTATTATCAGTCTGACAAGGAGGCTTGGAACTTTCTGGAAATCCGATGATGTAATGGAAGGAGGATTTCGGGTGGGGTTTTGGCTCAGGGGAGTGAAATCAACAAGATCGTTGGATGGGGACTGAGCCTATGGCAAGACCCTGGACAATGGGATGCAATCAATGAGTCAATTAAAAAGACTGACCCAATCTCCAGCCAATCATCTCGGACCTAGAGGGAGAGCATAGGGAAGGTGACGGGCAGGGTTTGCGGGGTATAAAATGTACCAACACAGCCCATGAGGTCCGTCTGGCTCCAGGCTATCTGAGCTACACCCAATGGTGCCCTTTGCTTTGTGCACGGGAGACAGCCATTCCAAGCCTCTTATCATTGTGTTAATGATGTTAATGAGTTAATAAATCCTTTACAATTTAAAACGTGAGAGGTTCTTTCTCACATGTATGAACTGAAAGTTGCCGAACGGCGGGGGGAGCAAGACACAACTAATCAATGTGATCAATAAAGCAAGCTCCCAGTTTATTTAGTTGTTTACTGCTTATATACTGTTACAGTTTATTATGCCTACTAGTCATAAGGTCATTGGTCAGCTACAAAGGGCTTCATTTACATATCTCTCCCATACAGGGCCTCTACCATCACGAATCCTTCATTCCTTTAACTGTAAGTCACCCTTGGCATAATCTGAAGGTACTTTCCAGAGCGGTTTAAGTGCACTGTGACCCTCAGCTTGAGTCACGTACACCTTTCGGCCTAAGCCTTGCCTTGCTCGCACAAGGCCTCAAGCCATCTTGCAACAATTTTGCAACAATTTCCCCCTTTTTCTTTTTGTGCGAGCAAGGTCTGATTGATGTACTTTTTATCATTTTGTGAATTAGCATAGAGCAGCATTGAACAACATTCTGAAAGTTAATATTATCAAAAGCAACAACAACACTGTCTTGCACAAATTCCTGAGTTAGTGATTCTTCAGCTTTGAGCAAACTTTTTACCTTAACTTGTTACTATACGGTTACTTAAAACAATTTTGCTAGCAAGCACTACTTTAGTTAATTGAAACTGTGAAAACAATATAGACCATTGCTCTAAAGTCTCTATCAAGCTCAAATCTTGATTAAAGAGTCCATGATTTCTTCTGAACTCTGGTTCTTGATTTTGATCAGGCGAGCAGGTAATTGCTTTGAACCTGTTGGTGATAGAACCATACTATGCATACTCTCTTCTCCAGGTTAACAGGTTATCTGAGCTTTGTTATTGCATGCTATTACACACTCAGTTGTGGGTTTTGCATTATGAGCAAAGGTGATCAAGGCAACAGGTGCAACTACTAATATACATAAGAGAAAGAGAACAGTACTTTAAAGTACACAGATTACTAACCATTTAACTATTAGCTACTACCCAGAGTCTACAATCACTGGAAAGTCCCGTTTTACAGGCAAATCCTGAAGACCTTTCCCGGGCAAGGCTTTCAAGTTTACCTGAAAGGGGTTCCAGTTCTTATCAAGCTGAATTGGTGAGCCAAATTAACTCAATTGCATTTTTAGAGCAGAAGCATCTGGGATTAAAGACCTAGTACCCGATCAGTTTAGGGCCAGGGCTTGGCCAGAGCCCAGGCCTTCACTGAGAGGGTCTCCCTAAATTATCTTACAAACAAGCTTTTATTAATAGCAATTCTTTAAAACAATACACTTCTTGCAGATAACTACACAGGGTTATGTGAAAATTTCTAAAGCAGCCAGCGTTATGATTTAGTTTTAACTAAGCAATCAATGGTACCATAAACAAATTGCAAATAACTGTGAACACACATCTAGAATTGTTAATACAGTAACAGTAATTGTTCTGAAAAGGTGAGATTATGTTTTCTACACATCTATGCATATATGTGTGGAAGGTTGGCGGGGGGAGCAGGGGGCAAGAGGAATTTTTTCCCATTCTGTTGCTAAGCAACTAATGACCGGTCTTTAAGGGCCATCTACGCTCACAAAGGAGACAAAACCTTTGGCTGCCAGGCAGGGGAACTAGAGATTGCAAGATTTGATAACAGTGCTCTCACTCGCCCAGAGTTCTTGGAGGAGAGAGCACGGGGAAAAGGCGGCTCTGCTTTGTTGGCTGCAACTGCAGAAAAGGCCCAATCTTGCACTGGTTTTTCTCTCTACCTGTTGGGTGAGTTCTCACTTGGGACGGGGGAGGATGGGATCCCGGCCCCTTCTACCCTCCAGGAGGGCGCGTTTCCCAGCTGCACTGCAACAGAACGAGACCCCCTGCCTGCTGCCGCTCCTCGCCCTGCCTGCTGCCGCCCTCCGGCTTGCCTGCCACAGCTGCAGAGCTCCTGCTGCCTCCTCTGCTGGCTGGCTCAGGTGAGCCCACCTGGCCGTTCCATCTCCTTGCTGCGCCTTGTACATCTGCGCGTCACCCTGGTCCAGCCTGTCGGCCATTACGTGCGTGACACAGACCTAACCCCATGCCACAGCACCATCTGCAGCTTCCCAGGAGTCATTGCACCTGCCCTGCTGGTCTAGGAGCCCAACAGCGCCCCTGCTGGCCGTGACCGTGACTGCACCAAACGGGAAAGTGCCTGACAGCCCAGAGACATTTGCCACTGAGTTTTTTTGTTTTTGTTATTGTTTTTTTTAAAATCTTGTTTACTGTTTTTATTACTGATTGTTTACCTCATTCTAGATACTAGTAAAAACTCTTATTCCTTTTCCCATACCTTTGCCTGAGAGCCCTTGATTCCAAAGTTACAATAATTCGGAGGGAAGGGGGTTCACATTTTCTGCTCTAAGGAAGGTTCCCACCTTCCTTAGCAGACACCTGTCTATCAAACGAAGACAGATTTTGGCGCCCAATGTGGGGCCCGAGGGCATTGAGAGAAAAAGGTGCAAAAGGAATAACAGTTTCTAGGAGACCCATTTTTAGGGCGCTGAACATAGAAACCTCATTAAGCGGCACCATGTAGTTTAACATACCTTGGTTTGGCTGGCACATTCTCGTGGCCACATTTTTCCCATTTGCAGCTCCCTGTCTAAAGATGGGTCTTATGACTAAGGTCGTGGTGGTTGTTATCCAGATCTCACAACGGGTCAATAAGATGAGAAATTTATGGATTTTTCACGTCCTTTGGACGGCGGGCACTTGGTTACAGAGCTTTAACACCGTGAGTACATGTTTTTGGAGTCTGTTTGGTAATGGTACCTTTTGTGAGGAGACAACACCAGGGGAAGATTTTTCTCAATCCTTCACCCATCTCTTTGGGCCTACCCTACCAGGGCTCAGAGGGTTCATATACTCTCTAAATACCAACGATGTCGTACAGTGGGTGGGGTTGCTGATAGGCCTGTTCAACTTTGCATTCCAAGTGAGAGGGGAAAAGATACGTCATGTGTTTAGGGAATATATTTCCTCAGCTGATGGGAAGCCCTCTCCTTGCCCCACAGGGGAAGAGTTGGATGATGCAGCAGCGGAATCCACAGTTGTTACAACTGTCCAGGTTCCAGCTGAATTGCAAGGGCAGTCACAGCCAGCAGCAGTAGCCCCTGTGCAGTGGAGGAAGCATAAGACCAAATCGGTACGCCCAGTTGATGATGATGGGGAACCAGGGCCCTCACAACCAGTAGGGGAGCCTGGGCCTATAATCATCACTGAGTCCCTGCCGTACGACACTATCCGTAATCTGCACAATGACATTGTGCGGCGGAAGGGTGAGGCTTTCTCAACCTGGTTACTTCGGGTTTGGGACTGCATGGGCCCAGGCGTGCAGGTGGATGGTGGCGAGGCCAGGAATTTGAGCGTCGTGGCCCTAGACACAGGTGTTGAAAAGGTGTTCGTCAGGGAGGCGGGACCCCTTTCTCTCTGGGAGAGGCTTTTAATGAGTGTAAGAGAGAGGTTTGTTCACAAAGACAGAATGCAGGAGAACTACTGTAGATTGCCCTGGAAGACCGTTGAGGAAGCGATCCAACGGCTGAGAGAAGTGGCAGTACAGGAGGTGCTTTTTGGGAGGGACGGACAGCACGAAAATGATCCTGACAAGGTCAGGTGCACAGGGCAAATGTTGTGGAACCTGGCAAGTCTAGGGCCAACCCAATATGCCACCTACATTGCAATGATTAATCCTGATGACAACCGTGAGACAGTGGGCTCTGTAGCTGACAAGCTCAGGCATTATGCAAGTGTGATCAATGGCCCAATGCAGGCTCAGATCTCTGCTGTGGTTAAGGAGCTGAAGGAAGAGATGAGGGAGATCCGTGAGGAGATGAGAAAAAACAGTGTGGCACCAGTGAGAGTCACAGGCCCCAACACCAGAGCCCGACGTCCCCCAGCTAGAGAGAGAGGGTACACCCCACGAGCTGAGTTGTGGTTCTTTCTGCATGACCGTGGGGAAGACATGAAAAGGTGGGATGGGAAGCCCACTTCTGTCCTGGCAGAATGGGTGCGTCAGCTTAAGGAGGGCAACGCTAGCTAAGGGGGTTCTGCCAGAGCCAAGGTAGCCTCAGCTTCCTGTAGCCAACCTGCTGAGTACAACAGAAGGAAAAGTGTTGTGTCAGATTCCCTTGACGGTGGAATGCATGCTCAGGGAGGGAATGATAACCAGGGCTAGAGGGGCCCTGCCTCTAGCCAGGTAGAGGCATGGGAAAACCGTGTCTTTTGGACTGTGTGGATTCGATGGCCTGGTACATCAGAGCCACAACAATACGAAGCATTGGTTGATACAGGTGCGCAGTGTACCCTAATGCCATCGGGACATGTTGGGGCAGAACCCATTTCTATTGCTGGGGTAACAGGGGGATCACAAGAGTTGACGCTGGTGGAAGCTGAGGTGAGCCTAACTGGGAAGGAGTGGCAGAAGCATCCCATTGTGACTGGTCCAAAGGCCCCATGTATTTTGGGCATAGATTTCCTCCGGAATGGCTATTTCAAAGACCCGAAAGGACTCTGGTGGGCTTTTGGAATAGCTGCTGTTGAGGCAGAGGGTATTAGGCAATTGAACACCTTGCCTGGACTATCAGAGAACCCTTCTGCAGTTAGTCTCTTGAAGGAGGAGGAACAACGGGTACCAATTGCCACCTCGACAGGGCACCGCCGGCAGTATCGAACAAATCGAGATGCTGTGATTCCCATCCACAAGCTGATCCGTGAGCTGAAGAGCCAAGGGGTGGTCAGCAAGGCCCACTCACCCTTCAACAGCCCCATCTGGCCTGTGCGCAGATCTGATGGAGATTGGAGATTGACTGTGGACTATCGTGCCTTGAATGAGGTGACTCCACCACTGAGCGCTGCCGTGCCAGACATGCTGGAGCTCCAGTATGAACTGGAGTCCAAAGCAGCAAAGTGGTACGCCACTATTGACATTGCAAACGCATTTTTCTCCATTCCTCTGGCAGCAGAGTGCAGGCCTCAGTTTGCTTTCCCCTGGAGAGGCGTGCAGTACACTTGGAACCGACTGCCCCAGGGGTGGAAGCACAGTCCCACCATCTGCCATGGACTGATCCAGGCTGCACTGGAAAAGGGTGAGGCTCCGGAACGTCTGCAGTACATCGATGACATCATTGTGTGGGGGAACACAGCAGAAGAAGTGTTTGAGAAAGGAGAGAAAATTATCCAGGTTCTTCTAGAAGCCGGTTTCGCCATCAAAAGGGGCAAAGTCAAGGGGCCTGCCAAAGAGATCCAGTTCCTGGGGGTGAAGTGGCAAGATGGACGGCATCAGATTCCCACTGAGGTCATCAATAAAATCACAGCGATGTCCCCACCAACCAACAAGAAGGAAAACCAACAAGCTTTCCTAGGCGCCATAGGCTTCTGGAGGATGCACATCCCTGAGTACAGCCAGATTGTGAGCCCTCTCTACCTGGTTACACGCAAGAAGAATGATTTCCACTGGGGCCCTGAACAACAGCAAGCCTTTGCCCAGATCAAGCAAGAGATCGCTCATGCGGTAGCCCTTGGCCCAGTCAGGACAGGACCAGAAGTAAAGAATGTGCTCTACTCTGCAGCCGGGGGCAATGGTCTGTCCTGGAGCCTTTGGCAGAAGGTGCCTGGTGAGACTCGAGGTCGCCCACTGGGATTCTGGAGCCGAAGCTACAGAGGGTCCGAAGCCAACTACACTCCCACAGAGAAGGAAATTCTGGCAGCCTATGAAGGTGTCCAAGCCACCTCAGAAATTATTGGCACGGGAGCACAACTTCTCCTCGCACCCCGACTACCGGTGCTGGGGTGGATGTTCAAGGGAAAGGTTCCCTCTACCCACCACGCCACCGATGCCAGTGGAGTAAATGGATTGCCCTCATCACACAGCGCGCCTGTATTGGAAACCCGAACCGCCCTGAAATCTTGGAAGTAAATACAAATTGGCCCGAAGGTGAAAACTTTGGTCTCACTGATGAAGAGGAGCAGGAACAGGTGACTCGTGCAGAGGAAGCTCCACCGTACAATCAGCTGCCACAAGATGAAACACGCTACGCTCTCTTCACTGATGGTTCCTGTCGCATTGTGGGGGCAAATAGAAAATGGAAAGCAGCTGTATGGAGCCCCACACACCAGGTTGCAGAGGCTACAGAAGGAGAAGGTGGATCAAGCCAACTCGCTGAACTCAAAGCCGTTCAGCTGGCCCTGGACATTGCTGACAGAGAGAAGTGGCTGAAGCTATACCTGAACACCAATTCATGGATGGTAGCCAGTGCTCTGTGGGGTTGGTTGGAAAGGTGGAAAAAGGCCAACTGGCAACGTAGAGGAAGACCAATCTGGGCTGCTGACGAATGGCGAGACATTGCCACTCGGGTAGAGAAGCTACCTGTGAAAGTCCGTCATGTGGATGCCCATGTCCCCAAGAGCCGAGCTAATGAAGAACACCGAAACAATGAACAAGTAGATCAGGCTGCAAAAATAAAAGTGTCACAGGTAGATTTAGATTGGCAGCACAAAGGAGAATTGTTCCTAGCCCGATGGGCCCATGATGCCTCAGGCCATCAGGGCAGAGATGCCACCTGTAAGTGGGCACGAGACCGAGGGGTGGATCTAACCATGGACTGTATCTCCCAGGTGATCCATAACTGTGAGACGTGTGCTGCCATCAAGCAAGCCAAGCGGGTGAAACCCCTGTGGTATGGGGGAAGGTGGTCCAAATACAAGTATGGTGAGGCCTGGCAGATCGATTACATCACACTGCCTCAAACCCGCCACGGCAAGCGCTATGTGCTCACAATGGTAGAAGCCACCACGGGGTGGCTGGAGACCTACCCTGTGCCTCATGCCACTGCCCGCAACACCATCCTGGGCCTTGAAAGGCAAGTCCTTTGGAGGCATGGTGCCCCTGAGAGAATTGAGTCGGACAATGAGACTCATTTCAAAAAGAGCCTCGTAAACACCTGGGCTAAGGAACATGGCATTGAGTGAGTGTACCACATTCCTTATCACGCACCTGCTGCTAGCAAAGTAGAGCGATGCAACGGCCTGCTAGAAACCACCTTGAAGGCTTTAGGTGGAGGGACTTTCAAAAATTGGGAACACCATTTAGCCAAGGCCACCTGGCTAGTTAACACCCGAAGCTCCACCAACAGGGCTGGCCCTGTCCAATCTGAACCCTTGCAAACAGCAGACGGAGATAAAGTTCCAGTGGTGCAAATGAGAGGCATGCTGGGAAAAACTCTTTGGATTCATTCCGCCTTGAGCAAAGATAGACCCACCCGTGGAGTTGTCTTTGCTCAAGGACCAGAGTGTACCTGGTGGGTGATGCAAGAGGATAGAGAGACACGATGCATACCTCAGGGAGACCTCAGTTGGGGTTGAACTGCCCATAACTCTGTGCCTGTATGCATATCTGTATGTATATAATCAGAGTAATGTTTGTATATATATAGTTTAAAGGTTTAAGTTCAATGTAATATGTTGGAATGGAAAAAATTCGGGGTGGATAATGTTGGAGGTTGGGGGAGGGAAGTGGATTTTTTACCATTCTGTTGCTAGGCTGGTAACGATCGGGGCCGTTTACTCTCGCAAAAGAGACAAAGACTTTAGCTGGGTGGCACTGGAACAAGAGATGGCAAGACTTGATAACGACACTCGCTCGCTGCTCTCGGAGGAGAGAGAACAGTGGAAGAGACGTCTCTCTGTTTCTGGCTGGAACTGCAGGAAAAGAAAAGCCTGGCTCTGCACTAGTTTTTCTCTGCCTGTTGGGTGAGTTCTTGCTTTGAGGGGAAGGGCACGGGACTCCGATCCTCTTGTCCCCTCCGGGAGGGTGCATCTACCAGCTGCGCTGCAGCGGAGCGGGACCCCTGCCTGCCACCACCCCGCGGCCTGCCTGCCGCTGCTCCACACCCTGCCTGCCCCAACTGCGGAGTTTCCTGCCGCCTCCTCTGCTGGCTGGCCCAGGTGGGCTGACCTGGCCGCCCCATCTCCCGGCTCTGGGCTCTCTGCTGCGCCCCTGTCCATCTGCGCTCCACCCTGGTCCAGCCCGTCCGCCATTACACGTGTGGCACAGATCCAACCGCGCCACAGCGCCATCTGCAACTTCCCGGGAGTCATCGCACCTGCCCTGCTGGTCTAAGAGCCCAACAGCGCCCCTACTGGCCGTGACCGTGACTGCACCAAGCGGGAAAGTGCCTGACAGCCCCAGGGACATTTGCCACTGAGTTTTTGGTTTTGTTTACTGTTTTTTTTTACCTTGTTTACTGTTTTTTTGTTACTGATTGTTTACCTCATTATAGATACTAGTAAAAAACTCTTATTCCTTTTCCCATACCTTTGCCTGAGAGCCCTTGATTCTAAAGTTATAATAATTTGGAGGGAAAGGGGATTCACATTCTCTGTTCTAAGGAAGGTTCCCACCTTCCTAAGCAGACACCTGTCTATCAAACAAAGACAAGGGGTTAGGGCGCGGTCTAGGGTTTAGGGTGCAGGTGTTTTTAGGGCGCATGCTAGGGTTTTCGGTACAGCCTAACCTGGTGTTAGCATAGCTTATCCTGTCGTGGTGCTAGTCTAGCTTAGCCTAGCCTCACCTAACCTAACCAGCTGCTAGACTAGGCCTGTCTGGTGCTAGCCTAGAACAGCCTAGCCTGGTGCTCGCCTGGCCTAGCCTGGTGCTAGCCTAGTCTGGTCCAGCCCAGCCTAACCTGTTTCTTGACTACCCTGGTGCTAGCCTAGCCTAGCCTCGCCTAGCATAACCTGGTGCTTGTCTAGCCTGGTGTTAGCATGGCCAGGTGCTAGCCTAACCTATCCTAGCGTAGGTTAGCCTCTTGTTAATCTAGCTTTGCCTAGCCTAGCCTGCCTTAGCCTAGCCCAGTGCTAGCCTAGCTATGCCTGGTGGTAGCCTAGCCTAGCCTAGCCTAGCTTGGCTTAGCTTAGCGTGGTCCTAGCCTAGCCTAGCCTAGCCTAGCCTAGTTTAGCCTAGCCTGGTGCAGGCCTAGCTTAGCCTGGGACAAGCCTAGCCTAGCCTAGCCTAGCCTAGTTTAGCCTAACCTAGCCTAGCCTTGCCTAGTTTAGCCTAGCCTTGTGCAGGCCTAGCTTAGCCTGGTGCTTGCCTAGCCTAACCTAGCCTAGCCTAGCCTAACCTGGTGCTCGCCAAGCCTGGTGCTAGCCTAGTTTAGAATGGCACTAGGCTAGCCAAACCTAGCCTGGAACTCCAGGGACACTGGGGTTGGAATGGGCCTTCCAAGGCCATCATGGCTGTGCCCCAACATTGCTGCTCCTCCATCTTTCTGATAGGGAAAACCCAGGTAATGGGCTTGAGTAATGAACTAGGGGTAGGCTTAGGGTTACACCTAGAGTTAGCTAAAGGGCCTTGAGCTCCGGGAACACTGGGGCTGGAAAGGGCCTGCTAAGGCAAACGCAACAAGGCCCCAGCCTTGCTGCTCCCACAGCTTTCTGATCTGGAGCCCCCACAGGGCTGGGCACCTCGGCCCCGGCCACCAGCTGCCATTTGGCCTAGAGTTAGTGTTGAGAGAGGGAAAGAGCCTAGAGCTCCAGGGACACTGGGGCTGCAAAGGGCCTGCCAAGGCCATCGCGGCAGCGCCCCAACATTGCTGCTCCTTCATCTTTCTGATCTGGAGTCCCCACAGGGCTGGGCACCTCGGCCCAGTGCCAGGGTGCCCTCAGGGGGGTGGGTCAGGCTGGAGAGATCTAAGGAGCCTCGAGCTCCAGGGGCACTGGGGCTGGAAAGAGCCTGCCGAGGCCATCGCAGCAGCGCCCCAACATTGCTGCTCCCACACCTTTCTGGTAGGGAAAACCCAGGGAGTGTGTTAGGGTAATTAACTGGATCTAGGGTTAGGGTTACGCTTAGGGTTAGGAGATCTAAAGGGCCTCGAGCTCCAGGAGCGCTGGTGCTGGAAAGAGCCTGCCAAGACGAACGCGGCAGGGCCCCAACCTTGCTGCTCCCACACCTTTCTGATCTGGACCCCCCCCAGGGCTGGGCACCCCGGCCCCCGCCACGAGCTGCCATTTGAGCCAGCCCTAACGAGACTCCCCCAGGACCTTCACCAGCCACCCTGCACTAGGCTCAGCCACACACCTCAGCAGCCAGCACTCACCAGGCTCAGCCACACCCCTCACCAGCCACCCCTCATCATGTTCACTCACACATCACAGGAGCCAGCCCTAACGAGGTTCAGACTCACCCCTCACCAGCCACACCTCAGCAGCCTCAGCCACGCCCTTCACCAGCCACAACACAGCAGGCTCCGCCACACACCTCAGCAGGCAGCCCTAACCAGGCTCCCCCAGGATCCTCGCCAGCCACCTGTCACTAGGCTCAGCCACACACCTCAGCAGCCAGCCCTATCGAGGCTCAGCCACACCCCTTACCACGCAGCCCTCACCAGGCAAAGCAGAACACCTCAGCTGCTATCCCTAAGGAGGCTCACCCTCAAACCTATCCAGCCACACCTCAGCAGGCTCAGCCTAGCCTAGACTGCTGCTAGCCTGCCCTAGCCTAGCCTAGACTAGACTAGCCTAGCACTTGCCTAACCTAGCCCAGCTTAGCATAGCCTAGCCTGATGCTAGCATAGCCTAGCCTAGCCTAGCCTAGCCTAGCCTAGCCTAACCTGGTGGCAGCCTAGGCTAGCCTAGCCTAGCCTGGTGCTAGCCTAGCCTAGCCTAGCCTTGCCAAGTCTAGCCTAGCCTAACCTCGTGCTAGCCTAGCCTGGTGCTAGGCTAGCCAAGCCTAGCCTGGTGCTAGCCTGGCTGAGCCTGGTTAGGGATGGAGGTGAGCTTTGTGCCCAAGCCTGGAAAGGGATGGTTGGTGAGGGGTGTGGCTGAGCCTCGTGCGGGCTGGCTGCTCAGGTGTGTAGCTGAGCCTGGTGTGGGGTGGCTGGTGAGGAATGTGGCTGAGCCTGGTTAAGGATTGCTGCTGAGGTGCGTGGCTGTGCCTCGGGAGGAGTGGCTGGTGGGGGGTGTGGCTGATCCTGCTGAGGGGTGTCTGGAGAGGGGTGAGGCTGAACCTGGTAGTGGCTGGCAGCTCAGGTGTGCGTCTGAGCCTGGTGAGGGATGGTTGTTGAGGGGCGTGGCTGAGCCCGCTTAGGTCTGCTACTGAGGTGTGTGTCTGATCCTGGTGATGGGAGGCTGGAGAGGGGCGTGGCAGTGCCTGGTGAGGGCTGGCTGTTGAGGTGTGTGGGTGAGACTGTGGGGGGTGCCTGGTAAGGGGAGTGGCTGAGCCTGGTGAGGGCTGGCTGCTGGGGGGTGTGGATGAGACGGGTGAGGACTGGCGTTAGGGCACGGGCTAGGGTTTAGAGTGCAGGCGTTTGGGTGCGGCTTAGGGTTTAGGGTGCAGGGGTTAGGGAGCGGCCTAGGGTCTAGGGTTCAGGAGTTAGGGTGCGGCCTAGGGTTTAGGGTGCAGGGGTTAGGGTGCGGCCTAGGGTTTAGGGTGCAGGGGTTAGGGCGTGGTCTTTGGTTCAGTTTGCAGGCCTTTGGGCGCGGCCTAGGGTTTAGGGTGCAGGGGTTAGGGCGTGGCCTAGGGTTTAGGGTGCAGGGGTTAGAACGCGGCCTATGGTTTAGGGTGCAGGGGTAAGGGCATGGCCTAGGGTTTAAAGTGCAGGAGTTATGGCGCGGCCTAGTGTTTAGGGTGCAGGTGTTAGGGAGCGGCCTAGGGTTTCGGGTGTAGGTGTTAGGGAGCGGCCTAGGGTTTAGGGTGCAGAGGTTAGGGCGCATCCTAGGGTTTAGGGTGCAGGGGTTAATGCGCGGCCTATGGTTTAGAGTGCAGGCGTCAGGGCGCGGCCTAGGGTTTAGGGTGCAGGGGTTAGGACGCGGCCTAGTGTTTGGGGTGCAGGGGTTATGGCGCGGACTATGGTCTAGGGTGAAGGGGTTAGGACGCGGCCTAGTGTTTGGGGTGCAGGGGTTATGGCGCGGCCTATGGTCTAGGGTGAAGGGGTTATGGCGCAGCCTATGGTTTAGGGTGCAGGGTTTAGGGCGCGGCCGTGCGTTTTGGGTGCAGGGGTTAGGGCGCGGACTAGAATTTAGCGATTAGAGGTTAGGGCGCAGCCCAGGGTTTAAAGGTGCAGGGAATAGGGCACGGCCTAGTGTTTAGAGTGCAGGGGTTAGGGCATGGCCGAGGGTTTAGGGTGAAGGGGTTAGGGCACGGCCTAGGGTTTAGGGTGCAGGGCTTAGGGCGCGGCCTTGAATTTAGGGTGTAGGGATTAGGGCACGGCCTAGGGTTTAAGGTGCAGGGATTAGAGCGCGGCCTAGGGTTTAGGGTGCCGGGGTTAGGGCGCGGCCTAGGGTTTAGGGTGCAGAAGTTAGGGCACGGCCAAGGGTTTAGGGTGCAGGGGTTATGGCGCGGCCTTGAATTTAGGTTGTAGGGGTTAGGGTGAGGCCTAGGGTTTAAGGTGCAGGGTTTAGGGCGCCGCCTAGGGTTTAGGGTGCAGGGGTTAGGGCGCGGCCTTGGATTTAGGGTGCAGGGCTTAGGGCGCGGCCTAGGGTTTAGGGTAGAGGGGTTAGGGCGCGGCATAGGGTTTAGGGTGCAGGGTTTAGTGGGCGGCCTAGGGTTTAGGGTTCAGGAGTTAGGGCGCGGTCGAAGGTTTAGTTTGCAGGCCTTTGGGCGCTGCCTAGGGTTTAGGGTGCAGGGGTAAGGGCGCGGCCTGACGTTTAGGGTGAAGGTATAAGGGCGCAGCCTAGGGTTTAGGGTGCAGGGGTTAGGGCGCGGCCTAGGATTTAGGGTGATGGGGTTAGGGCCCGGCCTAGGGTTTAGGGTGCTGGGGTTAGGGCGCGGCTAGAGTTTAGGGTGCGGGGGTTAGGGCGCAGCCTAGGGTTTAGGGTGCCGGGGCTACGGCGCGGCCTATGGTTTAGGGTGCAGGGGTTCGGGCGCGGCCAAGGGTTTAGGGAGCAGGGGTAGGGCGCGGCCTAGGGTTTAGGGTTCAGGGGTTAGGGTGCGGCCTGAGGTTTAGGGTGCAGGGGTTCCAGCTCGGCCTATGGTTTAGGGTGTAGGGGTTAAGGCGCGTCTTAGGGTTTAAGGTGCAGGGGTTGGGGCGCGGCTTTGCGTTTAGGGTGCAGGGTTTTGGGCGCGGCATTGGGTTCAAGGTGCTGGGGTTAGGTCGCAGTCTAGGGTTTAGGGAGGTGGGGATAGAGCGCAGCCTAGCGTTTAGGGTGCAGGGGTTAGTGCGCGGCATTGGGTTTAGGGTGCAGAGGTTAGGGTGCGGCCTAGGGTTCAGTGTGCAGGGGTTTGGGCGCTACCTAGGGTTTAGGGTGCTGGTTTCAGGGCGCGGCCTATGTATAAATGTGCAGAGCTGAGGGCGCGGCCTAACGTGTAAGGTGGTGGGGTTAGGGCGCGGCTGGGGGTTTAGGGTGAATGTGTTTGGGCGCAGCCTAGGGTTTAGGGTGCAGGGGTTATGTCGCGGCCAAGGTTTTAGGGTGCAGGGGTTAGAGCGCTGCCTAGGGTTTATGGTGCAGGGGTTAGGGCGCGGCCTAGGGTTTAGGGTGTAGGGGTCTGGGACCGGCCTAGGGTTTAGGGTGCACGGTTTAGTACGCGGCCTTTTTTTAGGGTGCAGGGGTTAGGGCGTGGCCATAGGTTAAGGGTGAAGGGATTAGGGTGCAGGCTAGGGTTTAGGGTGCAGGTGTTAGGGCACGGCCTTGAGTTTAGGGTGCAGGGGTTAGGGCGCGGCCTAGGGTTAAGGGTGCAAAGGTTAGGACGCGGCCTAGGGTTTAGGGTGCAAGGGTTATGGCGCGGCCTGGGGTTTAGGGTGCAGGGGTTAGGGCGCGGCATAGGGTTTAGGGGGCAGGGGTTAGTGCGCAGCCTAGGGTTTAGGGTGCAGGGGTTAGGGCGCGGCCTAGGGTTTAGTGTGCAGGGGTTAGGGCTCGGCCTAGGGTTTAAGGTGCAGGGGTTCAGGCGCAACCTAGGGGTTAGGGTGCAGGGGTGAGGGCGCGGCCTAGGGTTTAGGGTGCAGGGGTTAGGGCGTGGCCTAGGGTTTAGGGTGCAGGTGTTAGGGCGCGGCCTAGGGTTTAGGGTGCAGGGGTAACGGCGTGGCCTAGGGTTTAGGGTGCAGGGGTT
This sequence comes from Acanthiza pusilla, assembly GCA_036630365.1. Lineage (NCBI taxonomy): Eukaryota > Metazoa > Chordata > Aves > Passeriformes > Acanthizidae > Acanthiza > Acanthiza pusilla. The sequence goes on along the minus strand of JAXCHO010000163.1, from coordinate 52,468 downwards.
AAGGCGCGGCATAGGGTTTAGGGTGGGGGCCTTAGGTCGCGGCCTTGGATTTAGGGTGCAGGGGTTAGGGCGTGGCCTAGGGTTTAGGGTGGGTGCCTTAGGGCGCGGCCTAGGGTTTAGGGTGCAGGGGTTAGGGCGCGGCCTAGGGTTTAGGGTGCAGGGGTAAGGGCGCGGCCTAGGGTTTATGGTGCAGGGGTTAAGGGGTGGCATAGGGTTTAGGGTGGGGGCCTTAAGTCGCGGCCTTGGATTTAGGGTGCAGGGGTTAGGGTGTGGCCTAGGGTTTAGGGTGGGTGCCTTAGGGCGCGGCCTAGGGTTTAGGGTGCAGGGGTTAGGGCGCGGCCTAGGGTTTTGGGTGCAGGGGTTAGGGCGCGGCCTAGGATTTAGGGTGCAGAGGTTGGTGCGCGGTCTAGGGTTTAGGGAGCAGGGGTTAGGGCGCGGCCGAGGGTTTTGGGTGCAGGGGTTTGGGCGCGACCTAGGGTTTAGGGTGCAGGGGTCAGGACGCAACCTAGGGTTTAGGGTGCAGGGGTTGGTTGCAGCCTAGAATTTAGGGTGCAGGGTTTAGGGCGCGGCCTAGGGTTTTGGGTGCAGAAGGTAGGGCGCGGCCTTGGCTTTAGGGTGCAGGGGTTAGGGTGCGGACTAGGGTTTAGGGAGCAAGGCTTAGGGCGTGGCCTAGGGTTTAGGGTGCAGGGGTTAGGGCGCGGCCTAGGGTTTAGGGTGCAGGGGTTAGGGCGCGGCCTAGGGTTTAGGGTGCAGGGGTTAGGGCGCGGCATAAGGTTTAGGGTGCAGAAGTGAGGGCGCGGCCTAGGGTTTAGGGTGCAGGCGTAAGGGCGCGGCCTAGTGTTTAGGGTGCAGGGGTTAGGGTGCGGCCTAGGGTTTAGGGTGCAGGGCTTAGGGCGCGGCCTATGGTTTAGGGTGCAGGGGTTAGGGCGCGGCCTAGGGTTTTGGGTGCAGAAGTTAGGGCGCGGCCTATGGTTTAGGGTGCAGGGGTTAGGGCGCGGCCTAGGGTTTTGGGTGCAGAAGTTAGGGCGCGGCCTAGGGTTTAGGGTGCAGGGGTTAGGGCACGGCCGAGGGTTTTGCGTGGGAACCTTAGGGCGCGGTCTAGGGTTTAGGGTGCAGGGGTTAGGGCGCGGCCTAGGGTGTAGGGTGCAGGGGTTAGGGCGCGGCCTAGGGTTTTGGGTCCAGGGGTTAGGGCGCGGCCTAGGGTTTAGGGTGCTGGTGTGAGGGCGCGGCCTAGGGTTTATGGTGCAGGGGTTAGGGCGCGGCCTAGGGTTTAGGGTGCAGGGGTTCGGGCGCGGCATAGGGTTTAGGGTGCAGGGGTTAAGACGCGGCCTAAGGTACAGGACGCAGGGGTTAGGGCGCGGCCTAGGGTACAGGGCGCAGGGGTTAGGGCGCGGCCTAGCGTTTAGGGTGCAGGTGTTAGGGAGCAGACTTGGGTTTAGGGTGCAGGGGTTAGGAAGCGTCCTAGGGTTTAGGGTGCAAAGGTTAGGGCGTGGCCTAGGGTTTAGAGTGGGTGCGTAAGGGCGCGGCCTAGGGTTTAGGGTGCAGGGGTTAGGGTGCGGCCTAGTGTTTAGGGTGCAGGGGTTAGGACGCGGCCTAGGGTTTAGGGTACAGGGGTTAGGGCGCGGCCTAGGGTTTTGGGTGCAGAAGTTAGGGCGCGGCCTAGGGTTTAGGGTGCAGGGGTTAGGGCGCGGCCTAGGGTTTAGGGTGCAGGGGTTCGGGCGCGGCATAGGGTTTAGGGTGCAAGGGTTAGGGCTCGGCCTAGGGTACAGGGCGCAGGGGTTAGGGCGCAGCCTAGGGTACAGGGCGCAGGGGTTAGGGCGCGGCCTAGGGTTTAGGGTGCAGGTGTTAGGGAGCAGACTTGGGTTTAGGGTGCAGAGGTTAGGGCGCGTCCTAGGGTTTAGGGTGCAGGGGTTAGGGCGCGGCCTAGTGTTTAGGGTGCAGGGGTTAGGGTGCGGCCTAGTGTTTAGGGTGCAGGGGTTAGGGCGCGGCCTAGCGTTTAGGGTCCAGGGTTTAGGGCGCGGCCTATGGTTTAGGGTGCAGGGGTTAGGGCGCGTCCTAGGGTTTAGGGTGCAGGGGTTAGGGCGTGGCCTAGGGTTTAGAGTGGGTGCCTTAGGGCGCGGCCTAGGGTTTAGGGTGCAGGGGTTAGGGTGCGGCGTAGTGTTTAGGGTGCAGGGGTTAGGGCGCGGCCTAGGGTTTTGGGTGCAGAAGTTAGGGCGCGGCCTAGGGTTTAGGGTGCAGGGGTTAGGGCACGGCCGAGGGTTTATGGTGGGGGACTTAGGGCGCGGTCTAGGGTTTAGGGTGCCGGGGTTAGGGCACGGCCTAGGGTGTAGGGTGAAGGGGTTAGGGCGCGGCCTAGGGTTTTGGGTCCAGGGGTCAGGGCGCGGCCTAGGGTTTAGGGTGCAGGGGTTCGGGCGCGGCATAGGGTTTAGGGTGCAAGGGTTAGGGCGCGGCCTAGGGTACTGTGCGCAGGGGTTAGGGCGCGGCCTAGCGTTTAGGGTGCAGGTGTTAGGGAGCAGACTTGGGTTTAGCGTGCAGGGGTTAGGGCGCATCCTAGGGTTTAGGGTGCAGCGGTTAGGGCGTGGCCTAGGGTTTAGAGTGGGTGCCTTAGGGTGCGGCCTAGGGTTTAAAGTTCAGGGGTTAGGGTTCGGCCTGGGGTTTAGGGTGCAGGGGTTAGGGCGCGGCCTATGGTTTAGGGTGCAGGGGTTAGGGCGTGGCCTAGGGTTTTGGGTGCAGAAGTTAGGGCGCGGCCTAGGGTTTAGGGTGCAGGGGTTAAAGCACGGCCAAGGGTTTTGGGTGGGGGACTTAGGGGGCGGTCTAGGGTTTAGGGTGCAGGGGTTAGGGCGCGGCCTAGGGTGTAGGGTGCAGGGGTTAGGGCGCGGGCTAGGGTTTTGGGTCCATGGGTTAGGGCGCGGCCTAGGGTTTAGGGTGCTGGTGTAAGGGCGCGGCCTAGGGTTTATGGTGCAGGGGTTAGGGCGCGGCCTAGGGTTTAGGGTGCAGGGGTTATGGCGCGGCCTATGGTTTAGGGTGCTGGGGTTCGGGCGCGGCTTAGGGTGTAGGGTGCAGGGGTTAGGGCGCGGCCTAGGGTTTTGGGTCCAGGGGTTAGGGCGCAGCTTAGGGTTTAGGGTGCTGGTGTAAGGGCGTGGCCTAAGGTTTATGGTGCAGGGGTTAGGGCGCGGCCTAGGGTTTATGGTGCAGGGGTTCGGGCGCGGCATAGGGTTTAGGGTGCAAGGGTTAGGGCGCGGCCTAGGGTACAGGGCGCAGGGGTTAGGGCGCGGCCTAGGGTACAGGGCGCAGGGGTTTGGGCGCGGCCTAGCGTTTAGGGTGCAGGTGTTAGGGAGCAGACTTGGGTTTAGGGTGCAGGGGTTAGGGCGCAGCCTAGGGTACAGGGCGCAGGGGTTTGGGCGCGGCCTAGCGTTTAGGGTGCAGGTGTTAGGGAGCAGACTTGGGTTTAGGGTGCAGGGGTTAGGGCGCGTCCTTGGGTTTAGGGTGCAGGGGTTAGGGCGTGGCCTACGGTTTAGAGTGGGTGCCTTAGGGCGCGGCCTAGGGTTTACGGTGCAGGGGTTAGGGAACGGCCGAGGGTTTAGGGTGCAAGGGTTCGGGCGCGGGCTAGGGTTTAGGGTGGAGGGGTTAGGGCGCGGCCTATGGTTTAGGGTGCAGGGGTTAGGGCGCGGCCTAGGGTTTTGGGTGCAGAAGTTAGGGCGCGGCCTAGGGTTTAGGGTGCAGGGGTTAGGGCACGGCCGATGGTTTTGGGTGGGGGCCTTAGGGCGCGGTCTAGGGTTTAGGGTGCAGGGGTTAGGGCGCGGCCTAGGGTGTAGGGTGCAGGGGTTAGGGCGCGGCCTATGGTTTTGGGTCCAGGGGTTAGGGCGCGGCCTAGGGTTTAGGGTCCTGGTGTAAGGGCGCGGCCTAGGGTTTATGGTGCAGGGTTTAGGGCGCGGCCTAGGGTTTAGGGTGCAGGGGTTAGGGCGCGGCCTAGGGTTTAGGGTGCAGGGGTTCGGGCGCGGCATAGGGTTTAGGGTGCAATGGTTAGGGCGCGGCCTAGGGTACAGGGCGCAGGGGTTAGGGCGCGGCCTAGGGTACAGGGCGCAGGGGTTAGGGCGCGGCCTAGCGTTTAGGGTGCAGGTGTTAGGGAGCAGACTTGGGTTTAGGGTGCAGGGGTTAGGGCGCGTCCTATGGTTTAGGGTGCAGGGGTTAGGGCGTGGCCTAGGGTTTAGAGTGGGTGCCTTAGGGCGCGGCCTAGGGTTTAAAGTGCAGGGGTTAGGGTGCGGCCTAGGGTTTAGGGTGCAGGGGTTAGGGCGCGGCCTAGGGTTTAGGGTGCAGGGGTTAGGGCGCGGCCTAGGGTGTAGGGTGCAGAAGTTAAGGCGCGGCCTAGGGTTTAGGGTGCAGGGGTTCGGGCGCGGCATAGGGTTTAGGGTGCAAGGGTTAGGGCGCGGCCTAGGGTACAGGGCGCAGGGGTTAGGGCGCGACCTAGGGTACAGGGCGCAGGGCTTAGGGCGCGGCCTAGGGTTTAGGGTGCAGGTGTTAGGGAGCAGACTTGGGTTTAGGGTGCAGGGGTTAGGGCGCGTCCCAGGGTTTAGGGTGCAGGGGTTAGGGCGTGGCCTAGGGTTTAGAGTGGGTGCCTTAGGGCGCGGCCTAGGGTTTAGGGTGCAGGGGTTAGGGTGCGGCTTAGTGTTTAGGGTGCAGGGGTTAGGGCGCGGCCTAGGGTTTAGGGTACAGGGGTTAGGGCGCGTCCTAGGGTTTATGGTGCAGGGGTTAGGGCGCGGCCTAGGGTTTAGGGTGCAGGGGTTAGGGCGCGGCCTAGGGTTTAGGGTGCAAGGGTTAGGGCGCGGCCTAGGGTACAGTGCGCAGGGGTTAGGGCGCGGCCTAGGGTACAGAGCGCAGGGGTTAGGGCGCGGCCTAGTGTCCAGGGCGCAGGGGTTAGGGTGCGGCCTAGCGTTTAGGGTGCAGGTGTTAGGGAGCAGACGTGGGTTTAGGGTGCAGGGGTTAGGGCGCGTCCTAGAGTTTAGGGTGCAGGGGGTTAGGGCGTGGCCTAGGGTTTAGAGTGGGTGCCTTAGGGCGCGGCCTTGGGTTTAGGGTGCAGGGGTTAGGGTGCGGCCTAGTGTGTAGAGTGCAGGGGTTAGGGCGCGGCCTAGGGTTTAGGGTGCAGGGGTTAGTGCGCGTCCTAGGGTTTTGGGAGCAGAAGTTAGGGGGCGGTCTAGGGTTTAGGGTGCAGGGGTTAGGGCGCGGCCTAGAGTGTAGGGTGCAGGGGTTAGGGCGCGGCCTAGGGTTTTGTGTCCAGCGGTTAGGGCGCGGCCTAGGGTTTAGGGTGCTGGTGTAAGGGCGCGGCCTAGGGCTTATGGTGCAGGGGTTAGGGCGCGGCCTAGGGTTTAGGGTGCAGGGGTTAGGGTGCGGCCTAGGGTTTAGGGTGGAAGGGGTGGGGCGCGGCCTAGCGTTTAGGGTTCAGGTGTTAGGGAGCAGACTTGTGTTTAGGGTGCAGGGGTTAGGGCGCGGCCTAGGGTTTAGGGTGCAGGTGTTTGGGCGTGGCCTTGGGTTTAGAGTGGGTGCCTTAGGGCGCGGCCTAGGGTTTAGGGTGCAGGGGTTAGGGTGCGGCCTAGTGTTTAGGCTGAAGGGGTTAGGGCGCGGCCTAGGGTTTAGGGTACAGGGGTTAGGGCGCGGCCTATGGTTTAGGGTGCAGGGGTTAGGGCGCGGCCTAGGGTTTTGGGTGCAGAAGTTAGGGCGCGGCCTAGGGTTTAGGGTGCAGGGGTTCGGGCGCGGCCTAGGGTACAGGGCGCAGGGGTTAGGGCGCGGTCTAGGGTACAGGGCGCAGGGGTTAGGGCGCGGCCTAGCGTTTAGAGTGCAGGTGTTAGGGAGCAGACTTGGGTTTATGGTGCAGGGGTTAGGGCGCATCCTAGGGTTTAGGGTGCAGGGGTTAGGGCGTGGCCTATGGTTTAGGGTGCAGGGGTTAGGGCGCGGCCTAGGCTTTTGGGTGCAGAAGTTAGGGCGCGGCCTAGGGTTTAGGGTGCAGGGGTTAAAGCACGGCCAAGGGTTTTGGGTGGGGAACTTAGGGGGCGGTCTCGGGTTTAGGGTGCAGGGCTTAGGGCGCGGCCTAGGGTGTAGGGTGCAGGGGTTAGGGCGCGGGCTAGGGTTTTGGGTCCATGGGTTAGGGCGCGGCCTAGGGTTTAGGGCGCTGGTGTAAGGGCGTGGCCTAGGGTTTATGGTGCAGGGGTTAGGGCGCGGCCTAGGGTTTAGGGTGCAGGGGTTATGGCGCGGCCTATGGTTTAGGGTGCAGGGGTTCGGGCGCGGCTTAGGGTGTAGGGTGCAGGGGTTAGGGCGCGGCCTAGGGTACAGGGCGCAGGGGTTAGGGCGCGGCCTAGGGTACAGGGCGCAGGGGTTAGGGCGCGGCCTAGCGTTTAGGGTGCAGGTGTTAGGGAGCAGACTTGGGTTTAGGGTGCAGGGGTTAGGAAGCGTCCTAGGGTTTAGGGTGCAGGGGTTAGGGCGTGGCCTAGGGTTTAGAGTGGGTGCCTTAGGGCGCGGCCTAGGTTTTAAAGTGCAGGGGTTAGGGTGCGGCCTAGTGTTTTGAGTGCAGGGGTTAGGGCGCGGCCTAGGGTTTAGGGTACAGGGGTTAGGGCGCGGCCTATGGTTTGGGGTGCAGGGGTTAGGGCGCGGCCTATGGTTTAGGGTGCAGGGGTTAGGGCGTGGCCTAGGGTTTTGGGTGCAGAAGTTAGGGCGCGGCCTAGGGTTTAGGGTGCAGGGGTTAGGGCACGGCCGAGGGTTTTGGGTGGGGGCCTTAGGGCGCGGTCTAGGGTTTAGGGTGCAGGGGTTAGGGCGCGGCATAGGGTGTAGGGTGCAGGGGTTAGGGCGCGGCTTAGGGTTTTGGGTCCAGAGGTTAGGGCGCGGCCTAGGGTTTAGGGTGCTGGTGTAAGGGCGCGTCCTAGGGTTTATGGTGCAGGGGTTAGGGCGCGGCCTAGGGTTTAGGGTGCAGGGGTTAGGGCGTGGCCTAGGGTTGTGGGTGCCTTAGGGCGCGGCCTAGGGTTTAGTGTGCAGGGGTCAGGGAGCGGCCTAGGGTTTTGGGTCCAGGGGTTAGGGCGCGGACTAGGGTTTAGGGTGGGGGCCTTCGGGCGCGGTCTAGGGTTTAGGGTGCAGGGGTTAGGGCGTGGCCTAGGGTGTAGGGTGCAGGGGTTAGGGCGCGGCCTAGGGTACAGTGCGCAGGGGTTAGGGCGCGGCCTAGGGTGCAGGGCGCAGGGGTTAGGGCGCGGCCTAGGGTCCAGGGCGCAGGGGTTAGGGCGCGGCCTAGCGTTTAGGGTGCAGGTGTTAGGGAGCAGACTTGGGTTTAGGGTGCAGGGGTTAGGGCGCGTCCTAGGGTTTAGGGTGCAGGGGGTTCGGGCGTGGCCTAGGGTTTAGAGTGGGTGCCTTAGGGCGCGGCCTTGGGTTTAGGGTGCAGGGGTTAGGGTGCGGCCTAGTGTGTTGAGTGCAGGGGTTAGGGCGCGGCCTAGGGTTTAGGGTACAGGGGTTAGGGCGCGGCCTATGGTTTAGGGTGTAGGGGTTAGGGCGCGTCCTAGTGTTTTGGGAGCAGAAGTTAGGGCGCGGCCTAGGGTTTAGGGTGCAGGGGTTAGGGAACGGCCGAGGGTTTTGGGTGGGGGCCTTAGGGCGCGGTCTAGGGTTTAGGGTGCAGGGGTTAGGGCGCGGCCTAGGGTTTAGGGTGCTTGTGTAAGGGCGCGGCCTATGGCTTATGGTGCAGGGGTTAGGGCGCGGCCTAGGGTTTAGGGTGCAGGGGTTAGGGCGTGGCCTAGGGTTGTGGGTGCCTTAGGGCGCGGCCTAGGGTTTAGTGTGCAGGGGTCAGGGTGCGGCCTAGGGTTTTGGGTCCAGGGGTTAGGGCGCGGACTAGGGTTTAGGGTGGGGGCCTTAGGGCGCGGTCTAGGGTTTAGGGTGCAGGGGTTAGGGCGTGGCCTAGGGTGTAGGGTGCAGGGGTTAGGGCGCGGCCTAGGGTACAGTGCGCAGGGGTTAGGGCGCGGCCTAGGGTACAGGGCGCAGGGGTAGGGCGCGGCCTAGGGTCCAGGGCGCAGGGGTTAGGGCGCGGCCTAGCGTTTAGGGTGCAGGTGTTAGGGAGCAGACTTGGGTTTAGGGTGCAGGGGTTAGGGCGCGTCCTAGGGTTTAGGGTGCAGGGGGTTCGGGCGTGGCCTAGGGTTTAGAGTGGGTGCCTTAGGGCGCGGCCTTGGGTTTAGGGTGCAGGGGTTAGGGTGCGGCCTAGTGTGTTGAGTGCAGGGGTTAGGGCGCGGCCTAGGGTTTAGGGTACAGGGGTTAGGGCGCGGCCTATGGTTTAGGGTGTAGGGGTTAGGGCGCGTCCTAGTGTTTTGGGAGCAGAAGTTAGGGCGCGGCCTAGGGTTTAGGGTGCAGGGGTTAGGGAACGGCCGAGGGTTTTGGGTGGGGGCCTTAGGGCGCGGTCTAGGGTTTAGGGTGCAGGGGTTAGGGCGCGGCCTAGGGTTTAGGGTGCTTGTGTAAGGGCGCGGCCTATGGCTTATGGTGCAGGGGTTAGGGCGCGGCCTAGGGTTTAGGGTGCAGGGGTTAGGGCGTGGCCTAGGGTTGTGGGTGCCTTAGGGCGCGGCCTAGGGTTTAGTGTGCAGGGGTCAGGGTGCGGCCTAGGGTTTTGGGTCCAGGGGTTAGGGCGCGGACTAGGGTTTAGGGTGGGGGCCTTAGGGCGCGGTCTAGGGTTTAGGGTGCAGGGGTTAGGGCGTGGCCTAGGGTGTAGGGTGCAGGGGTTAGGGCGCGGCCTAGGGTACAGTGCGCAGGGGTTAGGGTGCGGCCTAGGGTACAGGGCGCAGGGGTTAGGGCGCGGCCTAGGGTCCAGGGCGCAGGGGTTAGGGCGCGGCCTAGCGTTTAGGGTGCAGGTGTTAGGGAGCAGACTTGGGTTTAGGGTGCAGGGGTTAGGGCGCGTCCTAGGGTTTAGGGTGCAGGGGGTTAGGGCGTGGCCTAGGGTTTAGAGTGGGTGCCTTAGGGCGCGGCCTTGGGTTTAGGGTGCAGGGGTTAGCGTGCGGCCTAGTGTGTTGAGTGCAGGGGTTAGGGCGCGGCCTAGGGTTTAGGGTACAGGGGTTAGGGCGCGGCCTATGGTTTAGGGTGCAGGGGTTAGGGTGCGTCCTAGGGTTTTGGGAGCAGAAGTTAGGGCGCGGCCTAGGGTTTAGGGTGCAGGGGTTAGGACACGGCCGAGGGTTTTGGGTGGGGGCCTTAGGGCGCGGTCTAGGGTTTAGGGTGCAGGGGTTAGGGCGCGGCCTAGAGTGTAGGGTGCAGGGGTTAGGGCGCGGCCTAGGGTTTTGTGTCCAGCGGTTAGGGCGCGGCCTAGGGTTTAGGGTGCTTGTGTAAGGGCGCGGCCTATGGCTTATGGTGCAGGGGTTAGGGCGCGGCCTAGGGTTTAGGGTGCAGGGGTTAGGGCGTGGCCTAGGGTTGTGGGTGCCTTAGGGCGCGGCCTAGGGTTTAGTGTGCAGGGGTCAGGGTGCGGCCTAGGGTTTTGGGTCCAGGGGTTAGGGCGCGGACTAGGGTTTAGGGTGGGGGCCTTAGGGCGCGGTCTAGGGTTTAGGGTGCAGGGGTTAGGGCGTGGCCTAAGGTGTAGGGTGCAGGGGTTAGGGCGCGGCCTAGGGTTTTGGGTCCAGGGGTTAGCGCGCGGCCTAGGGTTTAGGGTGCTGGTGTAAGGGCGCGGCCTAGGGTTTATGGTGCAGGGGTTAGGGCGCGGCCTAGGGTTTAGGGTGCAGGGATTCGGGCGCGGCATAGGGTTTAGGGTGCAAAGGTTAGGGCGCGGCCTAGGGTGCAGGGCGCAGGGGTTAGGGCGCAGCCTTGGGTACAGGGCGCAGGGGTTAGGGCGCGGCATCGGGTTTAGGGTGCAGGTGTTAGGGAGCAGACTTGGGTTTAGGGTGCAGGGGTTAGGAAGCGTCCTAGGGTTTAGGGTGCAGGGGTTAGGGCGTGGCCTAGGGTTTAGAGTGGGTGCCTTAGTGCGCGGCCTAGGGTTTAGGGTGCAGGGGTTAGGGTGCGGCCTAGTGTTTAGGGTGCAGGGGTTAGGGCGCGGCCTAGGGTTTAGGGTACAGGGGTTAGGGCGCGGCCTATGGTTTAGGGTGCAGGGGTTAGGTCGCGGCCTAGGGTTTTGGGTGCAGAAGTTAGGGCGCGGCCTAGGGTTTAGGGTGCAGGGGTTAGGGCACGGCCGATTGTTTTGGGTGGGGTCCTTAGGGCGCGGTCTAGGGTTTAGGGTGCAGGTGTTAGGGCGCGGCTTAGGGTGTAGGGTGCAGGGGTTAGGGCGCGGCCTAGGGTTTTGGGTCCAGGGGTTAGGGCGCGGCCAGGGGTTTAGGGTGCTGGTGTAAGGGCGCGGCCTAGGGTTTATGGTGCAGGGGTTAGGGCGCGGCCTAGGGTGTAGGGTGCAGGGGTTAGGGCGCGGCTTAGGGTTTAGGGTGCAGGGGTTCCGGCGCGGCATAGGGTTTAGGGTGCAAGGGTTAGGGCGCGGCCTAGGGTACAGCGCGCAGGGGTTAGGGCGCGGCCTAGGGTACAGGGCGCAGGGGTTAGAGCGCGGCCTAGCGTTTAGGGTGCAGGTGTTAGGGAGCAGACTTGGGTTTAGGGTGCAAGGGTTAGGAAGCGTCCTAGGGTTTAGGGTGCAGGGGTTAGGGCGTGGCCTAGGGTTTAGAGTGGGTGCCTTAGGGCGCGGCCTAGGGTTTAGGGTGCAGGGGTTAGGGTGCGGCCTAGTGTTTAGGGTGCAGGGGTTAGGGCGCGGCCTAGGGTTTAGGGTACAGGGGTTAGGGCGCGGCCTATGGTTTAGGGTGCAGGGGTTAGGGCGCGGCCTAGGGTTTTGGGTGCAGAAGTTAGGGCGCGGCCTAGGGTTTAGGGTGCAAGGGTTAGGGCACTACCGAGGGTTTTGGGTGGGGGTCTTATGGCGCTGTCTAGGGTTTAGGGTGCAGGGGTTAGGGCGCGGCCTAGGGTGTAGGGTGCAAGGGTTAGGGCGCGGCCTAGGGTTTTGGGTCCAGGGGTTAGGGCGCGGCCTAGGGTTTAGGGTGCTGGTGTAAGGGCGCGGCCTAGGGTTTATGGTGCAGGGGTTAGGGCGCGGCCTAGGGTTTAGGGTGCAGGGGTTAGGGCGCGGCATAGGGTTTAGGGTGCTGGTGTAAGGGCGCGGCCTAGGGTTTATAGTGCAGGAGTTAGGGTGCGGCCTAGGGTTTAGGGTGCAGGGGTTCGGGTGCGGCATAGTGTTTAGGGTGCAGGGGTTAGGGCACGGCCGAGGGTTTTGGGTGGGGGCCTTGGGGCGCAATCTAGGGTTTAGGGTGCAGGGGATAGGGCGCGGCCTAGGGTGTAGGGTGCAGGGGTTAGGGCGCGGCCTAGGGTTTTGGGTCCAGGGGTTAGGGCGCGGCCTAGGGTTTAGGGTGCAGGGGTTAGGGCGCGGCCTAGGGTTTTGGGTCCAGGGGTTAGGGCGCGGCCTATGGTTTAGGGTGCAGGGGTTAGGGCGCGGCCTAGGGTTTTGGGTCCAGGGGTTAGGGCGCGGCCTAGGGTGTAGGGTGCAGGGGTTAGGGCGCGGCCTAGGGTTTTGGGTCCAGGGGTTAGGGCGCGGCCTAGGGTTTAGGGTGCAGGGGTTAGGGCGCGGCCTAGGGTTTTGGGTCCAGGGGTTAGGGCGCGGCCTAGGGTGTAGGGTGCAGGGGTTAGGGCGCGGCCTAGGGTTTTGGGTCCAGGGGTTAGGGCGCGGCCTATGGTTTAGGGTGCAGGGGTTAGGGCGCGGCCTAGGGTTTTGGGTGCAGAAGTTAGGGCGCGGCCTAGGGTGTAGGGTGCAGGGGTTAGGGCGCGGCCTAGGGTTTTGGGTCCAGGGGTTAAGGCGCGGCCGAGGGTTTAGGGTGCTGGTGTAAGGGCGCGGCCTAGGGTTTATGGTGCAGGGGTTAGGGCGCGGCCTAGGGTTTAGGGTGCAAGGGTTAGGGCGCGGCCTAGGGTTTAGGGTGCAGGGGTTCGGGCGCGGCATAGGGTTTAGGGTGCAGGGGTTAGGGCGCGGCATAGGGTTTAGGGTGCAAGGGTTATGGCGCGGCCTAGGGTACAGGGCGCAGGGGTTAGGGCGCGGCCTAGGGTACAGGGCGCAGGGGTTAGGGCGCGGCCTAGCGTTTAGGGTGCAGGTGTTAGGGAGCAGACTTGGGTTTAGGGTGCAGGGGTTAGGAAGCGTCCTAGGGTTTAGGGTGCAGGGGTTAGGGCGCGGCCTATGGTTTAGGGTGCAAGGGTTAGGGCGCGGCCTATGGTTTTGGGTGCAGAAGTTAGGGCGCGGCCTAGGGTTTAGGGTGACGGGGTTAGGGCACGGCCTAGGGTGTAGGGTGAAGGGGTTAGGGCGCGGCCTAGGGTTTTGGTTCCAGGGGTTAGGGCGCGGCCTAGGGTTTAGGGTGCAGGGGTTCGGGCGCGGCATAGGGTTTAGGGTGCAAGGGTTAGGGCGCGGCCTAGGGTACAAGGCGCAGGGGTTAGGTCGCGGCCTAGGGTACAGGGCGCAGGGGTTAGGGCGCGGCCTAGCGTTTAGGGTGCAGGTGTTAGGGAGCAGACTTGGGTTTAGGGTGCAGGGGTTAGGGCGCATCCTAGGGTTTAGGGTGCAGGGGTTAGGGCGTGGCCTACGGTTTAGAGTGGGTGCCTTAGGGTGCGGCCTAGGGTTTAAAGTTCCGGGGTTAGGGTGCGGCCTAGTGTTTAGGGTGCAGGGGTTAGGGCGCGGCGTATGGTTTAGGGTGCAGGGGTTAGGGCGCGGCCTAGGGTTTAGGGTGCAGAATTTAGGGCGCGGCCTAGGGTTTAGGGTGCAGGGGTTCGGGCGAGTCCTAGGGTTTAGGGTGCAGGGGTTAGGGCGTGGCCTATGGTACAGGGCGCAGGGGTTAGGGCGCAGCCTAGGGTACAGGGCACAGGGGTTAGGGCGCGGCATCGGGTTTAGGGTGCAGGTGTTAGGGCGCGGCCTAGGGTTTTGGGTCCAGGGGTTAGGGCGCGGCCTGGGGTTTAAGGTGCTGGTGTAAGGGCGCGGCATAGGGTTTATGGTGCAGGGGTTAGGGCGCGGCCTAGGGTGTAGGGTGCAGGGGTTAGGGTCCGGCCTAGGGTTTAGGGTGCAGGGGTTCCGGCGCGGCATAGGGTTTAGGGTGCAAGGGTTAGGGCGCGGCCTCGGGTACAGGGCGCAGGGGTTAGGGCGCGGCCTAGGGTACAGGGCGCAGGGGTTAGAGCGCGGCCTAGCGTTTAGGGTGCAGGTGTTAGGGAGCAGACTTGGGTTTAGGGTGCAGGGGTTAGGAAGCGTCCTAGGGTTTAGGGTGCAGGGGTTAGGGCGTGGCCTAGGGTTTAGAGTGGGTGCCTTAGGGCGCGGCCTAGGGTTTAGGGTGCAGGGGTTAGGGTGCGGCCTAGTGTTTAGGGTGCAGGGGTTAGGGCGCGGCCTAGGGTTTAGGGTGCAAGGGTTAGGGCACTACCGAGGGTTTTGGGTGGGGGCCTTATGGCGCTGTCTAGGGTTTAGGGTGCAGGGGTTAGGGCGCGGCATAGGGTGTAGGGTGCAGGGGTTAGGGCGCGGCCTAGGGTTTTGGGTCCAGGGGTTAGGGCGCGGCCTAGGGTTTAGGGTGCTGGTGTAAGGGCGCGGCCTAGGGTTTATGGTGCAGGGGTTAGGGCGCGGCCTAGGGTTTAGGGTGCAGGGGTTAGGGCGCGGCATAGGGTTTAGGGTGCAGGGGTTCGGGCACGGCATAGGGTGTAGGGTGCAAGGGTTAGGGCGCGGCCTAGGGTACAGTGCGCAGGGGTTAGGGCGCGGCCTAGGGTACAGGGCGCAGAGGTTAGGGCGCGGCCTAGCGTTTAGGGTGCAGGTGTTAGGGAGCAGACTTGGGTTTAGGGTGCAGGGGTTAGGGCGCGTCCTAGTGTTTAGGGTGCAGGGGTTAGGGCGTGGCCTAGGGTTTAGAGTGGGTGCCTTAAGGAGCGGCCTAGGGTTTAGGGTGCAGGGGTTAGGGTGCGGCTTAGTGTTTTGAGTGCAGGGGTTAGGGCGCGGCCTAGGGTTTAGGGCAAAGGGGTTAGGGCGTGGCCTATGGTTTAGGGTGCAGGGGTTAGGGCGCGGCCTAGGGTTTAGGGTGCAGAAGTTAGGGCGCGGCCTAGGGTTTAGGGTGCAGGGGTTAGGGCGCTGCCTATGGTTTAGGGTGCAGGGGTTAGGGCGCGGCCTAGGGTTTTGGGTGCAGAAGTTAGCGCGCGGCCTAGGTTTTAGGGTGGAGGGGTTAGGGCACGGCCGAGGGTTTTGGGTGGGGGCCTTAGGGCGTAATCTAGGGTTTAGGGTGCAGGGGTTAGGGCGCGGCCTAGGGTGTAGGGTGCAGGGGTTAGGGCGCGGCCTAGGGTTTTGGGTCCAGGGGTTAGGGCGCAGCTTAGGGTATCGGGTGCTGGTGTAAGGGCGTGGCGTAGGGTTTATGGTGCAGGGGTTAGGGCGCGGCCTAGGCTTTAGGGTGCAGGGGTTCGGGCGCGGCATAGGGTTTAGGGTGCAAGGGTTAGGGCGCGGTCTAGGGTACAGGGCGCAGGGGTTAGGGCGCAGCCTAGGGTACAGGGCGCAGGGGTTAGGGCGCGGCCTAGCGTTTAGGGTGCAGGTGTTCGGGAGCAGACTTGGGTTTAGGGTGCAGGGGTTAGGGCGCGTCCTAGGGTTTAGGGTGCAGGGGTTAGGGCGTGGCCTAGGGTTTAGAGTGGGTGCCTTAGGGCGCGGCCTAAGGTTTAGGGTGCAGGGGTTAGGGCACGACCGAGGGTTTAGGGTGCAGGGGTTCGGGCGCGGCCTCGGGTTTAGGGTAGAGGGGTTAGGGCGCGGCCTATGGTTTAGGGTGCAGGGGTTAGGGCGCGGCCTAGGGTTTTGGGTGCAGAAGTTAGGGCGCGGCCTAGGGTTTAGGGTGCAGGGGTTAGGGCGCGGCCTAGGATGTAGGGTGCAGGGGTTAGGGCGCTGCCTAGGGTTTTGGGTCCAGGGGTTAGGGCGCGGCCTAGGGTTTAGGGTGCTGGTGTAAGGGCGCGGCGTAGGGTTTATGGTGCAGGGGTTAGGGCGCGGCCTAGGGTTTAGGGTGCAGGGGTTCGGGTGCGGCATAGTGTTTAGGGTGCAGGGGTTAGCGCGCGGCCAAGGGTTTAGGGTATAGGGGTTACGGCGCGGCCTATGGTTTAGGGTGCAGGGGTTAGGGCGCGGCCGAGGGTTTAGGGTGCTGGTGAAAGGGCGCGGCCTAGGGTTTATGGTGCAGGGGTTAGGGCGCGGCCTAGGGTTTAGGGTGCAAGGGTTAGGGCGCGGCCTATGGTTTAGGGTGCAGGGGTTCGGGCGCGGCATAGGGTTTAGGGTGCAAGGGTTATGGCGCGGCCTAGGGTACAGGGCGCAGGGGTTAGGGCGCGGCCTAGGGTACAGGGCGCAGGGGTTAGGGCGCGGCCTAGCGTTTAGGGTGCAGGTCTTAGGGAGCAGACTTGGGTTTAGGGTGCAGGGGTTAGGAAGCGTCCTAGGGTTTAGGGTGCAGGGGTTAGGGCGTGGCCTATGGTTTAGAGTGGGTGCCTTAGGGCGCGGCCTAGGGTTTAGGGTGCAGGGGTTAGGGTGCGGCCTACTGTTTAGGGTGCAGGGGTTAGGGCGCGGCCTAGGGTTTAGGGTACAGGGGTTAGGGCGCGGCCTATGGTTTAGGGTGCAAGGGTTAGGGCGCGGCCTATGGTTTTGGGTGCAGAAGTTAGGGCGCGGCCTAGGGTTTAGGGTGACGGGGTTAGGGCACAGCCTAGAGTGTAGGGTGAAGGGGTTAGGGTGCGGCCAAGGGTTTTGGTTCCAGGGGTTAGGGCGCGGCCTAGGGTTTAGGGTGCAGGGGTTCGGGCGCGGCATAGGGTTTAGGGTGCAAGGGTTAGGGCGCGGCCTAGGGTACAGGGCGCAGGGGTTAGGTCGCGGCCTAGGGTACAGGGCGCAGGGGTTAGGGCGTGGCCAACGGTTTAGAGTGGGTGCCTTAGGGTGCGGCCTAGGGTTTAAAGTTCAGGGGTTAGGGTGCGGCCTAGTGTTTAGGGTGCAGGGGTTAGGGCGCGGCCTATGGTTTAGGGTGCAGGGGTTAGGGCGCGGCCTAGGGTTTAGGGTGCAGAAGTTAGGGCGCGGCATAGGGTTTAGGGTGCAGGGGTTCGGTCGCGGCCTAGGGTACAGGGCGCAGGGGTTAGGGCGCGGTCTAGGGTACAGGGCGCAGGGGTTAGGGCGCGGCCTAGCGTTTAGGGTGCAGGTGTTAAGGAGCAGACTTGGGTTTAGGGTGCAGGGGTTAGGGCGCGTCATAGGGTTTAGGGTGCAGGGGTTAGGGCGTGGCCTATGGTTTAGGGTGCAGGGGTTAGGGCGCGGCCTAGGGTTTTGGGTGCAGAAGTTAGGGCGCGGCCTAGGGTTTAGGGTGCAGGGGTTAGGGCGCTGCCTAGGGTGTAGGGTGCAGGGGTTAGGGCGCGGGCTAGGGTTTTGGGTCCAGGGGTTAGGGCGCGGCCTAGGGTTTAGGGTGCTGGTGTAAGGGCGCGGCCTAAGGTTTATGGTGCAGGGGTTAGGGCGTGTCCTAGGGTTTAGGGTGCAGGGGTTATGGCGCGGCCTATGGTTTAGGGTGCATGGGTTAGGGCGCGGCATAGGGTGTAGGGTGAAGGGGTTAGGGCGCGGCCTAGGGTTTTGGGTCCAGGGGTTAGGGCGCAGCGTAGGGTTTAGGGTGCTGGTGTAAGGGCGTGGCGTAGGGTTTATGGTGCAGGGGTTAGGGCGCGGCCTAGGCTTTAGGGTGCAGGGGTTCGGGCGCGGCATAGGGTTTAGGGTGCAAGGGTTAGGGCGCGGTCTAGGGTACAGGGCGCAGGGGTTAGGGCGCAGCCTAGGGTACAGGGCGCAGTGGTTAGGGCGCGGCCTAGCGTTTAGGGTGCAGGTGTTCGGGAGCAGACTTGGGTTTAGGGTGCAGGGGTTAGGGCGCGTCCTAGGGTTTAGGGTGCAGGGGTTAGGGCGTGGCCTAGGGTTTAGAGTGGGTGCCTTAGGGCGCGGCCTAGGGTTTAGGGTGCAGGGGTTAGGGCACGACCGAGGGTTTTGGGTGCAGGGGTTCGGGCGCGGCCTCGGGTTTAGGGTAGAGGGGTCAGGGCGCGGCCTATGGTTTAGGGTGCAGGGGTTAGGGCGCGGCCTAGGGTTTTGGGTGCAGAAGTTAGGGCGCGGCCTAGGGTTTAGGGTGCAGGGGTTAGGGCACGGCCGATGGTTTTGGGTGGGGGCCTTAGGGCGCGGTCTAGGGTTTAGGGTGCAGGGGTTAGGGCGCGGCCTAGGGTGTAGGGTGCAGGGGTTAGGGCGCGGCCTAGGGTTTTGGGTCCAGGGGTTAGGGCGCGGCCTAGGGTTTAGGGTGCTGGTGTAAGGGCGCCGCCTAGGGTTTATGGTGCAGGGGTTAGGGCGCGGCCTAGGGTTTAGTGTGCAGGGGTTAGGGCGCGGCCTAGGGTTTAAGGTGCAGGGGTTCGGGCGCGGCATAGGGTTTAGGGTGCCGGGGTTAGGGCGCGGCTTAGGGTGTAGGGTGCAGGGTTTAGGGCGCGGCCTAGGGTTTTGGGTCCAGGGGTTAGGGCGCGGCCTTGAATTTAGGGTGCAGGGGTTCGGGCGTGGCATAGGGTTTAGGGTGCAAGGGTTAGGGCGCGGCCTAGGGTACAGGGCGCAGGGGTTAGGGCGCGGCCTAGGGTACAGGGCGCAGGGGTTAGGGCGCAGCCTAGCGTTTAGGGTGCAGGTGTTAGGGAGCAGACTTGGGTTTAGGGTGCAGGGGTTAGGGCGCGTCCTAGGGTTTAGGGTGCAGGGGTTAGGGCGTGGCCTAGGGTTTAGAGTGGGTGCCTTAGGGCGCGGCCTAGGGTTTAAAGTGCAGGTGTTAGGGTGCGGCCTAGGGTTTAGGGTGCAGGGGTTAGGGCGCGGCCTATGGTTTAGGGTGCAGGGTTTAGGGCGCGGCCTAGGGTTTTGGGTGCAGAAGTTAGGGCGCGGCCTAGGGTTTAGGGTGCAGGGGTTAGGGCGCGGCATAGGTTTTAGGGTGCAAGGGTTAGGGCGCGGCCTAGGGTACAGGGCGCAGGGGTTAGGGCGCGGCCTAGGGTACAGGGCGCAGGGCTTAGGGCGCGGCCTAGGGTTTAGGGTGCAGGTGTTAGGGAGCAGACTTGGGTTTAGGGTGCAGGGGTTAGGGCGCGTCCTAGGGTTTAGGGTGCAGGGGTTAGGGCGTGGCCTAGGGTTTAGAGTGGGTGCCTTAGGGCGCGGCCTCGGGTTTAGGGTGCAGGGGTTAGGTTGCGGCTTAGTGTTTAGGGTGCAGGGGTTAGGGCGCGGCCTACGGTTTAGGGTACAGGGGTTAGGGCGCGGACTTGGGTTTTGGGTGCAGAAGTTAGGGCGCGGCCTAGGGTTTAGGGTGCAGGGGCTAGGGCACGGCCGAGGGTTTTGGGTGGGGGCCTTAGGGCGCGGTCTAGGGTTTAGGGTGCAGGGGCTAGGGCGCGGCCTAGGGTGTAGGGTGCAGGGGTTAGGGCGCGGCCTAGGGTTTTGGGTGCAGGGGTTAGGGCGTGGCCTAGGGTCCAGGGCGCAGGGGTTAGGGTGCGGCCTAGAGTTTAGGGTGCAGGTGTTAGGGAGCAGACTTGGGTTTAGGGTGCAGGGGTTAGGGCGCGTCCTAGGGTTTAGGGTGCAGGGGGTTAGGGCGTAGCCTAGGGTTCAGAGTGGGTGCCTTAGGGCGCGGCCTTGGGTTTAGGGTGCAGGGTTTAGGGTGCGGCCTAGTGTGTAGAGTGCAGGGGTTAGGGCGCGGCCTAGGGTTTAGGGTACAGGGGTTAGGGCGCGTCCTAGGGTTTTGGGAGCAGAAGTTAGGGCGCGGCCTAGGGTTTAGGGTGCAGGGGTTAGGGCACGGCCTAGGGTGTAGGGTGCAGGGGTTAGGGCGCGGCCTAGGGTTTTGGGTCCAGGGGTTAGGGCGCGGCCTAGGGTTTAGGGTGCTGGTGTAAGGGCGCGGCCTAGGGTTTATGGTGCAGGGGTTAGGGCGCGGCCTAGGGTTTAGGGTGCAGGGGTTCGGGCGCGGCATAGGGTTTAGGGTGCAAGGGTTAGGGCGCGGCCTAGGGTTTTGGGTCCAGGGGTTAGGGCGCAGCCTAGGGTACAGGGCGCAGGGGTTAGGGCGCGGCCTATGGTTTAGGGTGCAGGTGTTAGGGAGCAGACTTGGGTTTAGGGTGCAGGGGTTAGGGCGCGTCCTAGGGTTTAGGGTGCAGGGGTTAGGGCGTGGCCTAGGGTTTAGAGTGGGTGCCTTAGGTCGCGGCCTAGGGTTTAGGGTGCAGGGGTAGGGTGCGGCCTAGTGTTTAGGGTGCAGGGGTTAGGGCGCGGCCTAGGGTTTAGGGTAGAGGGGTTAGGGCGCGGCCTATGGTTTAGGGTGCAGGGGTTAGGGCGCAGCCTAGGGTTTTGGGTGCAGAAGTTAGGGCGCGGCCTAGGGTTTAGGGTGCAGGGGTTAGGGCACGGCCGATGGTTTTGGGTGGGGGCCTTAGGGCGTGGTCTAGGGTTTAAGGTGCAGGGGTAAGGGCGCGGCCTAGGGTGTAGGGTGCAGGGGTTAGGGCGTGGCCTAGGGTTTTGGGTCCAGGGGTTAGGGCGCGGCCTAGGGTTTAGGGTGCTGGTATAAGGGCGCGTCCTAGGGTTTATGGTGCAGGGGTTAGGGCGCGGCCTAGGGTTTAGGGTGCAGGGGTTAGGGCGCGGCCTAGGGTTTAGGGTGCAGAGGTTCGGGCGCGGCATACGGTTTAGGGTGCAAGGGTTAGGGCGCGGCCTAGGGTACAGGGCGCAGGGGTTAGGGCGCGGCCTAGGGTACAGGGCGCAGGGGTTAGGGCGCGGCCTAGCGTTTAGGGTGCAGGTGTTAGGGAGCAGACTTGGGTTTAGGGTGCAGTGGTTAGGAAGCGTCCTAGGGTTTAGGGTGCAGGGGTTAGGGCGTGGCCTGGGGTTTAGAGTGGGTGCCTTAGGGCGCGGCCTAGGGTTTTGTGTGCAGGGGTTAGGTTGCGGCTTAGTGTTTAGGGTGCAGGGGTTAGGGCGCGGCCTAGGGTTTAGGGTGCAGGGGTTCGGGCGCGGCATAGGGTTTAGGGTGCAAGGGTTAGGGCGCGGCCTAGGGTTTTGGGTCCAGGGGTTAGGGCGCAGCCTAGGGTACAGGGCGCAGGGGTTAGGGCGCGGCCTATGGTTTAGGGTGCAGGTGTTAGGGAGCAGACTTGGGTTTAGGGTGCAGGGGTTAGGGCGCGTCCTAGGGTTTAGGGTTCAGGGGTTAGGGCGTGGCCTAGGGTTTAGAGTGGGTGCCTTAGGTCGCGGCCTAGGGTTTAGGGTGCAGGGGTTAGGGTGCGGCCTAGTGTTTAGGGTGCAGGGTTTAGGGCACGGCCGAGGGTTTTGGGTAGGGGCCTTAGGGCGCGGTCTAGGGTTTAGGGTGCAGGGGTTAGGGCGCGGCCTAGGGTGTAGGGTGCAGGGGTTAGGGCGCGGCCTAGGGTTTTGGGTCCAGGGGTTAGGGCGCGGCCTAGGGTTTACGGTGCTGGTGTAAGGGCGCGGCCTAGGGTTTATGGTGCAGGGGTTAGGGCGCGACCTAGGGTTTAGGGTTCAGGGGTTAGGGCGCGGCATAGGGTTTAGGGTGCAGGGGTTCGGGCGCGTCATCGGGTTTAGGGTGCAAGGGTTAGGGCGCGGCCTAGGGTACAGGGCGCAGGGGTTAGGGCGCGGCCTAGCGTTTAGGGTGCAAGTGTTAGGGAGCAGACTTGGGTTTAGGGTGCAGGGGTTAGGGCGCGTCCTATGGTTTAGGGTGCAGGGGTTAGGGCGCGGCCTAGGGTTTAGGGTGCAGGGGTTAGGGCACGGCCGAGGGTTTTGGGTGCTGGCCTTAGGGCGCGGTCTAGGGTTTAGGGTGCAGGGGTTAGGGCGCGGCCTAGGGTGTAGGGTGCTGGGGTTAGGGCACGGCCTAGGGTTTTGGGTCCAGGGGTTAGGGCGCGGCCTAGGGTTTAGGGTGCTGGTGTAAGGGCGCGGCCTAGGGTTTATGGTGCAGGGGTTACGGCGCGGCCTAGAGTTTAGGGTGCAGGGGTTCGGGCGCGGCATAGGGTTTAGGGTGCATGGGTTAGGGCGTGGCCTAGGGTACAGGGCGCAGGGGTTAGGGCACAGCCTAGGGTACAGGGCGCAGTGGTTAGAGCGCGGCCTAGCGTTTAGGGTGCAGGTGTTAGGGAGCAGACTTGGGTTTAGGGTGCAGGGGTTAGGAAGCGTCCTTGGGTTTAGGGTGCAGCGGTTAGGGCGTGGCCTAGGGTTTAGAGTGGGTGCTTTAGGGCGCGGCTCAGGGTTTAGGGTGCAGGGGTTAGGGTGCGGCCTAGTATTCAGGGTGCAGGGGTTAGGGCGCGGCCTATGGTTTAGGGTGCAGGGGTTAGGGCGCGGCCTAGGGTTTTGGGTGCAGAAGTTAGGGCACGGCCTATGGTTTAGGGCACAGGGGTTAGGGCACGGCCGAGGGTTTTGGGTGGGGGCCTTAGGGCGCGGTCTAGGGTTTAGGGTGCAGGGGTTAGGGCGCGGCCTAGGGTTTAGGGTGCAGGGGTTAGGGCGCGGCCTAGGGTTTTGGGTGCAGGGGTTATGGCGCGGCCTAGGGTTTAGGGTGCTTGTGTAAGGGCGCGGCCTATGGCTTATGGTGCAGGGGTTAGGGCGCGGCCTAGGGTTTAGGGTGCAGGGTTTAGGGCGCGGCCTTCGGTTTAGGGTGCAGGGGTTCGGGCGCGGCCGAGGGTTTTGGGTCCAGGGGCTAGGGCGCGGCCTAGGGTTTTGGGTCCAGGGGTTAGGGCGCGGCCTAGGGTTTAGGGTGCTGGTGTAAGGGCGCGGCCTAGGGTTTATGGTGCAGGGGTTTGGGCGCGGCCTACGGTACAGGGCGTAGGGGTTAGGGCGCGGCCTATGGTACAGGGCGCAGGGGTTAGGGCGCGGCCTAGTGTTTAGGGTGCAGGTGTTAGGGAGCAGACTTGGGTTTAGGGTGCGGGGGTTAGGGCGCGTCCTAGGGTTTAGGGTGCAGGGGTTAGGGCGTGGCCTAGGGTTTAGAGTGGGTGCCTTAGGGCGCGGCCTAGGGTTTTGGGTGCAGGGGTTAGGGTGCGGCCTAGTGTTTAGGGTGCAGGGGTTAGGGCGCGGCCTAGGGTTTAGGGTACAGGGGTTAGGGCGCGGCCTATGGTTTAGGGTGCAGGGGTTAGGGCGCGGCCTAGGGTTTTGGATGCAGAAGTTAGAGCGCGGCCTAGGGTTTAGGGTGCAGGGGTTAGGGCACGGCCTAGGGTTTAGGGTGCAGGGGTTAGGGTGCGGCCTAGGGTTTAGGGTGCAGGGGTTAGGGCGCGGCCTATGGTTTAGGGTGCAGGGGTTAGGGCGCGGCCTAGGGTTTAGGGTGCAGGGGTTAGGGCACGGCCGAGGGTTTTGGGTGGGGGCCTTAGGGCGCGGTCTAGGGTTTTGGGTGCAGGGGTTAGGGCGCTGTCTAGGGTGTAGGGTGCAGGGGTTAGGGCGCGGCCTTGGGTTTTGGGTCCAGGGGTTAGGGCGCGGCCTAGGGTTTAGGGTGCTGGTGTAAGGGCGCTGCCTAGGGTTTATGGTGCAGGGGTTAGGGCGCGGCCTCGGGTTTAGGGTGCATGGGTTAGGGCGCAGCCTAGGGTTTAGGGTGCAGGGGTTCGGGCGCGGCATAGGGTTTAGGGTGCAAGGGTTAGGGCGCGGCCTAGGGTACAGGGCGCAGCGGTTAGGGCGCGGCCTAGGGTACAGGGCGCAGGGGTTAGGGCGCGGCCTAGGGTACAGGGCGCAGGGGTTAGGGCGCGGCCTAGGGTTTAGGGTACAGTGGTTAGGGCGTGGCCTAGGGTTTAGAGTGGGTGCCTTAGGGCGCGGCCTAGGGTTTAGGGTGCAGGGGTTAGGGTGCGGCCTAGTGTTTAGGGTGCAGGGGTTAGGGCGCGGCCTAGGGTTTAGGGCACAGTGGTTAGGGCGCGGCCTGTGGTTTAGGGTGCAGGGATTAGGGCGCGGCCTAGGGTTTAGGGTGCAGGGGTTAGGGCACGGCCGATGGTTTTGTGTGGCTGCCTTAGGGCGCGGTCTAGGGTTTAGGGTGCAGGGTTTAGGGCGCGGCCTAGGGTGTAGGGTGCAGGGGTTAGGGCGCGGCCTAGGGTTTTGGGTCCAGGGGTTAGGGCGCGTCCTAGGGTACAGGGCGCAGGGGTTAGGGCGCGGCCTAACGTTTAGGGTGCAGGTGTTAGGGAGCAGACTTGGGTTTAGGGTGCAGGGGTTAGGGCGCGTCCTAGGGTTTAGGGTGCAGGGGTTAGGGCGTGGCCTAGGGTTTAGAGTGGGTGCCTTAGGGCGCGGCCTAGGGTTTAGGGTGCAGGGGTTAGGGTGCGGCCTAGGGTTTAGGGTGCAGGGGTTAGGGCGCGGCCTAGGGTTTAGGGTGCAGGGGTTAGGGTGCGGCCTAGTGTTTAGGGTGCAGGGGTTAGGGCGCGGCCTAGGGTGGAGGGTGCAGGGGTTAGGGCGCGGCCTAGGGTTTTGGGTCCAGGGGTTAGGGCGCGTCCTAGGTTAGAGGGCGCAGGGGTTAGGGCGCGGCCTAACGTTTAGGGTGCAGGTGTTAGGGAGCAGACTTGGGTTTAGGGTGCAGGGGTTAGGGCGCGTCCTAGGGTTTAGGGTGCAGGGGTTAGGGGGTGGCCTAGGGTTTAGAGTGGGTGCCTTAGGGCGCGGCCTAGGGTTTAGGGTGTAGGGGTTAGGGTGCGGCCTAGTGTTTAGGGTGCAGGGGTTCGGGCGCGGCCTAGGGTTTAGGGTAGAGCGGTTAGGGCGCGGCCTATGGTTTAGGGTGCAGGGGTTAGGGCGCGGCCTAGGGTTTTGGGTGCAGAAGTTAGGGCGCGGCCTTGGGTTTAGGGTGCAGGGTTTCGGGCGCGGCATAGGGTTTAGGGTGCAAGGGTTAGGGCGCGGCCTAGGGTACAGGGCGCAGGGGTTAGGGCGCGGCCTAGGGTACAGAGCGCAGGCGTTAGGGCGCTGCCTAGGGTTTAGGGTGCAGGTGTTAGGGAGCAGACTTGGGTTTAGGGTACAGGGGTTAGGGCGCGTCCTAGGGTTTAGGGTGCAGGGGTTAGGGCGTGGCCTAGGGTTTAGAGTGGGTGCCTTAGGGCGCGGCCGAGGGTTTAGGGTGCAGGGGTTAGGGTACGGCCGAGGGTTTTGGGTGGGGGCCTTAGGGCGCGGTCTAGGGTTTAGGGTGCAGGGGTTAGGGCGCGGCCTAGGGTGTAGGGTGCAGGGGTTAGGGCGCGGCCTAGGGTTTTGGGTCCAGGGGTTAGGGCGCGGCCTAGGGTTTAGGGTGCTGGTGTAAGGGCGCGGCCTAGGGTTTATGGTGCAGGGGTTCGGGCGCGGCCTAGGGTTTAGGGTGCAGGGGCCTTAGGGCGCGGTCTAGGGTTTTGGGTGCAGGGGTTAGGGCGCGGCCTAGGGTGTAGGGTGCAGGGGTTAGGGCGCGGCCTTGGGTTTTGGGTCCAGGGGTTAGGGCGCGGCCTAGGGTTTAGGGTGCTGGTGTTAGGGCGCTGCCTAGGGTTTATGGTGCAGGGGTTAGGGCGCGGCCTCGGGTTTAGGGTGCATGGGTTAGGGCGCAGCCTAGGGTTTAGGGTGCAGGGGTTCGGGCGCGGCATAGGGTTTAGGGTGCAAGGGTTAGGGCGCGGCCTAGGGTACAGGGCGCAGGGGTTAGGGCGCGGCCTAGGGTACAGGGCGCAGGGGTTAGGGCACGGCCGATGGTTTTGTGTGGCTGCCTTAGGGCGCGGTCTAGGGTTTAGGGTGCAGGGGTTAGGGCGCGGCCTAGGGTGTAGGGTGCAGGGGTTAGGGCGCGGCCTAGGGTTTTGGGTCCAGGGGTTAGGGCGCGTCCTAGTGTAGAGGGCGCAGGGGTTAGGGCGCAGCCTAACGTTTAGGGTGCAGGTGTTAGGGAGCAGACTTGGGTTTAGGGTGCAGGGGTTAGGGCGCGTCCTAGGGTTTAGGGTGCAGGGGTTAGGGCGTGGCCTAGGGTTTAGAGTGGGTGCCTTAGGGCGCGGCCTAGGGTTTAGGGTGCAGGGGTTAGGGTGCGGCCTAGTGTTTAGGGTGCAGGGGTTAGGGCGCGGCCTAGGGTTTAGGGTACAGGGGTTAGGGCGCGGCCTATGGTTTAGGGTGCAGGGGTTAGGGCGCGGTCTAGGGTTTTGGGTGCAGGGGTTAGGGCACGGCCTAGGGTTTAGGTTGCTGGTGTAAGGGCGCGGCCGAGGGTTTATGGTGCAGGGATTAGGGCGCGGCCTAGGGTTTAGGGTGCAGGGGTTAGGGCGCGGCCTAGGGTTTAGGGTGCAGGGGTTCGGGCGTGTCCTAGGGTTTAGAGTGCAAGGGTTAGGGCGCGGCCTAGGGTACAGGGCGCAGGGGTCAGCACGCGGCCTAGGGTACAGGGCGCAGGGGTTAGGGCGCGGCCTAGCGTTTAGGGTGCAGGTGTTAGGGAGCAGACTTGGGTTTAGGGTGCAGGGGTTAGGAAGCGTCCTAGGGTTTAGGGTGCAGGGGTTAGGGCATGGCCTAGGGTTTAGAGTGGGTGCCTTAGGGCGCGGCCTAGGGTTTAGGGTGCAGGGGTTAGGGTGCGGCCTAGTGTTTAGGGTGCAGGGGTTAGGGCGCGGCCTAGGGTTTAAGGTAGAGGGGTTAGGGCGCGGCCTATGGTTTAGGGTGCAGGGGTTAGGGCGCGGCCTATGGTTTTGGGTGCAGAAGTTAGGGCGCGGCCTAGGGTTTAGGGTGCAGGGGTTAGGGCACTACCGAGGGTTTTGGGTGGGGGCCTTAGGGCGCTGTCTAGGGTTTAGGGTGCAGGGGTTAGGGCGCGGCCTAAGGTGTAGGGTGCAGGGGTTAGGGCGCGGCCTAGGGTTTTGGGTCCAGGGGTTAGGGCGCGGCCTAGGGTTTAGGGTGCTGGTGTAAGGGCGCGGCCTAGGGTTTATGGTGCAGGGGTTAGGGCGCGGCCTAGGGTTTAGGGTGCAGGGGTTCGGGTGCGGCATAGTGTTCAGGGCGCAGGGGTTAGGGCGCGGCCTAGGGTACAGGGCGCAGGGGTTAGGGCGCGGGCTAGCGTTTAGGGTGCAGGTGTTAGGGAGCAGACTCGGGTTTAGGGTGCAGGGGTTAGGAAGCGTCCTAGGGTTTTGGGTGCAGGGGTTAGGGCACGGCCGAGGGTTTTGGGTGGGGGCCTTAGGGCGCTGTCTAGGGTTTAGGGTGCAGGGGTTAGGGCGCGGCCTAGGGTGTAGGGTGCAGGGGTTAGGGCGCGGCCTAGGGTTTAGGGTGCAGGGGTTAGGGCGTGGCCTAGGGTTTAGAGTGGGTGCCTTAGGGCGCGGCCTAGGGTTTAGGGTGCAGGGGTTAGGGTGCGGCCTAGTGTTTTGAGTGCAGGGGTTAGGGCGCGGCCTAGGGTTTAGGGTGCAGGGGTTCGGGTGCGGCATAGTGTTTAGGGTGCAGGGGTTAGGGCGCGGCGTAGGGTTTAGGGTACAGGGGTTAGGGCGCGGCCGATGGTTTAGGGTGCAGGGGTTAGGGCGCGGCCTAGGGTTTTGGGTGCAGAAGTTAGGGCGCGGCCTAGGGTTTAGGGTGCAGGGGTTAGGGCACGGCCGATGGTTTTGGGTGGGGGCCTTAGGGCGCGGTCTAGGGTTTAGGGTGCAGGGGTTAGGGCGCGGCCTAGGGTGTAGGGTGCAGGGGTTAGGGCGCGGCCTAGGGTTTTGGGTCCAGGGGTTAGGGCGCGGCCTAGGGTTTAGGGTGCAGGTGTAAGGGCGCGGCCTAGGGTTTATGGTGCAGGGGTTAGGGCGCGGCCTAGGATTTAGGGTGCTGGTGTAAGGGCGCGGCATTGGGTTTATGGTGCAGGGGTTAGGGCGCGGCCTAGGGTTTAGGGTGCAGGGGTTAGGGCGCGGCCTAGGGTTTAGGGTGCAGCGGTTACGGCGCGGCCTATGGTTTAGGGTGCAGGGGTTAGGGCGCGGCCTATGGTTTAGGTTGCCGAAGTTAGTGCGCGGCCTAGGGTTTAGGGTGCAGGGGTTAGGGCACGGCCGATTGTTTTGGGTGGGGGCCTTAGGGCGCGGTCTAGGGTTTAGGGTGCAGGGGTTAGGGCGCGGCCTAGGGTGTAGGGTGCAGGGGTTAGGGCGCGGCCTAGGGTTTTGGGTCCAGGGGTTAGGGCGCGGCCTAGGGTTTAGGTTGCTGGTGTAAGGGCGCGGCCGAGGGTTTATGGTGCAGGGATTAGGGCGCGGCCTAGGGTTTAGGGTGCAGGGGTTAGGGCGCGGCCTAGGGTTTAGGGTGCAGGGGTTCGGGCGTGTCCTAGGGTTTAGAGTGTAAGGGTTAGGGCGCGGCCTAGGGTACAGTGCGCAGGGGTTAGGGCGCGGACTAGGGTACAGGGCGCATGGGTTAGGGCGCGGCCTAGCGTTTAGGGTGCACGTGTTCGGGAGCAGACTTGGGTTTAGGGTGCAGGGGTTAGGGCGCGTCCTAGGGTTTAGGGTGCAGGGGTTAGGGCGTGGCCTAGGGTTTAGAGTGGGTGCCTTAGGGCGCGGCCTAGGGTTTAGTGTGCAGGGGTTAGGGTGCGGCCTAGTGTTTTGAGTGCAGGGGTTCGGGCGCGGCCTAGGGTTTAGGGTGCAGGGGTTCGGGTGCGGCATAGTGTTTAGGGTGCAGGGGTTAGGGCGTGGCCTAGGGTTTAGGGTACAGGGGTTAGGGCGCGGCCGATGGTTTAGGGTGCAGGGGTTAGGGCGCGGCCTAGGGTTTTGGGTGCAGAAGTTAGGGCGCGGCCTAGGGTTTAGGGTGCAGGGGTTAGGGCACGGCCGATGGTTTTGGGTGGGGGCCTTAGGGCGCTGTCTAGGGTTTAGGGTGCAGGGGTTAGGGCGCGGCCTAGGGTGTAGGGTGCAGGGGTTAGGGCGCGGCCTAGGGTTTTGGGTCCAGGGGTTAGGGCGCGGCCTAGGGTTTTGGGTGCTGGTGTAAGGGCGCGGCCTAGGGTTTATGGTGCAGGGGTTAGGGCGCGGCCTAGGGTTTAGGGTGCAGGGGTTAGGGCGCGGCCTAGGGTTTAGGGTGCAGGGGTTCAGGCGCGGCATAGGTTTTAGGGTGCAAGGGGTAGGGCACGGCCTAGGGTACAGGGCGCAGGGGTTAGGGCGTGGCCTAGGGTACAGGGCGCAGGGGTTAGGGCGCGGCCTAGCGTTTAGGGTGCAGGTGTTAGGGATCAGCCTCGGGTTTAGGGTGCAGGGGTTAGGAAGCGTCCTAGGGATTAGGGTGCAGGGGTTAGGGCGTGGCCTAGGGTTTAGAGTGGGTGCCTTAGGGCGCGGCCTAGGGTTTAGGGTGTAGGGGTTAGGGTGCGGCCTAGTGTTTTGAGTGCAGGGGTTAGGGCGCGGCCTAGGGTTTAGGGTGCAGGGGTTCGGGTGCAGCATAGTGTTTAGGGTGCAGGGGTTAAGGCGCGGCCTAGGGTTTAGGGTACAGCGGTTAGGGCGCGGCCTATGGTTTTGGGTGCAGAAGTTAGGGCGCGGCCTAGGGTTTAGGGTGCAGGGGTTAGGGCACTACCGAGGGTTTTGGGTGGGGGCCTTAGGGCGCTGTCTAGGGTTTAGGGTGCAGGGGTTAGGGCGCGGCCTAGGGTGTAGGGTGCAGGGGTTAGGGCGCGGCCTAGGGTTTTGGGTCCAGGGGTTAGGGCGCGGCCTAGGGTTTAGGGTGCTGGTGTAAGGGCGCGGCCTAGGGTTTATGGTGCAGGGGTTAGGGCGCGGCCTAGGGTTTAGGATGCAGGGGTTCGGGTGCGGCATAGTGTTTAGGGTGCAGGGGTTAGGGCGCGGCCTAGGGTACAGGGTACAGGGGTTAGGGCGCGGCCTATGGTTTAGGGTGCAGGGGTTAGGGCGCGGCCTAGGGTTTTGGGTGCAGAAGTTAGGGCGCTGCCTAGGGTTTAGGGTGCAGGGGTTAGGGCACGGCCGATTGTTTCGGGCTGGGGCCTTAGGGCGTGGTCTAGGGTTTAGGGTGCAGGGGTTAGGGCGCGGCCTAGGATTTAGGGTGCTGGTGTAAGGGCGCGGCCTTGGGTTTATGGTGCAGGGGTTAGGGCGCGGCCTAGGGTTTAGGGTGCAGGGGTTAGGGCGCGGCCTAGGGTTTAGGGTGCAGGGGTTCGGGCGCGGCATCGCGTTTAGGGTGCAAGGGTTAGGGAGCGGCCTAGGGTACAGGGCGCGGGGGTTAGGGCGCGGCCTAGGGTACAGGGCGCAGGGGTTAGGGCGCGGGCTAGCGTTTAGGGTGCAGGTGTTAGGGAGCAGACTCGGGTTTAGGATGCAGGGGTTAGGAAGCGTCCTAGTGTTTAGGGTGCAGGGGTTAGGGCACGGCCGAGGGTTTTGGGTGGGGGCCTTAGGGCGCTGTCTAGGGTTTAGGGTGCAGGGGTTAGGGCGCGGCCTACGGTTTAGAGTGCAGGGGTTCGGTTGCGGCATAGTGTTTAGCGTGCAGGGGTTAGGGCGCGGCCTAGGGTGTAGGGTGCAGGGGTTAGGGCGCGAACTAGAGTTTTGGGTCCAGGGGTTAGGGCGCGGCCTAGGGTTTAGGGTGCTGGTGTAAGGGTGCGTCCTAGGGTTTATGGTGCAGGGGTTAGGGCGCGGCCTAGGGTTTAGGGTGCAGGGGTTAGAGCGCGGCCTAGGGTTTAGGGTGCAGGGGTTAGGGCGCGGCCTAGGGTTTTGGGTGCAGAAGTTAGGGCGCGGCCTAGGGTTTATGGTGCAGGTGTTAGGGCAGGCCCGAGGGTTTTAGGTGGGGGCCTTAGGGCGCCATCTAGGGTTTAGGGTGCAGGGGTTAGGACGCAACCTAGGGTGCAGGGTGCATGGGTTAGGGCGCGGCCTAGGGTTTTAGGGTGCAGGGGTTAGGGCGCGGCCTAGGGTTTAGGGTGCTGGTGTAAGGGCGCAGCCTAGGGTTTATGGTGCAGGGGTTAGGGCGCGGCCTAGGGTTTAGGGTGTAGGGGTTAGGGCGCGGCCTAGGGTTTAGGGTGCAGGGGTTCGGGAGCGGCATAGGGTTTAGGGTCCAAGGGTTAGAGCGCGGCCTAGGGTACAGGGCGCAGGGGTTAGGGCGCGGCCTAGGGTACAGGGCGCAGGGGTTAGGGCGCGGCCTTGCGTTTAGGGTGAAGGTGTTAGGAAGCAGACTTGGGTTTAGGGTGCAGGGGTTAGGGCGCGTCCTAGGGTTTATGGTGCAGGGGTTAGGGCGTGGCATAGGGTTAAGAGTGGGTGCCTTAGGGCGCGGCCTAGGGTTTAGGGTGCAGGGGTTAGGGCGCGGCCTAGCGTTTAGGGTGCAGGGGTTAGGGCGTGGCCTAGGGTTTAGAGTGGGTGCCTTAGGGCGCGGCCTAGGGTTTAGGGTGCAGGGGTTAGGGTGCGGCCTAGTGTTTAGTTTACAGGGGTTAGGGTGCGGCCTAGTGTTTATGGTGCAGGGGTTAGGGCACGGCCTAGGGTTTAGGGCGCAGGGGTTAGGGCGCGGCCTAGGGTACAGGGCACAGGGGTTAGGGCGCGGCCTAGCGTTTAGGGTGCAGGTGTTAGGGAGCAGACTCGGGTTTAGGGTGCAGGGGTTAGGGCGCGTCCTAGGGTTTAGGGTGCAGGGGTTAGGGCGCGGCCTAGGGTTTAGAGTGGGTGCCTTAGGGCGCGGCCGAGGGTTTAGGGTGCAGGGGTTAGGGCGCGGCCTAGGGTTTAGGGTGCAGGGGTTAGGGCGCGGCCTAGGGTTTTGGGTCCAGGGGTTACGGCGCGGCCTAGGGTTTAGGGTGCTGTTGTAAGGGCGCGGCCTAGGGTTTAGGGTGCAGGGGTTAGGGCGCGGCCTAGGGTTTTGGGTTCAGGGGTTAGGGCGCGGCCTAGGGTTTAGGGTGCAGGGGTTCGGGCGCGGCTTAGGGTTTAGGGTGCAAGGGCTTGGGTGCGGCCTAAGGTACAGGGCGCAGGAGTTAGGGCGCGGCCTAGGGTACAGCGCGCAGGGGTTAGGGCGCGGCCTAGCGTTTAGGGTGCAGGTGTTAGGGAGCAGACTTGGGTTTAGGGCGCAGGGGTTAGGGCGCGTCCTAGGGTTTAGGGTGCAGGGGTTAGTGCGTGGCCTAGGGTTTAGAGTGGGTGCCTTAGGGCGCGGCCTAGGGTTTAGGGTGCAGGGGTTAGGGTGCGGCCTAGTGTTTAGGGAGCAGGGGTTAGGGCGCGGCCTAGGGTTCAGGGTACAGGGGTTAGGGCGCGGCCGATGGTTTAGGGTGCAGGGGTTAGGGCGCGGCCTATGGTTTTGGGTGAGGGACTTAGGGCGCCGTCTAGGTTTTAGGGTGCAGGGGTTAGGGCGCGGCCGAGTGTGTAGGGTGCAGGGGTTAGGGCACGGCCTAGGGTTTTGGGTCCAGGGCTTAGGGCGCGGCCTAGGGTTTAGGGTGCTGGTGTAAGGGCGCGGCCTAGGGTTTAGGGTCCAGGGGTTCGGGCGCGGCCTAGGGTGTAGGGTGCAGGGGTTCGGGAGCGGCATAGTGTTTAGGGTGCAGGGGTTAGAGCGCGGCCTAGGGTACAAAGCGCAGGGGTTAGGGCGCGGCCTTGCGTTTAGGGTGCAGGTGTTAGGGAGCAGACTTGGGTTTAGGGTTCAGGTGTTAGGGCGCGTCGTAGGGTTTATGGTGCAGGGGTTAGGGCGTGGCCTAGGGTTTAGAGTGGGTGCCTTAGGGCGCGGCCTAGGGTTTAGGGTGCAGGGGTTAGGGTGCGGCCTAGTGTTTAGGGTGCAGGGGTTAGGGCGCGGCCTATGGTTTAGGGTGCAGGGGTTAGGGCGCGGCCTAGGGTTTTGGGTGCAGAAGTTAGGGCGCGGCCTAGGGTTTAGCGTGCAGTGTTTAGGGTACGGCTGAGGGTTTTGGGTGAGGGCCTTAGGGCGCGGTCTAAGGTTCAGGGTGCAGGGGTTAGGGTGCGGCCTAGGGTGTTGGGTGCAGGGGTTAGGGCGCGGACTAGGGTTTTGGGTCCAGGGGTTAGGGCGCGGCCAAGGGTTTTGGGTGCTGGTGTAAGGGCGCGGCCTAGGGTTTAGGGTGCAGGGGTTCGGGCGCGGCATAAGGTTTAGGGTGGAAGGGTTAGGGCGCGGCCTAGGGTACAGGGCGCAGGGGATAGGGCGCGGCCTAGGGTACAGGGAGCAGGGGTTAGGGCGCGGCCTAGCGTTTAGGGTGCAGGGGTTAGGGTGCGGCCTAGTGTTTAGGGTGCAGGGGTTAGGGCGCGGCCTAGGGTTTAGGGTCCAGGGGTTAGGGCGCGGCCTAGGGTTTAGGGTGCTGGTGTAAGGGGGCGGCCTAGGGTTTAGGGTACAGGGGTTAGGGCACGGCCTAGGGTTTAGGGTGCAGGGGTTAGGGCGCGGCCTAGGGTTAAGAGTGCAGGGGTTCCCGCGCGGCCTAGGGTTTAGGGTGCAAGGGTTAGGGCGCGGCCTAGGGTACAGGGCGCAGGGGTTAGGGCGCGGCCTAGGGTACAGGGCGCAGGGGTTAGGGCGCGGCCTAGCGTTTAGGGTGCAGGTGTTAGTGAGCAGACTTGGGTTTAGGGTGCAGGGGTTAGGGCGCGTCCTAGGGTTTAGGGTGCTGGTGTAAGGGCGCGGCCTAGGGTTTATGGTGCAGGGGTTAGGGCGCGGCCTAGGGTTTAGGGTGCAGGGGTTAGGGCGCGGCCTAGGGTTTAGAGTGCAGTGGTTCCCGCGCGGCCTAGGGTTTAGGGTGCAAGGGTTAGGGCGCGGCCTAGGGTACAGGGCGCAGGGGTTAGGGCGCGGACTAGGGTACAGGGCGCAGGGGTTAGGGCGCGGCCTAGCGTTTAGGGTGCAGGTGTTAGGGAGCAAACTTGGGATTAGGGTGCAGGGGTTAGGGCGCGTCCTAGGGTTTAGGGTGCAGGGGTTAGGGCGTGGCCTAGGGTTTAGAGTGGGTGCCTTAGGGCGCGGCCTAGGGTTTAGGGTGCAGGGGTTAGGGTGCGGCCTAGTGTTTAGGGTGCAGGGGTTAGGGCGTGGCCTAGGGTTTAGGGTACAGTGGTTAGGGCGCGGCCTATGGTTTAGGGTGCAGGCGTTAGGGCGCGGCCTAGGGTTTTGGGTGCAGAAGTTAGGGCGCGGCCTAGGGTTTAGGGTGCAGGGGTTAGGGCACGGCTGAGGGTTTTGGGTGGGGGCTCTGAGGGCGCGGTCTTGGGTTTAGGGTGCAGGGTTTCGGGCGCGGCCTGGGGTTTAGGGTGCAAGGGTTTTGGCGCGGCCTAGGGTGCAGGGCGCAGGGGTTAGGGCGCGGCCTAGGGTACAGGGCGCAGGGGTTAGGGCGCGGCCTTGCGTTTAGGGTGCAGGTGTTAGGGAGCAGACTTGGGTTTAGGGCGCAGGGGTTAGGGCGCGTCCTAGGGTTTAGGGTGCAGGGGTTAGGGCGTGGCCTAGGGTTTAGAGTGGGTGCCTTAGGGCGCGGCCTAGGGTTTAGGGTGCAGGGGTTAGGGTGCGGCATAGTGTTTAGGGAGCAGGGGTTAGGGCAGGGCCTAGGGTTTTGGGTACAGGAGTTAGGGCGCGGCCTATGGTTTAGGGGGCAGGTGTTAGGGCGCGGCCTAGGGTTTAGGGTACAGGGGTTAAGGCGCGGCCTATGGTTTATGGTGCAGGGGTTAGGGCGCGGCCTAGGGTTTTGGGTCCAGGGGTTAGGGCGCGGCCTAGGGTTTAGGGTACAGGGGTTAGGGCGCGGCCTAGGGTACAGGGCGCAGGGGTTAGGGCTCGGCCTAGGGTACAGGGCGCAGTGGTTAGGGCGCGGCCTAGCGTTTAGGGTTCAGGTGTTAGGGAGCCGACATGGGTTTAGGGTGCAGGGGTTAGGGCGCGACCTAGCGTTTAGGGTGCAGGGGTTAGGGCGTGGCCTAGGGTTTAGAGTGGGTGCCTTAGGGCGCGGCCTCGGGTTTAGGGTGCAGGGGTTAGGGTGCGGCCTAGTCTTTAGGGTACAGGGGTTAGGGTGCGGCCTAGTGTTTAGGGTGCAGGGGTTCGGGCGTGGCCTAGAGAATAGAGTGGGTGCGTTAGGGCGCGGCCTACGGTTTAGGGTGCAGGGGTTAGGGTGCGGCCTAGTGTTTAGGGTGCAGGGGTTGGGGCGCGGCGTAGGGTTTAGGGTACAGGTGTTAGGGCGCGGCCTATGGTTTAGGGTGCAGGGGTTAGGGCGCGGCCTAGGGTTTTGGGTGCAGAAGTTAGGGCGCGGCCTAGGGTTTAGGGTGCCAAGGTTAGGGCACGGCCGAGGGTTTTGGGTGGGGGCCTTAGGGCGCGGCCTAGGGTTTTGGGTGCAGGTGTTAGGGAGCGGCCTAGGGTGTAGGGTGCAGGGGTTAGGGCGCGGCCTAGGGTTTTGGGTCCAGGGGTTAGGGCGCGGCCTAGGGTTTAGGGTGCTAAGGTTAGGGCGCGGTCTAGGGTTTAGAGTGCAAGGGTTCCCGCGCGGCATAGGGTTTAGGGTGCAAGGGTTAGGGCGCGGCCTAGGGTACAGGGCGCAGGGGTTAGGGCGCGGCCTAGGGTACAGGGCGCAGGGGTTAGGGCGCGGCCTAGCGTTTAGGGTGCAGGTGTTAGGGAGCAGACTTGGGTTTAGGGTGCAGGGGTTAGGGCGCGTCCTTGGGTTTAGGGTGCGGGGTTTAGGGCGTGGCCTAGGGTTTAGAGTGGGTGCCTTACGGCGCGGCCTAAGGTTTAGGGTGCAGGGGTTAGGGTGCGGCCTAGTGTTTAGGGTGCAGGGGTTAGGGCGCGGCCTAGGGTTTAGGGTACAGGGGTTAAGGCGCGGCCTATGGTTTAGGGTGCAGGGGTTAGGGCGCGGCCTAGGGTTTTGGGTGCAGAAGTTAGGGCGCGGCCTAGGGTTTAGGGTGCAGGGGTTAGGGCACGGCCGAGTGTTTTGGGTGGGGGCCTTAGGGCGCGGTCTAGGGTTTAGGGTGCAGGGGTTTGGGCGCGGCCGAGGGTGGAGGGTGCAGGGGTTAGGGCGCGGCCTAGGGTTTATGGTCCAGAATTTAGGGCGCGGCCTAGGGTTTAGGGCGCTGGTGTAAGGGCGCGGCATAGGGTTTATGGTGCAGGGGTTAGGGCGCGGCCTAGGGTTTAGGGTGCAGGGGTTCGGGCGAGTCCTAGGGTTTAGGGTGCAAGCGTTAGGGCGCGGCCTAGGGTACAGGGCGCAGGGGTTAGGGCGCGGCCTAGGGTAAAAGGCGCAGGGGTTAGGGCACGGCCTAGCGTTTAGGGTGCACGTGTTAGGTAGCAGACTTGGGTTTAGGGTGCAGGGGTTAGGACGCGTGCTAGGGTTTAGGGTGCAGGGGTTAGGGCGTGGCCTAGGGTTTAGAGTGGGTGCCTTAGGGCGCGGCCTAGGGTTTAGGGTGCAGGGGTTAGGGTGCGGCCTAGTGTTTAGGGTGCAGGGGTTAGGGCGCGGCCTAGGGTTTAGGGTGCAGGGGTTAGGGCGCGGCATAGGGTATAGGGTGCAGGGGTTAGGGCACGGCCGAGGGTTTTGGGTGGGGGCCTCAGGGCGCGGTCTAGGGTTTAGGGTGCAGGGGTTAGGGCGCGGCCTAAGGTGTAGGGTGCAGGGGTTAGGGCGCGGCCTAGGGTTTTGGGTCCAGGGGTTAGGGCGCGGCCTAGGGTTTAGGGTGCTGGTGTAAGGGCGCGGCCTAGGGTTTATGGTGCAGGGGTTAGGGCGCGGCCTAGGGTTTAGGGTGCAGGGGTTAGAGCGCAGCCTAGGGTTTAGGGTACAGGGGTTAGGACGCGGCCTATCGTTTAGGGTGCAGGGGTTAGGGCGCGGTGTAGGGTGTAGGGTGCAGGTGTTAGGGCGCGGCCTAAGGTTTTGGGTCCAGGGGTTAGGGTGCGGCCTAGAGTTTAGGGTGCTGGTGAAAGGGCGCCGCCTAGGGTTTATGGTGCAGGGGTAAGGGCGCGGCCTAGGGTTTAGGGTGCAGGGGTTAGGGCGCGGCCTAGGGTTTTGGGTGCAGGGGTTCGGCCGCGGCATAGGGTTTAGGGTGCAAGGGTTAGGGCGCGGCCTAGGGTACAGGGCGTAGGGGTTAGGGCGCGGCCTAGGGTACAGGGCGCAGTGGTTAGGGCGCGGCTTTGCGTTTAGGGTGCAGGTGTTAGGGAGCCGACTTGGGTTTAGGGTGCAGGGGTTAGTGCGCGTCCTAGGGTTTAGGGTGCAGGGGTTAGGGTGCGGCCTAGGGTGTAGGGTGCAGGGGTTAGGGCGCGGCCTAGGGTTTTGGGTCCAGGGGTTAGGGCGCGGCCTAGGGTTTAGGGTGCTGGTGTAAGGGCGCGGCCTAGGGTTTATGGTGCAGGGGTTCGGGCGCGGCCTAGGGTTTAGGGTGCTGGGGTTAGGGCGCGGCCTAGGGTTTAGAGTGCAAGGGTTCCCGCGCGGTATAGGGTTTAGGGTGCAAGGGTTAGGGCGCGGCCTAGGGTTTTGGGTCCAGGGGTTAGGGCGCGGCCTAGGGTACAGGGCGCAGGGGTTAGGGCGCGGCCTAGCGTTTAGGGTGCAGGTGTTAGGGAGCAGACTTGGGTTTAGGGTGCAGGGGTTAGGAAGCGTCCTTGGGTTTAGGGTGCAGGGGTTAGGGCGTGGCCTAGGGTTTAGAGTGGGTGCCTTACGGCGCGGCCTAAGGTTTAGGGTGCAGGGGTTAGGGTGCGGCCTAGTGTTTAGGGTGCAGGGGTTAGGGCGCGGCCTAGGGTTTAGGGTACAGGGGTTAAGGCGCGGCCTATGGTTTATGGTGCAGGGGTTAGGGCGCGGCCTAGGGTTTTGGGTCCAGGGGTTAGGGCGCGGCCTAGGGTTTAGGGTACAGGGGTTAGGGCGCGGCCTATGGTTTAGGGTGCAGGGGTTAGGGCGCGGCCTAGGGTTTAGGGTGCAGGGGTTCGGGTGCGGCATAGGGTTTAGGGTGCAAGGGTTAGGGCGCGGCCTAGGGTACAGGGCGCAGGGGTTAGGGCGCGGCCTAGGGTACAGGGCGCAGTGGTTAGGGCGCGGCCTAGCGTTTAGGGTTCAGGTGTTAGTGAGCCGACGTGGGTTTAGGGTGCAGGGGTTAGGGCGCGACCTAGCGTTTAGGGTGCAGGGGTTAAGGCGTGGCCTAGGGTTTAGAGTGGGTGCCTTAGGGCGCGGCCTCGGGTTTAGGGTGCAGGGGTTAGGGTGCGGCCTAGTCTTTAGGGTACAGGGGTTAGGGTGCGGCCTAGTGTTTAGGGTGCAGGGGTTCGGGCGTGGCCTAGAGAATAGAGTGGGTGCGTTAGGGCGCGGCCTACGGTTTAGGGTGCAGGGGTTAGGGTGCGGCCTAGTGTTTAGGGTGCAGGGGTTGGGGCGCGGCGTAGGGTTTAGGATACAGGTGTTAGGGCGCGGCCTATGGTTTAGGGTGCAGGGGTTAGGGCGCGGCCTAGGGTTTTGGGTGCAGAAGTTAGGGCGCGGCCTAGGGTTTAGGGTGCCAAGGTTAGGGCACGGCCGAGGGTTTTGGGTGGGGGCCTTAGGGCGCGGCCTAGGGTTTAGGGTGCAGGGGTTAGGGAGCGGCCTAGGGTGTAGGGTGCAGGGGTTAGGGCGCGGCCTAGGGTTTTGGGTCCAGGGGTTAGGGCGCGGCCTAGGGTTTAGGGTGCTGGTGTAAGGGCGCGGCCTAGGGTTTATGGTGCAGGGGTTCGGGCGCGGCCTAGGGTTTAGGGTGCTGGGGTTAGGGCGCGGCCTAGGGTTTAGAGTGCAAGGGTTCCCGCGCGGCATAGGGTTTAGGGTTCAAGGGTTAGGGCGCAGCCTAGGGTACAGGGCGGAGGGGTTAGGGCGCGGCCTAGGGTACAGGGCGCAGGGGTTAGGGCGCGGCCTAGCGTTTAGGGTTCAGGTGTTAGGGAGCAGACTTGGGTTTAGGGTGCAGGGGTTAGGGCGCGTCCTTGGGTTTAGGGTGCAGGGGTTAGGGCGTGGCCTAGGGTTTAGAGTGGGTGCCTTACGGCGCAGCCTAAGGTTTAGGGTGCAGGGGTTAGGGTGCGGCCTAGGGTTTAGGGTACAGGGGTTAAGGCGCGGCCTATGGTTTAGGGTGCAGGGGTTAGGGCGCAGCCTAGGGTTTTGGGTGTAGAAGTTAGGGCGCGGCCTATGGTTTAGGGTGCAGGGGTTAGGGCGCGGCCGAGGGTGGAGGGTGCAGGGGTTAGGGCGCGGCCTAGGGTTTTGGGTCCAGAATTTAGGGCGCGGCCTAGGGTTTAGGGCGCTGGTGTAAGGGTGTGGCCTAGGGTTTATGGTGCAGGGGTTAGGGCGCGGCCTAGGGTTTAGGGTGCAGGGGTTCGGGCGAGTCCTAGGGTTTAGGGTGCAAGTGTTAGGGCGCGGCCTAGGGTACAGGGCGCAGGGGTTAGGGCGCGGCCTAGGGTAAAAGGCGCAGGGGTTAGGGCACGGCCTAGCGTTTAGGGTGCACGTGTTAGGGAGCAGACTTGGGTTTAGGGTGCAGGGGTTAGGACGCGTCCTGGGGTTTAGGGTGCAGGGGTTAGGGCGTGGCCTAGGGTTTAGAGTGGGTGCCTTAGGGCGCGGCCTAGGGTTTAGGGTGCAGGGGTTAGGGTGCGGCCTAGTGTTTAGGGTGCAGGGGTTAGGGCGCGGCCTAGGGTTTAGGGTGCAGGGGTTCGGGCGCGGCATAGGGTATAGGGTGCAGGGGTTAGGGCACGGCCGAGGGTTTTGGGTGGGGGCCTCAGGGCGCGGTCTAGGGTTTAGGGTGCAGGGGTTAGGGCGCGGCCTAAGGTGTAGGGTGCAGGGGTTAGGGCGCGGCCTAGGGTTTTGGGTCCAGGGATTAGGGCGCGGCCTAGGGTTTAGGGTGCTGGTGTAAGGGCGCGGCCTAGGGTTTATGGTGCAGGGGTTAGGGCGCGGCCTAGGGTTTAGGGTGCAGGGGTTAGAGCGCAGCCTAGGGTTTAGGGTACAGGGGTTAGGACGCGGCCTATCGTTTAGGGTGCAGGGGTTAGGGCGCGGTGTAGGGTGTAGGGTGCAGGTGTTAGGGCGCGGCCTAGGGTTTTGGGTCCAGGGGTTAGGGTGCGGCCTAGAGTTTAGGGTGCTGGTGAAAGGGCGCCGCCTAGGGTTTATGGTGCAGGGGTTAGGGCGCGGCCTAGGGTTTAGGGTGCAGGGGTTAGGGCGCGGCCTAGGGTTTAGGGTGCAGGGGTTCGGCCGCGGCATCGGGTTTAGGGTGCAAGGGTTAGGGCGCGGCCTAGGGTACAGGGCGCAGGGGTTAGGGCGCGGCCTAGGGTACAGGGCGCAGTGGTTAGGGCGCGGCTTTGCGTTTAGGGTGCAGGTGTTAGGGAGCCGATTTGGGTTTAGGGTGCAGGGGTTAGGGCGCGTCCTAGGGTTTAGGGTGCAGGGGTTAGGGCGCGGCCTAGGGTTTAGAGCGGGTGCCTTAGGGCGCAGGCTCGGGTTTAGGGTGCAGGGGTAAGGGCGCGGCCTAGTGTTTAGGGTGCAGGGGTTAGGGCGCGGCATAGGGTTTTGGGTCCAGGGGTTAGGGCGCGGCCTAGGGTTTAGGGTGCTGGTGTAAGGGCGCGGCCTAGGGTTTTGGGTGCAGAAGTTAGGGCGCGGCCTAGGGTTTAGGGTGCAAGGGTTAGGGCACTACCGAGGGTTTTGGGTGGGGGCCTTATGGCGCTGTCTAGGGTTTAGGGTGCAGGGGTTAGGGCGCAGCCTAGGGTGTAGGGTGCAGGGGTTAGGGCGTGGCCTAGGGTTTTGGGTCCAGGGGTTAGGGCGCGGCCTAGCGTTTAGGGTGCAGGGGTTAGGGCGCGGCCTAGGGTTTAGGGTGCAGGGGTTCGGGCGCGGCATAGGGTTTAGGGTGCATGGGTTAGGGCGCGGCCTAGGGTACAGTGCGCAGGGTTTAGGGCGCGGCCTAGGGTACAGGGCGCATGGGTTAGGGCGCGGCCTAGCGTTTAGGGTGCACGTGTTCGGGAGCAGACTTGGGTTTAGGGTGCAGGGGTTAGGGCGCGTCCTAGGGTTTAGGGTGCAGGGGTTAGGGCGTGGCCTAGGGTTTAGAGTGGGTGCCTTAGGGCGCGGCCTAGGGTTTAGTGTGCAGGGGTTAGGGTGCGGCCTAGTGTTTTGAGTGCAGGGGTTCGGGCGCGGCCTAGGGTTTAGGGTGCAGGGGTTCGGGTGCGGCATAGTGTTTAGGGTGCAGGGGTTAGGGCGCGGCCTAGGGTTTAGGGTACAGGGGTTAGGGCGCGGCCGATGGTTTAGGGTGCAGGGGTTAGGGCGCGGCCTAGGGTTTTGGGTGCAGAAGTCAGGTCGCGGCCTAGGGTTTAGGGTGCAGGGGTTAGGGCACGGCCGATGGTTTTGGGTGGGGGCCTTAGGGCGCGGTCTAGGGTTTAGGGTGCAGGGGTTAGGGCGCGGCCTAGGGTGTAGGGTGCAGGGGTTAGGGCGCGGCCTAGGGTTTTGGGTCCAGGGGTTAGGGCGCGGCCTAGGGTTTAGGGTGCTGGTGTAAGGGCGCGGCCTAGGGTTTATGGTGCAGGGGTTAGGGCGCGGCCTAGGGTTTAGGGTGCAGGGGTTAGGGCGCGGCCTAGGGTTTAGGGTGCAGGGGTTCAGGCGCGGCATAGGTTTTAGGGTGCAAGGGGTAGGGCACGGCCTAGGGTACAGGGCGCAGGGGTTAGGGCGTGGCCTAGGGTACAGGGCGCAGGGGTTAGGGCGCGGCCTAGCGTTTAGGGTGCAGCTGTTAGGGATCAGCCTCGGGTTTAGGGTGCAGGGGTTAGGAAGCGTCCCAGGGATTAGGGTGCAGGGGTTAGGGCGTGGCCTAGGGTTTAGAGTGGGTGCCTTAGGGCGCGGCCTAGGGTTTAGGGTGCAGGGGTTA
This sequence comes from Acanthiza pusilla, assembly GCA_036630365.1. Classification (NCBI taxonomy): domain Eukaryota; kingdom Metazoa; phylum Chordata; class Aves; order Passeriformes; family Acanthizidae; genus Acanthiza; species Acanthiza pusilla. The sequence goes on along the minus strand of JAXCHO010000163.1, from coordinate 12,019 downwards.
GGGTGCGGCCTAGTGTTTTGAGTGCAGGGGTTAGGGCGCGGCCTAGGGTTTAGGGTGCAGGGGTTCGGGTGCGGCATAGTGTTTAGGGTGCAGGGGTTAGGGCGCGGCCTAGGGTTTAGGGTACAGCGGTTAGGGCGCGGCCTATGGTTTTGGGTGCAGAAGTTAGGGCGCGGCCTAGGGTTTAGGGTGCAGGGGTTAGGGCACTACCGAGGGTTTTGGGTGGGGGCCTTAGGGCGCTGTCTAGGGTTTAGGGTGCAGGGGTTAGGGCGCGGCCTAGGGTGTAGGGTGCAGGGGTTAGGGCGCGGCCTAGGGTTTTGGGTCCAGGGGTTAGGGCGCGGCCTAGGGTTTAGGGTGCTGGTGTAAGGGCGCGGCCTAGGGTTTATGGTGCAGGGGTTAGGGCGCGGCCTAGGGTTTAGGATGCAGGGGTTCGGGTGCGGCATAGTGTTTAGGGTGCAGGGGTTAGGGCGCGGCCTAGGGTACAGGGTACAGGGGTTAGGGCGCGGCCTATGGTTTAGGGTGCAGGGGTTACGGCACGGCCTAGGGTTTTGGGTGCAGAAGTTAGGGCGCTGCCTAGGGTTTAGGGTGCAGGGGTTAGGGCACGGCCGATTGTTTCGGGCTGGGGCCTTAGGGCGCGGTCTAGGGTTTAGGGTGCAGGGGTTAGGGCGCGGCCTAGGGTTTAGGGTGCTGGTGTAAGGGCGCGGCCTTGGGTTTATGGTGCAGGGGTTAGGGCGCGGCCTAGGGTTTAGGGTGCAGGGGTTAGGGCGCGGCCTAGGGTTTAGGGTGCAGGGGTTCGGGCGCGGCATCGCGTTTAGGGTGCAGGGGTTAGGGAGCGGCCTAGGGTACAGGGCGCAGGGGTTAGGGCGCGGCCTAGGGTACAGGGCGCAGGGGTTAGGGCGCGGGCTAGCGTTTAGGGTGCAGGTGTTAGGGAGCAGACTCGGGTTTAGGGTGCAGGCGTTAGGAAGCGTCCTAGGGTTTAGGGTGCAGGGGTTAGGGCACGGCCGAGGGTTTTGGGTGGGGGCCTTAGGGCGCTGTCTAGGGTTTAGGGTGCAGGGGTTAGGGCGCGGCCTAGGGTTTAGGGTGCAGGGGTTCGGTTGCGGCATAGTGTTTAGCGTGCAGGGGTTAGGGCGCGGCCTAGGGTGTAGGGTGCAGGGGTTAGGGCGCGACCTAGAGTTTTGGGTCCAGGGGTTAGGGCGCGGCCTAGGGTTTAGGGTGCTGGTGTAAGGGCGCGGCCTAGGGTTTATGGTGCAGGGGTTAGGGCGCGGCCTAGGGTTTAGGGTGCAGGGGTTAGGGCGCGGCCTATGGTTTAGGGTGCATGCGTTCAGGCGCGGCATAGGGTTTAGGGTGCAAGGGCTAGGGCGCGGCCTAGGGTACAGGGCGCAGGGGTTAGTGCGCGGCCTAGGGTACAGGGCGCAGGGGTTAGGGCGCGGCCTAGCGTTTAGGGTGCAGGTGTTAGGGAGCAGACTTGGGTTTAGGGTGCAGGGGTTAGGGCGCGTCCTAGTGTTTATGGTGCAGGGGTTAGGGCGTGGCCTAGGATTTAGAGTGGGTGCCTTAGGGCGCGGCCTAGGGTTTAGGGTGCAGGGGTTAGGGTGCGGCCTAGTGTTTAGGGTGCAGGGGTTACGGCGCGGCCTATGGTTTAGGGTGCAGGGGTTAGGGCGCGGCCTAGGGTTTTGGGTGCAGAAGTTAGGGCGCGGCCTAGGGTTTATGGTGCAGGTGTTAGGGCAGGCCCGAGGGTTTTAGGTGGGGGCCTTAGGGCGCCATCTAGGGTTTAGGGTGCAGGGGTTAGGACGCAACCTAGGGTGTAGGGTGCATGGGTTAGGGCGCGGCCTAGGGTTTTTGGGTCCAGGGGTTAGGGCGCGGCCTAGGGTTTAGGGTGCTGGTGTAAGGGCGCAGCCTAGGGTTTATGGTGCAGGGGTTAGGGCGCGGCCTAGGGTTTAGGGTGTAGGGGTTAGGGCGCGGCCTAGGGTTTAGGGTGCAGGGGTTCGGGAGCGGCATAGGGTTTAAGGTCCAAGGGTTAGAGCGCGGCCTAGGGTACAGGGCGCAGGGGTTAGGGCGCGGCCTAGGGTACAGGGCGCAGGGGTTAGGGCGCGGCCTTGCGTTTAGGGTGAAGGTGTTAGGAAGCAGACTTGGGTTTAGGGTGCAGGGGTTAGGGCGCGTCCTAGGGTTTATGGTGCAGGGGTTAGGGCGCGGCATAGGGTTAAGAGTGGGTGCCTTAGGGCGCGGCCTAGGGTTTAGGGTGCAGGGGTTAGGGCGCGGCCTAGCGTTTAGGGTGCAGGGGTTAGGGCGTGGCCTAGGGTTTAGAGTGGGTGCCTTAGGGCGCGGCCTAGGGTTTAGGGTGCAGGGGTTAGGGTGCGGCCTAGTGTTTAGTTTACAGGGGTTAGGGTGCGGCCTAGTGTTTAGGGTGCAGGGGTTAGGGCGTGGCCTAGGGTTTAGAGTGTGTGCCTTAGGGCACGGCCTACGGTTTAGGGTGCAGGGGTTAGGGTGCGGCCTAGTGTTTAGGGTGCAGGGGTTGGGGCGCGGCGTAGGGTTTAGGGTACAGGGGTTAGGGCGCGGTCTGGGGTTTAGGGTGCAGGGGTTAGGGCGCGGCCTAGGGTGTAGGGTGCAGGAGTTAGGGAGCAGACTCGGGTTTAGGGTGCAGGGGTTAGGGCACGGCCTAGGGTTTAGGGCGCAGGGGTTAGGGCGCGCCCTAGGGTACAGGGCACAGGGGTTAGGGCGCGGCCTAGCGTTTAGGGTGCAGGTGTTAGGGAGCAGACTCGGGTTTAGGGTGCAGGGGTTAGGGCGCGTCCTAGGGTTTAGGGCGCCGGTTTTAGGGCGCGGCCTAGGGTTTAGAGTGGGTGCCTTAGGGCGCGGCCGAGGGTTTAGGGTGCAGGGGTTAGGGCGCGGCCTAGGGTTTAGGGTGCAGGGGTTAGGGCGCGGCCTAGGGTTTTGGGTCCAGGGGTTACGGCGCGGCCTAGGGTTTAGGGTGCTGTTGTAAGGGCGCGGCCTAGGGTTTAGGGTGCAGGGGTTAGGGCGCGGCCTAGGGTTTTGGGTTCAGGGGTTAGGGCGCGGCCTAGGGTTTAGGGTGCAGGGGTTCGGGCGCGGCTTAGGGTTTAGGGTGCAAGGGCTTGGGCGCGGCCTAAGGTACAGGGCGCAGGAGTTAGGGCGCGGCCTAGGGTACAGGGCGCAGGGGTTAGGGCGCGGCCTAGCGTTTAGGGTGCAGGTGTTAGGGAGCAGACTTGGGTTTAGGGCGCAGGGGTTAGGGCGAGTCCTAGGGTTTAGGGTGCAGGGGTTAGTGCGTGGCCTAGGGTTTAGAGTGGGTGCCTTAGGGCGCGGCCTAGTGTTTAGGGAGCAGGGGTTAGGGCGCGGCCTAGGGTTCAGGGTACAGGGGTTAGGGCGCGGCCGATGGTTTAGGGTGCAAGGGTTAGGGCGCGGCCTATGGTTTTGGGTGGGGGACTTATGGCGCCGTCTAGGTTTTAGGGTGCAGGGTTTAGGTTGCGGCCTAGTGTGTAGGGTGCAGGGGTTAGGGCACGGCCTAGGGTTTTGGGTCCAGGGGTTAGGGCGCGGCCTAGGGTTTAGGGTGCTGGTGTAAGGGCGCGGCCTAGGGTTTAGGGTCCAGGGGTTCGGGCGCGGCCTAGGGTGTAGGGTGCAGGGGTTCGGGAGCGGCATAGTGTTTAGGGTGCAGGGGTTAGAGCGCGGCCTAGGGTACAAAGCGCAGGGGTTAGGGCGCGGCCTTGCGTTTAGGGTGCAGGTGTTAGGGAGCAGACTTGGGTTTAGGGTTCAGGTGTTAGGGCGCGTCGTAGGGTTTATGGTGCAGGGGTTAGGGCGTGGCCTAGGGTTTAGAGTGGGTGCCTTAGGGCGCGGCCTAGGGTTTAGGGTGCAGGGATTAGGGTGCGGCCTAGGGTTTTGGGTGCAGAAGTTAGGGCGCGGCCTAGGGTTTAGCGTGCAGTGTTTAGGGTACGGCTGAGGGTTTTGGGTGAGGGCCTTAGGGCGCGGTCTAAGGTTTAGGGTGCAGGGGTTAAAGTGCGGCCTAGGGTGTTGGGTGCAGGGGTTAGGGCGCGGCCAAGGGTTTTGGGTGCTGGTGTAAGGGCGCGGCCTAGGGTTTAGGGTGCAGGGGTTCGGGCGCGGCATAAGGTTTAGGGTGGAAGGGTTAGGGCTCGGCCTAGGGTACAGGGCGCAGGGGATAGGGCGCGGCCTAGGGTACAGGGAGCCGGGGTTAGGGCGCGGCCTGGCGTTTAGGGTGCAGGGGTTAGGGTGCGGCCTAGTGTTTAGGGTGCAGGGGTTAGGGCGCGGCCTAGGGTTTAGGGTCCAGGGGTTAGGGCGCGGCCTAGGGTTTAGGGTGCTGGTGTAAGGGGGCGGCCTAGGGTTTAGGGTACAGGGGTTAGGGCACGGCCTAGGGTTTAGGGTGCAGGGGTTAGGGCGCGGCCTAGGGTTAAGAGTGCAGGGGTTCCCGCGCGGCCTAGGGTTTAGGGTGCAAGGGTTAGGGCGCGGCCTAGGGTACAGGGCGCAGGGGTTAGGGCGCGGCCTAGGGTACAGGGCGCAGGGGTTAGGGCGCGGCCTAGCGTTTAGGGTGCAGGTGTTAGTGAGCAGACTTGGGTTTATGGTGCAGGGGTTAGGGCGCGTCCTAGGGTTCAGGGTGCTGGTGTAAGGGCGCGGCCTAGGGTTTATGGTGCAGGGGTTAGGGCGCGGCCTAGGGTTTAGGGTGCAGGGGTTAGGGCGCGGCCTAGGGTTTAGAGTGCAGTGGTTCCCGCGCGGCATAAGGTTTAGGGTGCAAGGGTTAGGGCGCGGCCTAGGGTACAGGGCGCAGGGGTTAGGGCGCGGACTAGGGTACAGGGCGCAGGGGTTAGGGCGCGGCCTAGCGTTTAGGGTGCAGGTGTTAGGGAGCAAACTTGGGATTAGGGTGCAGGGGTTAGGGCGCGTCCTAGGGTTTAGGGTGCAGGGGTTAGGGCGTGGCCTAGGGTTTAGAGTGGGTGCCTTAGGGCGCGGCCTAGGGTTTAGGGTGCAGGGGTTAGGGTGCGGCCTAGTGTTTAGGGTGCAGGGGTTAGGGCGTGGCCTAGGGTTTAGGGTACAGTGGTTAGGGCGCGGCCTATGGTTTAGGGTGCAGGCGTTAGGGCGCGGCCTAGGGTTTTGGGTGCAGAAGTTAGGGCGCGGCCTAGGGTTTAGGGTGCAGGGGTTAGGGCACGGCTGAGGGTTTTGGGTGGGGGCTCTTAGGGCGCGGTCTTGGGTTTAGGGTGCAGGGTTTCGGGCGCGGCCTAGGGTTTAGGGTGCAAGGGTTTTGGCGCGGCCTAGGGTACAGGGCGCAGGGGTTAGGGCGCGGCCTAGGGTACAGGGCGCAGGGGTTAGGGCGCGGCCTTGCGTTTAGGGTGCAGGTCTTAGGGAGCAGACTTGGGTTTAGGGCGCAGGGGTTAGGGCGTGTCCTAGGGTTTAGGGTGCAGGGGTTAGGGCGTGGCCTAGGGTTTAGAGTGGGTGCCTTAGGGCGCGGCCTAGGGTTTAGGGTGCAGGGGTTAGGGTGCGGCATAGTGTTTAGGGAGCAGGGGTTAGGGCAGGGCCTAGGGTTTTGGGTACAGGAGTTAGGGCGCGGCCTATGGTTTAGGGGGCAGGTGTTAGGGCGCGGCCTAGGGTTTAGGGTACAGGGGTTAAGGCGCGGCCTATGGTTTATGGTGCAGGGGTTAGGGCGCGGCCTAGGGTTTTGGGTCCAGGGGTTAGGGCGCGGCCTAGGGTTTAGGGTACAGGGGTTAGGGCGCGGCCTATGGTTTAGGGTGCAGGGGTTAGGGCGCGGCCTAGGGTTTAGGGTGCAGGGGTTCGGGCGCGGCATAGGGTTTAGGGTGCAAGGGTTAGGGCGCGGCCTAGGGTACAGGGCGCAGGGGTTAGGGCTCGGCCTAGGGTACAGGGCGCAGTGGTTAGGGCGCGGCCTAGCGTTTAGGGTTCAGGTGTTAGGGAGCCGACATGGGTTTAGGGTGCAGGGGTTAGGGCGCGACCTAGCGTTTAGGGTGCAGGGGTTAGGGCGTGGCCTAGGGTTTAGAGTGGGTGCCTTAGGGCGCGGCCTCGGGTTTAGGGTGCAGGGGTTAGGGTGCGGCCTAGTCTTTAGGGTACAGGGGTTAGGGTGCGGCCTAGTGTTTAGGGTGCAGGGGTTCGGGCGTGGCCTAGAGAATAGAGTGGGTGCGTTAGGGCGCGGCCTACGGTTTAGGGTGCAGGGGTTAGGGTGCGGCCTAGTGTTTAGGGTGCAGGGGTTGGGGCGCGGCGTAGGGTTTAGGGTACAGGTGTTAGGGCGCGGCCTATGGTTTAGGGTGCAGGGGTTAGGGCACGGCCTAGGGTTTTGGGTGCAGAAGTTAGGGCGCGGCCTAGGGTTTAGGGTGCCAAGGTTAGGGCACGGCCGAGGGTTTTGGGTGGGGGCCTTAGGGCGCGGCCTAGGGTTTAGGGTGCAGGTGTTAGGGAGCGGACTAGGGTGTAGGGTGCAGGGGTTAGGGCGCGGCCTAGGGTTTTGGGTCCAGGGGTTAGGGCGCGGCCTAGGGTTTAGGGTGCTGGTGTAAGGGCGCGGCCTAGGGTTTATGGTGCAGGGGTTCGGGCGCGGCCTAGGGTTTAGGGTGCTAAGGTTAGGGCGCGGCCTAGGGTTTAGAGTGCAAGGGTTCCCGCGCGGCCTAGTGTTTAGGGTGCAGGGGTTAGGGCGTGGCCTAGGGTTTAGAGTGTGTGCCTTAGGGCACGGCCTACGGTTTAGGGTGCAGGGGTTAGGGTGCGGCCTAGTGTTTAGGGTGCAGGGGTTGGGGCGCGGCGTAGGGTTTAGGGTTCAGGGGTTAGGGCGCGGTCTAGGGTTTAGGGTGCAGGGGTTAGGGCGCGGCCTAGGGTGTAGGGTGCAGGAGTTAGGGAGCAGACTCGGGTTTAGGGTGCAGGGGTTTGGGCACGGCCTAGGGTTTAGGGCGCAGGGGTTAGGGCGCGCCTTAGGGTACAGGGCACAGGGGTTAGGGCGCGGCCTAGCGTTTAGGGTGCAGGTGTTAGGGAGCAGACTCGGGTTTAGGGTGCAGGGGTTAGGGCGCGTCCTAGGGTTTAGGGCGCCGGTTTTAGGGCGCGGCCTAGGGTTTAGAGTTTGTGCCTTAGGGCGCGGCCGAGGGTTTAGGGTGCAGGGGTTAGGGCGCGGCCTAGGGTTTAGGGTGCAGGGGTTAGGGCGCGGCCTAGGGTTTTGGGTCCAGGGGTTACGGCGCGGCCTAGGGTTTAGGGTGCTGTTGTAAGGGCGCGGCCTAGGGTTTAGGGTGCAGGGGTTAGGGCGCGGCCTAGGGTTTTGGGTTCAGGGGTTAGGGCGCGGCCTAGGGTTTAGGGTGCAGGGGTTCGGGCGCGGCTTAGGGTTTAGGGTGCAAGGGCTTGGGCGCGGCCTAAGGTACAGGGCGCAGGAGTTAGGGCGCGGCCTAGGGTACAGGGCGCAGGGGTTAGGGCGCGGCCTAGCGTTTAGGGTGCAGGTGTTAGGGAGCAGACTTGGGTTTAGGGCGCAGGGGTTAGGGCGCGTCCTAGGGTTTAGGGTGCAGGGGTTAGTGCGTGGCCTAGGGTTTAGAGTGGGTGCCTTAGGGCGCGGCCTAGTGTTTAGGGAGCAGGGGTTAGGGCGCGGCCTAGGGTTCAGGGTACAGGGGTTAGGGCGCGGCCGATGGTTTAGGGTGCAAGGGTTAGGGCGCGGCCTATGGTTTTGGGTGGGGGACTTATGGCGCCGTCTAGGTTTTAGGGTGCAGGGGTTAGGGCGCGGCCTAGTGTGTAGGGTGCAGGGGTTAGGGCACGGCCTAGGGTTTTGGGTCCAGGGGTTAGGGCGCGGCCTAGGGTTTAGGGTGCTGGTGTAAGGGCGCGGCCTAGGGTTTAGGGTCCAGGGGTTCGGGCGCGGCCTAGGGTGTAGGGTGCAGGGGTTCGGGAGCGGCATAGTGTTTAGGGTGCAGGGGTTAGAGCGCGGCCTAGGGTACAAAGCGCAGGGGTTAGGGCGCGGCCTTGCGTTTAGGGTGCAGGTGTTAGGGAGCAGACTTGGGTTTAGGGTTCAGGTGTTAGGGCGCGTCGTAGGGTTTATGGTGCAGGGTTTAGGGCGTGGCCTAGGGTTTAGAGTGGGTGCCTTAGGGCGCGGCGTAGGGTTTAGGGTGCAGGGATTAGGGTGCGGCCTAGGGTTTTGGGTGCAGAAGTTAGGGCGCGGCCTAGGGTTTAGCGTGCAGTGTTTAGGGTACGGCTGAGGGTTTTGGGTGAGGGCCTAAGGGCGCGGTCTAAGGTTTAGGGTGCAGGGGTTAAAGTGCGGCCTAGGGTGTTGGGTGCAGGGGTTAGGGCGCGGCCTAGGGTTTTGGGTCCAGGGGTTAGGGCGCGGCCAAGGGTTTTGGGTGCTGGTGTAAGGGCGCGGCCTAGGGTTTAGGGTGCAGGGGTTCGGGCGCGGCATAAGGTTTAGGGTGGAAGGGTTAGGGCGCGGCCTAGGGTACAGGGCGCAGGGGATAGGGCGCGGCCTAGGGTACAGGGTGCGGCCTAGTGTTTAGGGTGCAGGGGTTAGGGCGCGGCCTAGGGTTTAGGGTCCAGGGGTTAGGGCGCGGCCTAGGGTTTAGGGTGCTGGTGTAAGGGGGCGGCCTAGGGTTTAGGGTAAAGGGGTTAGGGCACGGCCTAGGGTTTAGGGTGCAGGGGTTAGGGCGCGGCCTAGGGTTAAGAGTGCAGGGGTTCCCGCGCGGCCTAGGGTTTAGGGTGCAAGGGTTAGGGCGCGGCCTAGGGTACAGGGCGCAGGGGTTAGGGCGCGGCCTAGGGTACAGGGCGCAGGGGTTAGGGCGCGGCCTAGCGTTTAGGGTGCAGGTGTTAGTGAGCAGACTTGGGTTTAGGGTGCAGGGGTTAGGGCGCGTCCTAGGGTTTAGGGTGCTGGTGTAAGGGCGCGGCCTAGGGTTTATGGTGCAGGGGTTAGGGCGCGGCCTAGGGTTTAGGGTGCAGGGGTTAGGGCGCGGCCTAGGGTTTAGAGTGCAGTGGTTCCCGCGCGGCATAGGGTTTAGGGTGCAAGGGTTAGGGCGCGGCCTAGGGTACAGGGCGCAGGGGTTAGGGCGCGGACTAGGGTACAGGGCGCAGGGGTTAGGGCGCGGCCTAGCGTTTAGGGTGCAGGTGTTAGGGAGCAAACTTGGGATTAGGGTGCAGGGGTTAGGGCGCGTCCTAGGGTTTAGGGTGCAGGGGTTAGGGCGTGGCCTAGGGTTTAGAGTGGGTGCCTTAGGGCGCGGCCTAGGGTTTAGGGTGCAGGGGTTAGGGTGCGGCCTAGTGTTTAGGGTGCAGGGGTTAGGGCGTGGCCTAGGGTTTAGGGTACAGTGGTTAGGGCGCGGCCTATGGTTTAGGGTGCAGGCGTTAGGGCGCGGCCTAGGGTTTTGGGTGCAGAAGTTAGGGCGCGGCCTAGGGTTTAGGGTGCAGGGGTTAGGGCACGGCTGAGGGTTTTGGGTGGGGGCTCTTAGGGCGCGGTCTTGGGTTTAGGGTGCAGGGTTTCGGGCGCGGCCTAGGGTTTAGGGTGCAAGGGTTTTGGCGCGGCCTAGGGTACAGGGCGCAGGGGTTAGGGCGCGGCCTAGGGTACAGGGCGCAGGGGTTAGGGCGCGGCCTTGCGTTTAGGGTGCAGGTGTTAGGGAGCAGACTTGGGTTTAGGGCGCAGGGGTTAGGGCGCGTCCTAGGGTTTAGGGTGCAGGGGTTAGGGCGTGGCCTAGGGTTTAGAGTGGGTGCCTTAGGGCGCGGCCTAGGGTTTAGGGTGCAGGGGTTAGGGTGCGGCATAGTGTTAGGGAGCAGGGGTTAGGGCAGGGCCTAGGGTTTTGGGTACAGGAGTTAGGGCGCGGCCTATGGTTTAGGGGGCAGGTGTTAGGGCGCGGCCTAGGGTTTAGGGTACAGGGGTTAAGGCGCGGCCTATGGTTTATGGTGCAGGGGTTAGGGCGCGGCCTAGGGTTTTGGGTCCAGGGGTTAGGGCGCGGCCTAGGGTTTAGGGTACAGGGGTTAGGGCGCGGCCTATGGTTTAGGGTGCAGGGGTTAGGGCGCGGACTAGGGTTTAGGGTGCAGGGGTTCGGGCGCGGCATAGGGTTTAGGGTGCAAGGGTTAGGGCGCGGCCTAGGGTAGAGGGCGCAGGGGTTAGGGCTCGGCCTAGGGTACAGGGCGCAGTGGTTAGGGCGCGGCCTAGCGTTTAGGGTTCAGGTGTTAGGGAGCCGACATGGGTTTAGGGTGCAGGGGTTAGGGCGCGACCTAGCGTTTAGGGTGCAGGGGTTAGGGCGTGGCCTAGGGTTTAGAGTGGATGCCTTAGGGCGCGGCCTCGGGTTTAGGGTGCAGGGGTTAGGGTGCGGCCTAGTCTTTAGGGTACAGGGGTTAGGGTGCGGCCTAGTGTTTAGGGTGCAGGGGTTCGGGCGTGGCCTAGAGAATAGAGTGGGTGCGTTAGGGCGCGGCCTACGGTTTAGGGTGCAGGGGTTAGGGTGCGGCCTAGTGTTTAGGGTGCAGGGGTTGGGGCGCGGCGTAGGGTTTAGGGTACAGGTGTTAGGGCGCGGCCTATGGTTTAGGGTGCAGGGGTTAGGGCACGGCCTAGGGTTTTGGGTGCAGAAGTTAGGGCGCGGCCTAGGGTTTAGGGTGCCAAGGTTAGGGCACGGCCGAGGGTTTTGGGTGGGGGCCTTAGGGCGCGGCCTAGGGTTTAGGGTGCAGGTGTTAGGGAGCGGCCTAGGGTGTAGGGTGCAGGGGTTAGGGCGCGGCCTAGGGTTTTGGGTCCAGGGGTTAGGGCGCGGCCTAGGGTTTAGGGTGCTGGTGTAAGGGCGCGGCCTAGGGTTTAGAGTGCAAGGGTTCCCGCGCGGCATAGGGTTTAGGGTGCAAGGGTTAGGGCGCGGCCTAGGGTACAGGGCGCAGGGGTTAGGGCGCGGCCTAGGGTACAGGGCGCAGGGGTTAGGGCGCGGCCTAGCGTTTAGGGTGCAGGTGTTAGGGAGCAGACTTGGGTTTAGGGTGCAGGGGTTAGGGCGCGTCCTTGGGTTTAGGGTGCAGGGGTTAGGGCGTGGCCTAGGGTTTAGAGTGGGTGCCTTACGGCGCGGCCTAAGGTTTAGGGTGCAGGGGTTAGGGTGCGGCCTAGTGTTTAGGGTGCAGGGGTTAGGGCGCGGCCTAGGGTTTAGGGTACAGGGGTTAAGGCGCGGCCTATGGTTTAGGGTGCAGGGGTTAGGGCGCGGCCTAGGGTTTTGGGTGCAGAAGTTAGGGCGCGGCCTAGGGTTTAAGGTGCAGGGGTTAGGGCACGGCCGAGGGTTTTGGGTGGGGGCCTTAGGGCGCGGTCTAGGGTTTAGGGTGCAGGGGTTAGGGCGCGGCCGAGGGTGGAGGGTGCAGGGGTTAGGGCGCGGCCTAGGGTTTATGGTCCAGAATTTAGGGCGCGGCCTAGGGTTTAGGGCGCTGGTATAAGGGCGCGGCCTAGGGTTTATGGTGCAGGGGTTAGGGCGCGGCCTAGGGTTTAGGGTGCAGGGGTTCGGGCGAGTCCTAGGGTTTAGGGTGCAAGCGTTAGGGCGCGGCCTAGGGTACAGGGCGCAGGGGTTAGGGCGCGGCCTAGGGTAAAAGGCGCAGGGGTTAGGGCACGGCCTAGCGTTTAGGGTGCACGTGTTAGGTAGCAGACTTGGGTTTAGGGTGCAGGGGTTAGGACGCGTCCTAGGGTTTAGGGTGCAGGGGTTAGGGCGTGGCCTAGGGTTTAGAGTGGGTGCCTTAGGGCGCGGCCTAGGGTTTAGGGTGCAGGGGTTAGGGTGCGGCCTAGTGTTTAGGGTGCAGGGGTTAGGGCGCGGCCTAGGGTTTAGGGTGCAGGGGTTAGGGCGCGGCATAGGGTATAGTGTGCAGGGGTTAGGGCACGGCCGAGGGTTTTGGGTGGGGGCCTCAGGGCGCGGTCTAGGGTTTAGGGTGCAGGGGTAAGGGCGCGGCCTAGGGTGTAGGGTGCAGGGGTTAGGGCGCGGCCTAGGGTTTTGGGTCCAGGGGTTAGGGCGCGGCCTAGGGTTTAGGGTGCTGGTGTAAGGGCGCGGCCTAGGGTTTATGGTGCAGGGGTTAGGGCGCGGCCTAGGGTTTAGGGTGCAGGGGTTAGAGCGCAGCCTAGGGTTTA